>OX940974.1:94722964-96103185 GCA_954871275.1 Leptopterna dolabrata
AAGAAATAACCACGTTCCTTCATCTTCAAAGTGCTCTAGTTTGAGAACGGAATGAGATATCGCAATTCTGATTTCACCATCGTGTTCAGCGTACAAAAACCTTTAAAATGAGGTGTCACTTGTCAGACTTTTTCATTTTGGGAATTTATGGGTAATTTTTCCCCCATAAAACTCCCCAAAACTCCCCCTTAGAGTGACCCCGATTCTGCCCATCTACGAACTTAGCCTGTCGATTGCCAAGACAGATTTTTGGTGCAAATTTGAACTTTTTATCTCAATTCTTTCTAGAGTTATCGTCTGGAATGACACATACATATATAAATATATAAATATATATATATATATATATAATTTTTGGTGTCTTTCGGCAGTGAATTCAGGATGGTCTGAAACGGATTTTGGTATAAAAATCTTTCGGAAATTCGAGTTTTAAAAATTTTGGACCGAGAACAATACTTAGCTTCCTTTTCTTCGAAAATTCGCTAAAACGAAAGACAGTTCAAAGATAATGAAAATATGTCACTGTCTCAGGTAAAATATGAGCTGGCGTTTGAGGCTGGTGGGAGTTCAAAAAAGAAGTCGAAGTCGGCGGCTTGGATGAAGGCGTTAGACTCGCGTGCCAAACGGTAGGTAGGACGATGCACAAGGTAATATTATGAGCGGCGAACGGTACATTGAAGAGAGAGCCATGGCGCGTACCGTAATTTGGCACATTGAGGTTTACCCTGAATAGGAGAAAGGGGCAACGCAGACCTACATACATTAACCAGCTTGTAATATAAAATTATGTCCGCCATCAGCCTACGAACCTCTAATTTGGGAAGTCCATACTCATTTGCGAGAGCCGGATAATCAATCCCATCAATTGGCATCCTCAACTTGTAGGCAAGATATCGTAGGAATCTTCGTTGGACCCTCTCCAAGCAATCCTTATGTACATCGTAGTACTGAGATCATACAGGACTGGCATACTCCATGATCGGTCGGACCAGGGATGCGTGACGGACTGTAATGCCAAAAGTTCCCGAGATCGAAACCCTACCAGGGCCGACTATTTTTTCACTCCACATCAACAATTTCTCTTCAAAACTTGATTTGTGTTCTTTTTTTTAACATTTTAGCTACTGTTTGTCCTTGACAGAATTATTTTAGCAACATTTAACGCGTGATTTAGGTAGGTACCTGGTAACGAGTACGGGGTTAGGTACTAGGCTACGGAGGGTCTGTGATCTATATAGAAGGGGTTATCTATACAGAGAGCTGTGATCGTAGCAGAAGGGTGTTCTATACAGAGAAGTGTGATCTGTAACAGAAGGGTGTTCTATACAAAATCATAAACCGTTATATAGGGATTTGCAGCGTTTTTCTCTTCGGTCTTCTTAGGTCTCGTACAGGTGGTTGACTTTAGAGAGTTGTTGGAGTTCGACGTTATGATGTGTGCGTGTGTGTGTGTGTGTGGATGCATCAAAGCGGCGACAGCTGGTTCCCCTGAGAACCTTAATGACAAACTGGATTTCGAGATCAGCATGCAGTGTCGAGTTTCGTATGAACCACTGTGCGTTCGTCATTAAACTGAGGATTCTGTTTTGAAGAGTGTCTGCAGCCTTTTTATTTGATACCTTGGATATCAGGTATCAAGAAAAAGACAATTCACTGCACAAAACCATAAAAGTATTTTCGAACATTTAAAAATGACACCGCAGTCGAGGACCTCGGTGTGAGGAGTAATATTAATAAAGGAACGCAAATATTACTACTCGAATCAGGAAAAAAGCAAAATAGCTGTCAAGACAAAACATTTGACTAGTCATCATCACTTGCTCAGCATAATAATTTTTAAGCGCATCAACCTATTTCGGGAAACCTAACTTAATAGTATTAGTAATGTTAGCTGATTGGATGGGTAGCTTTCTGTTCTCCATCTAAAGGGAAGTCCGTTGAAATTTTACGTTTAAGAAAATTGTTGTGTTACAGCCTTTAGCGAAACTCACAAGGTCATGTTCACTAAAACCTCAACAAATCTCGAAAACCCCTATTTTTACACCCCCTCGTAACACCCCTGGGTGTATACCGATATGGCTGCCGCGCTTCGGAGCACAACTGGGACCCAAACGTGTTCCAAACTTGGGGACTGTGTGCGGAAGAACGACGATTTTAGACCTAAATTTAACGTAACGGCTGACTATCCCGTTGTATTCAGAGTACGGAGAATCCCTCTCCTCCCGTAGATTCAGCACACCAAACATAAACTCATCCTACCCTTCCTTTCACCGGCTGATTGTCGTACGATCGTCCTTCTAATTGTGAGGGCTAATCAACATGCTCGGCCGTCCTATTCCCTGACGATCGTCCTTAGTCCTCATCCCCAGTAGTTGTAAGAAATTATGGGTACCATGGCCCCCGTCGTCAGACCCACCTAATTAAACTGTCTTAAATGAATTCATGTGCTGAATCCGACCTTACAGCTTGAACATCGCCAACGGAGCTCAGTTTTAGGATGTGGAGGCCAAGGGAATTGAATAGTTGAAATAGGTTTGACCAGGTTCCAAAATACAAAACGCTGCTGTGCCTTTGCCCCATGGTTTTTTTAATTATTAACATGCCTACAGAAATGCTGGCTGCTCATCTATTGTTTATTTCATGTGCAATAATTTAAATAACTATTTTTGATGGTTTCCACCAATTTTGGCCCCCAAAAACACGAATTAGGCTCTTATTTTTGACAAATTATCTTTGATCATTGATGGTGCAGTTTAATTGTCTTGATTCACCTGTTAATACTTATTCAAGTGTTATTGTACAAATTTATGGTGATTTCAGACAATTTCCCAGGTTTTTGACTCATAAAAAAAAAAATTTTTGGGAGCTGAATCTTAGTTGCAACCTGAGTTCTCCACTCTTTTGTTACAATCAACTTCATATTCGGTCTCCTCGCCCTAAAAACCATGGAAAACGATACCCACAAGCTCATGTTACTAAAACACCAAATAATTGAAATAGCTATTTTTGTTGGTTTCCCACTAGTTTGGTCCCCAAAATCTCGAATTGGGCTCCCATTTTTGACAAATTATCTCTTATCATTGATAGTGCCATTTAATTGCCTTGATTCACCTGTTGATACTACTTCTAGTGTTATCATAGAAATGTATGGTGATTTCGGACAATTTCCCAGGTTTTTGACACATAAAAAATGAATTCTGGGAGCTTAAATTTTGTTACATTCTCAATTTTCAACTCTGGTCAAAATTGACTTCATATTCGGCTCGCCCTAAAAAACATGGAAAACGATACCTCACAAGCTCATATTACTAAAACACCAATAAACCCTGTTTTTAGACCCATTCTTCACCCACAACACCCTTGGGTATATCCCGATCGGGCTGCAAAGTTTCGGGACACAACTAGGGCTCAAATGGAGCCTGTTTGCGAAAGAACGGGTTTTTTAAGCCGAAATTAAAGGAGATATGCATGATAAGGCGGAAGGACATTGCATTTTGGGAATCTACGCACCTTGAAACGTGAAAGAACAAATTTTGAGGGAGTGTTACGAAAATTTGTTGCCTGAGCGATTAAATAGGTGTATTATTCACAGAATAATAAACCAAAACGGAGTTATATAAAGGTTGTCTATTTCCACTAATCCGCGAAAAATACGCTTTTATACTTGTTTCAGTAGCCATTGTTTATCACTGACCATATGATTGTTCCAACACCGAAACCGTTATAACGGTGTATTTTTCGTGTATTACTGGAAATAAGCAACCTTTTAACAACTCCGTTTCGGTTTATTAGTGTGTGAATAATACACCTAATGTATTCGCTCAGCAAAAAATTATTACAACATCCCCTCAAAATTTTTTCTTCTAAGTTTCAAGGTGCGTAGATTCAGAAAATGCAATGTCCTTCCGCTATAAGCCGTATCATGCACACCGGCTTAAAAAAATCGTTCTTTCGCACTCACACTCAATTTGGGCTATCGCGCTGGAAGTAAAAAATTAAGGTTCAAGGGGAAATAGCCCGAAAAAAACATATTCAACAGATGGCAACACCGTCGAGGGCAAATTAATATTCGCTCTCAGTTCGTTAATAATTGACCGATTTTCAATCAGTAAACTGCATTGGATTCAGAATCAGCATAGAATTTCCGGAAATTGGTTCTGGTGCTCAAAATTTCAAAATTTTTACATCTGGGTCACTGGCGTTCGAATTTGGCTAATTTTTTCGGAAATCCCAATTACCCAAATTCTAGAGGGTTGTGTCCTGATTACTATGGTTTTTTCAAATTTAAAATTGTACCACTAAAACCCCATCAATTCTTGTCCAGACGGTGATGGGCGAGGGGGTTGGGGAGGAAGGCAGCTCTTGAATGGGGGTAGGCGGCTTCCCCAGTCGGGCCCGAGGCCCCCGCGGCGCTCAGGTACCTGACTTGTAATTCTCTTCCAACAATCGTTTCTACCCAGCTAACCATAATTGTGTCTATCAAAACAGTAAGTTTTCCATTTATCATTTTCAATAATGAACCTTTGTAATTGAGCATGAAAAATTCTCCCCTCCCCCAACCAAATGTGATGGTTTCCGTTTCAAGGTATGTAGAATCCGAAAATAGAATAAGTAACGCTACAAATTATTATACAACGGTTTATTGTTTACCAGTATAGATGATCACTGTTCTCTGAACTCAATACCTACCTTTGTGCTTCCCACACGAGAGCACTAAATCGAGTACTGGATCCAACCGTGCAATCACATTTCATAAATGTGCGGCGGAATGAAGAATACTATAATTATTATTTGTATATATAATTTGTATTCTATAAATTATTTTCTGTTATTCGTGAAGCGTACCTAACGTTTGTTCAGATTCAAAAACTACCTATAAAAAAAACCAAAACAACCATCATTCTTCAAACAAAGTATCACGATACAACCAACTCGATTTCTTACAGTCATGCGTATATAATCAGGTGTTCCCTAGCAGTGATATCTGAGCCGGATTTATATCGTTTCATTCACGATCAGAAGTGGACTGAAAGTCAGAGAGTGTGGGCTTTTCGTTGACCGAAAATTTGGATTTTTGGGTGCGTCACCCGATGGCTGGATTGAGGGTGAAAATTCAATCATTGAAATTAAATGCCCTCAATCAGCCAGCAAGTTGACGATAGCTGATGCTGCGTCAAGAAACAAAAAATCATTCTTTATATCTCACAAAGATTTGAAATTGAAGAGAACCCATCCCTATTATTTTCAAGTCCAAGGGCAACTGCACATTGCGGGAGCCACTAAATGTTATTTCTTAGTGTACACGGGCAAAGACTTGCACATCGAAGAAATTCCAATCGACGATGAGTTATGGAATCAAAAGATGGAGAAAAAACTAATTTACTTTTACCATCACGCTCTGCTCCCTGAATTGGTCGATTCAAGATTGACGAGAAGCAGCCAAATTCGGGAGACAGAAGTCTCTTTTGATGAGTTCTTATTACTCAGTTGATATTGTTACTTTTGTTATTTATTTCCGAAGAACCAAAAAAGTTATTAATTAATAAATTGAAATTGTAGCAACTTCTTTGCTACGTTCATACCTCTTCTTTAGCAAATCTCACGTTTGCTCTATCATACTTTTTCGATTTATTAGAACATGAATGAACATGAATGAACAACCTACCAAATTATTCCAAGTGTCTTTCAGATTTGAAAATGTAAGGTGTGATGTTGTGTACAACAACACGCCAATATTTCGGTTTTTAAAGTAGGTAGGTGGTATGAAAATTATCGATGTTGATTGAACAGGAATGTGGTGTATTTATAAAGTTTGTGCGTCATGTACAGAGGCGGGCAACTCGTTGAACAGATTGGGGTACAATAAGATTTGAGATGATGATTTCAAACGGCCAAATAACCAATTATTACCCAACAGGTCAAATAAATATAACGATGCTATTAATTTTTAAGTGAACTTTGGTCAACTCAGGTTGTATGATACACGTGGGTATGGATTAGTTTATAAATCAACTGAGAAAGCATAATTATATACCTTCCACAGATTTGGTCTTGATTCGAGATAACCGTCGGTGTCCATTCTTCGAAAGTGCGTAGGTAGGTACCTTGGTTGCTTCAAAGAATATATACGGATTTGGAGGTAAAAACAGAGGTACCTAGTATTCGGCCCTAATGAATTACGTCCAACTGGCGTTGAACTTTGAATTCAGGTATTTGGGTAATTTAATTTATTTTTTATTTGTAGTACCTAGGCTATTTGCAGTTTCACGCGTCTGACCTCGAAGTCACTAATTTGTGTTTAGGAAATCGTATATTCAATCGATCTTCCAATTTGGTACTTATAATTGGATTCAAATGCGATCAGTTGGATTGGGAAATGGGGAGAGGTGCTTAGTTTAATTTTGGTGTACCTACCTAGGTTAAGATCCTATACACTAATCAAATAAAAATAAATTACATTTATTAAAATAGGTACTAATAATGTTAAAAAGTAAAAATAAATTATAATATAACCCAAGATCCTTGTTTCATTTATTTGATTATTTTTTATTTTTTATGTTATCATCCCTCCCATGACTGATGCATAAAAAATAGCTCACACTCTCGTGTAGTTTGACACTTGGTCATGGATGGGCCCAAACAGTTTCATAGCAAACCTCGAACAGGGAGAAAGAAATCTAAAATTCTTGAATGGTGGGGCAAAAACTGTTCTCGGAAATGGTAGGTATCCAAGCTGCTCGGGCGGCGAAACCCCTCGGAAGGGGCCTGGGAAGCCACCTGCCCCCATTCAAGAGCCGCCTTCCTCCCCAACCCCCTCGCCCATCACCATCTTGACAAGAATTGATGAGGTTTTAGTGGTTCAATTTTAAATTTGAAAAAATCGTCGTAATCAGCTCACAGCCCTCTAGAATTTGGGTAATTGGGATTTCCGAAAAAAGTAGCCAAATTCAAACGCCAGTGATCCAAACATACAAATTTTAGAATTTCGAACACCAGAACCAATTTCCGGAAATTCTATGCTGATTTTGAATCCAATGCAATTTACAGATTGAAAATCGTTCAATTATTAACGGAAGGAGAGCGAATATTAATTTAGCTCATTTTGGTGCTGCCACGTGGTGGCGGCTTTTGGAACTAGTCGTCGGTAGCCCCAGACGGAAATATCCTGATGACCGAATCTGTCCGATTCAGTGAGAACGATTCTGTTAGCTCCGTCTACATCATAGGTGGTGAAGGCCGTCAGTTGCAACCAACCTGTCGAATGATTTTTTCCTCCAATGCCTTGGCAAATATGTCGAAACTCATAAATAATTGTCGTCATATCATCCCAGAAATATCGCTCTCTGTATACACCTATTTTAGATTGCACAAATAAACCAAACGAATGGAGGGCATAATGTGACCAACACAGGGTAGACCTTCCTTCCCTCCTGCAGTCCCTCAACAGCTCGTAACGACCGTTGAATGACTGGGGGAGGGTGGAAAGGGCTGTATAAAACCCACCTTTTTCACCCGTTTCTCCCAGTAGGCCCATCAAGTGTCCCAGTCGAGTAGAATTTCCAAGTTTGAGTGCAGGTCAAAACAAAAATAAGGGTCGCTGGCGGTGGATAAGGATCCAGTCTCCTTGACGTCTTCATCGAAAAACGTAAAAATAACGAAAAGTGGACAAAAAAAGACATGCACGAAAAATGGTTGCATGTATTTCATGAAACTGAAGAGTCGGAGAGGAAAAGCAATTTACTTGTGATGTGTCAATATTTGTACGCCATTCCTGGTCATAATGCGAATGTTGAGAGGATATTTTCACAAATAGATTCCCAGTGGACCAAAGATCGAAATCGGCTTCACATCGATACGGTGGAAAGCATCATTCAGTGCAAGTACAATTTCAGCATGACTTGTTCTGATTTTCACAAATACGTTATGGGGAAACCGGAGCTCTTGAAGCAAGTCAAGAAGACGGAAAAATATAAGAACACTTGAATCGTTTTTGAAAACATTATGAAAGTTTAAGTTCCTGTTGAAGTGAAATCTATGTCATGAGTTCTAAGTCATTTCCTACTTCATAAATAATTCTACCTGAATAAACATACCTACCTAGCTCAAAAACTGTTTCTTTGTTAGATATAATAAATATATTCATCTGTTTGTGTCCCGGTGAGTACCTAGACTATTATGGCAACCCTATTCTACGCTCAAACTTCAAGTCAATGGCTTCTCTCTCACTCACTCTCTCTCTCTCTCTCTCTCTCTCTCTCTCTCTCTCTCTCTCTCTCTCTCTCTCTCTCTCTCTCTCTCTCTCTCTCCTCACACCTCCTTACCTTTCTTACCGAAAAGAACTCGGAGTGGTGGAACCGTTCCGGTTATAACCGACCAGGTGGTAACCTTCTGGGCGTATCCTCCAACGTTTTTACTGGTGGTAACCTTCCTGGATTTGCCATAGGTGTTAACCTTTTAAACGCTAGCTCCATCACCTTCTCCTCCATCTAACAACCTCACCTATCCAAGCTTCACCTCAAACCTCAAAGCCACCACAATAATATTTCTCCATATTCCATTTTATGGCGATGCAGGGAATTATTTTTTATTTTTTCCATTTCTGAAAACTCAGTATAAAATGTGCTGCGTTGTGCTAAATTAGATAATGGTGCAACCTGTGCTGGTTACTGGGGAACGTGGTGGAGGGTTTCTACCCATTGATAGCCGTCCGAAAATTAGGAAATAGAAATTTGAACAAACAAGATAACAATAAATGAAGTAAAGCTCTGAGTAATTAACTGTGTGTATATATGTGTAAATTAGGAGCGTCTGATGATCCTTTTAATTCGTTAGGATAGCCATCTAATGAAAACCATCCCATCATTAATTTACTTCTAGATAATAAGGCCCAAGTCTTTGTTCCCCTCCACCTTCTCTGCTGCTACAGTGAAACCTCCCGATAGCGAACTCTCACCGGACCAGAAAAAAAATTCGCTATCCAGAGGTGTTCGCTATCAGGAACACCTCTCGATAGCGGAAACCATCTGCTATTGAGAGGCTTTTTCACAAGTTATTGTCCATACAAAAACTTCCCAACATTAACTTCACTTGCAATTCACGGTTGTAGCCTTTCATCACTTCAATTTTGCTCCGCAGTGACAGCCTGTTCCTGATCTGAGGCATGGCTCACACAATACTGACCGCCGAAATAACTAGACTAAGCAGTTGTAATGCAAACTTTAACTTTTGCACCTTCACGTTGAACGTTGTTAATCAAAACAAACAATCCCTCCCTTCCGCCCTCCAGGCCTGCCTTCCGCTATCGAGAGATTAAAGCCGCATTTGGGACCGGGTTTTTCTGTCCGCGACTGGTATCGTAAATGGGCTTCGGTCGGGACCACAGATTATATTTAGGTCTCGTCTCGTAAATAGAAAGAGCAGTACCCTCAATTTGTCCGCGGAGAACCACACATTCAAAGCTGGAAGAAACTGGAAGAACAAGTCCGGTGTTGTCTATGATCCACCTGCTCCATGTAATCTCTCCAGTCTTCTGAGAACGAACACGCCATTTTGCCTGGTTTGCCGGTTTCCTTCAAAATTCTTGCACTTCTTACAAACGGGCTAAACGTTTCCATGGGTGGAAAACGTCATAGAAGTCACCGTTCGCATTCTAGTGACCGTTTGCGTAAGCGAATCAAGAAGTTGTGTCGTGCTTTACACCCGACGGGGCTTCGTCTTCAAGGCGTCGTCACCATGACCGGCATGACCCGCGGCGTCCACGCCGTCACCGTCACCCCGAATACTCTAGCCAGTCGGATTCCTACGAATTATCCTCTCGAGATTCGTCATCCTCATCAACATGGTCTACTATGAGTTGTTGTGCTAATTCGTTAAACAAAGGTAAGCTATCATAATTTGTTTTTCATGCATGAATTTTCTCTTTGGATATTGATTACCTACGGAGCAACACAACTCAAAATGGCGTTAGTCACAGTCACAAAATACGATTCTCCCGTACGGGTCCTTTTAAACGCCTTTGATAGTGGTGGGATACACTATGTACCTAGGTACTTAATTTTTTTCCTCTTTCTACCTAACTATGTTTATCGACGTCTAGGTTGGTGTGGTGGAACACCTCGTCGATTTTGTTTGCTGAAGTGAAACTCTAGCTGTGTAGGTATGTTTTTACCTACCTATTTTAATCGACGTTTAGGTTGGTGTGGTGGTGCACCCCGTCGATTTTTGTGCTGTGATACACCTTGCAGGTTGGTGGGGTGTTGTGATACACCTATTTCTTTCTTTCATTCCTTGCACCGGAGATCTCATCATCTTGGAATGTCGGGTTATGGTTGTTGACACCCATTCCTAGCTAAAATCTAATGTTTACTGTTCCTCTTTATTCCGGTTCCACATGAATGCCTCAGACTCAGACCATGGCTCACAATTTACCTGCAGTGGGCCCTGTATTGGATGGTGATGTTCTTCGTCTCCTGGTTGACGATGTTCCTCAACATCCTGCAGTTGGGCACTCCATTCATAAAGATTTATGTGATAGATGAACCACTATTCTCACCAATGGCCTTTCCCCTGAGGAACGCCAGACCATTGTCGAGAAATATCCGACTCCTGGGAATTGCCTTCGAGTCCACCCAAATTGAGCTTAGAGGTTTTTAAAGCATCACCTGATTCAATGATCCGTCGTGACAATCGACTTTCATCGATTCAAGGGCAAATTGGTACAGGATTGACTGTTGTTGGGAATGCACTTGCCTGTCTGTTACATGAGGAGGGGGGAGGGAATAAAGCTATAGTGGAACAACTGAGTGACGCAGCTAGGATATTGGCAGATGTTCATCACTCAGAATCCCAATCTCGGAAGGAATTGATTGCTTTAAACATGAAAGCTGCTCTGAGAGAGTTTTTGACTGACGCTCCGGTTGATGAATTCCTCTTCGGGAATTGTTTACCTGATATTATTAAAGCTTCTCAAGCTTTAGAAAAAACATCACAGGAGTTGAAGTTCATCAAGCCCAAACCTCAAGTTCCGAAAAATGCTTTAAACTCGAAAGGTCCTCGCCGTTATCATTCTCAGGGAGCCAAGCAGACAGGGCCAAAGCATCAGAAACAGAGGGCTCCTTACCAGCACCTGAATCAACCACGACGACACAACCACGACTCCTACCGTCGCAAGGGGCCACCCAGAAACAAGTTCGCCGAAATTGACTCACCCACGTGTAAGTAAACATGCTGGTAGATTGCCGAAATTCCATGGTGCCTGGAGTTCAATCACTAGTGATAAGATAGTTCTGTCTTATGTGTCGGGCCTAAAATCGCCTTTCCTACAGGAACCTGTACAAGTTTCTCCACCTAATTCCCCTCGCTGGTCTTCCAAGGAGATTGCATTATTATCGGCAGAGATTAATCGACTTTTAGCTATTGGAGCTATTGAGAGGGTTTCTTCTTCTCATGATCAATTTATTTCAAATGTTTTTTTGGTGCCTAATGGGTCAAATAGTTTAGTTATTAATATCAAATCTTTAAATTCCTTTTTATCCATAGATCATTTCAAGATTGAAGACCACAAAATGGTTATTCGTTTGCTTACTAAGAATTCTCACATGGCTAGCCTGGACCTCATGGACGCCTATCTATCTGTCCCTATCCATAGTGCACATAAGAAACATTTATGCTTCAGATTTCAGAATCGCACTTACCAATTTACAGATATGCCCTTCGGAGTCAGTATAGCTCCGCTTGTGTTCACTAAATTGTTGAAGCCCGTTATGGTGTATCTTAGAGGAAGAGGTCTAATTTCTATATTATATTTGGATGATTTTTTACTGATTGGCAGAAATTACAGCGAATGTATGAACAATGTTTCAGCCACCATCAAGTTATTAGAGTATTTGGGTTTCACAGTCAACTATGAAATGAGTTTCTCAACTCCTCGCACTGTGTGCCAATATTTGGGATTTATTCATAGCACAATTTCTATGACAGTTTCTCCTACAGAACAGAAAAGTTTACGTATCTGTGGTGAAACGAAACAACTTTTGGCTATTACTCATTGCTCCATCAGGGAATTCGTAGCTTATATAGGAAGTCTTACTGCAGTTTGTCCTGAAGTGAGATATGGTTGGTTGTACACCAAATTTTTTGAGAGGGCAAAAATACTTTCTTTGAGAAATAATCCTGAAAATTATGATGCACTTATGACAATTCCTAAACATTTAAATTATGATTTCCGTTACTGGTTATCTAATTCATCTTCAGTTAACAAACCCCTCGGTTTCCCTGTCTATACTATGGAAATTTCCACAGATGCTTCGCGCACTGGCTGGGAGGCTTGTTGTGGTTCACAAAGAGCCCATGGTTGCTGGTCTCATGAGGGAAAAATTCACCACATCTATTACCTTGAACTTCTTGTGACTTGGTTTGGGTTGAAATGCCTCGCAAAATATAAAAGATCCTGTAATAATCTTTGTAGAATTTATAATACCACTGCGATAGCTTATGTGAATCGAATGGGAAGTATTAAATTCCCCGTACTGGATAGTTTGGCGAGACGCATCTGGGAATGGTTTGCTGAACGTGATATCTTTATATTTGCTTCGTATATTAAATCCTCTGATAATTTTGGAGCTGATGTAGAATCTCGCCGTTCAGAAACAAAAATAGAATGGGAACTGTCTAATTATGCTTTTCAAAGAATTATTCAGAAGTATAATCGTTTTGACATTGACCTATTTGCGACTAGACATAATAAAAAAATGTTCAAAATTTGTTTCGGGGCAGCGAAACCCTGAAGGTTTTGCTGTTGATGCCTTTACCCTGAAATTGAATCATAATTTTTTTTACGCCTTCCCTCCATTTGCTATTATCGCCAAGGTCCTACATAAAATCATTAGCGGTGAAGCATCGGGGGTAGTTTTAGTTCCTCTTTGGGAAACACAACAGTGGTACCAACAAACCATGCGAGTTACCGAACTACAACAGACATCCCAGATTAATCTAATCGCATAGCCTTCAAATTTTTAGGGTTAACTTTTATCCGCTCTGAGTGTACGAGCCGTGTTCTAGTCAGTCGTAATAATTCACCACCGTTCCATTCATATGTGCAACTGGCCTCGCGAGCTAGCCGTCGATCACTTCGAGAGATAAGAGCGTGACAGAGGACAGCTTGTTCTCTAAAGCTTGTAATGAATTCAAATTCAAGATTGCTTTGGCAAGGAGCGGGCGAGCTCTGGCGGCGAGCCAAATCGGTGTAACCAAACCGGTCAATAAATTTCTTAATTAACTTGGAAAGGATACAGCTGTTTCCCTTATTCTGCCTTCCACCCTTCCACAATCTCCGGAGTGGAGAGAGCAATAAGGCAATCATGTCTGCACCCAATTACTAGGGAAATCGTGAATGCAACAAGAACTTTTACTTTCTTATGTGCCTAACCTATTACTTGCATGCTGCAAATTCTCACTAAGTACGACAAAATCTTATCCCACCTAACTGCTCGAAAGTATGTGACTAAAACATCTCCTGTGTCATGGTACCCTTATAATATACCACTCCAAATTGTACATAGAAGATCGTTTCCAATAAAATCAAGGAGAAGGCGAGCTGCGGCTTTCAACCACCTTAGGAACCGTAGGAGAACCGGGGGAGGGTAGAGGCGCCTTTATAAGGCACCCTCCTTGTCCAATTCGCCATTCTACTGATCTACTCGGAGTCGACGCCTTCTCTCTCGCTCACCTTACCCTTCTCCTTAACCTCTCTTGCACAAAAGATCCCAACGTGGTGGCAAACCTTTCTGGTGCAAGCCAGTGTGGTGATAAACCTTTCTGGGCATATCCTCTAGTATCCACCGTGTTGATAAACCTTTCTGGCCTAGCCAATGTGGTGATAAACCTTTTTCGATACTAGCTAGCTCATACCCGACATCTTCTTCTCAAACTCACCTTCCTAAACCTCACCTACCTCAAACTTACCATCACCGCAGTGGTAACCCTGACGTTCCAGCAAGAGAAACCGCAACCCCCCATCATCGACATCATGACCACCTCCACCGCCACTCCACTCATGCTGCTACCCTTCTACACCCACGACCCCACTCTCTGGTTCTTCCAGCTCGATGCCAACATCCGAGCACAGAAGACACACTTCTCAAAGACGATCGCCCTACTCCCCTACGACATCCACCTCCAGACAGCGGACGTCTCGTCCAACTCCGCTGGTGCCTACGGCGACCTCCGTGCCCGCCTCATCGTCTTGTATCAACCCTCGAAGATCGCTAGAATCATGGCCCTCTCCCGACTGCAACAGCTGGGGGACCTCAAGCCCTCCCACCTCTTTCACTGGCTACGACACCAGCTACAAGACGTCCTGACCTCCGACATCACCCGGACCTTCTGGCTGGGTGCTCTACCACCCCAAATCCAGCTGTCCCTCGCCCCCCACATAGACGCGGATGAGGAAGCCCTCCTTCTCGCTGACACGATCCACGACATCAGTGCTTCCTCATCCGCCCACGAGGTCCGGCCTGCATCCAGCTCCAACCCCGCTCCCGGTCTGTGTCTTTCGTTCAACATTGCGGCTCCTCCTTCGAGCGCAGGAGCCGTTCGCCAGAACGACCAAAAACGCCTCCCCACCGCTGCTCCGATCGAACCCCTCCTAAAACCCAGCTGCTGGACGGAAGCCTCCTGGTACCACGTCACCTTTGGGGCTCAGGCCTGCAAATGCCTATCCCCTTGTGACTTCCCTCCTCCACCCAGGGAAACGACAATGCCCGCCGGTAAATCTGGTGGGCGCCTCCCCTCCCTGCTCCGGCAGTGGAACGGCTCCACCCCCTTCGTCTCCAGCTTCTTCCCCTGTCGCCACTTTCGCCTCAACAGGGGTTAAGAGAGTGTCGTTTTCACCCCCACCACTCTCATCCGACCCCCTCCCTACACCTCCCGCCATTCCACCCAAAACCTACGCAGCCGCCCTCAAAACCCCACCACCAACCAAGAAGCAGCTTTCTCTGGCCCCCTTGCTGCAGCCACCATCGCACCCCACATCTTAAGGTGCAAATTCCTAGACGCGACTCACGACTGCGACTGCGGCTCAAGATTTTCGGTCGACAGACGCAGTCGGACGCCGCAAACTTGTAACATTCCTAGGTACGGCTGGCCGCTGCGTCAGTCTGGCTCAAGATGTCCGTGAAGAAGGTACCTAGTGCTCGCTCTCCTGTTAGCGGAAGAAGAGGAGGAAGATGAATTATTTTTGACGATTGCCCGGGAATTCCACGCTGACATGTTTCGAACGAGGAGAGATGAAGGCTTTCATAACCTACTGATAAACGGCCATTTGAAGGACGACGCCATCCGCTTCCGGATTTTTTTCAGGCTGAACGTGCCTCAGTTCACCTACGTTTTGTCACTGGTGGAGGACACACTAGGGTGGTCACAAGGCAATAGGCAAATTTTTTGTTGAGAAAATCACTTCTGGCAACCCCCTAAAAGGTGCCATTTGACAAGAAAATGAGATTCGCAAATTTTTAGCTCGATCGGAAAACGTTAACCCGTGCCGCATTGAGGTTGAAGATCAGAAAAACTCACTTTGTTTCATAAAAATACTCTTTTTTTCCTCATAACATAGTAACCATTTGTCCTAGAGACTTGAAATTGGTCTCATTTTATTTAAAATTAATGTTATCTTCTTCAACTTTTACTTCCATAATTTTTTCGCTACATCATGTAGATTTTATGTTATTCAGCTTTTCCCATCTCAAAACGTGGTCCGTTTCAGCAAATAATGTGCCTTTTTACGCATACCCCTAAAAACCACACTCCAGTCAATGAAATCGACCTCTAGGCAATTTGATACTTCTTTATCACTCTGGTATATTGAAAATTGATACATGTGTGGTTTTTAGGGGTATGCGTAAAAAGGCACATTTGCTGAAACGGACCACGTTTTGAGATGGGAAAAGCTGAATAACATAAAATCTATAGGATCTAGCGAAAAAATTATTGGAGTAAAAGTTGAAGAAGATAACATTTCAAATAAAATAAGACCAATTTCAAGTCTCTAGGAAAAATGGTTACTATGTTATGAGGAAATAAATAATATTTTTATGAAAAAAAGTGAGTTTTTCTAAACTTCAACTTTGATGCGGCACGGGTTAATGTTATCCGATCGACCTAAAACTTTGGGAATCTCATTTTCTAGTCAAATGGCACCTTTTAGGGGGTTGCCACGATTGAATTTCGAAAGTTGACTTTTTGTGACCACTCTAAGGACACACTCTACGTCGCTGGGTACAATAGGGTGCCAGACCCTATTGCTGCTGAAGAAAAACTGGCCCTCACACTGAGGTAAATAATGCTTAATTTTTAAGCTGTGCTGATTCCCGTCAAATTTCACTGTTTCTTTTCCTAACCTATCAAACTATAACCTATCAACCTAGTAACGTATCAACTAAATAAATATCTACTTGATCCACTCTCAAGTCATTATAGCGACAGGATGAAGGAAACGAGGAAATAGTATTTTACTCTAGGTTGTCGGAGCAAAATGAAGAATGCAAACAGAACTCTCGAGCGGGTTTGCATACCTCAGTCGCACACGGCGTGCGGCTGGACTGCTCACCCTACCAGTGGAGTCGCAGACGCGCTCATCAGCCGTCAGACGCATTGAGTCGTACGGCTGGGAAACGCGCCTAGGAATGTTGTTCCGTAAGAATGCATTGAAGGAGTGCGACGCGGCCAATCGTGAGCCGCAGTCGCAGTCGTGAGTCGCGTCTAGGAATTTGCACCTTTACCCTATTCATCGCCAAACTTCCAACGACTTCGCCTCCCCCCACCCACATCGACAGTAATCCACCTTTGTATATACACTCATTATTGTAAATACCTTTCTCCTAGCTTTAAGTTCATCCCCCTTTGTATATACTTTCATTATTGTCCATACGTTCCACCTACCTTTAAGTTCACTGCCTTCAGCATCGCATGTTTGTTCTTCGCCTTCAGCACTCTTAGTTCAGTTTTTTAAAATTTAAGCATTACTTTATTATTTCTGATCTGGAGGGACTTCTGCCATGGTACCCTTATAATATACCACTCCAAATTGTACGTAGAAGATTGTTTCCAATAAAGTCAAGGAGAAGGAGAATTGTTTCCAATAAAGTCTAGGATCCTCCAACCGCTTTCTACCGACGTCGGATGGTGGGGGGATGGTAGAGGCGCCTTTATAAGACTATGTACGTTTATTTCCATGGCCTTTTACCGATTCTTTTTTGCCGCCAAACTTGATATTGATCCATCCATGAAGACGTAGCATTTTGTGAGCATAAATTTGGGATGTAGAACTCAGGGGCCTGAACCTGGGTAAACTTTTGTGAAAGTTTACCCTTTTGTGAAAGATAAGACGAGGTCAGCGTGGAGATTGCATGGTCTCATTATGAGTAATGGTAACAGGTATAGTAGCTGAAAGCCCGAACCCTGCATTTTTCTCGCGTTTATTTTCAGGAACACTGTTGCTATCATTTGTTTTATCCACAAAATGCTATCTGTTCCAAAATCTTCAATTTGCCAGTGAAATACCTCACGCATATTTCATAAATACAGCAGTTGTGTACCTAATGAATCGGTTACAAGGAGGTTATTTGAGAAATGGAAACATTAGAGTCCTATTAAGTTTTTCTCGACAGGACAAGAGGTATTCCAGGGGACAGAATGTACATTACTCCAGAACGAGGGGGTCTTTAAGTTGACAGGAGAAGTTATGATTGCTTCAGATTAGCCTAGAAACGCTGTCCCAGAGAAAATTGATGGCACTCCAACCGTCAGTGGACTGGGTATCCCACTTAACTGTAGATATCTCAAAACGTAAGGGCTTCAAGTATTTTATCACGCAGCGCCCAAGACGATATAAACTTTAATCGGCTCCGACGAAGACAACCTGCTTCGTTCTTTGAATCTTTTGTATTTTCTCAGGGAATCGTTCATTACTAAACTTTTCTTTCATAAAACGAGGAAAAAAGTTAAGTTCCGGTCAGTAATTTTAGCTTATTCGAAGAAACGCCAAAGTAAAACAATAATATTCGAGATTTTTTATTCCACTCCTTATTCAATTGTTGATCAAATAAGTCTTTTAAGGTAGGTATCGAAAACTGAGGCTCTAAAGTAATAAAATCGGGTTGGTCTGAGCCTGAGCAAGCATATCACAGTGAGACCGGATATGAGTTTTATAAGAACCATTCTCTGAGGATTAAGGGGGTATTGCATCACTCTTCTCACTTATTCCCGTTTTTTATCTTTACCCGTTCACCCAATCAAGAAATTTCTCATGGGAAGTCCTGCTTGCAATCCTATTACTTTCACTATACTGAAGAGAAAATTTAAAATTTCCCAAAATGCATGATTAAACTTTTTTGTAAGTAGGTTTTAAAAAAAAAGGCTCCATACAAGTGAGCATACTAGTGATACAGTGCGACCGCCGAAGTTTGAATTCTGTAGGTTCAACAGTAGGTACAGAAAAAACTTGGAAAAATGGAAGAAGTTCTCAAATGGGTGTTTTGAAAAATAGAGGGATTTTACAGGAAATCCTAGGACCTGGAAGTTCAGCAGTCTCCCAATAGATACTGCTACCATCGACGGGCTGCCCTTTTGCTACCTGCTCGGTGTAAAGACCCCCTTGGGCCATTATGTAGGTCCTTCTTGGCAAATAATCCCATTATTTGTCAGTGACAATAGGATTGGGAACACTAGGAATATGGGGCAATGGAGCTGAACGGGCAAGATTTGTAGGTACCAAATGGGATTATTTTTATTATTCATAATGTTAGGTGTTACGAACTAAATCGCTCGCGAAGAAATCGTGGAAACCCATTTCAAAGAAAAACGAAGTTATTGAAAAAATAGTCTATTTCCACTAATACACGAAAAACACAAAAAACAATGTTATACCGGTTTCGGTGATCAAACCATCGTCAGTAACACACTATTTATTGTTACACAAGTTATTGTGTTACTGACGATGGTTTGATCACCGAAACCGGTATATCAATGTTTTTTGCGTTTTTCGTCTATTAGTGGAAACAGACTATTTTTTCAATAACTTCGTTTTTCTTATATGTTAGGTGTTGTTGGTCGGTTTGTTGTTCGGTCGGTTGTAATGTTCGATATATATATTTAAAATGTTGCTGCTTGTCCCACCTGCATGGGAACTCCATTACTCCTACTTACCTATATAAGACGCCTCCGAGAGTTGCCACTCACTGTTACCTGCGATTGTTTGACGACTCATTATACGACAAGCGATGCTGAAGTACGATAAAACCGGGAGTGTGTACTACTGCAAGCGAATGAAGAGAAGGAGGTTCAACGGATGTGCAGCGAAGAAAACGTGTGGTATATTATTTGCATAGTGAAACTTTGGAATCAAGCATGAAAAATACAGAACTGTACCCTCCCCCTCCCCCCCCCCCCTCTCAAAATGCCGCCGTACATCGCACTTCGCAATTTCCTCATTTATGACCCAAAATTGATGAAATTTGATTTGTAGGTACCATTTGGTCCGCGAAGCTCGGCGCTACGGTCAGTCATCTGTAAGGAATGAAAAATATCCGTACATCCTTTTCGAGGTTATAGAAAGAGACGATGAGTTTTGGGATAAATTTTTTACCGTTTTGTTTTAATACGTAACGCACCGTAAAAAAACAGTAATTTTAAAAAAGTGAGAAATTCTCGTGTTTAGTCCATTTTTTCGCCTACTTGACCTACTGTAAAAAAAATCCAAATACGTCAGGGAGATGGGAAATTTAACGCTCTTTCCAACGGTGTCCTCAATTTTTTGTTTACTCCACAAATTAGGGGGGTTAAAGCCGTTTTACTGAGAGAAGGTCGAAAACACGAAAAAAATCTTAATAGTGAAAAAACTCGAAATTGAAGGGGTTTTCGAAAAATTACTATGAGGAACTTTTTGTTGCAAATTAGCTGAAGAATCGATCCCTAGGAGGTTAACAGTCTTAAGTGTGAACACCCTGTATACCAACATTCATGTAGTTATGTACTACCAGGTGCAGCATCAAATTTTCAGCTTTTTCAACGTTTTTGTAAAATGTATGGAATGATCTATTTATCTTCATGGTGTGATTGCTAATCGAAAAATTGACATCACCCAGTGATTTAGCATGAAAAATTCCCCAAAAATGAAGATCATGTCAAAATTCGACTTTTTAAAAATTTTCAAGAATATAAATTCTGGAATTTGAACCATTTGAAATTTTCTTCTAACTTTCTTCCTAAGGCCAATAGGACAGGGAACGTCTCGCGGGACACCCTGTATAACATAGGTAGTACCTACTTACATAAATATAATATTATAGTATGTAAATATATGTTTCAGGCGTTCGAGAACGTAAAATGGTAACCGAAAATAAGTGAAAGAGAGGAAAATGCCTCAAGAAAAATAACATTAAATTATAGTTATATTATAAATAAAATTAGTTACATTATAGTTAAATATAGCTAAATTGTTGAATAAGTGGAGCAAACAATTGCCTATTACAATAATTAAATACCAATTAAATTATTAAATTGAATTATTGTTAACTATAATATTATTGTTACAATTCAACAACCAATTATAAATTATGTTGACTTCAACGTGCCTTCAAATTTTTAAATTATCAACCCTATATACTCGTATTATGTACCTTGGCATAATTTATAAGTCTATGTAAGTGAACACCTTTTGTAAAATCTATGTAAGTGAATTGAAATTACATAGGGAGGTAATAAATTAGAGAATGTCATCATGAGTAAGTAGGCCTACAAATATTTCAGTGGACGTCCCTACACCATCAACACCTCAAACTCGTATTTGACCGTACCTACTGCTGATTTCCTGGTTTGCCGAAAGACCACTACCAAGTGAACCCTAATTAGGAAGAGCCACGTCTCTCAGGTATATAACCTATAGAAAGTGTAAAAGTGGAGTGTGTGGGAGAGGAGTGGCGGTACAAAGAAGGCTAGTTCCCTCGACCACCGTCGAAAAACCGACTTCTTCGCTGAGATCGTTTTGACGTTCTCAGCCCCTAGATGCAATACCCCCTTAAGTTCATGATGATTGGAATAGCAGAGAAGTAGGTTAATGAATTTATCAAAATTTTCGGCGGAGCTCCACATTGACGAGAAAACCACGGACAGCCCGGCCGGACAAGCATATTTGCATACTGGTGTTCAAACGCTGACTTACCTTTCCATACATCTATGTGTATGTTCATGTTATTCGAAGGCCAATAAATATCTATGCCTTATCTATGTTTTTTTTTTTTAATATATGACTTGCGCAGCAGTTTGAGTGAGGAGGTTTGGGTGGGAGATCGGGAGGTGCGTCACCTGGCGTATGCTGATGACGTTGTTCTTCTGGCGCCTGGCATGATAGGCCTGCAGAGGATGACCACTAGATGGATGAACATGTCGAACTTCGGGTTTAGACACTAATCCGTCGAACTCGAAAGTAATGATATTCAGAAAGGTGGCAAGCCAAGTGCAACAGAAAACGGCCGTTTGGGGGCAGTAATATTGACCCTGTCGGCAGGTAAGTGTATTTGGGAGTTGTGCTAACGCCTACCCTCAAGATTGGCCCCCAACTACAAGAAAAATTTCAAAGGCAAAATTAGCGATTTCAATTTGGTACAGGTTGTAATCCCACCCCGAAGTTCCGTTCAGAGAAGAAAAAAAAATGTTTTTTGAACTGATAAATGCAGTAAGCCACGTAAAATCGCCCTCGAACGAAGAAGCGATCATGCGCTCACATGGCTGTTGCCGGATATACTGATCCCTTGACCATGACGTGAAACCGGGAAGCTTAACTGAAGGGGCACAAAGGTATTCGACCTGGGTGCTGCGTTACGTGATGCGGTTCAGGGGAGCTCTGCTAAATCAGAATTGCAAGCCATATTATGAACGACGTTTTGTAATATGGTGATCAGGAGATCTACCACACTTCTTGGGAGTTTGCGCGGTCCTTGCCGAATCCATGGTGCGGCGTCTTGGGCGCAGTGTACTTAGCTAAGATGAAGTGATGCAGTTGTGTCAGCCTTGAGTGGAAATGGCCTCCTGCGAAACAGCTTATTCCGCTCCAACTTCATCAGCTTGGTACCCGCACTAACACTCTATACCTATGCGAGAAAAACAGACTCGCACTGCCCCGACAGACAAACAGTGTCCATTGTCGTAGCAAATTATGATTTAATAATAGTTGGTTTTTTTTGGTACATAATGTAACACAAGTTGTATGATTCATGCCCTTTGTTTCATTGCAAATTGTCACCTAATTTCGATGATTCATCTAACCGAGAACAACTAGTTTTTACAGCTATCTACCGATAGGTAGTGAAAGTTCTATTGAATGAAAAGAAAAAATTCAAAATAATCTTCTTTTATCAAATGAAATAAACAACATCACGGAACAACAAACTCGATTACATGAAGCCATGCGTGATTATAATCAGCTATTCCGTAGCAATGATAGCCTGATACGGCTAA
The DNA here is from genome assembly GCA_954871275.1 of Leptopterna dolabrata. Lineage (NCBI taxonomy): Eukaryota > Metazoa > Arthropoda > Insecta > Hemiptera > Miridae > Leptopterna > Leptopterna dolabrata. The sequence continues at coordinate 94,745,474 of OX940974.1, forward strand.
GGTGGACGGAGAGAATTTTTTTTAAATTCCATTATCGGATTCTACGTACCTTGAAGCTCAAACCATCAAACTTTGAGGGGGGTTAGAAACTCTTTCCCACGCTCGATTTCAGTGGTTCATTATTGAAAATAATAAACAAAAAAAGGAGTAAGTATTTCCGTCACTCACCGATAAAAATACATGCCGTTGTGGACATCCCCACACTCCTGAAAAAAGATTTCCAACGACTTAACTGGTCAAAAATGCCTGATATGTTATGTTGGGCATTTTTCAATGTTTATAAGTGGACAGTAAGTAACTATTGAACATTATTGCATGAAAAGTAGAGAGAAAATAGTCAGTTGTTCCTTTACAAACTTTGCTTAATATGAGGTTTGCAATGGATTACGAACCGCTATGGAAAGCAAACTTGAAGGTTGTGTTCACAAAACGCTGCGTCTCTCCGGACTGGCGCTGATCGTAATCTATTTTGACTGGCTATCCCAGACTCGCACAAAGGTTTGCAACGGTTTGCAGCCCTGTCCTATCAGTACATAATCATATTGGCCATGTGAATTGGCGGAGAGCAGCGAGCTTGGCAGTACGACTCACTGTAGAAACACATATCTTCTTCGTCTACGCGTTAGTGTTAGCACCCGGCTGATCCATGCATCTCCATTATGTACAGGATGCCCTGACTGAAACAAATTTTCGTTCCCAAGGCCTAGAGGTGACTAACCTTGAATTACGAGTGCCCTTTGCCCCTCCTGCTCTACTAGGCACTGGCTACTTGTTATGAAGCCAAGGAGCTCGCTGCCCTCACGTCTACATGTTTGTATGGGCATATGTGTTCTTGATGATTCTTAAACCAGCTATCTAGTAATCTTCGGATTAACTTTGTAAGTAGTTGTAGCTCAGTCAGTGTTCGTTTACCCTATACTACGTACCTTTGTTGCATTTTAATTTTTAATGTTTTTGCCTAGTTGTGTGAGGCGAACCCTAGTTTGTTTCACTTGTTCCCTATTGTTTTAGGACACTGTTGAACATTTAGACGAGTTCAAAAATCTTTAGAGGTTCAATTTGTTATGAAAATGTTGATATGGATGCACAAAAACAGAAAATACCCACGATTGTTCTTTTTGATGCTGTTAAGTACATAAGTTTCACTTAGGTGCTGGGGATCAACTATGAAGTTTTCACGCAGTGGGGAAAACTTGGGAGTGCCACCATTAAATTCAGCGAGGACGCTAAACACTCAACTGACACTACATAAACTTCCAGAAGAATGTACTCACGTTGTAGAAGTTATGCCAGGGTCTTGTTCCACGAACCACAAAAAAATCTCAATCTGGCAGAAAAATTCACGTTTTCATGCATCAAAAGTAATTTTCTCCTCCAAAAAATCAGTAGTACACCATTTAAAAGTTGACATCTTGAGTAAGTGTTTGTCGTTGCATACTCACAAGATGAAATTCATTTTCTTAGCTAAAAAACTTGGGATGATTTTTCAGTCACAAGCAGCGTCTTTCCGGAAAAGTTATTAAATGAGTCAAACAGGTTGTCTTAAGCCTTTTTTAATAAGGTGCGTGGATTTTTGCAAGGCCTTGGAGCAAGGGAGCTACGAAGGGTTAAAACCGTTGAAGTAAAAAACGTTAGGGACAAAAACTTGATTTGACAAAACTCCAGAAAACACGGATTTTAAAAGAAATTGCTATGGGACATTTATTGTTGGAAATCGGTTGTAAATCGACCCTGAAGTTTGTGACACCTTATCAGTAGACACCCCATATACTGGAAGGTACTGGAAGGCCTTGATCATAGTGGAGCCCCCCTCCCATGCATTGAGATATTTGCGGATTCGGAAATTCGCTTATGTGGTCATACTGCATTGCAGACTTCTTCAGTTGCCGGTTTTCGTCTGCAACCTGCATGTATACAGGGTGTATCAGCTAATGTATCCCCCCCCCCCCCCCCCAATTTTGTAACATTCCATTTTAGACCAAAACGTCCACGCAACAACTCCCCTAATTGTTTAGCGTACGGTTCGAATATGACTTTTTTCCGCACGTGTGTACAAAACATGCGTAATGTACACTAACTTCGTTTTTTCTTTACAATTAGAACTCCTTTTGGTTTATTATTCTGTGAATTATAATACACCTATGTACTCGCTCAGCAAACCATTATAACACACCCTCAAAATTTCTTCTTTTACGTTTCAAGGTGCGTATATTCCAAAAATGCAATGTCCGTCCGCCGTATCATGCATATCTACTTCATTTTAGGTCTAAAAAATTCGTTCTTTCACACACGGCCTCCATTTGGGCCCTAGTTTTGTCCCGAAACTTTCCAGCCCGATCGGAATATACCCAGGTGGTTATTATTCTACAGAAATGTTGGCTGTACATTTATTGTTTGTTTCATGTGAAATAATTGAAATAGCTATTTCTGATGGTTTCCAACAATTTTGGCCCCCAAAACACAAATTAGGTAGGCAGGTACGATCTTTTTTTTTTCTTCAAATTAACTTTGATCATTGGTAGTGCCATTTAATCGTCTTGATCCACGTGTTGACACTTTTTCTAGTGTTATTCTACAAACTGATGGTGATTTCAGACGATTTCGCAGGTTTTTGACTCATACAAAATCAATTTTGGGAGCTGAACATCTGGTACAACCTCAATTTTCCTCTCCTTGGCCAAAATCGACCTCATATTCGATCTTCTCGTCCCCAAAAACATGGAAAACGATACCTCAAAAGCTCATGTTACCAACATGTTGCTAAAACGCAAAAAGTACCTATTTTTACACACATTTTCACTCACAACACCCCTGGGAATATTCCGATCGGGCTGAAAAGTTTCGGGACACAACTAGGGCCCAAATGGAGCATGTGTGCGAAAGAACGACTTTTTTAGACCGAAAATGAAGCCTGCACACGTGATACGGCGGACGGCGGACGGCGTACGGCGTACGGCGGACGGACATTGCATTTTTTGAATCTACGCACCTTGAAACGGAAAAGAAAAAAGTTTGAGGGGGGGTTATAAAAATTTTTTGCTGAGCGATTACATAGGTGTATTATTCAGAGAATAATAAACCAAAATGCGTGTAAAAATAGGGGTTTTTGGTGTTATGGTAAAATGAGCTTTTGATGTATCTTTCTTTTTCCACGTTTTTTAGGGAGAGAAGACCGAATATGAAGTCGATTCTGACCGAAGAGTTAAGAACTGAGTTTGTAATGAAGGTTCACCTCCCATAATTAATTTTCATGAGTCAAAAACCTGGGAAATTGTCTGAAATAACCATCAATTTGTATAATAACACTAGAAAAAGTGTCAAAAGGTGACCGAGACAGTTAAATTGCACTATCAATTATGAAAGATAATTTGAAAAAAAAGAGCGTAATTCGTGTTTTTGGGGGGCCAAAATTGGTGGAAACCTTCTGAAATAGCTATTTCAATTATTGCACATTTACGAAAATATAAATGAACAGCCAGCATTTCTGTGGGTATGTCCAATAGAATAATAAACCCATCTGAGAAGGACTTTGCAGCGGTTTTTTTCTTTTTTCCACTGCAGATTTGAATTCCAAGTAAAATTTCATGGCGCAATGGCCCGTCATTCGAATTTTTGAGTGCGCAAATACGCTCAAAATGTTAGCTAATCGCAAAAATCGACTTCCATGAGTGCAGTATTCTGTCAAGTGTGATACGTCATTTAAATGTGTTCTTACGCTGAATAGCGTGTGATGCTCACTTTTTATTTGCGCAGTACGTGTTATTGAATGTTGAGAAATACCTCAAAATAATGTATCATGGTAGTTCAACCCATCCACAAAACATGGTAAGTTAGCGTACATGGCGCACGTGTTGCGCTAGCGGACGTGTGCGAAAATGATATATTCGAATCCTACTCTAAAAAATAAGAGGGCATTCGTTTGGAAGTTTTGTCTAAAATAGACTGTTACAAAATTAAGGGGGGGGGGGGGAGCACATTACCTGAGACACCCAATATGAATCATATATATATGTTTGCTAGCTCGATTACGTGCTTTTCGTCGTAAACAGGATTCCAGGGTTGCGCGTGCGCTAAGCTAATTCCAGCGATCACAGTGGGTTTCAAGAGTGTGCTTCAAAATCGCTATTGTTGTGAATCCATGTACCACGGAGGAGTTCAAATTAAATTCATACTCTGCTATTTTATTTAACGAAATCCACAGCTCTGTTTGCCGTTGGCAACTTTATCCCTAACGATGTTACTGAGTTTAAGTAACAGCCTCCTACCGATAGCGAATGGGGGTTGCATACTTACGTCATCGAACAATAAAAGCGTTTTTATCGCCACGTCCATTGCAGAGTTTGATTTCAAACTGTTCGCAATAATGCCACCACTTTTCGTCGTGGCATTATTCTCAACTCCAGGGGAATATTTGTAGACAAATAGTGATGAGTCTTACTTTTTTATGAATCTGGAAATATTTTTTAGATATCAACTCAAGCTAAATACACTAATTTCAGAGCCCCCGGAATCATAACAATCATATAAACAGAATGGGTTTACATATATGAGCCTTTTACCCCCTCGCGGTTCGCCGTTCGCAGTTGTTTGACCTTGGCTGCGAGATTTTAGAAAAAATTCGAATTTTCGCCGATTTGTTATAGCAAACGAAAAGGTTAGTTCGGAGATATGAATTTTCGGAGTACAAAAAGTACAACGAAAATCGCTAAGTAGGTACCTGTTAACCGTCAGAAAAAGTTGAGTCACTACAGATACCTCGAATTCATTCAAAATAATAATATATGATGATGACTCAGGAGGAGAAAATACGATTTCAAGGCGTTATATTATGTTATTTTTATTTTTTTGTTCTTAAGTGGATAAAATTGGGTTTTTGTGACTCAAAATCGCTAAAAAATGCGCAAAAAAAGAAAATGATTGGCTAAAAACTATGGAAAATTATCGTATAGATAATTAGAGGGTAGGTTGATCTGGTAAACCTCATGAAATTTTTTTTTTCGCATCATTCAGTTTCACACCGTGCCTACTTTGTGGGCTGTTGTTTTACGTAATAATCACAAAAACCTATGTAGAATTACTAAAAAAATTGACAGAAGAGTTGAATAACATGTTTAGGAGAAAAAGGCAGTTCAGAAGTTAAAAGCTGAATCCATCACTCGAGTTTACAGTGGCTAAAGTTGCGGATAAGTAGTATAGGTAGTATAAGTAGTATAGATATAAGGTATAAATAAGAAGTATAAGGGTTATAGGGACAAAGGGGTATTTTGAGTTTTTATTTTTTCCATACACCCATTTTAACCTCAAATCGTTCACCCAAAGCCGCACCATTTTCAGGAAAACCTTCCCAAGAATCAGAGCTTTCCGATCGTACCTACATAGTTTTTTTTTAAGCTGCCCGCCAAACACGGTTGAAAGAAGAGGGAAAGAGGGGCGGAACAGGGGTTATGTGGGAAGGAACGAGGTTATATATATGCACAGCCAAGGGTGACGTGCGAAGCACCGAGGTGGTTTTTCGGGGGGGGGGGGGGGGGGGGGCACAACCAGTTTTTCTATTGATGAAGTAAAAAAAAATTCCCATTAAAATTTTTTTATAGTAGGTAGTAAAATTTTTCTCAGTCCCAGTAAATTTGGTTTCGCAGTAAAAAAAAGTTTCCCAGTAGTAGAATATTTTTCCCATTGAAAATTTTTTCCCAGTACAAATTCGCCATTCAGTTTTCTTTGAGTTTTTTAATTTTTCGTTCTGATATTTTTATAATTTAAAAAAATGGTTTTAAATTGTTCTTCAGTGTTCAAAATAATTTGAAATTTTTTTTGACAAATCGTATGCAACTCTTTTGAAAAAGCATTGCAGGAAATATTTTCCTACAACCGTTACAATCGCAAAAAATGATAGTAATACTTTTAAATAGTAGTTTTTAATAAATTTTAAAAAATCAAACAATAAATTATAAATTTTGATGCTCGAAGAGTTGCCAGGTTTTACGGACCCTCGATCTTTTCCGAAACTTCCGAGGGACAGCAGTCCCTCTCCGATGGCCGAGTAAGGTGCACATTCCAGGATAATATATGATCATTCTTTTCCGGGTCTGCTCTAAAGAATCTGCACTGGGACGACTGGGCCACATTTATTCTTCGGAGATCGGCATTTGAACTGTTAAGTCCGGTAACATTATAAAAAATGTCTTATGTGGAGCATCGCTGATGTTATTGAACCACGGTTTCATATGGCATATTGGAAATAGGGACTTGTACCGGTTCCCTGCGTGGTATTTCATGAATTCGTTGGTTATTTGACCATAATTTGCAGCGTTTTCAAACAGTGATAAGTAACTCGGCTTCTACTAAACCGATCGGGTTCAGATTTTGACCACTTCCTCAGGGAGCCCCTGTGAACAAGTATGCCAGATTTCAGCTCCGAAAACCCTCTCTAAGCTACTTCTAGAAACGCACCCCCTTCCCCCTCCCCCACACACAAGTTCCAGCCCGATTTCCGTTAAATTCATAAATAGATTCCTTCGCAAGGTGTGCTCTCTCCAAATGGAGTACGCGCATGGGTCACAAAAACGGATTATATTATTTTTTAAATGAAAGTAGATTCCATCCTGAGAATTTTGACACCAACCGCACTGCCCTACGATAAGTAGTTCTTGTTCTATTACTTTCAAAGTTTCCGGAAGTTCTGACGTCACAGTGCGCAGGGGGGTACCGCCCACGTGTGAGGTCTGCAATGACGTCAGAACTTCTGGAATCTTTGAAAAATCATAGAAAAAGAAATATTTATCGTAGGACAGTGGGATTGGTCTCAAAATTCTCAGGAAGGAATCCACTTGCATTTAAGAAAAGAAAATAAATTCCAGCTCATGGCGATATGTGGGTAGTTGCGCGCGATACAAGGATTTCATGTTTGCCCATGCGCAGATGAGAGATGGTACAGTCTGAATTGGATGAACTTGATATGGAACCATTCAGGGCCTAACCCACACTTTACCCTCCAAACATCAGCTCGTTACGCGCTGCTCTACTCACGAGTCACATTTCAGACATCAAGCATCAAATTTGGTTCCGTGTATGTCTGTACCCAAGTCCTTGTAACTACTGTTTTTATCGAAAGAACAACCCAAAACGAGCTGATTTGCCTAGGGTATGAATTTCGTTATCGTCCAATGGTAGTATTCTTCTGCGCATGTACACACAAAATATTCTACTTTCGAGTACTATTCGGGTACTATTCGAGTGATTGTGCAGAAAATGTATGTTGTTTTTGTTTGATGCTAGTGACACTAATCCTTCAGCACTTTAAATGGGCATATCATTACTTCAGTACCTGAAATCATCATGTCTAACAACAACTACGGCTATGGCTATTCTCCTTCCTATGAAGATACAAAGCTTTTCACGAGTCGTTTTAACGTTCTCCTTTCTGTTCCAGAATATAACTATGAGAATCAGATTACGACCAATATCAAATACTCCAACGTAGGTAGTGGGATAAGCCACGAGAATATTCATCGGCCCTAATATATTCTCTCCACTTATTAGGACACCGTTAACAGAAATAAGTGACAGAGCACTACAAAACCGCAACACTTTTCGCGCTTCGCTAAGCGGCGGTGGCAACTGAGACCCATAATTTATTACAGGAGTAAGAAATTTCGTGGGGAGAAGCCGAAGAGAAGACGTAACTTCGAAATAAGAATCGTCGCAAGTTGGAATGGGCGTTGGGGAGGCGGCGGCGTGTTGTAATACAGACTGCTCGAGATATTGTTGAATTTTTCATTCCGCCGGGCGAGTTGTCGCCTCAAGTGCCTACCACCTTGTTGAGATGTCCGCGATGAAAAGTGGCGGGAAGAGGATGGTTGGTCATGAATCTCGACTCTGCCAACGAAAATTTTACCTGAGTCCCCCTTTTAATTCCGTGTCAGGGTGAGCTATAGGTATGCTGAGAGAGGTGGATGAGGTTATCCGTATTTTTTGTTGGTTAGGAGGACCCTTGTTTTTACCAGCTACAAGGTTCAACCCTTAACATGCTAGTTGGTGTGATTTTAAACAAAATACTACTTATTTCTTGCTTGTATTCAGACGGTATCACATACCTAGAATTTATCTCTCACTGAACAGGACAAAGCTTATAGAATGGCTCTTACTGTATAATGGTTCATCCTGTGCGGTTGACTGTTTGTCTCTGACGGATCACATATTGTGGTCCATGTGCTTGACGTGCGAGGTCCAGTTACTTGAATCGCTGGTATCAGAAGGTTGGGCTCTTCGACGACTTTGTGGAGGTTGAAACTCCGTCCAATTGCTCGAAACCGTCGAAATCGCGCAAAAAAGAAAACAATACTGCCTGCTTAGGTGGGCAGTATAGCTTCCTCACTTATTGTAACATGGACGTATATAATCGTATAATAAAAGCGCTGAAAAGTCCTTGCCACATGGGTTTATTATTCTTTTCGACATACACAGAAATGCTGGAAATACATTTATTGGTTGTTTCATATGCAATTATTGAAATAGCTATTGTTGATGGTTTCCATCAATTTTGGCCACCAAAAACACGAAATTAGCTCATATTTCTGGTAATATCTTTGATAATTGATAGTGCCATTTAATTTTATTGATTCGCCTGTTGAAACTACTTCTAGTGTTCAACATAAACTTGTATAATAACACTAGAAGTAGTTTCAACAGGTGAATCAATAAAATTGAATGGCACAATCAATGATCAAAGATATTACCAATAATATGAGCTTATTTCGTGTTTTTGGTGGCAAAAATTGGTGGAAATCATCAGAAATATCCATTTCAATTATTGCACATGAATGAAACAATAAATGAACAGCCAACATTTCTGTAGGTATGTCCAGTCATCCTATCCCTATCATCCATATCCTTCAATATCGGTCTGAAAAATTCGTTCTTTCGCATACGTGCTCCATTTGGGTCCCAATTGTATCCCGAAACTTTTCAGCCCGATCTGAATTCACCCAAGGGTGTTATGGGTTAGAAATGGTTTGTTGGGGGGGGGGGGGGGGGATGGGTTTCGGTGTTTTAGTAACATTAGCTTGTGAGGTATCTTTTTCCTTGCTTTTTAGGACGAGGAGACCAAATAAGGAGTCAATTTTGACCAAAAAAATCGGTAGTGAGAAAGCAAAAATTCCAAAAGAGTAGTGGAAGATCCAGTCATGCAGCGCGGCTATAAGAACGAATTTTCAAAGAAATATTCGTGCTATCGTGTAAAACGATGATATAGCCGAAACCATACCACTGTTCGGAACGTTATATCATTTTTTCGTGATTTTAGCCATTTTTACCGATTTTTGGCCATTAAGTCAAATCTCACCCACTCTTTTTAGAGAAAAATATTTTCATCATTGAAATAGTCCCTCTTACTGTACTGAATCACCATCCCACACAACGTCAGGTGAGTTAGTATGGATTTTAGCCCTTAATACCAATTTTTAACCCCCCCCCCCTCCCCAAAAAATCCAAATTTGACCCCTATTCTGTATGAAAACAGCTGAAATGGCATTTTTCTATCTTTATTCACCCTTCCATTCCACCTTCAGTGATTTTATAACATGGGTTCACGACTTTGGCCGTTTTTACCGATTGTTGACCCCTTAAAACTCAAATTTAACCCCCTTTGAATTTTTAAAAATTGCTCATCTTCAAACTCATCTTTTTGTTTGGCAGTACGATCATTTTGCCTAAATTTGGAAATTATTGTCATGTACCCAAGGTCAGATATCGTCTGAAGTGGCACATAAATATATATATTTATATAGCTTAGGACAGGGAGGTTGTCTCCAGTTGTTAAAGTGCGGTCGAAATGAAAATTCACGTGTTCAACGTTTCAAAGGTTTATGCCTTTATCATCAGGGAATCTACATGAAATAATATAAAAACATTCTGTTAAAACTAGGTAGATACGACGAAAAACTAAATTTGAATTAAAAAGTATTGACACGATTGACTAAATGGACTTCACTGAAAACTGCTATCATGATGAACTAAAAATTACTCACATGAGTTGAATGGTGGTGACTGATCGTGAAACGACTGAGTTTTCAAGTTGACACTTGGGCTACCAGATAGCAACTGAACTCGGAAAACAATTGGGATTGACCTCTGGTGGATTTTGGTTCATTTCTAACAGAAGGTGTGGACAGGGTGAGTGGCGGTAATCCTCAAGGGGATGTGTGGCGGTATTCCTGTATTGGTTTGGTTGGGGGGGTCTGAACTGTACACATTTGATTTTGAGGTTTATATAAACTGCACGTATTTTTGATTTGATCCCATAGGCAAGTATTTTAATTTCTGACAATATCGTTGGCTGGTTGAACTGGTGGTGTGTGTGTGTGTGTGTGTGTGTGTGTGTGTGTGTGTGTGTGTGTGTGTGTGTGTGTGTGTGTGTGTGTGTGTGTGTGTGTGTGTGTGTGTGTGTGTGTGTGTGTGTCGGAATGGGGGGGGGGGGGATTAGATTTGAATGATATATGGACATGGCAATTACTGGTAACTGAACGATCTATTGGGATTTATTGAGATTTGAATGAATTGAATTTGCGTTTTTAACGTCGGATTTCATATTTATTGCATTTTCAATGTTTCTTTCTATTGTGATAATCTCTTTGATATTGCTCTTGAATTTACTATTTTCGTATTTAACTATTTTAGTATTGTTGAAATCAATTATGTGACCACTGCTGCGGGCATGTGTGGTAAGGGCCGTAGGATCGGGTCTGCTCGTGTTTTTCTGCATTACATCTATCCCATGCTTGTGGCCATATCTGGTTTTGAGTTGTGACCCGTAGTAAGACTTTCCACAATTACAGGGGATTTTATATATGAGGTTGGATTTCATATCTTTAGGTTCGGGGTCTTTAGTTTTAGTGACAATTTTCTGGATAGTTTTTGCATTTTTGTATGCAAATTTGTTGGTGTTACTGTCTTTGTCCTTGAGAATTTTGTTTAATGATGGGGAGAGAATTAAACGTAGGGTAGAGAATAAAATGATGATGGTCGAGATTTATCTTTAGTATCGCTGGGGGCGTGAGGGGATGCTCGTTTTTCTTTAATAGTTCAAAAATGAGTTTATGGGGGAAGTAATTTAGAAGAAGGGCGTCTACTAACTTGTTACGTATTATCTTTTACTAGGGCGTACATTTTTGGGATGGTGCTATTTTTCGTGTACATAGTTTCCTACGTGTATACTCGTCAATGTAGTTTCGTGCTTTCAACAGTTCTATCAAGGAATTTAATTCTTTCTCTATTCTTTTAGTTGAATTGCGGTTCTGATTGACAGGGGTGTACGTTTCGGTATCATTCAATAGATTTTTGACTTTCTGTATATTCTGATTTGTCAATTGCTACTTGTGATGAATTTAAATTTATCATCACGGTGGCGTGAAGGAGTGAATAGATGAGAGCGAGGGAATTTCACCTAGGCGGCGGTAATCCACCGATGTAGGTGAGAGGAAGGAAATTCACCCAGGCGGCGGTAATCCACCGATGTGAGTGAAGGAAGGAATCTCGTCTAGGCGGCGGTAATCCACCGATGTAGGCGAGAGGAAGGAAATTCACCCAGGCGGCGGTAATCCACCGATGTGGGTGAAGGAAGGAAGGTGCTTGTCTAGGCGGCGGATATCCACCGATGTAGACAAGAGGAGAAGGTAGGAGGTGAATTCCCAGAGCGGCGGATACCACCAGGCATCTGGGAGGAGGAAGGTAGAGAGAGAAGAGAGAGCTGGTTAGAGGAAGTGTCGAATGAAGCTAAAGCTCCAGGATCCGGGATTATATAGGACTTGAAGTCCTCTCCCTCCAGCTCCCTGCTGGGAGCTGGTAGTGGGGCACCAGGTTGTGTCCCCCGGATTCTGTCGCCTGTCTCCCCACTCAGATGTTTATTGACGGAAGGTAATTTCTACATCGGAATATTGGTGAGAGCTTTAAGGTTGTAGTGGAGTGTTCCCGGGAGGGACTCACGACAGAGGTCCCCCCAGTTCGAACCAATGATTGAGGTAGCTGAAGGCTCAAGTTGACAGTGGCTGAGGGCTGCGGAAACAAAAAAGGGGAGCTGAAGGCGCAAGGGTACAGGAGCTGAAGGCTGAAACAAACAATGGTAGTGCTGAAGGCAGAAGAGTGACTGGAGGTGTCTTAAAGCTAGGGTGACATACAATTAGTAGAATAAGTAGGCATAAGTTGATATAAGTAGACATAAGTAGGGCTAAGTAGACAAAAGTAGGCATAAGGAGACTTAAGTAGCTAAGGAGATGTAAGTAGACGGAAGTAGATGTAAGTAGGTGTAAGACATAAGTAGATGTAAGGTATAAGTAGATGTAAGTAGACGAAATTTGATGATGGGGAACATATGTACAAGGTGTGATGAAAAATTTGATGAGGTGACAATATTTACAGGGGCGCTGAGTGATGATGATGATAAGAGGAGTGGTTAGATATGTACAGAAGTATTTACAGGTATTTACAGGTATGTACAATTTTCGGGCACGGTTTCAGGGGAGACAAAATTGGGCGGGGTTGCGAATTTCGCCGTTTCCTGGGTATATGTTGTGTGTTGCATGTTGTGTGTCGTGCGTCGTGTGTTGTGTGTTGTGTGTTGTGTGTTGTGAAGTTTTTTGTGTGTGGGGGGAATGGGGGTGACGCCCGCTGCGACGAGGTGGCCACGTCGGGGCCTCGAGGTTCGGCACAGTGTCTGTGGGATAATGAAACACAAGCACTGCCCCGAAATCTCGAGGCCCCGCCGTGATTTCTCATAGCGGGGCGGGGGACTTGGCCGCCGGGACGCGGGGGCAGGGACGCTCCCGTCGTCTGTTGCGGCGCCCGGACCTTTTCATCCCGGCGGAGGCTATTATGGATATCCCCGGCGATGGCGGGGGAAGAGGGGGTGTTGGAGGTTCGGTGGGTTGGGGTATTTCCGGGGCTGACTCTAAAACTGGGGGGTCGAAAATTGAGAAGAATGGAGGGGCAAGAGGGGTTTGAATTTTGGGGGGCGGGGGTTGTTGAAATTTGGGGGGCGGGGTTTGTTGAAATGGGGGGGGTGGTGGGGGAGGCATGAGGAGGGCGAGTTGTAACTGGTGGAGGAGAGGGTCTATGAGGGGGTCGGACGGGATGTAGGGGGGATGTACCCCGGTGGCTTGCGCTGTGCGAAATTCGCGCAGTATGCGCCACTGGGGGTACTTCCATCGCCGGGGCCGGGTAGGAAGTCCGGTGATCCTTTGCGGAAAAAATAGAAGCGATGCAGTAGGTCCGGGCGAAGGGGGTAGGGGGGAGAGCGGGTCCGGGACGTACACGTCCCGGAGTATCGCCGCCATTTCCGGATCCGAATCGAAATCCGGAAACGGCGACGGGGGAGACTGTTGTGGCGGGAAGAGATGTTGCATTGCAAACAGACGGCGGGAGACTGATAGTGGAAGTTGGTTGAGGTAAAACAGGGGCGGGCTTGCAGCGGGCGAAAGGGACGGTGTGGGGTTTCCCGTCCATTAATAGGGTCGCGGTGGTCGGTGTTGTGCGGATGACTTGAAAGGGCCCGGCATAAAGGGGCTGAAAGGTTTTATGCATGCCGGGCTCCTTCAAGTACATATGTGTGGAAGTGTAAAAGCGTTTGGGGTAAGTTGTGTCGTTTGTCGGTGTTGAGGTGTGTAACGGTTCCCTTTTAATGGACGGGGTGTTGTGTGGAGGGAAAATGTCGGCCGGCAAACGAATGGGGTCTTTAAAAGCGTGTTGAGCGGGACTTGTGTTGTCTGAAGGACGGGCGGAGGTGCGGAGGCTAAGTAAAACATAGGGGAGGGTTTTGGTCCATGAAGGGGAAGTGGCTGATGTGGAGATGGCTTGCTTCAGGACCGAGTGCCACCGCTCTATTTTCCCGTTTGATTGAGGGTGATAAGGAGTGGTACGGATTTTCTGAATCCCGAGGGAACGGAGCAGGTCGGCAAAGTGGGCTGATTCGAATTGCCTCCCCTGATCGACCGTGAGTGTCCGCGGACAGCCGTAGCGGCTGATCCATTGATTAAGGAAGGCCGCGGCGACGGCGTCCGCGGTAATGTGGGCGAGTGGTATACACTCTACCCAATTAGTCGCACGGTCGATCATGGTGAGGCAATACCTCTTCCCCTCGGAGGGGGGAAGGGGGCCGACCAGATCCAGGTGGACGTGTTCCCACGGGAGAGAATCGGGGATAGGTTGGGGAGGTACATGCGGGTGAGCCGAGACCTTGAATTGCTGGCACCTCTGGCACCCCAGAACCCAGGTACGTATATCTGTGTTCATGTGGGGCCAGAAGTACCGCGTTTTGATGAGGTCCCGGCTCGCCCGAATGCCGGGATGATGGAGTGAATGGTAATGGAGGAACAACTGCCTCCTTAGTTCCGGTGGGACGTACGGGCGCGGTGTGTCGGCCGATACGTCGCACCAGAGATCCAGGGGGGGCAGTTGCTCCAATTTTGAGGCGGAGATGAGGTGGGAAAGTGCGGGATCGGAGTGAGGAGTCTGGTGGTTTTTGAGGGTTTGTGGGGACGGGAAGGGCAGTAATTCCGACACCGGCGCAGGGGTGGGGCGGGAGAGGGCGTCGGCGACGCAGTTGTCGGCCCCCGGCAAATAACGAATATCGGACGTAAATTGTCCGATAAATTCGAGTTGCCGGAGGCGACGGGGGGAGGCGGATTTCCGGTTTTGGAGGAGGGCGTGTGTGAGGGGCTTATGGTCGGTGATGACAGAGAACTGCCTGCCCTCCACGAAGTCACGGAAGTGTTTGATGGCTTCGTGGATGGCGAGGAGTTCTCTGTCAAAGGTGGAATAATTTTTTTGTGTGGGGGACAGAGTTTTTGAAAAAAAACCGAGAGGTTGGGGGGTGGCGCCGGTGTGTTGTTGGAGTACTGCCCCGATGGCCCAGTCGGACGCATCTGTGGTGATGGAGAGGGGGGCATGGGGATCGGGATGGGCCAATAGAGCGGCGTCTACTAGGTCCTGTTTGCATTGTTTAAAGGCTGTTGTGAGGGCGGGGGTCCAGGAAATGGGGCGTTTATCGTGTTTCTTTGCCGGTTGTGGTATAGCGTGAATGAGTGGTTGTTGGTGTTGTGCTGCGTGTTTGATGTGTCTACGGTAAAAGTTTAACATGCCCAGGAAACGGCGGAGTTCTGCGACAGTGTTGGGTTGGGGGAAATCTGTGAGGGTGTGGACTTTATCTGGTAGGGGTTTTATCCCTTCGGATGAAACCTGGTGGCCGAGGCAGCGGACGGAGGGTTGGGCGAGGACACATTTCGAAGCGTTGATCGTGAGGCCCTCGGCGGCAAAGATGTCAAGGACTTGTTTCAGATGGGCGAGGTGTTCCTTTGGGTCCCGGGAAGCGATCAGTACGTCGTCCAAAAAACAGAAGACGAAGGGTAGGCCTCGTAGGATGTTGTCCATGTAACGCTGCCATGTTTGGGCAGCGTTACGGAGGCCGAAACCCATTTTGACGTATTCGAACAAGCCGAACGGGGTTATGATAGCTGTCTTAGGGACGTCCGGGGGGTAGATGTTAATGTGATGGAAGGCACGGGAGATGTCGAGTGTGGAGAAAATTGTTGTGTTGTGGAGGTGGGAAGAGAAATCACGGAGATGTGGGACGTTGTACAGGTCTGGGGTTGTACGGGCATTGAGGCGGCGGTAGTCGCCGCATGGGCGAATATCCCCGTTAGGCTTCTGCACAATGTGTAGTGGAGAAGCCCACGGGGATTTGGAGGGGCGGATAATGCCGTCCTTGATGAGGAGGTCGAAATGTTTGCGGGCCTGTGTGAGTTGAAGGGGGTGGAGGCGTCGGGCTTTCGCGGATATTGGGGGGCCAGAGGTTTCAATATGATGTTGGGTTTGTGAAATGTGAGCTGAGGGGCGGCGCTGGGGTATGTAGTTGGTGAGGAGTTCGCTAAAGTGGGATGGGGGCTGATCCACCGCATTGATGAATCCGGGGATGGGTTTTTTGGTGGAGGGGTCGAGCAGGCGCGCGTTACGGACGTCCACCTGGAGGCCGAAATGTGCGAGGAAGTCGGCCCCCAGGATAGCTTTCTCTACGTCCGCCACGGTGAATTCCCACTCGTACGCGAGTCCGCTCATATGAATTGACGAGCGGTACGTCCCGTACGAGGGGATGGTGGTACCGTTGGCGGCGTAGAGGAGTTGCCGGTAACAACGCGCCTGTCGCCGGAGAATATTGTTGGGGAAAATAGAAAGCGCCGCCCCTGTGTCGACGAGGAAGGGGACGTGCGTTTTGGAACATTTTAAAAATAGACGTTGATGAGCTGGGGCGGAGTGGGGTAATATTGGCGAGGTGTTGGTGTCCGTCGGAGGGGGGGGGCTTGGTTCGTCCGAGGTGATGGGCGGGTGCGGTGGTGGTGGTTGGTCCCCCGCGAAGGAGACGCGGGGTGATTGTTTGCCGTTCCGGGGAGGGGGAACGGTAGTGGCGGCGCGAGTAGCAGCCGGAGGGGTGGTCGTCTTGGGGGCGGGGTTGGAGGGGCCGTTCCGTGGTGGGGGAACGGTAGCGGCGGCGCTAGTGGCGGCCGGAGGGTTGGCTGCCCTGGAGGCGGGCTTGGAGGGGCCGTTCCGGGGTGGGGGAACGGTAGCGGCGGCGCTGGTGGCGGCCGGAGGGTTGGCTGCCCTGGAGGCGGGCTTGGAGGGGCCGTTCCGGGGTGGGGGAACGGGAGTGGCGGCGCTGGCGGTGGCCGGAGGGTTGGCTGCCCTGGAGGCGGGCTTGGAGGGGCCGTTCCGGGGTGGGGGAACGGGAGTGGCGGCGCTAGTGGCGGCCGGAGGGTTGGCAGCCCTGGAGGCGGGCTTGGGGGGGTTGACTCGGGGTGGGGGAGCAGTTGATGGAGAGGTGGGGTGTTTAGCGGCGCCGTCAGATGCGGTCGGGAGGTTGGCAGCAGTGGCGGCGGCGTAGGAGGGGTAGCGAGTTGCGGTGGAAGTGGTG
Organism: Leptopterna dolabrata; assembly: GCA_954871275.1. Taxonomy (NCBI): domain Eukaryota; kingdom Metazoa; phylum Arthropoda; class Insecta; order Hemiptera; family Miridae; genus Leptopterna; species Leptopterna dolabrata. The sequence continues at coordinate 94,762,425 of OX940974.1, forward strand.
TGAATATGGGCGGGGGGGGTTCGGTGCTGGTCCCCCCCGTGTTGGCGAGGAGGGGAGCCCGCCGGATTTACCGGCGGGCGTCCGCGTTTCCCTGCTTGGAGGGGTAGGAGCAGGGGGGTTGGCATTTGCGGGCCTCCCCACCGAAGTTCGCGTGGTAGAAGCATCGGTGGGGGGGGTCCGCTGGGAGGTAGGTCCTGGTGGGGCGTGTAGAAGTGGAGGGGGCCGCTGTGTTGGGGGACCTCCCCCCCCGTTGGTGGGCGGGGGAGACGGTGCGGCGGTCGGCCGAGCGCTGGCGTCGGTGGTCAGAGGAGGGGGCCGGTCGGCGATCGATGGAGAGGGAACGGCGCCGGTGGAGGGAGGAGGGTCGGCGGCGCTCGTCAGACGGTGATCGGTCCCGGCGCGGGGTGGGGAAGCGGGGTGCGGCGACTTCCGTGACGCTGGCGGCTGCGGCGAGGTCGTAGACCGTGTCTGCTAGACGGAGAAGCGGCTCGTCCGGTCCGTCGAGGTGGCTTGCGAGCGCCATTTGGATGGGGTGGGGAAGGGCTCGCAGCCAGAATGTTCGGGCGATGTCGGCCGTCACGACGTCGTGTAACTGATGACGTAGGCGACGGTACAGGTGGGAAGGCTTCGCATCGCCGAGATGTTGGGGCTGGGATAGTGCTGCGACGCGCGCGATCTTGGAGGGCTGGTATAAATTGATGAGGCGGCTGCGGAGGTCGTCGTAGGCGGCCGTGGCGTCGGGGGAGATGTCGGACGTCTGCAGGAGGATGTCATATGGCAACAGGGAGACGATGCGGGAGTAGCGGGAACGCTGGCTGCGGATGTTGGCGGCGGAGAACGCAGCGTCGACCTGGAAGAACCAGAGTGCGGGGTCGTGCGCGTAGAAGGGGGGTAGCGACAGCGGGAACGACGCAGAGGCCGTCGTGACGTCGGCGGCGGCGTGTGCGGCAGCTGCAGCGGCGGCGGCAGCGGCGGCGGCGGATGCGGTAGAATTGGGTGGCGAGAGGCTGGTGAAGGGGTTGTCGGCTGCGTCAGAAGTTGCAGCGGTCGGCGGCTGCAGCAGGGACGGTCGTAGGAGCGGCGGCGATTGTGAGTTCGGGTCCATGGTGGGGGTGTCTGTAATCAAAATTCAAATTTTCAAATTTTTGAATTTAAAATTCGCAATGTGCGGCGGCGGATGCGCGTGTGGCGGAGGGTTGAGAGTTGTGTGTGCGGATGTGGGTGGGCCAAAAATTGCGAATTTATAGAATTTAACTGACGATTTTAAATGTGAATTTAAAATGCGGGACACCGAACTAGACTGGGGCGACACATGAGGTGGTAAGAAGGGAGGTAGAAGGTTGGATGAACGTCGGGTTCACCACTGTGATGAATTTAAATTTATCATCACGGTGGCGTGAAGGAGTGAATAGATGAGAGCGAGGGAATTTCACCTAGGCGGCGGTAATCCACCGATGTAGGTGAGAGGAAGGAAATTCACCCAGGCGGCGGTAATCCACCGATGTGAGTGAAGGAAGGAATCTCGTCTAGGCGGCGGTAATCCACCGATGTAGGCGAGAGGAAGGAAATTCACCCAGGCGGCGGTAATCCACCGATGTGGGTGAAGGAAGGAAGGTGCTTGTCTAGGCGGCGGATATCCACCGATGTAGACAAGAGGAGAAGGTAGGAGGTGAATTCCCAGAGCGGCGGATACCACCAGGCATCTGGGAGGAGGAAGGTAGAGAGAGAAGAGAGAGCTGGTTAGAGGAAGTGTCGAATGAAGCTAAAGCTCCAGGATCCGGGATTATATAGGACTTGAAGTCCTCTCCCTCCAGCTCCCTGCTGGGAGCTGGTAGTGGGGCACCAGGTTGTGTCCCCCGGATTCTGTCGCCTGTCTCCCCACTCAGATGTTTATTGACGGAAGGTAATTTCTACATCGGAATATTGGTGAGAGCTTTAAGGTTGTAGTGGAGTGTTCCCGGGAGGGACTCACGACACTACTGTTGCGTTCGTTTCGTTGGTCCGAGTATTGACAATGTCTGGATGCGCTTTCATGTACGATTTTGCTTTATTGTATAAATCTCAATATTGTATAATCTCAAAGTTGTATAAATCTCAATAAATCCCAATAGATCTTTCAGTTACCAGTAAATGCCATGTCCATATATCATTCAAATATAATCTGAGCCCCCTCCCCCCCTTCCCCCCGGGCACGCACGCACACACACACACCACACCAGTTCAACCAGCCTATGGGATCAAATCAAAAATACGTGCAGTTTATATAAACCTCAAAATCAAATGTGTACAGTTCAGACCCCCCCAACCAAACCAATACAGGAATACCGCCACACATCCCCTTGAGGATTACCGCCACTCACCCTGTCCACACCTTCTGTTAGAAATGAACCAAAATCCACCAGAGGTCAATCCCAATTGTTTTCCGAGTTCAGTTGCTATCTGGTAGCCCAAGTGTCAACTTGAAAACTCAGTCGTTTCACGATCAGTCACCACCATTCAACTCATGTGAGTAATTTTTAGTTCATCATGTTAGCAGTTTTCAGTGAAGTCCATTTAGTCAATCGTGTCAATACTTTTTAATTCAAATTTAGTTTTTCGTCGTATCTACCTAGTTTTAACAGAATGTTTTTATATTATTTCATGTAGATTCCCTGATGATAAAGGCATAAACCTTTGAAACGTTGGACACATGAATTTTCATTTCGACCGCACCTCAAGAACTGGAGACAACATCCCTGTCCTAAACTATTAATCAACGGTCAAAATCCTCCCAATATATATATATTTATATTATGCATAGGTATACATATACTATGACGAGGTTCTTGACCGCTGGAACAAATACAGTTTGGAGGTTCTTGAGACTGACACTGACCGAACCTTAAGAACCTCCAAATTGTACATATAGGTACGTATACATATAAATTTTTGCTTAAATCTAGAGATGACTTCAGGATGCTCTGAAACGGATTTCCATATAAAATATTTCAAAAATTCATGTTCTGAAAGTTTTGGACCCATTGCAATAGCTTCATTTTCTTTGAAAATTTGCTAAAATGATGAAATTATTTTCGCGCAAAAATACTTGGGTCAAAAACTCAACTTGAGCATTGGTAAAAATTGACTGGATTTACAATACATATTGCTGCGGTCACCAAAATTGATTGCGTTTAAAATGATTGTAAAGTCAACAACTTGGGGGAGGTAGAAATTTTAGACAACAGAATTATTTTAATAAAAACAAAAATGTGAAAAAGGCTAAATTTGCTCATTAACGCATGCTGCATGACTGGAGTCTTCGATAACACCACTGGAAAGAAAAAGTACGAAAACGTGCGTCTACGCCTACTATGTGGGTTCATCGAGGAACCCATCAAAAAATATATTTTCGTATAAAATTGCGTTACATAATATATAACATTATGTAGGTGTTAGCGTGGAGTTTTCTATAAAACCTCAGAGGCTGTACGGATGACGAGTATATTGTGATGTATTGGACAGCTAATTAAAAATGATCGCTATTTTTCGAACTCTCGAATTCACTCTTGAATTCACATTTTCACTTCGGATTGTAGCATTTCATATGCAATATAGCATACACCTGTCACAAATATTCCATTCATATACTTAATCTAACCCAACGTACTTCAATTGGTGGATTATAGCATTTCTGCTCAAGTGATGCGTAAGCCCACGTTATACACAATAATGAGAAATCCCGCTCAATACGAAGCAGTCCTTCATAAGCGGATCGTGCCTTGTTTTCAACTAGCCACTTTCCTGACAGACTCGATTTTCTCGTCGGAAACCACGTACGGTCTCTTCAACTGTCGACCACTCTGATGTCTTAATGGAAAACAAACTTCAAATTTTGACTCCGGTTGAGCATGAATATCCGAAGGTGACACGCACTCTCGTATTCTAAAGCAGCAGACCTGTTTGAAGACATCGTTTTCTTTTCATCCTCCTGTGAATGTGAAATTCAATGCCCCAAATGCAAGCCAGGCAATGATTGTTAGTGGACATCCACATCAGCTTTATTCAACTCGCGTTTCACCTCTGAAACGGTATTAGCGTTTTGATGACCATGAGGAACCTTTCGGAGACAGGAGGTCATAGTGAACATATTATTTAGGAGAAATGCATTTGAACTAATATTCCAGTCTAAATTTGCAACGACGTGAGCGTATACGTATTAGATACTTTATGCAATCATTTAACCCCTTCATCTCACGATTCTGAACTTTTATTCAGCTTCTATTAGAGAGGTACATGTTAATTGACAAATACTAAATCGGAATGGCGAAACAATAGGAAATTTTAGAACTCTTTTCCGGGATAGGCTGGCTGGAGACAGTGGCTTCAGTGTCCTTCGGCATTGGATCAAAGCCTGTACCTACCCTACATTCTCAAAATCATACATCAACAGGGGAACTCGTTTGGCGATATCTTGATATTATTAGACCTCCTCCTCAAGATCAAATAATTTTTCCATTTTATCCTTCTCTCCTTCCCCTCACGGCATCAGTATCCATCGGCATAAATATATGAGTATAGGTCAGAGGGAGCGGAGGGTGCGTGCCCTTGAGAGCTGGCTGCAAGGGAATTGGTGTCACGGAGGATCCAGACAGATGTTTGAAAAACACAATGAAGCGTCTCACATCCAAATATCAATTGTAATTTCCCCCTTTAATTGCCATAAATGGATCAGAAGAAACTTCTCGCATATCTATGTACCAAAATTCTCAAAGACCAAAGAAAAGTCCGAAAAAATCTCCTCTAGTGAAACATTACTTTTCAATGAAGCTTGTAAACGCAGCGTAGCCTTTGAAGCTTGCGCAAAGGATGATGGGCATGGTCAGGGAGAGTTTTCAGGCGTAAGCCCTCGCCCTCTGCGTTCTTTCTACCCTGCTCTTATCTCAATGTAATATCGAAATTTCCGAAGTTCTTTGCACAACTTGACCCAAAGTTGAGTCAGCCTCAAAAAGATCTGATTAAAATTAAAGTCCCGATTAAAAAAAATATGCTCGGACATATAGACTCAAACTGAAAACATTTCTCGTTCTTTTGATAGGTACCCAATGTTGAGTAATTTTTCGGTTTACGTGAATAATAAATTCCTACAGTTTGTTACGCAGTTACAAGCCTAGCTTCTAGAGAGTGTACCCTTCGTAAATGGGGAGCCAGACTTCTAATTTTAGGGAAGTATTTTATGGTAGATGTATCTATCGCTTCGGGATTGAAAGCCCCTTACCTAGTTGTTTACTAACTGAACAACAACTCCATGCGGAGTCTAGGACGGGCAATAATACTGAGGTAGAAACGGAGAAGGTGTCTCCTTTCCTCCCCTCCAAGTTCTCCCCCGTTCTTATTTTTCCTGGGGCATTCCGCATGAACCAGTTCGTTGACAGTAGGTTGATGTAGTTGACATCAACCAAATGTCAGTTGAAGCTGCCAAGAAATCATGACAGTCAACCTGTGGGAAAATGTACACCCAAAGTTCCCGCATGAAGTCAAACCGCTCCAGAAGTGCAAATTCAGAAAAGCTTACTTCCAGTTTACCAAGACATCATGCGGCCCCAGTCATCGACCACGTTTCAGCCATCGTGGCGTAGCGGTAGGTGGAACTGTACCGTTTCCCTCAAGTACCAAGATTGGTACAGAATGCTGTCGTCACGACTACATCCAATAAGCCGAAATGATCTTCCCACCACTCGAAACGGAGGAAGAACTCCAGGATCCAAAGGCGGAAAGTCCGACAAAGTACGGGCAGCTTCCCGAATCCGAAATTACGACAGGGCCCTCGATCCAAAACGCCCCACCACGCCTTCAACCCGAACTGGCAATTGATCGGGGACGAGGAATCAAAATTATCTATCCCTGGATATCACCGAGACCATTCACTAGGCTTTAACACTGCCATTCCTACTTGCCGCCGATTGCTCTGAGAGGATCGTTTCGGAGGATTTGACCGGTCCATCCCATCCTAACGGCAGAAACTCTACGCCCTACAGGTCGTCTGGATCAGCCGCTAGACAGCAGATACTGAAAGCCCAACGCACAGGTTACAACTTTCCAAACCTTGATTTAATCTTGAAAGTCCATCACCGAAATCCGCACGCTCCTGCGAGAGATATCGCGATATCCGCTCATACCTCGTGAAGTGCGAATAAGACAACTGAAACTTGAATCCGAGGGCTCAGGCAGGATCCGTAATCTTAAATATTAATTGTGTACTAATTTACGAATATATACTTTTAAATATTACATCAAATCATTTCATGTCTTAATAATTCAAATTCGGATATCATTTCTTAGTAATTTTGAATAATTAGTCGACCCACTCTCACCCTTGATTCCAAGATCATAGGATCTCCAACAAAAAACTGGTGAATGTCAGGTAGGATTGCTCCCTAAACCGCAGACGTAACTAGGTCGAATTAGATCAATAGTTCACCGAAAGGATTCTAGGGTAGTAATTCTTAGGGAATACGACCTCCCCGATGAAGGTAAACTGTATACCCTAGAGTTGGTTCTATACATCAGGACCGAAGTAGCTATTCCAGAAACAGGAAATTGGCTAACAAGTCAAGCCCTCAATGAGTAAGGCTCGTATCTCAATGAAGCATTAAAACGAAATAATGTATATACAATCAGCTTATCATATTTGGCAGGTTCAGTGTTGAGCTAGCCTTTTGACAAATGATGAAACATGAACCTGATTGTAGTCTTCTACTATAGGGGCCGGTTTCACCAATACTTTCCTAACCATGGTTAAAATCGATCATCGTTTTATCGAATCGAAGATTAGAAGCCTTGGTTAACAACAAGCGGGTTTCACGAGTGTAATCAAAGATTATGATGTTTTCATAAAACACCGTTGCTGACGTGCATTGTGAGGTTAAGTACCTACTTTTGCTGTTTTTTGGCGTTTGGTTTGTTGTTTGTATTGTTGATTGTAGTGTAGTTTTTGAAAGAAAGTTTGTTGACTGTGGAAATCGCGGAAAGCAGCATGGAGTCAGCGTCGCAAAAACGAAAACGCGGGCCGAAGTTTGTGGACAGTGAAAAACACATTTTGGTTGACATTGTTCGCAAAAATTTCAACATTATTGAGTGTAAGAAAACCGACGGTGCTTTAACTGTCGTTCCTGTTATAAAATATATTTTTTGTGCAGTACATCATATTATCAATGTCCTCTCAAGGTAGGTAGGTTATGTGCCTACACAATTTCTCACAAACAAATGGTCCGATTTCACTCACATTTGATGGGCAGATAGTTGATTGCCCTCTGTGAATTTCATTGCGTTGGAATTGTATATTTTTATTGCTAATTTTAAATTTATAGCTCAACTATTCTTGCGCAAATGTGAAATACCAATCTGTCGACCCGAAAATGGTAAAAAAATCGCAGTATTAGTAATCATGATCGACTAGAAATTTTTTGTTGATAAGTAGGTTTAGTCCCAACAACCCATCAGTTCAAAGAAACGAAAGCCTGAAACCCTTTCCATTTGATTATACTGTAGTTACCTCGTCCCAGAATCGATATCAAAATAATATGTTCTCTGTTTCATCCATCGAAAACGGCGAATTGTGAAATCTTCGTCCTCCAGTACCAACAGAAATGCTCTAATCAGTCCCGTACTAATTTTTTTGGATGCAGAATAATAATAATAATATCAAGAATAATAATAATAGAAGGGTCGCATGAAAACTGTCGAACTGGCAAGATGGCGAAGTGATAAAACGTTGATTTAGGATACTGGCCACCCAAAAGCGGCTGGTTAGTTTTGATCGTCGATTTGTCTTTTTTGATCATCGATCTATCTTAAACGAGGTTAATGAAACCGGACGCGGGTGTTTAACGCCTGATATCTTCGGTTTAATGAGTAAACGGTGACTAAAAACTTGGGTGAAACCGGCCCTTAGGTTTGTCGTTTGGGTGATTGTCAGACCCGATCCGACGAAAAACATTCATTTCACCGATCGTCTCGACATCCTTCGCTGCCCCTGTTACAAAAAGCGCTGACCCACATTGCGTCCTCGGTCTCACGCGCCTGTGATCGCGCATTATGATTGGCGGAGAACAATACCCCATCAATCGAATCATAAAGCGTACAGCAGGAAAGATAGCAAAAGGGGGTCGTTGAGTTCAGGAACCCGAACGGAGAGCATCCTTCGAGCCACGGACCCGACCCCTCAGCAGCAGTGCCACCTGAAGAGTTACTTCTTCCCTGGCCCGATCCTTGGTACGGAGCCAGCCCATTTTCCGACCTTCGGTCACGTGGACCGTCCCGACTAATTTTTCCCGCCCGTTCCGCGGTCGTCGCGTAATCGGGCCAGGGCCGGCGAGAGGGCGGGGCAGGGAGGGCCATAGCCCTGGGGCCCGGGACCCCGAAGGGGGCCCGGCACGGCCGAATGTAAAATTATTTTCTGTTCATGTAATCTGCTAAACTCAAAAAGTTTAGGATGGTTTTCCAGTTTACTAAGTATTAATTTAATTTTAGTGTTACTAAGTATTACTTTAACTAATTTTGACGATTACCTAATATTCGCCAATGCGAATGAATATTACCTACCTAACAGGAGGGCGACTGTGCTGCTTCGACGTTCGTACAGGATGTCCTCGGTACTAAAAACTTCGAACGGCTATTGATAGGGGAGTTGGCAGCGTTTGCTCTAGGGTTGGCGATAGTTCGATAGTCCCGACTATCGATAGTTCCGATAATATCGACCGGCCACTATCGATACTATCGATACTATCGATTCCCCCAGGGAAAAATTACAAAACATAAGACAAAATTAAAGTTTAAACGAATTGTTTTTATTGTGGTTAAATGAACATTATGAACGAATATAATGATAAAACTATTAATCTAGGAGCCACTGATTGGCGTTTAAAAAAATTATTTTTTCGGCTTTAGTCGCGCTTAGCCGGTTCCTGCTAGTAGCCCTCAGCCGTACCTACTGTAAATTTCTGGTTACTGAGTTCAAAACGCATAAATAAGCAAAGTTTAACAATCCACAAACAATAATTATTTTCTACAAAACTTCACAGGATATAATTAGCCAACCATTGAGTTCGTTATTAAGTTAAGGTTGTAAAACTTGACATTTTCTAATGAAGTTGAATCGATTTGAGATGGTTTTCCTAGTGGGTTACTTGAAATCTTGAAATTATTTCTTCTTTAAAATTGATTGAATCCTTTCTGAAGTTTTTGTTTAAATAACTTATTCAAAATGAATTAATTTAGGAATTTATAAAACAACTATTCAATAATTATTATTATTTTTATTGTCATCTTTTTTAATTATTCTGTTTATTGTCGAATTTTTTTTTTCAAAACCGATATTATCGATAGTTTGATGACTATCGATAGCCCTTCCGATAGTGACGACTATCGATAGTATCGATAGTGCTATCGAACTATCGCCAACCCTAGTTTGCTCTTGCCGAGAGGTATGTTCTGTTTTAGCTGTCAGTCAGTCACTGTTTTCACTGTTTGTTTAATGTTCGCGAGTTGTTATAGTTTTGTTAATGAATTAGTGAATTGCAATGAGTTATAAACATAAGTCTGGTGCTCAAAAAAGAAAAGAGAAGGAAGAAAAAGAGTTGAAGGAAAAGGAATCACAAAAAGGTCAGTTGTCACTTGGACATTTTTTTAAACCGCCATTACATCCATCTAAGGCTTTCGTCGCAGTAGGAAGTAATGACACAGTAGATTTACCTACAATTACTGTAAAAAATGAAACGGAACAAAATAAACCTATTCCTGATAATGTAAGTGTAGGCATCAGTGAGCCGGAGCCTACTTCGTCTGCTGTAACCCAACCCAAGCCCCAGCCAGTCCCAAATGCAAGCAAATATTTTGACATAGGGGATCCCACTTTTGATGCTAGCCACGACTTTCGATATCCTCACATTCCGTTGCCAGATCACTTCCCAGAAGATTCGGCAGGATGTTCTGTTCCAACTTCGGTTTTTAAAAAGAAAATTACAAATAGTGAACTAGTTACACGAGATTGGCTTGTTTGGAGCAAATTTAATAAAGCATTTTACTGTTTACCTTGTAGGGTATTTAGCACGCTGCCTAAGCCACAACGTTCTTATTTTACACTTCCTGAAGGCTTTTCTGCAGAAAAACGGTGGAAAAAACTGTTTGATAAAGTGCCTGAACATGAAAATTCCTCTAATCATAAAGCCTGTTATGTTCAGTGGAAGTCAGAGGTGATAAAATCGAAAAAAGATAAGAATGTGACTGGCTTACTTCTGCGTTCGATTCAACAAGAAAAAGATAAATGGCGTGATCTTTTAAAGCGACTGCTCAATGTCACTTTGTTCCTGTCTGAAAGAGGGCTTGCTTTTAGAGGAACTAAGGAAAAAATTGGTGACCCCTCTAATGGAAATTTTTTAGGTATCTTAGAACTGCTAGCTAATTACGATGCGATTTTGAACGAACACTTGAATAAAGTTCGCTCTTTTCAAGAGAAATCTGAAAGAATGCAAGTGCATTACTTGTCTCACGATATTCAGAATGAGTTTATTAGTTTGTGTGCTGCCCAAGTGACAAGAAAAATCCTTGAAGAGAGAGAAAAAGCAAAGTACTACGCTGTAATTGTTGATGCGACACCTGACTCAGCGCATGTTGAACAGACTGCTATTCTTTTAAGATATTTAACTTCTTCTACTGAGGAAAACCAACCATACAGAGTTGAAGAGAGGCTGCTGTGCTTCACTGACTGTTCACAAAAAAGTGGGAAAGCCATTGCTGAGCTTATTTTAAATAAGCTGAAACAGTATGAAATTCCATTGGAAGATTGTAAAGGCCAGGGTTACGACAATGGCAGCAACATGAAAGGTGCTTATAATGGAGCCCAGGCCATCATTCTCTCTGCCAATAGCGAAGCTGTTTACTCTGCTTGCATTTGCCACTCCTTAAACCTATGCGGAGAACAAGCGGCGGAGAGTTGTCGAGATGCAATGACTTTTTTTGGAAGTGTTCAGAAATTGTACAATGTTTTTGGCTCTAGCCCCCAAAGATGGGAAATCCTCAAAGATATAATACCAAGCTCTCTTCATTCAATGTCTAAAACTCGCTGGTCAGCCAGAGTAGATAGTGTCAAACCAGTTGCGGCACATCTGCCAGGGATTGTAAAAGCCCTTGATGAACTAAGTAAGCTAAATCTAACTGCAGAAACTCGTCGAGACATAGATGGGCTGAAAACCTATTTCAAAACCTTTAACTGCCTTCTTCTTGCATCTATTTGGTTCAAGACTTTGAAGTCAATAGACATTGTAAACAGAGTGCTGCAGTGTCGTGAAGGAACGTTGGACGTTGCATCAAAAAATTTGAGTTCTTTGATAGAAGATTTGAAGAATCTGCGCTTTGAAGGATGGGGTCAAATATTTAGTGAAGCTCAGATAGTGGCTGAAAACATTGGTTGGCCCCAACAACTTCATGAGGAACAGAAAAGAAAAAAGAAACGAAAGAGACCAGCTGGTGAAGGCTGCGAGGATGATGCAGAAGACGAGTATGATTGTAAGACAGTTTTCGAGCGTGACGTTTTTAATGTTATCCTGGACAATGTTATAGGAGATATGACTGTTCGATTCAAATCAGTGTCATCTTTGTGTGAGAACTTTTCTGTGTTATGGGCCTTTCAAGACAGTACAAATGATTTTATTGGAACAAAAGCAGCAGATCTAGTTCAGAAGTACCCAAGAGACTTAGGAATTGAACTTGCTGATGAGCTGCTTAACCTGAAGTTAATATATTCAGCCAACTTTGGTGACAAAAACCTACCACCAATTGAGCTCCTAAACAAAATCAAAACTTTGAATTTGGACAACTTGTTTCCAAATATCTCAGTAGCCCTCCGAATATTTGTAACGATCCCTGCTACAGTTGCTAGCGCAGAGCGATCGTTTTCTACGCTGAACAGGGTAAAAAACGTGTTACGCTCAACAATGTGTCAAGACAGACTGTCAAGCTTAGGTGTTTTAGCAGTGGAGACGGACCTTGCAAGAGAAGCCAACCTGGACACCATCATTGATGAGTTTGCCGTGAGGAAGGCCAGAAAGGGGACTTTGTTGTAAATATTTTGGTATGTGTAAAGAAATATTTTAGCGTATCAAAATTGTTAGCGAAAAACAAAAATGACTATAATTATATATAATATCATGTCTATACTCTATAATAGACATGATATTATATATAATTACTCATAGTAATTTTTTGTTTTTCGCTAACAATTTTGATACGCTAAAATCCTTCTTTACACCTACAAAAATATTTACATAATATCATGTATCTACATATTTCTTTGATAATAAATAACTTTTCTTTAACTTGTACAAAAACTTTAAAAAATAAACTTAGGCCTATGCCTACAAAAAAAGTTGAGAATTAAATAAACTAAAGTTTGTATTTACTATAAAAACTATTATTCTGTTAAGGTAGCCATATTTCAATGTTTTATTTACATCAATGTTCATCTCAAGGTAACAGTGTTAAATAAAATAAATCTATATTAATCTTACAGTTCGTTTTTAATAAGTCCCGACTTGCTTATTTTGTACTTAGAAAAACTTAGTAACAAATCAGGAAAATAGGGGGCCCGGGATCGCTCAGCCCAGGGGCCCGTGACAGCTATCGCCGGCCCTGAATCGGGCGTAACTCGGGTGTTCCCAGGCACTACTGAATCTCGGCGTTGTGAGTTTAAGTCCTATTACCCATCAGGTCTGCTCCCTTCAGGAGCCCAGCGTTGCCTGGCCCCCAGGCCGCCCAAGGCAGGTGAAAGCCGACAGGAATATCAGGGGCTCACAGTGATGTTTTTGGTTGCTGTGCAATCGTTGACATATATAACTTATATAAACAAGAAGTGCGTGGATCAGTGATAATGTAAAGACTGCTGACTCAAAGTCAGGGAACGTATTATAAAGGAGCCTGTGAGCTCAGATAGGCAGTCTTAGTCCAACTCTTGAAGTCGACACCTGTGTTCAGTTGTAAATTAATAAAGTGTTTTTTTTTTTAAACCAACTTCTCCAACTCTCAAACATAATTGGCGCAGTCGAGTGAGGACTTTTGGAAGTGAAGAAACCCGAGGGAATATCGTCGTTTCATCACTGCAAGAGCCCGCAAGAACCTACAGAGTTCATCGTGAAAACAACCCGAACCATCGACCTTCAAGACTGGCTAAACTCCTTACAGACTCCGATGTCATTGACACCTCATCCAACTAAACGAAAAGATCGGTATCACCGACAAATTTGTGTCGATTAGTTCGGAAGAGGACCACTCGGAAATTAGTCACTCCGTGTTTCCTTGCGACGCAAGTACACCGTCCAAGAAACTCTGACGAATTTAAACCCGAGGCAATCTTCCAACCCGTGGAAGACACGTGTAAATTAAAAACTCTAATTCAACCGCTCGAGAGAACATCGACGGCAGCGAAGACACCCTACCTATCTTATCACCTCAAGCCACTTCTGAGAAACTCGACCTCCTTCCGCACCGAGACGAAAAGGACTCCGCTCGACTCAGATAAGATTTAAAACTAGATCTACATTTAACTTTTGTAATTGTTTACTTGTTAATTCTTAATTTCTTATTATTATTCTTCTGCTCACGTTCTACACTCGTCACATATTCAAAATTCCTCCCAACGAACTAAAATTCTATCAGAAATCATTTTGGTCCACAATAGGAAATTAATCACTCGTAAATTGTAAAAAAAAAATTGTTAACTCAATCAAAATTCCGAAAACACATAAAGAGTCACTCAAATCTCACAGATATAAACCCCCTGCTTTGTTGAGACCCATTTCCGAACTCGTAGAACCTACAATGGCCCAAGGCAATATTACAAACAACCCCACAGACGATTCTAACATGGTGGATATCAATCAGATTTTCAATGCACAACAGACGCAAATCCAACAATTGTCGGATTTAGTCCGACGTATGGTCGTCCGAGAAGTAATTCCGGAAACCAACGAAGCTAGCACCCCGGTTCATAGGAGTGATCATCTAAGTTTGGTCCTCCAAGTCTCAGGCCAACCAGAGGCACTGCATGAATTTCTGGCAGTCACGCAAAAATTGTATGACCGCTTTCACAATCACGCCGATTATAATGACTTTCAAAATTACGTACTGTTCACTGGGATCAAAAGCAAAATTCTACCCCCTGCCTCAACGCAAATTCTCACTTCGAACCCGTCAACCTACCCCGAGCTACGAAAAGCGTTAACAGCTGCATATTCCGATAAGCGGGACGACTGCAGTCTCGTAATCGAATTAGCGGGGATTCGGCACCCCAACAGAGAATCTCCCTTTGAATTCTACGAACGAATTCAGAAGGTGCTGAACTTGTTAGTTGCGTACTCACAAAATCATGAGGTGGACGATGGGATGTCCTAATCCGATATTATCGCCGACTAGCCCTGCGATGTTTCTTAATTCATTTAAGAGAACCGCTAGGCAGTTGCTTACGCACACGTCAACCGCATGACTTGGAAACGGCTCTAGGATGGTTGACCAATGACTACCAAATTATGGCCACCAATATGAAAACCAAAACCCCATATACAAATGTGACAAACCCTCAAAATTGGCAAAAACCCAAATCAAACAATTCGTTCAATAGTAAAAATCCGAATTTTAAACAGGGTGGATTTCAATTTAAACCCACAACAAATTCTAAAACAAGTAATCCCCCTCAATTCAAACAAAACAGTTATCAAAAACCCACCAACAATCCACCACAAAATCAAAATCTTACCAAACAAAATCAAATGGTGAAAACACAACCACCACCTCAAAATTCCAATTTTAAACCCCAGTTCCAAAGAAGCCAATATGGTACACCGATTTCATGGCGCACTACTAATACAAATTTCAATATCTTGGAAGAAGGACCAGAGCCTGAATCCGAATACCAATACCCAGACACGCCGCAATTCGAGGAATCGGAAACTATAATGAGGATTCACAGTATCAGGAGAATTTTTTAGAGGGTACGAGCCTCCAAGAACTCCCGAATACGAATTGATGTACATAGACAGAAAAACAAACAGCGAATTCCCTTTTATTCTTGACCCCCGCTACAACCTCAAAATTTTAATCGACACTGGTAGTAAAAAATCATATATCACGTCATCCAACGCCGAAAAATTCTTCCCAGAAAAAATAAGTCCCGAAGATTTCATTGTCCGAACCGCTCACGGCTCCTCACAAGGAGAATACGCGGTTTGCGTTCCTTTAGGAGAATTATTTAAAATCCGAAACCTGTCCCTCAAGTTTAACGTCTTCCAATTCCATTCAAAATTCGATTTATTACTGAGATTAGACAATCTGAAAAAAGTAAAACCCTTACTAAACTTAGAAACAGATCTTCTCGAAACCCCTAAAGTCAAAATTCCCCTTAACTATCTAACGTCTAGTCAAGCTAACATTAACAAAATTGAAGGACGAAGCATTCAACAAATTAGGATCAGAATTGCCAACCTTGAAAACGGAGAAGCAATCCTACCCTATACAAAGATTGGGGAGTGCGAAATTCCAGAAAGTTTGGTTAATGTTCAAAACTACGAAACCCACGTAAGGATCCTCAATCCAAGCTCAAAAATGGCCAAAATTGTTCAAACAACTCCAGTTCTAGTTGATGAAATAGGTGACCTCCCTTTAACTGAAAACTACGCCAGCCTTAACAACTACTTTGACGAAAATTTCGATTTCACCTTTGACGTTTCCAAAATTAGAACAGACCATATGACTGAAGAAGAGAAACAAGAGATGACAAAACTCGCAACGGAGTTCGCGAACATTGCCCATCTAGGTGATGAACCCCTCACATTTACTAGCAACGTTAAACACCACATACGTAAGACTAGTGAAGTCCCTGTCTATGCGCGAAATTATAGGTTTCCGGAAGTTTACAGAGACGAAGTTGACCGGCAAGTCGAAGAAATGCTGGAGCAAGGGATTGTAACCCACAGCGAATCCCCTTGGAACGCCCCCATCTGGGTCGTACCAAAAAAGATGGATGCTAGTGGAAAACCTAAATTCCGTCTTGTCATCGATTACAGAAAATTAAATGAAATCACCATCCAAGATAGGTACCCACTCCCGTTAATTGAGGAATTGTTAGACGAAATCGGTCGTTGTAACTATTACAGCATAATTGATCTAAAGAGCGGATACCATCAGGTAGAAATGGACCCTGATAGTATGGCCAAAACAGCCTTCAGCACACCTAAATATCATCTTGAATTTAAACGCATGCCATTTGGACTGAAGGACGCGCCAAGCACATTCCAATGCCTGATGGACAATGTCCTCCGTGGAATCACAAACGAGTTCTGTTGTGTGTTCATGGATGACATCGTCGTTTACAGCACATCCCTTAAGGAACACATACAACAGTTGAGAGAAGTTTTCAAGAGACTAAGGAAAGCCAATCTCAAAATACAATTAGATAAAACTGAATTCCTCAAAAAGGAGATAGCTTACCTAGGACATATCATTACCCCTAAGGGCGTCAAACCAAATCCGGATAAAATAAAAGCGATACAGAAATATCCCATACCCACAACCCAGAACTCAAAACCGCATTAATCATACCAAGGCACCACAACACAAAAGAGAAAATTCACCTGTCAAATGTTCGACGTCCCAAAAAATTCACAGATTCAACAGTTAACGCTTGGGACGAAAAATTAGACAAAACCGAAGTCTTAGCAACAAAATTTGGATTGAAGGTGACCCGAGATGATTTGCTAACATTAAAGAACAGAAACTGGCTCAATGACATTGTGATCAACTTTTACATGGAATTAATAAATCAGCGAAGCCGTCAAAACCCTAATGCACCTAAAACGTTCTGTTTCAACACTTTCCTATTTGTATCTATCACTTGTTGCCAGAGGCTACCAGAGAGTAAAAAACTACACCCGAAGAACTGATCTATTCGAAAAGGAAATAATAATAATGCCAGTCTTCAAAAACTCACACTGGAGATTAGTAGTCGCAAAAATTGACACAAAAGAAATAATCTACCTAGACTCACTTAACACAGATGGATCTGATATTCTCTACCAAATTAAGCTCTACTTAGCAGAAGAACACAAAAAAGGAAAGGGCTCGCCACTCGACGACTCTGAGTGGAACTGCTTTACCTTCCCAAATACACCACAACAAGCTAATGCAGACGACTGCGGCGTCTACATGTGTCAATTCGCTAAACTAATTTCATACAATGAACAAATCAAAATCGAACCTTCAGACACCCTTACCTTGCGCGAGCAAATGTGCTACGAAATTCATAAAGCCGAACTGCTTTAATGTTGCAGGATCACCGCCCTCATCATCATACTTTACAATGCATCAGCATCTGAAATTACCAATATCACCACAAACCCGGGACTAATAGCAAGCCGACTTGGAACTTCCAGAATAGTAGAAGACTACCACACACTAACACATTATTACGACTTGACGGAACTCATGACGAAAGCTCAGACATTGAAAGCAACCTATTTGGAAACCATAAATACCATCTCAAGCGATAAACATGCAATCGATCACGCCCAACTCCCATTAACCACACTAAATCATACTTTTCGCATCATAGAAGAGAAACTAAACTACATCCACATCCCCACAATTAATAGACGCATTAAAAGAGGACTGATTAATGGACTAGGATCAATAATATTAAATTTGTCACCGGTAACCTAGACTCACAGGACGAAGAGAAATATGACAATATAATATCTCACCTCCAAAAAAATCAACAAGATATACAATCTCAAATTCAGGCCCAATATTCCATAAACGAAGCTGTCCAACAGAATTTTAACAAAACAATAGAAACCATCGCCTACAATAATAACGAATTAAGAAAGGAACTAAGATTTTGGAGGAGCCTAAATCCTAAACTTTCCCACCTTCAAACAACCCTCTCACTTCTGGAACATTACCAAACCGTCCTCAATGCACTGTTAAACACCATTCAAGACATTGAGAACTCAATTGTAGCTTGTAAGTCTGGTCTATTGCACCCCAGTGTTATCAACCCGCACCTATTATTACAAGAACTTTCCAAATTGTCAATACACTATGGTAATAGGTTTCTAAATTTTGAGAATAACAACTTATTGGAAATCCAAATGTATATTAAAACCAGGTGCTACGTAGGAGCAGAAGAAATAGTACCCCCCCCCCCCTCCCGCCGTTAAAATAATATTTGAAATCAGGAAATAAAATTCTACCGGTCACCCAGGAATGCCCATCCGGACACTTGTTATTATACCCAAACTATTTAATATCCTTGTCACAAACCGAGTGCTAAACTGAGTTCATATTAACAGGAAAAACTTCAAAGATTAAGTTCGTACAACTGAACACGAATTCCAATTATGTTAAATTAATGATAGAAATTAATAGGTATTTGTTATTTTTCCCTAAAGGTGATACAATCAGTATCGTACGAAAGGAAATTACTGAAACCAAAACGCTTTTTGGAATCTACCTAGCCTCACCAGGTAAAGGAAACATACAATATAGAAACCGAACACTTTTTGCACCCCACAATGAATTGGCAGGAAAACCCCTAATAATTGGAGACATGCCTAAACTGTCTCATTACCAACAACCCGAGGAAGAAATCATCCTAAAAGATTTAAACCTTGATTTGATTAACTTACGAAATACCAAACCAATCGAATACCCAGATTTTGTGAATTTTGTAAAACCTAGTATTTGGACGATCATAACATGATTGCCATGATATCCCTAGTTATCTACACTGTAACGAAATACTACCAACAGACCCGTTCCATTGTTAATTAGAATAATAACATTACAATCAATTATCCTAATGTGACTGTGTTACAAATTGTGTACCATTTGTAAATTTTGTTTGTTTTTTTAACTCCTCCTCAAGTACTATTATCGTTTCACTATACTACTACGTTGTACTTATGTTTTATTAGCATTATTGCACTATTGTATTATTTTACTTATATGTTATAGGTGTCGATTCAAACCAATCCTATTGTGCCCCAAAATTCTGTCTTAGGGGGGACGACTTATATAAACAAGAAGTGCGTGGATCAGTGATAATGTAAAGACTGCTGACTCCAAGTCAGCGAACGTATTATAAGGGAGCCTGTGAGCTCAGATAGGCAGTCTTAGTCCAACTCTTGAAGTCGACACCTGTGTTCAGTTGTAAATTAATAGTGTTTTTTTTAAACCAACTTCTCCAACTCTCAAACATTATATATATATATATATATATATATATAAAAGCTATTATATACAATACTGTGTGTTGACATACAGTATCTTAATAATATATTTGTTTTCTTCTCACATATGACCTGGGTTAGGACTGAGGTAAATATTATGAATAGGTACAGCTCAGGTGTATATACGAACAACATCTCTCATTGGTCCTCAAAAAACATGAGTGGGTGAATAATTGTGAAATCCTTACCTACCGAAGAAGAAAAAGAATCGCATGCGATTCTTCCTCTCCGAAATAAAGAAAAAGGAGGTTTCAAAGTTTTGTAATTAAAGCAAGTTGGTTTGGAACATCACATTGGGCTCTAATCTTCCCGTTCATTCGTGAAGCTATTAGGAAAGTTGGAGATGTCCGAACTTATCGCATTCGGTCTCATTTTCTTCGATGCTCCAGACTAACAATATAAAGGAATTCCATCGCACTAAGTAACGAGTAGCAGAGGGAAGTGATAGAATAGCGAGGAATTTTATGCCTCGTGGAACAGAAATATCACGATACGCTCAATAGATTGTTTATGGAAGCTTCTAAAAAATGAGGGGTTCACATATTATTTTCAGCTTTTGGGGAAAGGCATCATCTTAAAGCCTAAGGTCTAACTGTATACTTATCCGTTTACCCGTTTCAGGCCATTATAAAATCAAGTCATCCATAAAAAACGCTGCAAAGTCCTTGTCACATGGGTTTATTATTCTATTGGATTCTACAGAAACGTTGGCTGTTTATTTATTGTTTCTTTCATATAAAATAATTGAAATAGCTATTTCTGGTGGTTTCCACCACTTTTGGCCCCGAAAACACGAATTAGGTAGTACCTACGCTCCTTTTTTTTAATCAAATTATCTTTGATCATTGATAGTACCATTTAATCGTCTCGATCCACCTGTCGATACTTTTTCTAGTGTTATTCTACAAATTGATGGTGATTTCAGACGGTTTCCCAGGTTTTTGACTTTTTTTATAAGTTGAGCTGAACATCTGATACAACCTCAATTTTCCACTCTTCGGTCAAAATCGACTTCATATTCGGTCTTCTCGTCCCCAAAAACATGAAAAATGATACCTCAAAAGCTCATTTTACTAACATGTTACTAAAACACAAAACGCTGCAAAGTCCTTGTCACATGGGTTTATTATTCTATTGGACATACCTACAGAAATGTTGGCTGTTCATTTATTGTTTCTTTCATGCTTAATAATCGAAATAGCTATTTCTAATGGTTTCCATTAATTTTGGCCCCTAAAACACAAATTAGGGACGCTCCTTTTTTTTTTCAACTAGTATGTTTGATCATTGGTAGTGCCATTTAATCGTCTTGATCCACGTGCTGACACTTTTTCCAGTGTTATTATACAAACTGATGGTGATTTCAGACGATTTCCCAGGTTTTTCACTCCCAAAAAAATCAATTTTGGGAGCTGAACATTTGGTAGAACTCAATTTTCCACTCTTTGGTCAAAATTGACTTCATATTCGGTCTTCCCGTCCCCCAAAACAGGGAAAACGATATCTCAGAAGCTCATATTACCAACATGTTGCTAAAACGCAAAAAGTACCTATTTTTACACACATTTTCACTCATAACACCCCTGGGTATATTCCGATCGGGCTGAAAAGTTTCGGGACACAACTAGGGCCCAAATGGAGCATGTGTGCGAAAGAACGAATTTTTTAGACCGAAAATGAAGCCTGTACACGTGATACGGCGTACGGCGGACGGACATTGCATTTTTGGAATCTACGCACCTTGAAACGGAAAAGAAAAACGCTGCAAAGTCCTTGTCACATGGGTTTATTATTCTACCGGACATACCTAGAGAAATGTGGGCTGTTAATTTATTGTTGCTGTCATTTGAAATAATTGAAATAGCTATTTCTGGTGGTTTCCACCAATTTCGGCCCCCAAAACTTGAATTAGGTACCTACGCTCTTTCTTTTTTTTTTTTTTTTCAATTTATCTTTGATCATTGGTAGTGCCATTCAATCGTCTTGATCCACGTGTTGATACTACTTCCAGTGTTATTCTACAAATTGATGGTGATTTCAGACGATTTCGCAGCTTTTTGACTCATCCAAAATCAATTTTGGGAGCTGAACATCAGGTACAACCTCAATTTTCCACTCCTTGGCCAAAATCGACCTCATATTCGATCTTCTCGTCCCCAAAAACATGGAAAACGATACCTCAAAAGCTCATGTTACCAACATGTTGCTAAAACGCAAAAAGTACCTATTCTTACACACATTTTCACTCACAACACCCCTGGGAATATTCCAATCGGGCTGAAAAGTTTCGGGACACAACTAGGGCCCAAATGGAGCATGTGTGCGAAAGAACGACTTTTATAGACCGAAAATGAAGCCTGTACACGTGATACGGCGGACGGCGTACGGCGGACGGCGGACGGACATTGCATTTTTTGAATCTACGCACCTTGAAATGGAAAAGAAAAAAGTTTGAGGGGGGGTTATAAAAATTTTTTGCTGAGCGATTACATAGGTGTATTATTCAGAGAATAATAAACCAAAAACGCTGCAAAGTCCTTGTCACATGGGTTTATTATTCTATTGGAGTTCTAGGGATTCTTGTTGGCTGTTAAACTTATTGTTTCTTTCATGTGGAATGATTGAAATAGCTATTTCTGATGATTTCCACCAATTTTGGCCCCCAAAACATGAAATAGGTACGCTTTTTTTCTTTTTTTTTTTAGATCATCTTTGATCATTGGTAGTGGCATTTAATGGTCTTGATTCAC
Source organism: Leptopterna dolabrata (assembly GCA_954871275.1). Classification (NCBI taxonomy): domain Eukaryota; kingdom Metazoa; phylum Arthropoda; class Insecta; order Hemiptera; family Miridae; genus Leptopterna; species Leptopterna dolabrata. The sequence continues at coordinate 94,784,485 of OX940974.1, forward strand.
CTGTTTACACTTTTTCCAATGTTATTATACACATTGATGGTGATTTCAGACAGTTTTCAAGGTTTTTGACTCATAAAAAACCAATTTTGGGAGCTGAAACTTTGGTAAAACCTCAATTTCCGCGTCTTTGGTCAAAATCGACATCATATTCGGTCTTCTCGTCCCCAAAAACATGGAAAAAGATACCTCAAAACCTCATTTTACTAACATGTTGCTAAAACACAAAAAGTACCTATTTTTACACACATTTTCACTCATAACATCCCTGGGTATATTCCGATCGGGCTGAAAAGTTTCGGGACACAACTAGGGCCCAAATGGAGCATGTGTGCGAAAGAACGAATTTTTTAGACCGAAAATGAAGCCTGTACACGTGATACGGCGGACGGCGGACGGCGTACGGCGGACGGACATTGCATTTTTGGAATCCACTCACCTTGAAACGGAAAAGAAAAAATTTTGAGGGGGTGTTATAACAATTTTTTATTGAGCGAATACATAGGTGTATTATTCACAGAATAATAAACCAAAACGGTAGATGTGCGTCTGTGTGTGATGAAAATTGTGTGCGATGCCCAGACCGCAATTTACATCTGTCGTGGTGCCTCTCAAATTCTTACAGTTACCACTCCCATGTAATACCTAAATGATTTAACCAAATAAACGAAGGGAACCATGAGCTGAGCGACGCCGAGGGGAAAGTAGGAGAAGGGTCCCCTCCCTCGAGCTGGGATGGGTGGAGAGGGGCCTTTATAACCAGCCCTGCTAGCCCAGCTCCTCATTCCACCGACGACTCTCCCTCTTGCGTCTTCTCTCTCTCTTTCTCTCCTACCCTTCTCCTTCGACTGCTGTGGTGATAACTGCGGGGTATTCATCTTCTTCCTCCTGGCTTCTGCTGTGGTGATAACCACAGGATGCTCTCTCCTAGCACCTGCTTTGGTGATAACTGCGGGATGCTGGCCTCTTTCTTTCCGGCACCTGCTGTGGTGATTACTGCGGGGAACCCTTGCCTTTAGCACCTCCTGTGGTGATAACCGTGGGGTGCTAGTCTCCTCTTCCAACTAACACCTCCAGAACTCCTATGGAGCACATCCTTCACTCAACCTCATCCAAAACTCATAAAAACCACCTTCCACCCAACTTTCATAAGCCTAGGCTTACGACAATATCTATGTTAGATGTTACGCATTTGACTTAATGTTAGAAAGTTAGGGTGGTCGTCCACTGGAAGCGTATTCACGCGGCGCGGCGCTACACCCGACACAAGCGGCAACTTAACAAGCGGCTACGAGCGACAGGGGTCGTCCACTGCAAGCGCCTTCGCGCGTCGGGCTTCAGCTTGTTTTCAAGTGTATTCAAGGAAAGTGGGGACTTCCTTTTTATTCGTCATGGACCCAGAGGAATTTTATTTCCTTGAAAGTAGCAACCATTTGCGAAAACGAATGTTACCTAAATCAAAGAACATGTTGGTTGAAATTGAAGTTGAAAAGTTGAGTTTGAAAAGTTGGTTGGCTTGAATGGTACCTCTTGTCTCTCATATCCCAGAGAGGCGTGCGAATGAATGGCACTAATTAATTTGTCTGTGTTATGGTCCATTTTCTGCGTAGAGGGGAATTTTCACCTACTCAGAACGGGGCTTTCGCGTGAACTGAATCGAAATGACCAGGGATATGGTACAAAGGTAGGTAGGTGTTCCGATGAACCGTCCGTTTGCTATGTTTATTTACGTGGAATTCGTACAAAACTCGTAGGGATTCCTACCAAAGCAATAGAATTGAACGAGCTGCACGAGCTGCTACGAGCGGCAGATCCAACTTTTTTTGGATCGGCCGCTTGTAGCTCGTTGCCGCTCGTGTAAGCCCGTAGCCGCCCGCTCGAACACGCTTCCAGTGGACGATACCACATATAACTCAATGTAGTTGGATCTGTAGCGCGTGTCGCTCGTTGCCGCTTGTGTAACGCAAAGCGCCGCGCCGCTCGAGTACGCTGCCAGTGGACGACCCCACTTAGTAAATTATCTGATTTACACATCGTTCAGTTGGCATCCGCTGTTATGCATGCATTGCTGAACAATATGTTTGTATTTCAGTAGGAGAGGACACCCATCGACGAGAAAGGACAGCCAGGTTATTATATTTCGTGAGATCTGACTGGCTTGTTCTTGGATGACACGAAATTGTTCTCACGCCAAATGAATGCATTAGGGCAGTATTGGCCTCAGAAACCTTATTATTCATTATCAATTAACACCCTTTCATTTGAATCAGCTGTTCTTCCTTTGTAAAAATTGGGCTGAAGTTTTATCTACCGTTTGATTCACATTCACGTTGATGGTGTTTTCCGGTTTAAAATCGATGTCCTTATAGCGAACGAATGGCTCGTCATAAGTCTCCAGATGATTTCAAAAAATCCTTGGGAAAAATCTAGACAGATATGTGAAAGATAATAGCTACTTTTCCAGTTTGAATGGTGCCCGCACCAATATAAGCCTTGAAAAGCTTGAATGTGCTTACCGGACCAGCGATTAGCTCTTTACCATTGTTAGAGTCATGTGGAGCCTACAGGGACTGAAGGTTGAATAACATACATTCAAATTGAAATGTCTGGCACTGCGATCTCTGATTTTATTTTCAATATCCCATAGCGAAAGCATCCCCAGAATAAATCATGGCAAAAGTACACGAGGGGAAACATTATGTACTCATGCTGTTCCATTTATGAATACTTCAGCGGGACAAAAGCACTTAGTTTATTTGATTCCAAAAGTATTAAATGCTCTACCCTTCGGCCTCGCGGAATCAAGAAACATAAAGTCCTCCATAAATAATATGCTAAAAAATGATCCAAATTTCATGTTGAAATTCAACAAGTTTTTGCCAATTTTCTCTTAACATGAATAAAAACGTAACGCAAACATTTTTCAAGACCAAAATATTCTTCTCATCTACTATTTATAATTTGCTATACACATGTTATTTTCCTTTGTTAAGCTACATTTTGTTTTTTGATTGACGGTAAAGAAGATTTTGCACCGAGAATTTTGTAAGAAGCAAGGAAGAGAAATGTAATTATATATACACGTATAAATTAATATTAATTATTTAGTCTGTCGAAGTGTGCTCCCCACCCGCTATAGGAGCAAGCTCGAGCGGGGGGGGGGGGGGGGGGGGTATTATTTTGTAAATTAGTTTAAAAATTGTAACTTTTATTATTTCTCTGTAGTAATCTGCAAAAATAAAGATATTATTTTAAAAAAAACAATATAGCGTCTAGCTTTCGAGTAAAAAGTCCCCCCCCCCCCCCCCCCCTGGGGATATGGCGAGTGTGGTTGAGTCCAGAGTTATATATATATATATATATATATATATATATATATATATATATATATATATATATATATATATATATTTAGGATCGTCCTCAGCCCAACTGGAGATCGCATGCCGAATTTCAAAGTTCTGCGCTAACTCCAGAAGGGCAAACCACTGCGTACGCCGCTGCGTTCATATTTTTTATTACTATTTGCTTTTTTCTACTCCACTTACGTTTTAAAGAAACGTCAGTAGAGTAGAAAAAAAGCTCATCAAAAGCTTAGTAGAGTAGAAAAAAAGCTACTAACAAAGCTTAACGGAATTTGAAGGAATGTTCTTAGTCATTTACAAAGGTAGGGTACATTATTAAAATTAATTTATCCAGCCAGAATCGATTGGAGTAGATGTTTGTTAAGTTACATACTGTAACATGAGCCCAACGGCCTTATCAGGTGGAATAAACCGGTTCCCGTGAGATCACCGAAGTTGAGATACCTCGAGCGTGGTTAGTACATGGATGGGTTACTGCTATGACACGTGGTGACATGTCCAAGTATGACTCGTGTAGCTGTTGGGCGAACCCCTCTCCACTCAAGGGGGCGAGGCAATGAGAAGCCTAGTAAAGAGCGAAATGATCAGGTCGAATTCTGATCCTCTCACTGGAGGACAGCTGATCACGTTTGCGACGCTGGCAGGGCAGTCGGACGAAAAGCCCCAGCCTGAAATGGCTGTTACTTTACTTTTTACTGTACTATACTGTAACATGAGTCGAGTATCATATTGCGTACTGTAGTTGTGTATTATTTGCTCAGTAAACTATACAGAAGAGAGAAGAAACCGACGCGACGGAGTGAACATGAAAAACGATAAACCAGTCGTTTTTCACGAGTTCGGCGATGCTTTTTCCGTAGTTTTCAAGGGATAGTTCGATGAACGCCACCGGTGAGGGATGGGAGAATGAGAGCGTTGCCATTAATATTGGTGGAAAATATCATTCATAATACTATTCCATTTCTGCCGTCGAAAGCAGGGAGATTTGTTGTGAGTTGAGCTTATTTCCATTAATCATTCTATCGGGATCTAGCGAGCCGCATTCATCATTTCCGCGATCGTCGAGGAGGGGTGGAGGTCAGGAGAACCGGAATTCCATTGCGAGGGCCTGACATGGAACTAAACTGTGTTAGTCAGGTGCCGGCGGTATCGACATTTAAATGAGAAAAGCTGTGATTCACCAAACACTCACATTTAAGTGTTGCGATTGGGCCACATACTTGAATTTAATACATCGGTGTCTCAAAATCATCCCTTCTATCATCTTTCATTCGATACTGGTCTTCATGAAAGGGGAGGTAGGTGTCCGATTCACACCCGGGATACTCACCCCAAGTTGAGAACGAATTGTACCGTTCTCAACCAGGGTTACTGTTCACACCCAGCCAAGTTCAAGATGAGATTTACCATTGCCACCATAAACATAAATAGTTACACATACACCAAAAATCTTCCTTCCATTTTAACCTCAGGTTCAACCACCCATAGCACGGTCTGTTACCTGGACGTTATAGATTTGAAATGAGTGAAAAACGCCGGCTGAAAAGGGTTTTGGCTAATTAAAATCCTCTGTTTTCTTTCTAGCCTTTAGAGGACAAAATTTTTATACACAGAATCCGAGAGCTGGACCTCGACAGGATCAAGGAATAGGTATAGCTTATACAACTAAATTGGTATGCAATGTGACCACATGGGCGAATTTTCAAATACCATACCGAAAGTTCTCGTCATGCAGATGATCAAATGGGAATGTCACACACTTTCAATCCACCCTTCCACCCTCCATTATTAAACATTTTCAACCGTTTCTAACCATAAGAAATCCAACCACTTTTACCCTATAAGCGTTTTTGTTAAAGGCATTATATTGTTTATTATCATATTTATTATTCATCATTCATCATTGAACACACAACGATTTTCGTAGTTCATTTTCCGATTGACCCACTCTTGAGGTCTTATTGTGTGGCAAACTTCGAGAATGTCGAGATTCATTCGGTAGTGGGAAAGGGGTGATGCAAACGCTTCGGTTCACCGAGTTCTTTCTACTTTTGCTTCCTAGTCTGTACTAATACTACAAGGTTAGTTATTCCTAAGTTTGGCTAACTATTATTAAGGTCACTAAGGATAGTTCTAAGTTACTACTATGCTAGGCGTCAAGGTGCTAGGATGTATTGTTTTCACTTATGAACATTTTTGCTTCCATGTTCCGTTTATGTAGATGTTCGAGAAAACCATGGAATCTTGTTCAGAAGCGTTCAAAGCGTTTAGACGATATCCGCTTGATGTCTCTCCGTACGTATGTATGCTAAAACTTCAAATGGTCACAACTTCCTCAAAATTCTGTCTTTTTCAGATTGTCTCCTTCAGCTCGTTGAACTCTTTAATTTGAGATGAGAACGAGCTTTTTAGGTGGGAAAGTGAGGAGTGAGGAGGAGTTTTTAAGTGAGGAAAGTGAATGACGGGTTTTCTAATTGTTCTATTTTCAACGATAACTGCAAAATTCCCTGACCAAAATTAATGCGGTTGATGCCAAATGTCCGTTAGTATGTCTACATCATGCCTATTGATTTTGAGCTCAGTTGCATTTGATTTGGTCAATTGATGAAAAAAAACGCTGCAAAGTCCTTGTCACATGGGTTTATTATTCTATTGGACATACCTACAGAAAGGTTGGCTGTTCATTAATTGTTTATTTCATGCGTAATAATCGAAATAGCTACTTCTGATGGTTTCCATTAATTTTGGCCCCCAAAACACAAATTAGGTACGCTATTTTTTTCTTTTTTTTTAAACTATCTTTGATCATTGGTAGTGCCATTTAATCGTCCTGAACCACGTCTTGACACTTTTTCCAGTGTTATTATACAAACTGATGGTGATTTCAGACGATTTCCCAGGTTTTTCACTCATAAAAAATCAATTTTGGGAGCTGAACATTTGGTAGAACCTCAATTTTCCACTCCTTGGTCAAAATCGACTTCATATTCGGTCTTCTCGTCCCCAAAAACATGAAAAACGATACCTCAAAAGCTCATGTTACCAACATGTTGCTAAAACGCAAAAAGTACCTATTTTTATACACATTTTCACTCATAACACCCCTGGGTATATTCCGATCGGGCTGAAAAGTTTCGGGACACAACTAGGGCCCAAATGGAGCATGTGTGCGAAAGAACGATTTTTTTAGACCGAAAATGAAGCCTGTACACGTGATACGGCGGACGGACATTGCATTTTTGGAATCTACGTACCTTGAAACGGAAAAGAAAAAATTTTGAGGGGGTGTTATAAAAATTGTTTGCTGAGCGATTACATAGGTGTATTATTCACAGAATAATAAACCAAAAAGCGTTGCCGTAGCCGCCAGTGGTCTGTGTTCATGACGGTACGTTTATTGTCGAATGAAATCGGGGGGACACCACCAGACCCCCGGATTATAACAGTTTAGATCAAGGATCAAAGCAAGGAAACATGGAACACGTTTTTCGAATAGGTACATGATAACAGAAGATATGGAGATATGTAGAAAAACGTCTGCCAATTCGAGTAGGCACTATAGCTTCCTCACTTGAATCACATGAACGTATAGACTAGTTGGGTAGGTTCGTTATGATACGGGACCATCTGCGATCCAACCCGCGTGTACCCTCAAAATTTCATCTCTCTACGACTATTTTTCGCGTAGTTAGAAGCGTTATAAGGAAACAGTCAACATTTCATGTTAGCGCATGCGGAGGGGTAAGATTCCAATGAGGTTCATACGGAACCATCAAAGTATTATACTGATCGACCCTCCAAATGTGAACTCATTTCAACGATAAAAGGTAGTTATGGGCACTCCAAGTATTTCACGTTTGCTCATGCGCAGACTAAACGATTTTCATGATTTGGAAACGGGACCATCTGCGATCCAACCCGCGTATACCCTCAGAATTTCAGCTCTCTACGACTATTTATCGCGTAGTTAGAAACGTTACAAGGAAATGGTCAACATTTCATATTCGCGCATTTGTAGATCAAAGTTACATTACCATTCCAATGAAATTTATTTAGGCAGCATTTATTTTGGGATAAAAATCCGTTTTTCCAAACCCCTGATATGTGCCTATATTGGAAGGCTAAAAACGCTGGATGTTCCTGAGTTGGAAATTGTTTTTCCGTTAGTGGAAAGGTGATAATTTTCAGATGAATAATCTTCTTTCTATGTTTTAAACATATTTTTGATAAGCTTATCATCACTAAAAAACTTAACGTCAGTTAATAAAAGATTCACGGATCCAAGGGAAAATACCACACTTCCGGAAACGTTTCTTGCAATCTTGGAATCAATGCCATTCAACGCATCACGCAACAAAGGGCAGAAGCCCTTCTTTTTCAACTGCTGACTCATATTACTCATGCGCCAAATCGTGAACTGCTGCGTGCCACTTGTTTTTTAATGATTTGAAGACAGCAATCTAATGGCTGGACTATATGAGTGGGGTTTGGGTGACGTCAAGGATAAATCCGTTCTTGTTGTAGAACTCACTTGTGTGCAATGTCATATGCGAACTTTGCCCTTCGATGAGCAGTGTACCTGGTAGTCGTGGTACCCCTCACATTCCTACATTTACCACTCCTATGTAATAGGGTAAAGATTTAACCAAATAAACGAAGGGAATGACATGCTGAGCGACGCCGCGGGGATAGTAGGAGAGGGGTCCCCTCCATCGACCGCCATCCCCCCTCAATGGTTGTAACGGCCACTGATGGCCGGGGGACGGGTGGATTGGGGCCTTTATAAGCCGCCCTGCCAGCACAGCTCCTCATTCGACCGGCCACTCTCCGACTTGCGTACTTGAACACCACTAATGGTGGTGCCAACTGCCCACTTTCACTTACGGTTAATAATACGGTAAGACACTCTTTTTTGTAACAGTTGACTTTCTGATGAACACAATGATCTCCTCTGCGAGCTAGATTTTTTAATTTTTTGGGTTAAAAAAAAGCAGGCTCGTCTGCAGTGTATATCCGCGTAGGGTTTAGCAAAATGATTACATAGTTATTTTCTATAAGATATTTGTAAACTGTGGTGGACCACTGAATTATATCCTCGCGTTGTATGGATGCTCTTGATGAGGTCAAATTTTGAGGGGTTCTAACAGAGATCTCTGGGTGTCTCTTTAAAAAAAGATCGTACCATTTGCTCGGGCCAATCATCCTTGAATAGCGTTTTCCTACCTAAATGTTTAGCAAGAGGCGCCATCCTTAAACAGAACATCAACATGTGGAGTGAGTAATTGAACAGTATCAAAAGTTTTCAAATAAAACCCAAAGGATTCTAAGAATTTTCCGAATCATCCGATAATACTGATATATTCACCACACCTTCTCACGGCCCACCTTAAAGTTTGGTTAAAATTTCATACAGATGACGCAGATGCACTGAAGCAAGGTTTGAATGCGACTTCATAAGGTACTGTCCCAAAAGGTGAAACCAAAAGTTCCAGTAGTGGAAAGCCCCTTCCACTATTAGCCATTGTGTCGATACGTGCTTTAAAGTGTAAATGTGTTATTTAATCAACTCTGAATAATTATTTAAAAGAACAAAAACGTAATTAGAAAAAAATAGCTCTGGTCCAGTAGTGGAAGGAAATTTCCGCTACGGGGGCATTGGGGAGAACAGTGTACTAATAGAGGAAATTAGAAAATATATCACTTAATTTGTTGATACGGACGTTGTATGCTAAAAAACATATAAAAGAAGTAACGAGGACGAAGTGAAAGCAAAATTGAAGTAAAAAACCAGTCATGCAGCATGACTTAATGAGCGAATTTTCAAAGAAATATTCGAATTAATGGCTATGGTTTTGAATAAAGGAAAACTTCGGTCTAAAATTTGGTTTTCTATGTATATTCTCTTCGTATTTATTTTAATTTGTACGTTTTGTCCATCCTGATTCTACCGTTTGTTTATTACGTAATTGTACTAAGTGCTTATTTATTTGATCGCTGTGGGTAAATTCAAGGAGTTGTACTAATCGTTTGCCTCCCCCTTTTTTGCTTCGAACTCTCGTCTTCAATTAATACTTCTCACATATTTCAATCTGACCACTCTAAGGGGGTGGGGGTAAGAGTTTAAAGATTATCCTAGTTTTGGGTAATTTTTGCGCACTTTAAATGCTCTAATTTAAGAACGGATTTAGATATCTAAAATCCGATTTCACTATCGTGTTCAGCGTGCAAAAACCTTTAAAATGAGGGGTCACTTGTTAGAAAATAACATTTTGGGGATTTTTGGGTAATTTTTGCGCACTTTAAATGCTCTAATTTGAGAACGGATCAAGATATCTAAAATCCGATTCCACCATCGTGTTCAGCGTGCAAAAACCTTTAAAATGAGGGGTCACTTGTTGGAAAATAACATTTTGGGGATTTTTGGGTAATTTTTGCGCACTTTAAATGCTCTAATTTGAGAACGGATCAAGATATCTAAAATCCGATTCCACCATCGTGTTCAGCGTGCAAAAACCTTTAAAATGAGGGGTCACTTGTTAGAAAATAACATTTTGGGGATTTTTGGGTAATTATTGCGCACTTTAAATGCTCTAATTTGAGAACGGATCAAGATATCTAAAATCCGATTCCACCATCGTGTTCAGCGTGCAAAAACCTTTAAAATGAGGGGTCACTTGTTGGAAAATAACATTTTGGGGATTTTTGGGTAATTTTTGCGCACTTTAAATGCGCCAAAACCCTCCTTAGAGTAGGCCAATTTCGCCCATCTTCGAACTTAGCCTTTCGATTGCCAAGATAGATTTTTTGTGCAAATTTGAGCTGTTTATCTCAATTCTATCGAGAGTTATCGTCTGGAGTGACACATATATAAATAAATATATATATATATACATATAAAAAAGTGTTAAATTTCAGGAATCGTTTTAGAATGGTCTGAAACGGATTTCTATGAAGAAAATTTCCAAAAATTTATATTATTTAAATTTCGAAGCCATTGCAATAGCTTCATTTTCTTTGAAAATTCGCTAAAATGAACTAAAATAATGAGATAAAACCTTAATCTTGGAGGAGCATACCTTAACAGCTTTCACAAGCATTCACAGCTCGGCGACGACTACTTGACGCTCTATAATGTTTTTAACACTTCCTACCCCGCGCTCAGCTTAACTTGCATCATGTTTTGTCACTCTGTTTGGTAGATCCACCGAATTGCCAAGGAGGAAGGAACACAATCGGAAGTGGTCTCAAAACCTTATTTTCTGCATTTCTTTCGCGAATTTTCAACTACTGGTGACCGTTCCACTATTGGGGCGTTTACCTTACCTAGTTACCTAAAGTTTTTTCGAAATTGCGGGGGGGGGGGGGGAGACAAAATGCATTATAGGCACTTCCTTGGAGCGTAACAAATGTGTGTGCAAAATTTCAGCTCGATCTGTTATGTCTGTGAGGCTGTATGTACCTGTCAAAGAAGAACAAGACGGGAAGTAGAAAATCTTGAAAGATAGCCATTTTCAAACGTCTATAACTCAGGCACCTGATGGTCCCGAGGGTTGAAATTTGGTACACGTCCTCAGGGGCCCCTGGAGGTACGGAAAGTCAACACTGGTGACCCCCAGGTGGCCGAGTTACGAGGGAGGGGAACCCTCCCCCCCCCCCCCTCCAATTGGCATTAGCCAGTGGCAAAAGCCGAAACCCTACTTGTTCTGTCGTGTAAACAGTGTCTTGGTCGCTGAGTTGTTGGGTAGGAAGGTATGGAGGTTCTCGTTTTCTTGGCGGGCGGGACGCTCCCTCGTCCCTAGATAATATTCAGAGAATTTTGAGCAGCTGTACTAAATGAAATCCAACCAGTTCTATTTGATATTTTTCGGTACTTACGGGCGTTTCAAGGGATTGAGTCATACACACACACGTCTGTCTGAAAGAGGAACTTTTTTGGAATTTGATCGTTAGCTTCCCTACCTGTGATGGTCGATCTAAATACTCTAGTTTGTCTGAAAACTGGCAAATCAAAGACCCAAGGCTTAGGATGCTTTTGAGAGGGGCAAGCCTGTTCACAACAATCAGTTACTGTTTATGTTTAGGTGAAGGAATGATTGCGAAGCGTTGATAATAGCGTGTACATTGCGTGGATAACAGCGGTGTCAACCAACTGTGAGTCTGTCCAACCCTGCACCTCTCTACCCTCCTCACATCCGCAGACCTCAGTGTACCACGAGGCTCTACATGTATCAGGCAGCCAGTCTACATACAGGGGTCATCTGCATCCCAAACCCGTCTTTTGACACTCACCAGCAGTAGGTACCTACGCACTTGGGTCATCAGCATCCCACACCAGATGGCTGTACGCTTTGTGAAGGCAAGTTCCAGTGATGACTATCATTGGAACTCGCCTTCAAAAAGCGTGGACCAGCGTCCATCACCGAAACAGTCAGAATACCTGTACATCACTATCAATCGAACTGAAGTCAAGGACATTAATTTGCCATTTAGATACACCTCGAAATTTCTATCTACTGTATGGATTTACCGTCAAAAGGAATTAAGTAATTATTATTTTAGGAAGGAGTCCCGACTACTATTTTCGCCCTTTTTTTTAATATGTATACCATTTATTAAATTAATTTTGATGCCATAGATAGGTAATTGGTGTTTTTTCAGTCATAAGAAAATTCCCTCCTCGTGTGCATGCCCAAACAAAGCCTAAAAACTGACGCACTAACCAAGTTGGCCTGGTTCCTATGAAGCCTGAAGCCCTAGTCGACTTTGAAAAGACGACAATGTTGTTCGGGGTAAGGTCCAAGTTCCTCCTAATCACTGGGTAACGCGGTTCTCCTATTCAATCAACCTTAGTCACTATCATCATCTAGTTTTACTCTTTCATCCGTTGCACGACCATGCGCTGTTCACCGGTGTGAAGTTAGCAACATTTTTCAGCAACATCTTAGTGCCACCTTGAAATTTGGCATAAACAATCTCTAGGGCCTCTAAATAGATAATATAAAGTTTTTTTGCCGAGTTAAGCCTCGCAAGGGGGTGCAATGCACCCCTAAAGTCAAAATTATATTTCCAGCAACATCTTAGTGCCACCTTGAAATTTGGCATAAACAATCTCTAAGGCCTCTAAATAAATAATATAAAGTTTTTTTGCCGAGTTAAGCCTCGCAAGGGGGTGCAATGCGACCCTAAAGTCAAAATTATATTTCCAGCAACATCTTAGTGCCACCTTGAAATTTGGCATAAACAATCTCTAAGGCCTCAAAATAAATAATATAAAGTTTTTTTGCCGAGTTAAGCCTCGCAAGGGGGTGCAATACACCCCTAAAGTCAAAATTATATTTCCGGCAACATCTTAGTGCCACCTTGAAATTTGGCATAAACAATACGGAAGTAGTGACGGATTGGGTGATATGCGATTATTGTAACCGCGAATGGCACCAAAAATGTATTTCAAAATTCAACAACAAAATGTTTCAAGTCCCTATAGGCTCATATAAATGTATATTGTGCCAAGAGGCTGAGGATCCCACAAGAACCGCCAGAAAACAAGAACAATAAAAATAAGGTTGATGTTTAAAAACTCCTTTTTTTGCCTTCAACCATCAATTCAATTTCTTTTCAATTTCTGCACAACTTCAAAACCAGGTTTCGTCATAAGGTGTTATTATTCTGTTGTTTAGGTTCATGAGCTTGTGGAGATATTAGTTTCTTCTTACGATTAAGAGCTTCTTTCGGCTGGCCTCTGAAATCGACATTTTCAGGGGATAAGCTGGATTTCAGCGATGGCTGGACTGCACAGGTTGTCGTTAAAAAACTCTCTTTCTTGACTTTAAATATGAATATTTTTTATTAACCTCTTAAACCAAGAAGAACTAGGAAGAAACGAACATCTATACAAGCTCATGAGCCCGAAGAACAAAAAGTTAAGACCGGATGACGAAAATTGGGTTCAAAACGTTCTGCAGAAAGTTAAAATAAGTGAAATTGATGGATGAAGGGAAAAAAGGATATTTAACTAATTGAAAAATTAGTGGAAAAGTTGGCGCCCCAACCAAGAAATGAACCCGAATATTAGCATCCGTACTGCGACGCAACAGTTTGAAGTAGCCTGGATTCAATGTTAAGAGTTCGCGGAGAAAACGATCTGGAAATAATTCATTATTAGCTTATGCCAAATTTCAAGGTGGCACTAAGATTTTGCTGGAAATATAATTTTGACTTTAGGGGTGTATTGCACCCCCTTGCGAGGCTTAACTCGGCAAAAAAACTTTATATTATTTATTTAGAGGCCTTAGAGATTGTTTATGCCAAATTTCAAGGTGGCACTAAGATGTTGCTGGAAATATAATTTTGACTTTAGGGGTGCATTGCACCCCCTTGCGAGGCTTAACTCGGCAAAAAAACTTTATATTATTTATTTAGAGGCCCTAGAGATTGTTTATGCCAAATTTCAAGGTGGCACTAAGATGTTGCTGGAAATATAATTAAGACTTTAGGGGTGCATTGCACCCCCTTGCGAGGCTTAACTCGGCAAAAAAACTTTATATTATTTATTTAGAGGCCCTAGAGATTGTTTATGCCAAATTTCAAGGTGGCACTAAGATGTTGCTGGAAATATAATTTTGACTTTAGGGGTGCATTGCACCCCCTTGCGAGGCTTAACTCGTCAAAAAAACTTGATATTATTTATTTAGAGGCCCTAGAGATTGTTTATGCCAAATTTCAAGGTGGCACTAAGATGTTGCTGAAAAATGTTGCTAACTTCACACCGGTGCGCTGTTCGGGAATCACCCTTGGAAAAAAAGAGAAAATAAAGTCATTCAAGCCGAAAATTGAACGATCACCACGTCTGCTAGGCTCTGTGATTGGCATTATAAGATTTCGAGTTAGTACCATTGTCGTCATGTTCTTCATTGAGCTCATACTGAAAGAAAGTATGTGGACTACTGAATGGTGTTGCTGGTTAAAACATTCATCGTTTAAACGGATCCGTTGAAGGAATAACCCAGAAGTCATAGCAAACTATTGATGAGCCCCTCTCGAATCGTTCTACTGATAAGTTATAGTCACCCAGTTCCTTGCCTAAGTAGCCTAGGGAATGCATACAAATTAAATGAGTCAAGAGCTGATCCGAGGGTGAAAGAGCCTATTCACACCTTTGCGGTGGTTTTACAGCTTGAAAGTGATTCGGCACTCTCGTCAGATATTTCATTATTTGTTCTCTAGGAAGGTATTCAAAGCAGGCAGGAAGTAATGCACAGCTTGACGAAAACTACCATCATCCAGTTCCAAGTGTAGTAATTATAACGCTCAATCATCTAGGACCTCCGGCCCCATTTCTCCCGTCCCCATTGAACGGGTTTTTGCGTGTCCCAACGCCCAACGTCGAGTGGCCGAGCCTTGGGGGATTCTAATTAGATTTTCCCGCAGCTGAAGGGTTTTCCTGTAGTGCCCTCATCCATTCAACCCAGATCAATTATAATTTCATCAGTTTATTACCGGGGTGTTTCAAAGGGGTGATGTAAGGATAGTAGGAGGTGCTGGTGGAAGGGGGCATTCGAGCCCCGCCTAAAGAGCTACCAGATTTTTTACATCGTCCTGCCACTACTATACTTGGTCTACAGATTCGCCCAGTTTCGATCGAAACATTCTTACTCTTGCCATTCCGTTTCGCGCTTCCGATCTTGTCCCTTCTCAAGCCAACATAAATATATTGATCAATCTATCCACTAAAGGTGGTCAGTCAGGACTACAAATTATATATATATATATTTCAACTGCTCTACGGTTCTTGAAGAACCAAGGCCTCCTCAACAATCGATGACCATTATTTGCGGTCATCCGCCACCTTCTTACCCCTATCCTTGTGAGGTCCTCCTCACCGTCGTCAGCCCACCGCAATCGAGGTCTTCCTCGGATCCGGTTGCCTCCAGGCGTTCCAGTCATGAGACCTTTGGGGTACCTTCCATTCGGCATACGTTCTGCATGGCCTAGCCATCTGAGTCGGCCCCTTCATATGTATGCATCGATATCATGTTGACCATACAGTGCTCCCAGCTGAGCGTGGCGCCGAATCCTCCATTTTTCTCTTTCACAGACTGTACCAAATGTTTTTCGGAGAATCTTCCTTTCCCAGCAGTTCAAGGCAAGCTCACTGGCTTTATTGAAGAACCAGGACTCACTGGCATACGTGACAACTGGTCTTATGATTGTTTTATAGGCAATGAGTTTTACTTTCCGAGAAAGCCGGCGATTCTTTTGGATAGCCCAAAAGTATCTGCTTCCCGCGGCTATTCTCGCTTTGATTTCAGTTTTCACGTCATTATTGCTTGTCACAATGGCACCTAGGTACCTGAAATGCTGGGAGACAGATAAATTATATTGCATTATACTAAACTTGTCTTGTAGGGGATCCGGATTCTTCGAAGTCTTCATGTAGCCTGTCTTTTGCAATGGAGACCCCGTTTCCTTGCTGCTCCTGCCTGCTCGAATTCCTAGGAGGCTTCTGACAGAGGAGGCAACGTTCTGGCAAAAACATCCACATCATCGATATACGCTGGGTGCTGAGTGAGTCCATTGTAAATGGTACCTCCAGGATTAGTACGGATGTTCCTCACAATGCTTTCCATGGAGAAGATGAACAAGGGTTGACAGGGGATCGCCTTGTCCGAGGCCTGTAGCAACACAGAACTCTTCTGCAAGGCGTCCGTGGAACTTCACTTGACAAGCAGCATTTTTCATCGTCGTACTGACCATACGGACCAGCTTCCTAGGTGTACCGAGCTTGACCATGCCTTCATACAGCTGGATTCTGATGACGCTGTCGTAAGCTTGTCGGAAATCTATGAATAGGTGGTACAGGTCCACATTGTATTCGTACGTCTTCTTCAAAATCTGTCGTAGAGAGAAGATCTGATCCAGAATTGACTTATTTCTGCGGAAACCACATTGTTATTCTCCTACATCCCATTCCATAAATCGAGTGAGCCTCGTGTTAAGCCAACAGGGTAAGATCTGGGATGCCACACACAACAAAGATATACCTCGGTAGCATTCACAGTCCGTCTTATCTCCTTTTTTTCTTTAAATCAGCCAGATGACTGCATTTATTTGAATTTAATTATCCATCTCCTTGGCTGACAACATTACTTGACACAATGCATGATCATTATAGGGGATTGGATAAATGAAGACCAGGTGGGGCGTTAGTAAAACTGAAAAAATAATAAAGATGCAACGGTATGACCCTGAGTTATCACAACAGTGTTGCCACCGTAAGGCGTTTTGTTATCCAATAGTTGATTATTATAGAAGCAACACTATTTACCTAATTATTATAAGTTTTCTGCGATATCACACATCAACTTGGGCAAACTTTTTGGCATTCCACCTTCGGCTAGTTTTTCAAAGTTTTACCATCTTTTACAACTTTCTTCCCGTGAGAAGCTAAATGGCTGTTCAACCTTCCATTAGCCTGACAATATCGTTCGAAGGAACTTTTCAACTAATATCGTGTCTTGTACAAAACTTACACACTTGAGCGAACTATGTGACCACCTATTTCTTCGAATGCTTACGACCCTTCACAAGCAGCTTAGCAACTTCTCACAAAACGCAGACAACATATAACGATATTTTCTGAAATATAGGGAGAGCTACTTACACTAAGGTACCTAATGTACTACTTCATAATTCCACCAGCCGAATTTCTATAATTGGTTTTCGGTCGGTCATCATCATATCTGAATTTGTTGTAAATCAAATGATTCTAGAGTTCAACAGGTACCTACCCGATGATCGGATAGAGGATCTCTCCATGCGGGAAGATGCTGATTTTATCTTGTTTTCGGTTCATTGAATCACAACTGCCATACCTCTCCATTTCCAATCATCGTGTGCTAGCTGTTCCACAATGGAAACCGTGTACTGTCATAGCTCATCGCGATTATGGTTAGTATCTATCGCCAACCAGCCTACATGGCTACAGATTGAATATATAATACTGTTGAGATCGGCTGCTCCTCCACAACCAATGTAATGTACATACATGTTGTACCTCAGAGTGGGGACCCCCCGACCCCCCTCTGATCATGTCAGGGGCCTATAAAGAGCCGAGGGGCCAACAAATACATAACCATTCTCAAGCTAACTTTCGGCCTCGTCAGTTCATCCTTATTCACTACACTGGTGACCCCGAGTGGTGACACGCAGCACGCAGCCTCCGCCCGCCGTCTGCGACCGCGGTGCGACGACAGCGCCTAGCATCGACGAACAACGCCGCTCAGCGCCCGCCGACCGTCTGCGACGAGCCCCACCTCCGCAGCACTACGCCCGGCACACGTACCCCACTCCGACGCCCCACAGCGCCGCCCCCACCGACGCCACACAGCGGCGCCCGACTCCGACGCTCGCCTCGACAGCAATCGCAGCGGCCCCCCGCTACTTCGCCCCACCATCCGATTCCTATATAAGGAAACGGACGCCGGCACCTCGCCAGGGGCGGATCCAGAATTTTTTTCCGGAGGGGGTCACAGGGTAGAACAATATAAAAAAAACCACAGTCATGCAGCATGGCTATAAGAGCGAATTTTCGAAGTTTTCGGCATCTTCCTCCTCCGCCTAAAATTTTCTGAAAATTAATTTTCGGCCAATGTTTTCCCAACTTGATACCATACAAAATTAAAACAGGAGTAGTTTTACGCAAAGTAAAATTTGGGGTGGAAGGAGAGGGAGGGGGAAATCAAAAATGTTTTGAATACCAGAAGAGTAGGTATTGGGTACGTAACAAATTTTTTGTTCCATTTTTTGCCGAGTAACACCTCGGTTTGTAGATTTTCCAACGCTGAACACGATGGTGAAGTCAGAATTGCTATATCCCATTCCGTTATCAGATTAGAGCAGACGAACCAGGAAGAACATCTCAAGAAATAACCACGTTCCTTCATCTTCAAAGTGCTCCAGTTTGAGAATGGAATGAGATATCGCAATTCTGATTTCACCATCGTGTTCAGCGTACAAAAACCTTTAAAATGAGGTGTCACTTGTCAGACCTTTTCATTTTGGGAATTTATGGGTAATTTTCCCCCCCTAAAACTCCCCCTTAGGGTGACCCGATTCTGCCCATCTTCGAACTTAGCCTGTCGATTGCCAAGACAGATTTTTCGTGCAAATTTGAACTTTTTATCTCAATTCTTTCGAGAGTTATCGTCTGGAATGACACATACATATATAAATATATATATATAAATATATAAATATATATATAAATATATAAATATATATATAAATATATATATATACATATAATTTTTGGTGTCTTTCGGCAGGGAATTCAGGATGGTCTGAAACGGATTTTGGTATAAAAATCTTTCGGAAATTCGAGTTTTAAAAATTTTGGACCGAGAACAATAGCTTCCTTTTCTTCGAAAATTCGCTAAAATAACAAAATAACCAAACGAACAATACAAACCGAATTTTCAACCTTATGCCTAAACTCGTCCAATTTGTCTACTTACAAAATTAATTGTATTTATTTATAAAATTCATTGTTTATGTAAAAAATATTTTTCAATATCTATTAATTATTTAACTGATAAATGTATTTATTTTAAATTTTCTTCTAAAAAAGTGTCCTAATGTGTTTTCGAACAAATTGGCGCATTTTATGGCAGCGTAGCTAACTTCAGAGTTTGCAAATCAGTTATAAATGATCGTCCCAGTTGGAACTTATACAAATGTAAACAAATCACAGGTGTTGCTACCAACCAAATACAGAAAAAAATCAGTATTCTATAAAAAGTTTAATCGTAATTATTGTTATATTTTGTTTCCAATGTTTTAAGTTAACAATATGGTAAGTTGACTTTGGTCGTTTGGTTTGTTTCCTGGTTTTTGATTTCACAAAAACTGGGTTCGTTTTCGTTTGGTTTTTTTTTTTGTTTTCGGGGTTTGTGAACAATTCGTTCAGCTCTGCTTTTTGAAATGCAGGCTGATTCTGGGGGGGGGGGGGGGTCATGACCCCTGTGACCCCCCCCCCCCCCCCTTGGATCCGCGCCTGCACCTCGCACACTTCCTGCTGACACTTCCAGACGTCACCTCTCCGGGACTGGCGCCTACAACGAGAACACGGACCCGAAACCACCGACACCCGCAGAAACGACTCCACCGACATCAACGCTCCAGCTCCGGCCGTACGACGTACGACCCCGCATTCCCGCACGTCTGATTCGCCCAACTCGAGATCACATTGACTCACGAAGGCCTCACGACGCCGCATGCTAAATTCGCCCGCGCCTTCGAGCCCCGACAAGCGGACCTCTACGACGACCCCAACCGACTTCCGAGCACGAGAATCCGTCAGTCCACGCCCGCCGACTACGTAGAGCCCTCCCGGCTGACACACCGCAACGCGTAGAACATCAAATCGTCACGAAGAGACCTCCATGCTCCATGCCACGCGAAACTTCGCCGAATATTACTGGACCTTAACGCGAAAGCGTCGGCCCATTTCGGCGAATTACTAGCGGCTGGCACCATCGAACGCCAACAGCTACCAGACGTTGACAACTCGCCTTTTCGCCACGCACGCACCGTCCGACGGCTCCCGGCTCACCGCCTTACTCCAACCGACTTCCGACGACGAACTACCGTCTGTCCTCGCCCGCCGACCCACTCGAGCACTCCCGGCCGACACACCGACCCCGCTCGTTCGGCAGCTTTTCACACGCGCCCTACCAGACAGCATTCGCCTTCACATAGCGGCGCGCGACGAACCCGACATCACGAACCTCGCTGCTCTCGCCGATCGCCTCATACCTACCCTTCGCTCCCCCTCCTGAATGAATGAATGAATGAATAATTGTTTTATTCCGATAGACAGTAGTATTATTTACATCAATGTCAGTATAATTACATTATTCAAAGTACCTATAATACTAATACTAACAATACTAAAGAATAATAAATGGAATGTACCCCTAGCCATAGGGAAAACCCTGTGCGGTTAGGGGGAGTTGACGTCGAAAGTTGATTACGAATCTATGTGGTTGGAGTAAAAGAGAGAGAGAGAGATGGAGAGAGAAAAAAACGAAAAAAAACGTCATCTACGTATATATGCTACTAAGAAATTGTTGGCAATTATCCTGGCCTTCGGAAATTAGCCACGAGAAAACTTTCTTCTTGTAAGCTGATCGTGTAAAATCTGAGGGTGTCCTCAATGCTATGGGCAGGTGACGAATTAAAAATGGAAGGGAATAAAAGATGTGCTTTGAAGTACTCCAGAGTCGCGTGCTCCAGAGTCGCTTCCTCGAGTGGCTACCGTCACCGAAGAGGTTCGTGTGATTCGAACAGACGACAACAGCGACCGCCGACGCAGTCACGACCGACCACACGCAGCGCGACGAACGGCTCGTGTTTCTACCGCCGCACATGGGACCCCCGAGCACAAAAACGCCGCACCCCATGCACCTGGCGCCCGCAACAACAGCCGCCGCGGCCGAACCCACGCACTCAACCAACACCCCGGCTCTTCATACGTCGCAAACGTACCGCCCCCAACGACACCGACCCGGACAGCCACAGCGGACCACCACAACCACCGCAACCAGCACACGCACCTCCCACGCCCGACAACCGCCACCGCAACAGAACAAAATTTAACTAAATGCGTTACTTAAATTCTGGGGGGAGCAGTGTTGTGATCGGCTGCTCCTCCACAACCAATGTAATGTACATACATGTTGTACCTCAGAGTGGGGACCCCCCGACCCCCCTCTGATCATGTCAGGGGCCTATAAAGAGCCGAGGGGCCAACAAATACATAATCATTCTCAAGCTAACTTTCGGCCTCGTCTGTTCCATCCTTATTCACTACAAATACAATACTTTTGTGTTTTTATATTTCCTAAATGTTAGATTCAGTGGTGCTAAGGTTTAATAAACGGGATTGAATCTTGAATCGAATGTTTCGCGCATGTCGTCATTTGTTGTAATTAATGCCTTTGTAGGTAACTATCGCATTAATTCAACAAGTTTATTTGCAACAAAACCACACAAGGAGATTAAATAGTCTGTTTGAAGATTGATTAGGTTATGAATTAGGAAGCGAAAAATCAGAAGTACTCGTATATTATCTAAATGTAGCAATTTATTGAATAAGGACGTTTGCTCCATCAGAGTTAGGAATATTTGGACAAAATAGAGTAGCTCGTAGGTGCTGGAGATAAAAGGCCGCTCCACACGCTCAGAAAATCCCGAGAGACCGCTGCTAGGCATATGGGTGAGCTGTTAAAGGCCTTCGGATGAACAGCAAGGGGAAAAAACGTAAAATAAAGGTAAAACCGCTGTCCTTCAACCCTTCGAGTTCGAATATTCATGATTCACCTAAAATATATTCATAACAGCTCTCATGAGAGAGATACATGAAAATGTGTGAAACCCTGACTGAACGTGAGAGAAACCATCCATTCTGTTTCGTGCAGGGTGACCTTGAGAAAACTATACTAACTATATATATTTTTTTCATAATTTAGTGCACCAAAATAGATGGACTCACTTTACGAAGGTCGAGATTCCTTCAGCAGTGGGGGAGGGGTGATGCAAACGCTTCTATTCACAGAATTCTTTCTACTTTTGCTTCCAAGTCTTTACTAAGGTGCTGTACTAGGCGTCGAGGTACTAGGATGGTTTGTTTTCACTTACGAGAGGAAAACCTTCTTTTTTTTAAATGCGCTAATGCCACTGATTCCCATTGTAATATAATTCATACAGGACCATCTGGGACCCAACTTGCGTGATCAACTGAAATTCCATCAAATCAGATGATTAGAACCAGATATATACCTAGGCGTTATAACATCCGTTGTTCGACAATGCACATCCGCAATGCTCATTTTCGTAAGATCGATCGTAATGAAAGGCATAGGGGGCCATCAGAGACGTAGTCCGCATGTTGGCTGATGATATCAGCGAAGTCGGTTGAAAAGAACCAGGAATTTGAGCGTTACAAGGATTTTGATGTTCGCGCATGCGCAGACGCTACTACTGCCCCGTTTGTAATGAAGTTCACAGGAAACCATCAGAGACCCATTCTGTAGGTATGATTATCATAATCCAGCGAAATTGGTCAGAAAGAATCGGAAATCTGAGCTTTACAAGGATTTGCTGTTCGCATGTTGTACGTTAATATTATTTCGATCATGATGAAATTCATGGGCGATTGTGAGGGACCCAGTCTGTATGACCTCTCGAAACGTCAGCCAAATATCGGTCCAGTAGAACCGGAGATACAGGAATGTATGCGCATGCGTAAACCAACGAATAAGTTCTCCAAAAACACGAATTTATTAGGCTCCAAAAACACGAATTAGGCTCTTATTTTTGACAAATTATCTTTGATCATTGATAGTGCCATTTAATTGTCTTGATTCACCTGTTGATACTACTTCTAGTGTTGTTATACAAATGTATGGTGATTTCAGACAATTTCCCAGGTTTTTGGCTCATAAAAACTCGAAAAACCCAATTTTTATACCCATTTTTCACCCACAACACCCTTGGGTGTATTCTGATCGGGCTGCCGAGCTTCGGAGCCCATAAATAGGACCCAAATGGAGCCTGTGTGCGGTATAACGATATTGGACCAAAATTTAACGTAAATTCAAGGCTGAAACGATATTAGAACCTCAGTTCTTCGCTCGTTGGTCAAAATCGACTTCATATTCGGTCTGCTCGCTCTAAAAAACATGGAAAACGATAAGTCTCAAGCTTATGTCACTAGAAAACTAACAACCCGTATTTTTACACCCATAACCCCTTGGGTGTATTCTGAATCGGGCTGCAGAGTTTCGAGACAAAACTAGGACCCAAATGGAGCATGTATGCGGAAGAACGAATTTTTTCGATCGGAAATAACGTAGATACGTATGATACGGCGGACGGACATTGCGTTTTGGTTTATTGGTTTATTATTCTGCGAATAATACACATATGTTTTTCGGGAATTGATGTAGGTACTGTTGTGTATTGAACAGAACACACACGGTTACTTAGTTATTACGATTTTATTAATGTAAAATACTCTGGAAGCAAGGAAGCACAAAGACGTGGAAAAAGATGGATGCTCTAATGATACTGATAACAATACATGGAAGAAGAAGATAACAGATGGATGGATCCACTACACCTCTTCCCCAAGGAAATCTGAAGATGTTATTTTAATTGGAACCCATTAGAAAGCAAAGAACCCAATATACCTAGATAGCGGGTTGTATATGTAGGCAGGTGATTTAGGTAGATAACTAGTAACGAGTACGGGGTTATGTACTATGCTACGGAGGGTCTGCGATCTACATATATAAAATGTTTATCTATACAGAGAACTGTGATCTGTAACAGGAGGAGGGCGTTCTATATAAAATAATAAACCGTTGTGTAGGAATTTGCAGCGTTTTGGAATCTACGCTCCTTGAAACGTAAAAGCGAAAAGTTTGAGGGGGTGTTATACAATTTTTTGCTGAGCGAATACACATGTGTAATGTTCACAGAATAATAATCCAAAAACGGAAGCAAGCACTAAAAACGATAATCAAATACATGTATTGAAAATGCAGAGAGATTAAGAATTTTTAATGGTCTTCGAAAATGTCTTCAGTATTATGTAATTTGAAAAAAAAGAACCTTTCCAAAACTTATTACTATAGTGAATTTCCCTAAAATCAGTTGATAATAATACAATACATAAACCAAGTATTGATTGCGTTCCTTTTGTTTTGAATGTGTTGAGATATAATAGAACCTACTCTCTCCCTTATGGCCCGTTTGACACAAACAGGTTGCCTTGTGGTTGCGTTGTGGCTATGGTAACGATAAAGTTACATTTTGCTTTAAACTAGACGAAAAGCATGTTTGAGCAAGTCTATTTTGGGACGATTAACCCTGTATAAGCGATTATTCAATGTAACCCCAAAGATCTAAAGAAATTCACTATTTTTCTACGTGTTTGGCAACACAGCCTCTGTTATAGCCTGATTTTCCCTCTACTCTTGTACGGGGGCAGATGCAAGTGGGCCAAATTAATTGCCCCGTGCGAGAGTTCAGGGATTAAAGACTAATCCGTACATGTAAACTAGGCCAACGACTCTAGAAAAGTAAACAGTTCAGAAGTGTAAAGTGGGCCGTCACTATAATACTAATACTATACAGTAATAATCAACTAATACTGTGCAGTAATAATCAACTAATACTATGCAGCAAAAAAAAGTAACAGCCATTTCAGGCTGGGGCTTTTAGTCCCACTGCCCTGCCAGCGTTACGTGATCAGCTGTCCTCCAGTGAGAGGATCAGAATTCGACCTGATCATTTCGCTCTTTACTTGGCTTCTCATTACCTCGCCCCCTTGAGTGGAGAGGGGTTCACCCAATAGCTACATGGGTCATACTTGGACCTGTCACCACGTGTCACGGCGGTCACCCATCCAAGTATTTTTTTTTTTTTAACGAGGGAAACAGAGGGAAAATCTTGAAAAAGACTCACGCTTTGGAGGGTCCGCACTCCGCAGCCGTGTGAGGTTTCACTCACTAATAACCCACTAACCCTGATCTTCTTGACCTAATCCATCCCGGAATCACTTGTTCAGCATTACCTCGTCGTGGGGTCGATCACTGGGCGACGTCACGCCCTCTTCTGATGTATTCTTGCGGTCTCCGGTTCATTATTCACCTGAGGAACGGGGTCGTCCAGATTTATTGCCTTGAGAATTCGGACTATGCAGGACACAATCCTCCCCCAGGTTCCCTGCCTGGAAACCCATCCAAGTACTAACCACCCTCGAGGTATCTTAACTTCGGTGATATCACGGGAACCGGTTTATTCCACGTGATAAGGCCGTTGGGCTATACTATACAGTAATAATCACCTAATTAAATACTATCTAATAATTAATAATAATTAAATAATTTTAAACAAAAACTAATAATACCTAATGAATTAAATAATGAAAATGCAAATTATTAACACTAAATTAATTTCAATATTAATATTATCACACCCCCTATTTGAGGTAATCTGTGGTGGTTTACGGGCTTCTGTTGAACCTGTGAAGCGGTGACGTGGCTGACTCTTCTCATTTTGCTCGTCAATGCCAGATTCTTTTTCCTTTCGGGCCTCACTTTCTTTCAGTGTTTATTTTCAGAGCTTGAGGTGACGGTATCGAATCTCTTGACTCAATAGCGATTCGAAAAGATCAAAATTAATAAATTTAATAATTTTCAAAATCCCGTGGTAGGGAGTACAGGAGCATTATCGTGATAAGATCGTGATTTATTGTGATGTCCATATTCTCAAGTTTGTCTGCTACGTCGAAAAATCATTCAAATAATCCCTCACGCCATCTCCTGCGTTTATTTATTTATTTATTCATTTATTAGAGAATACGGGATAGAAGTCCCAATTACAAATACAATAATTTAATTTTGCAAATACAAGAATCTTCTTTTATTTTAAATATATACATCTATATAATTCTGGACAATCGGTCCTACAACCATATGAAAAAAACAATAGTTTTCCGCTAAATTCTTTTAATAATAAGAGTAATATCTCCAAAAATCCGCTAGTTAAATGAATATCACTGTAACCCCCTATTTAAAAAATAAAAATACAGTTTTTGGTTTATTATTTTGAATAATGAACCATCGGAATCGAGCATGATAAAAAAAAAAAATGCTAACCCCCCTCAAAATTTGATGGTTTACATTTCAAGGTGTGTAGAATTCGAAAATGCAATAAAACAATTTCTGTCTGTCCGCCGTACGCCGCACGCCGTACTGACCACTTTTCTTAGTTACCATTTGATGAAATTCGTGTTATAGGTTCCGTTCGGGGTCTAGTTGGTCCTCGAAGCTCGGCGTTACTGTCAGTCATCTCTAAGGGGTTCAAAATAGGGGTTGACATTTTCAGAACGCCGTAGCTCGGAAACTTTAGATAGAAGGGTATGGTTTTTTTTACGCTATTAAATTAGTCTTGAGCTAAACAATTTTTTGAGACTACCCGGAGCATTGTGCGTCCAGCCATTCGTGTGCACCAAAAAGCTTCGTCAACACGATCGTGAATCAAACGGTATAAATCCGGCCCGGATATCATCACTAGGGAGCACCTGATTGTTATCAAGGATGGCTGTATGATGTCGAGCTGTTTGTTCTGCGATATTATTTCATTTGATAAGCCTATGCCTATGGCTTTGATTTGACTGTTGGATTTTGTTAGTAGGTATTGTGAAACTTGAACAAACGTTGAAGTATTATTGATGGGTAGATTATTACACAATGGCAAATTATTACACAACGGCAAATTATTACAAACCGGTAAATTATTACACAATGGTTCATCTACCAAGAAGGGGCTGGATTTTGTTGATCGGTACTTTTGCAACTTGAACAACCGTTGATGTATTATTGATGGGCAAGTTATTACACAACGGTTCATTACACTTGACCACGAGGTGTTTGTCATCGACAGAATTATTTTAGCAACATTTAACTCGTGATTTAGGTGGGTACCTAGTAAAGAGTACGGGGTTAGGTACTAACCTACGGAGGGTCTGCGATCTACATAATATGTATAGAATTACAGTACATATATATTATATAGAAGGGTTATCTATACAGAGAGCTGTGATCTGTAACAGAAGGGTATTCTGTACAAAATAATAAACCGTTGCGCAGGGATTTGCAGCGTTTTTCTTTATGGCATCCTCCATTTCAAAGAACAAATCAATGTCAACTCCAAGACTGTTCACTGTTCTCATCATCCTTGTTAGTGGGCAATCGAAACTTAATTGGTTCGCCTGAAATCCGGAACAAACAAATCCATGTTTCGAGTGCTGTGTGATGGTACACTAAAATCCACGTATTCCAACAGCGAAGGGGTATCGTGTGCTCCATTAATCAACTTAAGCATAAAAACAACATCGATAACCACCCTCCAATCGGCCAGTGAGTTCATTTGTAATTTATCCATCAATAATTTATCACTGAATATTTCAAATTCCTTGATATATATTAATAATAGACATATTTATAAATTTATGTTGCACTCTCTCAACCGGCTCGATATGCACGCTGTAATACGGATTCCATATCGGCGATGGAATCTCCAGACGGCTCCTAACCAGTGACATTATAGGGTTTTTAGACTGCGAAATCGGCGTATTGTACGCATTAGGAAACCAAGCTGACCCCCGACACTATGGATCGAAAGTGGTCAGACGGTGAAAGGTCAGTATTAAGTATGACACCCAAGTCTCTAACACTGGAACATCTACCCAACTCATGGCCATCAATGGTATAACGGGACTGAATAGGATCTTCCTTTTCAAAACTAAGTTTTTCAGCAACGGCGCTTTCTTGGCTTGCCCTTTTGACTCGTAAATTGAACTCGTTTGCCCCAAACTTCCTTGGCGGATTTACAACCGTTTACCTGCTTCAGTTCGCCAGAGCTAATTGTAAGAATGATGTCGGCCCTGGCTTTTCTGTCTGCCAGTTTCCACTCTTTTGCGCGCTGTTCTTCCGTTGGTTTCAATATTTCCCCATTGACATAACCCAAGTAGTAGTTTTTGTTTTGTTAATAGGGCTTCGACATGCATTATCCATGTATCATAGTTACCCCGGCCCCAGCGGCTCAATTTTAAACAAACTAGAACTAATTTTTAAATGCTAAGTCTCATGGTCTTTGTTGGAAATCAAGAAGACAATTCGCATTGACAGCTCAAACTTTAATGAAACAAAAAATACTTGACATAGCAACTCATAAACTCGGGTTGTTCTTGAACACATATTGTAAGTGACAATATATCTCAACAATATGCATAATAATTATACAACACGATAATATTGATACTGTACAATAATAATCAACTAATGATTATTGATAATCAACTAAAATGAAAATTATTAACACTAAATTAATTCCAGGTAACAGACTGACAGAGAGTAAAAAGAAATATGTACAATGCACGTAGGAAGTCAGTGCTCACTCTGCCCAAGAATCGTCAAGAGGTTGACGAAGCTGTTCGCTCGCTAACAGTAACAACGATCAAAAACGAGGATTTTTTTTTCATCAGTGACTCCGAAAGTGAACTAGTGCTGATTGCTAGCCTGAAGAACCTGAAAACTTTTCAAAGCTACTTCTTTGTAATTAGATGGAACTTTTCAATACTGCCCCAAGTTTTTTTGTCAGCTGCTAACCATCCATGGATACTTCGAAGGAAGTTACGTTGCACTAGTCTGTTTGTTTGTTGAAAAACAAGGAAAATGAGACACTGCAGAATGCTTTAAAATACTTGGCGACATAACTATGTAGTCACCATTCTCTCCTCCATCAACCAAATGTTGTTGTCACCGATTTTGAGGCTGGATTGCGACGAGCATGGCCGTCATGTTCACTGTTAGCGTGCCGTTTTCATTTAGGTCAAGCATGGTGGAGGAAGGTACAAAAACTTGGTTTAGGTAATGAGTATAAGCATGATACTGATATAGGGAAGTCGCTTACAATATTTTTTGTCTCATGTTTTTTGGAACCTGCCCTTGTACGATCCTGTTTTGATTAGATAAAATTGAAAAAACCGAAGGGCAGGTCAGATGACCAAATTTGTTAGCTATCTTTGTGATACATACATTTCAAGAAAGTACCAATCCACCAGAAATTTGGGCTTCACCCAGTTCAGATCTCACTTTCACAACAAACGCCTGTGAGTCGCCTGTAGGCCACTCTCACTTTGTTTTTCCAAGCTCTCATCCTCGCATTTTCTCTTTTGTGGATAAATTGGTACAGTACCAAAGTGGGGTACTTACTAAACTCAACAGTATTGGTACAAGTCGACCCTCGAAAAATTCTCACACTTGAAAAATGTCGAGGTGCCAAGGCACTCCTTGACGCAAACTCGCAAATCTAGAATAAGAAATCGTTAAAAATCATACTGGTTTGAACTGAAGCAGCGATTGAGTTTGTTCACGCAGGACACTCTGCACATGTTATCTTGTTTGATCTGAAGAACGCTGAAGTCGCCGAAACACCAGAGACGCTCCCAACGTTTGCTCGGTATACTTCGAGGTGGCGTACAAATAATTGTGAACAATTTTCTTTTTACTTGGATTTGATTTGGATCTCGTATATCCGAAGCTCGTGTTTGCAATAAATTGACAAATTACCCAGAAAATATTAAAATTAGGATGAATCTACAAAAGGATAATCTATGAATTAGGGGGTCTCTACGAATGCAATATCTGAGAGAGAAAGTAGTTCGGGAGTACTGAAAGTTAGAGGGTAATATGGTAAATATGCCAGTAGATGGTAACGTGATCTGGGGCCTACTAGTGTTAGAAGAGACAGGAACTACTCATACGTTCTCACTCTATAACTGGGTTGTTTATAGTTGCCCCTGATGTTTATAATCACCCCTGAAAATGAGGTACTTGTGAACACGCACTTTGGCTTTTGTATGAATCGTTGCTGTGTAGCTGCTGAGTCAGTGTATACTATGAATTTGAAGGTGGCGCATCACGTAGGTGTGCAGTGATGAAAAATGAAAAATTTTCAGAACAAACTAAGGTCCGCTCCACAAGCACAATATAGGAATTTTTGCGCTGATTCTTAAAAACCCCATGTTGGTTTATTATTTTCAGTAATGAACCATTGGAATCGAGCATGAAAAAAAAAATTCTTACCCCCCCTCAAAATTTGATGGTTTACGTTTCAAGGTATGTAGAATCCAAAACTGCAATAAAAATATTTCTGTCTGTCCGCCGTACGCCGTACGCCGTACGGGCCACTTTTCTTAGTTACCATGAAAGGAAATTGATGAAATTCGGGTTATAGGTTCCGTTCGGGGTCTAGTTCGTTCTCGAAGCTCGACGTTACTGTGAGTCATCTGTAAGGGGTTCAAAATAGGGGTTGAAATTTTCAAAACGCCTATACCATTTTTTTACGTGAATATTTTTACGGTTTTAAATAGTTCTTGAACTTGCGAGTTTTTTAAGACCATCCGGAGCGTCGTACGTCCAGCCGTTCGTTCACAGTAAGGCCCCGAAGTTTGCACCGACAGGCATTTTCGACTCCAGTGTGAATGAAATTGTATACAATTCAAACCAAATCTCGTAACCAGAGACGCGCCCACAATAGGAAATTTGGCGGAGATGAAATCATTGCTAGGGATCACCTGATTATATTGGCGGAGTATGAAGTCGAGATGGTTGTTCTGTGATATTATTTCATTTGAAAAATGATGGCTCTTTTGGAGTTTGTTGGTAGTTAGTGAAACTTGAACAAACGTTGAAGTATTATTGATGGGTAAATTATTACTACGGTAAATCATTACTCAACGGTAAATTATTACACAACGGTTCATTATACCATCTACGTAGAAGGGGCTGGAGTTTGTTGGTAGGTACTTTCGCAACTTTTTTCACTCCTCATCAACAATTTCTTTTCAGACTTCATTATGTGTGTTTCTTTTTGTTAGGTAGGTACTGTTTGTCATCGGCAGAATTATTTTAGCAACATTTAACTCGTGATTTAGGTAGGTACCTAGTAACGTGTACGGGGTTAGGTACTAACCTACGGAGGGTCTGCGATCTACATTATATGTATAGAATAGTACATATCATAAATTATATAGACGTGTTATCTATACATAGAGCTGTGATCTGTGACGGAAGGGTATTCTATACAAAATAATAAACCGTTGTGCAGGGATTTGCAGCGTTTTTTAAATGTATAAGATGCAGTCAGAACCCGAATTCAGTCAAAACCAGATATCGGTCAGTTTTGATCGATGGCTTTAGTAAAAACTTGTTTTGACAAGGCGTGGGAGATCTTAGGAAACTCTATAATTTTAGGAAAAAACTAGATCGAAATTTGAAAAGTGGTTTTAACACTTTAATTCACCCGCTAAGACCAAGAAGCTAGGGAAAATTGATTAAAAAACCAATAGTCGCAAATATAGCATAGGTATTATTGTCAAAATAGTAACTATCATTCGTCAACTGTGTTAGAGATAATTCCCTACTTGGTATTACACTGGTTCCATCCTTCAAACAAAGATCCCTCACCCAAGATCATGATGGCCTTATTCTGTGATTTCGGTTTTTGACGGCAACTATCATGATGGTTAAAATAGTTTTGACCGATGGCTTGGTAAAAACTAGTTTTTCATTGTCAACACTAGTTTTGACTGATAGATTTAGGCAAAACTAGCTTTGACTGATAGATTTAGGCAAAACTAGCTTTGACTAAATTCAGGTTATGACTGCAACATATACATAACCAATTCTCTCATTTTCGCTTGTTATATCAACCACACTGGCTTTTGAGTGGAAGAATAGTTAAACCAATCGAATTATACGTTCAATTTAATTCCAAGTTTTCTGAGTTTTGTTGTTAACATGTTAATCTTGTAAACTTTAAAATAGCTTTGTAAATAGCTAAAACTCGTAATTACATAATTGCAGAGCTCTAGTTGATCTCATTTGACGCGGAATTTGTTTGACCTTCAGGTGACTGTTTTTATATACTTCCATGGTAGACTATAAGTCAGCGTTCGATCCTATTATAAGACCGGCGTTGTATTAGGTATAAACTGCAAGCCCTGGGGGTGTCTACAAAATGTACTGATGCCATAGAGAGCAGGTACCGATGTACGACAGCATCGTTCTGGAACAAAGGAGGCGAGGCTTATCTGAGGAGTTCGGGACACAAATAGAGGTCAGACGAGGAGACAAAATTTGGCCTTACTTGTTTATACTATTCTTAAATGATTTCGCATCCGAAGTAAGGGGTGGAGTGAAAGTAAGTGGTACTCCTGTTAATGTGCTCCTATATGCCGACGATGTGGTGCAGCTGATGGTGAATCGATTGTATGTTTATACAGTAAAATGGAATATGGTGGAGAACCTGAACAAGTCGAAGGTATTTCGGAACCATGGTGGTAGGTTAGGCAAGCAGGAGGGTTAGGAACTGAATGGACAACCAGTTGAAGTGGTTAGCGAATACTCATATCTGGGTTTGAACGTGCCAACAAAAATTTTTTTAAAATAATAATAATAATAATAATAATAATAATAATAATAATAATAATAATAATAATAATAATAATAATAATAAACACGTTAGCCAAGCTGGGTTTGAATAGTGTGTGGGCGCCTTTCATTGGAAATCTAAGGACACCGATCTTCAAAGTTTTTGGGGCAGCGGATCGATTACATGTTATGCGGGTCAAGTTTTGGGGTATGAACAGTTTGGTCAATTCGAAGCGCTCCTCAGGTTTTTTATTAAAAAACTACTAGCTTCTCAATCGAACACGCCTGATTACATGGTGTAACTGGATTCCGGGGTTTAGCGACTGCACCTATTCACATATGACCTCTGCGTGAACTTCACCATAAAAGTATTGAAGAGCCCATCGTCGCGCTTTGCTAAGCTAGTAGCACTAGAGGTTGAAAGGAACTTCTGAATCATTCGCATGTTTGAGACAAAGGATGAAAGAGGAATTTACATCAGAATGTAGGGGTACAGCAGTAGCGGCAAGATAGCAAAAACTATAGAAAGAATTGGGTTCCCCATCTTACGTTAATGATGAGGGTGTGCCGTTCTTCTTAAAAGGCAAATACGCAGGGCAAGATGCGAAATGCTAAATCTGAATTGTAAGCCATGGTTGGTAGGGAGGGTGTACACTTGTGCACTCTGCAACATGGGGGAGGATGAGGGCACCCTGCATTTCCTGGCTCGCTGTCCGATTCTGAGAGGTACACGGAAAATATATTTGGGAGCAGAATACCTGGCAGGTACCATGGACATGGCTATCGAGATTCTGAAATGCGGAATCTGGATGGGTCTGGGATGGTTTCTGGTAAATGCCATTCGATATAGGAATGAGCTGGTGGCAGAATTTAATTACTGAATTGAATAATTGATGAATGTGTATGTAAATAAATATATAGTTAAGTTTGGGTATAAATCTGTTATGTTAATCATTGGTTGGGTTAGGTAAAACTTAAGGCGAATGATATATTAGAAAGTTAATAATTATGTATTTATTATATTAGATAATGTTACTTTTGTTGGTAATGTATCGTTTAATTAGCCAAATAGGAGTGAGATATTGTTCTGCAACATGTGCCAAGACTTCCGGCAGACAGCACTTGTGCTACAGCTGTATTGTTTTATTTTTATTTTAACATAGCGTAATTTTCATTTGTAAATGGAGCACTTCCAATTCCAATTCTCTCTAGCTGTACAGAATTTGAAATAACGAGTTATTACGTGGCATTTGCAAACCCACTCCACTGATATGAAGATATTATTCTGGGAAGGACGATAATCTATAGACAAAATTGATGGAGAACGAAATAATCTATAGAAGAAATTGATGAAAAACAATATTTTGATGAAGAACGAAATATGCATCTCGTTAGAATAAATGTGGTGGTAAATCCTCAGTTGTTTTTATTTCATGATGTAGTTTACATCAACGTTCAGTGAGATGAAGCCACGTCGAGTTTAATAAAGAAATTTAATAAGGTGAGGCTAATAGAGTGATATTCGCGTGTCTGTTAAAAAAATATAATTCCGTGAATAATAGAAAAATTTCCGCTGCAAATGATGAGGTCGTGGGAGCGAATATTTTGCTGAGGTCAGCAACGGGGATGTAGGATAGAAGTACTGGCGAGGGGGGGGGGGGGCTTAGCCCCCGTCTTTGGCTTCATTTCAAATGCCACTGTGCATATCCCAGCAGGCGATCCCCCTTGGTCGGCGATATATTGCATGGATGTTCCCAGTCATAATCCGACCTTCCTTCCTTCCCTTTCCTTTTGTGTACTGTGAACTCGGACGCAAACGATTCATCATGAATAATGAAAACCACGTACTTGGAGAAATGAATTCCACTTTTCTCTTTCTTCGGAAGGATGGAGCTGGCTGGCCCCCCGTTCAGAGTGGGATGTACCCGATGCATATACTCAGAAGAGACGTTCCCTGTCTTACTTGGCAGCATAAATATGATAACGCACTACAAACATCTGGTCTGAACTAAATCATGCTTTTTAATTTTATCCGCCCGATTCAACTAAATACGTTGTGAGATTGCCCAAATTCCTGGAACTTATTCATCAGGTGTTCAAAGATACATTGGATTATACAAATAGGTGTTCGAAGAAGAACTTTTTCAATACTATTTCAGAACAATCTGGGAACGAGTCGTTCAAGTACAATACTCCTCTCAAGTTTTTTGAGAATTTCGTTAATACTGGTGACTATTGATCAATATCAGTACCAAAACACTGGTCACAATGAACCATTGCATAGGGGAAATTCGTTAGGCCCTTGAATTTATGAGGCAAAACTCGTTTTCACCGCTCTAAAATAACCTAAGGAAAATTTGTTGTTCACATACGTAGACTCTGAAAAGCGTGCCTATGCAAATGTTTCAGTCCGTCGGTTTTCTCCGAATCAGTTGACCGAAATTGCTGCAATTTCCATCGCAAATCATAAATGGGCCCTCTATGTTACAATTATCCTGGCGTACTCTAGGTAAGTCATCTTGGTGATGGGTTATGAATTGGGTTTGAAAAAATCGTTGCTTGGAATTTCAATAGGAGGGAATAGTTTTTACGAATATGAATAAATGTCGACCTTAGGTTTTCTTGAGATCACCGTTATAGGACCAGTCGTTCGTTCACTATAACGGCTTGTAGAAAAAGCAACATCAACATGAGCATGAATCAAAGGGAATCACTTCAGCCGAACTTTCATACTACGGAAGAGCTGTTTCAAAGCATGGTATCCTGAGGTAGAATTTGTTGTTCTGAGTCACTATTAGATTCCTTGGAAATAAAGTATTTATGAATATATAAATTATTTGTTAGTAGGTTTCAGCATGTAGGCTACATACTTACTTCTCGATCGGCGATGAACGATGTCGTAGGTAATTAGGTACTTTTTCAGCCCGGGAAAAAGTTTTGCCTCTACTGCAATCCATAAATGATCTTGGACTCGGTTGACATTAATTAACCACCAGTGTTCCAGTTCCCAAGTAGCATCCACATTTCGCTAAATATTTGCGTCTCCTAAGGAAACCTTTCGTACGTATACCTTTCGTATCCCAACTGTATTGTCAGTTCGACCAATTGCTGGAAACCAACCCGTACGTAACCTTGATATTTCAATGCTTAAAATCGTTCTCCCATCACTCATTCGTGTAGTGAAGGGCGTTTCAAGAGCGTATATAACCTGTGATCTAGACCCAGACCGAAGGGTCATCAATACAGAAAATTATACACCGCTGTAGAAGAATTAAGTACCCGCGTTTTCATCATTTAGCACTATGCGAAGTCCAAGTTATGCAGCATGACATGGCCATATAAGCGAATTTAGAAGTTGACGATTTTTAGCGATTTATGCTCCCTAAACTCGAATTCGACCTTTTTTTTTTTAATCGCACAACTTGAACTCATCCACCTTTTGCCATCACAAACATTTTAGCGAAATTTGGATCCTTTTTAAATCTCGTATAGCCATGGTCAGATATCATTTGGAAGGACGCACAAGTACATATATGTAGGGAAACAAGGTGATGGTCTATCAGCTGTCTTGTTCAACCCAGCCCTACCTAATGCCATCAGTCAACTTAACCCTGGAGGATCCATCTTTTACAAGTCTCCCTACCTGTGCCGATATGCCGACTTTATTTTAGTGATTGCTAGAAACCTGCGTGCCATGGAGGATATTTATTCCCGCCTCGAAGACAAAATTTATGACAGTATCAACGGATCCCACGGGTCCCAAGAAGACGTGTCACTGAATGGCTCCTCCTTCGAATGAATGCCGAAATTCAAGTAGGTACCTCCCTGTGCACAACTATGGCAAATGACGATAGAATGACTGATGAGATCCACCGGCGTCTGGATGCAGGCAAAAGAGCCTACTTCAGCTACATAAACTCGTCGTACCGCCTTCGTCAAGTCTTCTTTCTAGACAATCAAAGCTTAGGCGGCACCTTTGACTCATCAGACTGATACCTAGTTCCTCATGGAGCGGAAGCGTGGTCCTTGACTTCCAAGGATGAGATCACTCTTCTGAGATCAGTCACTGAGCGCTCTTCTCGTCTTTGAACGTAGGATCCCAAGGCACGTATCTTTGGAGCAATGATGGTAACTGGGGAGTGGAAAGTGTTAGAGCAGTTAATTGCCCGTGAGCAAATTGTCGGTTCCATCAAGGCCCAGAGGATACAATGGTACGGCCACCTAGCGAGGATGATACTATCAGGATCCCAAAAAAAATTATTCAGTCACAAAATAGATGGGACAAAACGAAGCGGACGCCGGAGGAGAAGTTGATAAGATGGTGGCCATGAGGATTTGAGACTACTTCATGTCAATAATCCAGAGGAGGCAGCACCTGACAGGGTTTCATGGAGAGCAGCAGTCGTTGGGGAGGCGAAGATTCACATCGGACTGTTGAGCCAAAAGAATAAGAAAATAATTACATACCTAGTTAAATAAACTTTCAAATTCTAGAAATGGATTCAGAATGCTTTGAAACGGAAGAAAATCGAAAAATGCTCGATTGTATCGATACTGATATTTAAGGACCCTTTGTAGTACCGTATTTAATTAACAAATTTGCTAAAAAGATGGACACCACGCGACCTGTACTCATGAGAACAACGATGGGATGTTGTTTCATCTCGTCTTCTCGGTGCATAGTTCACCCACAGCCTGTTTAGGCGTAAGTGTTGTGATTCGGGACCACAAATCTCGATCACCGCATTTCTTATTTCATTCATCCAATGCAGTCATTATAGTCTCGTCTTGTTGACAGTTTTCAATGATACAGCACTACATAAGTAGTGGTCCTCAGACCTCCATACAAGGAAGTAGGTCAACAAAGGCAGGACATAGGACGGGGTTTATGGAAAACCTCATTCGTTTGAAAGTATAACATTTTCCCCATCAAATTTGTCATAATAACTTTCGGCTTATTATACGTTAGCCAAGTTTCTCAAGGGCTTGGAATTTTTTGATAATGTGACTTCGCAGTCAATGGGCGTCTAGACCGTTTTGACAAGCGAGCAAATGGTGATCACTATCGAGTAGGGGAATCATGTAGAATCTCCATCATGTGAAATCTCCATGGTCACAAAAAGTAAAAAATAAAAAAATGATTCAACGCAATTATTTTTCATCATTTCCATTAACACTTGTCTCTCTTTTCCAGGTATGTTTCACGATCTTACGAACTGAAAGCTGTAAGATGAAGGTATGATTTATTCCACTCATGAATAATATTGAATTAGCGTTTGGTTGGCCTATAAATGCCGTTTTTCTATTTTCCATCCAGTAAGGTAGTCTTATAAATTATTCACACGAGTATGTCGATTGATCTGCGGAAAATTTGCTAGGATACAGGCTTCCTCCCACTAAACATTCTCTCAGGAAATGAATGGAAATCACAATGAAGCGGTTTAAATATCGTTAATAATATGGTGCAGAACATAGGTAATGCTAATCCTCCTTCTCCTCACCGATAGGTCTTCAGATTGATCTTATGAAATGTATCCACTCATACCAGTAACACATTTGATGAAACACTGTGGCTTATGGGAAACTGGCGATTTTTGAATGCGCTCTACTGTGTTGATTGTCAACGAAAAATCATTCTATTTTTAAAGAATGAAAGGCGTTTTGTCATGCACG
Source organism: Leptopterna dolabrata (assembly GCA_954871275.1). NCBI lineage: Eukaryota > Metazoa > Arthropoda > Insecta > Hemiptera > Miridae > Leptopterna > Leptopterna dolabrata. Next base: position 94,822,586 of record OX940974.1, read on the forward strand.
TGAAAGGTTAATATCTGCCGTTTTGTCATGCACAGAAATTTGTTTCTAATAGATGGTAGCCATCTTGAATAGGGTAGGGTGCTGTACCTTTAGCCACTTTTTGGATTACGATTTTTCCTGAAGTTAATAATGATCCGATTTCATGGGTACTGGTCCACATCCACTGAGAAACTACTTGGCCACAATCCCCAGTCATTAAAATATTTTCCTCATCATTCCTGTACGTGCAGCATCCATTTTCCTAAACCCTTCCAGTTGTACCTGGAGCCACCTATGAATGTACCTTGAGCCACCCTTGTTTTATAGTTAGTTTTCAACTAATAGTAGGGAAATAAAGCAAGCATTACAGAACAAGATTTTTTAAATTGTAATTTGACTAAAAATTAACTCCAGAAATAGTTTAAAAAAATTAGTTTGACTGAAAAACTTGACTTAGAAAGACTTGGAAACTACGAGTAAAACCCTTGCACCTGTGAACATCCTTACAAATAAATATGTCTTTTTCAATGAACAAAAGAAATGAACGACGACTTAAATCATCAGTCCTAAAAGTCGTAAAAGACTTATCAGTCTTGCAATATTGAAATAGTCAAAAACTTGGTTGATTCATTTTGAATCTATTTCCAAAAATACAAATAAAGGTAACATATCTAGTTGTCATCCTCCACAATCGAGTAAGAACAAAAAGGAGCTTAATATAATTACATTACACGCAACCCATGGAATGAGAGATCAAATATTATATCTCCTCTCCTTCCAATTTTCGGAGAGGGGAGAATCTTTTCAAAATCGGCATTTCTTACCTGACACACGTCTTCAACAACAGGCCAGATAAACACTGGCCCTTTCTTTCTTGCAAACTTATCAGTAGCTTGGAAGTTATCATAGATGCCCATGATTTGCCCTACATAAAATTTTTGACCATTCGAGCACAAGAATTTAGCAAGGACCCATTTGCCCACAATGTTGTCAGGAGACTCTTCATCCCAAGCAATATCATCTGCACTTTCATCATCATTCAGGATTTTCGAAGCTACTCCGTCAAAATCAAGGTCGCTTTCAGAAGAGGAGTCACGATCCCAATCTGAAACGTAAAAATTGTTATTTAAGTGAGTTGTTATTAAATTCAAGGAAGGCAAAGCATGCAACGACTGTGACTTATCTCACCAACCTGATTCATCATCTTCGGACGAATCTTCTGCTACTTTCTTCTGTGGTTTGGACTTATTGGCGGGGATTGTTGGCTCCTTGAACAGCTCACGTTGAGTTTTCTTGGTCTTCGATGATTTTCTGGCAGCAGCTTCTTCTTCAATTTGCATTTTTTCAGGGGTGTCAGTCAGGATACGTGACCTCCCAAGTCGGCGTCCTCCCTTTTTTGGGTCACGGGGTTGGGCCCTGGGTAGGGGGCGAACGTCTTTGGGCTTACGTAATTGGAAGGACCTGCCATGCTTTGAGAATTCACAACTTGATCGATTAGCAGGCAGTTCGATGGACTTGGAACCACTAGTTGGTCAGCTGCACCTGCTTCGGCCAAGCTGCTAGAGTCTGGAGCCGGACGATCAGTAGGAGCGGATGGAAGGTAATCAGCATCAGTAAAAACATGAGGATTAAGTGGGTAGATACCAGAGCCACGGAAACCACCCTGGATGTTTCCTGGAGTGAATCCCAAGTGGTAGAACGCACCAAGAATAAACGAAACGTGGTGAATTGTTACAGGTTTTCCGGGATTGCTTTGCATCCACAACGTTAGCTGGTAGTTGTAGTGCTTCTTGAACGGCCCGAAAACTCCACGGTCTAATGGTTGCAACTTGTGGGTAGTGTGAGGGGGGGAACGTGAACATTATAACCCGATTTTCTTTGGCGTAATTGATGGTATCCACTGACAAATGACTCTTGTGATTATCCATGAGCAATAGAACAGGTTTCTCCTTTGAAGGGCGACTGTGCATGACGAAATGTCTTATGTAATCCATAAAAATGGTTGAATTTGGCCATCCTGGCGAGTTAGCAACCCCAACAACCCCAGGTGGAGCACCAAAGAGCATACTGTCCTGCAACCGGACCCTTGGGAATACAACTAGTGGGGGAATCGTGTTGCCCAATGCATTAACTGTCGCAATTAACGTGACATTTGTGCCTCTCTCAGCAGAAGATATAGCACCCACGTTCCGAGCTCCTTTTTCGGCTATAATTTTGGGATGTGCTTGAACAGCCGACAGGCCAGTTTCATCCACGTTGTAAATATCACCTGGCGAGAACTCGTATTTATCAAAGAGAACGCTCAAGTTGAGAAAAAATGAATTAGCTACTGGTCTATTAAAACATGTGGCTCTCCCTATGATCGTTGGTTGAGGCTTTCATAAAGTCAACCGAGCCTGCCGTATCATAAAATCACTGAGCCAGCGCCGCCCTGCTTCACCATGATCATTCCAACTCGAGGGAACTGACCTTCCATCTCTTTTTGCGAAATCATAGGCCAGTTTCGCGAAAGATTTCCGCGTTAATCCATGCAGCAGTTTGCTGCACAGCAAGAGGTATTCAGTCAAGTCGTTCTCTTCTTGCTCGCTGAAGACTTTTTTATGATCACAATTGTTCTGATACTTGAACTCTTCCGAAGGTGTTTTTCTGAAGTGCCTCTGCAACGTTCTCCTGCAAATGCCATTCCCTTTGGCGACTGCATTGATACTAGAGCCATTCCTCACTACTTCAACAGGTGTACGTTTCACATTATTTTTGCTCCGAGGCATCTGTAAAAGACAAATTCAAATGATAGAAAACCATTTTGGTCATTCCACAAAAAATGTTTAAACCATGAGCCAGGTACCTTGAGTCGGCTCATGGTACAAACGCAAAAGTGGCTCAAGGTACAGACATTTCCCTAAAACATGAAAACAGGGCAGGAACTCCATCTGTCGATGAATTAATAAAAACTGGCTTGATTATCTGTTAGATGGAACATTCCTCGGTGCATTACACGATAATTCAAAAAAAATTCGCACTTACTGTGGTCCTGAACACCTCACAAAGACCCGCCCAAGATGTACATCACAACACTGAAAAAACTTTGAAACCTTCTTATTTTTTTATTTCTTATTTCTTTATTTCACGGGACAAGCCCAATTACATTCAATAAAATCAATCAGTAAGTCATTCTAATCAGGGGGAAAAAATGAATCTGGAAATTATTTTCACACTTCATGGTATTGACAAGGCTATGGAATCACTCGAAAATTTGTTATCCTTTCTCACATCTCGGGAAATCCAGGGTGGCTCCAGGTACAAGCATGTGCAAGGTACAGCACCTTACCCTACACAATTCAAACCTCAGTTTGCCAAACATTCATTTCTCAGGCCAGTAGCTTTGAACCGGCTTCCAAGTCCACGGAATGGGCAGATGAGCTGCCCCATAGCGCGGAATGCGTTGAAATGAAAAGCGGTCATTCCTTGAAATAGGTTAGCTCAAAACTAACTAATGGGCATTCCGTGGAATTGCGTACGCTCATAAGCAGGATAGGTGAAGATTAATTATGGAAAAATATGAATAATAAGTCATGCAAAAATTAGAATTGCTTCGCTATGGAATTATATTACATTGCAAGATAGATAAGGGAAAACAAGATTTGTCATGTTATGAATAAATTCATAAATTATATTATTAAAATTCTCAGTCTGCTTAATTTCAGGCCCGCTGACGTTCTTCAATCGTCAATGGTAATTTTAGTGGCCCAAATTGCTCGGAAAGTGATCAGAACGTTTCAAAATTGTCTGTCTCGTTAGGTAGAAATGTGCTCGTCCCACCACCCACCCCACCCTCTCCACCACATCAGCTACTTTTTATGTTAAAAAATATTTACCCGTTTTGCGTAGATCACTGTTTTCTGTGGTCAGTACCTACCCTCGTGCTTCCCACTAAATAGCCCTAAATCGAGTAGGTACTCGAGCCAGCCGAGCAGTCACTTTTCATAAGCGGTGGGATCATTGAATGGGCAATATTAACTGTTTTTATTTTATTTTTTTTTTCCTTCATTCAAATCTTTATTCAATAACATATTTAGTACATAATGAAGAATATAAGAACAGAAACATGAGAAAACCTAGTTCTCTTTTATTTTCTTAAATAAAAAATCTTGGCGAGTGCTATCCGAAAAGTTGCTATGTGGGGGTATCCGATGATCGAAAGTGGGCGAAGAACCAGTGGAAAGAAAGCGAAATGACGTCATGGGTACGTACTTCACACGTACGGTGTGCGGCGGGTGGAGAGAAATTTTTTTATTCCATTTTCGGATTCTAAATACTTTGAAACTGAAACCACCAAATTTTGCGCGGAAGGGGGGGGGGGGGGGATTTTTTTTAAATTTTTTCCCCCATGCTCAATCCCAAACCTTTGTTATTGAAAATAAAAATCAAAATGAGGAGAAATGGACTCAAGATAGGATTCAGCCCCCCTATAAAGCCCCCGTGTCAGATCCGTTGCTCCTATCTTTGTAGGAGTACCTAGTGTGAATACGCGAGTTGCCAGTCCAACGGAATGGACAGTTTTCAACGCATTCTTCTCCGTTGCCTATTCCGTTGACTGGCTAACGTGGAATGGTTTATTCCAAGTAAGGTGTATAACATATTCATGTATGTGTGATGCAACCTGTGAACAAGATCATTTGATGACAAAAATTGGCTAAAATCATCGTTTTTAGCAAATTGATTAACTTCTTTTTCTTCCCAAAAGGTTTCATATTTTTGATAAAATCGTTTTTACGTGAATTTAATCAAACTTTTTCGAGTGCAAGGCAATGTTATATCCTCCACTGAGATTAAAGAAAATAAATTTTGACGTTTGGTAGCTGGCAGTTGTTTTGATATAGAGTCACAGATGACTCAGGTATCTAGGTACCAACTGTTAACATTATATAAAAATCACACATTGTACAGAGAGTTTACTGTGTCCTTCAAGTTGAAGACCCATAGTGCAACATCTATATCGCCTGAATATGGGTTATGAAATTTTTGTGATGCCTTGCACCTGCTCATTTCGAGATTTTCAATATTATTACGCATCAGCCGTCTTCGCGTTTGGACCACTTGATTGCAACACCATGGCAGATCATTTGATAATTTATACCTGGCTGAGGTATCTTGATCAATTCCAATTCATTTGTTATCTCTTCAGTATTATACGTGGCTCTCAAGGCAATGCATACGTCAGAATTGTTTGATTAATGATAAATTCGCGTCGAGTCGAACGAGTTTTTCAGATCGCTCCGTGACAGAATTTGAAGGATGGAAGTTGAATGCGAAAAAAATGTAGGTAATGGAAAAATCCGGTGAATTGCGATGACGGAGTGCAGAAGGTAGGCCCCTCCCCGCACCTGTGTCCTCAGAAGCCGAAAGCCGAGATTGACTAACGGTTGAAGAGCTCTCAAAGGAAACACCCTCGCCCCCTTCTACCACCGCTATAATGCACGAGCAGAGTTACCGAATCAATACTTAATGCCTCCTATACCCATTTTAGGGTTTGCCGTACTGCGTAGCAGATTATACCCATCCGATCCGACTTGGTAAGTTTGAGAAGCGCCCCTATCAATGAGTCTTTCCATTAGAAACTCTCCCCGCTCAGTGGGGCACGTCACCCAGATGTCTGGACACCCAAATTGCTGGACATCCGAACTAGCTAATTGAAAAATGAAAGTAAGTTAAATCTGTTGATCAGTTTTATCGGTATGGTGATGCGCCCATTAGCCGCCGTCCCCCAGTAAACGGTCACAATCGACACAATCAGCCGCTTTTCTTATGTGGCGGAATCGTTGATGCTCTGTGCCTAGCCTTCCGTCGACCTTGCTCTCGAGTATGTAACAGTGCGGCTGTTCTCGAGTCGTTTTTTTGGTCCGGTGGAGACGGGATCGGTGAGCGGAAGCCTAATTTATTTATTTATTTATTTATTTATTTATTTATTTATTTAATGATTACGGGAACACAGATCCCAATTACAATAAAGGATGACTAATGTTTACAAGACAAAGATTGATATATGATCGATTCGACTTCCGCAACGCTAACACAAAACACAATATAAGAAATACAAAATTAATAGACTAAACAATGTTGGCCAAAAAGTAACTGTTCAATTTCCTCTTAATTACTTCCTCACTCTCAAGATACAAATCAAAATCAACGCCAAGTCAATTCACCGTCCTCTGCATCCTTACAATTGGGCTGTTGATACCATAATTTGTCCTACGAAAGTCCGGTACAAAAATATCGTTGCTACGAGTGCAATATGAAGGAACTCTGAAATTTAAGGCCGCAAGCAACGATGGAGCATCGTAAGAGCCACCGATCAGCTTACGGACGAATATAACATCGGAAACCTTTCTCCTGTCCGCCAATGTATTTAGTTTGAGAGCCACCAACATCTGCCGATCGCTGAATTCAACCACACCCAGCGAGCGGGAACACTTGTAGAAAACAAACCTAAGAAACTTGTGCTGGACTCTCTCAATCGCATCACTATGCACCTTGTACAGAGGATTCCAAATAGACGATGCAAACTCGAGCCTAGACCTAACTAATGACGCATACAATCGTTTAATGGAATCAGCATTGCGGAATTTTCTTGTGGTTCGCATTAAAAAGCCAAGCTGCCTAAGAGCGCCAGAAACCATACCCCGATAGTGCTCGGTGAATGAAAGTTCGCTATCCACAATAACCCCCAAATCACGTACTCTACGACACCTCTCAAGCATGCACCCATTGATGAAGTAATCCACAGCGATTGAACTCCTAGCTCTAGAGAATGAAATACAGCAGCATTTGGATACATTTAACGTCAGAGAATTTCGAGTGCAATATAAAGTAAGCGCGTCTAGATTGTTCTGAATCACTAATCCATCGTCAGGCGTTCCAACGTCTCGAAAAATTTTTAAATCATCGGCGAACAGGGAAACGTTGACGTCTTCGAAGATATCACAAATGTCGTAAATGAATAATAGGAATAGCAGGGGTCCCAAATGCGAGCCCTGGGGCACTCCTGATGTAGGGCTGAACGAGAACGACAAACAGCCATTAATGCTTACAGCCAGCCTCCTCTCCCTGAGGTACGAACCCACCCATTCCAACATTGATCCCCGAAATCCCAGTGCCTGAAGCTTCCCGATCAACAAATCAATATTAACCTGATCGAACGCCTTGTGAAAGTCAGTATGAACGGCATCGACCTGCAGTCCACGCTCCATAGCATCCACTGTGTACGAACAAAAATCCATAAGGTTGGTGACCACCGACCTCCCCTTCACAAATCCATGCTGGTGCGGACTGATGATATTCCTAAACATTGGAGTGATCAGTTCAACTACAAGAGCCTCAAAAATCTTCGCCACCACCGATAGCTTACAAATTGCTCTATAGTTGCTGATCACGTTTCTCCTTCCAGTTTTGAAGATAGGCACCACGAGCCCCGACTTCCAAACCAGGGGGAACACGCCCAGCTCAAGGGATAAATTAAAAATGTGCTGAAGTGGCGGAGCCAACGCGACACTGCACGATTTAAAGATGACCGGAGGCAGACCGTCAGGTCCCGCCCCCTTGCTACAATCCAACCGATCAAGCCCCCGACGAACATCCTCCACCGAGAAAGCAATCCTCTCCAAGCAAAAATCGCCGTGAAACGGATTGGTCGGTGTATCTAATTTACTATTGGTGTAAACGCTGGAAAAGTAGCGAGCAAAGGAATCAGCTATGGCCTGGGGGCTATCAAACACCTCATTCCCCAATTCCATCGAGCCAGGAATACCCCCACAACTACGAAGGGAATTCACAAATTCCCAGAAAGGCTTAACATTGTTCATACCAATTTCAAATTCCGTATCCCTTACGTGCTCCGAGTAACACCTTGCCGAAAGCCTCGAGCAGAGGGCCCCAAGTTGAGCAAACTCATAATAAAACTGTAAATTGCCCGTTTTTTTATAAAGCGCGTGGAACTTACGCTTATCATTGACAGCAGTACGGAGTTCCGAAGAAAACCAATGCGGGAATGCTTGAGAACTTCCAGAATTGACGGTTGGAACAAATTTCAATAAGGTATAATAGATAACTGAGTAGAACACTTCGATAGCACAATCCAGACTATTAATATTAAAGATACAGGACCAATCAACGTTAGTCAGAAATAACGACAAGCCAATCAAATCGGCGCGTTTGAAATTGAACATAGTTACTGGATTTGAGTCACTAGGAGTAAAATCATGTATTTCTAACGACAGAAAAAGGGAGGGGTGATAACTGTCACATGGGACAACACACTCATCATAACTGACGCGACACGAAACCAGATTATCGGAGAGACTGCTGAACGCAAGGTCGAGGGTAGATCCGTGGACGTTGGGGACCGTATTGAGCTGGTGCAGATCAAGCAAGCTGAACTCCTCAAAGATGAGCACACCATTTGCCGTCGAGGGAATCCAGGAGTCAGGCGAGCCACATATAGTATCCCGTGGAAGGTTAAAGTCACCAACAACCAGAATATGAGCCTCAGGATAGACGGATGCAAGCCTCCGCACCTCCAAGACGTGCTCCCGGTAAGCCGTAAGTGGACTGTCAGGGGGGATGTAGACACACCCAACAATAAATCGAGCTCTCGAACCAGCGTTCAAAATAACAAACACCTGCTCGAGACCAAACTTAGGATCAGTGGCAATCGGATGCGCAACAACTGTCTTATTAACGGCAAGTAAACACCCCCCACCACTAGTCTTAGCACTCGTTGCATCCGAGCGATCGTAACGAAAAATATTGAAGGCGGCAAGTCCCAGCTCTGAAGTTGAAATACTCGGATAGAGATTAGTTTCGGTTAAGGCGATTATGTCGGAGTGAATAGATCCTAGATTTTGTCTAAAGGTGTCGAGTTTCGTGCGGAGCCCATTCACATTTTGATAGTAGAGTTGTAGGAATTTCAGGCCGATGCTCCGCCGTTTTTTGGAGCAGGGATATCCACGATAGAAGGAACACCATTCAAATATTTGATCCTGAGATTTTTTTCGCCATTACGGACTCGCATGGCTAAGGATTCGTACAATTTCTTCAAGTGATCACGCTCAGACTGTGTACGATCAGCACCCACCGTTACTCCACCCAAGGAATCAGCCCTCCTCCTCCAACCAACCAGCAATGCCCGAGCACCGACCTCACAGTCGAAGATCACCTTGATGGGCCTTGATTTCCCGTTAAAGTACTTCCCAAGACGAAAACAATGAAATTTGGGAGCAGGGAGCACATCCTCGAATAGCGCGATGATTCGGGAAACCTCCACCTTATCGTTGTCAGCCATCTGCTGAAAATTACCAGCCGACTCAGCCACATTATAGAGAAGAACATTCGACGCTCTGCGGCGTCTCTCATTCATCTCGATATACATTTCTTCCATGGAACCCACCGGGCCAGGACTGGGCTCGGCAACCCTAGATTCAAGTGACTTAACACAATCAGCCAAGGTGTCTGTTTTGACAACAAGTTCACCGATCACAGCATTATCACTTTGGACAGACGACAACTGGCTCTTCAAAATATCGACTGCACAAGAAAGTTCGTCATATTTTTTAGAATTTTCTGCTATACTCAACTTCAGGTCATTTATGGAAGCATTAGTGGACTCCAAGGCGGATTTAACCTCTGAACGGATCATATCCTGAAAACGCGACTCCAATCGGTCAAACAGATTATCAAGATCAGCCTTAGAAGCGGGGGCACTCGCCCCTGAATCAATTGCGGTGGGTTGAGAGTCGTTCGCAGGAGTCTTGCAGCCAGAGCACTTCCATTTGGCTGTATAATCCGCAGACATTTTCTTAAAATTAGCTTCAGATATTCCAACACAAGAATAATGGAGAACCGCAGAGCAATATGAGCAGGTAAGAGATTTAATTGAGTCTGAGATCGTAAGTTTGCACGATTGACATCTAGAACTCATTGTGGGGCTCATATGAGTTCAAATTCCACAGTTTGATAGGTACTAACCAGAGGAATCTCGGCGATAGACGACTAACGGAGATAACAGTCGACGAAAACGCGTCAACGATAACGATCCCGATAAAGAGAGAAAATAATCGGAATAGAGAGCGAAGATAGAGAGATAAGAGAGCGGAACCGAAGGATGTGACCTGCTCGGAACTGAGACGTCAACTGACCCCTTCTTAACTGGTGATAACCTCGCTGGTCTAGGAGGGGGACTCACGAGGGTCCACCCCCACGGTCGCAATTTCCGACACCTATACTGATCAAGATAGTAAACTCAGTAAATCTATCAGTATCCTCTGTGAATTTATCTAAGATACCTTATGCCGCCCCCATACAGCGTAGTTTCCCCCTCTCCATCCTCTAGAAAGGTAGGGAGGCAGTGTGAAAGCTGCCCCCGGAGACACTGGTTTGATTATAACGCAATGCCTCCATTGCGGAAACGAATCGACCGCTCTTTCGGCCGCGTGTTAAAAAGATCGGGAAGAGCCCGGTTCCAATATGGACGGGATTCCCATATACCGTCACACTCCTCCCCTTAAAAACATTCTTCTTTGAAGAAGAAGTATGTGAAGTTAATAGCGACGGGACTGAAAGTAGTATGGAGTTCTGATTCAGGAATGTTCATCTGAAAAACTCCAAAGCTGATAGCTTCCATCGTAATGGTACTACTGAGAATTGTTACTGGTGGAGAACTTAGCTCCTTATAAGTACCACTTGGCGGACTTGGATACAAATAGAAGGAGAAAAGTCGTTGTCAGAGGTTCTAGTTCAAGAAAATTCATCTAAACAACCTGTAGGTGACTAACCCCCATCATAAGATGGAACAACTAAACATACAAATGAAAGTAGTTGTCAGAGGTTCTAGTTCAGGGAAGTTCATCTGAACAACCTCTGGGTGACTAACCCCCATCATAAGATGGAACAACTGGAAAAGAGACAAAAAATACAATTGGATGGCATTGAACGCCAGGCATTGAGCGCCTTAAGAATAATAGTTTGATTTGATGACGAAAAAGAAAATTGAATGGCCGAAGTGTATATTCATATCAAAGGGTTATTAAATAGAGAATTCCTTCTGGAAAACCTCAAAGCTATTCCTTCTGGAAAAGCTCGCCAAATATAAAGTGGAGGGGATACCGAGGATAAAATCCAGCACGTACCCACCAACCACGCTCTGCTACCATGCAATGGATGAGGGGTTTAACTTCGCCGCCCATACAGAGTAGTTTCCCCCTCTCCATCCTCTGGAAAGGTATGGAGGCAGTGTGAAAGCTGCCCCCGGAGACACTGGTTTGATTATAATGCAGTGCCTCCAGGAGTTGACGATTCGTTTCCGCGAATCGACCGCCCTTTCAGCCGCGTGTCAAAAAGATCGGGAAGAGCCCGGTTCCAATATGGACGGGATTCCCATATACAATCACACGGCCTACCTTATTTTATGTTTCACACAGTGGACCTCGGTTATTAAGCTTAACTCCTTATCAAGCTTTATCGCCAGAAGCGGTCAAAGCCCTATGATTCCGGCTTGGACCGGATTATATATTTGTACATCAGTTGGCTGCGCTTGAGCAAGCGGCGTGTCCTGATAAAACTGTCCTAATTTTTAAACCAAAAAAAAAAGGTTTATAAAACTTAAAAATAAAATATGAATATAATTTTTATGCTGAAAAAACGTAGTTTGTACAAAAATTTGTTGAAGCCGGCGCCAAATTTCAACTAAGATGTAAGAAGGAGATAAATAATTATATGAAGGCTGTGTTTGGGGTTTTTAATTAACATTAGGCGCCGACTTCGAACATTTTGTTGTATCAGCTTTGAATAAACTTCGTTTGTTCAGCAAAAAAATTATTTTTGTTCTACTTTTGATGGTTTTTTTTCTTTATTTAGTGCGATCGACAAATTATTCAAAGAGGTTTAGTTTCGAAAAGGTATGTATGAATAATTGTATACAATTTTTAATGCGCTTTTCAAAGTAGGTTTTTTTCAACAAACAATGTTTTTTTGAAATAACCGGGATTCATTATGGAATATTTTATTCAAATGTAAACGAGGTATAGCCTGTTCTATAAAAGGAATCACTAAATTCGGTTCACAATCGGCGAAGACAGCGTGACATCCACACACACACACAAATAAATTAATAAAATACAGCCGAACTAAAAACCTCCTCCTTTTTTGAGGTCGGTTGAAAAAAACCTATGCACCTACCTGATGGGACTAAAAAATGTAAATTGTGGGTTTGAAGGTAGGTACGTGCGAATTAACCAATATTTAATCTTACATGTATATTAACAATCAACTGCAAGTCTTGTCTGCGTTGTTGTGCTGAGGTTTCTGAATAAAAGGTTTTACAATTAAGATTTCGGCGAGCTTTCTTCCATTCCTCCAACTGTGGAATGTGGTTAGTGGTCTTGGGGTCGCTGTGTTGGATCAGGTTCGCTAGGTACCTTCAAAGAAAGTCACGAGGTTCAATCAGTGGAGACTTCTTAGCGCTTGGCACGAGTAATAATACTATACTGAAGTTGATATACCGCTCTGAGTAATCTACCTGTATAAAAGAGTTTTGGTGACCTAATCAATTCTGGTACATGTTGAAAATAATTGAAAAATACATTTAACTTCCCAACGTTTGAGTTGTTTTCTGATTGCTATTCGCCCCATTTTTGATATTTCACAATTTCGAAGCGGAAACGTTACTACTTCAACGAAGCTTGATATCACCGTGGCAAGCCATTCTGACGAGTGAATTTCCGTCATTCATCGAAATCTCGTCTGAATCTTTTTCCTCCCCCTCCCTCTCTGAGAATTATTGACTGAGCGCCGATCGATGAGCAAACATCTCAGTTGAGAGGTAGGTGAGTGATGGGTGGTCGGGGACGGGGTAAGTGGAACGTGATATTGCATTCCTTCCCCGGAATAAAAGAAAGTCTTTTTCATGATGAATGAATCCCGGAGCGTTTGAAGATGTTTGAGAAAGCCACCTCCACACTTACAACTACCTGACTTATCCTCACACACATGCGCACACCTACACAGACACACACGCACACATCTGTTAATCTTGACATCAATATCTTCTTGCTTCTTGAATCGATCACTTTCGGTCGCATGGTGGTCAGGGGGTCGGTAAGTTTCGGGAATCTGAACTAAATTATTTCATCTTTCAAATACATGGAGAATACAGCATCCGTTGCTAAACTTTCCACTGCGACATCTTGATTACGAAATTCTTATTAATAGAGCAGATGTTATCAAAATTGGTAGATAGCAACATCTGAGAGGTGGGTATTGTGAGGTTACTGCACTAGTTGTTTGAGTTCCTTCGTTGCATATGTTAGTTGTTTAGATGTTTATGAATAAAAAGTTCAGTTCGGTGTTCGAATTGGTGTATGAATTTAGACTAACGATAAAAACTATAACAATTGGTGGCAGCGGTGAGATAATCTGTAGATAGTCCATAGTAGCGATGAACACCCGGTCAACCAGGCGATCACCTGCAGATTTGGCGGAGGGAGCGGTGGAAGACAATGAGTTGCAGTCCAATGACGCCGTAGGCGAGCTGGAGGGCACAAATGCTACCCAAATGCCGCAACTCCCACACAGTGCGCGGATCAACGAGCAGGAATTGATAGACCTGTGGACTGACGAGAGGAGTGCATTTTTAGGGGACACACGCCTTCTGTTGCAGCAGCATTTGGGGGGTGTGGAACAGTTACTGCAAAGCCAAATGGAAGCAGTAAGGACCATGTTGGAGCGGGTTCTGTTGGTTGGTGGACACAAGGTGCCTGAGCCGCAGCCGATGCAGAATACGGGGCTTGGGCTAAAGACGCAGGGGCTCACACTCAAGCCTACTAAGTTTGGGGGGTTGGAAGAGTGGGAGTCTTACTGCCTACAGTTCGAGCTGATCGCGGGGCAAAATGGCTGGGATGAGGATACCAAAGCGGTAGCTTTAGCCTCGTCATTGACAGACGCCGCCAGGGACGTATTGGCTGAGGTTGGGACGCCGTTTTCATATGGGTCCCTGAAAAGTGCTCTGGAGACGAGGTTTGGCCATAGGAACCAGGAGCAAAAATTCATGACCCTGTTGATGACCCGATACCAGCTACCTAAAGAGGATGTTGCCACCTACCACCAGGCCATGAGAAAGTTAGCCCGCCGGGCCCTACCAGAAATATCAAAAGGGACAGAGCTCATGGTTGTACACCTATTCGTGAAAGGCCTGAGGGACCTCTCCCTACGCGAGAAGGTGTTGACAGCTGGGCCAAAACTGATGGATGAAGCACTCGATGTGGCTAGAAGATTGGAAGCCGTCCTGCAGGTGCCCCTCACTGGGACTTGTCGGCTAGCAGTGCGTGACGAGCTCTCAGTGTTGGAAGAGACTGAGGGCCAGACCACCAGTCCCATTTTGCGTGTTCAAGAGGATAGCCGGTACAGGGGACTGGCAAGGGAGCAGCGTCAGGAGAGACCATCTCGGCGGCCCATTACTTGTTGGCGTTGTGCTGGACTAGGGCATTTTGCAAGAAATTGCCCCCAACCTCGGCCCATGAGTGCTCATGTTCCACATTGGGGTAGTAGGCCAGTCCCAGCAAGGAAGGATCAGCCACCAGGCACTCACGCTAATTCGGAAAACGAACGGAGGTCGGAATGAATGGGGACAAACCGACCTCAGGAGACGAGTCCCCTTGTCCTCGGACCGACGACACCAGCCCAGGGGAATGTGTTATCTACAGAGCTTCAGTTGGATCACTGGTTCTGTTGGGAAAGGTTAATGGGATTCCCTGTGACTTGGTGGTGGACACAGGAGCTACCCGTACAATTGTCAAGGACAAACTGGTTGACAGGCTAAAGGTACCACTGGTAAATAGTGGGGGGTCCAGAATACGGTCGGTGTCAGGGGATGTCATACCCACTAGAGGCCTGGCAGACATTCAGCTTGATTTGGGGGATGGGAAGACCCACAAGCAGATGGTACTGGTGGCAGACATACAGGAGGAGTGTATCCTGGGCATGGACTTCCTGGCCAACCATAAGTGCCTGATCAACCCTGCTGGCAATTGGCTGGCTGTGGAGGGGAAGCGGGTTGATGGAATACCTGAAGATCCCTGCAGAGTTGTGGAACTGGACGATGAAGGGGATGACCCGGACCAGCTCACCCCGTTTGACATAGGGCCAGCAAGAGGGGAGGAAACCGAGGAGCCGGGAGACCTACCTACCCACCTGTTCAAACTCTTTGAGGATGCTAAGGGTCACCTAGATGCGGGACAACAGCGGATGGTGAAGGAACTATTGGTGGACTACAGCGATGTTTTTGCCAGGTCGGGAAAAGAATTGGGGAAGATTGAAGGGTGTACACATCGAATTGACGTGGGGGACAACCAACCCATCCGGCAAGCACCCAGGAGAATCCCGCCCCACCGGTTAGTTGAAGTGGAGAAGCTGATTGCAGAGATGGAGAGCACGGGGGTCATTGAAGCCTCTTGTAGTCCCTGGGCAAGCCCGATTGTCTTAGTGCCAAAGAAGGATGGGTCGACTAGGTTTTGTGTGGACTTCCGACGGTTGAACGACGTGACCAAAAAGGATTCGTTCCCCCTGCCTAAGATAGAGGAGTTGATTGGGGACCTTGCCGGCAGCTCATGGTTTTCTACCCTTGATTTACAGAGCGGGTATTGGCAGGTGCTGATGGAACCGGGAGACAAAGAGAAGACAGCTTTCTGCACTCCACGGGGACTGTGGCAAGTTCACTACCATGCCTTTTGGGTTATGTAATGCACCAGCCACGTTTCAGCGAGCAATGGGGAGGATCTTACACGAGGAGGTGCGGGCTGGACGAACGAAAGTGTATTTGGATGATGTGCTAATCGATAACCCCAATGTTGAGGACCATTTACAGTGGCTGCGAAGGGTGCTTCAAGTTTTAAGGACAGCTGGGGTAAAGCTGAACCCAAAGAAGTACCGCCTTTTTTCGAGACAGGTGACATACCTAGGGTATGTGATATCGGGGGAAGGGCTAGCAGTGGATCCGATGAAGGCCGTCAAGGTGCTCCAGTGGCCTGTGCCAAAGAACGTTAAGGAACGTTTGTGGCCATGTGCTCATATAATCGGAGGTTTGTAAAAGATTTTGCCGCACGGATGAGTCCCTTATATGCACTGCAGGACAGCACCAGGGAGTTTGTCTGGTCCGAAGACTGTCAAGCAGCATTTGATGCTGTTAAGAGGGCACTCACACAGCCACCTATATTGGGGCATCCGGTTTCAGGAGGTATGTTTGTGGTTGACACTGACCCGAGTGACCGTGCTGTAGGAGCCGTCTTGTCACAAAGGCAAGATGGGGAGGAAAGGGTCCTTGCCTACTTCAGTAAATGCCTGCCCCGACAGGAGCGCAATTACTGTGCAACGTGCAAGGAACTACTGAGCCTGAGTGGTTGCACAACTTTCGGGATATAGAAGGACAATTAGCCAGGTGGCTACAATTTCTATCCCAGTACAACTTGGAAGTTGAGTACCGCCCAGGGGCCCAGCATGGAAATGCGGATGCCATGTCTCGCCGACCTTGCTTAGAGACTGACTGCAAATATTGCCGTCGGCAGGAAGAGAAGCAGGAGGCTGCTTCGCTGATTGGCAGAACGCGGATACAGACGTCGGCAGAGGCTAGGAGGGAGGCACAGTTGCAAGACTCCGACATTGGACCCGTCTACAAGTGGGTGGAAATGGGGGAGCGACCTGCCTGGCCCCGGGTAGCGGGTTTGAGTTCTACTGTGAAGGCACTTTTAGCGATGATGGACAGCCTATGCCTAGTGGATGGGGTACTGACTAGGCTATGGGAAGACGAGTCGGGCAAGAAACGGGTAAGCCAAATTCTGGCTCCACTGGCCAGGCGCAAGGAAGTCCTGGAGTCCGCACACGGGCTTGGCCACTTCGGACGGCGAAGGACATTATGTGCAGTTCGTTCGGGGTTCTACTGGCCTGGGTTGGTCAAAGATGTAAAAATGTATTGCAAGACATGTCAGCAGTGTGGGCAAAGGAGCGGAGGGGGACCCAAGAAGAAAGCCCCATTACAGACCCTCACCTCAGGAGTGCCATTTGAACGGGTCGCCATCGACATCCTGGGACCCCTACCGTTGACACCGAGAGGTAACAGGTACATAGCTGTGGTGGTTGACTATTTTACCAAGTGGCCGGAGGCATTCCCAATGCCAAACATGACGGCAGAGTCGGTGGCCAGGGGGTTGGTGGACAACGTCATTTCCCGCTATGGCATACCCCTGGAGATGCATTCAGATCAAGGTCGGAATTTTGAGTCAGAGGTATTCAGAGAGGTTATGCAGCTGCTTCGGATTCATAAAACACGTACCACGCCGGGGAGGCCGCAGAGCGATGGGCTTGTAGAACGCTTTAACCGCACTCTGTGGGCGATGCTGGCCAATGCAATTGAGGGTGACCAGACACAGTGGGACCTCCAGTTGCCCATAGTTCTGTTAGCCTACATAGCCACAGAACATGCGACGACGGGCTTTCCCCCTGCCGAGCTCAATCTGGGGAGAGAGCTAACGTTGCCGGTGCATCTGCAGGTCGGGAAGGCACCTGGGGAGAAGATGCCAGTCACAAACTACGCGGCGCAGTTGAGGATCAGTCTGGAGAAGGTGCACGCGACTGTTCGAGAGCGGCTGACGAAAGGGGCACTCCAGACAAAGAGGCGATATTAGATCCGTAGCAGCGTCCCCAAGTTCCAGCCAGGCGACCTTGTTTGGCATTATCGACCTCGGAGGCGGCTCGGCGTGTGTCCGAAGCTCCAGTCCCCTTGGATTGGACCTTGCAAAGTGCTAAAAGCCTTGTCAACGGTTGTCCTTCGGATCAGGACACCCCAGGGGAAGGCTCGCGTAGTCCATGCTGACACCTTGGCGCCATTTCACGCGGACAGTCAGGATTTGCGAGAGGGGGCCGAAGAAGGGGAGTGATGTGAGGTTACTGCACTAGTTGTTTGAGTTCCTTCGTTGCATATGTTAGTTGTTTAGATGTTTATGAATAAAAAGTTCAGTTCGGTGTTCGAATTGGTGTATGAATTTAGACTAACGATAAAAATTATAACAGTATTATAAAACTAAGAAACGTGTATAAGAATCGCTGTCTTCAGTAGTCGATTCGTACTCCAATGTCGGATTCTATAGGTATAAAACCAGTACCCCTACAACGCCTAGTTCAGTTTTAGCTGAAGGTCGATTGTCCACAATTAACGTGTTACGCGTTCCTGCCTCCTGTGTGTCAGTGACAGGAGGCATCACCCCCAACCCTCCAGAATAGAGAGAGGGGGGGGGGGGGGGGGGTCCAACCTAAGGTGGAAAAGAAAAATTATATTAATTATTAATACCCCAATTTTTTCCACAGTACACAATATTTACATTTGGTTAGGTCTCAATTCGATATATACCATAATATAAATGGAACCTTAGCACCCCATAGGTAGTAGGATCCCCATAGGTAATACCACTCCGTAGGTCCTCTTCTACCCAAAGGTAATAGGACTCCACAGGACCTACTTCTTTAATAAGTGGTATTATTGAGAAATATTATGGCGAGGAGAATCTCGAAAACAAAAGTAATAAAAAACTGAATTAAATTTCGTAGTAGAATAACTACGAAATTTAATTCAGTTTATTATTAATTTTTTCCGAGATTCTCCTCGCCATGATATTTCTCAATAGCACCACTAAAGAAGTAGGTCCTGTGGAGTCCTATTACCTTTGGCACTAAATGGCTAGGCAATCGAAATATACAGTATGAAATAGGTTCAAAATGAACCTCCGTCCAAGTCAAGGATTATGCAACACCCAAACTCTCAATCCCACGTGCGTCCAAGAAAAGAGTTCAGGCAAGCGGTTTTCTGAGAGTTGCAACTCACTGGAAAATAATCGTTCTGCCTCAGAGATGTGGCAACGGTCATGAGATGTAGACAAGTCGGATGTAGACGCTGTAGACGGAATCATCCCATAGCATTGGAGGGCTGGATTTGTAACTAGCTGCTACAGGAGTAGACAGATTTAACCCTCCTCTTCTTAGGGTCCAGTCGGATCCAACCCGCTAAATTGTACCTTCGCGCAATGTGCCGCTCCCTCGGCACGCGGCATGCTGGGGTCCCGTCCTCAACTCACCGATATGTGCCGGTCCCATACTAATTCAACGACCTAAATGAACTTACCTGAAGTACGACTGTGATTATATGGATTCACTTCCAGGAATCGCTACGCCACCTATTCCCGAAGCGCAAAGAAACCTCCATCCGCTCCCCCGAACGGAGGGGAGAGGGTGGTGGCAGCAGCGTTTCCACATTGCGAGAAATTTCCCTTTTTGAAGGAAAATGTCCCCTTGGAGGGGGAAAAAAGGGAAAAGCCATTTTGAGCGGGAAAATGAGGGAAATTGGGCTCTTTATGGTCATATTGCTAATTTACCTAGAAGCCGAAAACGAACTTCCCATCTAATCATAGATAGGTAGGTAGGTAGTGTTGTTCAGCATGGTAGAAGGGAAAATTTCCCTTCCTCCATGGCATTTCAACAATATTAACCCGAAAGCCACATGGAATACAATCCACATGGAGGTAAGTGTCTTTGGCAGCGCAATAATCCATGCCATATTCATCGTCATCTTCATCTCACATATACGAATTCAAAGTATCAAGCAGTGAAGCTTGTTATTCTGTTACCTTATCGCTTTATAATTAAGTGATTAAATTCCTTATTCGGCGTTAGTTGAATTTAGCGTGTACTTGTCTAGTGACGGTATACTTACTTACTAAGTACTACCTAAGAAGCGTCTGTTTTTGAAGAGGACGTCTTACATACTCTATTTTAGTCACACTCACACCTCTGCTCTACCTATTCATCGAGTGAGGCACTTCTGTTCACTATTACGTATAATTTATTTATTTCTGATTGCCTGCACGAATGTGATTTTCTACTGTGACGTATGACTATCCCATCTCCTTACCATCCATCTCGTTACCTGTATCGACTTGTCTTCTTTTGAAACTAAGGATGATTTACTCGATATACTTCCATGTCCAGGCAGCACTTCCCAGCGTATCTTTAAAAAGTTAGATGACGCCTTGTCCACTAATAAGGTCAACATCTGTAAATGGAGTGGTTTCTGCTCTGACACCACGGCAAACATGATGGGCTCCCATAATTTTGTTTCCACAAAAATAAAAGACAAGTATCCTCACGTACATGCCATCAAATGTGCTTGCCACATGATTCACCCGTGCGCAAGTTACGCCTCCAGGTGTCTACCAGACTCACTTGAAGATTTATGTCGAAATATTTACAATCATTTTAGTAGAAGCCCGAAAAACACAGAAGCTTACAAAGAATTTCAAAATTTTTACGACGTCAAACCCCACAAGATGCTCCGCCCCTGTCACTCATTGACTCGTTGGCTTTCAGTTCGTGCCTGTGTGCCACGTGTGATTCAACAGTGGGAGTTCTCGCGGCTTACTGGGCTATTCTATCGCTTGAAGACCCAAGTCATGCGAATCAGTTGACATATTCAACTTTGAAAAATCCCCTCCAAAAGTGTGGCCTTTTGTTTTTAGAGTATTCTTTGGGATTATTTACAGAATTCAGCGAAACCTGTCAAGCAGAATCCCCTATGTTTCCTGTTTTTAAAGAGAAAACAGACGATCTTTTCGAATTCTGGTCTCGAATATCTGCGAGATGCCATACGTCAGAGGTTTGAAAAATATTCTTACCGAAAACATAGACCGTACAATGTTTGTCCTCATCAAAAAAGTTTATCTAGTTGTCAGCGCAACGAATCTCCTCGATTCCCTCTAGAAAAATGAATCCTCCAGCAGTAACAAGTTTCAAGAATTCGACAAAGTAAGACAGTACGCTCAGCAGTTTTATGTCGAAACTATAAAACAATTTCAGCAACGTTTCAACTTGAAAGAGGACATTTTCCACGATGCAGCTTTACTTTTGCCTCACAATGCAAGGAACCTGCAACCTCCTTCAGTTAAAGAGTTGGGTAAAAAGTACGTGAGAACCTTCGTTGATTTACCTAAACTGGATGAGGAGTGGAGGAGGCAGGCATTGCTTGTCATAACCGATGGTGGGCAAACCATTTCCAATATCTTTGTTTACTGGAAAATTATTTGCCAAATATTAATACTGGCTACTTGGCCTTAGATATTATTATGGCTACTTAGATATTAGGCTTAGATATTATAATAAACTGTTGTATAATAATTTACCCAATAATACTTCAACGTTTGTTCAAGTTGCAGAAGTGCTTATCAACAAAATCCAAAAGAGCCATCAATCGGGCACGGGATTCAATAATTCAATCATTTTTTATCTGTAGTTATTCATGAAGAATAATGGCAAATAATAAATCGTTGTGTAATAATTAACCCTTAAGGTGCCCCTTCTACGTAGATAGTATAATGAACCGTTGTGTAATAATTTATCGTTGTGTATAATTTAACATTGTGCAATAATTTCCCCATCAACAATAGGTACTTCACCATTGGTTAAAATTTCAGAAGTACCTACCACAAAATCCAATAGATCCACCATTTTTCAATGAAATAATATCGCAGAACAACCAACTCGACTTCATACAGCCACCCGTGATTATAATCATTTGCTCCCTATGATATCTGGGCCGGATTTATACCGTTTGATTCATGATCGTGTTGACGAAAGTTTTCGGTGCAAACGAACGTCTGGGCGGTGGTCTCAAAAAATTCTTTAGTTCAAGATCACTTGAAAAACGTTTAAAAAAAACCCATACCCTTCTGATGAAAGTTTTCGAGCTACGGCCTTCTAAAAATTTCATCTCCTTAGAGATGACTCGCTGCAACGACGAGGTTCGAGGACCAACTAGACCCCGATCGAGACCTATATACAAAATTTCGTAAATTTCTCCCTTTTGTATCTCTCTGGACAAAAATTGGGTGAATTCCCGCCCGTTTCATTCCATAAATATTCTTAAGCACTTCGACGTCCTCCATTTCTTCGATGAGAAGCCACCGAAGCATCAGTCTTCTTTGTAGACTCATTTTACTCAAACTCATTCTTTAATCGAACTTCACGTAAGCTTCCTCTTGAACGGTCAGGGAGCGAATGAGAAACGAGAGGTTTCGAGAGTACTCGAAAATCTTCGCTCTGAAAAACGCTGCGAGCAAAATGGTCACCAACGATTATCGCTCAACGATTATTCGTTCTACGATAATCGTTGAACGATCGTAGTTGCAGTCGTCCCGAGCAATATGGAGGAGTTTGTCATAGTTTGGGGTTCTGAAACTATAAGACCCCTCGATGTATGTCTTTGCATTCTTCGCAAGGCGGGTGAATCCCCATAATAATTAAAAGTCAAACAAGGCTGCTCAGTTCTGGGTTTTGACGATTTGATCAGGTCAGGGATTAGAATTTGAATACCCAAGACCGTTTTACGAATATATGACATTTTTATCAAAAGTTTTCAACCGCTGGCCAGACCCCAAACCCAACTTTTTAGCAAGAGACTGAAAATCGGAATCGGGAATGGTTAGAATTTTATAAGAAATCCATGAACTGTTGAGGGTCCCATGTATAATTATACCTAGGCTTATAGGAGGGCGTCGTCTGACTACCCTTTTTAGGATCTTGCTATCGATGGATCTTTGCCTATATTTTTTTATTTAGATGTTAATGAGTGTGTATCTCTAAGAATGTTGAAAGATCCGTAAGAGTTTCGAGTTGTTTCGAAGACTTTGTTAAAAAAAGAAGTTACTTTAGGTACCTACATCCTATCCAAAGGGTCGCAATCCAGTTGTTCCCTGTAGTCCCACCAAAGTTTCAGGGAACATTCATATAGTTTCAAGGCGGACGGAGCCAGCGAGTCAATCCATTCATCCGCACCTGAAGGGATTACTTCCATGAGGAAGTCTTGCCTTGATATCACGAGGAAGGCTTGCCTTGATAAAGTCGCGGCCACCAGTGTAAGCTTGTTGGACAGCCGCGGGTGCGATTGCGGATGACTGTAAGGACACACAAGTAGATTTTTTAAGCGTCCCTAAACATAGGCGGGAACGGCTGCCCCACCATGAGTTGAACGAAAAGTGGGTACCATGACTGGGCTTTCCAGTAAGGAGCAACTACTACGATCCCAGTCGCTTGATCTACGATGATTTTCTGTTAAGACTCTCAACATTAGCGGGAACGGAGGGAACGCATAAAAGTAGAGATTACTCCACTTTTCAGTGAAGACATCCACCTTCCACGACTTTGGGTTAGGATGCCATCACACGAATTGTTCACATGTGCGATTTTGGAAAAAGGCGAGGCAGAGATCAACTTCGGGGAAGCCCAAACGACCGACCATTTCCTGAAACCCCCCGTGGTTCAGGGACCACTCTGTTTCGGGAGCTAAAGCTCTGGAGGCTTCATCGGCTGACGAAGTTATGTAAGAGGCAGATTCTATTGTAATCGCTACTTGTTGAACTATCCTGTCTGAAAACCTACCTATTGATATGTCAAGGGTGGATGGCGAGTTAAGGCTGAAATTTGACAGGGAAAAGTCTACAAGTAGATTACCTGAAGTTTCGTAGGTTGGCAGCGGCCCCGTAGTCAGCGTTGCACAGGTTCTGACTCCGGGTACAGGTTATGGTACGGCTGTAAATTCCTAATGGTAAAACTAGTAATTTGGAAGGCTGAAGGCAGTTCGGAAGATGGCTCTACTGGTCGCAAAAGGAGGTGAAAGAATCTCAATACATAAAGGTAACTGAATTTATTGTACGAAATAGAATAACATGAAGTGGGGTCGCGAAGGCGCAAAAGAAATGACAGAAATTATGTGATGAAATTGAATGAACGCGAATTACGGAAATTACAAGAATGGGGAGAGAAACTATTAAGGTAAGTATGTCAGATAATTTGAAACGCAATGTTGTGAAATGTGGCACCAGAGTCGTGGGTTCAATGTTGGATTCGGGCGTTCGATGGTACGAGGGATACGGGACGTTCTTGGGGTCAAGATGTAGAGAGAGAGAGTTCTGGAACAAACGGGTATAAACCCTTCGTGACTCTCGGATTGGATGTGTGATGCACAAAGCCTGAAGGGCGCTATTACGCGAATGGTATCGCTTAGATAAAGACAAGTAAGAAAAGGTGATGTTGCCTACCTCCGCTGGAACGGTGGTCCAAGTGGTCCAGGGATGGTCCTTCCGGGCTTCTGGTCCAGGGATGGGTTTCTGGAGCTCCGGGCTGTGATACTTGGCAGCAGGTCTTCCTGTAACACAGACTTTCCACGGCAGTACTCTGGTACACGTCTGGGTTCAGACGTGCCTTCTGGTTGGGTTCGTACGCCTCCTCTCTCTTGCTCGACTGTTATAAGTAAGATCCCGATTGAAGCCGTTTCCTCGCCTGGTCCGCTCGTCTTCTTCCAAAGGGGGTCAATCGTAAGGGAGGGAATGAATTTAACTCTTCTCTAACCACTTCTACTACTTCTCTCGACACAACTATCTCACTACTCAATCTCTTGGAACTAATCAAACAACTTCACTATTATAAATCGCAGGTCTGGTCTCGGGTAAGATCTCGGTGAACTGTGTCGCTGGAGTGGGGAGCGGGGGTATTTATAACCTCCCCCCTTCGTTGCGCGTAGGAGAGGCGCAGAAGGACCTGACTCCTTACGGTCCAACCGCCCGTGGCGAGGGGGAGAGACCGCCCGAGTCAAATTCGCGGGAAGCCTTTTCGAGGGTGATAATTTTGATTACATCACCTTCCCCTGAAAAGAAGCCGTTGTCCTCGACGGCTTGAAATTACTTCCTGCATCCAGGGTTCCTGAGGAGATGACGTTGTGGTTGCAGGGTGCTGACTCGATTCTTCAAAATTATCATTGTTCTTTATACTGACTAAAATTTTTTTAACAATTTACATCTAAATTTACTAAACCAAAATGACAGAGGGAGAGCTTAACTTATTTTTACGGAAAAATGACAAATTGGACTAGGCGGACTGGGCTAATACAACGGCGGAAAGGTAACATTACTTGACAATGTGACTATATTCAGTAACTGGCACATTTCGCTACAAGGCCTAGGGCTGCGGTGACGGGAACATTCAACTTCTTCTATTGATACGAAAATTAAAACATACTGAGGTAAAACATTAATTCTAGCGACAGGAAACATTAAAACATACTGAGGTAAAACATCAAAACATATGGCGGTGGCAGACTTACTTAAAACGAAACAAATAGGTATCAGCCAACCCAATTTTTAGGGCATCACTTGCATAGTACGAAACGGACTTACACGGTAACAGACTAGCCCTAACAATAATTGAACATCACCATTGGGCTAGTTGACATAAAAAGATATGGGCGTTAGTACGCGATTTAACGGAAACATACATTAGAGTCTGCCATTTGATAATCGAAGGAAAATTTAAAACAGCAACAAAAATTTTTGTACAATAGGTACAATCCCAAAACATAACAAATCGACTAAGTATAGAGAACATAACCCAGGATTAAATTAACGAAAAGGGCGAAAAAGAGTTTTACGGGAATTTACACTAACTAAATTGACGACTTGAATGGTGTCAATTATGACAGACTAGGGCTAAGGAATGGACTACATGACTGACTGACAAAAACAAAAGTACAATTTGTATAAAATAACCTTCACCGATTAACGAACAGCTTAACTTACACATGAACAAACAATTTGTATAAAATAACCTTCACCGAGTAACGAACAGCTTAACTTACACATGAACAAATATAACGATTATTATACACTGACTCTGCCAACGGGCGGAAATTCTTATTCTAGGGATCAACTTTAGGATATAGTTACAGCTGGGGCCAACGGGCCAACAATTAACAGGGAGACATCTCTGTCTGCAGAGGGGTCTAGGGGTCCGGATGCTGCGGGGTCGACATCACGGCGGCTTGTGTGAGCGAAGCTGGTGCTGGTGACTGCGGCTCTGGGCGAAGGGGAATCGGATGGGGCTCCGTCGGGTGCCTCCGATTGTGCCTGGTTACGTAGGTGCGAATCACGCACCCATGACATAACAGGCGGGGACGACTCAACGGGTGCTCGCACCGGGGAAGGGCAGTAGCACTTCCCTCTTTCAGCCATTTGGCGGTCCATCGTCTGATGGTTGTGCGGCAAAACTCGCAAAAGTTGCCGTGCAGTCGCATGTGGTCCCTGTAACAGGACGCGCAGACGCCCTTTTCGGGGGTAGCCAGGGTCCACTCATCGTCGTCAGGGCAGTGGTAATTTTCCACAGGCACCAACCGGGTCGTGATTTTGGGCTGGCGACAAGGTGAGGTCTCCTGGGCCGCTTGTTGCCAGTCGGTGACACGCGGCTTGTCGGCTGGGGCGATCCACGTGCGGGAGTGGGGACTGACGGGGGGAGCTACTTGTTGCTCCGGCGAGTCCGGTTCCGGGTCCGAGGGGCCGGTCGGGGGGTCGCCTCCGGTCTCTCCGATTGCCGCTCCGGCCCACGCATAGGCCTCTCGGTTCGCGCGACAGGTCGCCACTTCTTGGGTTAGACCGGCGACGGTCTTCTCCAGCGCGTCGACCCGCTGCAACAGCTGGTTGTAATGGGCTCACGGAACCATGGGCGGGTCGATATCCGGGTTAATAGTCCAGGGTTGGTCGGGTTCTCTCCCTGGTCGGGGCGTTAGTGGCGAATACGCGGGCGTACGGATCGGGGATAACGTGTCACTGGGGTCAATGGGATCTTTGGCGGTCGTGGAAGGTGGTGGGACTTCCACGCGGCGTCCGGGGAAATCGTGGGGGTCGATTGTGACGGTGGATACTCGGGGCTCTCTTGGTGTGGGGGCACCTCTTTCTTGGTGACCAATATTCGAGGCGGTGGGGAAGTCGGAGCAAAAGCCAAAGGTGACCGTAGCCAGGTCAAATCTTCGGGGATTAGGCATAATGAGGAAATGGGGTTCCTGTGCGCTACCCGTGGGGGCCGGGGGATCCATCCTAGCTCCAATCGTCTGACTGGCAAAAGAGAAACGGACCTCAATTTTTCCTTGCTCACGTTCATTACCCAAACAACACCATCCCCTCAGCTCTCGGTACACACCACATCCACCAGAAAGCACATCAGGGAATTGTTGTTCCACAACGTTACATCCTATCCTACTTTTCCTAATATTGGTCACTAGAGTATCAAGGCGAACGGGGATCCGTCCGACAATTCCTAACACTATCTGGCGTGGGGCTTGCCTAAATCGGGGTTGGGGATGGTTTTCCCCCCTTAGTCCTAGTCGAAACTTCCTAGGGGTGCAGGTTTGGTAGCAATAGGGGATTTTTGGGGAATCGACTGCCCTATCTATTCCTACGCCTATGGTTGTCGCTAAGGGGGAAACAACGGCGAACCTCTGAGGGCTATACTCTGGTGGGGCTCCTCGTCTAAGGTCATCAGTGGGTACACCCATTGGCTCGATTCGGTCAACAGGTTCGCCTAGGAGGTCAGTGTTTTTTCTTTCGACGGGCCCTTTGGGTTTTTCTTCCGAGTTGGTCTCGTACTGTACTTCTTCGTAAATCTTCACGGACAGGTGGCGTGTCCTTGTGTCTAAATCCGGGGGGTGGGTCACCTTCAAGTGGCCTATGTGCGCAACCAGTTCTTGGTCATCGGGGTCAGAGGTGGCATAAACAACAGCGGATGACCTCCGTATTACGCGGAGGGGTCCGATCCAAGGGCGCCAATGCTTCCGCACTACGTCGGCGGGCGGTTCCATCCGGCCTAAGCGCACAACGCGTCTCTCAAATAGGGTGTGGGGACCGTGCCACGGGTGACTGACGGCCGTGCTCATTGCCCTGACCATCTGTCTTGAGGCGCTGGGAATTCGTACGACCCTCTGTGGGTTCTTCTCTGTCTCGCTATTACCGTGGCTGATGGGCGGGCCGAGGGTGCCTACTTCTGAGGTCCGGATATCCATGGGTACCCGTAACAACAAATCTAGCCCCATCAAGTTCGGGCCTTGGCTAGCGGCAGGTAAAACGTGGAAGTCATGAGGAAAGTCATGAGCGCCTACTCGAACTCTAAGTGTTTGAGTCCCTTGGAACCGGATGGGTTCCCCTCCGGCACCTCGGGCTTCCCGTTCTGCGGGCCTCATCGTGCTTCCGGGTATACGTTGGTTCAACAAGGACACCTGTGCACCCGTATCAACCATTAGTGTCAGAGGCGTCTCATTCAGGAGGACGGAGATGGTGATGGCGGGTCCAGGGTTCTCCACAGTGACGGGAGTTATCCACGGGTTCTGGACCATCCATTGTGGTGGTTCGTCTGTTCCGGTCGTTGTGGCTGGTAGGTTCCCCGTTGCAGGTTGACAGGTTCCGTGGGGTCCGTCTTCGGGGGCCACTCTGCCCGGGGCCATGTCTGGGGTCGGGTTCCATTCCGAGACCAAGAGGTCACTGGGTTCAGCGACGCTTTGCACCCGAGGGGCTTCGGTTGGGTTCGCATTTTGATTCATCGGGGGGTTCGGGGTCGGGTTCGCCTTCCTCCATCCCGGACCGTAGGGGTGCGGGGGTGCTGGGCCAGGTTGGGCGTCTCGAATGTGCCTTTGCATGACACCACAGTCACGCTCTAGGTGATCAATGGCACCGCAATACGTGCACCCTGTAAAGTGTCTGACCCCCGGACGATCAGGGCATTCAGCCGCAAAATGCGAAAACCCACTGCAATATCGGCATCTGAATGGAACGGGTGAAGCGGAACGAGGTAAGTATTTGGGCGGGAACTCGTGGATCGGCGGCGCGAATGCTGGGTTCGTGTCCGTGGGGCGGAGTGCATGGTGTGGGTTCCCTCCCGTGGGGTTCGGCGGAGGGCGATTTGGGCAATCGCGTGCAAAGTGACCAGTGCGGCCACAAATGTAACAGCCGCCACCGTTTCGCGAATCTCTCAGTTGCCCCCTTGAGTACACCGCACCCACATTCCAGGGTTCCTCAGAACCGGTTCCTGACGACAAGGTTTCACTCAGATCGAGTGTTCTTGTGACGGTGTCGTCAAACGAGGTGGGACAATTGCTGGCAACTGCCGTTCGGAGGTGTCCTTCAAGACCTCGAATGAAGGCTCTCTTCGCAGGATCTTCGATCGTCGGGTGTCGCACGCCTACTTCCCGGTCGGGGTAAGTGGCGCGAACAAGGCGCCCCGTCAAGCGTCGAACCCTATCGGCGTATTGGACTAGGGACTCGGACTCTTCTTTCCGGCACTCAGCCAAGCGCTGGGAGAGCATTTCCGTACTTTCCCTTCCCAACCATCTCAACAAGCCGACCTTGGCTATGCTATAGGGGGCAGCGGCCTGGCGCCATTCGGGGTGGCTGACCAGACAGTTGAACGCGACCCCTTTGAGCTTAATTCGGAGGAGTCCGGCCCTTTCAGTTTCTGTCATGTCCGGTGTCGCATCCTCAATCAACTCGAAATAATCGGAGAGGGGTAGGGCTTCTGGGTCCGACGGATCCCAGGTGGATAGGGAGTCTATCATGGTGCGCGTGAACTTCTGAGGTTGGCGCTCTTGGGCCTTCACTTCGCTCATCATCTCACGATGTGAGTCTAACATGATCCGACCTAAAGCCAGGACAGACCTCTCCAGTGGTGTCAAGTCCGGGTCGTCACTCCCCACTTCGCTGTCCATAAGGTTGGAAGTAGCCATCGCTAACGGAAGATTGACAAACTAAGCGAGAGTGGATGCGAGTGAACGATTTTACATGGAAAAATGGAATACTAATAATAATAACCCGAAGAATACAAAATACAGAAAACAAGAAAAATACGCAGGACGAATTGCGAAGTAGACACGAAATGATGAACGACAGGGAAACGACAATGAGATAATACCTATGAAATCTAAATAAAAGAATACGCGAACTAATTGCGAAACAACCACGAAATCGAAAATGAAACTTAAGTTAAAACACAAAAGATCGAAAAATATCAATTAAACCAATACCTACACAAGAAATTATTCCAAAAGCAAAGAAACGAAACGAGAATAATAATTAAGCAAGACACGATTAAAATTTGAGAATGTACGACACTTAACCTAAAAGTGAAAAATTATTTCAAAGCTAACAATAAAAAAAAAGATCGAAATAATTATTAAACGAGAATATACAAAAATTATTTCAAAATAGACAAAACGAGAATGATAAATGGAGTAATAGACACGAACGAAAGGCTAATGCAAGGAAAAAGGGAAAGGACAACATCGGCGAGAGCGCCGGTAAAATAATATTCGAGGGGTGAACGAAGGCTGCGAAAGTTGTGTCAAAAATGGCGATCCGCAGGGTTTTTGAGACGGAGTGGAGGTTTCTACGCAGTAAGAAGACGAAAGGCAGGTGTTGATATGAACGAATAACACGATAAAAGGATAAGGGTCAACTTTCGGTGAAGTCGGAGGATAAACAACAAGGGGACAAGATGGCGTCTCTCAAGGTTCTGAGACGTAATACAACTGCGTATGAGGGAAAGGGAAAATAAACACGAGGAAATACAGCGAAAGTCCACACAAAAACAAAAGGCTTAGGGTCAATGTCGACTACAAGGGAACGTAAAAGGAGTAACGGGCAGACAGTAATAACACGATGGGGTCACAATTGTGGAGGGAAACAGATGTCGAACCCAAAATGAGGCAAGGCAGTCGATTCTAGTGGTCAAGTTTTGCGGTTGTTATGGGTTCGGATTGAAAGAACTCGCTCAACCTTCAGGGGAAAATCCTATTGAGCGCTTGACTTTTACGATGTAACTAACAACGGCCTGTCTCAACTGGCAAATGCAACAGGTTTTTCGCCTATTGCGCCGTATTGTGGGTCCGAAAAATGAGTTCAGTCGAACTTGCTGGGTTCAACTCTCGGGGAATTCTTACGAATTATTGATTTTTGCGGGGGATTGCACCCAGGCGGCGTATTCATAACGGATTTTTATACGAGTTTTTTCTGCCTAGATGGGGTCGCTGGGGTCAATCCTGCTAATTTCTGAATTACCCCGTAACAATCCCTTCCACAATATTTTAACTTGAATAAAACGTAATTCAAATACAACGAAATAACTAAATGTGACCAATATAAAGGAAATACTTCAATATTTATACATACAAAACAAATGAAAAAGAATAGCAATAAATGTAATAATATCTACAACAAAAATACGAAATATATACAAGGATCACTCTACTTTTTCAGGACCTAGTAGGTGATATTTGGGAGGATCGGGGAACTTGGGGGAATTTCGCGAGACTCTGGATGCCGTGTGTAACCTAGCCGTGTGCCTACCTACTGGGTTCGGATTTCTGAGAGTGCATGAAATCCCCAGTTCTGACACCAATTTGTAATCGCTACTTGTTGAACTATCCTGTCTGAAAACCTACCTATTGATATGTCAAGGGTGGATGGCGAGTTAAGGCTGAAATTTGACAGGGAAAAGTCTACAAGTAGATTACCTGAAGTTTCGTAGGTTGGCAGCAGCCCCGTAGTCAGCGTTGCACAGGTTCTGACTCAAGGTACAGGTTATGGTACGGCTGTAAATTCCTAATGGTAAAACTAGTAATTTGGAAGGCTGAAGGCAGTTCGGAAGATGGCTCTACTGGTCGCAAAAGGAGGTGAAAGAATCTCAATACATAAAGGTAACTGAATTTATTGTACGAAATAGAATAACATGAAGTGGGGTCGCGAAGGCGCAAAAGAAATGACAGAAATTATGTGATGAAATTGAATGAACGCGAATTACGGAAATTACAAGAATGGGGAGAGAAACTATTAAGGTAAGTATGTCAGATAATTTGAAACGCAATGTTGTGAAATGTGGCACCAGAGTTCGTGGGTTCAATGTTGGATTCGGGCGTTCGATGGTACGAGGGATACGGGACGTTCTTGGGGTCAAGATGTAGAGAGAGAGAGTTCTGGAACAAACGGGTATAAACCCTTCGTGACTCTCGGATTGGATGTGTGATGCACAAAGCCTGAAGGGCGCTATTACGCGAATGGTATCGCTTAGATAAAGACAAGTAAGAAAAGGTGATGTTGCCTACCTCCGCTGGAACGGTGGTCCAAGTGGTCCAGGGATGGTCCTTCCGGGCTTCTGGTCCAGGGATGGGTTTCTGGAGCTCCGGGCTGTGATACTTGGCAGCAGGTCTTCCTGTAACACAGACTTTCCACGGCAGTACTCTGGTACACGTCTGGGTTCAGACGTGCCTTCTGGTTGGGTTCGTACGCCTCCTCTCTCTTGCTCGACTGTTATAAGTAAGATCCCGATTGAAGCCGTTTCCTCGCCTGGTCCGCTCGTCTTCTTCCAAAGGGGGTCAATCGTAAGGGAGGGAATGAATTTAACTCTTCTCTAACCACTTCTACTACTTCTCTCGACACAACTATCTCACTACTCAATCTCTTGGAACTAATCAAACAACTTCACTATTATAAATCGCAGGTCTGGTCTCGGGTAAGATCTCGGTGAACTGTGTCGCTGGAGTGGGGAGCGGGGGTATTTATAACCTCCCCCCTTCGTTGCGCGTAGGAGAGGCGCAGAAGGACCTGACTCCTTACGGTCCAACCGCCCGTGGCGAGGGGGAGAGACCGCCCGAGTCAAATTCGCGGGAAGCCTTTTCGAGGGTGATAATTTTGATTACACTATATATCCTGCTTTTGCACCAATCCAAAATTTTGCGAGAAAGGTTGTTTTATTAATCCACCAATCATCAGGAGGAGTGGCTATGAGAAAAATTATTCTGGCCTTGTAGTTTTGAGGATTATCCTGAAGGGCCAATACTTTTGCGTATTCTAATGGTTTAGCATGCCCCCATCCATATTTAATGGCTGG
Source organism: Leptopterna dolabrata (assembly GCA_954871275.1). Lineage (NCBI taxonomy): Eukaryota > Metazoa > Arthropoda > Insecta > Hemiptera > Miridae > Leptopterna > Leptopterna dolabrata. The sequence goes on from OX940974.1 coordinate 94,855,397, forward strand.
GCAACTCGAAACTAATGATCCAGTTACTTAGGCTGATTCCTGAGTTTTCAAATATTTAAGTACGTGTAATAAAATTATTGATGAGTTCGGTTAATTTTTCCCGTTTCTCTTGTGGCAATTCAGTTGTCATTTTCTCGGTATTGAAAATGAGATGCCAGTTCGGCGTGCGTTCTACTCTCCGCCCGTGATCTCCGGACTCCACCGCAATCTTCCTTTACCTGCCCGTGATCTACCCGCCCGAGTTTACACTACAAAGTCAACAATGAATCACTCAATCCAGTACCCTGATAATGTGTGCTCTTCAGTTACCTCGTGGCCGTTCGTGCTGTTAGACTGTGATATTACGTGTATTTTTGTGTTGTATTTTTTTTAACGAGGCTATGGTGTCTAATGTAATGATATTTCTTGATTTTCATTGTAATGTTGTGTCCAGTGAGGTTGCGTGCCATAGGTTTTTAGTGGACAAAGGATTGTTGAAAAGTGCCGGAGATAATGCATGTTGCCATAACTGTGGAAGTGAGATGGCCGAGAAAAGGAGGAAAAACTACAAGACCTAGATCTTCCAAAAAACGCTTAGTTTCCTCAACTTATTTTGAACATTTCTCAAATGTCGGAGCCATAATGCAAAATACGTCTAAGTAATTCCCGCAGAGAAAGCCCCTGCATCGTAAATCTTTTATGACAGGTTTTTAATAATTTGGTGAACAGGTAGGTAGCTGACGATAAGCCGAAGGGGATCACACAGAATTTAAACCAATTGTTGTCGTGAACAAAACGTAAGTACTTCCTATCGTTGGGATGCACCGAAATCAAATAATGCGCATCTTTCAAGTATCTTTCTTGCATCTTTCAAGTATCAAGCATCTTCTTGCGGTGAAATAGTATTTTTGGACCAGTTGAGCCGCTGTTCTATAGTCCTCCCCTACTAGCACAAGTGTTACATTGCGATTGGTATAAAAATGCGACCCGACGTCGACTGCTGACTTCGTAGCGATTTCTCCACGTACAGAATCCGATCAAAATGGGGAATGATTTTTGAGTCGTACCGACGTCGCCGCCCGACCTGTAGTCGGATTTGGTCACGAACTACGACCTAAAACGTCTTGTCTGGAGTTTCGTACACTACAGTTGTAATACAGAAATCTGTTTCACATTCTGCAATTAAACCGATCGCATGTAACATCCCCGACCAGAATCCGACTCTTGTATAAATATTTCTGTAAAGTAATAACCATTTACGTATTAAAAACTGTAGGAAGTTGTCATCAAAATGAATTCCACGTGTGGAAATCGGAGATGGTAAACAAGATAACCAAATAGGAATTATTGCGTATGAATACGTACATATGTAAAGTTCCTGAAGGCAGAAAATCATATGTGGAGAAACTGTTAACGTAAAATCACTGGTTCCACTTGTTAAAAACAAGTTCCCTCAAGTGAGACGTTTTAGAGTTTGTTATACATGTTGGTGTCCGCAAGTCCGCATCCGGTTCGGGTGACGTATTTGATGATTTTTTTATACCGAATGTTTTGTATTTAAAGTCTTAAAAAAGTGCATAAAATCATAAAATATTACGTTGTAACCACGACATGCTATCACACGATCCCGCACCACGAAAAGTTGAAGTCGATTAAATATTAGATGGTGTGTACAAGATTGTTTAATAACTCTGTACAAGTTCTGGCCATTCATGGAAAATCACACCTGTCCTACAGAAATCAATATAGTAATCGTATCGTAACGTCGGAAAAGCATACAAGTTTCTACAGAATCTGTAGGACCATCATAGGAATGTGTATATTGCAGTCAGAACGCTGCAGTTCGAACTGGGTAGTACACGTATTTGCCAACAGAGTACAGGGAGAGCGGGCCCACTATCATAACCTGCTCCCCATCGTCACTGAAGTACACATTTTTTCAACTTTATTTTGTGCCCCGCACCCTGCCTCACCTGTTCCTTCGTTCGTTCGTCTTGTTCCTACTTATTGTTATAAGGCTTTGTTAGAAACATTGTCACTTATAATGTTATTTCGCTGTTAACGTAAAACCTTCTGGTAAATGCTGGTAGCATTGTTTCTAGCATTGTTATCGTTCAGTGTAAAAGCCCCCCTCAACGTGCTTGCGGTCGCCCATTTCGCTTAGACAAGCAGAATGCTCAATTAGTTCCAAACCCAGTATATCATCTCCCGGCAGGCTGCAGTTCACCGTATCACTGCTCACCACAATTTCCATGGATTATTATTTTTGTTGTCATTCAAGTATCTCCGTTATCCGTTCATGTATGTTGGGTTTGATCAACAGCTTGCGTAACAGTAGAGCACGTAGTGATGGCTGACCAACTAACTATGCGCTGTCGACTTGATTACGCGATCCCTCTTTTGCAATTTCTTCCCGAAGTTAAATGACGAGGAAAAAATTCACAAGTAAGGACTGGTTATCGATTCCCCGAATAAACAGTTCGTTATAGTTAGCGCTAACGATTTACTAAATGATGATTGCTGTAAGGAACGCGTCAATTGAAATTTATCTTTATCACCTTTCTCACATGGCTGCGACCACGACAAATAAAAGCGAAGAAGAAGAATCTACTATGTACGTTGTTGTTGTTCGAGGAAGTTCATTTTCATATGCACTGCCTTAACTCATGAAGTCACCAATTGATGTCAGCGTGGTTCCTAGTGCATAGAACCTAAGACCTATGTGTGAGTAGCAACTTGAGTATTGGTGGGCTATATTGATTCTGGTCAGCAGGGGTCTCTTGTTCTCCTTCAATTAGTACCAGCACCTGGAATACGAATGAAAAAGCTATGGAAACGAACGAATAGAAACAGTTTATATGCATGAAAATGAGTGAGTAGGTACTAGGTAATGTTTTGAGAACAAGGTAGGTGTTTACCTGGAGTACGGTGATTTTTATGAGCCGGAAACGCACGAAAAAATCTCTATCATCGAGATTAAAGAAATTATCCACCTTAGGTTTCAAAGTGTAAAGTCTTCTCCGCCACTCGAGAAATTCGCCAATTAGTTCTTCATCAGAAGAATAATCTGAATCCATCCTACCCATTTTTCTTGTGGAAAACAAAGCAACGAACGAAACACCTTGGCGAACGAATACCGAAACGAGAAAATGAGATTATACTAAACTAAATAGCCCATATTCAACTCTTTTTCAGGCCGATAAGTTTAACAGTTTGTTTTCGCTATTTAGAGCTTTAAAAAGGATTGATAAACACCAACTTCTACTTAACGATAGAATAGGTTAATTCATCTGTTTAACAGTTCGTTATATGACATTGAAAAACCGGCTCTAAGAGATCGAAATGCCTTGAAGAATAAAATACACACGTGGCTTCTGTAGCGGGATCAAGTGAGCCGTAAACCCGGTGCCGTTGAGTGAAGCTGTTGAGCTGGGAGTGGTCCTGACAGATCTCAGATTAATGATGCTTTTCTTGAGGTTATTCCCTGACCCGCTTGCCTTCCCTATGATGTTTTACCTTATCGGTGAGGCGGTTAGATATAAATTGGCTGTCTTTACTCTCCTAACTTTCTGCTATAACTCAGTCGCCGGAACTTTAGGAGAAATGCGCTGCAGGAAGCAGTACGTTCAGCAGATTCCGGACATAATTTTCGAAATGTTAGTAATTTGTTGCTTCTCCATTTTCGTGTAGGTTCTCTTCTTGTTCTAGTATCGATCAGGCCTACTGAATCATGAACATCAACTCTTTTCATAACTTCAAAACACATCTAGTAGGTAACGAGTTTCTGTAATAAGTTGACTGTGAGTGATAAAGACCGAGTGGAACATCCGGAAATCTGTCTAATAACGTAATCCTTTGGCAGACCCTGAGAGCGAGCTATTGGTGAATTTTTACGTGGCAAGTAGTACCAATACGTGTTGGGGTATTATGTTCAGTGATGGATTTGGTATACTCAATCATCGAGGGAAAAGTTTTCATGTAGGCACCCCATTAACGGTACAGTGACACATGACAGTTCATGCAGCCCATATGATTTGGAAAATTATCGAATAACAGCGATTAGAACCCTTGCGGCCTTGAATACGAGTAGAACCCGATCCGTCTATCACAACATGTCTCTCGATCATAGCCAGCTGCTTCGTTTACAAGCGGCCTCTCGGTAAACGAGTTGCTCAGTGAGGAGTACCCATGACTTCTGTTTATATTACTTTCCCATTTTTCAATTAATGTAGGTTCCATTCTAAGAATTTTGAGACAAACTGAACTTTCCTACGATGAAAAGTTCTTTTTCTGTGAACTTTCAAAATTTCGGCGACAAGTGACGTCATTGCACCCTTCCTGCCTGTGCCCAGTGTGACGTCACTTGTTGCCGAAAATTTGAGAGCTCATAGGAAAAGAATTATTAATCGTATGAGAGTTCGGTTGGTATCAAAATTCTTAGAATGGACCTCGCCTACTTACATTCAAAATATAAACAGGAAGGCTCATTCTATTCGTAAGACGAATAAACTGCAAATCGAGTTCCAGACCTACGCACAGAACGTCATTTCTTCTCGTGCTCTCGCGGTGAGGCGTTGAATTTGAAGTTCCTGGGGCGGAAAGTGAATCAAGAGCTCTTTAACTGGAAGACACAACGTATTTGGTCGAGGTGTCAGACAACGATACAATGGTATGCTGATAATGGGGGTGGATTATCTGAGACTTGGGAACTTGCTGTATCCCACGCTAATTTACTAACCCTCACTAAATAAATCCAAGTCAGTTTCACAAGTCTTTCCAAGTCGATGTGGTCTCAGCAGACTTTGCCAATGCATTTATTACCAGGATATCACACTACATGTTTCTGGCCTTGCTTGAATCTCTAGGTGTTTTTGGCTCATTCCCTTGCTGGCTGATTCATCTGCCTGATCGGCTTCAGCAAGTAGTCGACGTACCTCAAGGCTCAAGAAATGGGCCACTTTCCTTCCTGCTGACCATTAATATTATAGTGTTTCGGCAGTATTGACAGGGATCGTGATCTTCACAGATGACATTAGAACCTTTTGTTATGTGGATTCCCTTATGCCATCAACAGCCAATCTCTCGTTCCTGGTAAATGCTCAGTGATGTCATTCTAAGCAGATCAGTGCAGGTGTACGAGCACGCATAGCTATAGGTAACTCAGCACTGACTCGAAGTACTACTCGTGATGTTAGGATATCCCACGACCCTCAGCTCGACTTCTTGACACACATCAGTGTAATCTGTGGCTGGGCACTGCAGTTGGGATTCTTGTGGAGGAGTGCTCTTGAATTTAATTGCGCTGCAGCCATCTTTCTTCTATTTGAATTGTTTATGCTACCGATCCTCGACTACTGCACCATAGTGAAGGCTCCTCATTGCGCGACGCTCGTGCGATTAAAGGGAATCAGCGGAGATTGCCCGCACCCTAGCTTTGAATGTACAAATACGACGTTAACTCCACGAATACCACGTTTCGTGACATCTAATCATTACCCTACCACGGTACCTGTTTTATTCGTATGGAAATTCCAGCTTTTTGAAACAGTGATGCATAAACAGTGATTTGCAACGTACCGGCACCCATTGTTCCAACATGATTTAAATATGATTATTGATTGTTCATACATTCCGATGCCCCTGTAAGGAAGTGTGTTTGGTGTGGGTGGTAAGTCATTCTGGAATCATTGGGAACGAGACTGTAGACACGCTGGCGAAACAGGCAGCCTATTTAGCGTCGGAGACTGACAGCTATTCCCCCACGCGACCTTCATAGTGTAAAAGTGGAATGATTGACATACGGCACCAACGCTTCTCATCCCTACCAACAGGCTCCTGCTATAAGTTTATTCAACCTACGATACGATTCCCTTCACTCCATGGTTCAAGAGACTCGCCCTTTCCAAAGACATGGTTAGCTTGTCAATGTCGGAGAAGCGGACATTCGAGGTTATAAAACTGGACAGGCATTTTTTTTTCAACCACTATTTTTTTATTTTTTTATTAAAAAGTGAATAAGTCTGCAACACAAAAGTCCTGGAAGTACAAAAGAGATCTAGCTCTAGCAAAATAGATATAGATTGAACATGAAATGGACAAAAAAACCAAATAAACAAAATCGAAAAAATTTGTGAAAATCGGTAGGTCTCTCTCTCTCTCGCCAGTCTTTCTCTCGCCAGCTGTGTGCATTGGTACTTAGGTACTTACTTAACTATTATCACAAGTATTTTCCATCTACTTGAATGTCTGTGTTATACACAAATATATACCTATAGTATAATTATAATATAGACCATAATTATACTAATATCACGGCACTTTCCTTAGTTACCTACCATGAACCAAACTTGATGAAACTTGGTTTATAGGTCCCATACGGGGTCTAGTTAATCATCGAACTCCGTAGCTCGGAAACTTTTAATAGAAAGGTATGGTTTTTTGACATTTTTAAATTGATGCAGAATTTCACGATTGTTTGAGACCACTCGGAGCGCAGTACGTCCAGCCGACCGTTCACAGTAAAGCCCTAAATTCTGCATCGTCTGCTTCGTCAACAAGAGTGTGAATGAAACTTTATACATCCAGCACAGAAATCATTGCTAGGGAACACCTCACTATACTATTACGCATGGTATATGAAATCGATTAGGTTGTTCCGTAATATTATTTCGTTTGAAGAAGGATGGTTATTTTGATTCTGTTGATAGGTACTTTTGCAACGAACAAATGTGGTTGTCTGCCCGTCTATGTCCGCAAACCCGTGCCACATGTGCAATTTCCTCAGTTCGAATCCGATTTTGCTGAAATATTCAGTGATCATGTGGGGTGGTCTCCAGATGGTCTCATATGAGAACGATCGGATCATTTGTACGGCCACGGCGCATGCGCAAACGATAGCGAATGAATGGCCCGATTTCGCTCAAATTCGGTGGGTACCTACCTAGTTGGGGTGTAGCTCCTAGATGGTCTCCTGTGAATTACAGAACGATCGATTCATTATTACCTACGGCCACTGCTCATGCGAATCCGAGGTACTCAATTTCTCAAGAATAAATTGCCCGATTTTGCTCAAATTCTGTGAGTAGTTGCGGTATAGCTTCTAGATGGTCCCGTATGAAGTGCTGTGATTATTGATGGCATTTACTCGATTTTGGGCTTTCCTGGGGGAAGTGCAAGGGTAGATATAAACCACAGAAAACATTGATCTAAGGAGAAGGGGTACCTACCTATCTACACAGGAAAATAATAAACCGTGGTGTATGTACCAATAATTGGCAGCGTCCCCCCCCCCCCCCCTTCTTGTTTTTATTAGTTCAGAAAAAGAACGAAAGAAGGGTTTTTCAGAGCTCCAGAAAATGTTGCCGACAGCCTCATTCAGTTTAAAAGGGCTAAAATACAGGGGATGTTCGCTTTTGGTGCACTCTCCCGAATACAGATGTCAGTGGCGAACAGGGACACATTTCCGGGTGCCAGTAAAGGACACCTGTTATTCGCGATTTTTTAGACATTTTTATTAAACACCTCAACAAAATTATATGAAATTTGTTGTCTTAGCAATAATGAGTTAGGGGTAATTAGTCTAATCATTAACACGGAATTTAGCCTTATTTCCGATCTTTCCATTCCCATTTTCAAGAAGGATTCGGCACCGACGACAGGGAAAACTTGGAAGGCAATTTCATGTTATCACTCTTTTTAATCACTCTCAATTTCATCTTCAGGGAGTAGTTATACATCAAAAATATAATGGTGTCAAAAGCCTAGGACGGTTTATATCCTTATTTTAGTCATTTCAAGAAGGAAATGTCCTTTATAGGTGCAGTGTCCGCCTTTGGTGCTTTTACTATACGAGGCAAACCCCGATTACCCAGAGGCAAACCCGCACTGATCATCCGAATCCAAAGTATGTACTAGACTGGAATAGTGCAACAAGACGTGAACACGCAGAGGTTTAACACTATCCTGTCAATATTGGCATGTTGAACCACATGACAACGCTTTCCGGACTCCACAAGAAATGGTTTCAGAATTTCACTTAGCTTTTGCTACCCGTTTACCCAAGTCCAGGCCGCTCAGCTGGATTATTTAAACGCTGCCACTCATAAAGTATTCATTTCCTGCGTGCGTACGCCAAGCCCAGAGAAATAAGGGTTTCATATTTAAACCAGTGGTTTCCACATTTGGAGGAATATTGTTTGTCAACACCCTGAATTTCTCTGCACAGGACATGTTTTATTCAGGAAGCCGCTTGTTCTGGTAGGAGCACACGCAGTACATTCGTGCATTTACTCGCAGTACCTTGAACGAGAGGTTCATTGTTGTACGGAATGGATCATGCAACGATTCCGTTGAGGAGAACGATGCGACGAGTATATCAAAAAGACCGAGAAATTAGATTTAGGAATAAAAGTGCCCGGATTCAAAATCGTTCAATTTTTGGGCCCGGTTTCTATTCATGAAGGAAAGGAAAATTAGTTTTCCAGGTTCATATGTGAATCCCAAATCTTTCTAGTCGTTTTAAAGGAGAGTCTAAAACTGAGCCAGAAAGTCTCACAACACTTTCCTTTCTCACAATCCGAGGTATTTATGTTTTCTCCTGATCTGACATTATATCGATGTGTTTCAGACAGAATGCGTGTAATTTTCTTTTCATTCCTGTTTGATATAGTAGGTACTGGACGCGAAGGTGAAGCGCAGGAAAAAAATTTTGGATGAAATATCCTTCATCTGCCGAAATTACACCAAACTTTCCCGCGTTTTACAGTAGTTATCTATAACACATGTAACGGGGGGGGGGGGGGGGGGTCTAGACAACGAAAAGATTTAGCTATTGCTCTAGTTGCCCTGATCTTTCAGTGCATTTATGGTGATGCGACTCGACCTTTTTCAATACATGGCGGGACCATATTGCGTCGACCGCTTTCTCCACTTGTTGCCCGTCCGGAATTTTTCCCCGCAGGTGTCTCGGGGCTGTTTACCGATAAATGTAATGAAATGAAATTAAATTACGTTTCCTTCTTCTTTTTCAAAACATAAATCACAGTACTATATTGAACACAAGTATTCACTACTACTTAAAATACTACAATACTACATACTACAATAACACTTATAAAACCGAATGATGTTATGACTTCGAAGGTATTGAAGGACAGTGTATGCCTATAACCCTAGCTAGAAATGGCCATACATGAGACGATTTTGCTACTCCTATTATTCCATTATATATTTTTATCCTCATAACTTACTCCTTTACATACCAAATCTGTTGCACCCTTTTGTATCTATTGTTTTTCATTTTCTTGTATTTAAATTTACAGTTTACATCTTATGTTTTAATTTTGATTTAAAAAACCAGAAAACAGTCTCGTTATCCAGTGAGTAAGTAGGGTGGGGAAATATATCCCAAAACAAATTGTGTGAGTAGCCATTACGTTTCCGGGCTGCCACAGCTTGATGGATCGGTTATCATGGTTAGATACCTATTGGAAATTATATTCTTTGAATCCGGTCCGCCGCCGCGCCGCCGCCCCGCGTTAAAACCCGACATTCCTAGCTCATTTTGACGAGTTTCATCCATTTTTAGTCCAGTTGATTCTGTACTTATCTCGAAATTTTGTACTGTTCGTTATAATAATTTCATGAATAAATGTAAATAAAATACAAGCATTACCTAGGTGTGAATGGATGTTTTAGAGAGGCCCCTCGGAAGCTAGGCTTCCAGATGTGGGGTGCTCCTATTCTTTTCAGTTAATAATGGAGAGATACAACCTGTATATACCTAGAACAAAAAAAATATCACGTGCAAATCTGTTTCAGACCGTTCTGAAGCCGAATCTGTACTTCATAATTCACCGGTAACATATCATACCCATCCAGTGAGTGTCCGCTGTAACGCGTGCATAACTCAACAAAATTGGGGGTTCTCCCCGTTTTTCCTCTTCATGTTATTGTGCAAAAATAACAGTGAAGAAGGGTTTTGGAGGCTAGGGTGCCGGAGGCTAACGGATTCATGTTCAGTGTCTGTGAACGCCTCTACAGCAAATATTTGCCGGATGACTGAATCTGAATAGACAGATCGCCGGAACTCAGTTACGCGACGCATTGCCGCTCCATGTGAACAGGCTTGAAAGGACATGGTCCGATGTTCTTCCCCTCGCAATTTCTCAAATTAGCAGCTGTTCCATCCGACTCTTCTTCCTGAGTCATTATACTGCTGAATTGTGTGGAACAAGACTTCTTGCGTACCTAATTTTTCAGTCTGAGACTGCGTAGTTTACCGAAACCATATCTGTTGTTTATTCAGTCTCCCTCTTGCGATAAAAAGACAAAAATGGATGATGTAGGTGGCAGCTTCGTTCACCTACCAGAACGCCCCATAGCTCGCTGTCGCGCGTGAATCTTTACCCACCGCTGTTGTGTCGCAAATTAAGCGTTTCGCCTGGAAACGGGACGTCGAAATAAACTGTTTTTCCCTCCCAAACCCTTCAAATATTCATGAGGCGAAACAGTATTATCGCGAGGGGTTGCGGGTCGCCATAAGATATGGAAGCCATTAGTGCCGTGTTCACTTGCCGATGTCGAGCCCCCTCCCCGATTTCCTGGTATTCAGTTAAAAGAGTCGAAACGACCACTGAGTTACTGAGTTCCACTGACAGCCAAGTCGCCGAAACACTGGGTTTCCAAAAACCGACTGGTTCTTGATTGAGAAGGTGATCGATGAGGTGGTCGCTTACTCGACTACTCATCGTATTCTATGTACCCTAGTAAAAGTTAGTGAGGGCACAGAAAGAAAGTTACTCTCGCATGAAGGACGAAATAAGAGTAGTGCCAAATTTGTTTGGATGAGGTTTTTAGAGGTGGAGGTTGTGTTCCATTCGTGCATGAATATTGATTGAAATCAGCGCACAGGGAACGCAATAATAGTGTGGTTGTTGTGGGTTCCTCCCAGAACCACAACAATTATATCTTAAGCTGTCGCAAATAAAAGTACGAGTGGGGGACAGAAGCCACAGGAGCCGGTGCACAACCTGGAGCCCCACCATCCTCTGCCAGCAAGAGGGTAGGAGAAGGCCTCCAGGCCTATAAACCCCAGCTCCTGGGCCTTCAAGCTCATTCTACGCTCTCCTTAAGACGCTGTCTTATCTCTCTCTCTCCTCACCTCATCTCTCTCCTTATACCCAAAAGAACCAGATCATGGTGGAGGTCCGCCCTTAACCAGCCTGGCAAATTCTCCTAAAAGATCGGTGGAGGTCCGCCCTTAACCGCACAATTATCCAAAAAGATCCGGATCATGGTGGAGGTGCGCCCTTAACCAAATTCCGGCACATCCCGAAAAGATCGGTGGAGGTCCGCCCTTAACTGCACACACCATCCAAAAAGATCCGGCTCACGGTGGAGGTTCTTCCTTAACCAGATGCCGGTAAATTCCCCCCTCGGCCGCTCGTGGTGAATTTGCGCCATTTTAAATTCATCACAGTGGTCTCACCTGGTATGAAGCCGAAAGTGTAAACGAAACGATTCCCACCTTTATCACGCTTTATCACCTTGTTCAGCGACTTGGAACACTTTTCTCCCGCGTTTATTGTGGAGAACCAATCTTTTGACGAGGGAAACTCATGATAGATTAAGAAAAATCGCAACGGTGCGGACGTCAGCAATGCTTGTTAGGGCTAGCAAACCGGTGAAATCTTGGTTACGGCGAAAATTTTCGCGGTTTTCTTTCTTTCCCCTAGCGATTTTTGTCAATCGAAGTCTCTAATTTGAACCACTTCTTGTTTACGAAAATTGATCATCTTCAAACTCATGCTTTCGTTTGATATTACAAACAATTCGGCAAAATTTGGACTTCGTTTTCTCGTTAGATAGCGTCCGGAAATACACACATTATATGGTATACATTAGGTTCGAATTCTGTAAAACGGTAAAAATCGAAAATTTTTCATGAATCGTTGCACTTATTGCACGTTTTTTACTAATTGCTACACACAATTTTTTTCAAAATTTGCTAAACATATTGAAAATTTACGTTCGCGTGGCAGGATGCTGCCATTTTGCGGAGTTTGAAGTGGGATTCAATTCATAGGGTGTTGATCAAGCTTCAGCTGATTCCCTCTACTTCGTAGCAGACAATACTTAGCCCTGCTCTCCTCACTACTTTAACTTTCGTTACCGTTAACTTCTGTGCCATCCAAACTGGAACACCCTGAAACAAGAAAATTCTATAGAAGTATCTAAACAAGGCTGGGACCACCATTTCACTGATAATTAAGGCGCCTCGTTACGAAGGAATCGGAACATTGGGAAAACGGGGAGAAAACGGTTGGCGGAAGGATTGATTCAACGTGGCGTCGAAGGGTGACAAGAGAAAGAGCCCGGGAAAGTTTGTGTGCAAAGAACAACAGTTACATTCGTTTCCCTCTCCGGAGAATAAGGGGCCAAAAGAAAGAAAAAGGACTGTAAAGGGACGAGGAAAGGGACGGAGTTCGATCGCGATTCTTTGGGGAAGAAGGGAAGCCTCTTCTCCAGCGCCAACTTCGCACTTGGTTCGGCAAACTCATTAAAGGGGCAGAATGATGGCGTGAGAGGGAGCAGCCCCCATGAAGCGAAATTGAAAGCAAAGATCCTGGATTGTTCCTTTTCACTAGAGACCTCCTTTCGATCACACACTGGAACCATTTTTGAGGGAGGTGATTGACAGTGAGCAAGCCGACTCTCACTGGTATTCGTTGATGTTGGTGTCGCCTGGAACCATTTAATCAATCCTATTAGGCCTGTCATTATCAAGCTTGAGTGAGAGAGGGACGGGGCATGGTTACTGAGGAGGAAGTAACTATAGTAGTAAAGTAATAACGCTGCAAAGTCCTTGTCACATGGGATTATTATTCTACTGGACATACGTACAGAAATTTTGGCTGTTCATTTATTGTTTCTTTCATGTGCAGTTATTGAAATGGCTATTTTTGATGGTTCCACCAGTTTTGGCCCCCAAAAACACAAATTAGGCTCGGATTTTCCTTTCAACAGATTATTTTTGATCATTGACAGTACCATTATTAATTGTCTTGATTCTGTTCATACAACCTCCAGTGTTATTATACAAATGTATGGTGATTTCAGAAAATTTCCCATGTTTTTGACTCATAAAAAATGAATTTCGGGAGCTTAACCTTCGTTACAGCCTCAATTCTTCACTCTTCGGTCAAAATCAACCAAATATTCGGTCTTCTCGCCCTAAAAAACATGGAAAACGATACCTCACAAACTCATGTTCACTAAAACCTCAAAAATCCCTCGAAAACCCCTATTTTTACACTCATTTTTCTCTCATATCACCCCTGGGTGTATGCCGATCGGGCTGCTGTGTTTCGGAGTACAACTAGGAGCCAAATGTGTTCCCAAATGGGGACCCGAACTGTGTGCGGAAAAACGACGATTTTAGACCAAAATGTAACGTAAATTTAAGGCTGCAACTTCCTTAGAACCTCAATTTTCCACTCTGGTCAAAATCGACTTCATATTCGGTCTTCTCGTCCCAAAAACATGGAAAACGATACCTCAAAAGCTCATGTTACTAACATGTTACTAAAACACCTATTTTTATACACATTTTCACTCATAACACCCCTGGATGTATTCCGATCGGACTGCAAAGTTTCGGGACACAGCTAGGGCCCAAATGGAGCATTTTTGCGAAAGAACGAATTTTTTAGACCGAAAATGAAGCCGGTACACTGATACGGCGTACGGCGGGTGGACATTGCATTTTTGGAATCTACGCACCTTGAAACGTAAAAGAACAAAATGTTGAGGGGGTGTTATAAAAATTTTTCGCTGAGCGATTACATAGGTGTATTATTCACAGAATAATAAACAAAAAGCCATTCCAGTTCCAGGGCTTTTCGTCCGACTGCCCTGCCAGCGTCGTGGACGTGATCAGCTGTCCTCCAATGAAAGGATCGGAATTCGACCTAATCATTTCGCTCTTTACTTGGCTATTCATCCCCCCCCCCCCCCCCCCCGAGCGGTGATAGGTTCGCCCAACAGCTGCATGTTTCGTGCTTGGACGTGTCACCACGTGTCACTGCGGTCACCCATCCAAGTACTAACCACACTGAGGTATCTTAACTTCGATGATCCCACGGGAACTGGTTTATTCCACCTGATAAGGCCGAGGAGGAAGTAACTAGAGGTTAGCGTAAAAGTTCCAGTCAAAAAGTATGACTGTATACGTGAATTCTCGAAGTTATACGCGAACCTCCTAACGAGTTTCCTTGGTTTGGTTCACCTATTTGAATAGGTACCTACTCTTTCGCTCTCAGATATTTTTATTGTTAAAATTATTTCTATTGATTCAATCAGCTTCTCCTACTTTTGTTAATTTTACCGAATTACTCGTAACAAAAATAGGAATTTCAATTTCAGTTTCAATTTCAATAGCAATTTTCAAATGTATGTTAATTATTACTGTTGTTGTTATTAAAAAATTAATAACAGCAGAAATAACTGAGTGTTTTTAAATTATTGCAAATATATATACAAATAACTAAAATGGAATTGTGAATTTATGTTGTTTCTATTCCTTGCTCAATAATAATGTGTTGTCACTAAAAACCCGCTAACCCTTATCCTCTTGACCTGATCCACCCCGGAATCACTTGTGCAGCATTACTTTGGAGTGGGGTCGATCACTAGGCGATTTCATGCCCTCTTCTGATGTCTTCTGGCGGTCTCCAGTTTGCCTTCATCTGAGGAACGGGTCGACCAGCTTTGAAACAGTATATTTTGTGCGTCGAATCACCGTACTCATGGCCAGTTTCATGCGCAGACAGACAGAAGCGCCGGTTTTAAATTTTTTTGGACACAAGGGCTGGTTCGTGGTACCGTGACGAAAGCGCCGAATGAGTTGGTCAGAAGCGCCCTGAAGTGGAACGGAGTTTCATTCGACCTCAGAGCGCGTCGAACGATTTTAAGGGGACGTTCGCAGGGATCATGTTCTGCTTTTCGCTGGCAGCCATTTCTGACGTGATGCCTTTCAACTTCACTTTCTTGTCCATGGTGTGTGTACTTTCGTTCTCTAAAATTTAAGTGCGTTCTGCGTTGGTCACTAATTTTGCTGTGCAACTTTTATTGGTGCAACGCCACTTCATCCTCCCATCATCGTACACAGAAAACTGTCTGAAGACAGAGTACACTGATCAGAGATGCTCGAGTTGTGAACGTGCCTGTTACCACTGAACTACAAACGGCACGGGCAGTGCGGAATTCCAGCGCTTCTGGGACTAACTGCAGTACTAAAAAAGCTGCAAATTATTACACAATGGTTTATTATTTACCTATATAGATACCCCTTCTGCGTAGATCACTGTTTTCTGTGGTCAATACCTACCCTCAAGTCCCCCCCCTCTCCTCCCCAGGAAAGCTCTAAATCGATCATTAATTATTTGTAGTTATTCATGAAGCATAAGGTAAATAATAAACCGATGTGTAATAAAACGTTGTGTAAAAAACGCTGCAAAGTCCTTGTCACATGGGTTTATTATTCTATTGGACATACCTACAGAAACGTTGGCTGTTCATTAATTGTTTCTTTCATGCGTAATAATGGAAATAGCTACTTCTGATGGTTTCCATCAATTTTGGCCCCCAAAACACAAATTAGGTAGGTACGATCTTTTTTTTTTTTTTTAACTATCTCTGATCATTGGTAGTGCCATTTAATCGTCCTGAACCACGTCTTGACACTTTTTCCAGTGTTAATATACAAACTGATGGTGATTTCAGACGATTTCCCAGGTTTTTCACTCATAAAAAATCAATTCTGGGAGCTGAACATTTGGTAGAACTCAATTTTCCACTCTTTGGTCAAAATCGACATCATATTCGGTCTTCTCGTCCCCAAAAACATAGAAAACGATATCTCAGAAGCTCATGTTACCAATATGTTGCTAAAACGTAAAAAGTACCTATTTTTACACACATTTTCACTCATAACACCCCTGGGTATATTCCGATCGGGCTGAAAAGTTTCGGGACACAACTAGGGCCCAAATGGAGCATGTGTGCGAAAGAACGATTTTTTTAGACCGAAAATGAAGCCTGTACACGTGATACGGCGGACGGCGTACGGCGGACGGACATTGCATTTTTGGAATCTATGCACCTTGAAACGTAAAAGAAAAAAGTTTGAGGGGGTGTTATAAAAATTTTTTGCTGAGCGAATACATAGGTGTATTATTAACAGAATAATAAACCAAAACCATTGTGTAATAATTTACACGTATAGATCTTCTGCGTAGATCACCGTTCTTTGGTTAATACCTACCCTCGAGCTCCCCACAGGAAAGCCCTAAATCAAGTGGTGGAGCTGGCCAAATAATTATAGTTTCATAAAAATGCGCAGGGAAGTTTGTGAATAAATTGATTGATTGAAATTCATTGCGGACCCTCTTCTTCCAATGATCTTATGCCAATTTATTGCATTGAATTGGATGCAATCATTGAAAATCACTGAATTCCAATAAATATTGATTGATTGATTGAAATCCAATTCTAAGTGAATTATTCAATTCCAGTTAAAATCAGTTCCAATTGAAACCAATTCCAATTGAAATATCCATTGAAAACCATTGAAAACCACTGGAAACCATTGAAAACCATTGGAAACGATGAACGACCCCCCAATGTTGGGTGCATGATTGTTCCGGCGTCCCTAGCAATGATATCTGGGCTGAATTTATACAATTTGAATCACTCTCCTGTCGGTTGCAAACTTTAAGGCCTTACTGTGAACGAACGGCTGGACGTCCGGGCGGTCTCAAAAAACTCCCAAGTTCAAGAACTATTTAAAAACGTTAAACAAATTCGAGATAACGGCGTCCTGAAGATTTCAACCCCTATTTTTCACCCCTTAGAGAGATGACTGACAGTAACGCCGAGCTTCGCGGACCAACCAGAACCCCAAATGGGACCTAAAAACCAAATTTCATCAGCAGTTTTGGTTCATGGTAAGTAACTAAGGAAAGTGCGAAGTACGGCGTACGGCGGACAGACAGAAATTTTTGTATTGCAGTTTTGGATTCTACATACCTTGAAACGGAAACCATCAAATTTTTGAGGGGGGGGTTGAAAAAATTGTTTCATTGCTCGATTCAAAAGGTTCATTATTGAAAATAATAAACCAAAAGCCGTGCGTGTTTTTAATCAGCTGTTTCCCTACTCCTTAAATGATAAATGTGGGCTGGATGTATACTGTATGATTCGTAGTCATGTTGGAGCTTCTCGGTTCAAACGTCAGGGCCATAGGTACTGTGAACGAACGGGTGGATGAACGATGCTCCAGGTGATCTCAAAACGCTGCAAAGTCCTTGTCACATGGGTTTATTACTCTACTGACATACCTACAGAAATTTTGGCTGTTCATTTTTATTGTTTATTTCATGTGAAATAATTGAAATAGCTATTTCTGATGGTTTCCATCAATTTTGGCTCCTAAAACACGCATTAGGTACGCTCCTTTTTTTTCTATTTATCTTTGATCATTGGTAGTGCCATTTAATCGTCTTGATCTACGTGTAGATACTACTTCCAGTGGTATTATACAAATTGATGGTGATTTCAGACGATTTCCCAGGTTTTTGACTCATAAAAAATCAATTTTGGGAGCTGAACATTTGGTAGAACCTCAATTTTCCACTCTTTTGGTCAAAATCGACTTCATATTCGGTCTTTTCGTCCCAAAAATATTGGAAAACGATTCCTCAAAAGCTCATGTTACTAGCATGTTACTAAAACACAAAAAGTACCTATTTATACACACATTTTCACTCATAACATCCCTGCGTATATTCCGGTCGGGCTGAAAAGTTTCGGGACACAACTAGGGCCCAAATGGAGCATGTGTGCGAAAGAACGACTTTTTTAGACCAAAAATGAAGCCGGTACACGTCATACGGCGGACTGCCGACGGCGTACAGCGGACGGCGGACGGACATTGCATTTTTGGAATCTACGCACCTTGAAACCTAAAAGAACAAATTTTGAAGGGGGGGGGGGGGGGGGTTATACAAATTTTTTGCTGAGCAAATACATAGGTGTATTATTCACAGAATAATAAACCAAAACCGTTACTTTCCTGTAGCGAATTCAGGCTTTTTGGTGTACCAAATTGGGGACCGGCGCTTACGGGCAGCCGCCGTTTCCTGGGGGTGATTCGTCTTCGTAAATCCAAATATGGAAGAGCAGTTCAAACAAACGGTACTACTTTCCCTGTATACCCCCCCCCCCCCCCCATACTTGGGCGCGCTCGATTTTGATCGCCTCACGCCCGCCCAATCGCTTTAGGCATTTGAACATTTTTCTTCCACACTTTCATAGGCTTAGGTAGAATTTGTGGCAGGGTAGGTGCGGGAAAGATAGAGTTAGTGACCTTGACCCCGGGTTTCTCGCGGTTGTTTTGATTTGGATGTCTGCCCTATGAATGGTGTGGGTTGCTAATCTCCTCTCAAGGGTTACTTTCATAATGGACACATTCATACTAAACCTGGATCGTAACTTTTCGTCAGTAACAACTTCCAATAAAATCAGTACCTAATTTTTTTCTTTCTTTATTATCAGGAACCCCCCCCCCCCCCTTACAGTACAACTATGTTAGTGATTCCAAGTTGAAATGACAGAATCGAGCAGCCGAGTTGGGGGAGGGGGTATAAAGGAAATACCTACTGAACGTTACTATCGGCGTTACTGTCAGTCATCTCTAAGGGGTGAAAAACACAGGATGAACTTTTTAGAACGCCGTAGCGAAAACTTTCAATAAAAACCACAGTCATGCAGCATGGCTATAAGAGCGAATTTTCGAAGTTTTCGGCATCTTCCTCCTCCGCCTAAAATTTTCTGAAAATTAATTTTCGGCCAATGTTTTCCCAACTTGATACCATACAAAATTAAAACAGGAGTAGTTTTACGCAAAGTAAAATTTGGGGTGGAAGGAGGGGGAGGGGGAAATCAAAAATGTTTTGAATACCAGAAGAGTAGGTATTGGATACGTAACAAATTTTTTGTTCCATTTTTTGCCGAGTAACACCTCGGTTTGTAGATTTTCCAACGCTGAACACGATGGTGAAGTCAGAATTGCGATATCCCATTCCGTTATCAGATTAGAGCAGACGAACCAGGAAGAACATCTCAAGAAATAACCACGTTCCTTCATCTTCAAAGTGCTCCAGTTTGAGAATGGAATGAGATATCGCAATTCTGATTTCACCATCGTGTTCAGCGTACAAAAACCTTTAAAATGAGGTGTCACTTGTCAGACTTTTTCATTTTGGGAATTTATGGGTAATTTTCCCCCCCCTAAAACTCCCCAAAACTCCCCCTTAGGGTGACCCGATTCAGCCCATCTTCGAACTTAGCCTGTCGATTGCCAAGACAGATTTTTCGTGCAAATTTGAACTTTTTATCTCAATTCTTTCGAGAGTTATCGTCTGGAATGACACATACATATATAAATATATATAAATATATAAATATATAAATATATAAATATATAAATATATAAATATATAAATATATAAATATATATATATATATATATATATATATATACATATAATTTTTGGTGTCTTTCGGCAGGGAATTCAGGATGGTCTGAAACGGATTTTGGTATAAAAAAAACCAGTCATGCAGCATGACTTAATGAGCGAATTTTCAAAGAAATATTCGAATTAATGGCTATGGTTTTGAATAAAGGAAAACTTCGGTCTAAAATTTGGTTTTCTATGTATATTCTCTTCGTATTTATTTTAATTTGTACGTTTTGTCCATCCTGATTCTACCGTTTGTTTATTACGTAATTGTACTAAGTGCTTATTTATTTGATCGCTGTGGGTAAATTCAAGGAGTTGTACTAATCGTTTGCCTCCCCCTTTTTTGCTTCGAACTCTCGTCTTCAATTAATACTTCTCACATATTTCAATCTGACCACTCTAAGGGGGTGGGGGAGGGGGGGGGGGTAAGAGTTTAAAGATTATCCTAGTTTTGGGTAATTTTTGCGCACTTTAAATGCTCTAATTTAAGAACGGGTTTAGATATCTAAAATCCGATTTCACTATCGTGTTCAGCGTGCAAAAACCTTTAAAATGAGGGGTCACTTGTTAGAAAATAACATTTTGGGGATTTTTGGGTAATTTTTGCGCACTTTAAATGCTCTAATTTGAGAACGGATCAAGATATCTAAAATCCGATTCCACCATCGTGTTCAGCGTGCAAAAACCTTTAAAATGAGGGGTCACTTGTTGGAAAATAACATTTTGGGGATTTTTGGGTAATTTTTGCGCACTTTAAATGCTCTAATTTGAGAACGGATCAAGATATCTAAAATCCGATTCCACCATCGTGTTCAGCGTGCAAAAACCTTTAAAATGAGGGGTCACCTGTTAGAAAATAACATTTGGGGATTTTTAGGTAATTTTTGCGCACTTTAAATGCTCTAATTTGAGAACGGATCAAGATATCTAAAATCCGATTCCACCATCGTGTTCAGCGTGCAAAAACCTTTAAAATGAGGGGTCACTTGTTGGAAAATAACATTTTGGGGATTTTTGGGTAATTTTTGCGCACTTTAAATGCGCCAAAACCCTCCTTAGAGTAGGCCAATTTCGCCCATCTTCGAACTTAGCCTTTCGATTGCCAAGATAGATTTTTTGTGCAAATTTGAGCTGTTTATCTCAATTCTATCGAGAGTTATCGTCTGGAGTGACACATATATAAATAAATATATATATATATATATATATATATATATATACATATAAAAAAGTGTTAAATTTCAGGAATCGTTTTAGAATGGTCTGAAACGGATTTCTATGAAGAAAATTTCCAAAAATTTATATTATTTAAATTTCGAAGCCATTGCAATAGCTTCATTTTCTTTGAAAATTCGCTAAAATCTTTCGGAAATTCGAGTTTTAAAAATTTTGGACCGAGAACTATAGCTTCCTTTTCTTCGAAAATTCGCTAAAAGTACCAAGCAAACATCCAACCCAGCCGAAATTATTTTGTCTTCAAAGTTTCAAAACTAGAATGAATGAGGTTTCTCAAATTTACGCCAAATCGTTGGGCCTTCGTTTCACATTCAAAATGACCCTCAGATTTGGGTTCCTAACGGATGCTGGCCAGGACACAGGAGCACGTCCACCCCCAAGAAAAATTAGGAGGGAGGGAGATTCGCTGTTGAAACTTCCAGCTTTACAAAATGTACAGGACTGATTTGATTAGGTAGGTACGTCGTCATTAAAATTTGCGCGGGAAAAGCTGGCTGTCGTTGGGAAGGGAGGAGGGGGCTTCCGAGGTAGTACGCGGAAGCCATGGAAACAATCAAACAAGGAGCACAGTAGATGTGTGCTCCCGATTTAAATGTATTTAAAGAGTCATTGTGAATGGAAAAGAGGGATTGGTGACACGAAACGGATTTCCGCCAATGAGAGACCATCTTGTATCGCGAAAAATTAATATCTGTTAGTCGATGAGCACACCGCTACGTTTGCTCCAAGCACTGCCTGCTATGAGTAAAGTAAACTGTGGAGTTAAATGAATGTTCATTGATATTTTCTCGCTTGAGTGTGTTTGCGAAATTCTCTCTTTAAATTTGCCTTCGGCTTTCAAGCCATGCGGGGCATATGTAGGTCGATATTCTTCCTGATGCTGCTGTTTTGGTTTATTATTCTGTGAATAATACACCTATGTAATCGCTCAGCAAAAAAATGTTATAACACCCCCTCAAAACTTTTTTCTTTTACGTTTCAAGGTGCGTAGATTCCAAAAATGCAATGCCCGTCCGCCGACCGTACGGCGTACGCCGTTCGCCTTATCACAAAAACTAATTCATTTTCGGTCTAAAAAATTTGTTCTTTCGCACACATGCTCCATTTGGGCCCTAGCTGGGACCCGAAACTTTGCAGCCAGGTCGGAATATAACCCAGGGGTGTTATGAGTGAAAATTTGTACAAAAATAGGTACTTTTTGTGCTTTAGTAACATGTTAGTAACATGACCTTTTGAGGTATCGTTTTCCATGCTTTTGGGGACGAGAAGACCGAATATGAAGTCGACTTTCAACAAAGAGTGGAGAATTGAGGTTCTACCAAATGTTCAGCTCCCAAAATTGATTTTTTATGAGTCAAAAACCTGGGAAATCGTCTGAAATCACCATCAATTTGTATAATAACACTAGAAAAAGTGTCAAAACGTGGATCAAGACGATTAAAATGGCACTACCAATGATCAAAGATAATTTGAAAGAAAAAAAGGGGGCGTTAGTAATTCGTGTTTTGGGGGCCAAAATTGGTGGAAACCATCAGGAATTGCTATTTCAATTATTTCACATGAAAGAAACAATAAATAGCAGTACAATTCTGTAGGTGTCTCCAATACTCGTAGAATAATAAACCCATGTGACAAGGACTTTGCAGCGTTTTTCCTTGTGGAATGACGATGTTGTTCGTAGCTTCTTGGTTGATATTATTATGACTTGCTGCAGATGGTTTTGCTAGTGGGGGCTGGATAGGATGTGAATGGGAGTGTGGTTTGGAAATGTGAATCTCGCTTGAGATTTTTTTTTCTTTATACCATCACAACACAAATTTATCACAAGTGAAACGGAACCAGCTCTCGCGCTCTTCTCTCATTGCCCATTCTACAGTTTTCGGTTTTGATACGGACTTAAAGGCTTTCTCGCTCGTTTCGTTTGATTTCGACCCGATAATCGGTTTTCATTCCGTTTTGCCTTCCCGATCTCGACCCTCGCTTTGTAGGTACCTACCTACTCTGCTTTCGTTCCTGATTTCGACCCTCGCTCTCGACTGGGGTTTTCGTTTTCAATCGTACCAAAGAAAAGCGGTGTTATTCAAAGGTTGTCTATTTCACCAATGCAACGCCACACGAAATGGATATAGACATTCCCGCAGTTTGTTGTTGCAGTATTAATGGAAATAGACAACATTTCAATAACTCCGTTTTTCTTTGGAATGGGTTTCCACGGTTTCATTGCGAGTGATTTAGTTCGTTTCAGCCGTGTCATCATGATTGATAATTCGGTAATTTTTATCCAAAAAACGTATTCGCGGTTGACTGTGACAGAAAAATTAAGGACTCGTGACACAGGCCGTGACTACTTTCGAAAGTTTAATAATGTTGAAAAGTGCCCAAACGGAGTGGTTGAGTGGATGCCCGGTAAGTGGCAAGTTAATTTTGGTTTATTATTTTCAATAATGAACCATTGGAATCGAGCATGAAAAAAAAATTCTTACCCCCCCTCAAAATTTGATGGTTTACGTTTCAAGGTATGTAGAATCCAAAACTGCAATAAAAATATTTCTGTCTGTCCGCCGTACGCCGTACGCCGTACGCCGTACGGGCCACTTTTCTTAGTTACCATGAAAAAAAATTTATGATATTCGGGTTACAGGTTCCGTTCGCTGTCTAGTTGGTCCTCGAAGCTCGACGTTACTGTGAGTCATCTCTAAGGGGTTCAAAATAGGGGTTGAAATTTTCAAACGCCTATACAATTTTTTTACGTGAATATTTTTACGGTTTTAAATAGTTCTTGAACTTGCGAGTTTTTTAAGACCATCCGGAGCATCGTACGTCCAGCCGTTCGTTCACAGTAAGGCCCCGAAGTTTGCACCGACAGGCATTTTCCACTCCAGTGTGAATGAAATTGTATACAATTCAAACCAAATCTCGTCACCAGAGACGCGCCCACAATAGGAAATTTGGCGGAGATAGAATCATTGCTAGGGATCACCTGATTATATTGGCGGAGTATGAAGTCGAGTTGGTTGTTCTGTGATATTATTTCATTTGAAAAATGATGGCTCTTTTGGAGTTTGTTGGTAGGTAGTGAAACTTGAACAAACGTTGAAGTATTATTGATGGGTAAATTATTACTACGGTAAATCATTACTCAACGGTAAATTATTACACAACGGTTCATTATACCATCTACGTAGAAGGGGCTGGAGTTTTTTGGTAGGTACTTTTGCAACTTTTTTCATTCCTCATCAACAATTTCTTTTCAGAACTTCATTCTATGTGTGTTTCTTTTTGTTAGGTACTGTTTGTCATCGGCAGAATTATTTTAGCAACATTTAACTCGAGATTTAGGTAGGTACCTAGTAACGAGTACGGGGTTAGGTACCAACCTACGGAGCTGCAGCTGTGATCGGCTTAGCTGTGATCTGTAACAGAAGGGTATTCTATACAAAATAATAAACCGTTGTGCAGGGATTTGCAGCGTTTTTTCGCATGCTAATGCTCAAACGGTCGTATTGATGCGTAGGTGAAGGATGGTATTGCAGATTTGCCCCATTTATCTGTCAAAATAAAGAAGCATTCGACTCTTCCATTTTACGCATTTATACGCTTACATTTACGTTCTTCAATTTATACGTTATTTATTATACAATTTTATGTAATCCGTGGAATAATTTTGATTGCCATTTCAGTTATCTACCAGTTTAGTTATGTATGTATGTAGGTACCATTTTAGTTGCAATTAGTAACCATTTTCTAGTCTTATATAACCTACACCCACACACATACATCTAACTACATCGTAATTAATACAAAATTTTCGCATTAGCAGCTCTGGTACATATTGTTCCTACAACTACTTGACGGACAACACACCCAGCCTACCTTTCCTTTGTGCACCCCCTCTGGTTCGAGCTACGAGCCGCCACTGGTTCCTAACCTCAAACAAATTTCAAGGAAAACAAGTACAGATACTGTGTATCTATATACTCTACGTGTTGATCCGGGTGTTGAACAAGTAAGGAAAAAATATTGAATACGTCAACCCTACAGAAGCACGCGCTATTGAAAGATGAAAAGGAGAGGAAAGGGCAAGTTGAAAATGAAACGGGAGAAGAAAGCGAGCTAGTGTGAAAATTTACTATCGTCCAAAAAGTATACTTCAAGTTTTAGGTCATAGAACTTCAAATAAGCTGTTACCAAATTCGCTGAGAATCCGGCAATGAGTCCAATATGTTTAGTAGGTACATATATGTACTTTTTAAACTGTTGACGATTCTTCCCCGTTTCAGAGCATTCTGAATCCATCTCTGTATGTCGATGTTTGAGTGTTGTGTGTGACTAGACGATTTCACGGTAGCGAAATAAAATATGTATTCCGAATTTCGCCAAAATATTTGTAATGACTAACGAAAGGATGAGTTCAAAGATGAGCCTTTAAAATAAATATAAAAAATTAAAAAAACTTGTTCAAAAAGTGGTAAAATAACCGAAAATTCACCAAAACCGGTGTCAAATAGTGACTCGAGAAAGAAAAATATTATTTCAGTAGGAATATGTTCACTGGTAGGTATCAAACAAAGAACTAGTGGACTAATAATTTATATTAACCAAATTGCCAGAATCACAGTAAATATAGATGAAAACGTTAGGCTCGATCTTATTGGTAAGAGAGGATCGAGAAAAGTGTTTAGATCGACATTCAATAGTGGGGGAAGCCAGGCGCTCGCGGGCACCAGTTCCAGGAGGCGCTGCCAGGGGCAGCAAATACAAGCTGAGCGAGGATTACAATTTCGTCCAAATAGTTTTCACAAAAAAAGGTTTCAAATTTGAGTTGTGTGGGTCAAAAATCGCTATGGATCGTCGAAATTAGTTATCAGTCAGCAACTTCGAAAACTCACCCTTATGTTCATGCTGTATGCCGGAACTTTTCAAACAATTTAGCGGCAACATACACAGCTAATTCCAATGGTTCACAAGGACAACCTCAAAATTTCAAGGCAAGACCCACTAGATACACAAGGTACACTAGCAGGGTCATTCTGAGTGGGTCATCCTCTCCTTCAATACCGGCCGGTCTTGCCGGTTTTGCATAACCGACCAGCACTTCGTTAGGATGAGTTCCAGCTCAAGCATCACACTTGAGCTGTCAATTTCATCTGTCGGGGTTGAAGGAGGGATGGAATGGACTTAATTCCATGGAGGGATGGGTATGAAAGGTTTGATATTTTGGAGGATGAGAACTGTCGATCGCAATACTCCGTTTAATGCAGTGGGTATGTTAGGTCTTGTTAAGGTCAGCAGGGGATTCACTAAGCCAAAGAGACATCTCTTTTCGGTCTGACTCTCTCTTTTGGATGAAGAGATTTTTATAGTATCCATGACAGGGTTATTCAGTAACTTCTAAAAGAGAGAGTTGGTGGCCATCTTGGCATTTTCGATCTCTTTCAGAGAGACACCTAACTAGGTGTCATTTCTCGTTTGTTTGATATTGAGTTTGTATCATCCTTCGTTCATCGGCTACCATATTGGTCATTTTGATGTATGTTTTTTCATCTCTTAAAGGTAAGTCGATTGTTCATTAAAATATAATTGTCGATTCATGAGTAAAAACCTCTGAGTAGGGTTGAGAGCTATTCAGTAAAATAGAAGA
Organism: Leptopterna dolabrata; assembly: GCA_954871275.1. Taxonomy (NCBI): domain Eukaryota; kingdom Metazoa; phylum Arthropoda; class Insecta; order Hemiptera; family Miridae; genus Leptopterna; species Leptopterna dolabrata. The sequence continues at coordinate 94,881,836 of OX940974.1, forward strand.
ACCTGGGAGGCACTTGAAGAGACTGTCTCCCGGGGGAGACTATCTCTCCCAGGAGATTTTCCGAATAGATAATCTATTTTCACTATATCTTTTAGTGAATAGGCCCCCAGGTCTATACTAGCGGTGCTAATCCCCTACATTGGTTTGTTGCGAGAAAAAAAATGATCTGGGTATATCCATTCTGGTTTCCATTATTTTAGTTTTCTTGTAAATAATACCAAACTTTTCTTGTCTTACCAATCAGAAGATAAATTTTGAGTGCTATAAATTTTAATTATCAGTTTAACGAGAATTGCTACTTCTCCACTATTTATATTGGTTAGATTCAGGGTCCATTTGTTATAATGAAAACAATTAATAGACTCAAAATTTGGTTTTAAAATGTTCGAAATGCACACTATGCTTTTTTATATGAGAATTTGGGAATGAAGCACGCCAATCCTAATAAACAATACACACTTCAATAATAATGATAAATTATGAGTAGGTATGCAACTGTATATAGGTGAGATGATGGGAATGACAGAAGTTTCATATGGTGATGGTTGTTTCATATGGAACCACTTGGGTCACCTTGGAATGACGCAGGTTGTATCGCGATGGCAGCAGCCTGACTATTATAAGCCAGCCAAGTTTTCAATTACAATTATAATTAATTATGGGTAGGAAAAAGGGGGAGGGGGTCCCCATGAATCGAAATATGGTTAAGAATATCAAAAGATTCGAACTATCGAGAGATGACATTGAAATTGTAATGTGTATATTATAAAAGGATTGAGAATTGTTCAATTTTTTTAAAATGCAATCAACCGCTGATCGAATTTTGTGCTGGTTCCCCTCATTTTACAGCTCTTAGCACCTTTCTTAGTGAAACATACAAGAAGCTGAACATTGTCAGCTTTGAAATATTAAACGCAGTCAAAGTCTGGATCCGTGCTAGTTGGTACTGCCGAACTTGTCGATTCTTACAACAGTTCAAGAAAAAATTGTTGAACTCCTGAAAATCCCTGAATACCCTTCGGCTACAACAACTGAGTCCTTTCGTTACATAGGTACCTATCTGTCCTTGCATGGAGTGGCCGGGCTCGCCACTAACGTCGAGCTCGTCGAAAAAATTGAACTGATCAAAATATTGTAGTGATTAAGGATGGAACAGACGAGGCCGAAAGTTAGCTTGAGAATGATTATGTATTTGTTGGCCCCTCGGCTCTTTATAGGCCCCTGACATGATCAGAGGGGGGTCGGGGGGGTCCCCACTCTGAGGTACAACATGTATGTACATTACATTGGTTGTGGAGGAGCAGCCGATCACAACACTGCTCCCCCCAGAATTTAAGTAACGCATTTAGTTAAATTTTGTTCTGTTGCGGTGGCGGTTGTCGGGCGTGGGAGGTGCGTATGCTGGTTGCGGTGGTTGCGGTGGTCCGTTGTGGCTGTCCGGGTCGGTGTCGTTGGGGGCGGTACGTTTGCGACGTATGAAGAGCCGGGGTGTTGGTTGAGTGCGTGGGTACGGCCGCGGCGGCTGTTGTTGCGGGCGCCAGGTGCATGGGGTGCGGCGTTTTTGTGCTCGGGGGTCCCATGTGCGGGCGGTAGAAACACGAGCCGTTCGTCGCGCTGCGTGTGGTCGGTCGTGGCTGCGTCGGCGGTCGCTGTTGTCGTCTGTTCGAATCACACGAACCTCTTCGGTGACGGTAGCCACTCGAGGGAGGGGGAGCGACGGGTTTGAGGCGATCGGCGAGAGCAGCGAGTTTCGTAACGTCGGGTTCATCGCGCGCCGCTATGTGAAGGCGAATGCTGTCTGGAAGGGAGCGTGTGAAAAGCTGCCGAACGAGCGGGGTCGGTGTGTCGGCCGGGAGTGCTCGAGTGAGTCGGCGGGCGAGGACAGACGGTAGTTCGTCGTTGGAAGTCGATTGAGTAAGGCGGTGAGCCGGGAGCCGTCGGACGGTGCGTGCGTGGCGAAAAGGCGAGTTGTCAACGTCTGGTAGCTGTTGGCGTTCGATGGTGCCAGCCGCCGCTAGTAATTCGCCGAAATGGGCCGACGCTTTCGCGTTGAGGTCCGGTAATATTCGGCGAAGTTTCGCGTGGCATGGAGCATGGAGGTCCCTTCGTGACGATTTGATGTTCTACGCGTTGCGGTGTGTCGGCCGGGAGGGCTCCAGGGAGTCGGCGGGCGTGGACTGACGGATTCTCGTGCTCGGAAGTCGGTTGGGGTCGTCGTAGAGGTCCGCTTGTCGGGGCTCGAAGGCGCGGGCGAATTTAGCATGCGGCGTCGTGAGGCCTTCGTGAGTCAATGTGATCTCGAGTTGGGCGAATCAGACGTGCGGGAATGCGGGGTCGTACGGCCGGAGCTGGAGCGTTGATGTCGGTGGAGTCGTTTCTGCGGGTGTCGGTGGTTTCGGGTCCGTGTTCTCGTTGTAGGCGCCAGTCCCGGAGAGGTGTCGTCTGGAAGTGTCAGCAGGAAGTGTGCGAGGCGCCGGCGTCCGTTTCCTTATATAGGAATCGGATGGTGGGGCGAAGTAGCGGGGGGCCGGTGCGTTGGGCGTCGAGGCGGGCGTCGGAGTGGGGCGCCGCTTTGTGGCGTCGGTGGGGGCGGCGCTGTGGGGCGTCGGAGTGGGGTGCGTGTGCCGGGCGTAGTGCTGCGGAGGTGGGGCTCGTCGCAGACGGTCGGCGGGCGCTGAGCGGCGTTGTTCGTCGTTGCTAGGCGCTGTCGTCGCACCGCGGTCGCAGACGGCGGGCGGAGGCTGCGTGTCACCACTCGGGGTCACCAGTGTAGTGATTAAGGATGGAACAGACGAGGCCGAAAGTTAGCTTGAGAATGGTTATGTATTTGTTGGCCCCTCGGCTCTTTATAGGCCCCTGACATGATCAGAGGGGGGTCGGGGGGGTCCCCACTCTGAGGTACAACATGTATGTACATTACATTGGTTGTGGAGGAGCAGCCGATCACAACAAATATATTATATGTATAACATTGATATGAGCATTTAAATGCGTCGGAAAACATGCAGGATGAACAACATGGAGAGGTGGACGAGCTAGACGATCTCGGGGGGCGAGTTCGACGGTTGCATCTCTTTGGTTGGGGGACGAGTTCGACGGTCTCCGCCCGAAGCTTTCTCGCTGTCTTCCAGACTGGTGGAAGAGCAGGCACCGGCCCCCTTGCATAACTAATTTCAATGTTATTAAGTGCCTTTCACATATAACGCGACACATTGGTACTCCCATAGTACTTCCATTCTCACATATATGATTTTTGAGGGGGCGTGGTGGCTCTCCTGAGCTGATACTGAGCAGGTAGCAGCTCGTTTCAGATGTTCAAATCTCGTCAACATCATCCGAGTAGCGTCTACCTATTGAGACTATAGATGCATTTTATTTATGTTTTTTGTACCTAGTGAGTATGCCAAATTTGAGTGTGATATGAGAATATGCCTGTTCCTTCAAATTTGCTCATTGCATCAAGGAGATTGGGCAGGGGGTGTTTAAATTGGTTTATATAGGAACCAATGGCATAAGTATAATAAATTCAACAACAGTATTAGTAACCAGGAAGGAGATTTTATTATGGATAAAAATTGTTACATCGGTTTGTGTTGCATGAGGGGTGAGGGTCAACAGATTGGAGTGTCCTCGGTTTCTGATTTATTCCCAGGTACCTTCACCATTTATTTGTGGCCTCTTCAGTGGATACATCATGATTTGAGGTTCCCATAATGTACATTTATTGTAGGTTCTGTAACCTCAGTGCTGAGTCATATGAGAATAATGAAAAAGAAAATTATATGACAGCGGGAGAACTATTCTGTGTCAAAAAGTATGATTGAATATAATAAACCTTACCAGAAAAATTATAAAAGTAGTTGGGGGGTGGCGGTGGGGGGGGGGGGGGGGTAGTTATTGTTACCTAACTCATCTGTGTTTTAAAACCCGCAACCTACAAGTCGCGTTTGTGCGCACGATGAAAAAATGTAATCTCGAATAATTGAATGAGAAGAGATAAAAGAAATGCTCTGAAAAAACCACACCTATCACATGATTTCAATAAGAGATATTTGGGTTTGATGCGTTTCCAAGTATTTGGTTAATAGATGGTCGGGTTTTGGACAGAACATACAAGGTGTCTCAACTTAAGTCCGCAGGACTTCAGGGATCGATTCTACAAAGAATTTGTAACAAAAAGTGTCTCCAAGACTTTTTCTTAAATCCACTGTAAATGCCACTTTTTCCACTTTTAAGATTTTATTCGTGGTTTCGACCTTAAGTCATTAAAACGTCCATAACTTCCTCAATCCGTCAAATAAATTCAAATCTAATTATACCGTGGGAAAGAGCGTTAAATGTCTCACCTCAATAATGCACAATCAAAATTTTATGAGTGGGTTTCATGCGTATAAAACGAGACCAAAGTGCAAATTTTGAGAATTTCTGAAAATCTGACGTTTTTCTATCGGTTGTCTCTCTTTTAGCAATTTTTCTTTCGGTAGGGCGTCTATGAGAAAAACTTGCTTGAAATCGTACCTTTCCAACGGTGTCGTCAAACAAAATTAGCAAATGAGTTTAAGGGGAAAAAACGACATTTTAATGCAAAAAACAGGAGATTTTTCGGGGTAAAAAGTGACTCATTCAGGATTTAGGATTTCGGCCGAGTCAGGGTCAAACTCTACGTAAATTTTACGCTGAATGCTTGTGAAAGTCAATTGCTTTGCAGAATTTTTATTTATTTTTTTAACGAGAGTACCTACCTGTCTAATTTTGTAAATTTTAAGAAGAGCATCAGCATTACTGATTATAACTTATTATTAACTAATTAATCATAATTTGACCGATCAAACGTGTTTGGAAAGAAAACCCTTCAGTCGACTGTGGAAAATTTAATGCTATCAACCATGCCAATCCTATCGGAACCAAATGCTATATTCATGCCACAACCTCGATTTTGCTGAAAAATCTCCTGTCTTTGCATTAAAACGTCGTTTTTTCCCTTAAACTCTTTGCTAATTTTTGACGACACCGTTGGAAAGGTACGATTTCAAGCAAGTTTTTCTCATAGACGCCCCACCGAAAGAAAAATTACTAAAAGAGAGATAACCGATAGAAATACGTCAAATTTTCAGAAATTCTCAAAATTTACACTTTGGTCTCGTTTTATACGCATTAGGTAAACCTGCTCAAAAAATTTTGATTGTGCATTGAGGAGATGAGACATTTAACGCTCTTTCCAACGGTATAATTAGATTTGAATTTTCATGACGGATTAAGGAAGTTATGGACGTTTTAATGACTTAACGTCGAAACCACGAAAAAAATCTTAAAAGTGGACAAAGTGGCATTTAGAGTGGATTTTAAAAAAAGTCTACGAGAAACTTTCTGTTGCAAATTCTTTGTAGAATCGATTCCTGAAGTCCTGCGGACATAAGTTCAGACATCTTGTACATTAGGGTTCCCGATAATATGTTCCTGACTCAACCAAACGGCAAAGGAGCATCCTGACATAATATGTTAACCAAATAAAAACATATAGAAAAGTGTTGGCCGGTAAAGGAGAATAATTATGAATTCTTATAGGTGTGTTGAAGGGACGGGGGGGGGGGGGGGGCTTGTGCAATAGAATGTGGGTCGCGATGTTTGAGTTGGAGCGAAACGTTCGCCTCGCCGGTCGTCGTGAGATGGTCGGGGGCCGGCAAGGTCATATGATGACGCTGCCATAAAAATACCGGTAGGTCGGCTGAAGTCGGTGGAGCTCGGCTAGCGATGCTTCGTTCTTGCCTCTCGCGGGGGCCCCCCAGTGCTATCGATTTCGTGACTGGAAGATGTAACACTCTCGCGCCTCTCCATAGTTCTATGTGTCTTCGTGGTGTTTTCCCGGTATAATGGCGTTTATTTCTAGTATTAGGGCTGTCTGTAGGCTTTCTTTACGGTTTGATGTGCGTGTGTTGTCGGAATGCAAGTTGTCATCAGTGAGTTCAGCGGATCGGAATGTGATGTTGGTGGAGGAGTTGAACGCGAGGCTAAACAAACTAATGGGAACGCCACCTGGGTACCGGCAGTTTCCGCCTGATCGGAGTCATCTTGATGAGGAACTCGCTGCGTCCCAGGATGACCTGCCGATAAGGAGTATGAAGGACAGCTTTGACGAAGTGTTGATCCCACTGAGTACTTCTGGAGACCTCCAAGATCGCTACACGACCGTCATGGGTGCCGTTAGGATGGGCAGAGTAATGGAGGATATGGATACCTTTGCGGTCTGGTTGAGTCAAAAACATATCAGCAACCCTAAAGTGACGAGTGATATCACGCCATACACCATAGTGACCGTTCAGGTTGACGACATCAGCTTTGAGCATTTTAAGCCGAAAGTATGGAACGACATGCGACTAATAGGACATGTTGCGTGGGCTGGTAGGACCTCCTTGGAAGTACGGGTTTGTTGTGAATCGTTCATAGCAGGAGAGTGGCGGCATTTTACTACTGCCCACTTCATCATGGCTGCACGTAATAGCACGAACACCAAAGGAGCATTTGTAAACAAGCTGGTCCCTCAGGGTCCAGAAGAAGAAAAATTATACGAACAAGCTGTTCAAAGAAAGAAAAATCGAATCCAAGAAGAACAAATATCCCTCGCGAAAAACCCACCGACACACGAAGAACAACAATTGATATTTCAAAAGTACATGAAAACCGTCCACCCTTCTTTTGCCATGAATCACCTTGACAACAGAACGTTGCCTGAAAATGCCTTGTGGATGTCATCAACGATTCACAGCTCGGAGATGCACCCACACCCCCAGAACAAGAATCACCACAACACATTCTTTGGCGGCACACTCATGCGGCTTGCCAACGAACTGGGATGGCTGTGTGCATTTTACCACGCCTCCACTCGTCCTAAACTCGCTCATATATCCAAAATCGAATTTCGCGCGTCTGTGCCTATCGAGTCGTTTCTCAAGTTCACCGCGATGGTCGCTCACGTCGAGAAGAACTTCCTCCAGGTAGTGGTCATCTGCGAGACAACGGATTTGATATCCAAAGCTACCGTGACGACGAATACTTTCCATTTTACTTTCGAAACCCAGTCGGGTCAGCGGGAAGTTTTTCCTTCAACGTACATTGAAGCCCTTACCCACGTTCAAGGGATTCGGTACTTTAACAAATTCAAGAAAGAACTGCAGCAAAGAGGATTCCGACCTCCTATGTGATAAACCTAATTTCGTGATAATGGTGCTACATTTATTGTTACTATACTATTAATTTATTTTTTTTAAATCATTTTAAAAAATATAAAGACCTCGCTGGCTACATTTTTACTGTTAGTAAATAGACCAAATCATATCAACATTTTATTACGCTGATACAAATTAAATCACTCGCAACGACATCCTAGAACCCCATTTCAAATAAGAAAGAGATTTATTCAGACATTATCTATTTCCACTGAGAACAATGTTATCTATTTCCACTTGGTACAGAATAAACTGTTATACCGGTTCCGGTTATCAAACCATTACGATTATACATAGTGTACCTAACATCAAACCATCCACTAGTTTACAAATATGCGGTTTTCCATAGTGTGGTTTAGACAGCTGTTTGTATAAATACCGATGTGTGAACAGACTTAGCTATACTAATAAAAGCATATCAGCGAGTAATGGATATGGAAGAGACATCATTGACACAGTATGGAATAGAGTTTTCGGTTTATCATTTTCAATGATGAATCTTTGGAATGGAGCATGAACCCCTCAAAATTTGATGGTTTCCGTTTCAACGTATGTGGAATCCGAAAATGCAATAAAAAAATGTCTGTCCGTCCGCCGTACGCCGTACATAGCACTTTTCTTAGTTACCATGAACCAAAATTAATGAAATTTGGTTTATAGGTCCCATTTGGGGTCTAGCTGGTCCCCGAACCTCGGAGTTACTGTGAGTCATCTCTAAGGGGTGGAAAATAGGGGTTGAAATTTTCAGAACGCCGTAGCTCGAAAATTTTCAACAGAAGGGTATTTTTTTTTAACGTTTTTAAATTGATCTTGAACTAAAGAATTTGTTGAGACCCCCGGAGCATTGTACGACCAGCCGTTCGTGTGCACCTATAAGCTTCGTCAACATGATCGTGAATCAAACGTTATAAATCCGGCCCAGATATCATTGCTAGGGATCACCTGATACGGATGACTGTATGAAGTATATAGTTGGTTGTTCTGTGATATTATTCCATTTGAAAAATGATGGCTCCTTTTGCAACTTGAATAAACGTTATGCTTCATGAATAACAACAAATAATATTAATAGTTGAATTATTGAATCCCTCGCACTTTTATGAGATCTAATTCCCGGGCTGGCTCCAGTTCTCTATTTAGGGATTTAGATTTCCTGGGAGGAGCTCGAGGTTAGGTATTGACCACAGTGTAAATTATTACACAACGGTTTATTACTCTACGGTTTGTCACACAACTGTTTATTACACAGCGGTGTATTATTTACCTTATGCTTCATGAATTACAACAAATAATTGATTATTGAATCCCGCGCATTTTTATCAAACTGTAATTCCCGGGCCGGCTCCAATACTCGATTTAGGGCTTTTCTTGGGGAAGCTGGAGGGTAGGTATTCACAGAAAACTGATCCACGCAGAAGGGGCATCTATACATGTAAATTATTACACAACGGTTTCTTACATAACTGTTTATTAAACAAAGGTTTATAATTATTTTACCTTATGCTCCATAAATAACAGCAAATAATTAATTATTGAAGCCCTCGAATTTTTATGAAACTGTAATTGCAGGTGCGGTTCTGGAACGTGATTTAGGGCTTTCCTGGGGGGGGGGGCAGAGGGTAGGTATTGACCAAAGAAAACAGTGATCTACGCAGAACGGGCAAATAATAAACCGGGCAAATAATACAGGTAAATAATAAACCGTTGTGTAATAATTTGCAGCGTTTTTTTCTAAGAAAGAGTAGGGAAGGAATTTCGAATCTAGTTATGGAAGTTACGAATGAAGAAAAGAGGTGGATTTGTATACTGCATTACAGGAAAATGTCTGGTAAAATCGGTTAGATTATAACTTCCTAAGAGTTCAGTTTAGGGTAGAAAACTAAAAAATAATCTCAAATCTTCATTAGGTTCAGTTAAATATAGAATCAACGTTCAAGAAGGAAGTGAAGAGTAAACATTTTAGTTTTATTGTGGTCTTGTCTTGAGTATTGTGATCGAACTGGTAAGGTTTTCAGAGAAAGAATGAAGAACGTGAAAGGGATTTTAGTGACAACAACAATGATTTTGCGTGTTCAAGGTACTTGAACGAATCTAGTCATGGCATTGATTTTGATTCCACAGATAGACAGTTTATTTAGTTTCTACATGTCTACCCAAAGGAAAGCATATTATGTGATGTACTGGAAAAATTCGAAATAATTAGGAGTGATCGGTAGGGGAAATGTTTGAATGATGTAATTCCTCAACAGTGTTCTCCTTTATTGCGTTCATTTTCGTAACAGCTTGGTTCCTTTCTCCCCAGGTGAATCACTTTCACCCCTCCCCTTCACATTGATTATTTTCACTTCAACTGCCTACATTGGATACATATTTTGCATACATGTTCGGGACTTATGGAATGATAGGATGTTTGTAAATATATGAGGATTTATCCACGTAAAATTGACTTTTGTCTAAAGAATGAGGATACTCCCCCAAGAGTATTTCTATGTCTTTCAATGGTATTTGAGAAAAAATTTAATTATTTTGCTTTGAATTTGGTAAGGTGGAGGCATAATACGGAGGAAAGCACCTCAAGATACTGATTTGATTGAGGAATATAGAACTTATATATAAACAGGTTTTAAGTAACGTTGTGATCCGCCAAATTTACACAATTTAACGTCATTTTTAATTTGTATAAAAGTGGACACGTAGGTATCTATTTACTTTTGGTTTGTTATTGCAATAATGAACCTTTGGAATGGAGCATGAAAATTTTTTCAACCCCCCCCCTCCTCCTCCCCCTTCAAAATGCAATAAAAAAATGTCCGCCGTACGCCGTACTTCGCACTTTTCTTAGTTCCCATGTACCAAAATCGACGAAATTTTGTTTGTAGGTCCCATTTGGGGTCTAGTTGCTCCGCGAAGCTCGGCGTTAATTTCAGTCATCTCAAGGGGTGAAAAATATGGGTTGAAATCTCCAGGACGCCGTTACCTCGAATTCTCTTACGTCTTCTAATAGTTCTTGAACTTGGGAGTTTTTTGAGACCGCCCGGAGCACTGTAGGTCCAGCCGTCCGTTCACAGTAAGGCCCTGAATTTGCAATGAAAAGCTTCATCAACATGATTGTGAATCAAATTGTATACATTCAGCCCAATTATTGTTGCTTAGGGAGCACCTGATTAAAATCACGGATGGCTTTATGTCGCCGAGTTGATTGTTCCGTGATGTTATTCCATTTGAAAAATGATGGCTGTTTTGGATTTTGTTGATAGGCACTTTTGCAACTTGAACAAACGTTGAAGTATTATTGGGTAAATTGTTGCACAACCGTAAATTATTACAAAACGGAAAATTATTACGCAACAGTAAATTATTACATAGCGGTTTATTATTTACATGTATAGATGCTCCTTCTGCGAAGATCACTGTTTTCTGTGGTCCGTACCTTCGAGCTCCCCCAGGAAAGCCCTAAATCGAGTACTGGGGCCGGCCTGGTAATTAAAGTTCAATACAAATGCGCGGGATTCAATAATTCAGTCATTCATCATTCATCATTTTTTGTAGTTATTCATGAAGCATAAGGTAAATAATAAACCATTGTGTAATAATTTATCTGCATAGATGCCCCTTCTGCGTATATAGTATAATAATCCGTTGTGTAATAATTTACCGTTGTGTAGTAATTGACTCAATAATAAACCGTTTTGTAATAATTTACAAATAATAACCGTTGTGTAATAATTCAATATATAATACTTTATTGGATTAATTATTATTACTAATTATTAGGATTTAATTTAATAGATGCCCTAAATTGAGGATTGAGCCAGCCCGGGGATTACATATCAAAATTGTTGTTATTCCTGGAACATAACGTTTATTCAGATTACAAAAGTACCTATCAACAAAATCCAAAACAGCCATCATTTTTCAAATGAAATAATATCACAGAACAACCAACTCGACTTCATATTCCGTGAATATAATCAAGTGCTCCCTAGCAGTGATGATCCCAGGCCAATTCCCGGCGTCCTTAGCAATGATATCTGGGCTGAATGTACACAATTTGATTCACCCTCCTGTTGCCGGAACCTGTCCGTGCAAACTTCGGGGCCTTACTGTAAACGAACGGCTGGACGTACAATGCTGCGGGTAGTCTCAAAAAACTTCCAAGTAAGAGAACTATTTAAAAACTTAAAAAAAATTTGAGGTAACGGCGTTCTGGAGATTTCAACCCCTATTTTTGACCCCTTAGGGATGACTGACAGTAACGCCGAGCTTCGCGGACCAACTAGACCCCAAGCGGGACCTACAACCCAAATTTCATTAATTTTGGTTCATGGTAACTAAGAAAAGTGCCAAGTACGGCGGACGGACAGAATTTTTTTTATTGCATTTTCGGATTCTACATACCTTGAAACAGAAACCATCAAATATCGAGGGGGGGTTAAATTTTTTTTTTCCATGCTCGATTCCAAAGGTTCATTATTGAAAATAATAAACCAAAATTTGTGTCTGTCCGCCGTACGCCCTACTTCACACTTTTCTTAGTTACCATGAACCGAAATTAATGAAATTTGCTTTGTAGGTCCTGTTTGGGGTCTAGTTGGTCCACGAAGCTCGGCGTTACTATCAGTCATCTGTAAGGGGTGAAAAATAGGGGTTGAAATTTTCAGAACGCCGTAGTTTGAAAACTTTCAATAGAAGGGTATAGTTTTTTTACATTTTTAAATTGATCTGGAACTAAACAATTTTTTGAGACCACCCGGAGCATTGTACGACCAGCCGTTCGTTTGCACCGAAAAGCTTCCTCAGCATGATCGTGAAACAAACGGTATATATCCGGCCCAGATATCATCGCTAGGGAGCACCTGATTATAATCACGGATGGCTGTATGAAGTCTATTTGGTTGTTCTGTGATATTATTCTATTTGAAAAATGATGGGTCTTCTGGGTTTTGTTGATAGGTACTTTTGTAATTTGAACAAACTTTGAAGTATCATTGGGTAAATTATTACAAAACGGTAAATTATTACACAGCTGTTTATTGCTTACCTTATGTTTAATGAAATCATTATATTTGCTTGAAAATCATTATATTTGTTGTATAAAATATTTGCTGAATAAAAAAAATTGAATTGAATTGAATTGAATAACTACAAATAATTACTTAATGATTGAATTATTGAATCCCGCGCATTTGTATGAAACTTTAATTCCCGGGCCGGATTCAGTACTCCATTTAGGGCTTTCCTGGAGGGAGCTGGAGGGTATTGACCACAGAAAACAGTGATCTACGCAGATGGGGCATTAATACAGGTAAATAATAAACCGTTGTGTAATAATTTGCAGCGTTTTTCTACTCATTGCACTTCTTTCTACTCATTTGGTAAAAAGTCAGCACCCAGTACCGGGTGATTTTTGTTTAAAGTTCAATAAATGAGAGGTCACGAAATCCATAAGTGGTATGGTGGGGAAATTCTAGAAATCTCCCCCCCATCAATAGTTAAGAGAATTCTCTGAAGAAAAAAACCCTGATTAGTGAAAAAGACAGAGTGAGAGCAGAAACCACAGTAACTAATTACTTTCCGATAATATTTAAATACACAGTTCAATATGGGATGTCACAAACACAGACCCACTTTCTTAGTAGGTATGCAACTTTCAGGGAATGTTCGCAGGGCATGAGAATAGAAATATGTAATAATATGTTTTCTGCTCTAAGCATTACAGGCGGTTGGAGGATTAATTTCCTCCAGTCTGGTGAGGATTTTTTTCTTTTTCAACTGTTTTATATTAGAAAAACTACAGTGCGGGTCGTTAGCGATCTCACCCGGTATTCGGAGGGATATTAGTTTACGGGTGATCCACACCATCACTCTTCATCGCCATTTCCTGATGGTGTATCAAAGAATTGTGATATTAAAAAACGTTGTCCGCTCTAGAGGATTAATTTCAAAGAACTGACTGGCACAACGCGCAGCGCTCATGCCTTGAATTGATCCCCACTTCGAACTTCGCAAAAGGACTGTATTCTGCCATATAAACGTACATTTATTATTTTTGTTCTACAGTTTGCGTATCCCTCAAAATTGAAAACAAAATTCCAAGCACCTTCTCACTGTGGAGACAGATGAGCAGACACATAGGGAGTGAAGGAGAGGTTCTATTTTCAGATTATCAATCGGCGTCTATTGAGGAAAAAAACAAGTGGGAATGAAGGATGATTCTACGATTAATTTGCTGAATTCCCAAATCCTACAATAGACATAACGTAGAGTAGAAGACGGGACGAAGTAGAAGACATACCCTTTTGTAATGACTGAAGATACATGATTGTGCTGTTCAACAGAAAACGAGTTTGCAGTGTGGTAAAATGTCCCTTATAGATTCTTACTACAGGCATATCTATGCTCAAAGAAGAACAGCAATGATCGAACTCAGGCCCGCCAGCAATCTTGGACGGAGACTCAAAGGAAGGGTGCGGTGGTGTATCAATATTATTCAACCATGAACGAGAGGATGTGACGCAATGCATCATGAGGTTTAAAGCCGCTTCGCTGCCTCGATTAGAGAATCTAAAAAGTATGTGCTTGGCAAGAAGGTTAAGATTTTTTGAAGGGACGGCAGCAATGATTCTCAATTTCGGGACCTCAATAGTTACAGGCAAACCCCGAAATCCACCAATTGTACTAGAATTGCCTATAGGTAATACTAGTTCTGCTATTTCGTTTAAAACTAGTTTTGCCTAGGGAATTCTAGTATTCACGGATTTCGGGGTTTGCCTGTAACATATATACAACGTACAAGATAGTTACAACTGGGTCAAGCCTGGAGGTCAAGGTATCCGAAACGAGCCGCCGCTCCGGGCAGCAGTGATGTAACGGCTGTCGTCTACACATAATTCTGTCTCATACGAACTCATATTTTTATGGTGTTAATTCTCAAAAATGGGTATCTAGTTATAAAAACTGGGTAATTTAAATTCATAGCTTATCGAATATATCACTTGAATAATTTTTCATTGTAATCTGAGGATTGAAAACGACGATAGAAATTGGCTTATTAGTGAACCTAAGCCACTGCTATTAGTTACTTCCTAAATTACTACTTCTTTTTCAAACAATTTGAAATACCTACAATACATGGCAAACTGTTAGATCTATTGTAGAAGAAGCATGAAGCTAGAAGCATCATGTCTAAATACCTAAGTAATATAAAAATTTTTCCTCGTACGTTCAAGCTCAACAATAACTTATATTATTCATTTAAAATACCTCTTAGAATATTTTATCGGTTTGAAAAATTTGAGGCGCGTGTATTTGAATTGATTAGGCTTAAACTGTCAAGTTTTAAAGTTAGAGGAACTTGGAAACTATAATCAAGTCCACGTTGGTGCACAGTATTAATGAAGAAGATCATATGAAACCAATTTAAATGAAAATCGTAGTTCGTTGTTGAACGTTACACATCACAACAAAGAACATAGATATATAAAGTTGAGTTCATGTATTTACTTTGATTTATGTTACAATGAAACTATTATCTCTAATAAGGTTGCTGTGAACGCAGAATTTAATGCTCTACAACTTTAGTTACGACATTTTTCATTTGGAGTAACCGTTTTATAGTTACAGGCGGGTGAAACGGAGCATGACACACTTCAAAGTAAAAATAGAAAAATTAATCTACTTTTTACTGCCAATTCCGACGAAACCGCTGAACCAAATTTGATGTTTAAGGAAATCATTCGACGCAGAATCGTTGGAATGCTCTTTAATTATGGTGCGAATGAACGTTTCTGTAAGTTGCACCATTTAGATATTACAAGCTAAAAACGCATGAGTTTATTATACTGTTGGACATACCTACAGAAATGGTGGAAACACATTATTTATTGTTTCTTTCATGTGCAATTATTGAAATAGCTATTTTGATGGTTTCCATCAATTTTGACCGCCAAAAACACGATATAAGCTCCTATTTTTGACAAATTATCGGAAATTATCGGAAAGAGGAACACTGATTCCATATCGTCTGCGCCAAGAAATATTACTATGTCTTGTATCACAGCTACTCCTGGAAAGGATCAAAGATGTTTGTTCCAACTCTATCCGCATAGAGTTCGAAACATTCTGGCTACCTCGATATTGCTCACTACAATTCCGAGTAACACTTTCTTCATTATGGCTCTTTGAACAACTTGGTACCTCTCAATGCTTCGGAAATAGTTGAAACGGAACACAAAGGCGCCCTTTAAATTGTCCTTTGAACCAATCCACATGGCAGTCGCCATCAATTAATCAGTTCACCCGTTGGAGCAAAAAGCTAGTTGAAAGCAAGTTGAGATCCTATACAACTCTCCCGATATCAGTCCGAGTTCTGAACCGCAAGTCTATCAAGTGCTACTTCAAAAAGAGCCGAGTTATAATTGTATCTCTAAAAGCAAGTTCCTCAAGGGGACTATCTACCTCTTGCTGTCAGCATGCTAACTCGCTATCTCCCTCGACCCGTGATCCCACTTCAGGCCCCATGGTGCCTCTGCGTTTATCTTCTTGAGGCAGCGAGTCCTTGCTCCTGATAGTTTTACTTCGTATAAACATCCACAGCTCTCCTTTCATAGCGTAGACTGGGTTGACTTACCACTTCCTAAGCTGATTTCTGGCCCTTGTTTATTATCAACTTAGTTGACAGGTTCATTAGAGGAGAACGTACAATTCACAACGCAAAGATTTACTTCTATAGGTATTATGCGGTCTGTTGGTAAAAATAATTGTTTGAATACTGCCTGAAGCCGATTCCTATTTTCTAAATTGTTCATTTCTCCATCCTTCAAGAACCAATGGCTTATTCGAATGTTTTACCTTGGAAAATGATTTTTTTTAAATATCTTCTCCACTGTGTTGTACAACTCTCTGGTCCACCGATCACAGAGCGAATTCCGCCGCGCATAATTAGATCTTCAGAATGACTGTTCCAAGACATTTCTCAATTTTAGCGGTCTTAGGGGTTTTGAAAACGCTTCATAACGCTTTTTTCCTGAAAAACTGGGAGGCCCATACAAGGCGCAAAAGTTAGAACAAACAGATTTCCTAGGAAGAAATGGGTCGATAGTGGAGAAAAAAAAACTTACCACGTTTGTTTCGGGCGGAAGTTGTAAGCGAAAGGACTTAACAAACTTCGACGTTCTCAGGCGAAAAAAAAGAACTTCGACGATATAGGAGGTAAGTAAATTAACTACAAGTTGCGCAGCACTTGCGTGGCCGGCTCGATGTGATAATGGATTAATCATTCATCAACGCTCGTACCAGGTGTGAGCGAGGGCAAAGGCTGACAAGAGGGGGAAACAGAACAGTTTTCCCCAAACGATTGATTTTTCCGCATACAACGGCTCGTGATGGCGTGAACTCCCTGATTCTGAACACCGTCAATTTTGGATAGCAATCGGGTATGCAACGTATTGGTATGGAAGGCATTGAATCTTAGTCATGCCTTCTTCTTTTTTTTTTTAAATAATGATTTATTCAGTAAGACCATTACAAGTAATATACCTTAATGTAATTTTGTAGAGACATAATAGTTAAAGCCCTTAGTTATATTACTTCAATAATTAGAAGGTCAATATCGGAGTAAAATACTTCAAATAAAAATAATGAATCAAACATTTCTGGCAAAAATGAGGAGAGAGGGCGTGGAAGTTTCAGCCGAGCGACTTCGTATGGTTCAATACCTTGGAGGACCAGTGGATTTGGATTGCTCCTGGATGTGGCAATGAAGGTTTCCATGAGCCTTTGCCTGAACTCGCTGGGGGTCTCCAGCCCAAAGTCGCTGTATATGGTGGCATTACAAGAGGGGGAGCACGCACGATGTCTCTCTGAAGGGTCTTGTTTTGTTGCTGCTCGAGTCTGCGGAATTGTGACGCAGAACAGGTTCCCCATATCGGCACAGCGTATGCCCATATGGGCCTGATCATGGTGCTGTATACCAGCATCCTGTTGTCGATTGAAAGGTAAGGGGGGGTTAGGAGGGTAAGGAGAGGTGTCAGCATCTTTGTGCGATTCCACAGCCGTTTGATCAAGTCGCTTATGTGCTCCCGGAAGGTTAACCCTTGATCAAGTACGACGCCTAGATACTTGGAGGATGCAGCTTTGGGTATGACTGCTGTAGAAAATCTAATAGGCGTATAGTCGAATTTACGTCTATAGGTAAACGTAACGTCCCTAGACTTTGCAGCATTGATCTTGAGTCGCCACTTGGTACACCAATCCTTGAGACGGTCCACATCGTGTTGCAGCTGAGATGAGGCAGTTTCAAAACACGGGTCAGATGTGGCAAAGACCAGGTCGTCGGCAAACACGGAGGCAAATGAGGGAAGCCCCGGCATAGGAAGATCGTGGCAGAGATATATATATCGTCGGCTGGAAGGTAAAACTGACCATCTGCATTTTGACGATTTTTCAGGAGGGCCTCGCAAAGTTTTGGCGTTTCGAGCCTTCCTGAAAAACCTTCCCGGTGGACCGTTTTGCGCCCAAAATTGAACTTCTTGTCTTTATTGGATCAATAAAACCTTGATTTCACCAAATGACTCTTAAAATGTTGATTTCATTATCGAAAAAGTGCAATTTTTTAGAAAAAATAACAGATGGTCAGTTTTACCTGGTAAGAGAGGTATGAGTTCAGCGTTTTCAAATATTGGAATTTTCCTTTTTAGAGGAAATGTTATCACTATTTTGATATTTATTTGCGAAGTGGAGCACTCAGCGTTATTATTATTACCATCCAGCTTCTTAATGTTGCACTTCCTAACGTTGGAGAAGGTGTTGGTACACTTTGTAAATTTTTCCTCATGAACTTCTAAATTTTTCAGTTGGTCATAAAAATTTAAATTACGGTTATTACCAACTAGTGGATTGGGGTTTTTCGCAAAATTTATTGAAAAACAACACAACATTTGGTAATTAAAAAAGAAAAAAAGGCGTACAGACTACAAAATAAAAGGGATGAGCAATGCACTTCTTCCTATCACTCGTCACAATAAAAATCTTCTTCTTCATCGGAGAATGATGGCTCTGGCAATTTATCTTTTTTATTTTTTTCACAGATGGTATTTGCGCATACCACTGATGATATTCAGATGGGATCGCTCCGGTGGAACACAGTTTCAAGAGTTCGTTCTTCTTAACTTCTGAGATCGGTATAGGTTTCTTGTAGCTCCGCGTTAGGGTGGTGGGAAAAGTTGGAGGGATACGTCCTCCCTTCTTCTTCCAACTCACATGGAGTTCCTTGTACTCACCGTTGTACTTGTAGGAAAAATATATTTCGCTTGGGTCATTTTTCTGGTACTTTAGACGTTTAATTTTTAGCCAGTTAATTTTGTTTCCGTCAGAATCAGTGTTTCTGTTTTTGATCAGCGCCGCGGAGAGTTTTTTCAGGTCAAAAAACTTAGTAAAGTCCAATTCTCTGACTTCGTAAGGCTTCGCATGTTTGTTTTTCCTAGTTGATCTTGCAACTCGCATCACGTTCAACCAGTCTTGCATCGTGTATACTGGAATATACTTCTTGGCAGATTCGATGGCGCTGTGCATCGAATCTGCCTCCATGTCCCGATTCGAGGAACTTGTGCTCAATCGTGTGCACGTGCGATTTATTCACGAGGAACATCATCAGGCTTGCCATGTGCTGATTTCTGTTTTGTCCTCCACACGAATCAGAGAATATTGAGACATGGCGTACATGCAGGGGTAGTCCATTGATCCAGAGCATTACTGCACTGCCTATTTCACTACTTCCTCTTGCGCCATTGATTTCGGTCCATGTGTAGCAATAAGCATTGTTAGGCTTGGCCCCTCCATACACCGTCAGATTGAAGGCATTTAATTTTCGGCTGTAGTACATAGCCGATACATCTGATGACGGAATTTGCAACACGCTTTGTAAGTCGAAAGTCGCAGTTACAAAATGAGGATCTTCTGTAGCTCTCTTTTTGTCGAAATTTTTGGCTTCGTTTGCTTCTGTTTTCCTTTCCAGGTGTGCCTGGTATTCATCTTCGAGTTTTTCTTTCTCTTCTGGGGATGCATTGATATAAGTCGTGCAACGTAGGCATTGGTCCTTCTTCGGCTTGAAGAAGGAAAGATTTCGCTCCTCGCAGAATATCCTTCGATACGTTAGCTCTGAAACCATTTTGATGGTTGGTTCTCCATCTTCCTCGATTTGGTTTTCTTCCTGATTCTCATTACGGTTTTCTTTCCCTCCTCTTTCCAGCCTCCACGCCTCCATCCTTTCTTCAAAATCTTTCACCGCAACAGTCTTGAAAAGTTGATACATTTTTGCAATGGAGAGAGTGGGATCTAAGTATTTTCTGGACGTTGTTCTCCTGCAGTAATGATTCTCAACGGTTCCAAAACTGTCAATGTGAGCCAAAACAAAATCTTTTACTTCAGCTTTTGTTTTGTTCCCAGGTTCTTTATGCCCACGCTGATCGACACCATCGAAAACAGGACTTTCCTCATTCTTGTTTTTGAGAGCTGTGCCTATAGGGCCATGGCTGATTTTCTACAGCAGTCATACCCAAAGCTGCATCCTCCAAGTATCTAGGCGTCGTACTTGATCAAGGGTTAACCTTCCGGGAGCACATAAGCGACTTGATCAAACGGCAGTGGAATCGCACAAAGATGCTGAGACCTCTCCTTACCCTCCTAACCCCCCCCCTTACCTTTCAATCGACAACAGGATGCTGGTATACAGCACTATGATCAGGCCCATATGGGCATACGCTGTGCCGATATGGGGAACCTGTTCTGCGTCACAATTCCGCAGACTCGAGCAGCAACAAAACAAGACCCTTCAGAGAGACATCGTGCGTGCTCCCCCTCTTGTAATGCCACCATATACAGCGACTTTGGGCTGGAGACCCCCAGCGAGTTCAGGCAAAGGCTCATGGAAACCTTCATTGCCACATCCAGGAGCAATCCAAATCCACTGGTCCTCCAAGGTATTGAACCATACGAAGTCGCTCGGCTGAAACTTCCACGCCATCTCTCCTCATTTTTGCCAGAATTGTTTGATTGATTTTTATTCATTATTTTTATTTGAAGTATTTTACTCCGATATTGACCTTCTAATTATTGAAGTAATATAACTAAGGGCTTTAACTATTATGTCTCTACAAAATTACATTAAGGTATATTACTTGTAATGGTCTTACTGAATAAATCATTATTTTTAAAAAAAAGAAGAAGGCATGACTAAGATTCAACGCCTTCCATACCAATACGTTGCATACCCGATTGCTATCCAAAATTGACGGTGTTCAGAATCAGGGAGTTCACGCCATCACGAGCCGTTGTATGCGGAAAAATCAATCGTTTGGGGAAAACTGTTCTGTTTCCCCCAAATATATGTCACGCCCCCCCCCCCCCCCCCCCACTCCTTTTAGAAACACGGATTATTTTTTTCAGCATTTTTCTGGGATTATTCTAAGCCTATTGAACCAAAAAACGTATAGAAATTTCATAATTTTCACAAAAAATAGTTTCCGTCCTTGGCGGGCTAAATTACTGAAATAAAACGACACATTCACGCGGTATGATAATGGTGCAATAATCTGATCTACATTTGTTTAGATAGTTTGAAGGAATACTTTGAATGTCAGCTTCGTTTTCCTAAAGTTTTTGCACATATCGATCAGCTCGAAGTACCTTGGAATGTTTCTATATGCAGTATAAAAGCGTTCATTGACGTCTGCTTTTTCAACCACATAGGTATAATATCAGCTTAAGCTCCTTCTGAGCCACAAGATCCAACGCCTACTGCAATTTTGGAAATAAGTCTGTACCTCAGTCAAAAATGTCGGCAAAGAACGTCAGACCGAGCTAATGCGCTTGGTAAGCTAAACCCTCGTATGGTAGTATTTCGTTATCGAAGATGGCCTTGTGACATGCCAGATTACTGGGGTATAAGGTATAAGGAAGCCGAATAACTGGAGTTACATTCTACGGATTTGATTCATATGAAATCCCTCGTCTTCCTTCATGGACGGATATGCTTACTAATCAATATTATCTTGAATGATTTTGTGAGATGATAGTAACTTCACTAGTCAAATTTGCAAAAGCTTGCTCGTGCCTTAGTATTCCCGCTTCTGAGAAGCCACAAGAGAAGGCAGAGGGTGATGTAAAAGACTGATCACAAAGTAGTTGAGTTACGTCACCCTTCACAGTGTTAGAAGTTCAATCACGAACCAATTTCTCTCTTTTATGAGACGTTTCACATTTAATTAGAATGTTAACGTAGTATAAACGTTAAAGTCTTTGTGTGGTGTACCTTTGAAAATAATTGGGAAATTTCAAAGCCAGTTTTGCAGAATTAAAAAAACTCTCTTCTGTGCGTTGTGGGAACATAAGGTTTCATGCTTACTCACTCGCGTTATCTACGGCCACTTGGTTTCAATAGGGTTACTTCTTGTAGTGAGCCTTCCGATAGACATAGAACATGAAATAAAACGCGAATAACATATTAACAAATAAGTAATACCCTTTTCTGTTTTTGATTTCAGGTATGTAATTCCGTTCAATTACAAGTCGTACGCTTAGACTCTCTTTCATTAGTACAGACACATAAATGTTTTCGCTGAGTTATCGTAGAACAATCCCTGACCCACCCATCATCACCAATCATCCAGTCATCACAAAATGTGAAGAATTATGTTAAACAAACATCTTATGAATTTCCCAAAATCTTCATCTCATCGTTTTTTAATTTAAATATACAGGAATAGTATACACTGTTTCAATAAGAATATAGCTGACTCCTTCTAACTTAACAAATGAACATTCATCGGGGTTTAAACGTTCATTAATAGCATGCAAACAATCATCAGGTGCTCTACCAAAAATATATGAACAATATGTAAAAATATTTTGTTTTTTGGGCCATTTATGTTATATTCAAGAATTTTAGGTACCTACCAGAAGTATTTTGATTAGGCCATCAACTCGATCCTCCAGCCTCGTCCGGAGCTCCTGCTTCCAGAGTACTCCGAGTCAGCACGCCCAATGGTCCACGCAGATCCACCTTGAATTTGTCCCGGATGACAGTCTCCGCCGGAACGCCGTTAGGACCCATTAGGCCAGCCTCCACGTCCTAGTCGGCAGAGATACCATCTACCAGCAGCTGGTCAATTCGAACTGTCGACTTCAAGTGGGGTTTCTTTTCAGCCAATTCCTTACTGAGTTGAAGCAGCTTATTTCTCTTGAACCGTACGCTAGGAGGGAAACCTCTGTATATAGTACCCAGTGTCTTTCTTATTTTTTGTTTTACCAAGAGCCTTGTACAAATCATCCGCCTTCTGGTATTCGACGAGTAGTAGACTCTTGCTCACTGGGTTTTTACTTTTTCTTGAAGGAATTGTTCTGCTAATCTCTGATTTAGTTTCAACTTGTAGGACTTTTGCGAGTCGAAAATTTCCACCGCTTCAGCGTATTTTCCCTCAGGTACTGGTGTGCCTCCATACACCATGTTATTCCTCTTCAATTTACGTTCCATATCCTCCAGGGATAATTGCATCCGTTTTTTTTCTTTCTGAAGGCGCATGTTATCTTTTTTTCATCTCATGTACGTCCTGGATTATATTAACTAGGTAGATCGGATTGCTTCTTATACTGCCTGTCGCCCAGGAGATCACTAAACCACTGGTTTCTGATGCTTTTTCAGTGATGCACGTGATATGTGCATGTATTTATTTAATTTATTTTTGTTTAAATTAAATTAGATTCTATCCTGAGAATGTAGACACCAACCGAACTTTCCTGCGATAAGTAGTTCTGTTTCTATGATTTTTCAAAGTTTTAGCCAATTCTGACGTCATTGCACTCCTCTCGCCTGAGCGGGACCCCCTGCCAACTGTGATGTCAGAATTGGTTGAAACTTTGAATTAAAAAAATCATTGATAAAGAACTGCTTATTTGGACAGTGCAGTTTGCGTTGAAATTCTAGAATAGAATCTAGTTGCATTAAAAAATAATATTTATAAACCGCTTTTGTGACTCATGCGCATATCCCATTGTCCCAGGCTTAGACTCCCAACCTCTGAATCGTATTTCCCGCCCATGGCTTCCTTTTTTCGACATCTACGATCTACATCAAAGCGAAGCCTTGACAGCGCACTGGCAGCTCGGGCTGAGTAATCGGATTCGCCCGACCAGGATGAGGTGGTAGGGAGGCGATAAGCGAGCGAATGGTATGAGATGATCGGCGTCAAGGAGGGGGACGGGAACAGAGCCGACGGTCAACTCCGTTCGGCCGAAACAGGGAATCAACTCAATAAACTGGTTTAGAATTTTAGCTTCTTACCCATTCGTTTTTTCTCCCGCATCTTGCGGCGCAAAACGTACGGCTGACGCTAGCACTTGGTCTTTGCACAAAATCGCACTAATCACTGACCATCTACCACTGTCTGGATGGAACACCTGATGTTTATTCGATCACGCTGTGAGGCGATCATACTCTCGCATACACTCACCATTAGAAATCCTTCAGAACACAATATTCGAGAATTTCACGGAGCAAGCAACAAACCTTACTACGCCAGGCGTACAGGTTGGGAGACAGAGTGAATTTTTTATGAAAGTAGATTGTACTATCTCTACCTCTTCACTATACCAAATCCTCCACGGTGCAGCGCAGTATAAAAGAACGGATTCGACCATTGACTGGAATAGCTTTAACTTGGATTCCCATGAATAATTCCTTGGTGGTACCCTAAGTAACACAATATTTTTACATACCCCAATGATTCCATTCCGCATCTTATCTTCTTTATTTTACCCTACCTTCCACCTTTTTTGAAAACTAAAACTTCGGTTTTCTTCGTATTTATGGCGAGGTGGTTCTCCGCATAATATTTTGCGAATACATTCATTTTAGTCTGGGCATCCTGTACAAAACCAGCGAGCAGTGCCAAATCGTCAGCAAAGCACAAAAGCTTCAGCTCCTTCCCGGCGATTGGTATGCTATGACAACCTTTATCCGCATGAATTCCTCGCAGTCGGCCAAAAAAAGGACGAACAGCAATGGCGATAAGGGGTCTCCTTGCAGAACGCCTTCGGAAATTTGCTGCTCGAAACCCTCCTCCGCCG
This sequence comes from Leptopterna dolabrata, assembly GCA_954871275.1. NCBI lineage: Eukaryota > Metazoa > Arthropoda > Insecta > Hemiptera > Miridae > Leptopterna > Leptopterna dolabrata. The sequence goes on from OX940974.1 coordinate 94,906,180, forward strand.
GATTAGACTGAATGAAGAATGGAGCCTGGCCATAAAACGATCTCAACACTGCAACAAACAGATCAACGAGGAATTGCTTCCAGTTTCCCGGGAGCACTTTGTCTTACTCACCTGGCACCCCATCAATGGCTATTCAATTAGGTAGATACGTGTTTCGAATGATAGACTCCTCGAGTCTTTTTGCGATTTGAGTAATGGAAAACCAACGCATGTGCTGAATCGATCTCTTATCTAAACATTTCCACCGGAAATTGGGTCGGGGGTTCTTGAGGGTGCTGGGTAGCTAGTGGTTGTTTCCCTAACTAAATGAAATTCAGACTCGAAAGTAAAATCGATAGAAGCTACCAGACTTGTCACTCCATAATGAACTAACGGTCGTTAACCTCGGTCCAGCTTCTTTAACCTTTGTAGCTATTTGTTGGGTGGCCATACGATGTTCGCGGAATAGTAGTTCATCATGGAATTACAAGTTTGTTTCAAAACTCCCAAGCTGTAACTTGTGTCTCCCGTTGTGATGTACATCCTGTCAAAAATATGCATATTTCATCTGATGAATGATTTCTCAATTCTCTTCATTAGAACCTTTTGTGCGCGCGGTTAATTCGGCCATTCGTCCTTCTCAAATGGAGCAAATCAGCAGCGGAAAACAAGATTGTCAAAGTCGGTGGACTCATTCACTCAGAGCCCTTGAGTCCTCAACACTCGTAAAGATTAATAAAGGATGATAATTCTGATTAAACAGCCCCTCGCTTGGATGGGGTTTAGTAAGAGCTGCGTCCTCCTTCTTAATTATACCCATTTTCTCGGACCGGTATTTCCTCTCTGCTGTTTGATCCGGTACTAGATTCGAGTGTATCGTGTTTATTTAAAAAATAAATTTCTCATACCTTTCAAGACACTTTCTTGGGATGAAGTGGCGCTCCAGTTTCGGTCTTCTTGGTTAGGGGGGAGTCATGAGACATGGATGGGCCTGAAATGCCAGCATCCCAATAATTTTCTGTTCCAATGCGTGCATCTACTTACAAACCGGTTTCAAACTCTCGGGGTGGATTCAGAATGCTCTGAAACGGAAAAATAACGAAAACTGTTTAAAAAAATTCGTGAAAATTATAGACCCACTGCAATATTGTCTTTTCTTAGAAAATTCGCTCAATGTTTAAAACGTAGGATAAGTTTAATAGTAGCGTGAGAGCAGACCTATACCTAATGGTGAATTGAACTAGGTGTAAAATAACCAATATTTATGGCTACCTACTCTAATTTAATAAGTATCGAAAATTGAACATTCGCTCCTAATGATGCGTTGAACTTTTGGAAGAAGTAATTTTTTGGCAACAAAAAATTGTCTCTATCCTCAACTCTCAAATAGGTACTAATATAGAACTGAACTGCTCGAAGGAAACTTCGGCTTATGAGGAACTCTCGTTTACATGACTCTCCCGTGACTATATATTTATTCAGAAATGAAACAGAACAACAAGATAATATCAAAAACCTTTTGTACGTACTGAGCGCATAGTAACTTTCGAAGAAATAATTGGGAGAATCAACTCGAAGAGCAGCTTAATTTCCCCTGTATTTTCCAGTTGTTTACATTAACTGCAAACGTACATCTCAGTAATTTACTATACATTAAATTTCTACCCTTTTCTACGTTTAAATCACTCATGTTTCAGTATGGGTTGCTCTCCCGACGGCTGTAACCCATCTAAATCACATTTACATAACTTTCAGTTTTCTTCATCTTGAGTACGGGCTACGAAACTCCAGTATTTTTGGCTTCCTCACTGCCGAAGGCTGGGAAGCCTTATATTTGTGCAAGAAATAATTTTTTTTTTTTTAATTGTCCTCCAAAATCAAAATTTCTACTTGGTTTTTGAATTTCAAAGCTTTCTGCACAATTTTTGTTCCCTGTCTGTCTGTCTGTCTATGTTCAAGTACTTTTCCTTGTCCCGGGCAAAACTATACGAAATTATGGTCTGATTTTGTTGGCACTTTCAGGAATTGTGTTAGCCTCTAGACGGTATCCTATGAATTTTCGTCGCTGTCGGACCAATGGTTGCGTGTACGCTTGCGCAAACGTGAATTTCATGAAACAGCGATTTCTCTATTCCTAATGGACCGATTTCGCTCATATTTAGAGAGTAGTTGGGGGCTGGCTCCCAGAAGATTGCCTATTAATTTCGACGCAATTTGATTAGTAATAACCACTGCGCATGAGCAAGCGTGTATATCATGAAACAACGATTTCTCGGTCCCTAATGGACTGGTTTCACTGAAATTCGTAGGGGAGTTTGGGCTGGCTTCAAAACGATTGCCTATTAATTTCGACGTACTAATTTCCTTATTTTAATTGCTTATGAATTGTGCCATCCAAGGCTTCAGCCCGGATTCTACAAACATCTTCGGAGCGACATTTATGCCTGCACTGCCGTCATAGCGCATGAGGGTCCAAACCGTTTCAAGGGGACGTTACACGGCCACAGTCAGGTGTCATGACGGCAGTTGGGTCCTCTGCAACGACAGACAGTTCGGCCAACTTATTCGACAACTCGCTCCATAACGCTTAAATTATTACTCCGACATGTTGCCCACCCAACTTGGCAGACGTTTTAAATATTTATGTATGTTTTATTTGTATAAAACTTCGGTTTCACGTGATTTCGAGTAACAAGTCATTCGAGTGTACAGTAACGTAGATAGAAAGTGTTTATAGCACAATAGAGCACAACTCCCAATGTTTAGTACTTGATAAAAATAACATCTCTTCGAAAATGCGGTGATATTTTTCCTTCAATTGGCTGTAAAAAATAATAGCAAAATCGCTTCCTTCAGTTTTTCCTTAGATAAGATCCATGTTTTTATATATTTAATTATTAATTTTTGTATTTAATTATTAGGTATATATTTAAGTTGATGTAACACCCATTTATATTATGTAGGTATACTATTACCATTACCTGCCATCCCCCACGTGGGAGCGAGTTACACCGTCCCCAGTTGTGGTGCCCTCCACTCTTTTTCCTAACTGCTACCAAATGATTACAAGGAAAATCTTCCATCCGTCTTCTCTCTTCTTTCGTTGCGATAATACTCCTTGATGAACCGAATTCTTATTAGGTTTCTTCCCTCCATATCCATTAGGACTTGCTGGATTTCTCCTCCTTTTATTTGCACAACTGCTCCATCAGAATCAGAGTAAAGCCTTTTGTTTTAGGTTCCACACCTGTTTCCTTTAGCGTCGTCCGATAGTTGAAGCTTCTTCTTTTTGTTTCTTTCCTGTGTCATGTAATACTGGTTTATATCAACTTTGGAGTTGAATCGGCGAAAATTGGCAGCATAACCCGCGGAAACCGAGAGGTTCTTCGGAGTTGCCCACGACCATCAACACCTGTCAGTTAAATAACCGAATTATTGCTGTATCCATGCTCTTACCAACGGTTTTGTAACTGTTAGTTAAGTTGAAATTGATAAAAGCATCAATTTGGTAAGCGACAGTTATTCATAACTGTGGTTTATCTGACTGCCCGTTCCGCGTTGCAGTTGATAAACCGGCCCCAGAATTCCGGCAACCCGGCAGTTTGAACTAATAAGTGACAACCAGCCGCGGACGGGCCGGCAAGATCTTAGGAGCCTATTCATAAGTTTGGCCTTTTCTCATGGTTCTGTACTAATATTCTCGATTATGTACAAATATTTTGTTAAATAAGGAACTGAATTTATTGATTTTGTGAAGTTCCGTATATCTGTCTGGTGGTCCTTCGTCTGATTAGTAGAGTTCATTTTATTTCATTGGAATTTCGTGGGGACCTGCCATTAGCCGCTATCCAGAGGGATGTTTCAGTCTAGTTGACCGCCCTCTCAGTTTTTTACATTTTTTGCTCAGAGAGTTGTTTGCTTTTGAAATAACTCTTTTCTGCCTAGAGACCCATCGTATATCGTCCATCCCAGAGGCAAAAATTAGGCATATAATTTGAGCCAACCCTCGAAATTTCGAACACTAGTACGAGAATCTGAGTGTTGAAGGTATGTGGATCAGTTATCTCAATTGTTAAGGACTTGTGAATAATGAGGAATTTGCACCCATCTGGAATTCCGTATGAAACCTTTTTTACTCTAAACTAGACCACCGTTTCTCGAAAGTGTGATCAAATATGGATAAAAATGTTGTTGTAATTATTAAAATCGAATTTGAAAATCGGGAAAAGGGGAAACGGGGAAGCTGCACGAAACGCTTTGCGTTTGGTTATCGAGCGTGTGACATCGCAATGCGCTTATCCGCGGGGGACAAGGCGATTTCCATGCTTATCATGAACTAGCAACTATGTTCATGTAACAAGTTTCCTTTTCGTTATTTTCCGCGATGCTTCAACATCTTCACAACAGAAGTCACAACATAATATAAAAAAAAGAAAATACTCCGAAGAAGAAGAAGAAGAAGAATGGAACCAACAACCAAGCAAAAACAAAGTTGGACTGACGTGGATGTGGATGCAGAAATCAGAAAGTTCGCGGCGATAATCCTTCATATTTTGTTGTTATTCCGAAAAAATGTCATAAAAGTATTGTATTGTGCCAAACTATGCCAGCTCAGCTGCTAGATCGCCCGAAAAATGGTCCATCGCCAACAAGCCAACTGGCCAACAAACCCGGAAAAAGTTGTTCGACCTAAAAGGAGAAAATATCACAATATCACTCACCCGAAGTATTTAAGTTTGCGGAGATCGTTTTGTTATAAGAATATAAAAATATTTACTAATATAGGTACCTGGCAGTGATCAAATTCCGTCATACCTTGGCTTTTCATCGATGGATAAATTATTTCAGGTAGGAAAAAATTAATCGTCAGTTTTGTTCTACCGAAGGCAGAAAAGCTGTGTATGCAAAAAATTGAAAAAATTATCCTCAAAAATCGCTAACTAAACATCCTTTAGGTTGACTGAATTTTGTTTTAGAAACGAAGCTTTTGCCACCTTTTTTTTACGAGGGAAAGAGTGGGAAAATCTTGAAAAAGACTTTCGCTTACGTGTGAGGTTTCACTCACTGAAAACCCACTAACCCTTATCCTCTTGACCTAGTCCACCCCGGAATCACTTGTTCAGCATAACTTTGGAGTGGGGTAGATCATTGGGCAATGTCACGCCATCTTTCCCACCTATAGGCATACAGCATTTCGCCGGACTTGATGTTTGCGAATGGGGAAAATGTACCATACATTTGATTGTCATCAAGTGTTTGTGACACTAAAGCCAAATACCCTGAACCGCAAGTAATAGAATGAACGGTTGACTTCGAAGCAATATAATGAATTTTATAGAAAATACATAGTACCTAGGTGAAACTTACCTACCTACTGTTCGAAGATAAAAAGAATGCGCCATGGTTATTCTCTTTTGAGGATTTGTAACTGTTTGTAATAGCAGTGTTGGGAAATCACCTTTCCCTACTTTACTAACTTAGATCAGGAATAGTCGGGAAATAGGTAGGTAGTAAAATTGGGCTAGGTTGGTATTATGGTGAACTGATGGGCTGGGAGAGAATACGCTTGTGGTAGAATATATGTAGGTGAACGGTACCTACGAATTGCGGTAATCACTGGGAAAAATATTCAGCAAGAACTGAGTGCTTTTCGCACCCACCTACGAATCACTCTTGTAGGCAAGTCAGAGGTACATAATTTTATAGACAACTACATTAGCTGCTTGTAGTTTATTCACATAATAACGATTTACCTCGTCATCCTCACTCATTTCATTTCGAAATTCCGAAGTTTTATTTTTGACGTGAGCTCGCACAGGCCAAATGAACTGAGAGACGGTAAGTTGAAAGACAACGCCTCATACCCATCCTTCATTTTATTTAGGTATTTTTCCATTATTGTTAATTATGGTTGCATCAATATTGAGTACAGCACGAAACGTTGAATGAACAGCACCAAAAAGTCGCGAAAATACTACCAACGATTGACGTGCACAGGGACATAGACACGCGAAATGTGACGTCATGCTCGGGGAGCGGGCGGAGTCAGGTGAAGCGGGCTCTCGGAAATTCAAATTTGATTCATTTTTATAAAACCACTGGCGCGTCTGAAAAAAAAATTTCTTTCCCCATTGGTATTCAAATGCAATCCACTTTTGATTTCCACAATAAAAAACTAAAACTAAAAAAAGTGTGCAAGTTCCTCATTATACCCTGTACATAAGAGGCGTGTTGCGAAGTTTCTGTGACATTTTTCGAAAAGGATAACTGCCATCGAACTGTTCGGCGCCTCATCCATTAGTCAGTAAGGTCGAAAGGGTAGTGTGAAGGGTCATCGGGGACGGTGAATTGTGAAGGCATAGTGGTGGAGGGGGAGCTTCCTATTTCAGTTTGTCCCTTTCGGCTTAATTGGCTATAGATCGGCTCCGAGCTAAAGGAATACCGTCCTCTCAACAACAGCGTGGAGAAAGAGTTTTGATGACCGATATATGTGGAGAAACACTAGGGAAATAAAAGGCGCCCTTGTTAATTGCCCGGTCTGCCCCCAAACCACTCCATGTTTCAGCACTAATAACACTCTACAAACTATGTCGAGAAATGAATGGGGACTTCCATAGAAGCAGGGTTTTCAAAATGCCTATGCCCCTATTTCCACGCTTCGAATGGCGACTCAAGTTTCGAACAACTGCATGCTGTCCTTCATTACATAATACAAAAGCGCTTTGGAATATCTAGGTTTCTTGTTTCGTGTAAAGTAATTGATAATTTATGACGTGGAGTTGTCAGAATTCAATCCCAACCCTCACATTACAGTTTGATCTCAATGTCGGGGCGTCCATTTTTCTCTGGATGTCTGTCTGTATGTTTTTTTGGTCATCATGGCTGAACGGCTCAATTGTTTTTGATGGAAGTAGTCCAACTAGAAATCTGTGACCATTGGAATTCCTAAAATCAGGGTTTTTTTCGGTTGGCAGTGGGGAAACTCTTTGCGAGCAAAGAAGAGGGACTCTCTTCAACAGTGTTGGGCTCACCTCTTATTGGGTATACCAACTGAAACCCCACTTTCTTCTTCTGGTAAAGGAATATCCTGGAACTGCTTGTCCAGCATTACTTCAGGATATCCCTGTTGCTCTATCCCGGAGAGATCCTTCTTTTTCTCCTCTTACTTAATACTTGAGTATTATTATGTCTCAGATTCCCATGTCCGGTCAGCCTCTTTATTTTTCAGTATGGCGACTACGTAATCTGCCATTCCGTCCCAGTACTCCTTTTTTCAATCATTTTAGCCACCACTGTATCGGGCGTCAGCGCTCCCACTTTTTCAGTGACCTCTCTCCGGGGACCATCCCACGTGGGGCACACAAAAAAAAGTGTGGTGTGCATCATCCGCTTGTTGTCTGCAGTACCTGCATGTTGGGTCGGCTACTTTCCGTATTTTCGCTAGGAAAGCTCGGTAGTAGCCATGGCCTAAAATCAGGCTTGGACGGAAAGGAAACGTTGTTGAATTTTACTCAGTTGTAATAATTGTACACTGGGGCATAGTCTTGACCTCTTTAATATAGACCTCTGAGTAACTTTAAGCTTTTTCTAAATAAGTTGGATACGCACCCCCTGCATTACATTACCATATTGCATGACCGTCTGTACCAGCGCAATGTAAGTAAACGAAGTTTATCTCGTTTGAAAACATTCCTAATAAATATAGAATGATTAAATACTCCGACTGACTTACTGACTCATTTCCTGTCACTCCGGAACGGAGCATAGAGATTCAAATGAATCCTCGCCATCCTGAACGATCCGCGGGCAGCCTCTTGACTTCTTTCCATGATTTCCCTGCTCTGCTGGGTTCTTCCTCAACGGAACTTCTCCACGTCGCTCTTGGGCGTCCTCTACGCCGAAATCCTTGTGGGTTCCACTCGAGAGCACTCCGTTCGACAATAACTTCGGGATTTCTCAGTGTTTGGCCTATCCAACTCCATTTTTTGTGCCTTACCTCAAAAGAGGATAAATATAGAAATGGTCTCAACTTCCTTTTAATGTAATTTATATGCTTGGACCCAGACAAACTCGAATAAACACACAATTTGACGATTCTCGAGTACATGCAGGTACCTAGCGTCGTTTAGGACAAGTTTAACTTCCATGGTTTCGAATATTCCATCATTTTTAACATCTCATTCAGATTTAGCTCGTAAGAAAACCACTGTGTGCCAGTTTTTAACTCGAAATTCCACCTGGGTAAGCCGTTACAAGAGCGTTGAAAAGCACTCATTGATGTCTTTCGGTTAAGTAAAAAGAAGTAAAAAATATAGGTATATATATTCATAATCGTGCTAGGTATGATGATAATCGTGTAACAGGCTCCCTGGGGTGGGGGTCGAACAATTTAAAGATCGATAATTTCATAGACGTTGCCACCCACCAAAAAACACATAGTGTACCGATTGATTATAATATGAATTGAGGGCACATAATAAGAGTTGGGTTTCGTGAACAATTCGCCCATGAGATCATATTGCAGAACGGGAACTTTTACTGTACTATATCCCACCCAGCGAAAGGAACATCTGTCTCACCCAGCCCTAACGCCCGGGTCAGTGAATCCCGTAAATCCTCTGAATCCCCTCCCCACCATTCACGATATCCCCCTCCTCTATCACCAACCCACCCACCTTGGAAGGCTTTGTCATCATTTCATCCGATTACCCGCTCGGCTGGTCCTTATCGGCACAAGACCGGAATTATGGTCCTCCCTCCAGTAGAAAGAAAATCGCGTGGAAAAAGAGTACCTAAATGCATTCTCACCGGCTGATGAAAGATCTCATTGTCGTTACTCGAACGTGCATCATAGTGTTGGAATAAGTTCACGGCTAAGCATTCATTGTAATCAAAACGATTGTTCAAGCCATATGAGTTCCTCATGAGGTTAATCCGTATCAAAGGAAGGACCACTGATGAAGTCGGAGGGTTGGTCTTCAGATGTTACTGCTTTTTTTCTTTTATCCTTCGACAGATGTCCTATTTCGATCGCTCGTCTTTATTCAACTTGTTCCATGCAGCATTCCCTGGCCAGTTTGGTTTTAATTAGGGAGACCTCCCACATTAATTTCATTTCCACAAACTTAAGGGTCTCGTTGTTGTTGAAGAGTGACGAAGAGGAGGTGCTTCCACATTACAGAAGGTGCTCATGCAAGAGTCTAAAACACTTCTGTTCTCCAAAATCAACATTTCCACTTGCAATTAACGTTTCAGACATCATCGAACACAAATGTTGTGTCTTTCTGTCGGTATGTTTGTACGCAGTTCCTTGCAACCACCATGTCCTATCGTAAGAGCTATCAGAACGAGCTGACAATAGATAATTCCGTATGAATTTTATCAATATCGAACCGTACCTTTCTGCTCGGATGTCTGTTACATATCACATGTCACATATTTTGTAGGAAACTCCGACGAGACGTTTTGGGAAACTACGCGAATACCTCGTTCCCTTGCCTTTGTAAATGGTGTGGTGGAACTACTCTAACGAAGCCGCCGGTAGATAGGAGGGTATCCCTCTTGGTTACACTCCCCGGTCTGGACTTGAAGAATTCCCGGCGTAACAGACGTACCTTTAGAGGCTTAGTAGAGGAATCTAGTTGAAACTGGCTCTTGCTGACCGTCCATCCCATACGCTGTTCTCTGATCTCATTTCCTATTTACCTCCTCCTATCTGATGGCTGAACAGAATCGCACTGAAACGACCATGACGTCGGAGGCTTCGACAAGAGAACGAGGTGGCGTTTGCCCAATGGATTCCGTACATTCCAGTTGCCATAGTCTCTCGGTGTTTCAACATCAGTCACTCGTATGAGTCTGTAGTATGCGTTGTATCCCTGTTAGCCGATCGTGCAGAAGTATATAGGGTGACCATAAGCCCACTAAAATATCTCCCCCACCGAAGGGGGTTTTGAGAAAGTTTCAAATATTAATCTCCTTAATTTTTTGCGTAGAATTTGACGGCGACATTTTTGCGCACGTGATTTCTGCGCTATTTTTAATTAAGGATGCGAATTCTTTGTTAAATTCCATGAAATAAACACAATAAAATTGCATTACCTACACTTGGTAGATTCACTCACAAAACAAGATTTTCTACGTTCAGCCAATATTTTGAGTGTATTTGCGCACTCAAAAATTCGAGCGACGAAACATTTTTTTCATGAAATTCTACGTAGAATTCGAATCTGCAAAAAAATAGGGATTTTCATAGGAAAAAACCAAGTTAGTATGCTTTGCGCACGTTTGCGAAAAGGTTGTATTCAGATTCTAGGCAATAAATTAAGGGGGTTCCCATTTGAAACTTTAAAAACCTCCCTCTTAAGGGATATATTTCGGTGGGTCTTAAATTCATTATTTGTATAGAAGTATGAGATGGTTATCAGATCAGGATGGTTATTATAAGTCGGACAATGTCATGCACTTGGAACATAAGTTTAAATTTATCAAATAAATACTTCGGTTTTTCTGATTTTATAATTTTAAATAACAATATAGCCCGTCGCAAAGTAAGTACGCCATTATTTTCCTGATTTTCAACGAGTTGTTTTTCAAATAGTATAGCGTGTCATGTTCATACCTGGGGTTTAAAAATAAATCTCAGGCAAGCATTTTGTGCTAGTTGCAGCCTGTCGCACATTTCATATTCACATCGCTATAAGCAACAGCACTATAATCCAGTACTGGGATAACAATGTCTGTAGAAACTGTTTCCTAATATCTTGAGGCAAATGATATGCTAACCATTTTAATTGGTAAAGTCCTTTATATACCCTGTTGTACATTGATTGAACCAGCGTACCAAGGTTTTTTATATTTTTCAGTTTTATTAATGTTTTAAAAATAAATTCTTAGAACATAAAACTATTTTTATTTCCTTTTTTCATATAAGCAGATGATAATGTTTTACTAGAAAAACTTATTCCCAAGAACTTGGTGAACGCATTATATTAAAAATAGAATATCGAAGAAAAAATATACATGCATAAATAATAGTTACTAAGTTTAATGTGGGTGAGCTGGTGGTTGGTATGTCATATTGGACAAACTCGTCGATCTAAAAAATTGCAGAATCACAGTTTTTTGAAAGCTGACGAACTATCAGGTCGTTTTATGCTCTTTCCTCAATAACTTTTTCGTTTTACCAAATTATCAGTAGAGTCTTTTGGTGAGGGAGCATTGTGCGTTTTTTGTTTTTTTTTCACATGGGCGGCTACCAGGTGGATATGTTTGCACATATTTCATCTGATCGAAGAATCATGGCAAGGACCAATCTGATCGAAGAATCATGGCAAGAACATTTAAACTCATGAATGCTGATCTGATATTCATCACAATCATCTCAAATTCAAGAGCAATTGAGGATGCGTTCAGTAATGACATAAATTTCGGTACCCTTGACTGATGCTACACTCCACCCAGATTCGTTTCGTAGGAAAGCTTCGCTTGATTTTTTCGAGGATTCCTTGTGGCTTTTTCTAATGGCAGCTACTTTAGTAGAAACCGAACCTTTACAATTAGTGATTAGGCTGTCAAACAACTTACTACTTACTATTTACTACTACTACTACTTTACCACTTTGCTTTACTATTTTGCTAGACAAATACTTTGTCTTATGCATTGACTCTAAATTCATGTGCTATGCTGTCGGTAGGAATACGCCCCAAATTCCGCAGACCAGGCGTAGTTGGAAAAATATTCGGCGAATGTTTTGGTTTCAGGTTCATTTTCGAATAGCTCAGCTGCAGCTCCAAGCAAGCGTACAAATGCAGCTTGGTCAGTGACTGGGTGCAAAGGTGGTTATTAGGGTGGAGTGAATATGGCCTCAAAATTTTTTTCGCGAATTTTGATTTCCAATAGTATGATTCTGTTGCCTTCTCACATAATAAAAAAAGATACATAAAAATTTGAGGCCGACAAAAAAATTCCTTCAGTCTCCATAACTTCTTCAAAGTTATGGCCTTTACGTAAGTCCAAAGCTTCAGTCTTGTCCAAATATCCACAAAATACGGTTATTACTATTTATTTTTCTCTTCAAAACAGTTTTCCTGATCGATTAAAATTAATAAACATGAGGAAATAATAATAATAAACATGAGTTAGAATAATTTATTTCCACTCGTTAACAAAATTACTCAGAAAATGCAAATAAAAGTTAAGTAAAATACACAAAAGTCATCAACAGGTCAACAGTTCGTTTTCCAGTCAGTCAAGTTCTTCTTAGAGACCAGTTTAGGAATCTCTTTTTGCGACTATATATTACTTAATATTAAACCGTCTCTTCCAATTTCCCCGCAGATTTTCAAAGGTGCTTCGGTGATCAATTTGATACATCGCTCCACAGCTTGAGTTTGGCAAGGAAACAGAGAGAGATTGTTCAGAGCATCCTCTGATATGTTTTCCATGAGATTCTTTATCACTGGAGGCTCTAAAATTTGGTCTACCCCATTCCACTTAATCAATTCAGTGTAATCCAGAGCCTCAAAGTTGAGCTTTGGCACAATTAACTTTTTATTGGTGACTGGTTTATCACGAGCTCGCTCTATCATTGCCAGTGCTCTTCCCTGAATTTCCGGTCTGCTGTCATACACCATGGCCAGAAGAAGGGTTTCTGGGTGTCCCCAAAACCCATTCCGTTGGATGACTGGGTCAATTATTTTATTTATTTCTGAGGGAAGGTGCCATGAAAACTGTATCATCCTGAGTAAGTGTTTGGGCCCATCTTTGAATGTTGGATTTTTCTTTATGAAGAACCACACTGCGTATACTTGCATTATAAACTGTGCCAAAGTTTTCAACTCCGACTTTGGATATTCAGTGGCAACACAGAGACGCAATATGCGATTTCACAGTGGAATTAATCTTCAATTAGATGAGAGTAATTACTGCAACCAGGTTCTGAAACATTCGCTCTTTGTTTGTGGAGGAGCTTTTGTTGGAGCTGCTCAGAAGCAGAAACATCAATGGACCCTATCACCATTTTTCTTGAAGAGCGTTCCAACAGAAATGAATGTTCCTCTTTAGGGAATTTCCTTCCTCGTGAACAAGAACACAACGACAGCTCAGCACATTTACAGGAGCAGATATATAAAGAGCCTCTAACTTTTTGGTGAAAAGGGCTTTTCTAGTTTTATATGGTTAAGTTTCCTTCTGTTTGTGTGGGTAGCTTTTGAGCATCTGATACTCGTCATACAGCCTTTTGATCTCGGTGAAGCACCTTAATTCAGAAACGGTTGGGATAGACGCCTTATCCCAAATATGTAGTACAAACCTGGCTTGTTCAATAATGATTTCCTCACTGGAAGGATTTTTATTGTTCTTCTTTGTCAGCGCTCTGGAACTGTATAGAAAATTACGAAGAATGTCACCACTGGTGGGAAGGACGTTCTCGGCACACATGTTGGCTTCACCAACTGTTTCACACACCAACTTCACTCTTCTAGATATTGACATTCTAGAAATCACAAAATAATAGGAATATTACGACACAAAGCTAAATAAGAGAAAAACTTGATCACAAAATAATAAAAACAATGGTGGAAAGAGTCAACCACAGGCGCTCTGGCTGTAAACCACAGGAGACAGGCAGTCCTGTGAATCACAGCCCAGTAATACAAATCCAACATGGTTTGTTGACGTTTAGTGACAACCCAACTATCAAAGGCTTGAATCGATAGAAAAAAAAACGCTGCAAATCCCTGCGCAACGGTTTATTATTTTGTACGAAATAACCTTCTGTTACAGATCACAGCTCTCTGTATAGATAACCCGTCTATATAATATAATATGTACTATTCTATACATATTATGTAGATCACAGAACCTCCGTAGGTTAGTACCTAACCCCATACTCGTTACTATGTACCTACATAAATCACGAATTAAATTTTGCTAAAATAATTCTGTCGATGACAAACAGTACCCAAAACGGCAAAAAGAAACGCAAATAATGAAGTTCTGAAGTGAAATTGTCGGTATGGAGTGAAAAAAGTTGCTAACATACCTACCAACAAACTCCAGCCCCTTCTACGTAGATGGTATAATGAACCGTTGTGTAATAATTTGCCGTTGTGTAATGATTTACCATTGTGTAATAATTTACCCATCCATAATACTTCAACGTTTGTTCAAGTTTCACTATCTACCAACAAATCCCAAAAGAGCCATCTTTTCCAAATGAAATAATATCACAGAACAACCAACTCGACTTCATACTCTGTGAATATAATCAGGTGATCCCTAGCAATGATTTTATCTCGGGCCAATTCCCGATTTTTAGCGCGTCCCTGGTGATGACATTTGGGTTAAATGTATACAATTCTAATTCACTCACCCTTCTGTTGAAATACTCGTTACTAGGTACCTACATAAATCACGAGTTAAATGTTGCTAAAATAATTCTGTCGATGACAAACAGTTACTAAAATGGCAAAAAGAAACGCAAATAATGAAGTTCTGAAGGAAAATTGTTGATGTGGAGTGAAATAGACGTGAAATGCGTGAATAGAGTGAAATAGAGTGAAATGCGTAGATTACTGTTTTCTGTGGTCAATACCTACCCTCGTGGTCAAGTATAATGAACCGTTGTGTAATAACTTGCCCATCAATAATACTTCAACGGTTGTTCAAGTTTCAAAAGTACCGATCAACAAAATCCAGCCCCTTCTAGGTAGATGAACCGTTCTGTAATAATTTACCGTGTGTAATAATTTACCGTTTTGTAATAATTCACCGTTGCATAATAATTTTCCGTTGTGTAATAATTTGCCGTTGTGTAATAATTTACCCATCAATAATACTTCAACGTTTGTTCAAGTTTCACAAGTACCTACCAATAAAATCCAATAGTCCATCACTTATCAAATGAAATAATATCGCACAGCAACCAACTCGACTTCATACAGCCATCCTTGATTATAATCAGGTGCTCCCTAGTGATAATATCCCGGCCGGATTTATACCGTTTGATTCACGATCGTGTTGACGAAGCTTTTTGGTGCACACGAATGGCTGGACGTACAATGCTCGGGGGGGGGGGGGGGGGTCTCAAAAAATTGTTTAGCTCAAGAAAAATTTAATAAAGTAAAAAAAATCATACCGTTCTTTCGAAAGTTTTCGAGCTACGGCGTTTCCAAAATTTCAACCCCTATTTTGAACCCCATAGAGATGACTGACAGTAACGCCGAGCTTCGAGGACCAACTAGACCCCAAACGGAACCTATAACCCGAATTTCATCAATTTTTTTTTCATGGTAACTAAGAAAAGTGGCCAGTACGGCGTACGGCGGACAGACAGAAAATTTTTTATTGCATTTTCGGATTCTACATACCTTGAAACGTAAACCATCAAATTTTGAGGGGGGGTTAGAATTTTTCATCTTGCTCGATTCCAGTGGTTCATTATTGAAAATAATAAGCCAATATATATTATATTTATGTTTTCAATTTAGCCACGTTTGGCAAGATTATTAGTTTTCAACGATGTTATGGGTACTGAAGGAATTGAATTTTTTCAGATAAATTTTGCACACGTCATGTTGACCCTAAAAGGCAACAAAATTTCCTTATTGAAATGAGGAGGTTCAAAAATTCGCTCCACCCTCTTGCAATAGAGTTCTTAAAAGTTTGAAACCAAAACACGCTTCTCCCCTTTATTTCGTATCTACTTTTTTGGGCGCGATCCATAACAGACCGTTCCAAGAGGAGTGACGGTTGAATAATGCCCTGCTCTAACATGATTTTTTTTCTCTCCCTTATATACTTGAAGATAGCGGCATCGTTTGAAATAAACCGGAAATTTTTTTCTTCTTCTTCTGATTTTGCCACAATATTTGCCAGCCGATTGGCTCAACAGTCCTGTTAAGATTGGTTGATCTTGTTAACAACGCCTATGGCGTATTTGAATCAGCAGGAAAAATTATTCTCGTATCTGCATCTCAAAAGTGCTACGGCTTTTTTGCAGGGAGCTGTCTTGAGCAGTCCCATAACCGTTCCTACCTCCCTTGCCAACCTTATTTATCTTGACGTACGGCGAGCCCACAGATTGCTCGCCTAAACTCAATTTTTTCCTCTTTTGTAGCGATAAGCAACCTGAAAAAGGATGCATGAGACGTTTTGTTGAATATGATGAAGGGATAGACGGGATTTGCATACTATTCGTCTCCAGGCGGTAGTAGCTTACTTTCATCATTGGAACGTAGAGGATTCAATAATGCAGGAGTAGGTGTAGGTGAATGATGATGTTCATTGATAGAATGATAAAGTTGAGGTTGGATAGATAGTTTTAGATTCACTGATACACGAGGGTTATAGACTCCACGCATGTCACCCCCGGCTACCCCGCTAATTTCAGGAGAGTGCCTGTACCAGTGCCCGCTAACATTACTTTTTCTTTGTTTTGTGTTCATTGTTTGTCTTGCAACAGTGCTTGCATTAGAATATTCTATAGTTATCGTCAGTTGTAAACCTAATGGACAAATATGTAGAATTATGTAGAAAACGCATTTGCAACATCCACATCTATTCCCACTAGTTTCACTCTTGCTCTATTGTGGTAAGAAATAGAAGCCGTAGATTACCTATTTCACTCGCTATCTCACTTTTCTACATAATTCTCTGCACCTATTTGTCCATTAGGTTTACACCTGACGACGATGACGATCATAGGGTAGTAGAAAGCTTGAACCTCGTTTTTCATAACACCTGGATCTTAATCGTCCTGTCTAACTCTCCTCTAAATTGCTTTATTGCTTAATAGTCCACCAAGGTAGCGGTTGTTGTCACTTTTGGGAGGAAAAAATACGATCATGTTATCGATACGATGTGCCATTAAACTTGGCATACTCTTTTCTCCCCCCAATAACCACCTTTGCAACCAGTCTTTGAAGGCCAAATTCTGGAGTGCACCATTGATTGAGGAACAGGTATTGACGTAACAATAATATTTTATAATTTTTATATTTACCTAATTGAAAGTACCCAGCTAACTTCAGCTTCGAGTAGAACATTCAGGTCTTATTAAGTACCTAATAGTCATATTTCGCAATATTAAAAGCTAATATCGTAAATACTGCTTCATACAAAAGAAAGAAATCACGTTCAAAATCAAGTCAAATTATGTAAAGAGAAAAAACCTTTTTTTAACAGCCGAGGATAGAAAACATTTGCGACGTATTTGTAGAATACAGGACCATTCATTCACTGATAATTAATCATACTTTCCTATTCCCAGTTTACGGGAACATGCTGTTTGAAATCAAGTGGAAGCCTTTGTTATAGAAATGCCACCAATGGAGGAGCCGGTTTTCCTTCGGCATTCCCAGAGACCAAAGCTGTTAGCAACATTCTATGGAACCCCATGTGCGTATGTAACCAACTCCACTGCGAAATATCTACTCCAAATGTGCCGTCATTTCTTTAGCCTCATTTCCACTCTTCAAGCAGGCGGTACAGACATTTTCCCTCCCTTTTAAACTACCGTATGTGCTATAATCCATAAAACAGACAACACTCAGTATAATGAAAGATACTGGGGGAGGGGGAAAAAAAGGAAATATGCTGGAAAATTAATGGGATATATGTGTCGGATAATAATTTCAACGGGACCTCCTATTGAAAGCTGGATAAACGAGCTGGGCCCAGAAAGGTTTGGGGACGGTCGGTCGGAGGTAGGTGCTATTAGCTCCGTGCCAAACTGTGACTATAAAAAAAAAATCGCTGCAGGCGACAGGGGTCCAGGAGTGATCTTGTATGGGGGTGGAAAAGGTTTCCCCATATAAATTATATGAGCCAAGAGTCCCCTTTTTGTTTAGACGAAAACACGCGGGGTTGGGCGAACTCCAAATCGCATTTTTGCTCTATTCTGAAACAATAATGTTCATGAAAAGGCCTCGTCTCCCTGCCGAAGTGGAGGTTATCCTATGTCTTTGTATGATAAGTTTCTTTCGCGCTGCTCGGCTTCCGTTTTCCGGCGTGTGCAAGTTTCAAGGGACTCAAGTTCCCTTATGAAAAGCTCAGGCTGTAGTAACTTTTTGTTTCTGAGTCCTTTCCTCATCCACGAAAAATTATTATATAAAATAGCGAATTCTCAATCTCACCTCGTCCCCATATAAGACTTTTATAATTTTTTCCGTAATTACCTACCTATCGTATCGAACTCATAGGTACGCTCATTCGGAGGTCTATTTGAGTAATATCATTCACAACATGAAATATCCCTGTCCCATGATATGAATATCCAAATGAAAACCGACTACCCTGTGCAACGCACAGGTGATTCAGCTAGTTAATATTATTACGTCTATGATTTGAAATATATGAAGGTGAATATAATCGCTTTTTACATTTTACTAAAGGGAAAATTTAAAAAGTTACAAAATATTGAATTCTTATGCGTTGACAACCGTTTCAATCTTTATCGATAATTATTGTCAAGATTCCTTCAAGCAAGCAATGATTGCCTGTGCAGAAAATATTTACAAGGATCAGAAGCAATCATTTCCTCTGCAGAAAATGTTTACACAAGATCGACCAAGCGGAAACCCCTCACTGCCCCACATGTACACAAGAAGAAGAGGATCTGGACCATATTGTGCTCATATGCCCACGATTCGATGCCCAGCGAGACACCTTGTTTCGTAAATTATCGGGTTCTGTTCCCCTACCGTTCAATATGAAGTACCTACTATCTCAGAACAGTAATAAAATATATTTTCTATTATATGAATATTTTGTCACAATTAATGAAAGTGTGTAAATTAAAATTTCGTTTTTGAAATATGTTTGCTTGAGATACATATAGTTTATGGCTGTATAGTTTTAAGCTAATGCCAAATAATAATAAAAAAAATCCCTTCAAACAATAATTAAACGAGTTTTTGATCTTCTGCTGAAAGAATTTGGATCAGTGCCTTTATATCGTTAAAAATGTCCTGTCCGTTTTGCGAGCTACTGCAGTACTGAAAAAACCTATGATCCACCATGACCTAGTGAGCATATTTTTTAACCAACATTCACCTACATATTAGTAATTCGAATAAATTATTGATTATTGTATCAAATTACCACCTTCCCCTATTTTTGTTGATTGTACATACATACTTATTTTTTATATGACTTGGAAAATGATTTAACTAGTGATCTCAATTTTCTATCGATTTTGCAGCACAGAAAAATTGTTGCCATCGAAATAATATTTTCTGTCTGTAGTTAACTACTTTTTTCTGAGGTTTGGCGTTTTCGTGTCATTTTTGACGATAGAATGTCATCTACTCTATGTGTTCCCAAACTTTCCATCTTCGAACTCATTCGTGTTTTTAACCAAATCAAACATCCGTCATGCCGCAGCATTGGTTCGAACTACAGAAAGTGGCTAGCTACATTGGACACGAGAACAGTCGAGGGGGATAGGACACAAAATGGATTATTATTGACTGACTAACTTGACAAGTCGAAAATGCTGATCGGATGGGTGACTGGGAAACTTGCTTCGGTCGGATATAGCTTTTGTGACCTGATTCGGCACTCCTAAAAATCCTCATGGTTTGATTTCCAGCTCGAAATTCCATCTGGGTAAGCAGCGACAAGGATGGACAAAGCGACGCACGGTGATCACAGCTTTTTCAGCGACCAACGAAACATGAATCTTGTTCAAAAGAAAAATGCCTTGTAAATATCGTAAGATATTGCCAATTATGGAGCGACATGGACAATTAATACCCTCTAGTATATTGCCTTGGGTTACTTTTCATCGGCTGTTTCGCGATTGGCAGTTCTTGAACCATAGGTGAACGTAGGAGTGGTCCGGAGAAAGTTCATTCGAGCTATTCACAAGGAACGGAAGAGGCCTGGGTCCTCCTGTTGAGCTGGGGAATTCAAATCGTATTCAGATTTCCCATCCTCTTATAATAAGGTTAAGAACCCATCTTGCAGCCGTTCTGAACCAAACTTGTCAATACGGTTGAATCGTATTTCGCTCCAATTGGGGTGGCCTTCCGCTTCTCATTTCCCAACCCTCTTTCCGCATTTCCCAGACGTCTCAGCTGCCTACTCTACGGATCCTGTGGCTTGGGAATTCTTGGCTTTAAACCCAACACATCTCTTCATTTCCATGGTACACGACGGTAGTCACCCAACGATTGAGTAGCTTGAGATAACAGCAGACTTCACGCGGAGCATCAGTAAGAGAATATGTATAACAGATTGTGATAGGTTTCGAATAAAAGGTCATTCAACGAAAAAACTACTCCACAAAACGTCCGGAAACAACACTGAAGAGCAGACGGTCACAGCATGTTGGTGTGCGGCATCATGTTCTGGAGGATGACTGTAATAATATAATTGATTTAGGTCGAGAATGAATCAAAGAAAGATAACAATATAAAATCTGTCTGATGGTTCACCGATGGTGCAGAAGTGAGTGAATGATGACAGCATAAAATAAACATAGGAGTTATCATTTACGCAAAAATCGTTGGTCCAAAAACAACTATGCACTATTATCCGGCGCTGACGTGAACAGCTGTCCTCCCAGGAGGATCAGAATTCGTCCCGAACATTTCTCTCAATGCTACATATATAATTACCTTGGGTTGGAACAAGGAGCAACTGGGATTCCAACAGACGACCAGAACTGTCATCCCAATCCAAGACTCGAAACCAAGCGCTAAACCACTCACCCCATAAATTTTTCTATGCATGTAGGTGTACAGTATAAATAAATTGAAGACATGTCAAAACCCATCAGTTTTCTCCTTTGGAGCCGCGTTAATCCAACCACGTTTTTGACACACTTCTTAGACTACGTTTGTATAACCACTCGAGTATTACAAATAAACTAGGTATTTCGTATTCATTCTCTATGCCTGCGTATTATATTTGTCTTCTCCCAAGTTATCCGCCGCTATTCATCCCTGTCTATTAAATGAGCTCCTCCGTATTCATATCATGTCACTGGTGTTTTTCATATGTCAGAATATGACCAATCTGGTAACACCATTTGAGGAAATACAAGTCTCATTTTGAATGGCCTCTACCTGATGCCCAAATTAGCCGTACGAAATCCATTGTCATTGCTCAGTTAGTGGAGGCTGAGGGTAAATCAGTGGTAAAATGATTCCGTTGAAAGAACCTATGGTTCTTTACAGTGTAGTGCTCCAATTCTTGCCGGATGCTTCATGAGATGTATCGCCGGAGGTAACAGTTTCACAATCCAGAACAGAAGAGAGCAATATCAATATCGCATTCCTAAATAAAAAATTGAAAGTGACGATGGCTGGGGCAAAGCCTTGGGGAGCTGTTGCTTTTATCGCCAGCACAGATACCATTCACTTTCCTTCACCACGAGAAATCCAGGATAGAATAAAATATAATATACTAACAGGTAAGCCGCCGCGCAGATGACCTTCAGAAAGATGGCAGGGGTCGTCCGATAGCTTGTTCGTGATGACGTCAGCCTCGACGCATCCATCACAGAATCCCGTATAAACCTAGTGTCCAGCCTAATTTCCGATGTTTTTAGTGAATATACACTATTTTTATAGCAATGCTGTTACATCATAATAAGCAATTTAATGTTTAATCATGCTAATTTTGTTAGTAACTACTAGAAGAGTTATAACAACAAACTGATACACAGTTTTGTTTCGTAAGTTGGGTATTAAATTAGGCAGGTACCTACCTAACCGCAATAACTTTCAAGCTTAATTTGAAATATTCCGGTTTTTTACTAATAGGTAATATAAAGTTTAAATTCCAAATATAGCTGTAGGGGTGTTTTTTAATTTTGTGTAGGTTAGTCCCTATTTTATCAGATAATTAATCATGGTTTTATTAGATAAAACGTACTTGCACGAAGGTAGGTACCTACCTTTTATTTTACCATGGGTGTACGCACCTATTAAACTTTTCTTGGCCCTTGTTGGTTTTTATTATTCATGCTTCTATTATTTCCCGCTTCTTAGGGAATTCTATTTATTTTATTTAGTAGACGTAGGTACCTAATTAGTATTTGTAAATGTGGAATACCAATTTAAGTTAATGTAGCTGTGTATGTATATTGAAATATACACTGTGTACATTATATACATTGTGTACATATAATATCACTGCATATATATGTACATAGAGTACATACATATACATTCAGTGATATTATATAACAATGAGTGGATATTAAAATTTGCCGAACCCAGCGTGGAGGCATGCCGGAATAACGATTAGTTGACTATTTATGCTAAAATCTAGAAACACTCCTCCCATATTAACTTGTTGAAACTGGAAGAGAGCTCAAAATATTATAACGAGATCAAGGGACAAAATTTTTATGTTCGTGATACATTCGTCACTTAGGTACCTACTAATATTTGGAGGCGGTTGCTCCAATAGTCCCGCAATTGGAATTTTCGTGAGTTACAAATTCTCCTTTTTGCGGCCAAATTCTGTTCAGTAACGGAAATCAACACTTATTGACCACATAATGAGGTGTCTATCTCTGAATGTCTAGGCAGAAAACGAGTGTGAAATTTGAATTTCTCAGTTCCTCCTAGAAATGGCGTATTAGGTAGTTTGCCATGTAGTTCAACGAAATAACAATTAAAGCGCTAGTGCACCACTTTAAACGATGTACAGAACCGCAATAGATGGATGGATGGAACTGCAAATTTATAAATAAATTAAAAAACACTTCCTCGAAATCAATTCGCGGGAAAGGTTCATGAAGGTTGCCTGGAAGGTATGCCATTTCTGATGTTTTGTTGTTGGCACCATTTAGAACCTTCGCCCTTCGCCACCGAGGCTTCGCTCCACCTCCTTGTATTGGGCCAACAGCCAGTAATATGCCAATTAATAGACATGATACTTCATTTTTTGCCGCATTTTTGCTTTCACTCACCCTCATTTAAAAAATACAGTTATTTTATTAAACTGGCTTCAAACTACCATTTTTCCAGGAGTTCCTTTTTTTCCCCCATTCAGGGAGTAGCAAATGAGTGGCGATTTCGACTTCAGTGTAACTTGTTGTAAAAGACCAACCGTTAGACTCTGCTTGGGGAATGACGATGGAAAAGTTTGGACAGGTTGAGAAATGTTAGTTGGAGCGGGCCGGGGCAGGCCAAAAGAATTCCTTCTTATTACGCTCCTGGAATGTGAGATATCTCTCTTAATGGAAGTTGTGCATTCAAAGAGAATAACCTGTATCTGAAGTAGCTCTAGTCCTCAAGTTCATTCTGTGTCCACCCTTCCTACGAGAGCCTTATTCGGTACGTTACAGTTATTTAAATGAAAATTTTGGAGGTTGATTTCGGCTTGGTTCGTCGATGAATTGTTCGTGTTCCCGATCTCAACTCTCGTGACACTTTCACAACATTCCTAACAATTACTAAGGATTTGTATCTCGAGAGAATCTCACATTTTATTTCATAATATTATTTCCTTTTCTTAATATTATCTATAATAATTATCTATCGAGATACAAATGCTACTGAGAAAAATTATAAGGTTGTAGTACCTATCTGCCAAATAATTCAAGGAAGCTAAATTCTCGACAGGGTACTGACATTATTTGGAATTACTCATCATCCTCCTCTCAACACCAGGTCCTTAAATCGTTATACTAATAGTAAGTATGAGGATAATTAGGTATAGAAGGAATGTCGAGAATTGTTTCGGTTCGTCTTCCCTATCGAAACTATCCGCTATTCCACAAATCGTATTACAACGGACTTGTTTGATACTGGAGGGTCGGCTGAATTCAGCTACCTAACTCAAAACACGTGTTGTGCCCTCTGCTATTTCCAGAATCGGCCATGAAAACTGACGCAAAAATAAAATAAAATGTGAAATCCATCGCTATCCACGATACTCCGGCCATCGAATTTGTTTCCCTCCTAGCAATATTGTATTCTAGCCGCAGTCGTTGGCAGTAACTCATAACTTCCTGTGATGGCTTTTCTGAATATGAGGAACCAGTCTACAATGGGTAATTTCCGTGTGATCTTGAATCTGATTCCTTGATCTTAGAATCTGATTTAGCAACTTTGAACCCCCCCCCCCTTCCCTTAATTTTTATCGCAAAATTTCAGTTTCCAGGTTCCATTAGGTTCTGTGGAAATGGTAGTCCATAAACGGACGGTAAAACAGGCAAAATGGCGAAAAGGCGAAAAAGTAATGTGCAAAAAAAATTTCTACATAGGTACCTCTCTCCAAGATTTCCATCAGAAAAAATGTGTAAAAACAGGACCACAGCTTCTTCTCACAAGCATAAAATACAACTGGATGCACTTTAAAAACAGAACCACAGCTTCTTCTCACTCGCATGAACTACAACTAAATGTACTATCATTCTCATCGGCTCTGGTTGTCAAATCGTATTTGTTTACTCAGACGGTACAACGGGAACTTCCCGAGTTATTATGTCTTGCTTTGATCTCTCTAAGATCACCTCTGATAGGAGACAGGTTTCCTCCTGCCAAAAAAAATTCTTAATTTTTCGACTTTTGAACCGCTAGATACGCGTTTCGTCCCACCGCGCGCGGGGGTGAGAGCCTTTACCTGCGACGTCATTTCGCTTTCTTTTCACTGGTTTATCGCCCACTTTCGATCATCGGATACCCCTCATATAGCACCTTTCCAGAAACACTCGCCGAGATTTTTTACTTAATCAAATAAAATAAAATAGGTGAAATTGCCCATTCCTTCTGGTCTGTATTATGACGCCCAAACGACTTGGGCGGTTGAAGATGTTGGATATTCCTAGTGTGAGTACCCAGGAATAGCGGTGTTTATATAAGCATTATCCACCCTATTCCACCAATATCATTTTCTCTGGATGTCTGGAACCACCCCTGTTGCGGTTGGTTGGTTAAGTGACATTACGAAAAACAAATATTTTTGGAGCAGTCATCCCTGCAGGAGAAACGTCACGGTATTCTGCCTGAACTGTTTTTCGTGCTTACACTGACTACGAAGTTGATTTCAGTGCCAACAGTAAGAAGTGAGTTGATTGTTACTATAAGCTGGATGGATATCATTAATGCGGTAAGAGCACGCACTGAGAGGCGCTCGAGTCTCTTCAAGAAGAAACGATGCCTGCGGACATCCCAGAGCGAACGCGGAGGACTGTGAAAAGCGAATACGACCCCCCAGCATCATCCAGACGATTCTCGTTGGTTGTCGTAGGGACAAAAGTGGGCTCTCGAGCTGTGGAGTGCGAATGCCTTGGGGCTAACTTCCCTTCAAAGACACCTTACCCCAGCGGCCCTTCCATCACATCTCAATGAAGCGCCGCCCGCACTCCCTGCCACAGCAGCCACTTGACAGCTTAAAGATTCGCTGATAATTTTTATCTCTCTTGACCTTTGTTGATCAGCACTGAGCCCGGAATGGTTCCCCCAGGGTAGCTATGGTTTATTGCTCAACTATATTCAACTGCAGACTTCCAATTTTAGCGTGCTTCGACGTATTTTATCTACACCACGATCTTGAGCGGAGAAGGAGGGTCATGCACGGATTGGAATTAAGTATTCTGATAAGGTAAACTGTCTCGTTTTTTCAGCCTCCGACCCTCTAAAATCCTTGTCTTACTTTGTTCCCGTTTTATGAGAAAAAGGCCCGCTCAGGCCAACTTTTGTACCTACTTCGTTCGTTGGTTGATAGGGCCGGTTGGGAAAATTACCATCAAAGGTTTGCACTTCAGCTTACATGCCGCTACCGGTCCCTTCACTTTGCTACCCACTGCCTGCCGTTTTTGAGCTTGCCGAATTCATAGTCAGTTGAAAATTATGAACAGTTTTAAAGTTTTCAAATATCCTAGTATGTCGTTTTTCTCGATCTTGCAGTCATTGCGACGTTTTGGCGAGTGAGAGCCAGCAGTAGACAGTTCACGCAATAGACTAGCTATATATAGGACTCGCCAGCATAGGGTAGGTTGTCGTACTTATTTTAAGTAGTGGGTTATGGTCATACGGGATCATTTAAGGCCGAACTCTCAATCACCCTCCAAATTTCAGCTCAGTTCGACCATTCTTCCATTATGTAGTTAGATTCGTTGCTAAGATTTGCGGACACACAGACGGACAAACATGCGTCGAATCAAATATGGAAGTATAAATTTCGGTGGACACAAATTGTTTCCTTACCAAAAGTGAAAGGAGGGTGGGCTCGTGAAGGGTAATGGTAGACTCGTGAAGCTTTTTTTTCTTTTCATAATGAAAAATATACCTTTTTAGCAACCCTTCGAGAATCTCAATTAAAATTGAATCAGGGTTTCATCGTGGTCCTCCTCGGAAATCACTGTATATTTATTATAATTTCACTATTATGGATACCTAGTGGCTTTTTAGCAGTTACATTCGAATTGGGGACTTTCTGGTATTGAAACTAGATGTAGATATATTTATGCTGGCACATGGAATTATATGAGTTACACTCTGAACCACAAAAGCCAATAGTGTTCGAATATGAGTGAATATTACTGTAATCCAAAAGTAACCAAAAGTGATTTGTGGAATTATAGGGACCTACATGGAAAAATTAATTATTAAATAAAATACCTGGTCATGCAGGATCCTGTATACAGTTTCCATACAGATGTAAGAAAGCATCTACGCTACCCACCCTCAACCTCTATTTCTGTTAAAGTACCATTTATCCTAGAATTTGCCCCCTAGATAAATTTGTATTACTTTTTGTATTACTTATAAAAAGTGTCTTGGTATAAATGCTTCTCACTGAAGGTGAACGTACAGCCATATTATGAGGAGACTGTCTCTAAGTGAGTAACCTGCGCAGTTTCAGTCGACTGCCTGAATTTATCTGGTTTCATATTGGCATATTGCCAAGTCAAATACAGAGCTCAGCAAGTCGGACCAGAATCTGAATATTTCAGCGATTGTCAATAGGCAGATAAGGGCATTCACCATTCACAATTTTGTGAGTATGAAGTATACGCACATTATGAATTAATAAGTAAATAGAAGATCTATCAAATATTTCGTAGAGTACATTTCTTGAAATAACCGTCGTGTGGACTACAGCTGTTGAATGAAATGATTCGATAAATATTATTGTATTCATTAATTCTGTTCGCTATAAATATTGTGCAAAACGTTTATTTTTTCCAGATTTCATTACGTAGGTACTCGTCCGCGTTCCTCAACAAATTCTGACCATTTAACGAACCTGCTGGTATTTTTGGTACTATGCAATCAGCGGATTTTTGGTTTACTGCGGCTCCACTACTTTCAATGATAAATCTTGTAAATAAATAGGCATACAATCCACTTAAAATACGAGTCTACTTGAAAATGTATAGATAGAAAAAAAACGAGGCCTAATAAGTAACCTCAGTAAAAGTCGGTCTTCGCCAACGTTTACCTTAGGTTAACGTCTGCAGCAGTGTCTGAAGCCTTAATATTCATGGCTATTCATCGTTTAGTGTGTTTTTATTGAACTCCTTCCACTTGCAGATTCAGAAAATCAAATTTTCAGACCAAATAACTGGATAGGAACTGAAGATTTATGTGGTTGCGGTTGACAAATGAGCGTAGAAAACTTGCTGGACATACCCATCAATCAATCAATCAAAATCAAAACGTTTATTTGTAGAATCATATACATGATGTTACAATTATTATGGATTCGATAATTCCTATTTAATATCTATTTTAACCATAATAGTGTTTAAGGCCGCACATAATCTCTTAATACCTACATATCGTCTCAAGCGAAGGCTCTTAGCAAGGTCCTTCATCCTCCCGTGGTCATCTCCTGTGTCCAGTAGCGAGCCAGATCCGCTTCTTGAGGTCCAGTCCACCTCGGATGGACCTTCTCGCTGCTCCGATGTGTCTTAGCAGGTTCTGAAGGGCTTATATAGCGGGAATTCCAGCATGAAATGTGTCAGGGTTTCCGGAACTTTCATGTTGCAGATATATATAACACATTCCCTCATTTGCTCTGAGAGCGGCCACAACTTGCCCTTCAGGAGCTCAGAAAGGGCTGAAACTTTGGGGATGGATAGAGGAGGTCCTTCTTTTCCCAGGTAGAATTAAAAATCAGGGCGGTCTGATAACAATGGTAAATGTGCCGAGGATGGTAATATGTACGTGTTTCCAATCGTTGCAGACTAAGAGGAGGTCGACAAAGCGTGTTTTGAGGCCCTAAAAATCGGTTGGCATATCAACCTCCTCTTAGTCTGCAACGATTGGAAACACGTACATATTACTATCCTCGGCACATTTACCATTATTTACATGGCCATCGTTACCTTCCCACCCCTCCCCCTCCTTACCTGGTGCATGGATCTTTACAAATTTTCGACGCGATCTCTCATCTCATCCTGTCCCATCATCTACCATCTTTCAAAATTTACCCACACCCCCGAATTGCAAACCCCCCTCACACCTTCCCTAATTATCGGACCGCTCTGATTTTAATTGTACCTGGGCAAAGAAGGCCCTTCTCTATCCATCCCCAAAATTTCAGCCCTTTCTGAGCCCTTAAAAGGCAAATTGAGGCAGCTCTGTCCTTTTTACCCTACTCATTCATTTCACAATCAGAGTAGTAGCGGTGATACTATCCAGTTTTTTCTAGGCAAGCTCAAAAACAAAATTCAATTCCTTCACACACTACCTATATCGATTCCTAATGATTTTCCCTGCTGGTGAGTAGAATTTTCCTTTCTTGATTAGTTGAAATTTGGAGGGTAGTTGAGGTTTAGGCCCCAGATGGTCCAAACTGGATTTCATCAAAATCGGACTGCAATTTTCGTCTGCGCATGGGCAAACGTGAAAATCCTGATAACGGGCGTAAAATTACCCGAAAGAATGGTTGCTATGAGTTGCGATATCGAGGGTATATGTGCGGATTGGACCCTTGATTGCCCCATGTTCATTAATTAAAAATCGAACCGTAACTTTTGTCCACGCATGCGCAAATAACAAATCGATGTATCGGGGATAACTACACAAAATAGTGGTAGAGTAAGCAAAAATTAGGAGATTCCCGAAATGTCAGCGAACAAACGCGTGGCAAAAATTATAAAGAGCCACTCCCACTGATAATTTACACTTAGATGACACGAGTACAAAGGAGTTAGGTGGTGACCAACCTCCCATAGACGAGGATTTAAACGGCAACGACAGTTAATACCAGGGGGAATTAACACAGTGTCACAATCACATCTCCTCTCCCCCTCCCACCCCGCAACACCGCAATACCCTCCCCGCAATGAAAATGAAATATATTCTTCATTTTCGTACGAACTGCAATCACGGAGGCGGACCATAGCTACCGGTGGAATTAAGCAGTGTTTTTAATGCTCACCCTTTGGGTACTATGAACGCACCATCGGAACGTACAAAATACAGCCCTAGCAATGCCGACTAATAACCCGTACATTAGGTAGTGGTACCTGCATCAAGGCCTACCATCAAGTAGACCTGAAAATAGCAGTAGGAGGCCGTACATGGTTTCACCGCTTCTGTAGCATAGACGGTTTGACTGAAGAAGTCATTTTAGACAAACAACCCTCATCATCATCAAATATGAGGTGAAGCTCCTACCCGGCGAAACCCTCCTCCGCCCAGCTCCTAGCATACGTCTCCACTCATGCAGCAAATCGTTCGTCATGAGATCAACCAACTGCTGGAAACCAAAGTGGTAAAACATTGGTAGCCAGTACTACCCCATGCTTCCTAGTACCCAAACGGTAAACTAGCCAGGGTGAACAGCAAAAGTATAGGTTGGTAAACGATTATCGTCAAATCATTAACAAAATCCTGATTATCTATTACCCGTTAATACCAACGATTCAATCGCTGTTCAATCATGTGCATGGCGCGAAATATCTCATTGATCTCAATAGCGCCCATCATCAACTTGGCAATGACAAAACGTTACAGTCACTGTTAGTGTTTTCCCTTGTAACAGTTCTTGCGAGCTGTTAAGTGCATCCATGGAACGAATCCTCCAACCAACGTTGGGTGAAGGGGAGGGGGGCGGAGCCGTGCCTTTGATTGATATAACCATCCATCCCCTTGAAACGCTGAGTCCTCTTCCTGGAACAATTTGGTAAATTTGAAGGCAATAGATTATTATTTATCGACATTGACTCTTCACTACCTTCCTCTGCTACTCCTGGCGGCTGTTTCCCCTTGAGTATTGAATTATCCAATTCATATCAATCCCCTGAGTAAAGGCTTGGAGTTCTTACGGAGCTAGATTTACATTCTTATAATACAATTTTGCACACAAAAAACTCATAAGTTGTTCTCCTCCTGAACCTCATTCCTCATAATTAGTATTAATTTATAGGAATCATTTCGTGTAGAACATCGAATAAGATCAATATTGGTTCGAACTCTATGACACCCTCCTCTCAAGTTTTTAGGGAATTTTCAAAGAAAATTACGCTATATTGCAATAGGTCCAACATTTTCAGAACATGATCTGCTAAAATTTTTGTATAGGAAATCCGTTCCAGAGCATCCTAAATTTATCCCAAGAGTTTAACAAAAATGTTATGTACCTATATATTATGCATGTATAGATATTTATTTATTTATTTATGTGTCACTCCAGACGATATCTGTCCTTGGGTAAATGATAAAAATTCCGGATTTCGACAAAACGTTCGTATTGCAAACAAAATGGTGAGCTCAAAAGATGAGCAATCTTCAAAAAATCTAAGGGGGTCAAATATGAGTTTTTAGGGATCAAAATCGCTAAAACTCTAAAATCGCAAACAATTGGTAAAAATCACTGAAAGTGGTATGGAAGGGTGATTAAAGACGGAAAAATAAAATTCAAATTGTTTTTCGTACATAATATGGGTAAAATTTGGATTTTTAGGGGTGAAAATTGGTGTTGAGGGCTAAAAAATAATAATTCACCTGACGTTGTGTGGGATGGTGATTCACGACGAAGGTACTCTTTTTATGATGAAAATATTTTTCTCAAAAAATAGTGGGCCAAAGGACCCCGCACTTTTTCAGTGTAGAGGTGGTTTCACTAGATCGAGCCAGAATTTGGCACGGGGCTTCCTTTCAGTCTCCTGAACGAAAGTCTCAATGGGCACAAAAAAATCTACCGTCAGGATTTTGAGCTATGGCCAGATTAAGCGCTTCAAGTTCGACTTTTTAAACACCTTCAATTGCTTATATCTCTCTAGGGATGCATTTTAGAGAAAAAAGTGCACGAGTAAAATCGTCTTAAAATCGTCCAAACAACTCGACGCCATACTTGTTTTAAGTCAAAAAATGTTTCTTCATTTTTGGCCAATAAGTCCCCGTGTGCTCATGTATAAGAAAATATAAGATACGTTAAGAAACATTTTTTTACTTAAAAAAAGTATGGCATCGAGTTGTTTGGACGATTTTAAGACGATTTTACTCGTGCACTTTTTTTCTAAAATGCATCCCTAGAGAGATATAAGCAATTGATGGTGTTTAAAAAGTTGAACTTGAAGCGCTTAATCTGGCCATAGCTCAAAATCCTGACGGTAGATTTTTTTGTGCCCATTGAGACTTTTGTTCAGGAGACTGAAAGGAAGCCCCGTGCCAAATTCTGGCACGATCTAGTGAAACCACTTCTACATTGAAAAAGTGCGGGGTCCTTTGACTTTATAAGGTTCAAAAATCGGTAAAAATGGCTAAAATCACGAAAACGTGATATTAGAACGAAAAGTGATGTGGTTTCTCGCTATATCATCTTTTTACATAGTAGCACAAATATTTCTTTGAAAATTAGCTCTTATAGCCATGCTGCAGGACTGGAACTTTTTCTATTGCAAACCCGCCTATATACGAGCGCCTATATAGTTCGCCTCTATTCGAGCATGAGTCATTCACCCTACTGTTAAGTTCACCCCTTCGAAGCGAAGCTTAGGTTAAGCCTGCCGCACGATTATGTGTTGCGGAACTCACCACACTGTGGGCGCGTGGGCGACTGAATATTTCATGAATACGATAAAAGAAATAAGAATAATATAAGAAATGAATATAATATAATATAAGGATTATGTTTTCATTAATGACGATAAAAACATAATCCCGTACCACAGCAGTTTTCTATTCTACTTGGAAAATTCATCGATGGCTCGGTCATTACATTAATTTCATGACGTGAGCATTTTGATTAGCTTTTCATATAACAGGCACCTGTGACACCTACTTGACTTGGAAATATCAACTGTGGTCCAAATTTTCTCAATTCAGTGATGGCGGTGGAAGGAGAGCGGCTAAAGCCCTCCGTATTATAGACCGTACCGTTCGCAATAGAGAGTGTTTATCTGTCTCGATTATTTTACAAAACCGTCTTCAATCGTGTTACATGGTGTTGTGGCTGTTTGTACGACTCGCAGTCATCTTCCTGTTGCTGGTACCACGTTGGATTAGCCTGGTAATTAATGAGTCCCATGCGAAATTTGCCTGGAGTATCTGTAAATAATTTTTTCATGAAACAGGAAAACGAATAGTAGGTTCAAGTTAATGGGTGAAATACGGTACGGCAGAATGGTATAAAGGCAAATATAACGGTTTTTGGATACTAGATACGCATCTAAAATGTCTAATTCGTTCATTGCCTACTGTCTAATTCACTCTAAGTCGTCAGACATGACAAAGATATAAGTGATTCAGCAATTGATACAAGTAATTGAACTATGGCATTCAGCCAATGCGATTTATCGAACAACGAACATAGTAACACATTAAATCATTATCAAAGCAGAAGAGGGTTTCCCTCATTATACCTTCATGTGTTCAGTGCGGTGAAGCGATAATGATTTCCCAGGTCTATTTAAAGTTGATGATATGAAAGATGACTTGGATAATGTACTTACCTACTAATCCGTGGATTTCTCTGGACGAAACATTGCACTGCTATATTAGAAAACCAAAGAAACACTTTTAGCCATATGTCAGGTGTAATTCATTTTTTCCAGTATGACCTGTTGCTTTTCTTCGATTGATAGGACGAGGGGCATTGGGATTCGAACGGACGGACTGTCAGGAGTCGCCTTCCGACGGCCACCTCTTCGTGAACCATACCTAAAGCTAATCAATTCGACGGAATGTCCTACTCTGTTGGACAACTTACCTGGACAGTAGTTATGATGTTTTCTGTATGTGGCTATGCACATTTTCTTGTCACCACGTTTTGTCTGTTTGTATAATTTTGTTGATGGACTGTTTCAGGTTGTTGTGAGAGTGGGCCGCGGTTTGTGGTGGACCCTCCGCGGGAGCTGGTCGTGTGGTACAAGGAAGGTGCACTCGCCAACTGTGTTGCCAGCGGTAGCCCTGAGCCCAAAGTGGCCTGGTTCCTCAGCGGAGAGACGACTCCTCTGCAGCCCGTGCCGCACGTCCGCCGCATCCTGGAGAACGGCTCACTCTACTTTCCACCTTTCAAGCCCGAGGAGTTCAGACCTGATGTCCACCTCACCACGTACCGCTGCCTGGCCTCCAACTCAGCGGGCAAGCTGCTGTCTCTTGACATGACAGTCAAAGCAGGTGGGGATTCACTTTCAGTATCCTGAAATTTTCTGTTAACAAGATGGTTGGGTCCACGGGGGCCCCTATGAATTTCATTTGAATGCTCATGTGCAAACATCGGAAGTTTTCTAACGCTCACGTTTAGTATGTTACCGTATTTTAGTTGAGATCAACGAATTATATCAAAGAAAAGATGTGTGGAAGTTGTACTGCCCACCAACTTGACAGACTTTAATTAAAAATGCTGTATATGAAAATTAATTTGGCAGCAATTTCAGCTTTACCTAGATGATTTCATAACTCTCGCTGAACCAAATCATAAGTTCAAAATATCCTTTCGGCAGCAGCTGAACGACATTGCGGCAAAAAGCTGTTGTGAAGGCTTCCCCCGCCTCCCCCAACACTGTTGTAAAAATTTACCCGCTCAGCCGCAAAAAGGATTGATATCCATATTGCCCGCCAAAATAGCACGCTCGGTTCTTCGTACCTCGCTCTTGGATGTGCATATAGAAACCTGAAGGGGGGGGGGGGGGGGGAACTGCCCGCCGAACAGCGTTGACAGAAATTTCAGGGTTTGGGGGGAAGGAACAGGTTTCTTTATGTAAATTTTCGCAATAGGGTTGTTTTGAGGGGGGGGGGGGGGATTGATATTACCAGCTGCGCGAACACATGCAAGCTGGAATCTTCTGCAAACTTCCCAGATAGGTCTAAAGACTGGGCCAGTGCGTGCTCCAGCCCGCTTGGACACCCCTATCATTCATTTATGTCGATACTATTCAACCAGAAAAATAAAATAATACCCATGCAAATACCACCCGTGATAACCCCGTGATAATATCCGTGATTATCGACGTAATAGAATGGTAATTTGTTGTGGTGACTGCTCTAAACCTAGTGGGTCAAAATGCACAAAAGGCCTGCTTGGAACATAACGAATGTGTGTGCAAAATTTCAGCTCGATTCGTTATGTCTATGAGGCTGCGTCAGAGAACGAGAACAAGAACTACACCAACCAGAAAAACTTGAAGAATAGCTATTTTAAAACTTCCATAACTCCGGCACCTGGTGGTCCCGAGGGTTGAAATTTGGTACGCGTCCTCAGGGGTCCCTCGAGAATGGGCGTACGAAAAATCAACACCGGGCCGTTTCGTGGTGGAGAGGGGAAAAACCCTATTTGTTCTGTCGGTAAACAGTTTTCTTGGTCGCTTTGGAGGTTTTCGGTTTTCTTGGCGGGCGGGTCCTTCGATTTTGCGTTGCGTTGGCTAATTGCACTTCCATCCGGTCAATAGTGGCTCAGTAATGTTCTTCATATTCGTTTCGTTTAGTGAGTCAAGTTTCATCGAAATACAGTCTACTCCTGTAATTAGCTTTTCATTCGTTTGTGTTATGTAGGTACCCTACCTTATTGAAAATCAGTTTGCTCCTCTCAAGGGAACATAATTGACTTCATGACATGCTAGCATTGTCTCTTACTTCGGTCCTATACTATATTTAGTATTTCGTGATTAATATCTTTGAATATTTTTATCCGACTTTCCACGCAAACTTTCATTACTTATCCCGAAAAATAATTCCATCAACTTCAGGAATTGTTTACCTTTTTCTTGCTGCCTGCCGACCTGCAGCACCATAATACAGAAGCATTATCTTCAGATCCAGAATGTTTTGCATTCATCATGGTTCTTCGAACACAGAATTAAAATTTTCATCGCACACATGGCATAACATGATCCGCTGTTGATGTTTGACAATCCTGAATAGATAATTAGTTGTAAATATGAATTTTGCTAGCTTTTTGTCGATATCGGTTAGGTACGTACTCGGAATAGTTCTAGGGAAATTCTCCACACAGTAGCCGAAACCCATTGAGAATACCCTGCGATTCCCAGAGAGGTCTGAGGCTAATTATTTATATTCCTATAGTATACGCAGTATTCCCTATTTATATTTCTATATACTTAATTGGAACCCTCTTGAGCCTCTGGTTCTCGAAAGAATCCTTGAGTAGGAAAACAAACATCTATGACTCCCTTTTACTTTTTCTCTTTTCGAATTCCTTTTGACTGAAAATTTGTATAAATAATATGTAATTTTTAAAATTTAGATAACGATTTTTGTTGGCTGATTTAAATCGCAATTTGATATATGATTTAAATCCAACAAATCAACCTCCAGTTCTTCACTCGATGATACATTTAGCCTTTTCTCCGTCCTGCTCACGTTGGTCTGGAGATTTGCCCATGCTGAGCACCCATTCAGTTTGCTGAGTTTAGAGTCCATATCATTCAGATATGATCACAATATAGTGCCATTGGCATAGCCGAGATCTTCAAAGAGGTTTTGAAGGCCCCGCTGGATCCCCCACCATCTCCTCACCAGGAAAGGACGCTGCCCTACCGACAACATTCATTGATAAGTTTTAAGAGAAGACAATTCTGCAGGTTTAATCTGTTTTCTTTTGATATAACACACATAGGTGGAGATTTGCTTCCATAATTCACAAATTTATACATCAAGGTCTTTGAACGATAAGGAGCTCGCAACGAGTCAGAATGACCTCTAGAACGCATGTAGTACAGTATGCATACAAATATAAACGCATCTCGGTAGCACACGAGCTCGAAACAAAAGAGCGATTATTTGGAACTCGGTGTCAAATCAACGAGCAAATCACAAATAAAGTGGTGAGGTTACAAATCATGATATTGGGCAGGTTACATGAAAGACCAGTACCTGTTCCATGGTGCTAGTGATTTGAATAGTGATTTTAATCAATGATTTGTTGATTTTGTATGATTTGAGTTCCTGATTCATCCTCATTTCAGTTATGGTGGAGGACTACGAGGCAGTGGCTGTAGTCGGAGGAGGACCCCTGTCGATAGGCGACACGGCCGTACTACGCTGCAGGATACCTCAGCATCTCGAAGGGATTGTTACCGTAACCGCATGGCTCATTGACGACTCATACAACGTATACCCAACAACTGAAGGAGGTTGGTGTGCTCCTAATTATTATATATCGAAATTTAGTCACGAGATTGATGAGGGCGAATAGAAACGTTGACGGCAGACTTGAGAGAGGTAAAATAAAATAATTCTCTGAGAATGTCCATTTTGCCACTTTCCTGAAATTCAAAATTCTCTCTATTCGATACAACAACGCTTGGTAAAAAAAATTTATTCTCGACTAGCTGAGTTAAAAGTGCAGTAAGCAGCATAGCACCAACCTCTAAGTTTGGGTTAACATCAGCCTCCTGATGGGGCGGAAATGTAAACTTAGTACTATACGTATTTCATAAGGAACCAATCAAACGAAGTAACTGTTCGGATTTCGGTTCATTCCCAACAATTATCAGAATATGTACCAACCTTACAGCCACTCTACTGGAACCATACGTGACCAATTTTCGAAATGGCAGTGGTCTGATATGGAATATTCAACCTTTGAGGGTCTAAATCAGCTAAAGATAGTCGAAACATATAACGGATCGTGGCAGTGATTTGATTATTTAAATTTAAATTTTTTTTTCGCAAAAGAATTCTGATCGATAATTAGTTTTGTCAGCTAACTACTAAAAATTGGCACCGATTCCATAAAATTACAAAAATAGAGGTGGCATACTTATCTAAGTTACAAAAAAGTTAGGAAGTCCAGAAATTGATCAAAATTGGGATTTCATGGTTAAAAAATGCAAAAAATTGCCATAAACCACATATGTATGTAGACGATAGTTCGGATAGTTACATCACTTCAAAATTTCGCTCATTACCTCGCAGGATTTTGGCTTGGCCCTTTATAAAAACGGCCGAAGCTTAGGTGTTCATTTTGATGCTTTTTAGACGGGCTTCCTCAAACGTTTTAGCTCCTGCAAATTAATTGAGTATCTAATTAGTATGGTATGTGTGTTCAAATATTCGTGGGCACCTGATGGTCCCATGTGAATTTCATCAATGTAAGTTTTCCTCGGAACGTTCAGAACGACTCGTAAAAATGACCGAAAAGAGTTGTAATTTGGAGGTCATGAGTAAGATTTAGGGTCTAGATAGTCCCATGTCAATTCCAATGAAATCCTACGATAACTTACTGTTTTCTATGTGAAATTCAGTTTAGGACAAGTCTCATAATTTTGGCAACCTGTTACCCGACCGTGCCATGAATTTCTCTTGGTCAAATGTTTGTCTCCAATATCCCTTCTATTTTTAGGGTCATATATATAGTGGTAATTCAGTTGAACGGTTCTATAACTGTATTTTTCTTGATGATATCGAGAACTCCAAAAACAAACTAGGTGCATTTATTTACTAGGTACTGAGTATAAAAACAAAGGTGTGTGTTGGTCTGTATGTTGGGTCGTACTGGCTCCAAACTTCTAAGGTGTAAGTTGGAGAACTTTTTCCAGACTTTTTTGCTCTCACTTTCAGTCTCTGGTCGGTAGGAAGGTAAGAAAGTGGCAGCACCCCAGCGGGAAAGGAGGCCCTGAACCCGAGTGGGGAAACAAGTGATTCTCTATATACGCCGGCGGTGTGGAAACGATTTGGGATGTATACTGAATAGGGTTGAGGTGGGAGGTTTGAAGATAAGTGAAAGATCTATTGCCATCTATTCCAGACACTACATTACCACCTTGGCGTTCGAGGGTAGCGGAGACTTCATTGAATTGGCCCATTCTTTCCCGCCTTTCCTCTCCTTCCTTGAAAGTCTAAACCGACCGCCTCGATCATTACCTACCCACCCACCTGCCGACCCACTATTCTTTATTCAATTCTGACCCGGAACAAATGCTCGTGGAGCCCTGATTCAATTTTCAATCAATCTTTCCTTGAACAGATTTACCAGTTCTCTTTTCCCACCACTATAAATGAAGGTGTAGGTACGATTCCTTAATACGGTACGGTATACGGTACAAGCATTCGTGTAGTAAGGAATCTCCACATCTTGCCGGGCTTTGGGAAACAATGCACAAGAAAGTGTAATGCAGTTTTAGTGGGTTATAAAGGCAGAGATAGAAAGAAACTGCAAGATACGGACTGGGCATAAAATATATTTCAAGAAAACTGTGGGGCATGAAGCACATCAATTACACCAGGAGAACTAAACTAAACCAACTGTGTGAAAGGTAGAAGGAGGCCTAGGGAAATACCCAGAAGCTAACGATACCTACAAGTGAGGATGTTGGTGGGTTCAAGCCTCCCCCCAAAACATACGAACATGTTGACAACAATAAATCAATCACATACTAAAACTTGGCTATACCATCATATTGAAAGCATAGATTAAGAATGTTACAAACAAGAATAATATATTACAGATGACTAAGACCTGAACAAGAAATTATATATACCTAGAATCTAATAACATCCAACGTCATAAATTTTCATTTTACTCCTGAAATTTTCAAATTTGACACAGCCAAGCCCTTTGTGAAAATGTCAGCAAGTTGTTGATCAGTAGATGTGTAGAGCACCTTAAATTTGCCATCAGTGACTAAATTTTTAATAAAACGAAATTTCACATCTACATGGAGCCATCTTAATGTTATCTCCATAGATAATAATTGGAAATTTAAAATTGGACGCTATCTCTTTCAACACTGGACAAACAAACAAGCATTCCGAATACAATTTGCCATAGCCACGTATTCGGATCCACTTGGCGATGAAGCTACAACATCTTGCTTCTTCGAACTCCATCAAATAATATTATCGTTCATTTGAATGAAAAAACCTGAAATGCTTTTCCTATCAGTAGGATCTGACGCAAAATCATAATCAACAAATGCCGAAACATTAATGTTTAGTAACATTCAAGTACCGCAACACGTTTTTCAAATTGTTCCAATGAGTTTCATCCCATCCACTTTGAAACCTGCCAAAAAACGAAACAGCATAGCATAAATCCAGCCTGTAGCCCAACATGATGTACCTACATGATACTACCGACGAGTTCTCTATAATACCTTTCATCGCATGCATTCACCGTCGACAAAAATAATTTTGGCTGGACAGGAACTCTTTGGATTTTACAATCTGTCATCTGAAAGTTTCTCAAAATTGTATCAATAAGCGACTATTGACTAATACTTATTTTTCCTGGCGTTTTCTCTATCTCAGACCGAAAAGCGCAATTTTACCTTGAGATCGAGGAAAGTCATTAATTTTTTCTTGATTTTATCAATTTCACTGGCATATTTCGAAAATAATAAGAAATCATCTACCAATGTCAAAATATAAACATTGTCATCGGAATACAAATGTTACGAGCCAGTTCGGCGGAACTGGTGTGGTCAGCTTGACCCAGTTTTCCCGAACTCCCCTCAAGACATCGCCCTGCGGTTCAGTCTGCCGTAGCACCTTGTAAGCGAATCACACTCCAACTATACATTGTTTTATTCATCTAGTAACCAATAAAAAATTAATACTGTAGTGTTCCATGTGGGATTTGTGAGTATCATCCTACCCAACCTGCACATACCTTGATGCGTTCCTACCTTATGCGAGGAACATTACCCAAACACGGGTCTACCATAGACCATTTAAAATTTAAACATGTAAGTTTGTTATTCACAAAATCGTTGAAGCACGTGGGCGATTGTCGTAACCCATATAGTGATTTGATCAACTTACAACCATATCCCGTAGGTACACCATCTAACCCATCAGGCGGCTTCATAAAAATAGGTTCACTCAGTCTACTGCCCAAAAACGCTGACTTCACATCAAGTTGCGCGATTTCGAAGTCGTTTTCCACCGCCAAAGGGAGCAACATCCTCAGCGTCATCATCCTTGCCCCAGGACTATAAACAACTTCCTCGTCCAAGGTTGGCAGCTGAAACCCTCTTGCAAAGAGCTTCGCCTTAATCATTATCCGACCGTAAACGTTTTTACGAGTAAAAACCCATCTCGAATCGATAATGGGCACATCAGGAGGTTCAGTTACCAATTCCCAAGTTGAATTTTTCTTATGTGAATCCAGCTCAGATTTCACGGCCAGTCTCCAACCCATCATCCTGGCTAACAGCATCCTCATATGACTTAGGTGGCGCCACGGGCGACTCATCTTCAGTCAACAAACACAGGGCCATCGAAGTAATATATTCACTCAGATGAGTAGGAATCTTCGTTATACGTTCGCCACGACGAAGCACAGGTCCACCACCTGGAGTCGAGGTGACAGGGGAAGTGACTGGGACTTCAGGATCCTGCACAGAGTTTTCCTCAACTGACTGGTCTGATACCTCGTCACCGAGGTCGACCGAAGACAGACGAACACTCTCGTCAAAGACGACTGATCTGGCAGTGACCACCTTCTGACGAACTGAGTCCCACAGCCGATATCCATTGTTACAATATCCGAGAGCATCAACGGAACAGATCGCTCGGCCAGTTTACCCTTTCTGTCATCAGCTGGAATGTGCGCGTAGGCTATGCAACCAAACACCCGAATCTTGCCGGAACCCACATCTTGCCGGGCTTTGGGGAACAAAGCACAAGAAAGTGTAAAGAAGTTTTAGTAGGTTATAAAGGCAGAGATAGAAGGAAACTGCGAGATATTGACTGAGCATAAAATATATTTCAAGAAAACTGTGGGGCATGAAGCACATCAATTACACCAGGAGAACTAAACTAAACCAACGGTGTGAAAGGTAGAGGGAGAGCCCGCTTGTGTACAACAGGCCTAGGGAAATACCCAGAAGCTAACGATACCTACAAGTGGGAAAGTTGGTTGGTTCAAGACCGGTCGTTGACGGCAATATTAGCCCAGGTGGTTCATTGAAGTTTCACTCTATTTTTCCAGTTCATCGATTTTTTTTTGGCTATGTTTGAGTCCTTAAACGAGTATGGGATGGTATAATTCTTAGGCCATGACGGAGGTTGTATATTACGTGAAATTTGCCTAAATTTCACAAATGGGACAACAAATTTGCTGCATACCTACATTTTAAAAATGACACAAAAACTTTGCATTCATTTCAAACAACTGTAAATGGTAAGGAAAAATGTGGTATAGTTAT
Organism: Leptopterna dolabrata; assembly: GCA_954871275.1. Lineage (NCBI taxonomy): Eukaryota > Metazoa > Arthropoda > Insecta > Hemiptera > Miridae > Leptopterna > Leptopterna dolabrata. Next base: position 94,947,696 of record OX940974.1, read on the forward strand.
GTGTGAGAGTCGACGCTTCGAGACACCCCCCCCCCCCCCCCCCCAATTGTTAGTAAAGTTAACCGCGTATAAATCCGTTTCAGTCTATTGTCAATCCAAATCCGTGGAATAAACCATCGGCCTGCATCTGTGACGAAATTTATGTGTGATGCCCAGGCCACAATTTACATCAGATTTCCATCGTTCTTGTTCCACTCGACACAGTTTTGGGTCCAGTTGTGCAAGAAACTTTTGTAAAGGCCGTGAGGGATGAGGGTGCAGTGGGGGATGGGGATAAAATTGAAAACGCGTCCCATTTACAAAATAGGGTATGCGCATGGGTTACAAAAGGGGATTCTATTATTTTTTAAATGAAACTAGATTCCATTGTGAGAGCTTTGACTCCAACCGCACTACCCTACAATTAGAAGTTCTTTTTCTATAATTTTTCAAATTTTCCGGAGGTTCTGACGTCACAGAGTGCAGTGACGTCAAAACTTCTGGAATCTTAGAAAAATCATAGAAAAATAACTACTTATTTTAGTGCAGCATATTTTGTGTGCATTACCTAGGTTCCGACTGTAATGTCGTGATGTTCACCGACTGTCTATAGGTATTCACAGTACCTACTCAGGTAGGTATTCACAGTAATCAATACCTACTCAAATCCTCTGACTTTACAATTAAAATCCTTCTCGAAAAGTGCAACCCTTTCTCCTTTCTCACTCACATAATGGTCTCAATGTTATCTGATCCGCTACCCGGAAACGAACGCTAACTCAGCGGCGGAAAACGTATTCCTGATAGAATGAATTGATCACTGGTACGGATTTGTGGCGGGGAGTGAAAACCATTATTAAATGTAACTATGTACAAAATGTTTTCCAGTTTTCACCAACGCAAGATTGTGACTGGTATTTCAGAAGGAAAGTACATCATGCCCTCTTGGAATGGAGATCTTCACATACTAAATTTGAGTCAGACTGACGTCAGGAAGAAGTACACCTGTCGGACCCTTCATAGGCTCTCTGGCCGATCACAACACAGCAATGCGGTGACCATTCAACTCCATGAAGGTAAGTAATATTTCTCGAATTAAGATTTACAGAACGTTAAACAAGGTTACCAAAAAGGAGTAAAGGCATAAGGGTTGGGAAGGTATGGGGGAGGGGGGAGTGAAAGGCCGCTTGAAAAAACCTTCATTTAGTACCTATGTACCTACCAACATCAAACATGCAATAACAGTGCAATGTACAGCGGGCATCGAGAAAACATATCTTCACGTTCCAATGGTTCTATGGCGAATGGGTTTCGTGGGCACGCATACTTGTTCCTTTTACACGTCACCTATTAGTCCAAATTTAACGGAACATGACAGATATATAGCACGAATTACCTACCTTATTATGACGCCCCTGTTTCTAGTTCCAGAAAGAATGGATTCTGCAGAGTTAGACATCCTCGTTCCACCTGAATCTATTGTTCCTACAAGGGAAACCAACGACGTTATTCTTCCCTGTGTGGCTAACTCACGTGATACCCCGTCCTTCGAGTACGTAAGCGGCTTCAAACCCGAAAATCTCCCTGTTCACGCATCCGCTAACACATACGCGTATTATCTGCATATTATTGTTACCACCTACGTTACAGGTGGACCAAAGAAAATGTTCCAGTCAAACTCAACGAAAGGCGAATCCTGACGGGAGGTTCTCTGTTGCTGAAGTCGGTCACCATTGAAGACACTGGAGTATACGTGTGTCGAATCAACAACAGCCAGAACTCGAAAACGATCCAAGTAACCCTGATCATTCCTCAAAGTCTGATGGTTCATATTAACCCTCACCATCTGCTTGTTGATAGTGGCTCATCTGCGGCTCTTCATTGTATAACGACTGCCTCACAGGTATTTTTCTGATGTTGTCTTGAGTTATTGTCCAATCAAAATTTCCTAACAGTTGACTTATTCTACATGAATGTATCTATATATATTTTTTAAATAGATATCGTGGTTCAAAGATGGTTTGAGTAAAAGTGAAACGAATCATATCCTACAAATACCGTACGTAACAAAAGCAGATCAAGGAATTTACCAGTGTAGGGCACAACATAATAACGATCAGAATTATGCCTTGGCCGAACTACGGCTTGGTGGTGAGTGGAACTGCTTGTTGTTAGTAGTCCCTTCTGATTATTAACATGATATTCTGATTATTATGAGTAAACTGAGCATTCTTGTTATAACCCTGACAATTTTGTAACTGCTCCAATATGGTAAATTTTCAGCATCAAAGCCGCTGCTAGTTTATGAGTTTCTCGAACAAACTCTTCAACCCGGACCACCAGTTTCTCTAAAATGTATCGCCACCGGCAGTCCTACACCTCAAATTACTTGGTCCCTTGATGGATACCCCTTGCCGATAAATGAAAGGTATTTCCTTTTGAATTGTAATATTACTGAGCAAGTTCGTGGTATTGATCAGTTCTGTGGTGGACATCCACCAATTAAATAATATTACCATGTCTGGTTTTTTACCACTCATTGCCTGTTTGAGCACCTTCATATTTATTTCGAATAGATTCCTCTACATCACTCGAGGTTCTAGACAGTAGGTCTCGTTGTGACTTAGGTACTAACAACTACCGAGATGACCCGTGCGTTGCACATTAGTTTGTGCTGTACCAGTTGATGATATAGGAAATTTGGGGTTATTGAAATCAGGCACTTTTCTACCTCGCCATTGAACAAATTACAACAGATGAATGGTCCACAAAAGCGGTTATTGCAGGGGCGGATACTGGGCAGGGCACAGGAGCACGTGCACTCCCTAGGAAAATTAGGAGGGAGGGAGAGTTGCAGTTTAAACTTCCAGCTCTACAAAATGTGCAGGACTGATTAGGCAGGTAGGTACGCCGTCATTCAAATTCACGCGGGAAGAGCTGGCGGTGGTTGTGGAAGAGAGAAGGGGGCTTCCTGCGGCGCTACACGTGACACAAGCGGCAACCTAACAAGCGGCTACGGGCGACAGTGGTCCTCCACTTCAAGCGCCTTCGCGCGTCGGGCTTCTGTTGGTTTTCAAGTGTATTCAAGAAAAGTGGGGACTGTTCCTTTTTATTCGTCATGGACCCAGAGAAATTTTATTTCCATGAAAGCAGCAACCATTTGCAAAGACAGATGTTGAATCAAAGATCATGTTGGGTGGACCCGATCCTCTCCAAAAGGCACTCCGTGTCGCACTACTTAATGTGTCGGTGTTTTGATCCATTTTCTGCTCAGAGGGTAATTTTCACCTTCTCGAAACGGGGCCTGCGCGTGAATTGACTCAAAATGACCAGGGATACTAGTGAAATGGTACGGAGTAGTTAGGTGTTCCGACGAACCGTCCATTGGCGATTCCAACCTTTTTTTTGCGTGGAATTCCACGTAGCCAGGAATTCCTACCAAAACCGGAAGGAAGATGATACTGACAATAATGGTATTGAACGAGCTGCACGAGCGGCTACGAGCGGTAGATCCAACTTTTTTTGTTGGATATTTTTCGGATCCAACTTTTTTTTGGATCTGCCGCTTGTAGCGCGCTGCCACTCGTGTGAGCCCGTAGCCGCCGGCTCGAACACGCTTCCAGTGGACGATACCACGTATAACTCAATGTAGTTGGATCTGTAGCGTGTGTCGCTCGTTGCCGCTTGTGTAGCGCAAAGCGCCGCGCCGCGCCGCGCCGCTCGAGTACGCTTCCAGTGGATGACCCAACGTACGCGTAAGCCACGGAAACCCCCAAACAAGGAGCACAGCAGATCTGTACTCCCGATCTAAATGTGTTTAAAGGATCATTGTGAATGGTCAACAGGGACTGGCGACACGAAACGGATTTCTGCCAGTGAGATACCATCTTGTGTAGTGAAAAATGAAATTATGTTAGTTGGAGAGCACACCGCTACGTCTGCTCCAAGCACTGCCTGCGATGAGTAAACCATGAATATTCATGGATATTTTCTCGTAGAGATTTTTTTCTCGTTATAATTTTATGACAAGTGAACCAGAACCAGCTCTCGCGCTCTTCTTTCGTTGTCATTTTTTTCGGTTTTGACACGGACTTTGGGCTTTCTCACTCGTTCCGTTTGATTTCGACCCTCGCTTTTGACTCGGCTTTCGTTTTCAGTCGTGTCATAAAGATTCATAATTAGGTAGTTTTTATTTGTTTATCCAAAAAAAACCTATTCGCAATTGACAGAATGTCAGAAAAAGTGAAGATTCGTGACTCAGGCCGGCCTCAACCCCCGAGTTGTGCGAACTCAAACAAACTGTCAAAAAATAATAAGGATCGCCGCGCGTTCTCCTATCGGAAGTAGGTAATAATGTTGAAGAGTATGCCAAAAGGGAATGGTTGTGCGGATGCCCGGTGGCAAGTTAATTTTTCGGCATGCTTATGCTCAAACGGTCGTAATGATGCTTGTTTGATATTGGTTGAAGTTGGTTTTGTAGATTTAGCCGATTTATCTGTCAGAATAAAGAAGCATGACTCTTCCGTTGTTTACATTTACATTTACTTTGCGTTCATACATTTATACGAAATTTTTATTATACAACTGTATGTCCTAATCCACGGAATAATTTTGATAACCACAATTTACCTAACTACCAGTTAGTTGTGTATGTAGGTGTCTACTATTTTAGTTATCTACCATTTTCTAGTCTTATATACTTACACCCACACACATACCACCTTGCACCACACACACACACCTTAATTTAAAAATTACTTTTAGCATTAGCAGCTCTGGTACACATTGTTCCTAAAACTAGTTGACGGACAACACACCCAACATTCCCTTTGTGCACCCCCTGTGGTTAGAGCTAGGAGCCGCCACAGGGTTATTGTAATATACTACTCCTGGTATCACACTTCAGGAGTTTTATTCAAACTGAACCGTCCACATAGAAATCATAAAGGCCGTGGCCCTCTCTCTCCGCACTCAGTCATCTCGCCAATTCTCAACGATAGATACGATTCATTCAGTTTGGACTGCAGGACATTAAAAAAACGCAGCAAATCCCTGCACAACGGTTTATTATTTTGTACAGAATACCCTCCTGTTAGAGATCACATGTCTCCGTATGGATAACCCTTCTATATAACATAATGTACTATTCTACACATATTATGTAGATCGCGGACCCTCCGTAGGTTAGTACCTAACCCCGTACTCGTTACTAGGTACCTACCTAAACCGTTGTGTAATAATTTACCTGTATAGGTTCCCCTTCTACGGAGATAGAATAATGAATCGTTGTGTAATAATTTGACCATCAATAATACTTTAACGGTTGTTCAAGTTGCAAAAGTACCTATCAACAAAATCCAGCCCCTTCTTGGTAGATGAGCCGTTGTGTAATAATTTACCGTGGTGTAATAATTTACCGCTGTGTAATAATTTACCGTTGTGTAATAATTTGCCGTTGTATAATAATTTGCCATCGTGTAATAATTCACCCATCAATAATACTTCAACGGTTGTTCAAGTTGCAAAAGCCAGCAAAATCAACAAAATCCAGCCCCTTCTGGGTAGATGAGCCGTTGTGTAATAATTTACCGTTGTGTAATAATTTACCGCGGTGTAATAATTTACCGTTGTGTAATAATTTACCGTTGTGTAATAATTTACCGTTGTGTAATAATTTACCGTTGTGTAATAATTTGCCGGTGTGTAATAATTTACCCATCAATAATACTTCAACGTTTGTTCAAGTTTCAGAAGTACCTACCAACAAAATCCAACAGTCCATCACTTATCAAATGAAATAATATCGCAGAACAAACAACTCGACTTCATACAGCCATCCTTGATTATAATCAGATGCTCCGTAGTTATGATATCCGGGCCGGATTTATACCGTTTGATTCACGATCGTGTTGACGAACCTTTTTGGTGCTCACGAACGGCTGGACGTACAATGCACCGGGTGGTCTCAAAAAGTTGTTTAGCTCAAGACTAATTTAATAGCGTAAAAAAAACCATACCCTTCTATCGAAAGTTTCCGAGCTACGGCGTTCTGAAAATGTCAACCCCTATTTTGAACCCCTTAGAGATGACTGACAGTAACGCCGAGCTTCGAGGACCAACTAGACCCCGAACGGAACCTATAACCCGAATTTCATCAATTTTGTTTCATGGTAACTAAGAAAAGTGGCCCGTACGGCGTAGGTACGGCGGACAGACAGAAATATTTTTATTGCAGTTTTGGATTCTACATACCTTGAAACTTAAACCATCAAATTTTGAGGGGCGGGTAAGAATTTTTTTTTCATGCTCGATTCCAATGGTTCATTATTGAAAATAATAAACCAAAAAAGATCCATTCCCACCATATGGGACTCATGACCCTATTTCTAAAATTCCATTGGCCCCAGAATTTAATGTTCATGCGATAGCAAAATGCAGCTAGACAGTCCCCCCCCCCCCCCCCCTTATGATGTTATGTTCATGGTCACATTTTGATTTGAAGTTGGAGTCATACTTGCCTACTTCACGTTTTACCCAAATCATGCCAACCTCCCTTGTACCTAAGACGACTATCGAAAACTCAAATTATCGATGAATTGAAGCACTCAGTAAATTAAAGATATTTTCCGATCCACTGACATTTTTTTGTGTAATGAAATATTCCTATGTGTTTTATAAATACAGTCGGTAATTTTCATACACTTCCCAACTCGAAGAAACTGAGATTTGTCACTTGGGAACGCGCCACACATTAGAGTTTGAGGAAAGTTCTTCTGTTAATTTGAATTGAATCCTCCCCCATTCACCCATGTGGCTGACTGCTCGTCGCAGTCAACAGCCATAACAACAAACATTGGATGGGAAATTGAGAATAGGTAATCCACAAACTCAAGACCCCAATTAATACTTATGAACTGAGGTATGAAATGGACGTAAGGCTTCTTCCGTCTCTTTTGGGAATTAAAAATTCACTTTCTTGATCGTTCGAATTCAGTTTCTCAGATGAAAATCACGTTCATATCATATCATCGTTCAACATGTGTTATTGATCTCATCCAGTAAATAATGTCTCAACTTTTGTTAATTTGCAATAGCCTTTGGGTTTCTTTTGGTAAATAAAACTACCTTTTGGTTCCTTGCCGTCTCTAGAATTTAAGATTCATCGGGAGTTTATCCCCCCCCCCCCCCACATCACCCCACTAGAGGTTTGTTTTTTCGAAATTCCGTTGGACTTATGAATCCAGGTTTGCCCGCTTTCGGCATATTCATTCATGAAGTTTGTCCAAGTATGTAGCTAGTTTATTTACAGCAATTAGAGGCCGTTCCCACCTACCCAGACAACATTGAACATTTATTATCATAGAGATACTTGACGCAATTTCATTGAACAGTCACTAACTATGTTTATATCATCGGCCTGAGCAGGTTCATAATAGGGCAGTACGTGTCTCTAAATGGTGAGGTGATAAGTCATGTGAATCTAACCAAAGTTGCTGTAGAGGATGGCGGTGTATATTCCTGCAAAGCAACAAACAAAGCTGGCTCAGTTGAACATCAAGCGCCACTTCAAGTGTACGGTGAGTTGTGAGGTATGAAGATTCTTGATGTTCGCAAAGCAAATGGTTGGAAATGATCTTGGGCTGAAAATTTGTGATGATGGTTGGAGAGCATCGGCGTTTTCGATACGTAGCACAGAAGACATCTAACCGTACGGAAAATGAGTGTTGTGGATAAAACCAAACAGGAATGTAAATAGGATGATCCAATGGGAAGATACCAAGTTTCATTTACTTTCCTACACAAAACCAACTCAATCTGACAGAAGAAATTGTTTCTTCTAAGCTAAAAATTTCCCAAAATTGGATAAGTTCATTAAAACTAAAAAAATTCGCAGAAATTGGTAACTTGAGAATAAACGTTTGAATCCAAAAATATGTTAAGCAATGGAGTTTTCAAATTCATGGACCCATGGACAAAATGTTCGAAAGTTGGTAGGTAGGTACTTACATTATTTTGGAAATTCGCTTATATATCCATATATGACGAACGGGAACTTCTGTTCCCGAATCTTGATTGATTTTTTTGAGAGTTGAAATCCCTCCGTGAAGTACCACCAGGTCCGCGTTCGCCAAAAATGATTCTCGAATCGTATCCGTCTCAATCCTACCTACCCCGTAGTGGTTGTTTTGAAAATTGTGAAACGTATTCTACGTATTTCTCAGTCCAACTTATCAACAAACGTTATTATCAAAAAGCAAAGTCCTTGTCACATGGGTTTATTATTCTATCGGACATAGGTACCTACAGAAATTTTGGCTGTTCATTTATTGTTACTTTCATGTGCAATAATTGAAATAGTTATTTTGGATCGTTTCCACCAACTTTGGCCCCCAAAAACACGGATTAGGCTTCATTTTTGTTTCAAACAAATTATCTTTGATCATCGATAGTGCCATTTAATTTTCTTGATTCACCTGCTAATACTAATTCTAGAGTTATTATACAAATTTATGGCGATTTCAGACAATTTCCAGGGTTTTTGACTCACAAAAAAATAAAAATTTTTTTGGAAGGTAAACCTTCGTTACAACCTCAGTTCTTCACTCTGCTCAAAACCAACTTCATAGTCGGTCTTCCCGTCCTAAAAAACATGGAAAACGATACCACACAAGCTCATGTTCACTAAAACTTGAAAAACACACTCAAAAACTCCTATTTTTAGACCCATTTTTACCCCATAACACCCCCGGGTGTATTCCGATCGGGATGCCGAGCTTTGGAGCACAACTAGGACCCAAATGGGGATCCAAACTATGTACGGAAGAACGTCGATTTTAGACCAAAATTGAACGTAAATTTAAGGCTGAAACATCGTTAGAACCTCAATTTTCTAGTCTTTGGTCAAAATCGACTTCATATTCGGTCTCCTCGTCCTAAAAAACATGGATAACTATAGCTCGAAAGTTCATGTTACTGAAACACCAAAAACCCCTATTCTTACACCCATTTTTCACTCATAACACCCCCCTGGGTATATTCCGACCGGGCTACAAAGTTTCGGAACACAACCAGGGCCCAAATGGAGAATGTGTGCGAAAGAACGATTTTTTATACCGAAAATGAAGCCGATATGCATGATAAGGTGTACGGCGGACGACATTGCATTTTTGGAGTCTACGCACCTTGAAAGGTAAAAGAAATAATTTTGAGGGGGTGTTATAAAAATTTTTTGCCGAGCGAATACATAGGTGTATTATTCACAGAATAATAAACCAAAACCACGTGCACTCAACTTTTAATAATTTTTACATTCCATTAACGAACACAAACAATGTAACATTACCAGCCATTTTCTTTGGAGTCATTCATGGAAATCAAAATTTATGATGAAATATCAGGTTATATTAGCTATACGATTCGTGTTTTCAGGGCCACCAGTGATCCGCCACATGCCCAAGCTAACAGCTGTTGCTGGTAGAAGTATGGTCATTGCCTGCCCTGTTGGAGGATATCCAATTTATACAATAAACTGGGAGAAAGGTATTCTGTAAATCATTTACCTACATAATTTTGATACAATTGCCCGTAACAGCTTTTGACACCATAAATCTACATTATGTTCTAAAAGGAATCTTGAAAGGAATTCGTATTTTCGACCAGTTTCTTGTCTATTCATAGACACTTGTTCCTTAGGACGTTGATTGAATTTTTCTTGTTGTTTCAGAGGGGAGACCTCTTAGTACAAGCCACAGAATAAAGATTTTCAGCAATGGAACACTGCTGATATCCAACATTCAGGTGAAAGTCGATCAGGGTTTATATCAGTGTGTTGCTGCAAATAGGCAAGGACATACTGCGCGATCGAGTGTTGAAATCACAGTATTAGGTATTTTTATAACTACTCATAATAATTCATATATTAAGAGTACATTTCAACTCATAGTGTTCACCATCCATTTTTTCCTCCTTTTTTCCATCACATTAAACAAACATCCTTTTACTTCACAAATATTGCTAGCGACCTCACGGCTCGTCGTGGTCAGGTATCCACTAATAATTATGGAAAATATACTACGTATAATTATGGAAAATACTCGAGTATCTTGCTTCATAGTTCCTACCTACTTGTCTTATAATGTCTGGAGTTTTCATTACTTCTAACCCTCTAACTAGTTGAAGTAAGTGCCCCAGTGGTTTGGATATCATTCGCTTCTTATATGAAAAATACAATGAATTTATTCAAAATTTTTACACCACTTGATATTTGGTTATATACCTACTTTAATCAAGTGCGCTAATCGCATTCGCACATACCAGGTAGGTAATCTATAACTTCCCTTCGTAAGCACCTGATGATGGGTGTCACTGACCAGGAAGCGGGAAAACATCTGTTCAATGAGGGAAGAAGATGGATTCTATTACACAGAGACTTATCATCCTGGAAAACAAAATCGCGAGTAATTCAGGTCTTATAAATATCATTCCTGTGTAGATACCTAACCGTACGATTTTCACTATATCTGAATCTATTGAAAGATTAGCAATCTAAAAACAACAACAGGTCAATAGGCGATGAAAAATAATTGCGAACATTCTTGTATGACCTTACGAATTCTTGATGAGTTAATTGCCGGCAATGCCTATAGTATATAGTGTATAGTTTTCTCAGGATTATCTGTGGGCTTGGCCTACATGAGACTTGGCTGTTGAATTATTATAACCAATACCTGCGTTCGATAAGTTCGACATCAATTGATTTTGATGTAGGTACCTACTCAATCAGTGTTCCTACTCTCTGAGTCAGTGTTTGCGAGACGGATTTTACTTCGGGTTTTCAAGCTTTTGGTCCATGCCATGCCAATAAAAATGTTCTTTAGTAGGTAAAACCTTATTTAGATGTCGACTTGGGTTACTTACTGGAAGACCATTCTAATTTAGCCCTTTATTATTCTCCGATAAGATAGAAAGTTCTGTGGCCGTGTAACACGAGTCGGCGTATAAACAGAAATAAGTGCATAAGTAGTACGACCTTGGCTGTAGGTCTGTGTAAGTACTTATTCATTATTCATATTAACGAGTATTTCCTTCTCCTCTTCAATCAAATGTTGATCTTTCTCCATTTCGTTTATATGTCTTTAGGATATAGAAAACGCACACTCGATGTAATTTCATATAAATTATTACTCTTCATTTACATAGTTAGGGTCATATTTATTTTTTTCTTTCTTTTTCTTTTTTCATCGTCATCTTGGAAGAAGCGTGAGCGGGTCCAACGAATTAAGTACCTCTGTGAGTGATATCAGTGTATATATGATTATATGCACAGTATTCAAAAGTCACGTTTTACCATATCTATCACTATTTTAATCTGCCAAGTAGGTATACGAGGTCAATAAGCTCTTGCTACTTCCAATGTTATTGCCGATATCTCTAAGCTTCTCCCTCCAATCAATAATTTGGATCATGTACGCTATTATTATCATTGTTATTATTATTATGTGCAGCGCGAGTTGAGTTTCGAGTGCAGCATATCGTTAAAAAAGAGGGCGCACTTGTAATTTTGCAGTGGTTCATAGACAAAATTGAATTTGTCGTTGAGATCATTCATAACTTGCCGGGACAGAATAATAATATTTATGATACCGAGGGATGGGTGTAGAAGATATTGACTGATTACGATTTTCCTTTATTTTTCATATGTGCATGTAGTACTCCATTGCTAATTCATTACTTGCTTTCATGGTGGTGTGATTGCAATGAGTGCTGGTTACATTCTCTGTTCCATGGACTGAATTGAGATTATTTTTTTAGAACCACCTGTACTCTCTGGGGTTGAGCCAGTTCGTGTTGGTTTGCTTGGGGAGAGACTTGGTATCCAGTGTTTAGTAATTAGAGGGCAAGCACCTATGACCCTTCAATGGCAACGATCTGATACGCCTGTCCTTAAACTCAATCTCCCTTCAATCAGTGTGTCTTCACCTGCTGAATATTCAAGTACACTCCTATTTGAAAATCTCAATTTGAGTCACTCTGGTAACTACACATGCGTCGCCTCAAATTCAGCTGCAACTGTCACAGCAACAGTTCAACTCTTTGTTAACGGTAAAGTTCAGAAGTAGACCACGTTTTGCTGCCACCTTCACTGCACTGCACTGCACATCACATCGCCTCGCACTTGAATGTTTTTGTAATCATAGGAGGGTAGTGAGTACTACAAATTCCAACTGGTACCTATACTGATTCATTCTATGATATTAGCCTATTCGCGGTCTTATACGCACTGCCCTCCTTAGATTATTGTCACTACCTACATCACTTGTGAATTATTTTTGTATGAGTTTGAAGGCTCAGTTCGAAAGATCATTTCAGAGCCCCCTGAGATAACACCCTTCAGTATACCTATCCTAGAAAAGGGAAGCAGATTGCAAGTAACATGCACTGTCCATAAAGGCGATCCACCCTTGGATTTGTTTTGGAGTAAAGATGGTATAAACGTAACCAAAGACGTCTCTCTCTACAATATTTACACAAGCATACTTAGTATAGCTCAAGTATCCAGGAGTGATTCTGGCAACTATACTTGCTCTGCGAACAACATGGCTGCTTCGGTACATCATACTGCTCATCTCAAAGTCACGGGTAAAAAAATATTTAAGCAACTATGAACTCATGTCGTTTCCTGTTCCAATACCAAATTTCCTAGGAGAACCTATAATTAAGTACTCCATTGAAATAATATTGTTATGGAAAGAAAATTAACCTCGAAACAGCATCTACTACCAAGTTAGTTTCATCATTGTTCCCACGAATAGTCTCTTTATGATGGATAGCTGTCGTGGACAGCTCTTCTGCATATTTCTAGTTTCATATTCCACATGATTATTTTTGAAGCCCACTTGATATGCAAACATTTGAATGAAAATTCCATGGATTTTTCATATTTTAGCTTGGATTCAGATGGAACATTGAGAAGAAGGAGGGAGAGAGCGCAAAGGTTCATAAGATTATTATGCTTTGTGAAAATGCATTTAAAGGCTTGTATGTACACTGCCGGTTCTTAAATACTTACCCAAGGATTATTATTAGTAGTTAGTAAACCGGATTTATGACACAGAGCTTATGCTATATCCAGTCTGTACAAAGTCAATAACACTACAAATAATACAACTTGATTGTTACGGTTTCACGTACGGTACTATTTACTTATTGACTTCGATGAGTGTCTGTGTGCAATGACGTGTTTTAACACTTCAGACGAGACAACAAGCTCCGAAAGTTGTAAATGGGAAGGTATCAAATTTGAAATATAGTATAATATCCTTGCTGAATGACACTTGTGATGCACAGGACAGTATTTGTTAGATTTATTTCACCCTGGAAATTCATATAATTCTTGTGCGTTATATGTGTACATAATACATCTCCAATTTTCACACAAATAGAATAGTAAAAATAGGTTATTGAGATTGAGACGTGGCTCGATCCCTTTTCCACTCAAGTCAAATTTCCTGAAATCACAGTGAACCTGATATCCAAATTAGACTACTTTCAACATATTTCTCAAGTTTCATCCCAAAAATATCTAATTGGGTCATCCAAATATGAATTATTTATACAAAACTTTACCCCCATACTCACTCGTAATTATAACCCCTCTCCCTATGTACCTATATCAACTACAGTGGCCTCGCCATTGTAATTTACCAATTGACTGCCGTCGACAGCTCAACACATTCCCCAAGTTGCATTCAATTCAAAACATATTTTTTTCCTCCTGCTCCTCGAAAAAACCTCCTCGTCTTGGTCCAACACTTCTGTCAACGTAAATTCTCAACAAGCAGACAGAGAAAATTTGAGTTAATGGTGAAAACCGTATTCTGGTAGGATAAAACGGCACGGAAACCAGAAATTCCGTGATTCTGTCAATTTTACTGATGGAAATACGATTTTCAATATGGATTAATACCTGCAAAAAATCGATGCATAGGGAAAATTCTAGATAGGTACGTCAACATAAAAAAGGTCCAACAAAACATGAAAATTTTTGTCTTATTTCATAGAAATCGTTTTTCAGATTGTATTCTACGTCTAACTATATTTTGATAGTTATCTAGATACTACCAGTGGCGAATAAAAAGACAATCCCGTTGAAGATAGACGAAATGAGGCTTCAAACTGTGGAATGTTTCGAACAAACTTTTTTCCCCTTTTTTCTTGCACATTTCTCAGCACTTCTTCCGCATTTGTTTTAGAAGTCTAGAATCTAGTTAACAGCTACTTGGTTTCGATTTAATCAAGTCTGGTAGAGAATAAAATGTTGACTCGCAAAATAGGGTGTCAGGCAGAATCGTTCCTCGCATAGGTACCTACTTACCTAGATCAAATAATTCAACCTCCACTCTCAGCCTTGTTCTTAATCGCCTACAGTTAAGCTCAGTCAATATTTATCATTCCTTGAACTAAATTGAAACATGAATATGATCATCAACAATATTATTATTTACTCGTTATTTGTTAACATATTCATTATAAACGATATGTAAATCATTATGAGTAAGGCTCAATCTTTCGCCCATTTGGGTGGAATACAGACATATTTAAAGCATAAATTAGGGCTGTGGGTCCAGTTGTTGCATACCCTTGCTTCTGCAGCACTCAAGGTTACTTGAAGAATCTGTTGAACATCCGTTCAATGTCCCAAATCCATGATGCATATATCTAGTATTGAGCAATGAACATCATAGTAAAAATGGTTGTTGGAATTAAATTTAATGAATTTGAAAATTTAATAAAAGCATGATTGTTTTGACCATAACCACCAGCCAAAGCACTGCACTGCACTGCATTTGTCTCTCACTACTATTTAGCTTGATCACTCTAATTCGTTTGTAGATTCGATTTCTAGTTTGAAATTACGTTGTGAGGATGTAACTATTTTCCCATGTTTGTTTGTTTCTTATTGCAGAGGTCTTCACAGCTCCCAGCATATGGAATGTTAGTTATCCCTCCATGTTCCATCCCATTTAAAAGCAAACAAATGTTAAATAATGAAATGCCTTTGTCTATCCTTCAGTTGCGTTAAATTGCAAGGGAAATTATGGAGAAAAAATAGTATGAGCTAATTTTACATAATTTTCTTCGCGAGCTCTCCACCTTACACCCCAAATGTTTGATGCTGGGTTTCCAAATTCCGGATTCAAAATTACATAGGTTCTGGTGAACTAAGCTTCAACTGCAATATTTTGTTAGGACAACGTTTGATGTCACAATGCCAGATAAAGTCCACGTCCATAAAACATTAATTTAGAGCTAGGGTAAACATTTTAATTTCAAATTATAGTAGTTCAAGGTGAATGATATTGTGGAGGGCTGTTCACTGATTAATTCATTCAACTGAAATTACCAGCATACAGTTTTGTTGAAGAACCTGGCACAAAACCCACAAACGAACAGTTCAAGTGTTTAGGGCTATTTTTATAGATGACTATTAAGTAAGTAATTCATTGATAGGTAGGTGCGAGTACTCATTAAAAGAATAATTTCTGCATATTCGTTCGTACTCGTACTTATTCCCACCTTTCTCGTCATCGATTTCAGTACCTCCTGAATGGGTTGTGGAACCGCGAGATGTGAGTGTAATTGTTGGCCAGCCTATAGCTCTTCATTGCAGCACAGATGGCTACCCAGAGCCTGTCGTCAGCTGGAGAAGAGCGATAGGTAAGAGATTCAATAGGTAATAGCTTACCTAAATACTATACATAAATACGGTTAACGGTTCAGTTACAGTCAACCTACCATAAGAAGTAGTCTGATTAATAATACACGTGCTATGGTATGTTTTTTTGTGTGCACAACCACTTCGTTAAGGCGAATGTTTTGAATGTTGAATTTGTACGCTTTTTCAATGGTTACTGTAGGTAAAGATTCAAACCAATATGGAGACAAACTCACAGGAACTGACAATGGCACTCTCATAATTACTGCTGCTTCAGAAGTTGACGAGGGTTATTATTTATGTGAAGCTCAGAACGGTATTGGAGCTGGACTCAGTGGAACAGCTTATGTTTCAGTCAACAGTAAGTCATGCAGTTTTCCTATTTAAATGCAGTTAGATGGTGAAGATCGTGGGGTGATTGTTCAGATCTCCATATCTTCCACTTTTCCTCCTCAGCCCTTATTATGACCACTCATGTCACCCCAAAAACTCACCCAACCATTCAGATTTAATTTGACAATGATGAGAAGCAACAATACCTGCCCCCATATTCCTCGATGTCAATACAGGCAAGGATCTTTATTAGACACCTATAATACTATAAATCAGCACCTAATGTATCTCCCGCTGCCTCCAGTATCCCCGTAGTTGAACTTACCTAGTTCGCCTATTAGGTTACATGTTTCATTCCATATCATATTCATTAATTTTGCATCATTCTTTGTTTTAAAGCACTCCCAAAATTTACTTCGGGTGGTCGAAAAGTTCTTGCCAAGAAGGGGTCTCCAGCTTCCTTGAAATGTGAGGCAAAAGGGGACATGCCACTTACTATCAAGTGGCAGAGGAATCACGTAATTATCACTGAATCTTCAGAGAAGTATGTATTTCCCTATCACTCGCATGTAGCTTTTCTGAATTTCTAAACAACGTGCTGTTTGATGCACCATTCAGGGACAAAAAAATATTAGTAGTGTTATAGTAAATATAGTATTTTCAATAATGAACCTTCGACCATGAAAAAAATTGTTTTTAACGCCACCAACTTTCATGGTTTACGTTTCCAGGGACATAGAATCCGGAAATGGGATAAAAATATTTCCGTCCATCGGCTGTACGCCATCCATGGCTTTTTCCTTACTTCCCATGAACCAAAATTCACGAAATTTGGTATATGGGTCCTGTTTGGTCTCTAGTTGGTCCTCGAAGCTCGGCGTTACTGTCACTCAACTCTAAGGATTGAAAAATAGGGGTTGAAATATCCAGAGTATCCCTATCTCAGAAAATTTTATTTTGAGGTGTGGGTTTTCTCGCATTTTTAAAGAGTTTTATTTTGTCTGAAGTTTTGAGACCATCTGGCGCATTCTACGGTGTCGCCATAAAATTTGCCCTAAAGAGCAGCGTATATGCAGGCATCAAGCTGGGTTGAGAGCGCACATCACACGTCTCTCGGCCAGGTGGCCTTCATAGCGGAGTGGTTTAGGCGTCTGACTCTTTGTGTAAGCCACCTGGCCGAGAGACATGTGATGTGCGCTCTCAACCCAGCTTGATGCCTGCATGTACGCTGCTCTTTAGGGCAAATTTTATGGCGACACCGTAGAATGTGCCAGATGGTCTCAAAACTTCAGAAAAAATAAAACTTTTTAAAAATGCGAGAAAACCCACACCTCAAAATAAAATTTTCTGCGATAGGGATACTCTGGATATTTCAAACCCTATTTTTCAATCCTTTGAGGTTCGAATCCCGGTTTGGGGACCGAATATTTTTCACTTTACATCAACAATTTCCCTTCAGAACTACATTTGTGTTTCTTTTTGCCATTTTAGCTACTGCTTGAACATTCATCGCATGATATTAATTTGTGGTGGCGAATAGGTCCTAAACTACGGAGGGGCTGTGATCTATACAGAAGGGTTACCTACCGGTATACAGAGAGCTGTGATCTGTTAACAGAAGGGTGTTCTAGACAAACTAATAAACCGTTGTGTAGGGATTTGCAACGTTTTTGGTGCCATAGCCGGATTATTGGTTAAGAAGAACACTTTTTGGTTTATTATTTTCAATAATGAACCATTGGAATCGAGCAAGGAAAAAAAATTCCAACCCCCCCTCAAAATTTGATGGTTTACGTTTCGAGGTATGTAGAATCCAAAAATGCAATAAAAATATTTCTGTCTGTCCGCCGTACACCGTACTGGCCACTTCTCTTAGTTACCACGAATAAAAATTGATGACATTCGGGTTATAGGTTCCGTTCGAGGTCTAGCTGGTCCTCGAAGCTCGGTGTTACTGTCAGTCATCTCTAAGGGGTTCAAAATAGGGGTTGAAATTTTCAGAACGCCGTATCTCGAAAACTTTCGATTGAATGGTATGGGTTTTTTTACGTTACCTATTAAATTTGCCTTGAGCTAAACAATTTTTTGAGGCCACCCGGAGCATTGTACGTCCAGCCGTTCGTGTGCACCAAAAAGCTTCGTCAACACGATCGTGAATCAAACGGTATAAATCCGGCCGGGATATCATCACTACGGAGCACCTGATTATAATCAAGGATGGCTGTATGAAGTCGAGTTGGTTGTTCTGCGATATTATTTCATATGATAAGTGATGGACTATTGGATTTTGTTGGAAGGTACTTGTGAAACTTGAACAAACGTTGAAGTATTTTTGATGGGTAAATTATTACACAATGGTAAATTATTACACAACGGCAAATTATTACACAACGGTAAATTATTGCATAACGGTAAATTATTACACAACGGTAAATTATTACACAACGGCAAATTATTACACAACGGTTCATCTACCAAAAAGGGGCTGGATTTTGTTGATCGGTACTTTTGCAACTTGAACAACCGTTGAAGTAGGTATTATTGATGGGCAAGTTATTACACAACGGTTCACTATAGGTATTGACCACAGAAAACAGTTATCTACGCAGAAGGGGCATCTATTTCACTCCACATCAACAATTTTCCTTTAGAACTTCATTATTTGCGTTTCTTTTTGCCGTTTTAGTTACTGTTTGTCATCGGCTGCATTATTTTAGCAACATTTAACTCGTGATTTAGGTAGGTACCTAGTAACGAGTACGGGGTTAGGTACTAACCTACGGAGGGTCTGCGATTCACATAATTATTACACAACGGTAAATTATTACACAACGGCAAATTATTACACAACGGTTCATCTACCAAGAAGAGGCTGGATTTTGTTGATCGGTACTTATGCAACTTGAACAACCGTTGATGTATTATTGATGGGCAAGTTATTACACAACGGTTCACTATAGGTATTGACCACAGAAAACAGTGATCTACGCAGAAGGGGTATCTATTTCACTCCACATCAACAATTTTCCTTTAGAACTTCATTATTTGCGTTTCTTTTTGCCATTTTAGTTACTGTTTGTCATCGGCTGTATTATTTTAGCAACATTCAACTCGTGATTTAGGTAGGTACCTAGTAACGAGTACGGGGTTAGGTACTAACCTACGGAGGGTCTGCGATCTACATAATATGTATAGACTAGTACGTATTATATAGACGAGTTATCTACACAGAGAGCTGTGATCTGTAACAGAAGGGTATTCTGTACAAAATAATAAACCGTTGTGCAGGGATTTGCAGCGTTTTTGTGTTGTAAACTTGAGATTCCTAAACTACTGTATTACTAAAATTATACTGAAATACTACCAAAATATTAAACCCAATCATCACTCGAATTTTTGGGGTATGGAATCTGATTATGAGGTTATTCTGAAGTGAACGAGAAGAATCAAACCTTAATTTTAAAAAAAGGTCCAAGTCGTCAATAACTAAACATTTTGATTCCTAACACAAGTGCTTATTTATTTTTATTTTTCATAAGTTTTTAATCATGACCTTGCAAATGAAAAGGTGAAACACCAGCGTGTACAAAATGTTTAAACCCCATGAAGCCTACTATAGATTTTTTTTTCTTCAAATATCTTTCATATTTCAATTCGTAGGTAGGTACCTATGGCCGCGTTTCATGGTCACCGAGAAAACCCCAGTCAAATCAGTATAACTTAATTCTGTGATAATTGTTGACTTCGTTTATTAGCGAATTTCTAAGAAAGTTAGGTAGGTACACTATTGCAATGGGTCCAACAAGTTTCAGAACATGAATTTTTGAAATTGTTTTGTAGGGAAAACCGTTTCAGAGCATCCTGAATTCATACCTAGATTTTAACAAAATGTATATAATGTATAGATAGGTAAATATATACACATAGATAGTGAATCGGGGGTTGTCGACCGTTTCGTGTATACACTCTTAAAAGGATGTTGAGGTTCGGTCGAGGAAAGATTTTGTTCCCAACGTTTCGAAGATTTATTACTTCATTTTCAAGGGAGAGTTGCCATCATGAGCAGGGACACATAGCACTATTCTGAGTACTAGTAAGAGCTGATGCTTTTGCTGGTGGTTCGTGATGTTAAATCTTCTAAATAAATCTTCGAAACGTTGGGAACAAAATCTTTCCTCGACCGAACCTCAACATCATTTTAAGGCTTTATATATTTATATATTTATTTTGATTTATTTATTTATGTATCACTCAGATTATATCTATCCTTGGGTACTTGATAAAAATTCCATATTTCGCCAAACCGTTCGTATTGCCAGCAAAAGGATGAGTTCGAAGATGAACAATTTTCAAAAATTCTAATGGGGCCAATTTGAGTTTTTATGGGGTTAAAAATCGGTAAACACGGCTAAAATCGCGATCAATTTATATAAAATTACTGAAGATAGGATGGAAGGGTTAGTAAAGACAGAAAAATACCATTTCAGTTGTTTTTAATACAGATAGGGGTCAGATTTAGATTTTTGGGGGTAAAAAAATTGGTATTAAGGGCTAAAATCAATAATAATTTACCTGACGTTGTGTGGGATGGTGATTCACGACGGAGGGACTATTTCGATTATGAAACTATTCTTCTCAAAATAGTGGGTCAAATTTAATTTAAAGAGTCAAAAATCGGTAATAATGGCTAAAATCTCGAAAAAATAATATAATTTTCGAAAAGTGGTGCCGTTTGTCGCTATGTCATCTTTTTACACAATAGCATGAATATTTATTTGAAAATTCACTCTTATAGCCATGTTGCATGACTGGAACTTTTTTTTAAGGGTTAAATTTCAACTATCTTAACGCCACCATTTTCTTATTTCTATTATCACTTTTTAGGTTTGAGCTGACTGAAACGCCACCTGATGATAGCAAAAGTATCAAATCACAGTTGATTGTGAAAAATGCGTTTCAGAAAGATTCAGGAAAATATGTGTGCATTGCATCAAATGCTTACGGAAGTGATGAGATGGTTGTACACCTGTCTATACAAGGTGATGTCTTATTATTGCTCGTTGTTTAATCAAATATACTTCGTTCTCGTCTTATTTGCGTAATGATTACAATATAATTTTCATCTACTTATCATTAATTTGTCGATTAATATGGACAGATGTCCCTGAAGCACCCAAAGACTTAAAATTGTTAGACATTGGAAGCAGGAGTCTCAAAGTTTCGTGGAGCCAACCTCAAGATAATAACAGCCCGATTATTCATTACTCGGTTGCATGTACGGATGATCCTGGTTAGTGCTCTTTCTCAATATACTTGATCATGATGAATCTAAAAATTACAGGAACTGTAAGTAGTGATAGTAACAGTACGATGGTACAGGTGTATTCTTATTTTAGACTCATGGAATCGTGTGGAAAATACAAAAGAACCAGCGACATGGCATGAGCTGTTGAATCTTCATCCTTCAACAAAATATTTGATCCGAGTTTATGCTGTCAACCACGTTGGTACCTCCTCTGCTAGCATGATACTTCCAGCTGCAACATGTAATAATGAAACATCTTCTCGAATAATTACACCATTCATTCATTTACTTGAATTCTTTTATAAGCCAATGGAATCTAAATTCAAGACTTTCATCAACCTTATTGATTTTGCAGCTCCCGAGAAGCCGTCTGGACCACCTACTGGCGTAACTGCCACAGCAACGTCATCTTCAGAAGTTTCAGTGCAATGGAAACCCCCGTTACCAGAGCACAGAAATGCACCAATAATTGGTTACATTGTTGGTCACAAACGCGCATTGTGAGTGTCTATCCGTTACAGTGCATTGTATGTTGTAATGTGAATATCTTCATTCCCTCGCATCTGGTTTCTTTGAGGTTACCTGTAAAGCCATGTCAGCCTGTATATACGGCTGACGTGGCAGACGTATTTGGCCATTATTCAATTCAATTCTTTATTCAGTAACATATTTAGTACGTAATGAAGAATAAAAGTACAGAAACATGAGAAAACCAAGTTCATGAATGCTTGCTCTCATTTCATTTACTCTTCTTCTCAACTCTGGACTATTCATTCATCTGATGTTATGAGTATACCGTCTATACTTGTTGATTGATTCTTGGAACTTCATAGGCATGATGCTGTGTACAACAACACAACTCTCAAGGGAATGCCAGATGAAATACCATCTCCTATCACTATAACTGGCTTGAAAAGTTACTCGAAATATCAAATCATAGTTCAAGCTTTTAACATCATAGGAAGTGGAGTTCCAAGCGCACCGGTCACTGTCACCACATTAGAAGCCGGTAGGTACTTGCCAAGAAGTTACAATCATTTCGGTAGGTAGGTAGCTTGTACCTACGAGAATGCGAATATGTACTTCGGTGTGAGAGGTAAATACCTACCTAGAGAGTTCGACAGGAGTGCAACTGTATTTACGCTTCTGCTATGGTTATTGAAATACTATGCATATTGAACCTTTGTTTGAAGAAAATTATCAAAGTTGTATTCTCGATTGTTATCCAGCACCCAATGACTCGCCGAAAGACATAACTTGTGAACCCAGTGGTTTGGAAAACCTCGGCATACGGTGGTCAAAGCCACCTAAATCTAATCAGAACGGTAGAATCATTGGATATAAAGTCAGTTACACTAGATTATCTGCTAATGACAATCTTCTTGGTAAGTTTCAAGTGACATTACCACCCTATCAATAATACATTACATGAATTCATTATTCATCAATGTGTCACAAATAGTATCACGGTTGCAGTTGTGCTGTCATCTCATCATGGTTCGTTGATTTGTTGCAGAGGAAGACATTGAAGAAACAAAAGAGACTGACAAAGAGTACCTTCTTATAAAATCTCTTGAGAACTATACCATGTACTCGATACGAATAAGTGCGTTTACATTAGCCGGTGGAGGCCCTGAAAGTGAGCCAGTCCATTGCACAACGGCAGAAGCAGGTATTTTTTTCGGTTTCTGTTTTTTTATACCTACATTCTTACCTACTTCATACTTTTTACTTCTTCATCACTCAAGACTCGACACAGTGGGTGAAATGCGATTTTAGAAGAAAACAATGTTTACCAAATGGCTTCTTATAGAATTTCCCGCTGATTACAAATATGCCTACCTATCATGTAGTCTTAATTAAGTTTTTTTTCTTTTTATAACCCTATTTCGCTCCAAAACCAAATGACCTAAACAAAATAGAAATTCCTGCTTCACAGGTAGATATGTACAGTATACGTGTGAGATATACCTATTCAAAATAATTTCCTTCTTCTCCCTTTCAAATTGATTAGTGCCTGAATCACCAAGAAACATCAAAGTTGTACAGGGGACTTTGCAACAAGCGGTGCTCAGTTGGTCGAAACCATCCAAACCAAATGGGATCATTATTAAATTCAATATTCACCAACGACAGATATCTAATGGAAAGAACGTTCAGATCTTCACTGCTGAATCCGATGATTGGTTTTATCGACTTGAGGTGAAAATAGGAAACAGCTACGAGTGGTGGATGACTGCTGTGAACAACGCTGGAGAGAGTTCGCCATCAGATGCTGTCACGCTGATTCCCAACAAAACGGGTACGGCTTTACTCATACTTGCTGCACTTTACTCTTTTGCTTAGATAATATTTTTCGCTTTGCTTTCATTGACGTACAGTTGAGTACTTCAATACTTGTTTACGAATTCAAATTTGTGTTGCAGTGTTACCAAGGCTCTATTCGATTGGGCAACAATTCTGTATTGCTCTCGGAAGCAGCATAGCCTTGTCCTGTGACGCAGTGGGCGTTCCATCGCCAAGCTATTCATGGGGGCACAACAATAAGGCGGTAAAAGCCAATTCCCATTTCAAGATGTGGCCAAATCGAACTCTCAGTCTGGCCAGCGCCCTCTACAAACACACTGGAAACTACACTTGCATGGTCCACAATACTCACGGCACTGATTCTGTTACTCATCTCGTTACTGTTGTGGGTAAGGGGTTATTTTTTAATGGCAGTAGAAGTGTAGGAAACTTTTATGACCCAGTTACTAACCCCCATGCTCTCTATTACCTTTTAGGGCCTCCAAGTGCTCCAGACTTGATATTGATATCAGCCACTGTGAATAATGTGACAGTTGGATGGCAAAGACCGAAATCCTCTTATGGACTGATTAATTTTAAACTACTGTACCAGATGCACAATGTATGTAACACAGGTTTATTGATGAATTTCACTAATGACAAAAGAAGCTTCATTCATCTGGAAGATATTTTAAATAATTTCTTATACTCTCTTTCAAGAAATCACAGCACTGGAGGGAAGTTACACTTAAAAGAGGAATTGATAGGTATACAATCAGCAATTTGATTTGTGGGTCTCGAGTCAAGGTGAAAATGTATGCCATCAACAAAATTGGATCTGGAGAAGTCAGTGGTGTGCTGGACGTTTCAACTCAAGCTCCAACTCCAGAACCCCCTTTGCCAGATCAGGTAGCCAATTGGAATTTGGAACTTCTATGTTCCTTATATAACAGTGGTTCATTCACTATTCGGATGAATTCCCTCTTACTTCCATAGTTTTTAATAAATGAAGTAATCAGTTATTCATGAAACCCGCCTAACCATATTGTAATATGAGTTAAGATAATAAACATGGTAGCTGGTTTAATATTGATGAACTGATGGACTTTCAGGCCATAAGCACAACTAAGAGCTCCATAACTATACATCTTGATCTCTGGAGACATAGAGAATGCCCTCTCCTCCATTTTGTTATAGAACGGAAATCATCTGATCACAATTGGATATTTGGTAAGTACTTGCATAACTCACAATTTATTCGTCTTTGTTTCCATTACCTACCACGACAGGCCTGAGAACTCAATTTTGGTTTATTATTATCAATAATGAACCTTTGGAATCGAGCGTCCCCCCCCCCCCCCCCTCAAAATGTGATGGTGTCCGTTTCAAGGTATGATTAATCCGAAAAGTGAATAAAAAAATTTATATCCGTCCACTTTAGTGGGAGCACGTCAGTTCAGAGTCCATCAGCTTCCGGCTGGTGTTGGAGCTGCACGAGCTGTGGATATGGCTCATCTGAATTTTTTAGGTGTGTCACTCGTTCTGCAGACAGATCAGTTTTCTAAACGGGGTTCGACAGGGCTTTGATGATGATCTTTGTAGAGATGGCTGTAGCAGTTGACGGCCTGGGCTCACTTCCAAGCAGAGTGATCAAGTGAGTGAGATCAAGGGTTTGGGGTTTTTGTGGCAGGCGCTCATCCAGGTTTAAAACTTCCAGGCCCCCATCCGGGTCATCTGTGACAGTCTGTAGAGGATGGGTCCAACTTAAGATCCCGAGGTTAGCCATCATCAGTACATGATCCTGAGTCATCTCACTTGATTACAGAATTCTTGAATGCACCGCTTATTTATGACTGTAATTCCCCGGCTGGCTCCAGTACTCGATTTAGGGCTCTCCTAGGGGGAGGAGTAGGGTAGATATGACCACAGAAAACAGTGATCTACGCAGAAAGGGCATCTATACAGGTAAATAATAAACCTTTGTTTAATAATTTGCAGTGTTTTAATGGAGGGGTGCTAAAAAAAGCATCTGCTAAGTGGTTGAGCAGTCCATACATCGCTACTTTGATTCATATTATTCAATAATGCATCCTCAATTTTCAACAAAGTTCTTGTTTTTCACGCATACCTGTTCCCTACTTTTATTCCGCTTGAAATGAAATTTCATCGAACACCATCACAGACCTAACCTGCATGAACTATAAAATAGAATCGGAGAGAACCTTCAGCTTCAGAAGGTTTTCGTTGATCAAGAATCCCCAAACGCTACTATCATTCACATCCAAGTGAAATTCATAGGGAACCAACAGGAACCCAACCTGCATGATCCAGGCAAATTTAAGGAAATAGAACTGGTTATTTGAGCGCCTGGTTTGACTTTGGGCCATTCGCTTGAAAACGCAGTGACTGGGCCAAAGTTTCAGTGATTTCGAATTCCTGAATAATGACATCAGGCCAACGAGGGAAAGATCTGAAAGGCGCAAAAGTAATGGGTTTGGGCCAAAAAAGGAAAGTCATGGAATGCGTAATGGGTTTGGGCCGATTTTTCAATTTATCAACACCAACAGTAACAGTCAAAATCGTAGGTTTGGGGTCATGTGAGTGGTCATCGGTCACCGATAACACTCGCGATACATGAGCAGCATCGTCAGTCGTGCTTTGCAGTGAAGTGAAGTTTCTTGCACAAAGACCTAAAACTTATTGCTCGGTCAGCCGTAGTGCGGCATTCCGTAAATTTAAAATTTTCAATAACAATGAGCATTTTCCTGCGTCGGCTGTAAAATTTCTTCTGGATTGAGACATCCATATTTGCTCGTACGGAGGCAAGGGTTAAGTTAATAGATTGCATATAACGATCGCTCGAATCCGGCTTATGGGAACACATAATTCGCCCAAAACCGCTCATCCTCACAAACTCTCGACGATGAACTCTGAACCTTGGCCCCCAAAGTTCATTTGGCCCGAAGTCATAAGAGGTTTGAGCGTTAAGAGGTTTTTGTTGTTCGTGCGTGCATAGGCACTGCTATCACTCAGTGTATTAAATTAATAAAGAAACATCAGGTATGTACCCAGTTGCATGATCCCTGAAAATGTCAGTAAAATCGGTTGGATAAAACCGGATTTACAGGAATATCAGGTTTCACATACGAATGTTACAGTATGATGTTGATTGAATTCACATGGGACCATCTGTGAACCAACCCACCAAATGTCAACTCGTTTGGATTGTTCTCTCGATAAGAAATTGTGGTTAGAAAGATTTGAGTGCAGACAGACAGTATTTCCTTGATGTCTGAAACATTTTTTCCTCCGACTATGATTTGGAATTTCGAGAACTTCTTTTGCTCTAGGTACCTACTGCAAAGTTGCCAAGCTGCATAGGTACTGCAATAATCGCAAACTATTAAAATGTAATTCTGAGGCGCATGATACCTTCCATTTTGTTCATTTTCCAGTGACCGAGAGATTACCAGGAACTAGCTATGAAATGACAGGGTTGAAATCTGGGACAATGTACCAGTTGAGAGTCGTGGCACACACTCCGGCAGGCCAGACAGTCCATTACTTTCACGCTAAGACCAAAAACTCATCGACTGGTAGGTAACTATTATAATTCATTGCGTTCAGTAGTTTCCGATTTTAACAGTTTTCAGACAGAGATCCCATGTACGACAATGCTCTCTCATCGCAGTTTTCAAAACATTTCGATTGCTAACAATGAACTTACTTACCTGACCTGCAATACCAGCACTTATAACTCGTCTTTCTACTGTTTTGGATACCACAAGTTGCTCGTATCACTGTAATTTAAGATGTTTTTGGGGAAAGCAAAAAAAAAAGCGTTGGCGTAGGGGGCGTCTAGCAGCCAGTGGTTTGTGTTCATGATGGCACATTAATTTATTGTCGAATGAAATCTGGGGGACACCGGATTATAACAGTTTAGTTCAAGGATCCAAGCAAGGAAATATGGAACATGTTTTTCGAATCGGTAGGTACATAATGACAGAGGATATGGAGATATGTTGAAAAACGTCTGCCAATTCGAGTAGGCACTATAGCTTCCTCACTTGAATCACATGAACGTGTAGAATAGTTGGGTAGGTTCGTTATGATACGGGACCATCTGCGATCAAACCCGCGTGTACCCTCAAAATTTCAGCTCTCTACGACTACTTATCGCGTAGTTAGAAGGGTTATAAGGAAACGGTCAACATTCCATGATTGCGCATGCGCAGAGGGAAATTACAGTAAGATTCCAATGAAGTTCATATGGAACCATCAAAGTATTATACTGATCGACCCTCCAAATGTGAACTCATTTCAACGATAATTAAGGTAGTTATGGGCATTCAAAGTATTTCACGTTTGCGCATGCGCAGACTAAACGATTTTCATGATTTTGAAACGGGACCATCTGCGATCCAACCCGCGTATACCCTCAGAATTTCAGCTCTCTACTATTTATCGCGTAGTTAGAAGCGTTATAAGGAAATGGTCAACATTTCATGTTCACGCATGCGTAGATCAAAGTTACATTACGATTCCAATTAAATTAATTTGGAACTATCAAAGTATTATTCCTGACCGGCTCTCCAAGTTTGAACTCATTTCAACGATATTTAGGGTAGTTATGGGTGTTCCAATTATTTCACGTTTGCGTATGCGCAGACGACAGTTACGTTACTTTTTCAATGATATTGGTATGGGACCATTTGTGACTCAACCCGCACCTATCCTCGAAATTTCAGCCCACTTCAACCATTATTTCGGGTAGTTATGGGTGTTGCAAGGAATTACCACAGACAGACAGACAGACACGGGACCAAATATGTTCCTCGATGTCTGAAACGGAAAATGGTAGGTACCTAGTGGAAATTTTCATTTTGGAGGACATGAACTTTGTTTTACTCTATCACGAATCCAAGGCTTCCCTGCCTTCGTTAGTGAGGAAGCAAAAAACTTCTTGGGATTTCCGAGCCTCGGACCAGCGACCTAACACAATGTAATGTAATACACGTTGTCAGCTGCTACAGCAGGAAATGGCGGAACCCCCTAGGCAGTTTTCGGAGTAGTGGCCTCTGGCCACTCTCCTTGGGGAAGGCAC
Source organism: Leptopterna dolabrata (assembly GCA_954871275.1). Taxonomy (NCBI): domain Eukaryota; kingdom Metazoa; phylum Arthropoda; class Insecta; order Hemiptera; family Miridae; genus Leptopterna; species Leptopterna dolabrata. The sequence goes on from OX940974.1 coordinate 94,976,418, forward strand.
CACATGTGGTAGGGGAGAAGGTGGGTTGGGTGGCAGGAGTGGGGTAGAGGGAGAACTGTGCGGGTTACGGGGAGGGGAGCCGAGTGTTACGTGGACAGGACGTGGACGCTTTCCAGCCCGGTTTACCCTGTGAATACATGTTCCATGTTTAAAAAAACCAACTGTAACGCTGTTCAGTTATTGCTTGCTTCTATAACGTTCTCTGAAACCGACATCACAATGTACGCAACTCTTTGATACTGAGTAAAGACATCGTTTCAGTACCTAACTTCCGGTTTCTTATTTTCTTAGCAAAAGAGTTACAATTGTGTTCGTATAATCATTCCTAGTTTCATTAAAAGCGCAGCATTTCAAGTAATTTTATGAGTACCGTAAAGACCTCTGACTTGTAACAGGTGAACGACTTGTAACACTTGAAGGGACTTTCATGTTCACTCTTTTAGAATAAGGTGTCGGGAATTGAATAAAACCGTATACGGCGATAACACTTGTCTACAAGTATTTAATTTAATTTTTTGAAAAATATAATCGAACACAGGTATAACTCTTACGAGGGCTGGTTGATGAGTGAGAGGGGTTATCCCAGACGGAAAGCTACTGCAGGTGTCGCAACTACAGGCGGCCTGCAGAACTAACGCCTACTCCGCCAACATTTGAATCCTAACACCTCTCAATTGATACATTATTTATTCGAACAGAAAAAAAATTTATACTTAGTTTTTTTTTAATACGTAATATAGTCATTTTCCAAATAGTTGATTAGATTAGTAGGAGTACATAAATAGGTATCAATTGCATGCTATGTTGGGGTAGGAACAACTAGATAACAGGGAATAAACTATTTGCATTTGAACAACAACAATAACTACTTTAGCAACTTACGATTTTACAAGTTTGGCGAGATCACAATAATATAGGAATATTGGTTTCGGCAGCGCTTTTGTAAACATATCTGCCACATTGTCATTACTATTTACATACATAGTCTTTATTTTCTTTTTATTAATGAGATCTTTTATAAAATGTTCCTTTATGTCAATGTGCTTTACCCCTTTTCGAATTTTCGAACGTGTTTGCCATAGCAATGGCTCCTACATTATCAACTTTTAGCACCGAACATTTTTCAGTTGAATATTTTCCGCACATGTCACCTATCACACCACTTAAGCTGACGAGCTCCTGAGCTGCGGCCGCTGCCTCTACGGTAGATAGGGCCACACATTTTTGTTTCCTGGAAAACCAAGACACCGGATTCCCATGATGATACCCTATGAAGCCGCTCACTGATTTCCTCGTTCTTTTATCACCGGCCCAATCAGCATCAGACTATCCGTGAACTTATTCATCTAAATTTGGTGAATACTTGAGACACAGGTCGAGAGTTCCATTCAAGTACCGAAGTACTCTTTTCGCAGCTTTCCAGGCTTCCTCAGTATGTTTGTCAAGAACTTGGCTCAAATACGATACCGGATACATGATATCAGGCCTCGATGTTAAACCCAAGTACATCAGACTGCATACCAGACTTCTGTACGGCGATTCTTGGAGTATCTCCCCCTCTTCGAGTTGGAATTTTGAGTCCATTGGCGTGGATATTGGACGGCTCTCTTGCATGTTGAATTTTTTCAATAACTTTTCAATCAAACTTCTTTGATCAATGAGGAGTGAATCTCCGCTTGTAACAATGCTCATGCCAAGGAATAGCGAAATTTCCATGACTCGAACATTAAATTCTTGCTCTAGTTTTTGAAGTAGCTTGTTCACATCGACATCCTTTCCCATCACAAGTCCATCATCGACGAAAAGTACGAAGATTACAGACGGAGAATAATATAAGCAAACGTCATGTTTTGACCGTTGAAATCCAAAATTGAGCATAACTTCATTTATTCTTGTGTTCCAACATTTTGGAGCTTCGTTGAGTCCATAAAGTGCCCTATTTAGTTTCAGAAACTTCCCATCATACTCGTCAAGTCCCTTTGGGGTTTTGATGTATATATCCTTCTCAAGAACACCATTGAGAAAAGCAGTAGGGACATCTATATGCTTGATAGTCCAACCATTTATCACTGCTAGGGACAACGCGATTCTCACTGTTGAAATTCTGCAGACAGGTGAGTATAGAAATTCAAACTCAGTTTTTTGGGGTTTGAAAACCTTTTGCTACGAGCCTAGCTTTTTTCGTGCCGTCTTCTTTCAATCGAAAGATCCACTTCGTGTCTATGGCTTTGGCTCCGTTTGGTAGAAGAGCAGGTGACCAGGTGTTCAACTGCCCATGAGATTTCAGCTCCTTTTCTATAGCTTCTTTCCATTCGTCATCCGCCATCGCTTCTCCAAAAGTTGAAGGTTCTTCGTTACAGCTGGTGAGTAAACAATATGCTGAATACAGCTCATATTCACCGAGTCTTGAAGGTGGGTTGACTGCCCTGCCCGCACGGGTAGTTGTGGTTGGTTCGCCTGCTTGTCTCGTTTCTGACGTGTTATTATGAGGTGTATTTACAGTTTTTGTTTGTTTTTCGGGTGTATTAATTTTCATTTTATTCTTTTCAGGCGTAGCGAATTCCTCCTCTTCCTCATCTTCAGATCTGGTGGAAACTTCTTCGATGTGTCCTACTCTAGATTTCTGACGTTCTTGATATTCCATTATTGTCTCATCGAAAGTCACGTCGCGCGCTCGTACGACTTTTTCTTCTTCTGGAATCCAAATACGATATCCTCCTCCACAATAGCCCACCATAACAGCTCGTTTGGCTCTGGGATCCAGTTTCAGTCCTTTGGGTTGTGTTACCACCCATGCTCGACTCCCGAAAATACGAACTTTATTAAGTTCACTTCGGCCATGAAATAGTAATGCTGGAGTTTGATCATTATCCAGTGCTGAAGTTGGCGACCTATTTAGCTCGTAGGCTGAGCATCGAACAGCCTCTCCCCATAGGAATTTAGGTACCTGGGAGTCAATTAACTTCGTTCTGACCATGTTTACTAGGGTCCGATTCATCCGTTCAGCTTTTCCGCCCATTTGTGGGCTATAGCTCATGGTGTACTCCAGACGAATTCCTTTTTCCCGCGCGAACTTTTTGAACGAGTTCGACGAAAATTCTCCACCGTTGTCGAGACGCAACCGCCTCACAGCTGTATTGAATTGGGTGTGTACCTCGTTTACGAAGTCTTTAAGATTTTGTTCTGCTTCACTTTTGTTTTTCAGTAGTTTGACTACTACAAAATGGGAGAAATCGTCGACTATTACTTGGAAGTATTTTTCTCCCAAGTATGTTTCTGGTGTTATCAGTCCACACACATCGCTGTGAATAAGATCACCTACTTTCTCTGATCTTTTCTCTTGGGTCTTGAACGTTGCACGGACGGCTTTTCCTTCGATACAAGTCGGGCACGTATTTTTTATGACAGGTAAGCCCAGAATGCGTAGGCTACCATTCGATAAATGACCGAGACGCCTATGCCATAGGTCGTCGTTAATAACATCAGCTGAAGTACAGCTTTCGATATTATTCGCCCTCAGTAGGTACAGACCACCTACATGGTCGCAGATAATGTTGGCTCCATTACTGCACATCAACAACATCTGTCCTTTTTCAATGATTATTCGATGACCCTTCGATGCGAGTTGCGAGGCTGACAATAGGTTGTGAGACAAACCGTTGACGACTTGTGCCTCGACGTTAACATTCAGTCCTTGGACCGCAATTCTAATAATGCCTTTCTTTTCAGCTATGAATGTCTGTCCGTTGGCTACACGTATCCGTACAGGATTTGATAGACACTCAACTTGGGACATCTGCGATTCCATCTCAGATTTCACGAGATTTCTCGTAGCACCACTATCGATTATAAAAACGTTTTCGTTTTGTATATCACGATTATGAGAGGACAGTGCAATAAACGAAATTTCGGATTGTCCTGCGAAGCTAGCTGGTTGCAGTTTGTTTGAATAATTATGCTGATAGGTATTATTTTGGTAGGTATTGTTGTTACTACCTCTGCCACCTCGCCCATTTCCTCTGTGCCTTACGCCTCGTCCGCCTCCGCGGTGGTTGCCGCCTCTCCCCCTCTTTCCGCGAGGACATTGTGCCGTATGGTTTTTATTACTATGACACACTTGACACTTGAAAGAAACTTCAGAGTCATCGTTTAATTCGTCCTTCATAGTCCTCCATTTGAGTTGCTCATCTAATTGTCGCGATTTCACGAACTCCATCGACACACCAGAGACTGTCTCTAACGCGGTAACAACTGCGTCATAGTCACTATGCAACGATAACAGAAGATGACAAACCTTGTCAGACTCATCGAACTGGGTACCGAGGTCCATGAGTTCCCGCACGATCGTATCAAACTTCATGAAATGATCAACGAGCTCGCCTGTTGATCCGCATTTCAACGTGAGAAGACTTCTCCACAACGACATCTTCGAGAAGGTACTTTTTCGTGCAAAAACCTCTTCAAGTTTCGTCATCATATCAGATGTAGACGCTGCGTCCTTTATCAGGTCGAGATGCTTGTCAGAGACGCACTGAACGAGTAAAGATCTCGCCGACGCATCCTTCACAACGAAGACGTCTGCCGTCATCTTCGCTCGTATTTCCCGATCAAATACACCATCGAAGTGCTTCTCGGACATGATAAACATGACCCGGAACTTCCAATTTCGAAAATTGGTCGCGGTTAGGACCGGCAACGGGAATGAAAAAGACATCGCGAAATCACGAGCACGTTGCGTTTTACGAAGTCACAAAACGTAATCACTTTTCATCCGAAAAATACGCAAAACTCCCGACGCGAAACGCCCATAACCCTCTAGAATAAGGTGTCGGGAATTGAATAAAACCGTATACGGCGATAACACTTGTCTACAAGTATTTAATTTAATTTTTGGAAAAATATAATCGAACACAGGTATAACTCTTACGAGGGCTGGTTATCCCAGACGGAAAGCTACTGCAGGTGTCGCAACTACAGGCGGCCTGCAGAACTAACGCCTACTCCGCCAACATTTGAATCCTAACACACTCTGTTAGCACCACTGGAAGTGGAAATATCACGTTCCCTATTATTCAGCTTCGTTTTTCGACGAATGAACGGTTAATGCGTGTCACTAGTGTAGCAGGTACTTCTGTAAGTTTTCACGATTAAAATTATTCATGCGTTACGAATCTGCAGTTGTAACAGGCACAAAACAAAGAAAACAATTTAGAAATGGAAAGAAAAAACTAATTTATGGGTAGGTACCATCTTGATGGAAAGGGGGAAAAACGAACCAATGTACCATGTTGTACATTGGGCAGACTTCGATCTTTTATAACCAACAGCTTATTTTTAACCCTTCATTTAGCTGAGGGTTAAATAAAGTTGAAAGTTGGCTTTCAGAGTAGGGATGGGACATCGAAAGAAAATATCGATATCGATGTCGATGTCGATATTTTGTAGACAGCACCGATAACTATGTTTTATCAAGAAGTGAGCACTTTTGAGTATTTTATGACCTAGGAGAAGGAGTAACATGTGGATCAAGGAAGAGTGGGGAGGGGATCCAAGAGGCAAGAGCTGGTTGAAGGGTGTTTTCTGCCGATATTATCCGACCATAACAATCATCAACATATCGATGTTATCGAATGTGAGGCATCGATGGCGAAAAATCGGAATATCGAAGTAAAACATCGATGTTTCGATAATATCGATTTCGATGTCCCATCCCTATTTCAGAGTTGAAAAGTGTTACAAGTGAGGCGCCTTTACAATATATGATTTCTTCGTTTCAGAATCTCCCTTTGCTCCATCCGTTGAACCTGCGGGATCAAAATCCGTCTTCACAGACTTACACGTTGGCCTACCCATTGTTGCATCTCTGTTGGCACTCGTTCTTACACTTGTAACGATTGCAATATGCCTCAAACACAGTAAGTGAGGAATTATTATTACTTTCACTAAATATTGAGAATGAGCAATTGAATGCAAAAAATACATTTGGACAAGCTACCGTTCTCTGCCCATGCATAACACCCGGAACAAATTATGACGTAATTCTCTGTCATACAGATATATAAATCATCGATTTTCCAATACACTGGTCAGGTATTTTCATTCCATCCTTATATTAGTTAGACGTGATATTCGCAAGGGATAGAAATAATTTTGTTGATTCATTTCAGAAATGTGGTATTGCAACCAGGAAGAACCCAACATTGATCCAATACAACAGCCAGAGTTTTACTCGGCTTTGAACAATAAGAAAGAACAATCGAACTTGACAGAAACAGGTAATGAATTTGTGGTTTTTTTCTCATTTGGTTCTCCACAAAAATGGATGAATAAAATAGGGATAGGCTACCAGAATAATTATGAATTGAATCAAATTTCAAATTGAATTTTTCAATTGAAAATTTCAAATTCAATTTATTGAAATTGAATAAAAATTCAAGTAGGTACCTACTTGAAATTGAAAAATATAATCAAGTAAAAAAGAGTAAAGTAAAGTAAACAGCCCTTCCAGGCTGGGGCTTTTTGCCCGTCTGCCCTGCCAGTCAGGGGAGGTCTGATGCTATCCAGGTGTCACGTCGTCAGAAATGACAAAGAAACATATTATGATTCATTAATTGATGCAGGTAACTCAGCTATGATATAATATATTATCAAGTATGTTGAGGGGGATCTTGAGGGTCAGTCAATTCGTCTCTTTATCATCTAGACCATTAATTCGTTTTAATTATAAAACTTCTTCAGGGCTGTACAAGCAAGAGAAAATGGGGTTTAGTCCCTTACCTATATGGATTTACACGATGGTGGAAACAATTGAGTAAGGTTAGGGTAAATGGGGGTAAATACCTTGGAGCAGGTAGTGCATTACCTACTCTCGAAAAATATTGTGGGGGCTTCCAACCCTCACATGTGTTGTTGAGTAGATGGTTGATTGTTATGTTGTTAGGTTGAAAATGCAGTGATTGTTGAACTGCGATAGAAAATACACAGTGCCACTCGTTATCATCTTTATCAGCATTGTATGTTACATTGGGAGCCGCTCCGGGATCGTTTTAACAATCAGACTGTCGACATGCCGAGGCGTGTAACGAGGAATACGTCACGAATATGTCACAGCAGCCGCTAGCCAGTGAAGATCCAGGCCAGGGCCGCAACTTTGAGTCAAAATTATTTGCTGAAGTACTGACTCTTTTAGGCACCCACCGCACTCGAACGACATCTCTCCACCCCCAGTCTGCAGGTCTGGTGGAAAGGATGAACCGATCCCTTACCAAGCATTTGGCCATCTTTGTTAGCAAGAGCCAGGACGATTGGGACACTAAGGTGCCTCTGTTTCTGTTGGCGTACAGAGCCACGCCCAATCACACTACTGCCTTTTCTCCAGCTCAGCTTATTTATGGACGTGATCTACGCCTCCCAGAATCGTTGGTGCGACCACCTGTTAAACCCTGTGTGGCTAGCACCTCCTACGTCATTGACCTCCGCCAGAACCTGGAGGGGCTACGTCAGTTTGCGCGGGACGAAACTCACTGGAAAATGCGCACACAGAAGGAGATCCACGATCGGCGAGCGCGGAAACCACCCTTCCAGGAAGGCGATTGGGTATGGGTCTTTGACCCAAAGAGGAAAAAGGGGCTCTGTCCAAAGCTCCAACCACTGTGGACTGGGCCATGGGTGGTCGAGCGACGGATTAACGACGTGCTCTTTGACGTGAAACTGGGGAGGACGAGACGGCGACTGCACGCTAACCGTTTGGCCAGAGCCGATGTGAGGCCCAAAGAAGAAGATGGAGAAGGAGGGGGGTAGTGTGGGGGCTTCCAACCCCACATGTGTTGTTGAGTAGATGGTTGATTGTTATGTTGTTAGGTTGAAAATGCAGTGATTGTTGAACTGCGATAGAAAATACACAGTGCCACTCGTTATCATCTTTATCAGCGTTGTTTGTTACAATATATATTGTTCACCCAACCCCTTCCCCCCATTTTTGGTTTATTATTCTCCGAATAATACACCTATATATTTGGTTCGGAAAATTTTTCTGAACGCCCCCTCAAAATGTTTTCTTTTACGTTTCAAGGAGTGTAGATCTCCAAAATGCTATGTCCGTCTGCCGTGTCATCGATATCTACTTAGTTTCGGTCTAAAAAAAAATCGTTCTTCCGCACACAGGCTCCATTTAGGCAATAGTTGACCCCTACCTCGGCAGCCCGATCGGAAAACACCCAGGGGAGTTATGAGTGAAAAATGGATGCAAAATTAGGTATTTTTGAGGATTTAGTGAACTTGGCTTGTGAGGTACCGTTTTCCACCTTTTTTTAGGGTGATCAGACCAAATATGAAGATGATTTTGACCACTGAGTGAAGGATTGACGTTATAACGAAGTTTTAACTCTCAAAATTCGATATTTATCGGTAAAAACCCTATCAAAATGGCTGTAATCACCAGTAATTTGTATAATAACACAGGAGACAGTATTAACAGGTGAATCAAGACAATTTCACTGATCGAAATTATTTTGTCAGCAATAGCAACCCAATATTCGAGTTTAAAACTGTAAAAATATAGCTTTGTGGGTCTCTTCACTGAGGTCCCAATCACACCGTATTCAGTCAAGACACTGAACTGATTTCATGTGAAAAGGACTTTGCAGTGTTTTCTTTTTTGTACCACCCTGACGAAGTTTTATAATAAAACCAATTAATGGCCTAGATGGTGAAGAAACGCATGTACTGATGTGGGCATGTACTTGATTATAGTTATTAGAATAAATACATCAGGGTATAACCTAGTATTGTTCTAATGTATCTATTCAAAGAAAACCAATATGTCAGATGAATCTGTGCCAACAGAAATTCCATGCTTGTTCCACGAGTTTTTTTTTATAAATAGGTACCTACCTATTAAGAATGTTGCAGGGAATCAGACCTTTTCAAACCACTTCATTATTAAATAGAAACCAAAACTAATATGAATAGGAACATTGATAGTTATATCCAAAGTGATAAAGAAATTACTTACTAATAGTTGGTAGTATTTCTACTTACAACCTACCACATTTTCCCTCATAACTTTATTTTCCATTTTCTTAACTGCACGAGCATCAGTTTCCCTTACAAAGAAAAATTTCCCGCAGGGTAGAAGCTGTGACGGTATATGCGAATCCCGTCCATCTTGGATGCGGGCTCTTCCCGATCTTTTTGACACGCGGCTGAAGGGGCGGTCGATTCGCGGAAACGAATCGTCAACTCCTGTTATAATCAAACCATTGTCTCCGGGGGCAGCTGTCACACTGCCTCCCTACCTTTCTAGAGGATGGAGAGGGGGAAACTACGCTGTATGGGCGGTGTAGTTAAACCCCTCATCCATTACATGGTAGCAGAGTGTGGTTGGTGGGCATGTGCTGGATTTTATCCTCGGTACCCCCTCCACTTTTTGAGAGCTTTTCCAGAAGGATTAGCTCTGAGGTTTTCCAGAAGGAATCATCTTTTTAATATCTTCTCTTTTTTATAACCCCTTTGTTAATCAATATACACTTAGGCCATTGGATTTTCTTTTTTCATAAAATCAAACTCATTATTATTATTACTATTATTATTATCAAACTTGATTATTATTCTTAAGGCGCTCAATGCCTGGCGTTCAATGCCAATTTTTCCCCTTGTTTTCCCAGTTGTTCCATCTTATGATGGGGGTTAGTCACCCAGAGGTTGTTCAGATGAACCTTCCTGAACCAGAACCTCTGACAACTACTTTCATTTGTATGATTTATATCCAGTTGTTCCATCTTATGATGGGGGGTTAGTCACCCAGAGGTTGTTCAGATGAACTTTCCTGAACCAGAACCTCTGACAACGACTTCTTTTCTTTTTTGTCCAAGTCGGCCAAGTGATATTGATAAGGAGCTAAGTTCTCCACCAGTAACAATTCTCAGTAGTACCATTACGATGGAAGTTATCTGCTTTGGAGTTTTTCAGATGAACCTTCCTGAATCAGAACTCCATACTACTTTCAGTCCCGTGTCTAACTTCACATACTTCTTCTTCAAAGAAGTATGTTTTTAAGGGGAGGAGTGTGACGGTATATGGGAATCCCGTCCATCTTGTATGCGGGCTCTTCCCGATCTTTTTGACACGCGGCTGAAGGGGCGGTCGATTCGCGGAAACGAATCGTCAACTCCTGGAGGCATTGCGTTATAATCAAACCATTGTCTCCGGGGGCAGCTGTCACACTGCCTCCCTACCTTTCTAGAGGATGGAGGGGGGGAAACTACGCTGTATGGGCGGTGTAGTTAAACCCCTCATCCATTACAAAGCTCTGCAGTACATAGAGGTACGTGACATGTATCTCCCTAATTTTCATTACCTACTTCTTCGCCACTTCGCTTTCTTCTTTCTTACTGTTTCAGGAGATTACAATGAAGAAATTTACCCCTATGCTACTTTTCAAATGCCTAAACCATACAAAGAGAAACTTCCTCAAAACTTTCAAACCTTCGTATACCAGAGCCCTGGGATGGTTAATGTGAATCGATGTCATAAAATGAGAGAGGTAAAAATGTATAGATATTTAAAGGTCATTGAATAAGCTTAATATAGATTATTGTATCAAATTCAAATTATTCATTTCATTTTTAGGACAGGTAAATTCACGAATTAACCGACAACAATTTTTCTCAAACAAAATCCACATGTTTCGTTGTATTTTACGTTCCAAGCATTGGCCAATTAGCTACCTAGCTGCCAGTACCCAATTCCTGGTAATCATCACATCTCTACTGAAACAAAACACGGGGTTCCAAACATCGTAAATTAATGGAGAAATCGATTTTTGAAGTTTCTTCGGCATTTTATTTTTTTATCCAACGCCCGTCTCATTCATTCGACATCTTGCTGCTCAATATTTTTTCACACGCTGTTTCCTCTGGCGTGGACCCACATATGCCTACCAGTGCAGGGCACTCCATGATAATGTCGGGCGTCCATGGCTTCCAGGTTGCACAATGGACAAATTGGCGTGTCGACTACCCCTATCGTAAATAAATGCCTTTGGAGGTAGTCATGGCCAGTGGTCATCCTAAACAGGGCCACTGACATTCGCCTAGGGAGAAAAAGGGAAATCTTGCCTTCCTCTGTGGTGAGGAGCTCCCAGTCCTTTCCAGCGCTCGCCGCCTCTATTGCTTCCTCGTTGCGACATTTCATTGCAGCCGCTATCTCCCGTTTGGCCGAGTACAGTGTTCTAGGTGGATCCGGCTGGGCTTTTCTAGCACCTTCCTTTGCCAACCGGCTGCCTCCACGTTCTCTCTGACTCCACAGTGGCTCGGAATCCACTGAGGTGACAGACACCACTGTACTCTCGGATGGACTTGAGCGACCTCAGAGAGTCGTCTACCACTCGTGATCTTGCTGAGGGTTGTGCGGTACCAAGTGCAAGTATGGCGGCCTGGGATTCGACGAATATAACAACCCGTGCCACCCTTCGTCGTTGTTCCTCGTGCATGGCTAACAATATAGCCATGATTTCGCCATCAAAGTTAGAGGCACTCGATCCAACAGGCTCGCTGATCTCGAACATCTCCGAGTGAATGCCGGGTCCCCCATTCCTTATGGCTCCATCCGCAGACCCATCGGTGTAGACGTGTAGAACTGCTGGCCCCCGCGCGCAGAACTGCCGGCCCCCGTGCACTTTCCCACAACCTCCTTCACCACGCCACAGCCCTCACACGACCTTCCCCCGCCAAGCCAGCTCTGCCACCGCTAACTCCCCGGCCTGGCCACTGCCAACGTCACAACCATCCCTCTCACACTGCCACCTTCCTAGTCACAGGGCCCAAACCTCCGAATCTCCCAATGCAACGCCCCATTACCCGCCTCTCACATCGAATCTTCACTATCTCCACCATCTAGGTGGAAATGATCCGCAAGCCCTGCCGCCCCGCCTCAACTCCTCCCACACGCCTCTTCTCATCTCACTGACTCTACTTCATATAACTCATTATCTTCTCTAGCCTTCAGCGCTCATGTTTTCCGCTGTCTTCTCAGAAGTCAATGTTTCCTCCTTTGCTGTCTCTCTTTGTAGCTTAAGTCTCTTATTGGTCAAATCTGGGGGGACCCATGTCGTGTAACCCCTCAAATGTAATGTAACATATAACACTCACATGTAACTTATCGATTTTACCAATAAACAAGGAGAAAGACGAGCTGTGAGACGCCTTGGTTGAAGCCCAGAAGGGTTCCTCTCCATCGAACTCCCAACGACTCTCAACAGCCCTTAACGACCGTTGAGAGATGGTGGACGAGGCTAAGGGTGCCTACAGAGTGGAGCGACGAGGGTAGCGACGAGCGCGGCAGAGAGGAAAGCGGGGAAAACAAACCTTAAGGGGGGAACGGGAGCGCCCAGAGTGGGCAGGCGATGGAAGAGAGAGGGAAGCGTGCACGGAAGAGGAGAGCGACGAAAACAAACCAGTTTGTTTTCGTCGCTCTCCTCTCGCCTCGTGTCGAATTATTTTTCTTTTCTATCCAAATTATTACTTAATTGAAGTTGGTCCACTTCTTGATTAGCCTCTGCTGAATTTTTTCAAGAAGGTAATCGAAAGTGCTGATGCTCATCCGAAAATATTGAAAGAACCTTGCTGGGTCTTCTCTCAGTTGGCCAAACAAGTGGTGAAATTCTCCATGTTCACTTCGCGACTGATTGATAGCATGAATGCCCTGTCGTGAGCGAGTAAAGATACCAGATTCGCAGTCCAGAATTTTCAAGATAAAAATAATTTGGATCCATTGCAAGGAATTGCGAAAACAAATGTACTGCCCCGGGCAAAATTTTTGAAACTACTTCCACTCTGGCATTCCTCTTTCCTCTCCGTGACGTCGTCGCTACCCTCGTCGCTCCACTCTGTAGGCACCCTAAGGCGCCTGGATCCCCCAGCTCTTTAACCGACCTCACTCTTACCTGCAACTTCTCTCTCACTCTCACTCGGCTTGCGCCTCCTCTCTCGTCTACCCTTCCATCTCCCTTAGCATCTGCTGTAATGGTAACCGCAGGATGCTTCATCCTCTAAAACTCACTGTGGTGATAACTGTGGAGTGTTAGCATCCCTCTCCCTTAGCGTCAGGGGCGCTTCTTCCTCTAACGCTCGCTGTCTTGATAACCGTGGGTGTTAGCTATCCATAAAAGACTACCATGGGGCACATCCTCCTCTCTCCTGCCACCTACCCAAGCCTACACTAACTAGTGCTCACCACACTTGTCTAATCATTATGCTTAATGTGCCTGATAAGGAATAACATTTTGTTTTAAACAAGCATTTGCCCAACTGCCATCAGCAATGACGGTTACGAGAGGTTTCCCTTCATCCAATATTCAAAACATCACTAAAACCAGGTAGTTTATTTGGCCGAAAGATGGTTCGTAATTGTCTTTTTCACCCAAAACTGCAAAAATTGAACGCAAACAGTTTTGGTGCTTTCAAATAGTGTTCAAATGTTAACTTTATTCATAAATGGAGAAAAATCGTGAAACTTAACTCGTGAAGTTTGCCCTGATGTGGCACAAGGTGGTAAAATGTCACCAAGCATACAAATCCAAAATAATTTAACAAATTACTAAATTAGTGTTCAAATGCGAATATGTTTAAAACCCGCTTGAAAAAATTGCTCATAAAGTCATGCTGCATTAGTGGAACATTATTATTGTTATTATCTAGTCCAAAATGTACCTACAGGTACCTTACCATTTTATGAACTTCCGGAAGAGCTTAAGTTGCTGTGGGTCTTCCTTCATTACCTTCCTCCCACAATCTCGTATTACTGGGATTCTGGAAATGGTTTCAAGATATAATATACATCATTATCTAAAGTACACACCAGATGTACGGTAGAATGCTATATAATTATTATTATTTAATATAAGTAAATTATTTTATTATTATCCTAGCTGTTTAAATCACCCAACATAAATATAATATCATGTCAGGTACTCCACCATTTGAATAATATCTTTTGAATCAGTTGTTGCTAAGGATCTTTCGTCATTATTCAGTCTCATTTTACTGGGAAACTAGAAATTATTTACAGCATGTTAGATACATCATTACCTATCATTGAGCATGAGTGAGTATCTAGTACCTTTTTATCCAGTCAAAAATTGTTTATTGTGTGACGTTTCCGTCTGAAGACTCAGGCCCTTATCAAACCAAGGAGAATTGGATGAAGCATCAAAAACAATTCACAGTATCCTATACAACTGACCAAGACAAACATGAATTGTGGCAGATAACAGTGTTATCGGTCATTGACTAGATAAAAAGGTACTACGTATACCTACTTACTCATATTACTTACTCAGTTATTAGAGCCGAGGGGGAACCTTCGGATCAACTTAGATCATTATCAATACTACGAGTATACATCAACTGTACACGAGGATTCGTTGTATTAGCGACCTCGAACTAAAGGAATAGGAAAGTTGGCATACTGCAAGTTGGACAGTACTGCGTCAACTCCTACTGTGGTTGTACCTACATGTTCAGCCCAACGTCGTACCTACATAGAATTAGTGAACTGCTCAATCCGACTTCCATTATTAAACTTAAATCAGGCAGAAGCATAGGTATACGAGCACCGGATCGGCGCATTCGATTATTTAGAACAAGAAATTGAGATTACCTGGTCTCTCTTGTGTAGATTTTTGTTGACACCTCGTCGGCGTTCCGGTGGTATCCTATAACTTTCGTTCACACTATTTCTCCTCGCGACATGTTCAACTTGAAGGTGATACCTCGGAGAAAGAGGGATGAACAATGTAGGTAATGATTGGTAATTTGGCTAGATGAGTAAATGATAAGAAAGTAAACTTTTAGTTCGATAAGTAATATTCTCCTAACCTAAACTGATCGATTGATTAAACACTCCCTACCTACACTATTATACACAATGCAATGATACTGTTGCCGTTGCCGCAGATCAGTGCTGGGAGCTCTGCCATTGCTTGCGGCAACAACATTCCGATATAGTTCACAGCTCTTGGTTGAGGGACCAACAACTAAGGGCAAATATGGAATCTTTATCTAACCTCCCCTCATCTCCTAATATCTTGGTTAATATATTGATGGTAATATATTGTGTGCAAATAACTGCTAGTCTTTCAAATGACTGTTGAGACAGTACCAGTTCATGATGATATTTCTTCTTGTTTTCAGCTCCCATATGTGGATCAAATATTACCATCCGAAGACTACGATAGCCCTGAGGATATACATTTTCATTCCTTACATCAACATTCGAAGCTCAGTGAGTAGGCCGGTAAAAAATTAGTTACCTAATGAATATAAATGATCGGCCGTGGTTGGCGTTCGGATTTTCCGTCTAGTCTCACCTTCCGCGATGGTGCCCGTCCATCTAGAAAAATTGAATCTGTTGTTCTATAGCTACTTGCGAGTTTTATTCTTAGGTGTTTGCCACTCTTGGGGTTTTATTCTTCTCTGTTTTGGGTTTCAGTTCTCGTTGGATAGTTTGGGATTGGTCGGGGTAACATGGATTTGACGTCACATCGTAGGCTGATTCTTTTTTCTCTCTTCTTCTAATTAATGGCGTTTCATTTGATGCACTTTTCAACGTCGTTAGGGTTGGATTGTGGATCCGCAAATCTGCCTACCTGACATGGTTGTTCAAAATTTTCAAATCAACCACAGAGACAAAACAGAGATTATCTGATTTGATGTCACTTGTTAATTTAAATTAATATTAAACAAGATTGGATTGTCTTTAAGTTGTTTGTGTTATATTTATTTTGATTGTGTTGAGTATAGTTTGTTATAGAGGGGTAACCGAATGTTCATATTTTCTCAGAGGGATTTGTGTGCTTTGTTGTTTGGTTTCCCCTTTGGGACTGTTTTGCTATCAGGTTTGTCTAGTTGGGTTTCTGATGCAAGACCTGTTACTGTTATTCGGATTCGCCCATTATGCACTCTGTGAGAAATCAGAGACGAATCCCTCCATTTCCCTGACCAGGGTTTGTTATTTGAAATGTCAGTTGTCATGGATTTAAAATTGGACTAGGTACACTCGACTTACTTCCCAAGTTTTATCATATTTTGGCGATGCGTGAAACCGTGCTGAGCAAACTATCAAACATACAGGCTGTGAACAATTCAGCTGCCAAATAAGATGTCAAATAATTTAACATGGAAAAGAAACATAACGTGATTTTAATCAATGTGTCGACAGATAGAAATACGCTTTTGATGAGGATGGTACAGCAACCTCAAAATAGTTTTTAATTATTTTTGACCAGTTCCTTTTAGCGTTTGAGGGTGTCTGAAGGGGATAATCAACCAAATCATTTAGATAAGCTTCATACCATTTGTACCTACTTACCATCCTACATCACTTTACCATCAACTTCCGGCCAGATTAGGCAATGGCATGCTAAGTTTTATCACGGTGTTTAGTGACCCTTACTGTATAGGTCGTTGCCACTTTCGTAGCTAAACTTCTAGTTCATGTATAGTATGCTTTACAGTAGTGCAGGTAAAAGCAACCCACGGTGGGGTTGGAATTCTTAGTCTAGGAAAATTAGCCTGGAAAAAAAAATCCGTTACAGATTTGCATTTTTCTATGTTTTTTGGGGTGCTGAACATGAATATAAAGTTTGCAAACAAAACTTCCTTGCGGATTTTGAGGTATAAGAAGAAAAAAGTACCCGTTTTTCAGTTATAACTCGAAAGCGATGCTTCCTACAGAAAAAAATTATTTCCAAAATGAAAGGTGACATCCTACAAAACTTTCCTAGCTCCAACTTTTCGTGAGTTATCCGCTTCTGAAAATCGCTGATTTCCTGAACACATCGTTTTAAATCACATTTTTCCCCGAACTTTGCTCTCAAGCTCCTCAAACCTTCGTTCTGAAATAAACTTCAGCAAAATTAGTTGCACAGCATTAAATTTGTTTCAAAAATTCAATATGTATAGATGGTATAACTATACATATAACCTACATAGTTAGGTATGCAAATAGCACAGGTATGGAGTTTCAATATTTCCACTAAAATCTTATAGGTTCTCCCCTATAAATTACACACGGCATCACATTCTGTTGGCATTTTATTTCTTAATTTGTCGCTCTGAGGCACCTATGTTAAGCAAATCCACTAGATGGCAGATTTCTGCTGTTTATTAGAGTTTTGGACGTACAGATCTCTGTTTGATGAAGGAGGGATAATAAAAGGAGTTAAATCCTCCTAGTACACAGTTCTTCATCCTTGCACTGATGACGTGGATATCAGTGGAAGTGTGTACTAATTGATGGGGGCTACTTATTTCACAGAGTAGTATTGAGTAGTGAACGTGGCATTCGTTAAATCCCATTATAAAACCAGTGCTGTTGTGATATTTTGCTGGTGTGTAGTGCTATCCTGAAAATGTAAAAACTGGAGGTAAGAAATTTGCTGAAATAGTCAGAAGATCGCTCAAGCAAACATCAGCTGACAATGATTAATGGAATCCGTGAAACCAACTGCATCACAGGAGAGATTTTTGGGCAACTCGAAGAACCATTTTATAACCAACTATGTTAAAAAGTAAGCTGATCATGGCTAACATATCCTGTGAGCAAATTCAATAAGATGCTGATTGTCTCAATCAGAATGCGCTTGGTTTAGCACCCCTAGTAATGAATCAGTAGTCACCGCAATACTCCAAAATATATCAAAATATTAGAATTTGCATGTATATGCATACAATACACTCTTTTATGTACTTCATTATTACTTCATCCCCAGCATCCGCAACGTCAGAGTAAAATTAATAACAGTGTTAGTAATTGCAAAAATTAGGTTTGTGGTTGTTCTCAAGTTACCTACTGACCAAAAGCAAGCTATGGTCGTTTATCAGTTGGTTATTATAGGTACTCCTCTGTTCGGAGTGTAACTATGCATAACTTTAGCAAATGCAACAATTTATAAGCAATGACATGCCAGCAAGAAGAATGCAATACACTGATTTCTAGCGGACTATCTGATTTTACTTAGAGGAAATCATGAAACTCTCTCTATACCAGTGCTATATATTTATACAGTTATACACATGTATGTATACGTATATTATATTTTTGAAGCAAATTTAATGCAGTGCAACTAATTTTGTTGAAGTTTACTTTAGAACGAAGGTTTGAGGAGCAAAGTCCGGCAGAAAATGTTATGCGAAACAATGTGTTCTGGAAATTAGCGATTTTCAGAAGCCGATAACTAATTTGTATGAATGAAAAATGTTGGAAATTCTGTCAGCTTTCATTATGGAACAATGATTTTTTTTCTGTAGGAAATCGAATCGATTTCGTATAATCGAAAACCGGAAAAAGGGTGCCATTTATTGCTTATATCTTAAAACTCACAAGGAAATTTGGTCTGCAAACTTCAGATTCGTGTTCAGCACCCCAAAAAACGTAGAAAAATGTAAAATGCAAATCTACAACGGATTTTTTTTCTTTTAAGGGAAACCCGATTTCCTTTAGACTATCATGGTGAAGAATAAAAGGAATTTGAATAAGCCAATGTAAAACATTTCATTTATTGGTTCACAGGCCGAACACCGTCACATGTGAGGAATGGATGCCCGACTGATAATTTTGCCATGCATGGCAGCAGAAACGACTCGCTGAGAAAAAATAAATACGTTTATACAAATTTGAAAAAATAAATCTATTTATAAATGTTGTTTTGTAACTCCTGTTCTTCCTTTTCTGTTTCAACCATGATGAATTTCAGTGACGCGGTGTATTCATTCAACTAAGAATGTATTATCCTACACACTAGAATGTAGGTATGATTTGTATAGAGTGTAGAGCTTTTGTAGATGTTTGGGATTATAGCAGATATACTACTGCCAAACTTTCTAAAGAGAGTAGTACAGGATACGTGGAGTACTTAGTTGATAGAGGATGTAAAATAAATCACTTACTTGGCTAGCATCAACAGCTCAAGTGCGATAAATGAAGGCACCCACCACATTCATCTATTTTACCAAGTATATCGGTAGGTACTATGCTGCTATGCAGTACAATGTTATAAAGTTCAAGTTAATTCAAATATCTAATTTTTGAGTAATTTCAATGTACCTAGTTGTTTTTTACTGCCCTGAGGTTGTATGCATATTCACAATAGAAACTGCTCGTTTTGCTTTGCCTCGTTATTTTGAAATTTTTTCAGCTTTATTCAACTTTATTCAGCTTTATTCAAGGAGGCACTTTGAAATTTGATCAGAAGATTTCATGTAATTTTGCTCAGTTGAAATTGGTTTAAAATTTGAAATATATTCGATAATTTTATAATGAATACAATTAAGAAAACGATTCTCTGAGAGGGACTTTTGCTCGATTTTCGATATTTAAATTATGATAGGTCATATAGGTACTACCTATCTTGTGGACGCCTCTCTGATGGAGATCGTTCCTCCTCAAATGCCATAAGGTCACTGCCCCGGCACCCAGAAACAGGAGTTAAACAAAAAAAAAGCGTTACCGTAGGGGGCGTATAGCCGCCAGTGGTTTGTGTTCATGATGGTACGTTTATTTACACACCCAGACCCCCGGATTATAACAGTTTAGTTCAAGGATCAAATCAAGGAAACATGGAACATGTTTTTCGAATAGGTACATGATAACACAGGATATGGAGATATGTAGAAAAACGTCTGCCAATTCGAGTAGGCACTATAGCTTCCTCACTTGAATCACATGAACGTATAGACTAGTTGGGTAGGTTCGTTATGATACGGGACCATCTGCGATCCAACCCGCGTGTACTCTCAAAATTTCAGCTCTCTAAGAATACTTTTCGCGTAGTTAGAAGCGTTATAAAGAAACGGTCAACATTCCATGTTTGCGCATGCACAGAGGGAAATTACAGTAAGATTCCAATGAAGTTCATGTGGAACCATCAAAGCCCTCCAAATGTGAACTCATTTCAACGATAATTAAGGTAGTTATGGGCACTCCAAGTATTTCACGTTTGCGCATGCGCAGACTAAACGATTTTCATGATTTTGAAACGGGACCATCTGCGATCGAACCCGCGTATACCCTAAGAATTTCAGCTCTACGACTACCTATTTATCGCGTAGTTAGAAGCGTTACAAGGAAATGGTCAGCATTTCATGTTCGCGCATGCGTAGATCAAAGTTACATTACGATTCCAATGAAATTAATTTGGAACTATCAAAGTATTATTCCTGACCGACGCTCGAGGTTTGAACTCATTTCAACGATATTTAGGGTAGTTATGGGTGTTCCAATTATTTCACGTTTGTGCATGCGCAGACGAAAGTTACGTTACTTTTTCAGTGATTTTGGTATGGGTTCATCTGTGACTCAACCCGCACCCGAAATAATTCGGGTACTTATGGGTGTTGCAAGGAATTACCACAGACAGACAGACAGACACGGAACCAAAAATGTTCCACGATGTCTGAAACGGAGAATGGTAGTGGACATTTTCATTTGGGAAAACATGAACTTTTTTTTTACTCAACCACGAATCCAAGGCTCCCCTACCTTCGGTAGTGAGGAAGCAAAAAACGCTGCAAAGTCCTTGTCACATGGGTTTATTATTCTATTGGACATACCTACAGAAACGTTGGCTGTTTATTTATTGTTTTTAGCGAATTTTCAAAGAAAATGAAGCTATTGCAATGGCTTCGAAATTTAAATAATATAAATTTTTGGAAATTTTCTTCATAGAAATCCGTTTCAGACCATTCTAAAACGATTCCTGAAATTTAACACTTTTTTATATGTATATATATATTTATATATGTGTCACTCCAGACGATAACTCTCGATAGAATTGAGATAAACAGCTCAAATTTGCACAAAAAATCTATCTTGGCAATCGAAAGGCTAAGTTCGAAGATGGGCGAAATTGGCCTACTCTAAGGAGGGTTTTGGCGCATTTAAAGTGCGCAAAAATTACCCAAAAATCCCCAAAATGTTATTTTCTAACAAGTGACCCCTCATTTTAAAGGTTTTTGCACGCTGAACACGATGGTGAAATCGGATTTTAGATATCTAAATCCGTTCTTAAATTAGAGCATTTAAAGTGCGCAAAAATTACCCAAAACTAGGATAATCTTTAAACTCTTACCCCCCCCCCCCCACCCCCACCCCCTTAGAGTGGTCAGCGTAGCACCCACATGTTCTTCCAAGTGATCCTTCCAGAAACCACATCCTTCCTTCATAGTTTATTTCAAGATTGAGCCTGCATGAAAAACAACCTGCACTTGAAGCACTCATGATTTTCTATAACAACTCCTTTACCTACTGCACTCTCTTGAGTAGGTAAGTCAAAAGTCCTAACTACCCTATCCTACCTAATATGAACCCACAGCGATCAAATAAATAAGCACTTAGTACAATTACGTAATAAACAAACGGTAGAATCAGGATGGACAAAACGTACAAATTAAAATAAATACGAAGAGAATATACATAGAAAACCAAATTTTAGACCGAAGTTTTCCTTTATTCAAAACCATAGCCATTAATTCGAATATTTCTTTGAAAATTCGCTCATTAAGTCATGCTGCATGACTGGTTTTTTTTCATATAAAATAATTTAAATAGCTATTTCTGGTGGTTTCCACCAATTTTGGCCCCCAAAACACGAATTAGGTACCTACGCTCCTTTTTTTCTTCAAATTATCTTTGATCAATGATAGTACCATTTAATCGTCTTGATCCACCTCTTGATACTTTTTCTAGTGTTATTCTACAAATTGATGGTGATTTCAGATGATTTTCCAGGTTTTTGACTTATAAAAAATCAATTTTGGGAGCTGAACATCTGGTACAACCTCAATTTTCCACTCTTTGGTCAAAATCGACTTCATATTCGGTCTTCTCGTCCCCAAAAACATGAAAAACCCTCAAAACCTCAAAAGCTCATTTTACTAACATGTTGCTAAAACGCAAAAAGTACATATTTTTACACACATTTTCACTCATAACACCCCTGGGTATATTCCGATCGGGCTGAAAAGTTTCGGGACACAAATAGGGCCCAAATGGAGCATGTGTGCGAAAGAACGAATTTTTTAGACCAGAAATGAAGCCTGTACACGTGATACGGCGGACGGCGTACGGCGGACGGACATTGCATTTTTTGAATCTACGCACCTTGAAACGGAAAAGAAAAAATTTTGAGGGGGTGTTATAAAAATTTTTGCTGAGCGAATACATAGGTGTATTATTCACAGAATAATAAACCAAAAACTTCTTGGGATTTCCAAGCCGGGGACCAGCGACCTAACGCAATGTAATGTAATGCACGTCGTCGTCGTCAGCTGCTTTCGGCGTTTTTCGGGTAGGTAGAACTCCATCGGCAGTTTTCGTCGGAGTGAGGTCTGGCCGTGCTCTCGTCGGAGTGAGATCTGGCCGTGCTGTCCTCGGAGAAGGCACCACGTGTGGTAGGGGAGGAGGTGATTTGGGTGGCAGGAGTGGGGTAGAGGGAGAACTGTGTGGGCGACGGGGAGAGGAGCCGAGTGTTTACAGGACTGGACGTGGACGGTTTCCAGCCCGGTTTACTCCAGTAAAATCATGTTCCATGTTAAAAAATCCAACCATATGGGCCACTTGATCGTGAGAAATTGAGTACCTACATTGGATTCTGTGTTTGCGCATGGGCAGTACTTGACTTAGATCCTCTTACTCCGTGGGGGAAGATCCTTTTGCATGGTGGTGGAGGTGGGGATAGGGCCTCAACAAACGTCCTCCAGCCATTCCTATCACCCGCCAGCTATCCCTGGCTGTTCCAAGTGTGTCCCTGCTGTCCGGCCTCTTTGGTGATGGTGCTCCTCCAAGTGATCCTTGGTCTCCCTGAGGGTTCCATTCGTAGGCGTTCTTTGGCCATCCCATCGTGTCTCAGCTAGCGCCATTTATTTCTCCTAATTTGTAGATCAGCCTTCTCCAGCCCTGTCGTCACGTCGTCCATAGGTCTTCGTCGGAGATGTTTGGCCACCTTACGCCAAGGATGGAGCGCAGCGATCAGTTGTTGAAAACTTGGAGTTTTTTGTGAATGGCTGCCATCCCACGCCAGGTTTCGCATGCGTAGAATAGTACTGGCAGCACGTTTGATAGGAAAATCCAGAGTTTGGTGCGTGAGAGGATGTTTTTTACTCACCTTATGGGGCAAAGGCTCCCTTGGCCTCATTTATCTGAGCTTGGAGACCAGTTGCTCCATCCTTCGAAACTATACTTCAAGATAGACCACACATGCACAGTAGCTACACCAGTAATCTGATCTTGAAGAAATTCAAAGAGGACCATTTAAGGCCCAACCTCGTTGATGAGTCCTCCGAATTTGAACAAAGTCTTTATTGCGTGCAGGACCTGCGAATTGTCCCATAAAAGTTTATGCGACTTGTATCTCTCTTTCATATTGCTCTACTGCCACATCCATAGCAAGGATATTGGTAAGTATGTTACGTGAACAAAGCAAACATAAGGAGGCAGAACGGAAAAAGTCGCGTATCTCGAACCAGTAAACCATGTGTTGATGTTTTTTAGTCGCAGGGAGCGATCCACCCTGGCAGGGATTTTCATTCAGTTTTCAGGGAAATGTGGTGGGCGCCAGGTAAATCGAATTTCTTCAGTAATAGGCAAAAACACATTTGTTGGCAACTTTGCCTGGTTGGTACGACTAGTAGATGAGTTAGAAATGGAAATGGCCCATTCCCACATCTCAGCAATGTTTTTCACCGTCTATCCATTTCAACTGAACAAACAAACCCAGCGTGAGAAACTCCACAAGAAACATTTACCGCTGACGGAATTAGCGAGGATCAGCAAGAAAACCCGGCTGGGGCCTTGAAGCCACGCGCCTTTACCCAATTGTCCCCACCGACAACGGAAGTGATAAAAAGCCTTCAATCCGCCAGTTTTTAGCTATAATAAATTAGTCTAGGATTTTAATAAAAATTAAGAACAAAAATTCAATTGAAAGTACCTACATAAGAGCTACAAGTGACGTGATAAAACGAAGATTGAAGTGAATTCGTCGAAAGTCGTCGTATCCATGATGAATCCCATTTTCTTGATCTGTAGACATTATTACAGTTATTCAGTAACGAAAACTGGCTAGGACGAACAGGTAAATCAACATGTGGTTGTTCAATCGGGTGGATAGCAGTCGGCGATTTCGCACCAGCATGAGTATCCGTGGACTGACGTTCGTCGATTTGGAGATTATGTGTGAGAGATTGGCGTGATTTTAGCGGGCTCACGCTCACTGTCCGTTCAGGAGTTGATTTGTTCCGTCAAGTACTTTCTTCTTCGGTGGGCTGGCATGGTGACTCGATAGAGGCGGAAGACAGAGTCAGTCGTGGAATGCTCATATCCGGCTCAGTGTCCGTGAACTCATCAGGGAGTTTGCGCAATTGGTCAACATGACGAAAATATTTCATGTCACCAAATTTCAACTCGTAGTGTAAATCTCCGAGCACGTTGAGAACCGTCCCCCACTTCCACTTGACTTCTGGGTGATTGTACCAACGAAAAGCAACTTTGTCGCCAACAGAGAAGGTCCTTGGTGGTGCTATAGGGTCGTTGAAACAATCTCGTGGCCCGATTGGCTTGACCAAGTCCATTCTGCTCCGAAAAACTCGCCCGAGAAATAAAGATGCAGGGGGCTTCCCTGTGACAGAATGAGGAGAACGACGATAAGCAATAAGAAACTTCAGGACTGCATGACGTATGTCCGACCCCTCATCTATTGATGCTTTCAGGGATGCCTTAAGACTTTGCACTCCCCTCTCTGCCAATCCGTTAGTGGCAGGGTGATACGGTGCGATGGTCTTATGCATTATTCCGTGTTCAGCACAAAATTGTTGAAATTCTCTACCGACGAACTGGGCGGCGTTGTCTGTACCAATACGTGACAGAGTCCAAAACTGGAGAAACATTTCTGTAGCCGCTGAATCGTGGTCGATGCGCTTATATTATTGCATGGATGGATGTCCACCCCCACCTGCTGTAGGCATCCACAATGATGAGAAAGTAATGATTTCGGTAAGGGCCTGCAAAATCAATGTGGATCCTTTCCATTGGTGCGGAAGGCGTCTGCCATCTATGAAACGGAAATTTAGCTGGATCATGTTTCCACTTTTGACATGAACTGCAGTTTGAAACCATTGTTTCGATGTCAGAATCGATCCGGCTCCACCACACAAAACTTCTAGCAAGGGCTTGAAACGCCTCTTTGAGTAAAGGGAGGCATTCACGGAATTCCTCAGCATGATCTACCACAAACTCTGCAAAGCGTTCAAGCTTTACTCCTCCTATGCATTCGCGTTCTTCCGTCATCTTTAGTCCTACTCAATGGCACTAACGAGGCTTCTGACCTAGTACGTTATATTGATTCTACCATATCACAGGGCCGCCGAACAAACCTTGGAAGTAAGTGGACAAACCGAACGTCTGTTATTTCGCCCCAATCAAATCCTGTTCATTTTTCCTCCTCTCACCGTACCAAGCGAAGTGACGAATTGGGTACAAAGCACGTCGTCGGGCTTGAAACGCCTCTTTGAGTAAAGGGAGGCATTCAGGGAATTCTCTTAGAGTAAACGCAGATTTATAAGATAGCACTATTGAACATTTGAACTGTGTGAAAATACATTGAACTATACTGTACGAATTTTTGAGTAGAAGTGAACGGACTTGTTTAACATGTGGGCTAAACTCATAGAAACGGGGAACAACAACTCGTGTGTAAAAATGGAGTCGAGAGTGTGAACTGGTAGGTAATGAAGTTTCCGTTCAACACCCCCTCTCAATCGATGACTTCATGAGCCCCATGTTGGACTTGCATAACTTGTGTTTTTCCCTTGGCAGTGCCTTAGTGAGCACATCAGCAGGCATCTTGGCAGTGGGCAGGTATGATATTGTCAATCTTCTCTCTTCTAGTGCTTGACGAATAAAATGGTGCCGAATATCTATATGTTTCGTCCTTGCGTGATGTATAGGGTTCTCCGCTAACCGCTGAGCTCCTTGACTGTCCGACTTCACATTGATCATAGCCTGAGGTACCCCTATGTTTCGGAACAGGTTCATCAGGTACGTCGCTTCTTTGGCTGCATCCGTGAGAGCCATGTATTCTGCTTCAACACTGCTCAGAGCCACTGTTCGCTGCTTCCTTGCCTCCCAAGAAATAGCAGCTCCAGCATACTTGAATAAATAACCAGAATATGAGCGTCTGTCATTTCCGCAGTTTCCCCAGTCCGCATCTGCAAAACCTTCAATGGCTTTGCCAGTCTTCCTGAAGTACAGTTCTTCATTCTTGGTCCCACTCACATATCTAAGAACACGCTTAGCTGCCTTCCAATGCTCTTCATTGTAACAGCTGTTGAATTGACTGAGTGCACTAACAGCATAAGCAATGTCAGGTCGCGTTGCTACAGCTAAATACATGAACGAGCCAATCAGGGGTCGATATGGAAACTTCTTCATTATTTCTTCATCTTCCGTTTCTGGTTTTTCTAATTTCTTCCCGACTTCAATTGGTGTCGCAACGGGTTTGCAAGTTGTCATCTCGTATCTTTCCAGAAGATCAGAGATGTACTTCTTCTGAGATAATGCGATGCCGTCATCCTTGCAATTGAATTCAATTCCCAGGCAATAATTCAAGACTCCTAGGTCTTTCATTTGGAATTTTTCATTGAGACGTACTTTCATCTCCCCGATCCAATCGTCTCTATTTGAAGCAATGAGGAGGTCATCTACATATACCCCAATCAAAAGCATATCTTCCCCCTATCTTTTGATGTAGAGGCATGGGTCCGAGCTGGTTGGCTCGAGTCCCACCTCTAGAAGGGATTTATGTAGTTTCCGATACCATTGACGGCCTGATTGTTTGAGTCCATACAGTGCTTTTTCCAGGAGGCACACTTTGTCTCCTTTGAGTTGATTGAGCATTTTTGATGCATCTTTCTTCAGTAATGGATCAGACGATTTCATCATATATGTTGTACAGACTCCTTCAATTTCTCTGGTATTTCCATGTAAATGGTTTTATCGAAATCTCCATTCAGATATGCAGTCACAACGTCAAGTTGGTGAATTTTCATTTTTCTTTCAACTGCAGTCGCAACCATTGTGCGAATAGTACTTAGTCGAATCACAGGGGAGAATGTTTCTTCAAAGTCTATACCAGGGCGTTGAGTAAATCCTCTGGCTACCAGACGAGCCTTCCTCCTTTCTATTGATCCATCTGATTTGTATTTAGTTTTTAGGATCAATCGGCTTGTGATTGCTTTGCGATCTGGAGGTCTATCACAGATTCTCCAGGTTTTATTCTTCAGAATTGATGAAAATTCGCCAGTGATTGCATCCTTCCACTCGTTTGAATCAACTTCCCCCTCATCTGCTAGATCAACCATTCCTGCAATTTGCATTTCATCCAGATGATTTTCAGCAACATTGTCATCACCTTGGAAGTTGGTTGAAATGCTATCTCTGCGTACAGTCCCTGGAACCATATGGAATTCTCTCCTAGGCCTACCTCCAGTAGGTATCATCTTTGGTCTACCAGGCCCCCTCTTCATTGTTGGAGGAGGTGCGTGAAGCGCGTCTAAATCTGGTTCATCTACATCTGAAAAACCGTGGAAATCAGAAGATTCAGAGTCGGAGTTTGGTTCGTCCCAGTCAGGATAAGGTTGGCTTGTAGGGGTCAATGCATTCGGTGGAATTGATGTAGGGGATTGCTTAGCATTTTCAATTAGCAAATATTTCATTATTTTTGGTTTGTTTTCTTTTGGTCCCAAATCAGGGTATTGCTCCTCTAAGATTTTTAAATCCCTGGTGACACAGATTTTCTTTTCTTCAGTGAGCCACACTCTGTAAGCTTTACTGACATTCGAATAGCCTACAAACACACAGGGTTTTGAGCGCGGTTTGAACTTTCCTTTTTTCGGTTTTTTGTCTAACACGAAAGCCTTGCTCCCAAAACATCTGAAATATACTACAGTTGCCCTTCTCTTGTACCAAGTCGTGTATGGAATTTCGCCATTCAACGCGCTAGTAGGGCATCTATTTCGGATGTGATTGGCCGTTGATACTGCCTCTGCCCAAAAACCTTCTGGGAGTTTCGAATCAAGCAACATACACCGGGCCATGTCGAGATACGTTCGGTTTATTCGCTCAGCTAGGCCATTTTGCTGGGGAGTATCTGGACAAGTCAACCTTCGTTGGATTCCAGAGTTCTTAAGGAATTCGGAAAATTCTTTGGATGTGTATTCATCCCCATTGTCAGTTTGGAGATATTTAATTTTCTTGCCAACAAAAATTTTCAGCCCAATTTTTAAATTCTCTGAACGCGTTGAAAGCTTCACTTTTATTTTTGAGAAAACGAACTTCAGTCCATCTTGATTTGTCATCGGTGAACGTGATGAAATAACGAGCTCCCCCAAGTGAATTATTTTGCATCGGACCGCAAATATCACTATGTACGATTTCAAGGAGTTCGGTATTTCGATTCGAGCATGATCTACCACAAACTCTGCAAAGCGTTCAAGGTTTACTCCTCCTATGCATTCACGTTCTTCCGTCATCTTTAGTCCTACTCAATGGCACTAACGAGGCTTCTGACCTAGTACGTTATATTGATTGTACCATATCACAGGGCCGCCGAACAAACCTTGGAAGTAAGTGGACAAACCGAACGTCTGTTATTTCGCCCATCTCAAATCCTGTTCATTTTTCCTCCTCTCACCGTACGAAGCGAAGTGACGAATTGGGTACAAAGCGCGTCGTCAAACCATACAGTAGGAAATTTACAGTAGCGAGTCAATTTTTTTAGTTCTGTGGCATAATCCGCCGGAGTCTACCCTTCCCCCTGCATGCGAGACTGGAATTTTACCCGCTCAGCAAGGGTATTTGGTTCGGGTTGAAAGTATTGTGACAGAGTAGGTGAATCGCCCAGAGCTCAATCCTACCTACCTGTCCCAAATAATTGAAAAATAAATTGCCTCTAAGGCAAATAAAAAGGAAAATTGAATAAAAGCAACGAAATTAAATGAAAATGTACTGTAATAAATCAATTATGAGGCTCTCCGAGTAGAAGAAAAAGAAATAATAATAATAAAATGATATTCAAAAGAAGAAAGGAATCAAAATCAACTTAGCAACGAGTTAAATAAAATAAACAGGCACACCACCAAAAATAGAAAAATTAACGCAAATTAACGATTGAAAGGAAAAGAATTAGGAATCAAAAGTCTCCCGAAGGAAAACTTACGTGGCCCAAGGGCGAAGTAAAAAAAAGAATGGAACCGTGAAGGAAGGGAAGACGAAAGCCGAAGCCGGAAGTCGCGAGAAGAGTGAATGCAAAGAACCGATTAATTACGGAGAGGGCGCTCAGTTGAAGGAGGGGCCCCGGCCCCCACTCACCCATAGTGGTGGGCGAGGGGTACCGGGACGGCGGCTCTAGGAGCCACGTCTCACTCCTCCCCCAAGACGCCCCTATCAAATTGAAGGGTTAATTTGGAGGGTGCGGCTTCGGAGAACTTGAGGGTAGATTCCTCCAGCGATCACCCCCCTACACTGCCATACATCGAGATTGCAGCAGATCCCTGGAGGAAACTGGAAAGGGGTTGACAAAGGTGAATGAGGTTCGGCCTATTGCTATATAAATTATGGTGGTGCCTAGAATGACATCGAAGAGCTCGAAAGTTCAAGTGTACATTTCCACACAAAAAAAAGAGAAAAAAAAAGAGAAAAAAATTTCTTGTAAGTTAGAAGAACTTACGCAAAACGTTTCAGGATTAAGTGATGATGATTTGCGCGGGGGATGCGGAGAAAAAACTGACGTGGAGGCGTGACGTAAGTCGCAGCGTTCCAGGCCAGGGTAAAAAAACTCCGCTGACGTGTAGAGGGGTCGGAATGAGGCATACCTGGAAAATACAACTGATGAAAGTATACGGAGTAATGATGAGCGATATGATTGTTGATTTGTATATATTTTATGATTTTACTATGGTGGTCATTAATCAATTTTTATGCTACTCGCAGCTAGTACGCTTGTAAAGCTTAAGTTGCGACACGTGCTGCACCTTGGTGTCGGCCGGGTCGTCAACCCGGGCCGCAACATAAGTCACAGGAGACAAAATGGATGTCACTTTATAAGGCTCTGTATATTTATGTGATATTTTGGAGTTAATATTTTCAGGTGCAGATGATAAAATGTAAGATTTTATGAGGACTAAGTCGTTCAATTTGAAAGTTATTGGCTGGTGACGGGCGTCGTAGTACTTGCGACGGGCCTCGCGGGCCGCCACCATATTAGAGTAAGCCGTGGCCCACACGGACGCGGCATCGCCTGTCGCCGGTTGGTCCCCAGTCTCCCAGACAAGATTCAAGGGTAGTTGGAGCTCCCAACCAAGGAAAAGGCGTGCCGGTGAAAATTTTGTTGAGCTGTGAACAACAGAATTCAATGATAATTGAAAATAGGGGATGTTTTCATCCCAACGCACCTGATCCTGAGCGTGGAAGGCCGTGATCGCCGCCTTGACGTTACGGATCATTCGCTCGGCGAGGTTTGGTGCGTGGTAATGCCGTGGCAGCAAACGCGTGTTGATTCCCGCTGATAGCAGAAACTCTTTGAAGGCCTTGCTGGTGAAAACGCTGGCTTGGTCCGTAATAAGCGTAGCTGGGTAGCTGAATTTGCTGAAAACATGCTCATCAAGCAAGCGGATCAGATTAGTGGTGGTTTGCCGTTTGAACGGAAGTAGCAACACAAAGCTTGAAAATGCAACGACGCATACCAACAGAAATTTATTCCCCTTCTTACTACGGGGGAAGTGAGCCACATCAATAAACATAGCCTCCATGGGCCGGGTATAAGAGAAGGAGGATAATACCCCTCCGGTTTTATTATCATACTTTGAACGGGCGCAGACTCAGCAGTCCTGTACCTGTTTCCTCACAAACGCCTGTAAGTTTGGGTAATAGAATTGGGAT
Organism: Leptopterna dolabrata; assembly: GCA_954871275.1. Classification (NCBI taxonomy): domain Eukaryota; kingdom Metazoa; phylum Arthropoda; class Insecta; order Hemiptera; family Miridae; genus Leptopterna; species Leptopterna dolabrata. The sequence continues at coordinate 95,007,408 of OX940974.1, forward strand.
TGAATCCGAGAAAGAGTTTTATGGTACCCCATGTGGGAACAAAACACGAAGTAGGTCAGGATGGTTCTCCCCTGCCTTGAGGGAGCGTATAAGGGGTTGTAGTACAGGGTCGGCCTCCTGTGACGCCGACAACGTGGCATAAAACATAGGGTACTCCTTCAGAAAATGTAAGGAGTTGGCTGATGGTAGCGGGGGCGGTACAGACTCTCCGGCGGCGTATCGAGGGAACGGTGTGGCCAGCACCTCGCCCCGCACACCGTCCGGAGGGAATGCACGGGTGAGCCAGTCAGCAGCCGCATTTTTTCTAGATGGAACATGAATAAGCACAAAGTTATACGACATTAGGCGTACCACCCAGCGTTGAACGCGGGGGTTGGGATTATCAAGCTTAGTGACAGTAGTGATCGCGGAATTATCAGTGTATAAATAAAATCGAGAGTGCGCAATATAAAATCGATATTTCAGAATGCCTTCTAAAACTGCTAGAAATTCCTTTTCATAAATAAAAAATTTTTGCTCGCGGTCAGATAGCTTGCGACCGGCATACGCTATAGGCTGGTGCTTCCCGGCGGTAGATTGCTGAGTAAGCACGCTAGAAACTGCAACTGACGATGCGTCAGTCCACAAATGAAAAGGTTTATTGAAGTCTGGAAGTGCTAAAACAGGAGGATTAGAAACCATTGTTAGTAAAGTATTATACGATGTTTCGCATTCAGGAGTCCACACGAAGGGTACTCCCTTCTTGCGGAGATGGTTTAGAGGTGCACATATGTGCGCATAGCTATCAAGGAATGAACTAAAAAAACCAATGGCACCGAGAAACTGAGCCACACCCTTGGCTGTTGTAGGGCGGGGTAGCTTACCGAGGACCTCTATACGCTGGGGGTCGATAGTGACGGACTGATTGCCCACCACGTGTCCTAAAAATTTTACAGTGCTCTTGGCAAATTGAATTTTATTTTCGTTAACTGTGAGACCAGCTCTACGGAGACGGGTTAAAACCTCATTTACATGGTCAACATGTTGGTGAAAATTTTCGGAAAATATTAGAACATCATCAATAAAGGTTAATACATACACACCGTGGATGTCAGAAAATAGGTGATCCATCAGCTCACTCATGAGCTGTGAACCGGTGGCCAGACCATATGGGACTACTTTGAAACGAAAGCAGCCCCAAGGTGTGATAAAGCTTACTAGGTTTCTAGAAGATTCTTTAATTTCCATCTGAAAATAAGAGTTATTCATGTCGAGAACAGTTATGTAAGTGGCATTACGTAAATACGCGAGGAGTATGTTAACGGGGGGTAGCTGAAAAGTAAAATATTGTAATAATTTGTTAACCGGGCGAAGATCGCACACCAATCGGTACTTAGGCGAATCGTGGGTGGAACCAGGCTTAGCGACTAAAAAGCAGGCGGAAGTGGGTGTTCCCCGAAAGGGTTCGATGACATCCATATCTAATAATTTTCGAATCTCTTCTTTAAGAATTGGTAGGAGTGTGGGGTAAAGATGGTACGGACAACGTGCCACAGGGGGCACGCAGCCGTCCCTCAGTTTAACATCATATTGAACCAGATGAGTACGTCCAGGCCTACTATTGATAACGTCGGAGTAATCACGTAGAATGTTATTGTAGGCGGAATGCAAACGAGAATTAACTTCGGACGAGGTTCCCTCGTGAATAACTGTAAGAGTAGGTTTAGTCTTTTGTTTTGAAAGAGAATGGTTATTTAAATCTACATCTAGTGGCACAATAATATCAGGACGATGCTGGAAGGAAATGTGTCCAGCGCCGACATTATAGATTACACCCGCCCGAGTCATGAAATTCATCCCAATCACGACAGGAAAAGACAGTTCAGGAATGATAAGAAAGTTCTAATCCCAGGTATAATCTGCAATTCGTATTCGAAAGTTAATTTGAGAAGTAGACGTCACAGCCTGTCCGTTCCCGACCGTGATGTGACGGGGGTTGATGGTTCGTGCAGTATGGAGCTTAGTAGGAAAATTAATTTCGACAAATTTTAAATTGCATGCCGTTGTCGTGGAACCAGTATCCAACAACGCCGGGCAAGGTCGATCGTCTAGAAGGACAGTGAACTGCGAAGTACGGGTATCGAGAGGAAACATGCGTTCGGTTCTGCACCTAAACGCGTCTTGCAAAAATAGTTTGTCCCCGGAAGGAGCGACTTGAGCACCTGTCTGGGGCTGTTGCGACTTGGCGTAAGACCCGCCTGTACCTCGATGTTCACTCGCGGAATCAGAAGCCCCACCCCCCGCCGCCCCCGAGGAACGTTGCGCACCGTCCCCGGGGACGGGGGAGACAGAAGCCCCATCATAGTCGAGCGAATGAATGGTAGAAGAAGAACGGGTATCGGGGTTCGTTTGACGCCACCCGGACCGTGTATTATGAGTACGGGCTGGGGTAGAGGCGGAAGCTGTGCTGAAAGATGGACGATTATCTGTAGTACTGCGATTATCATGGGAATTACCAGGTTGTTTACTGGCGCTAGTGAAGTTTGTAGTGGACAAAGATGACTTATTACGATAAGCAGTAAAATTATTAGAAGATAAATCCTTATTTTGTTGAGTTGATGACGCCTGTGGAAGTGTGGATGCGTAACATTAGAGATTTGGGTACCAGGACCTGTAGAATACCTGTAAGAGTTATTACTAAAAGAAGAAGGATTCGCATTTTTGCCAGTATTACCTATAATCAGCGTTACAAGAAGTAGTTGGAGTATTAAACATAGACGATTGCGGCGCAGAATCACGAATATAAGATTCTACGGATGTAACCAAGGTATACAGTTCGGCCTTTGTATTCGGCCGTGCCTGAAAGAAAAAATATTGACGATCTTTTTGGTGAACGTGCGAAATAATAACTTGAACGAGATCACCTTCATCCTGATATGCGTTAAGAATTGAATTTGCGGAAAATATAGAGTCTACAAAAGATCTAAAGTTCTCGTTAGGGTATTGCAAACGATGAATGTAGCGTAACTGCAATTGTAAACAAACAGTAGGCGGTAATAAATCCCTTTTCATGTATGCACTAAGCGTATTATAAGTCAAGTCACCCTCCCATTGAGATAATAAGTGCTTAAAGTATAAAAATTTTGGGTTGAGTGATAAACGGTAAATTATTGAAGAAATATGATCAGGACTAATGACGTGTATAGATTTTAATTTAAGCAAAAATCGAAAAACAGATTGCGGATTGCTAGGCTGAAAAGGTGGTAATGCGTTAATGGTATCATTTAAATAAGAAGGAGTTGTATGGGGATCTCTACGTGAGTTTATCGATAATTCACGCAAGGTATCCCGAGTGCTTGTGACAATAAGGTAGCTTCAGATTGTGGAGGTACGGGGGGAGCCTTACAGGATTGGCATTTCCACCCCGCTCGCCTCTCCAAGGTAAGTTTTTTCCAATTAACGTACTGGACATTCGTACAAAGTGAGTGAAAAGAGGAACAGCAATGCGAACGAAAGACATAATTGTCGATCTCGGGAGCCGTTATCGGTTCTCGACACACGTCGCACCTCACCTCGTCGTTGGAGAGTCCAGGTGCCCCGATAAGGCCGTGTTGTTCACGCGCCTGCTCGGATTTGTCGCGACCACTAGCGGCCACGCTGACACCTCGAGTATCTTTACTCATTGTCACGAACGAACAAGATCGTAAATCGAACAAGGAAATCGAGCAAGATCGTAAGAACAAGTAAAAAAATTAGAGAAAAAAAAAGAATACAGCTGAAAGAGATCGTGGATCAATTAAACCTGCAAAAAAGAAAATGTCTCTGCTACCATGTGACAGAGTAGGTGAATCGCCCAGAGCTCAATCCTACCTACCTGTCCCAAATAATTGAAAAATAAATTGCCTCTAAGGCAAATAAAAAGGAAAATTGAATAAAAGCAACGAAATGAAATGAAAATGTACTGTAATAAATTAATTATGAGGCTCTCCGAGTAGAAGAAAAAGAAATAATATTAATAAAATGATATTCAAAAGAAGAAAGGAATCAAAATCAACTTAGCAACGAGTTAAATAAAATAAACAGGCACACCACCAAAAATAGAAAAATTAACGCAAATTAACGATTGAAAGGAAAAGAATTAGGAATCAAAAGTCTCCGGGTGGCCCAAGGGCGAAGTAAAAAAAAGAATGGAACCGTGAAGGAAGGGAAGACGAAAGCCGAAGCCGGAAGTCGCGAGAAGAGTGAATGCAAAGAACCAATTAATTACGGAGAGGGCGCTCAGTTGAAGGAGGGGCCCCGGCCCCCACTCCACCATAGTGGAGGGCGAGGGGTACCGGGACGGCGGCTCTAGGAGCCACGTCTCAGTATGAACTAAGAATTGTAGAAATATCCTCGAAAGACTTCGTTTCGGGCTCGATTGGTTCGCATAGATCGCACAGTCGCTCGTACGCCTGCTCCCCAACAGAATCAAGTAAGTACAGTACCTGTTTTGACGGAGTAACGGAGTATAAAGTCAGTTTATTCCTCAACCGCTTCAGGTAGGTGTTCCAATTTGACGTAGTTGGATCAAATGGGTCGATTTGAATCCTCGGGGAGGAACTCTGCTGGGCGATCTCGGAAGATTTTCCGTGGAAAAAGGAAAAAGGGAAGAGGAGGAAAAATGAACAGGATTTGATTGGGGCGAAATAACAGACGTTCGGTTTGTCCACTTACTTCCAAGGTTTGTTCGGCGGCCCTGTGATATGGTACAATCAATATAACGTACCAGGTCAGAAGCCTCGTTAGTGCCATTGAGTAGGACTAAAGATGACAGAAGAACGCGAATGCATAGGAGGAGTGAAGCTTGAACGCTTTGCACAGTTTGTGGTAGATCATGATGAGGAATTCCCTGGATGCCTCCCTTTACTCATAGAGGCGTTTCAAGCCCTTGCTAGAAGTTTTGTGTGGTGGAGCCGGATCGATTCTGACATCGAAACAATGGTTTCAAAGTGCAGTTCATGTCGAAAAAGGAAACATGATCCAGCTAAATTTCCGTTTCATAGATGGCAGACGCCTTCCACACCAATGGAAAGGATCCACATTGATTTTGCGGGCCCTTACCGAAATCATTACTTTCTCATCATTGTGGATGCCTACAGCAGGTGGGTGGACATCCATCCATGCAAAAATATAACCGCATCGACCACGATTCAGCTGCTACAGAAATTTTTCTCCAGTTTTGGACTCTGTCAGGTATTGGTTTCAGACAACTCCGCCCAGTTCGTCGGTAGAGAATTTCAACAATTTTGGGCTGAACACGGAATAATGCATAAGACCATCGCACCGTATCACCCTGCCACCAACGGATTGGCAGAGAGGGGAGTGCAAAGTCTTAAGGCATCCCTGAAAGCATCAATAGATGAGGGGACGGACATACGTCATGCAGTCCTGAAATTTCTTATTGCTTATCGTCGTTCTCCTCGTTCTGTCACAGGGAAGTCCCCTGCATCTTTATTTCTCGGGCGTGTTTTTCGGAGCAGAATGGACTTGGTCAAGCCAATCGGGCCGCGAGATTGTTTCAACGACCCTATAGCACCACCAAGGGTCTTCTCTGTTGGCGACAAAGTTGCTTTTCGTTGGTACAATCACCCAGAAGTCAAGTGGAAGTGGGGGACGGTTCTCAAGTCTCAACGTGCTCGGAGATTTACACTACGAGTTGAAATGTGGTGACATGAAATATTTTCGTCATGTTGACCAAATGCACAAACTCCCTGATGAGTTCACGGACACTGAGCCGGATATGAGCATTCCACGACTGACTCTGTCTTCCGCCTCTATCGAGTCACCATGCCAGCCCACCGAAGAAGAAAGTACTTGACGGAACAAATCAACTCCTGAACGGACAGTGAGCGTGAGCCCGCTAAAATCACGCCAATCTCTCACACATAATCTCCGAATCGACGAACGTCAGTCCACGGATACTTATGCTGGTGCGAAATCGCCGACTGCTATCCACCCGATTGAACAACCACATGTTGATCTACCTGTTCCTCCAAAGGGTCCAAGAACACGGAGTGGACGTCACGTCAAACAACCGAGGCGACTAACATATGAACCCTTCTGATTTTTGTTCTGATTCTACATACTTTCTTGAAGTATTTAATCTTCTTTCATCTATACCATACATATTTTTTTTTGGGGGTACTTTCAGTTTAGAGGGAAGGGTGATATGTATTCCTTAACTCTGGATAGCAATCCTGTAACCTACCTTTTTACTTTAACGTTAGCAAGCGACCAAGCGTTACATTAATTTTTAACTGTCGACAACCGTGTGCTTTTGTTTAATTAAACTCGACTGTTTAATGGAAGTGAATATATTTATTTCCTCCCTCGAAATACATAAAAGTGGCGAACGAGGATGTCGCGACCGGCAGAAACAGCAGAAGTAGATGCGGGCAGCAGCGGTAACGGAAAATCTTCCGAGATCACCCAGCAGAGTTCCTCCCCGAGGATTCAAATCGACCCATTTGATCCAACTACGTCAAATTGGAACACCTACCTGAAGCGGTTGAGGAATAAACTGATTTTATACTCCGTTACTCCGTCAAAACAGGTACTGTACTTACTTGATTCTATTGGGGAGCAGGCATACGAGCGACTGTGCGATCTATGCGAACCAATCGAGCCCGAAACGAAGTCTTTCGAGGATATTTCTACAATTCTTAGTTCATACTTTCAACCCGAACCAAATACCCTTGCTGAGCGGGCAAAATTCCAGTCTCGCATGCAGGGGGAAGGGGAGACTCCGGCAGAATATGCCGCAGAACTAAAAAAATTGACTCGCTACTGTAAATTTCCTACTGTATGGTTCGACGACGCGCTTTGTACCCAATTCGTCACTTCGCTTGGTACGGTGAGAGGAGGAAAAATGAACAGGATTTGATTGGGGCGAAATAACAGACGTTCGGTTTGTCCACTTACTTCCAAGGTTTGTTCGGCGGCCCTGTGATATGGTACAATCAATATAACGTACTAGGTCAGACGCCTCGTTAGTGCCATTGAGTAGGACTAAAGATGACGGAAGAACGCAAATGCATAGGAGGAGTAAAGCTTGAACGCTTTGCAGAGTTTGTGGTAGATCATGCTGAGGAATTCCGTGAATGCCTCCCTTTACTCAAAGAGGCGTTTCAAGCCCTTGCTAGAAGTTTTGTGTGGTGGAGCCGGATCGATTCTGACATCGAAACAATGGTTTCAATCTGCAGTTCATGTCAAAAGAGGAAACATGATCCAGCTAAATTTCCGTTTCATAGATGGCAGACGCCTTCCGCACCAATGGAAAGGATCCACATTGATTTTGCAGGCCCTTACCGAAATCATTACTTTCTCATCATTGTGGATGCCTACAGCAGGTGGGTGGACATCCATCCATGCAATATTATAAGCGCATCGACCACGATTCAGCGGCTACAGAAATGTTTCTCCAGTTTTGGACTTTGTCACGTATTGGTACAGACAACGCCGCCCAGTTCGTCGGTAGAGAATTTCAACAATTTTGGGCTGAACACGGAATAATGCATAAGACCATCGCACCGTATCACCCTGCCACTAACGGATTGGCAGAGAGGGGAGTGCAAAGTCTTAAGGCATCCCTGAAAGCATCAATAGATGAGGGGACGGACATACGTCATGCAGTCCTGAAATTTCTTATTGCTTATCGTCGTTCTCCTCATTCTGTCACAGGGAAGCCCCCTGCATCTTTATTTCTCGGGCGTGTTTTTCGGAGCAGAATGGACTTGGTCAAGCCAATCGGGCCACGAGATTGTTTCAACGACCCTATAGCACCACCAAGGACCTTCTCTGTTGGCGACAAAGTTGCTTTTCGTTGGTACAATCACCCAGAAGTCAAGTGGAAGTGGGGGACGGTTCTCAAGTCTCAACGTGCTCGGAGATTTACACTACGAGTTGAAATGTGGTGACATGAAATATTTTCGTCATGTTGACCAAATGCGCAAACTCCCTGATGAGTTCACGGACACTGAGCCGGATATGAGCATTCCACGACTGACTCTGTCTTCCGCCTCTATCGAGTCACCATGCCAGCCCACCGAAGAAGAAAGTACTTGACGGAACAAATCAACTCCTGAACGGACAGTGAGCGTGAGCCCGCTAAAATCACGCCAATCTCTCACACATAATCTCCAAATCGACGAACGTCAGTCCACGGATACTCATGCTGGTGCGAAATCGCCGACTGCTATCCACCCGATTGAACAACCACATGTTGATCTACCTGTTCCTCCAAAGGGTCCAAGAACACGGAGTGGACGTCACGTCAAACAACTGAGGTGACTAACATAATATGAACCCTTCTTATTTTTGTTCTGATTCTACAGACTGTCTTGAAGTATTTAATTTTCTTTCATCTATACCATATATATTTTTTGGGGGGGTACTTTCAGTTTAGAGGGAAGGGTGATATGTATTCCTTAACTCTGGATAGCAATCCTGTAACCTACCTTTTTACTTTAACGTTAGCAAGCGACCAAGTGTTACATTAATTTTTCACTGTCGACAACCGTGTGCTTTTGTTTAATTAAACTCGACTGTTTAATGGAAGTGAATATATTTATTTTCTCCCTCGAAATACATAAAAGATGTCTTAAAAACATGTTATAGGTATGCGCCTAACCTCACGGAAATCTATTTTATCTGAGGAAACAGGTTTCGAACAACCTGTATGCTATCTTCTGTGATGCCAGTGTAAGCATAGTTCAACTGGGGAAACCGTGAAGTCTGGTGCTCCGGTGCGTGTGTGCTCTGGTGGATAACGTTCGAACTACCACTCTCAAGGGCATCAGAAGCAGAAACACGTAGTATGTTGCTTTAAATCTGCAGTCATCTTGAAGCTAGTTCATCTCTGAATCTAGCCAATGTCGACTTAGGAGGTTGTAGTCCTAGCCTCTCGTTCATCCAATGTTGGTGTAGGAGGGATAAAAAGGGCTAAGGTAGACCAAATCATTGACCAAGATTTGGATCCAATCCAAAATGCAAACATAGATGGAGATGACTTAGCTAATATGAATGAAAACGTAGTTCCTAGTCTTCGGGATATTCTAGGAATGCTTTGGCATGATCGTTTAAATCATGTCTCAAAATCGTATTTAGAAAGAGCTGCTAAAACTTTACCTAACTTGAAAAGCGTAAAATTTGGAAATGATGTTCTTGATTGTAGTGCATGTAAAATGGCCAAGGCAAAACGTAAACTGTGTAAGGAAACTCGGTTCAGAACCAAAATACCATTCCATCGAACTTGGAGTGATCTCCTTGGACCAGTTAAACCTAATTCCTTTCAGTCAACAAATGAATACGTAGTCACCATTTCAGATGATGCAACGCGTTACGTTTTAGCTTTTGAAATACCTGATAAAACTAAAGTTCATACTGCGTTAGCTAGTTGTCTTGAAGAAATACGTAGAATTAAAGGTCCGCAGGCGACTACCTATTTCTGAAATTCTCACTGATGGCGGATTAGAATACAAAAGTCTAACATGAAATAAATTTTAAATAATGAGAAGATCAAGTTGACTGTGTGTGAGCCTTCAACGCCTCAACACTATGCTTGTGCTGAGCGTCTAAATCTGGGACTCGGACATGCCTACACATTTTTTGGGGTTATGCTCTCAGACATATCGTACATGTACATAATACGACTCCTAAAGTATCAAATCATTTTGCTACTCCATACGTATTAGTGCATACTAAGGTTCGAAACTTGAATTACATGAAACTCTTTGGATGTGAGGCTGCCATACTAGACAACCGTGCAAGGTGCAGACCTAGATTTGATTCCAGGGCGAATTTGGGATTCTTATTAGAATGTGGGGAAACTGGTTACGTATTGCTAGATGCCAACAAAAGAACTATTATTAGATCAAAACACGTCGATTTCGTGGATTCAAGGGTCTAAAAAATACCGGGTTTACACATTCGCGCTCGCGCCTCGCGTTCGCCATTCGTGGAGCTCGCACGAGGCGCTCGTGCTCGCGCTCGCGTTCCTGGCCCAACGCGAGTGGATCATACACACATTCGCCTCTCGCCTCCAGTTCTCTTCATTTTAGTTCTCGTTTTAGTTCTCTTTTAGTTCTAGTTCTCGCATGATGGCTAGAATGAATGAAAAAAAATAAATAAATAAATAAAAAATTCCAGTCATTCAACATGGCTCAAGGAGCGAATTTTCAAAGAAAATGTTTGAGAAAAAGGAATCGCAATAAAGGTCATTCGTTATTGAAGTATGCAATGTAATCTGAATAAACATGACTACTTACTTGGGCGGAGAAAAATTCAAAATCCCGAAATTCGTCCAGGAGTTCATGGACGAAGATAGAGAATTTTCCCGCCGCCCCACGTGATTTGGGAATTTTTTAAATTTTCCCCGAAAATTCGCAAACTATACATTACTTTACATACATTACCTACATACAGCTAATTTTCACTAGGTATAAAAAAAAATGTAAAAGATTGTGTAATACCTGCTTATCTTTTACTACTCATTAGTAATGAATTTAATGAATGAATAGTAATGAGCAGAGCCCTTCACAATATGGCACTTATTTTTGTGAAATAGGGCCCTAAAAATATGGCAATATGGCACTTATTTTGGCCCAAATATGGCACTTATTTCCCTCAATATGGCACTTATTTTTTAACCCTCTCCGACCACCCCAGCTATTCTGAGACGATAATATCACAACATACAAGTTACTTATGCTAAATAATTTATTTTATTTACAAAGCTTTATACAAATAATTAATTTATTATTATTATTATTAAATAACAACATCAGGTGTGCTGCAACGCTTTCCATTGAAAATCCCAGCCGTCGATCACTCAGAAGGTATTTCATTTTTGAGAAAGTCCTCTCCACATCAGCTGATGTTGCCGGGGCGTATTTCATAGAGAGGACATCAGCAGGTTCCGAACCTTCCTTCAGGGTGGCTTCCTTACCAGACAGAGTGGCGACCCGTGGAAGCACCCCATTCCAAAAGGGTTAGAGGCATTAGTAATCCCTCTACACTAATGGCCTCAGGGTTCGAGAAACCTCATGTCATTCAGAATTTTCACTTCAAATTTTATTTTATTTTATTTTAGTTTTTAAGGAGTTTGGTGAAAAAAAGGCAAAACATGGCACAAACATGGCATTTTCCCAAAAATCGGCCGAATATGGCATTTTACAAAAAAATCGGCAGAATATGGCATTTTTGTATGGCGCCATGGCAATATGGCATTTGAAGGGCTCTGGTAATGAGATAACCAAACGGCAACTGAACCTAAACGTGAACTGAAGGACCACAACAACAGCTAGAAACCATGAAACTAGCTATTCCATGAAAGGTCGCGGTCCATGAAACTACCTATCTCGTGCGAAAGGTCGCGCAAATATGTAAACACCCCCCTCGCCTCGTGCCCCTCGGGCGCTCGTGTCCCTTTGACTCGTGCCAGAAAAACCGCTCCTGACTCGAGCGCCACGAATGGCGAGGCGAGCGGACGTGGCGAATGGCGAGCGGCCGTTTACACATTCGCCTCGTCAACTCGCCTCGTCACCTCGCCTCGCCACTCGTGGCACTCGTGCGAATGTGTAAACCCGGCGTTGCCACGCAGGTAAACCGTTTTACCCCAGAAACCGTCCAACTAGATGATGATACTGCTGTCACTCAAAACGTTAATGACAGCTCTTCTGTCTCAATTTCACAGCAAGTCAAACCGTCAACATCTACTGAAGAACGTATAGGTGGAACTAAGGAGTTCGACTTTTTTGAGGAAGACCTTGAAGAGGATGAATTAAAAACTACGCCAATGTGTTTCTTGCTGAAGATTCGAATTCTCATTCTGAACCAGAAACGTATTCTCAGGCGATAAATTGCGCTGATTCAGACCGCTGGATAGAAGCGATTGGAGAAGAATTCGAAGGTTTAGAAACTTATTCCAAAAAAGGAAATGCCACAAAATGCTAGAATAATTAAATCACGATGGGTCCACAAACGTAAATTAGAAGCAAACGGGAGTATAAGGTATCGTAGTAGATTATCGTTGTAGCAAAAAGCTTTGCAGATAATAATAGTTACGATACAGCAGATATATATTCACCAGTTGCTGGATTAATTGATGTTAGGTTCGTGCTAATAATGGCAAATAAATATGACTTTGATCTTATTCAGTATGACGTAAAAACAGCATTCTTGAACGGTAAATTAGAAAAATAAGTATACCTACATGGAAATTCCTGAAGGCTTGACTGAACACCTAGGAGAAACCATAATGTTTAAAAATCAGTATGTTTGTGAATTACGTAAAGCGTTGTATAGCCTGAAAGTCTCTCCTAAACGCTGTTTATCCGCTTTCAGGAAACTATGAAAAATTTAAATTTTGAGCCATATCTTTTCCAACCATGCTTGTTTATTTGGAAGAGAAGGAGTGAAACAGTGATACTGTTGTTGTATGATGATGGCATTTTATTGGCAACTATAGCAAAAACAAATCCTTAGAAATAGAGAAAGTATTAAAACAAGAATTACAAATTCCGTGTTTTGGGAACCGAAATAGTGCGTGATAGGAAAAATCAAACCATTTTACACCACTGGTACACCAATGGTACCGGGAGATGAGCACAGAAAACAAGATAGCCGCAAAAGCACATTTATGGTTTCATACAGAGAAGCTATTGGGTCTCTTCTTTACCTGCAGAACGGAACACTCCCAGATATCACGTATGCTACTAATATACTGACAATGAGTAGAAGGCATATAATTCAAAAGATTGGAAATCCCTAAAATGTATATTCAAATATTTAATTGGAACTGCTGAACTTGGATTATTATTTACCAGAAAGGAAGGTGAAAGCATTACTTGTTATGTAGATGTTTCACTAGGTTTAAATGACGAAAAAGGAAATTCAACAAGTGGCTATGTTATTAAACTGTGTGGTGCTTGGCGAACAAAGAAGCAAAATCACGTTGCTTTGTCGTCTGCTGAGTGCGAGTTTGTGGCCATGAGAGTAGCCTGTCCGGAAATGATAAATATAAAGGCAATGTGCTCACATATCATAGGGGAGGCCATCACTCCTGTGATCTTTGAGGACAACCGATCTGCAATCCGTTTAGCCGAGACTGAAGATTCAACAACGTTTAACACCTCGTGAAACTTCTCTTCCATTACGTGCGTGAGGAAGTTAAAAGTAGGAGTTCAGTGGATAAGCACTGACGACCAGATTGCTGGTGCCTTCACAAAACCGTTGATTGAAGGGAAATTTATAACTTTTCGTGACATGTTGGTGGCATGTTCAGGCGACTAAATTTAATCCGTATGTCTTCCATTTCAGATCGCCTAAACTAGTCCGAGCTAAACGAAAAAGCGTTGGAGCACTGAACAAGTTTGAAACCCATAAATCCGCCTGTCCAATCTATCAGTTTAACAAGCCGTCACGAATCCGTCTGAGGTAACAAAATGTTTCAGTTACTTGGATCCTAGAATATTATATGACCATGGGAGGGAGTGTCAAAGAACATGTCAAGCAATATTCAGCATCTTGAAGTTGGCACTCACTGACGTGCTGCTGAGAGCAACACTTCACCTGTGTGATGTGCTGCCGTTCCCCGCGTCTGTGTCACTCGCATTCGTATCGTCGTTTGAAGCTTCGCTCTCGATATTTTCATTTTAAGCTTTTTACTTGTGTTCAAGTTTATTAATATATCTTTATAATTTATACGTTCAATTAGTTCACGTCCCTCACCTATAAACGAGATCGTCTACAGGTGAGTCGATATCCCTTTAAGTTTTTATGTTTTGGTTTTTGGAAATAGCTTCTCTAATGTTGGAGGCCTCGGAGGAGGTGAAGAGGCGATGTCTCTGGCTTGTGAAGGCTATGCATTGGTTCATGATGTGTTTCAATTCACCAGGGACCCTTCGGTCCAGGCGATTTGAGCAGAATGGGGTACTTTTTTTTTGTTCATTCTGTATGTGAACAGAGCACAGTTGCCGTGTCCCAAATATATTTGGTTGATGTTGGTGACAAATGTACCTATTGTCTTCTTCGGTTAGCCCTTTGTACCACTGATAGGATCTGGTATCAGCAGTCTTGTCCACTCCCCCGTGAAAATGGTATCCTCCTCGTATCTCGTTTCCCATTCTTCTTCCATAAAGGTTCGTAGTAATGTCACTGTGGTAGGGACCACTGGCCAGAATATTTTGAAAAGCTGTGTGCCAGCATGTCAGCAGTATGGTTTCTCATAAGATGAGAGCATGGTCGGAGTGTGCTGGGACCCATTGTAGGGCTACTAAGCTATGTTCCTCGTCTGTGCATTTTCCTAATTATAGATTAGTAACATATTGAAGTGCATTCCTTGAATCACTAAGTATTAGGACATTTGATGGTGTATTATTCTCTTTTGTTATGCGCTGTAGTGCCAAGTATACAGCCATAAGTTCAGTGAAATACACATTGATGGTTGATCTTCATCCCAAAACTCATATCATGGTTTTGGCAGTAGTAAGCAGATGATGAATGGTTATTGCTACTTGGTTATGGGTATTTTCCAGGTTGGGAAGGGGACGCTAAGCTCCCAACAGCCCAGCTCCAGGCTTAGAACACGATTCTCACATCAGGTCACCAGTGGCAATAAAATTTCATCAAGTGAGCGTATATTAGTTTATATTTCTGGAAAATCCCATTATAATTTTCGGTAGTGAAATCACAGTTTTATTTGCTATAGCAGGTAAAAGAAGTAGGTACATGGTGCGCAGTGTGACGTCACGTTTTACACCTACACCGATAAAATAGCGTTTGTACAATCTGATCGCCCGCGAGCTCTGGAGTGGCCCTTTTCGACACAAAACATCTGACCACGTCTTCCAGACGCCGTACATACCCGAATCACGTGAGGGAATTGCAAGCGGCGGTTGTGGAGCCAGATGATGAAGTTTTATCAGCAAAATATGCTGGTTCAGGGAAGACAGTTCCGAGGACAAGATGAAAAATCCAGGGTAGTGCCAAGGTTCCACGAAAGCCATGTTTCCTCGAAGCCAAACGGCGAAGCAGTTCCTACCTATTATTTATGTGCATGAAGTATCAAACCGCTTTTTGATTGATTATAAATTATTCCACATGAATATATATATATATATATATATATATATATATATATATATATTTCTTCATTCAAGGTGTAGGTATTTTTTCCATTCAAGTGTGTCACAGACCCACAGTCTGTACCTCCTCTACTTTCTTCTCACTGTCTGTGGAATCCCTCAGCATGAGTAGAGGGGACCGTTCCCCCACTCGGATATGGGACAGGAGCGATCTCCTACCTAATGACTTGCAACCACTTCGTCCTCGGACTGCTTTCCACAAGTATCGTGTTTTTCCGTGGTTCTCTTTTCCTTGTGCCCTCGTGGCAACTACCCGATTTTTTCCATTTCAATTTTTCTCAGTTCTTTCTTTTGAATTTATTTAAATTCAGTGTGTCACAGGTTTGGTTCTTTTATTCTTTACTATTTGCCCTTGTTTTCATTTTCATTATTCCAGAGAATCATTCCTTTGTTCTTTTCTATATTTCTCCCACCCCCAGCAGAGAGGAGGTTTTCATTTTCTTAAATATTTTGCCAGTATATTTCTTTTCCCTTTACCTCTTCGTTTTGATTTCTACCTTAATCCTATCTTCATAGGGTTTGGGACTAGCCCTTTTTAAATAGTCCCTGGTAGCAGAGAATTTTTCATAGCGTGCTTTGATATTTCCGGAGGAAATACCTAATAGCACATTACAAGTGTTAAAGGTGGCTACACACAATCAAACTAGTTTGTCAAGTAAGTTTGACGGTGAAGTAGAGCCACAAACGTTCAAGTAAAATTGTCAAACGGACTAGAATCTCTAGTGTGTTTGATGCTTTGGGAGTGGAGTGCTGTGAATGTGGAAATACGTAATAATCAGTGTTGCTATCATGTTTGGAAACAGAGTGATTCTGATATGTTATCATATTTGTACTTACTGCGTTTTGCGACGTATAATAATAATAAGAGCAGAGTGGTGCAAGCACAAGAGTCTACTAAATTCTCAATCAAAATACAAGAAACTCTGACAACAATAACAACTGATAAAGCTGAAACCTTCCCCTATCGGACAGAAGGAGAACTACAACTTTATGAGGTGTTTGGTTTGAGAGCTTGACGATGCCAAACACGATCAAACTTGCTTGTCAAACCTTCAATCTTCAAATTTAATTTGTGTCAGAATCAGAAATCCATCAAACCTTCACACTCAAAAATTTACCACACACCCGACCAAGCTAGTTTGTCAAACTGGCTTGACAAGCCAAGTTCGACAAGTTTACGTGATCCTGTGTGGCCACCTTTAGTAATGTTATTACATACATAGTTTTTGTAATGTAAACAGGCTGCAGCCTGTCCTCCCCTCTTCCTACGGCCCCGGCAGTGGGCGCCTGTATTAGGTATGTATCATCAGTTGTATTCGAACTGCGAACGAATAAAGAACGTGTGGAGGACAGCCCTGTTTGTTTATAAAATACACCTCAGTGGCGACGAGGATAAAAGTGCTACGTGTGTACCGACTTTATGTCTGAGTCAGATTCGGATTCGGCGGACGCGATAGTGCGTGTTTCGTGGGTGTACGAGCTCACTAAAGTGCGATTGCTCGAACTTTTGGCGCCATTCAAACTCGACAAACCTGAATCTATTCCTATCGACGGATTGAGGAAGACAGTTGTCAGGCTGGTACGCAAGGGGAAGATCGAGCGTCCAACGGAACCACGAAACCAAGTAAAGGTCAGAGCCATGAGCGATAAGCCTAAATTCTCCATGGGCCAGGATAAATGGTCGCATTTTGTGGAACGGCTCGAACTCTACTTTCTGGTGGATGAAGTACCAGAGGCGAAACACGTCGCCGAGTTGCTAATCAAAGTGGACTCTGAAACTTACGCATTGGCACGATCTCTCTGCTCCCCAGCGAAGCCAAAGGACAAAACGTTCAAAGAGCTCTGCAAGTTGTTGTCAGATCACCTGGAGCCGGCGCCCTCAGAGGCCATGGAGCGTTGTCACTTCAATCGGACTTATCAAAGCAAAACAGAGAGCGTCGCGAACTTTATAGCTCGACTGAAATCGTTGGCTATGAATTGTAATTTTACCAATGTGAATGAAGCGATACGTGACCAAATAGTTTGTGGCATTCGTGACCAGGGCACACGGGAAACTTTGTTTCGCACTAAAGAGCTCAAGTACGATGATGCAGTCTCTATCGCACTATCAATGGAATCGGCAATGGCAAACGCTACAAAAGCTCGTGAGATAACTGAAAGTAAACAATCGGGAACGACGCTAACGGCATCTCAAGTGGACGGGCTCTGTAATAACCTTCGCCGGGACAACAGTGGGCAAAGAAACCAGCCGCAGCACCGGTTTTCGCGGGCCTCGGGACAATCAGCGGGAAGTCGACCACCACCGCCACCACCTCGAAACAGAAAAGGAACCGACAATAACGGAGGTAGAGGCGAAGTGATTTGTTATTGTTGTGGCTTACCCAATCACTTCGGGCGAAATTGTGCCCAAAACTGGCGAACCTGCGGAAAATGTGGGCGCCGGGGCCACCTCGACATCATGTGCAGATCTGCAAGTACACGTCAAGGTTCCCGAATTCACTACATCGACGAGGAGGATCAAGCACGGGGAGATGAAACCGAACAACCACTACTTCAATCTTCAAGGGAGGACGACCCGAGTGATTTCAATTCATCAGTCATTTCAATTTTGTCAGACCATTTTTCATAACAATCGAGGTAGAAAACGTGCCCCTCAGTATGGAGATAGATACAGGGAGCTTCGTTTCGGTAATCTCAGTTGTAGAGAGGAATCGCCTGTTCAAGGGTATCAAACTGGAGCCAGCTGACCTAGTCCTAAGATGTTACAATGATGTCCAATTAACACCGCTAGGCATATTGTTGGTCACTGTAAAATACCACGGCATAGCTAGGAAAGCGAAACTGTACGTCCTAGAGGGGTCAGGGCCAAACTTGATTGGGCGTGACTGGCTTCACGAATTCAAAATTTGGGATCCAACAATCATTGAACAGACAAGGGATAGCGACCAAGTAGAGAATCAGAAGTTCTATAATGTTAGAAATCAGACGAATGTTGAGGAATTTTTGGGTAATAAATATCCTTCCTTATTTTCGGGGGAGCAAGGGACGTTCAAAGGTAGGAAAATAAAATTACACCTCAAGCCAGGTACTGTCCCGGTTCAGCTGAAACCATATCATGTTCCATTTGCACTGAAAGGTAAGGTGACAAAGGAAATTGAACGATTGATTAGAGCTGGCAACTTAGAGCCAACCAAAATTAGTGCATGGGCCACACCTGTCATTCCAGTACTAAAATCTAATGGGGAGGTGCGTTTATGTGGGAACTTTAAGTTAACTATCAATCCTCATCTAGTCGTTAAGCGGCACCCAGTCCCCACAAAAGAATACATTTTTTATAAGCTAGGAGTGGGGTCCAAATGGTCTCAGGTAGACCTGAAGCACGCGTTTATGCAATTCTCAGTGGAGGAATCGTCACGTGATGCGCTGACAATCATAACGGAGATCGGGCTTTACAGATATACTAAATTACCAGAAGGGGTCTCCTCCAGCCCAGGAGAGGTGCAGGAAATCTTGGAGGAACTGCTCAAAGGCATACCTAACACTTCAGTCTATCTTGACAATATATACTGTACGGGGAAAACCAATGAGGAACATATGGCTATTCTCGACAAAATCTGTGGGCGATTAAACTCGGCAGGGATGAGGGTCAATAAAGACAAGTGTGACTTCATGGTAGACCAATTGGAAATTTTAGGTTTCAGGTTAGATCGAGAGGGACTCAAACCGTCACCTTCAAAGATTGAGGCAATTATTAAGGCGCCGGTACCAAAAAACGTTCGGGAGTTGAAGGCATTTTTAGGGTTGGTTATTTATTATGAGCATTTCTTGGAAGATCGTGCTACCCATCTCAAGCCTTTATATTCACTCCTGAACAGCGATAAATGGCACTGGGACTTATCATGTGAAAAATCATTGCAATGGGTGAAAAACGAAGTTGTATCGGACAAAATCCTTATCATGTTTGATCCGAATAAAAAATTGGTGATGGCTTGCGACGCCAGTTACCATGGACTCTCAGCTATATTATCACATAGGCTTGACGGGGGAGGGGAACGCCCAATATCTTTTGCTTCTAAAATCATTCCTAAAAGTGAGCTGCACCGGGCAATTCTCGATAAAGAAGCCGCTGCGATTGTATTCGGATTTAAAAAATTCTACCAGTACGTTTGTGGGGCTGAAGTGATCCTAAAAACGGATCATGAGCCTCTCAAGTACATTTTTGGAAGCCATAAATCCCAGTCGATCGTTTTGCAAAACCGTTTGATGCGGTGGGCATATTTTCTTTCTGGTTTCAAGTATACCATCGAAGTTGTTAGGTCAACGGCGAATGGTAACTGTGATGCTCTTTCACGATTACCCATCAGTGATGATACTCCCGTATTTACACAGGAATTTTCTTGTATGCACTACGTCGCGCAAGGCTTCCAGAAGCATCTCACTTTCGTAGATGTCGCGGAGGCGACTGAAAGAGACCGGACCCTCAAGAGGGTGGCCTCTTGGGTTCAGCAGGGGTGGCCACTCTCGGAGCAGGGGCTGAGCGCGGAAGAAAAGAAGTATTGGAGGAAACGCAATTTTTTGTCTCTCGAACAAGGCTGCCTCTTCATGGGCGTCCGAATAGTGATTCCAGAAAGCATCACACCTAGCGTTTTGCAAATCCTCCATGAGTCCCATTTCGGGGTGGTCAAAATGAAATCCATTAGCCGGTCGTATTTTTGGTGGCCCGGTATTGATGAGGATATAGAACAGGTCCCTCAAACATGTTCCGTTTGTTTAGGTAGTAGGAGAAACCCTCCTACGACAGCGGGCATCCCGTGGCCATACCCTTCAAAGGCATGGAGTAGGATTCATACTGATTTTCTCGGGCCATTGTATGGTCGTATGTTTCTGGTTATTGTTGACGCCTACTCTAAATGGCCGGAGGCTATAGACATGGGCACCAACACTAAAGCAGGGAGGGTGGTCAAGGTCTTTAGTGCGCTATTTGCCCGTTTTGGGCTTCCTGACCTGGTAGTAAGTGACAACGGCCCTCAGTACCGCAGTGAAGAGTTCCGCTCATTCCTGTTGAGCAGGGGTGTCGGATTCAGCACTACTCCCATACATCACCCGGCTACCAATGGGGCAGCCGAAAATTTTGTAGGTACATTTAAGGATAAAGTCAATAAAATCGTGAAATCAGGGCACTCTGTGGAGCAGGCAGTGGAGATGTTCCTTAGGGACTACAGGACTGCACCTCACTGCGCAACCCAAAAAACCCCGGCCTTTTTGATGTACAATCGCGAACTTCGTACACGCTTTGATCTGGGCCGACCGACGGCACCAAGCTTAAGGAGAGGGGAGCATAGAGAGGTACAGTTACTTAACGAACCAAAACCACCAAGGTGTACTTTCTCTAAGGGGGACCACGTCCAGGTGCGAGATTACCGCAAAAACCACGGGAAATGGGTCCCTGCCATTTGTTGGAAGCAACTTAGCACTCCAACGTGGCTTGTCAAATTGGAAACTGGGGAAACCTGGAAACGTCACGTTGACCAGATGATAAAGCGGCGTCCCCCCAGTAACCAACATTTCTGACAGTGTAAATCATTCTCCGCTCCCCCAGGTTGAATACCAAACTACGCTATGGAATTTATACAAAAAAAAATCTATTTTTTTTTTAAAAAAAGGTGCCGGAATATGGTCATAAGATGATATTTTTTCTCTCTCTCTCTCTCTCTCTCTTCGTTTGTCCTTCTGGGTTTCAGGAACATGTATTTTTCGGTTCGGTGCAACTACTTACTGTTACTTTTATTGGTCATATAATAACAGAATTATTATTAATTTACTTATTCATTTACTTTATTTTTACGAATAGGTTTTCGGCATTTCTCTAAACTGCCAAAATTTTGTTCGGGGAGGAGTTGTAATGTAAACAGGCTGCAGCCTGTCCTCCCCTCTTCCTACGGCCCCGGCAGTGGGCGCCTGTATTAGGTATGTATCATCAGTTGTATTCGAACTGCGAACGAATAAAGAACGTGTGGAGGACAGCCCTGTTTGTTTATAAAATACACCTCAGTTTTGATTACTTTTCTTTATTACCTACTTGGTGATATTTTGGAAACGTTTGTGTTCAATTTGTGCCTCATTCAAGTTTTTTAGTTTTGTACTCGTCAATATTCCTTTCTTCGAGTCGATTTCCTACATAATTTTGATGTGGTGAGACTGCTAGAATTCAAAATATTCTAATCATAGCGAAGAGTAG
This sequence comes from Leptopterna dolabrata, assembly GCA_954871275.1. NCBI lineage: Eukaryota > Metazoa > Arthropoda > Insecta > Hemiptera > Miridae > Leptopterna > Leptopterna dolabrata. Next base: position 95,028,807 of record OX940974.1, read on the forward strand.
TCAGAAATGTTACCATGTTTTATTTTATTTTGATGTTACATACGAGAATAAATGGATAAATTCATGAATAAATAAAATGTTATAATTTTGATTGTGAACAAAATTGAAGAATTTAAGACTATTTTCTCATTTTTGATCCGGTAATTTCCCGTTCGGATGCAATGGCTGCACTCACGAGTGAAAACATGCGAGTGGCGACGGAAAGAACGTACATAGGTACTTTCAGGAGAACAGGAGAGTGTCAATGGGTCAGGGTCAAATAAATCCAAATGATGGCCATTGTAAACAAACCAAAACTGAATTCTAACGATGGCAAATTTACTCGTAAACAAAAAGAAAATAAACTCTGTCATATCAAACGCAGCTGTCAGATAAGAAAAATATAAACTTTTCTACACGTCTAAACGGGTCTACTGTCCACTGCGAGGGGTTCAGGATGACGAAGTGAGTGTCCACGTTCACTATACAGGGGTTCAAATATGTACATTGAATCTCCTATCTCTACGCCAGGACCATGGCCAAACCATCCATTACGAGGGGTGGTCACTAAGAGCGGTTTCACTGTACAAATATTCATGCTAAAGATGGAGGTGTTGTGATTTTAAGCCACATTCCAACTCCACAGACATGATGATTGCGGCAAACGTACGGTTTTGAGGATAAGGAGGGAATCGGAGTCAGCAGAATTCAATGGTTTCACCACTCCATGTAGGTCACATGCGAAAAAAACGGTGACAAGATTGACATCAATTTTGATGCCGATGCTATCAGATGGCACATTTACACCTAGTATACAGAGCAGTCCTTATTGCAGTCCACAGTTGTTCTGATGGCTCTTAGAAATGTTACTATTTTTAGGGCAATGTCAGGCTTCTCCGTCAGTACAGCACGCGGTTGTTCAATTTTTTTATTCAAAGCCCAAAACTTTCAAGATTCTTTGAAGTTAAGGTCGACCAATTGTAAATAAATTGGCAGACTTCAAAGAATTAATCGGTTGCTGAATTGGAGGCACTGGTTTTTCTTGGATGAGACCTAGCTCAACCCAAACTTGAATGTGACTCGCGGTATAACTATTTAGTCTAATTTAGCAAATCCACTGGGAAAGGGAGGGCGGTTGACCGTGTGTCATGCGGGCAGTGCAAGAGGATGAATTCCCGCTCCTCCTCTCATTTTTCCGCTCGAGGTCGACGAAGGAATTGAGTCACGAGGAAGTGAATCATATGAAAAATTTGAGGATTGGTTTTTAGAAGTGTTAATCCCATCTGTAGAACCCAATTGCATTATCGTAATGGACAGCGCATCCTATCATTCGAGAATTCTGGATAAAATTCCGATCCAGGCCGCAAGGAAAGCTGAAATCATCTAGTGGCTTCGGGAACATACGGCTGAATGCAGTGAGTTACACCTGTTCATCATCTTCCATCCTGCCGATGCGTTTAGAGTGGTGGAGATAGGTCGTAGGGTATCAAGTAGATATCACGCATGAAATTAAACTTTTTATTTCTCACGTCAACTTATGAATAAATCATTTCATTCCTGTGGCTAACATTAATAGTTCTAAACGTAACAATCAGCAGCAACTCATAGCGCGAGTGTCAATATCGTCAAAATTAGATTATTTTCCTACGTGCAATGTCACTCTAGCATAATTAAAATAGCCTCTTGTGATCCAGAGAGAATGAATGCAACTTCTATTTTAAATTTCATGGCACTTTGCAGGGCTCCTAATAAGAATATGTGATTGCGGATTTTAAATGAACTGCAAATCTAGTAGGTATCTGATCTCGAATCACGTGGCTCTCAATACATAGTAATATGCCTTTCATAACGAGTAAGATTGTCATCCCAAATAACAAATAGGACCTTGCTAAAAAGAAGAATGGTCAATGAGGACAATCGGGATTTTTTTAAATCTTTCTAGATGCATAATAAGATTCCTACCCCTGCCATAACCCATTTAGCAGGTTTTTCTTTCGTCTTGAGATTGAAGGTCCACACATAAGTAGGGCCACGGGTTCTAGTTTTGTATATCGGGCAATCGTAGGACATCCTGATATCTTGTTTGTCCAGAGTGAGAGCTCTGATGTGGATAACAGGCATCATTGGAAACATTTCCTTGAGCCTCGACTCGGCTATTGCTCCCACATTAACATCCCATCTCGCTCCTTCCATGTAGAGAGAATGGATGTAAGCTCCTTCCCTTGGTGGTGCCCTGGGACCAGGAAAAGATATTACCAGAAGATTATTATCACCCAAAAGAGCAACAACAACAAAACGAGAATATTGCCTGCATGACGTTAGGGGATACTCACGTGAACTCATCTTTAATTTTCTTTGTAACATCACATTGGAGGCACATTTTGTCCAAAGGCCACTCATTTTTCCGAGCAGTGTTTTGCATGATTGCAGTCAAAAAGGACTGTGGATTGAAAAATCCCGACATCCAAACTGTTGCCGGCAACTGTAATAGGAATAATTAGCATGGGAGATGAAATAATTGAAATACGTCAGTATACTTGCACGTCCTGTAATTCTATTTAAAAATTAATGCTCAAAACATGGACTGAATTACATAAATGACCAAAAGCAGTCCAAACTCTATAGGATTATGAGCATTCGGGTTTCATCAGTTCGGAGAGTTGGCGACTCAACTATCGCAATTCAGGGCAAACCGTTATGCCGAGCTCCACCTGATTTTTGTTTACGCACTTGAACTTCGGCAACTTTTCATTTACAAGAACTTTAATTTGACCCCCCCTTTTGTGTGACTTTGTTAAGAATTATTTAAATTGTAATTTCTGCCTCGATTTACCATTTTATGCAACTTTTGGTGAATTACTAGATACAAATTGTTGGCGCCCCCAAATGAGTCAGAAAACCACTTTTTGTTTATGAAAATTGCTCATCATTGAAATCATTCTTTCAATAGCCGTTACCTAGGTCCTTAGGGTCAAATTTTTAGAGCAGCTTTAATTTTTTTTTTAAACTACCTGTCAACTGCATAGGTAGGACAAAATAAAAATCTGAATCCTAAAAAACTAATATTTTGGTGAAATTTGAAATATTTTATCTCGTAGCTACGACCCGACACCTACCAGAAGGGCATATAATATTATATATAGGTAAAATATAAGTCAAAATGTAGGATTCTATGCAGAATGCACTGAAACGGAAAATAGTCAATACAGTTACATTTTGGGTGGCCCAATAAAAACTGAACACCAATGAACTGAGAGAAATCGACTTACTAGGAAATCAGCAACCCATGCTTCCAGCTCCTTTAGACGGACTTGAAGGTCTGCAAACCACGCACTGAAGCCTAGTAGAGAAGGATACGCCTTCGAAGCCCAAGAATGTGGCACGAAATCCATAAAAAGTGCAGCATCCATTTCTTCCATCTCACTGGTGATTGTCAATTCTCCCTGAAGCAAATATACATGATGATGCTGAGTAGGTATGTATCGAACCGTAAGGTATACGGCAGCAGAGAAGATAGGATACGGGATCGGGGGATATTAGAATAGCCAAATGAAAACTGAAAAGGTGTTACATTATATTAGCTAAGATTGCAGTCCTTTGGTAAGAAGTCCAGATCAAGTAATGGCTAACGTCTACCTACTACAAGAACCTTTCTCAACGTTAGTCATAGCTGGGTATACATAAATAGCCGATGATAAATAATAAAGAACCCCCTTATCCTTACTCCTTTTTTAGCGACAGTGCAGCCAATAAAGTTTATTCTTGTAATATTAATAAATGGGCGTAGAAAACCATTTTTAAAAACCCTGAAATATTGGAACGTTTTTGTGGAGAGCAGTAGTTGAGGGTGAGGCTTAGGAGGACTAACACCCCGCGGTTATCACCACAGCAGGCGTTAGAGGAAAAGGTGTCCTGCGGTTATCACCACAGCAGACGTCTAAGGATGATGATGCTAATACACCGTGGTTATCACCATAGCGAGTATTAGAGGAGGGAGAACATCCCGCGGTTACCACCACAGCAGATGCAAGGAAGGGAGGAGTGAAAGAGAGAGAGATAGAGGGTATAAGGTAATCGACAGAGAAGTCGCATGTTGAATGAAGAGCTGGGCGAGCCGGGCGGCATATAAAGGTGCCTCCACCTCGTCCTCTGTCTTTCAATGGCCGTTGAGAAACGTTTGAAGTTTGATGGAGGTGACCCTTCTGGTCCTTTTCCCTAGGCGTCACCACGACAGCTGTCTATTTTCACTAAGCGCAAAATACACTGTTATACCAGTTTCGGTGGTCAGCAAAAAATAAAAAATAAATTGTTTGTTACTGATGGTGGTTTGATCACCGGAACCGGTATCGACATTTCAATAACTCTGTTTTATTTACAACACATTTTTTAATTACAAATAGAAAGTACCTAAGTATTCGTAACTCGTACGAATTCCACAACCAAGTTGCCACTGTCAATCTAGTGTAGCATTTTGGAGAATAGTAAAATATGAGAAACTTAGGTGTGTAATCAAATCGGCCATTCCGAAAAGGCTTAAGCCCTTTTTGATTCAGGCGGTAATTGCCGTTTTGATTCGGGCGGTTGAAGACGCGTGAGTTGGGCCTTCTGCGCCGCCTCCACACGCAATGGTGAGGAGAGGTTATAAATACCCCCACTGCCGCCGCCATGATACACTTCCCCGAGATCTACCTGAGAGTAAGGACCTGCGACATTAGTATCTGCGATAGTTAGTTGATTGATTGAGTAAAGTTGTGAAATAGTGAAGCTGAGAAGTGAGTTAGGGAAAGTAGTGTTTCTTTTGTACAATTTCGACGTGTTGGTGAACTGGAGTGATTTGGACTGGGAATTGAATACGACCGGAATATCTTTTATAATAGTCAAGCCAGAGAGGGAGAGAATACGCACCCACCAGGAGGCACAGCAGAACCCAGGTTGTGTGAACCCATACTGCTGTGGAGTACTTGTTGCAGGCGAACGCACCGCCGACGACGCAGTACCAGAGCCCAGAAGTCATCCCTGGACCAGAGCCCGAGAAGTCATCCCCGGACCAGAGCCCGAGAACCCATCCCCGGACCAAGGCTCAAGGCATCCCCCTGGACCACACAAGACACCGTTCCAGCAAAGGTAGGACCCAACTTTCCTTACGTAATACTTGGTACTTAGGCGACACTAGTCGCGTAGCAGCGCCCCTCAGGCTATCTGTGCATCACACTGCCAAAACCAAGAGTACAAAGGGTCTTGTCCCGTTTGTTACAGTATTTCGTCCTAACTCGGTTGGCCCCGAACTTCCCCAATTCATGCTCAGTGGAACCACCTGAATCGACACTGAGACCATCGCCGCACCCACGACTCTGGTGCCACCAGCACATCACACGCATTAAAGATTTACATTTGTAGTAAGTATTCCATTCAGTAATTATTGCTCCCTTTGCATTGTCAGTAACTTCCCGTCTATTCGCGTACTTTCAGCTTCACATCTAAATTCTGTCATCTCCTATTGCGCAACCGCGACCCCATGTTTATATTGTTGTTCCTCTAATAAACCTAGTTTCGTTCACGTATTTAACTTCTTCAATATCCTTCTTAAGATCCGTAGAGTCACAGTTCAACATGCCAACAGGCAACAAAATTCAGTAGCTTCTTTAGTAGTAAATTCACAGCCTTCCGTAACCTGTACCTGGAGTCAGAAACTGTGCAAAGCTGACTGCGGGACCGATTGCCAACCTGCGAACTTCAGGTAATGTGCTCATACCTACCACTCCACCTGCAAATTTCTTGCCTTAGCTCGCCATCCATCCTTGACACTTACATAGGTAGGAATATCCTAGGAAATCTTAGTGTGGAAGTGGATCAACGAGAAAACCATTACAGGTGCAACATGAAATACCTTCAATCCCAAACTAAGTTCCCGTAGGGACCTTCTAATCTCCTTCATAAGAAGATTCATTCGCTCGCATTCCTGAAAAGCGACTATAGTGTATGGACTTCTGTCTTCAGTCCTCGCCATCATTTCGGGGATGTTGAATTCATCTGGAACTTTGTCCAGTATTTCATCAACCAATGTCTTTACCTGAAACAAGATTGTACTGTAGGAAAACCTCATGGTAACGTTCATTACAGATAGCAGATAACTAAATGCCAGTAGGTAGTTAATCGATATCTGTTATGAGATGAATGATATATATTATTATATTGTAAAAGCCGAACAAACGTCAACAGTTGTAAATTCGTGGGGACATCAATAAAACCAGGTTAATAACTAACTTTTTGTAACGCAATGTAAACAATTTCTGTAAACAACGCGTCCTTGTAGTAACCACTACCTATACATTATCCCCTCCTTCTGAACAGACTTATCATGTGGCCCTAAATTACCATGGGCCAATCGATTCACATGCGGGAGGCGTTTCCTACGTTCCGTTCTCACTTCCAGGACTACCTCATTATTCTTCCTCGTCACCACTCAGGGTCAAGTCATTGTGGATCGAGTTCGGGGCAGCGTCCTCATACTCATTTTGGGTCGTGGACACAGACCCATGCCCCATCCTCTGAAGTTCGCTCTTTGAGCGCCGGTCAAAGTAGTCCTTCGCTTCTGGGTTTCATTTCGTTCCTTGCGAACTCCCTCGTCCTCTCCAGATGAGTCCTCAGCTTAAAGGCATACATAGTCGTCAAATCTGACTTTGTCAAATATCCCAACAGTCGACATCCCCCCCGTATACCAGTTGGGCCGAGGAGAACCATGTAGTTTTGCGGGGCCCAGATCTGTAGGCTAAGAGAAACAGGAAATTTTCTCTTCCCAGTCGTCTTGTTGTTGCCCTATACACGCAGCCAGATATTTGGTCAGGGGTCTGATTCAAGAGCCCCCCCCCCCCCCCCTGGACTGTGGATGCAAGGCGGTTGTTCCCTTACAAGGTCTGCCTCAAAGTTAATTCCTTGGTCCGTGTGAATTTCATGAATACTAGTTTGACTGAACACCTGTTCCACCACCGCCTTTGCCACGGTCTCTGGTTCTTGGTTCGGTAGTGGAATTGCTCCAGTCCATTTAGTGAAATAATCCGTGACCACCAGCACAACATAGCTGTGATGAATTTAAAATTGGCGTATATTCATCACGGTGGTGTGAGGGAATTGCCCAGGCGGTTATGAGCGAGTCACCACCGACATCTGAGATCTATTTGGATGAGGTTTTGCCTAGGCGGTTATGAGCGAGTCACCACCGACATCTAGGATCTTTTTGGTTGTGTCCAGACGGTTATGAGCGAATCACCACCGTCATCTGGAATCTTTTGGGAGAATTTGCCTAGGCGGTTATGGGCTGACCACCACCGTCATCTAGGATCTTTTAGGTTTTAGGAGAGAGAGCAGGGTAGGAAGAGAGAGAGTAGCCAGCGGCTAGAGGAAGCGTCGAATGAAGGAAAAGGCGCAGGATCCGAGTTTTTATAGGCAGGGGAGCCTTCTCCTTCCAACCCCCTGTTAGGGGTTGATGGAGGGGCTCCAGGTTGTGCACTCTGGATCCTGCGACTTGTCTCCCCACTCGTACCGTTTATTTGCGGAAACTATCTTTAGCGGTCAAATAATTGGCGAGAACTTAACTGTAGTTGGAGTGGTTCCTGGAGGGACTCACGACAGAGGTCCCCCCAGTTTGAGCAAAGGATTTGACCAGGCTGAGGGCTACGGTACAGACGGGGGCTGAAGGCAGAAAGTTACAGGGGGGCTGAAGGCCAAGGCAAACAGAAGTGGTGCTGAAGGCAAAGGGTTACAAGGGGGCTGAGGGCCAAGGCAAACAGAAGTGGTGCTGAAGGCAAGAGGAGGCAGAAGGCTGAGGGCGCGGTACTTAAGGCACATATGGTGTGCTTATAAGGTATGCTTAAAACTAGGCGAGGTGTACAAAAGGGCTGAGGGCCTGAGAGCGACTTATGGCTAATGGTGGGTGAAGCTCTGTACAATGATGAGGGCAAGTATTTACAATGATGAGGGCAAGTATTTACAATGATGAGGACAAGATATGTACAATGATGAGGGAAAGTATTTACAGTGATGGTGAGGATTTACAGTAGAGTCTAGTTATAGTAGATGAAGTAGTTAGGTAAGTATTAGCGAGTAAGTATTAGCGAGTGGATATTATGTACAATTCAGGTAAGTATTAGCGAGTAAGTATTATGTACAATTTGGGTATTTACAATGTTGGTAGGTATTTACAATGTACAATTGGTTAGAAGGTATGTTGGTAGGGAGTCACAATATAGGGGTATTTACAATGTAGGTATTTACAATGCTGGTAGGTATTTACAAGTATTATTCTGTACAATTCATATAGTATTAGTATAGTTGACAAGTTAGTATTATTATTTACAATCCATAGTAGTATGTACAGCTCTAGTAGTAGTTACAGAATTTACAGTTTTAGTATTTATAGGTGTGATTTTTACAGGTGCTGGGTCCCCCCAGCGAGTCGGGGGGGGGGGGGGGGGGGGGGGGGGGGGTTGAGGCTTGGGCACATCTTGAGGGGGTGAAGGTGGCGGGGCCGTCGCACGTCGGGGAGACGCGGGCGTTGGAGGCCTTCCATGTGTGAGGAGGGGGGAGTCTGGCGAAGGGGGGGAAATTAATCGCTGGCCGTTGAGGCGAGCGGTGGAAGGCTTCCTTGGGTGGGTGAAGGGGGACTGGTGAGGGGGAAGAGTGGTCAGCCCCCAGCCAATCGTGGGGCGGAAAGAGAGGGCCCCTGAGCGAGTGGAGGGGTTGGGCGGTGGGGGTCCGCATGTGAGTGGGGGGTCGAGCGGGTCGGTGCGGCGGAGGCGGCGTTCGCCGCGGTCGCAGAGGCGTCGAGGGGGTGGGGGCGAGGGGTTGGTGGCGTCGGCGTTCGCCGTGGACGCAGCTGCGTTGAGGGGTTGGTGGTGGCGGTGTTCGCCGTGGTCGCAGGTGCGATGAGGGGTTGGTGGTGGCGGTGTTCGCCGTGGTCGCAGGTGCGTTGAGGGGGTGGTGGGTGAGGGGTTGGTGGCGGCGGCGTTCGCCGTGGTCGCAGGTGCGATGAGTGGGTGGGGGCGGCAGTGTTCGCCGTGGTCGCAGGTGCGATGAGGGGCTGGAGGGCTGAGTAGGAGCACCTCTGTGTGGGAAGTGGAAAGGGGTGGCCCTCCCTGGGGGGGGGGGGGGTAAGAAATACGCTTGCGGTATGGGCGTGGGCGAGCGGTAAGAATGCGGAAAGAAGGGGAAAGGGGTCCGAGGAGTGGCGGTCTTTGGGTGTAGTTGAGAGGGGAGCGAAGGAAAGCGAGAGGGGTCCGCGAAAGAAAAAAAATGACGAGGGGTTGCGAGAAGTTCGAGGGAGATTCCATATCGAGAAGGACGCGTGAACTTCCGAGTTACGTGGGTGATGAATATAAAGGATCAAAAGGGTGTGTGAACGTCAGGAGATCGAGAAGGATGCGTGAATGTTGAGGGATTATAATGAATGAATTTAAATTTGCGTGAGGCAAATTTTGAATTTAAAATTGGTCAGGTGAAAGTGATGAAGGTGATGGAGGTGCACCAGAAAGTGATGAAGGTGGTGGTAGGCGTCGGAATTTTAAATTGAATATAAAATTCAAAATTGCGAAAATTAAGGGAACATGGCGTGAGTTGAGTGGAGATGTGAGAGAGGTGAAGACTTCGTGTGAAGGTTGGGCATTCGAATGTTAAAGTGAGGAGTTCGAATTTAAAATATGAATTTAAATTGAGTGAGTGCGAGTTTAAAATGTGAAGGAGGTGTTTGAAGCGTTGTCGTCGAGATGAGAAGGGAATAGGAGGAAGGTTGGGTGAACGTCGGGTTCACCACTGTGATGAATTTAAAATTGGCGTATATTCATCACGGTGGTGTGAGGGAATTGCCCAGGCGGTTATGAGCGGGTCACCACCGACATCTGAGATCTTTTTGGATGAGGTTTTGCCTAGGCGGTTATGAGCGAGTCACCACCGACATCTAGGATCTTTTTGGTTGTGTCCAGGCGGTTATGAGCGAATCACCACCGTCATCTGGAATCTTTTGGGAGAATTTGCCTAGGCGGTTATGGGCTGACCACCACCGTCATCTAGGATCTTTTAGGTTTTAGGAGAGAGAGCAGGGTAGGAAGAGAGAGAGTAGCCAGCGGCTAGAGGAAGCGTCGAATGAAGGAAAAGGCGCAGGATCCGAGTTTTTATAGACAGGGGAGCCTTCTCCTTCCAACCCCCTGTTAGGGGTTGATGGAGGGGCTCCAGGTTGTGCACTTTGGATCCTGCGGCTTGTCTCCCCACTCGTACCGTTTATTTGCGGAAACTATCTTTAGCGGTCAAATAATTGGCGAGAACTTAACTGTAGTTGGAGTGGGTCCTGGAGGGACTCACGACAATAGCGATTTCCGTTCTTTGTTTCTGGGAAGCGCACCAGGATGTCTATGTCCATTCTGTTGAGGTCCCTCCCACTGGACATTGTTGTAGCCCCCCTCCCCCTCCCCCGTGTTGAGTTTTTATTCTCAAGCACGATTGGCAGATGTGACACCAGGCTCTCACATCGCTCGACAATCCCAGCCAAAATTTGGGACACCTTGGACGTTGAGATGACCATTTGTAGCCTGATCAATGGAGCAGTTCTCCGTCCTACACTTTCAAGTAGTCCCTGCGCATAAATAGCCGGGCATACATGGGCATACATGGGGATCCTTGGCTGTCATAGCTGTTTGTTAAATGGCTGGAATGTTCGACTAACAATATTCATCTGCTGGAGGCATTCTCATAGAGGCCACTCTACCCATTTCCTCTTGTCGTGGGCAGTGTGGAGAAGTCATTCAGCCATCTTGCCCCTCAGGTCTCTTAAACGAGGATAGCAATTTCAAAGCCGAATGATCAGTTCTGAGGTTCAACTGATGACAGTGATGAACGTACAAGTAACAATGGAAATGATCTATGCTTGCTGCGAGCAGATCGAGATGAGTTGTACGGTAATTTCTCTCTGAATGGGGCAATATTTGTGGAAAACGTAGGAGAATACAACAAGAGCTTTTTATTACGTACTGTTCCCCACCCTGGGTCTTCGGATTACGAATATTTAGCGATTTATTGAATCATCATACCTTCTTCGTATCCGTTCGCTGAATCCCTCTACCAGGATTCGGCGTTTTTCCCTTTTCGACAGCTCATTCAAAACGGGAAGAGTGGCAGTTAACAACCTCTACTCGTTTTTGAAAGGGAGTAAAGCCATTTGACTCTTGCCCTGTTCAAATCGGTTACATAATTAATTAGGATGAAGTCCAGTACTGGCGAAGATTCATCCATCATGAGTTTGCTCAATGGTGTGGGAATCAGATCTCGGCTTGCCGCTGGAAGTACTGCCATCAACTCGCAATGAGGTTGGAATGGGGTGCTCTTTTCGAATTGCACTGTAACCCGATATCGACAAGATCCGAAGCAAGCAGGGCGTTCTGATGTGGGTAAAACCAATTCCAAGATGAGCAACCTTGAATGTAATATCCCGACCCAGACAAGCCCTTTTATATATTCTTCCGTCAGTTTTTGTTTGCTATGAATCTCATCTGTCATTATAATATGATATCTAGTTTATTTTTGTAATAATCTATTTCGTTGTTGCCATCACAAATTAGATATGATTGTTTGGCTGTTTCTACACATCAGTTAAACTTTCTTTTTTCTTGGAGACCAATTTCTTCCGAGATAAGAAAAGTTTCGCTACGTTCAACTCCTCACAATCAGTCAAATACCCTTCAACACGAAATTCTCGATAGATCCTAGTTAGTTTTTTGACGCCGCGGGACTGTATTATCAAAGAAAGTAAACGAGGGAGGAAATCTTCTCCGACCAAGAAACAAAAAAATTCCCAGTCGCCTCTTACTGGATGGCTGGGTCTGACCTCTTCAGCCAGGTGATCTGGGAGTGTACCGATATTGACAGAGGAAAGTGTCGGGAGGTAGTAAGTTGTTGTGTATTGCGAGTAGGTCCTGGACTTTCAGCCAACACCCACAGCCAGAAACCCAATCCCTACGACAAATGCGGGTAACTACATCATGAAACAAAATAACAACAATTTAAAAAGTTTTTAAAATTATTTTTCTTTCCAACTTTCATATTATTTATATTTTTTTGTTTTTTTAAATGTCTAAACAAGAAATTATTAGAACATAAAACTATTTTTTTGTTATTTCCCTTTTTTATTTACTAGGTATAATATAAACACATAATAATATTGTACTAGAAAAAATATCTTCCCACGAAATACGACTTCATTCGTTCGGCTTCACGAAGGGAACTCATTTTAGAAGGGAGTTAGCGCTTTTCGACCGTGATTCTTACATTAACAATAGGTACCATCTGAAATCGATCGTGTCAGTCTATCTTGGATGTTCGTGTGTTGGAAATTTGTTCCATACAAATCCGGTTTGTAGTAGGTATTTGAATTTCAACCCTTTTCCATTCCTCATTATGCTTACACAGGGTGTCTAACAATTAATGCCCCAAATTCAGGGATCGATTCTACAACTAATTTCCGACAAAAAGTGCCCCCAAGAGTTTTTCGTAACACGCTTATTTTCACGACTTTTTTACGTCTTAAGCTTTTTTTCCTTGCTCGGCCTTATCTCACTAAAATGACCGCATTGGCCTTGCTCGGCCTTCAATCGGGAAAAAATTCAAATTTGAGGATACCATTGGAAAAATTGTTTCCTATCTCCCTGATGCCAAACCAAATTTTTTTGAGTTTGGTGAGTGCAAAATTAGGTGAAACGTAAAATTTTTTCAATTACACCATTTTTGTTGTTGTTGAAAATGTCAGTGATGTTTTCGAAAACGATTTTTCCAAGCCTTTTCGTTAAACCCGCATCTAAAAAAAATTTATATTTCATCAGCTTTCCAGGGGCGTAATGAATTCGAGATTTTATTTTTTCTAATGAAAAATGATCTAGGAGCTAACGAGTTTGGGGTCGACTTCTACATAATTTTTCACGCTGAATAGAACGGTGACATCACGAGCCTCTCCGACTGAATAAAAACTGGTTTCCCGATCTCTTGAGACAGTGGAAAATGTAAGCCTCAATATATCCCTGAAGTCTGGGGATTAAGTATTATTGTACACCCTGTATAGGTACCTACATAATTTATATGAATATGAATGACAGTGAATACGAGATCTGACCTTAGAAACACTTTTAGGAGTCAAACTTGCATCTACATGTCAATTTTACAATGTGAACAATTGTTTGAAAATTCGCTTATCAAGTCACTACATGACTGGAACTTTTAATTTTTTCTAGTCAATTTTATGCTCATCTTTTCGCTCAATTTATCATTATATAGTGATCCAGTATATAGCGAATTTTTGTGTAAAATAAACCTAGGTACTTACCGACTACAATTTTTGGCATGCAAAAAAATGGTTAACTAGAGAAAATGTACGTACCTATGTGCTCTGGAACTTATTGTGATTGTTTGTGGTTTTCTCCCCTATGATTTGCTAGAACCTCCCCCCCCCCCCCCCCCACCCGTGGTCGCCATGGGGTGCCTGTTTTATTTTTTTGGCCACCTGGTGACCCAGGAACCACCACCCGCCTATTATTATTAACCAACCCGATTCGTATTTCCACGATTACGCTGGATATATCCATCCGATTAAGAAGTTCCGAACTCTGGAAATAAAACTGAAATATGATCAGCTGGGATTTTCAAATTTTAAACTTACAAATTTAAAACTTCGTGACATTTGATGACATTTCAAATTTTCATGAAACTTTTGACTGCCACGTGAATTCTACGTTTTTACCTACTGAGTACATTACAAAACGTCCTTGTCAGATGGGTTTATTATTCTACTGGACATACCTACAGAAATGTTGGCTGTTCATTTATTGTTTATTTCATGTGAAATAATCGAAATAGCTATTTCTGATGGTTTCCACCATTTTTGGCCCCTAAAACACGAATTAGGTAGGTACGCTCCCTCTTGGTTTATTATTCTGTGAATAATACACCAAAGTATTCGCTCAGCAAAAAATTTTTATAACACCCCCTCAAACTTTTTTCTTTTCCGTTTCAAGGTGCGTAGATTCCAAAAATGCAATGTCCGTCCGCCGTCCGCCGTACGCCGTACGCCGTATCACGTGTACAGGCTTCATTTTAGATCTAAAAAAGTCGTTCTTTCGCACACATGCTCCATTTGAGCCCTAGTTGTGTCCCGAAACTTTTCAGCCCGATCGGAATATACCAAGGGGTGTTATGAGTGAAAATGTGTGTAAAAATAGGTACTTTTTGCGTTTTAGCAACATGTTAGTAAAATGAGCTTTTGAGGTATCGTTTTCCATGTTTTTGGGGACGGGAATACCGAATATGAAGTCGATTTTGATCAAAGACGCGGAAATTGAGGTTTTACCATTGGTTCAGCTCCCAAAATTGGTTTTTTTTTAAGTCAAAAACCTGGAAAACTGTCTGAAATCACCATCAATGTGTATACTAACATTAGAAAAAGTGTAAACAGCTGAATCAAGACCATTAAATCGCACTACCAATGATCAAAGATGATCTGGGGGGAAAAAAAAGTGTAGGTACCTATTTCATGTTTCTGGGGCCAAAATTGGTGGAAATCATCAGGAATAGCTAATTCAATCATTCCACATGAAAGAAACAATAAATTCAACTGCCAACAAGAATCTCTAGAACTCCAATTGAATAATAAACCCATGTGACAAGGACTTTGCAGCGTTTTTTGGTTTATTATTCTGTGAATAATACACCTATGTATTCGCTCAGCAAAAAATTTTTATAACACCCCCTCAAAATTTTTTCTTTTCCGTTTCAAGGTGCGTAGATTCCAAAAATGCAATGTCCGTCCGCCGTCCGCCGTACGCCGTATCACGTGTACAGGCTTCATTTTCGGTCTAAAAAAGTCGTTCTTTCGCACACATGCTCCATTTGGGCCCTATTTGTGTCCCGAAACTTTTCAGCCCGATCGGAATATACCCAGGGGTGTTATGAGTGAAAATGTGTATAAAAATAGGTACTTTTTGCGTTTTAACAACATGTTAGTAACATGAGCTTTTGAGGTATCTTTTTCCATGTTTTTGAGGACGAGAAGACCGAATATGAAGTCGATTTTGACCAAAGACGCGGAAATTGAGGTTTTACCAAAGGTTCAGCTCCCAAAATTGGTTTTTTATGAGTCAAAAACCTGGAAAACTGTCTGAAATCACCATCAATGTGTACAATAACATTGGAAAAAGTGTCAACAGGTGAATCAAGACCATTAAATGCCACTACCAATGATCAAAGATGATCTTAAAAAAAAGAAAAAAAAGCGTACCTATTTCATGTTTGGGGGCCAAAATTGGTGGAAATCATCAGAAATAGCTATTTCAATCATTCCACATGAAAGAAACAATACATTTAACAGCCAACAAAAATCTCTAGAACTCCAATAGAATAATAAACCCATGTGACAAGGACTTTGCAGCGTTTTTTTTTCTTTTTCAATTTATGTTTGATCATTCAAGTTTTTGACTCATAAAAAATCAATTTTGGCAGCTCAACATTTGGTAGAACCTCGATTTTCCACTCTTTGGTCAAAATGGACTTCATATTCGGTCTTTTCGTCCCCAAAAACATGGAAAACGGTACCTCAAAAGCTCATGTTACTAACATGTTACTAAAACACAAAAAGTACCTATTTTTGTGCACATTTTCACTCATAACATCCCTGGGTATATTCCGATCGGGCTGAAAAGTTTCGGGACACAACTAGGGCCCAAATGGAGCATGTGTGCGAAAGAACGACTTTTTTAGACCAAAAATGAAGCCTGTACACGTGATACGGCGGACGGCGTAGGGCGTACGGCGGACGGACATTGCATTTTTGGAATCTACGCACCTTGAAACGGAAAAGAAAAAATTTTGAGGGGGTGTTATAAAAATTTTTTGCTGACCGAATACATAGGTGTATTATTCACAGAATAATAAACCAAAATCAGTTCAAAAATCGGTTGATCTTAGCGGCCTTTGGAATCCGTTTTACCCCCGTGCTGTCATCTTTTGAAGAAATGTCACACCAAGAAAACAGGATGATTGGCCTTAAAGCGATACATTTTTCATAATTTTACCTTTTCCTCTCTAGTAACCCCACACCCGGATGATGCACCAGCATCTCTTGGCTGAAGTTCAAGCACAGTTTTAAAGAGATTTTCGGATAGCGTGGTGAGAAACCCGATTTCTGCGTTAGGGTGCAAACCATATAAGATTGGGCTTTCAGGAGGCAGCATTGCGTCCACGAACCTTGAAATAATACACGAAAAATCCATGTTCATTTGATGCTAACACGCACAACTCCATCAAACTAGATTTAAAATGACCTAGTTGTAATCCGCAAAGAATGAATGTGTGTGAATCACACATTCCATTCGAATTCTTTATTCATCTCGAATTCAGTAATGTAAATGCAATCCTTTTGTTACCTGTGGTAGCCTTCAAAATCGGAATTTGGTGGTGCTGGGAACCCTGGAGCATAAAAGAGTTCTCCTTCCACCTATGAAATGAGTTGACCCGATTTATTCATTTTATAATTATAATTACTTTAATTTCATTCTTCAAGTAATGGTTACAATCAGACGTTCATCTTCGTCAGATTCATTTGTAAGAAAATTGAGGAATTAACAAGGATAGCCAGTGTAGAAATGCGAATTGAAACAACTCCACAAATCCCTGTTTACCAACTTGTTGCCAACGATGTGTATGAATGATTTTACACATGTTGAGTTTGAAATTATATTCTCGTTGAAAATTTTGACCTGCGCATTCTTCATCTATTAGCCAGTTGCTTATTGTTGTGATCGGCTGCCCCTCCACAACTCAATCTATGTCTGAACATGCTGTAACTCAGAGTGGGGACCCCCCGACCCCCCTCTGATCTTGTCAGGGGACTATATAAGAGCCAGGGTGCCACCAATAAACAACCATTCTCTCGTAATCGATCGACTCGTCTATCCGACTCCCAATCACTACACTGGTGACATCCGACGTGTGAGCTCCACCGCCAGCGCCCGCCGTTTGACAGCGTCGCAGCCTCCGCCTCCGCTTCAACGAGCCCCACCCCGCGCGGCCCCCACCGACGCCACAGCGGCGCCCCACTCCGACGCCCGCCTCGACGGCTATCGCAGCGCCTCCCGCTACTTCGCCCCACCATCACCGATCCTTATATAAGGAAACGGACGCCGGCGCCGAGCACACTTCAAGCTGACACCTCACCGGACTGGCACCGAAGAGAAAACCGAAGATGACGGAGCAGAAACCGCAAAAAACGCCCGAAGCGAGCGCTCCTTCGATTCTCAAGCTCCAGCCGTTCGACTCCGCATTCCCGCACGTCTGGTTCGCCCAACTCGAGCTCATCCTCGCACACGAAGGCCTCACGACGCCACATGCGAAATTCGCCCGAGCCTTCCTCGCCCTCGAACCTCGACAAGCGGATCTATGCGCCGACATCAACCCCTCGCACACCAGTAGTTACCAGACGCTCAAAACTCGCCTTCTAGCGACACACGCACCTTCCGATGGTTCACGGCTCACCGCCCTCCTCCAGCCGACATCCGACGACGAACTACCGTCGATCCTCGCTCGCCGACTCACCCGAGCACTTCCGGCTGACACACCCGCACCGCTCGTCCGACAGCTCTTCCTCCGCGCCCTACCCGAGAGCATACGTCTACACATAGCGGCCCGTGACGAACCCGACATATTGAAACTCGCTGCGCTCGCCGATCGCCTCCTACCATTCGCCCCGCCTCCTCGGGTGGCTACCGTCTCCGAAGAGGTCGAAGTGATCAACGATAGACGACAACGGCGATCCCCGACGCAGCCGGCGACGAACACACGCCGAACAACGAACACCCTATGTTTCTACCACCGCACATGGGGCCCACGAGCACAGAAATGCCGCAGCCCCTGCACCTGGCGCCCGAAACCGACGGGAAACGACAACGCACGGCCCGACCAGCCGTAACGGCCGTGCGCAACCCACCAACATCTCGGCTCTTCATCCGCTGTAAAAAAACCTCGCTACACTTCCTCGTGGACACCGGCTCCGACGTCTCGATCGTCCCGAACACCCTGCTCAACCGAAAAACAACACGTCCAAGCGCTCTACGTGCCGCAAACGGCACCGAGATCAAGATGTACGGCACACACTCCGCATCGGTACACCTACCAGATCTCCCTCCGTACGAGTGGACCTTCACAGTCGCCGACGTATCAACCCCGATCCTCGGCTCCGACTTCTTGACGTACCACGGCCTACTCGTTGACCTACCCAACGCCCGACTCATCAACGCGGCCACGCAGCGGTACATCACCGGGACAGTAGACCTCGTACCTCCGAGCCAGTCCATCTGTACGACAACAGCGAACGAGCCCCGTTTTCAAGCCCTCCTCGACGCCTACAAACCTTCATCGACACCATGCGATGCTCCTGTCGAACATCACATCGTCACGAAGGGCCCCCCGTGTCACGCGAAACTTCGCCGATTATCCCCGGACCTATACGCGAAAGCGAAGGCCCATTTCGGCGAATTACTAGCGGCGGGGGTCATCGAACCTTCGGAGGCGCCGTGGTCCAGCCCGCTCCACATCGTTCCGAAACCCGACGGTGACATTCGCCCCGTCGGTGACTACAGAGCGCTGAACCGACTCACTGTGCCCGATCGCTACACCGTCCCACACCTACACGACTTTACAACGGCCCTGTACGGGACTACAGTGTACAGCACATTCGACCTCGCCCGTGCATTTTTTCACTGCAAAATCAGCGAACGCGACGTGCCAAAAACGACGATCTTAACACCCTTCGGCGCCTACCAATTCAAGCGAATGAATTTCGGCTTACGAAACGCAGCGCAAACGTGGCAACGCTACATGGACCACGTCCTACGCAACCTGCCTTTCGTGTACTGTTACCTAGATGACATACTGGTCGCCTCGGCCACCCCGTCTGAACACTACACCCACGTACGCACGCTCCTCGAGACACTCGCTAAATACGGCCTACAAATAAATACAGCCAAATGCCAGCTCGCACGGCCCTCAGTCAAATTTCTCGGCCACAACGTTTCAGCCGACGGGATAACACCCCTACCGGAACGCACGGACCTCATTAAGAAATTCCCGCGACCCACTACCGTGCACGAGCTTCGAACATTCCTCGGCCTCATTAACTTCTATCACCGAGCGATACCACGAGCCGCACCTACGCTCCGCCCCCTAGTGGAAATGATTCCACCCGACGCGAAGAAAAAGGACAAACGCACGCTCACGTGGACCACCGACGCAGCTGACGCATTCGACCGCGCAAAACGCTTACTCGAAACCTCCGTCACACTCGCCCATCCCGGCCCCGACCCAACCACTCGTCCTACACACGGACTCGTCGGATTTCGCCGTCGGCGCAGCGCTGCATTTCATCGACAACACGCACCTACGCCCGCTAGGTTTCTTCTCACGCACCCTCAACCCGGCTCAACGTAACTACAGCGCATTCGACCGCGAACTACTGGCTATCTACCTCGCCATAGTACATTTTCGCCAACAAATAGAAGGGCGCCCACTCACCGTATACACGGACCATAAGCCCCTCACGACCTCACTAACGACTCAGTCAAATACGGCCCCACCAACACGGCTCCGGCACCTTCGATTCATCTCAGAATTCACGACTGACATCAGGTACGCCGAGGGCCCAACAAACATCGTCGCCGACTACCTTTCGCGACTACCACCCACAGCCAACATGGCCCACGCAGTCACGGACTACGGCACCCCCTTCACGCTACAACAGCTAGCCGACGCACAGGCCGCCGATGACCACATCGCCAATATGAATCTCACACCACACCGAATACAAGGCCACGAGATCATGTGCGAAAATACCGACGCCTCGCCCCTACATCCCTACGCCGCTACGCCTCGCGGTTTTTAAACACATACACGGGATGACACATCCGGGGATAAAGGCCACCACAGCCCTCATCCGCGCTCGATATTATTGGCCCGTCATGACCTCGTCGATACGGTTGTTCACCCGCGCCTGCCCGAGTTGTAACCGAGCGAAAACAACTCGACACATCAGGGCCCCCCTCGGCGAATTTCCCGACGCCGCGCCACTCGAACACCTACATATCGACCTATTCGGCCCGCTACCGCCATCGGCTACGAAAAAGTACATATTATCAATGATTGACCGCGCCACTGGCTGGTTTGAATGCGCACCCCTCTCGACCATTTCCGCCGACGCAGTGATTACGGCCCTACACAACCACTGGATCGCCCGCTACGGCTCCCCGGCACGCGTAACCACTGACCAGGGCACCCAGTTCACCTCAGCCGAATTCCATAAATACTGCACGTCCATGGGCACGGAGGTACACCATACCAATACCTACCACCCTCAAGCCAACGGCCTCGTCGAACGACTGCATAGGGTCCTAAAAGACGCAATTCTCGCAACAGCCACTTCCCGCACATGGGCCACCCAACTTAGCGGCCTCCTCCTCGGCCTACGAAACCGCCCGGGCCCCGACGGCTACTCACCGGCCCAACGCCTCTTCTCGGCCACACCACGCCTCCCAGGGGATCTATTCACTCAACCGCCACCATCAACTGTGCCCCTACGCACCAACGAATCGTACCGCCACTACACACAGTCCTACGTGCCAGCAACTATGCGCACAGCGACCCACGTGTACGTGCGCGTAGACACGCCAAGGGGTAAACTCGAGCCACCTTACACCGGCCCCCATCAGGTGTTGACAAACGATGGAAAAACGATAACTTACCTCACGGACGATCGACAAACACCATCAGTCTCAATCGACCGATGTAAGCCGGCACCCCCACCTACGCACAACACGGGACCCACCACGACGCCGCAAATCGCCCCCAACCACACAGCGATGGCCACAACATCACCACCACAGCACCCACGGCAACAACCGCTCCCGCGGAACCACGCCCGGAGCCCGAGCCTCGCCCGCCAACGCTACGCGCTCTACGCCACCGCCCCACGACACCGACCACAGCAGCCACCCGGACAGCCCACACGGACCCAACACACGCACCTCCCACGCCCGGCCACAGCCACAGCGACATCAACAAAATTTAATTAAAATTGAAAATTACTTAAATTCTGGGGGGAGCAGTGTTGTGATCGGCTGCCCCTCCACAACTCAATCTATGTCTGAACATGCTGTAACTCAGAGTGGGGACCCCCCGACCCCCCTCTGATCTTGTCAGGGGACTATATAAGAGCCAGGGTGCCACCAATAAACAACCATTCTCTCGTAATCGATCGACTCGTCTATCCGACTCCCAATCACTACACTTATAATACATTCGGAAATCAAATTTACAAGGTTGCCTCGTCAGATGAACGATTAAATGAAATGAAAATGACCTTTATTTCACAGAAATGAATATGAGTATGGAATTTGTAAAATATTTTAAAATGAAACTAATCCCCTATAAGAGCAAAGTCCGCTGTAGGGAAATGCATCGCGCTTGTAATAAAAAATTAAAAAAAGTTCGTACTTATAGCAATATGGACACAAAGAGTAAGGTAACTATTGTAACTAATATCTAATCATAGGTGCACCTACTTATGAACTTGTCCAAATTAAACGTGCCTATGTGGAAATGCTTATTTGCATCCTATTTTTTAAAGAAAATGTTATTTAAAAATTACCTATATTATGCTTTTGCTAGTACACTACAAAATACTAGATGCACTAGTATTTTATCTTCTGTCTATGAAGAGAATTGAATATAAATCCTGGACACAAAAGACTCATAAAAAAGTAGTGTAATGAAATAAAAAATTAGGTACGCACTAATTCTGGGCTCATGTATTCCTGTAGATAGGTCCTGCAGAGCCTTCGGTCCCAGTCGTCTGTAATATGGCCACCGTACATGATTTCCCCGAACAGGTACCTCAGGTCTTCCCACGGAACTTTGTTATTATTCTCTAGGTAATTGAACAGAACGTGGACGCTTATCGTCAAATCTCCTGGAAATAACCGCATCAGTTTTATGTTGTTGTACTGAAGACATAGGTGCTGCAGAATCGATCATACGGGTGGATCCTACAAGTACTGTATCAGACTGCTCTTGCTATTTGTGAAACCTTGTTTTTTAGAGGCTCTAGGATTCCATGTCAACGCAATTTCATGGTTATAATTCAACTGATAATTTTGGTTTATTATTTTCAATGTATTTCATACTCGATTCCAAAGGTTTATTATTTCAATAGGTACCTAATGAACCTTTGGAATCGAGTATGAAATACATTTGTTACCCCCCCCCCCCCCCCCCCGCCCCCCAAATTGATGGCTGCCGTTTCAAGGTAACGTAGAATCCGAAAATGGAATACAAAAATTTCTGTCTGTCCGTCTCACTTCAAACTGAAGTTCTACCGTCTCCTTGACAGCTCCAACGTCCTCCGGCGGCTCGATAGAACAAAACCCTCTGACCTTAGGATGTGATGATGTGATGATAAAAGGAGGGGTCGGCCATTTCCGCCTGTAGGCGCTGCCTGCTAGTATGTTACAGAAGCCACTCCTCGTTTAATAGAGAGATTGGTGCTCAGTGGTACCGACACTGATTTCGAAACGGTAGACCATTGGTTCGAGGCTAGATTCGAAGAAAGTTCTTTGTCCCCGACGCTTTCGAAAGATCAGTTTTTGTTGCGTTAGGGCTTCGAAAATTTTCTTGACAGATTATTGGTTTGAACAGCTTCTATAATTATGATTTTAATAAACGATTGATGTAGTTCTTAGTTCTACGTTTTAGCGAATTTTCAAAGAAAATGAAGCTATTGCAATGGCTTCGAAATTTAAATAATATAAATTTTTGGAAATTTTCTTCATAGAAATCCGTTTCAGACCATTCTAAAACGATTCCTGAAATTTAACACTTTTTTATATGTATATATATATATTTATATATATATGTGTCACTCCAGACGATAACTCTCGATAGAATTGAGATAAACAGCTCAAATTTGCACAAAAAATCTATCTTGGCAATCGAAAGGCTAAGTTCGAAGATGGGCGAAATTGGCCTACTCTAAGGAGGGTTTTGGCGCATTTAAAGTGCGCAAAAATTACCCAAAAATCCCCAAAATGTTATTTTCCAACAAGTGACCCCTCATTTTAAAGGTTTTTGCACGCTGAACACGATGGTGGAATCGGATTTTAGATATCTTGATCCGTTCTCAAATTAGAGCATTTAAAGTGCGCAAAAATTACCCAAAAATCCCCAAAATGTTATTTTCTAACAAGTGACCCCTCATTTTAAAGGTTTTTGTACGCTGAACACGATGGTGAAATGAGAATTGCGATATCTCATTCCGTTCTCAAACTGGAGCACTTTGAAGATTAAGGAACGTGGTTATTTCTTCGAAAATTCGCTCTTATAGCCATGCTGCATGACTGTGGTTTTTTTTTGCTTTCTTAGCGAGTAGGTACCTACCTATCTGCCTAAACCAACCTGTTTAGACCCAAGTTTTCGCTGCACAAATAATAATCGTTGCCAGATAAGTGACCAAAATATAGGGGCCAAACATTAGTGGCGACTAAATTTGCAAGGAAATGGTATATTTTTTAAAAAACCATTTTGCTCACACACAAATTTGGGAGGGCAACGAAATTAAAATCATGGTAACATGAACAAAAAAATTTTTTTAATTAATTTACGAGATTCCAATTCACAGCTTATCCTTGGGAAATTAGGTATGGAACTTCTGACTATTCCTATAATAATTATCACAAAATATATAGGTATTTTCCTTGGAGAAATTAACGATAATGACAAAATTATACACTAGTATCAGTATTACCCACCCTCTTAAAAATGTTATTCTAGAGAAAGCTTATCAAATCACAATACACAGTACAATTTAGTATCTTTTAGATTATATCTAGGCACTTAGATTAGTGTTATAATACTGAACGTAAAAAAAAAAAAATTCGGGAGGAAAATTGTCCAAGACAACGAATTCATTTTTATATTATTATACATTATAACATCACGAAAATATCACATGTAATCAACCTTCTAATGAATCTTTAAATGAATTTTATTCATTTACGAGATTACAACTCACAGCTTATTCTTGAGAAATTAGGTAAGTACCTATGGAACTTCTCATCATAATAACTATCACAGAATATTATTATAAATTATAATAGCATGACAATTATCACATGTAATCATGACTGTTTTGTCCAGCAATTCTTTATAAATTGACTTCGAATCATGCTATAATCTTAATACTGAACAAAGATTCTTTCACTATTTTATAAAATTTAGCATTCATGGTAACTAAGGAAAGTGCGAAGTTCGGCGGAAGGATAGAAATTTGTTTATTCATTTTCGGGGTCAACGTACCTTGAAAAGGAAACCATCAAATTTTGTGTGGGCGGTAACATTTTTTTTGTCATGCTCGATTCTAAAGGAATAAGTTGAAAATAACCAAAATTGAATATAGGTCGATATAGTTGAAAATAGCCAAAATTATTGTAAATAACCAGAATATCACGCTAATATCACAGAGTTATCAATAATAGAATATCTAGTGACTCGGAACAATGTTATATTAATTTTATATTAATGTTGTAGGGTCTTCTTTTTCAATGCTGGTTAATGGGAGTTTGAAGGACGACTGAGATCCAGGTGTTTTTGAAACCGTTATTTATTGAGAAACACAAGCTTTCAACTGCCCTCAGTTGTTCCTGATAAGAAAACTTATCTTAATTCTGGTACACCTGAAGATGACCGTCTGAGGGCAGTTGAAAGTTTGTGTTTCTCAGTTGTTTCAAGAACACCTGGATCTCAATCGTCCTTCAAACTCCCATTAACTAGCGTTATATTAATTAGTATATAATTAGGTGCCTAGGTAGTACTTCTTGTTTGAAGCAGTTCCTACCATCAAAAATATCAACTGTGAAAAAGAATCACACTTTGGCACACGATAGTACTCATTCAATTTGCTGATTTTTCAGCAAGAGCAAACTGTTAGCATGATTTAGTTTTCTTGTTACTGATATTGATAGCGACTGAAATTTGAGCAGGACAACAAGAATTGATCTTGTTGCTCCCTAATATTTTCAAACGGCGTTCACCCGTGCCCTGAGATGAGAAAACTCTGTCCCTGTGGCAATAGTAACGGATAGTTTTTCTATATGTAGACTTTCGAATGCCTCTGTGCTATACAAACCGAGATGCAGTGTCTTTCTCTACTTGTGTTTTCCAGGACAAGAAAGAAATTTAATTTTCAAAAGTGAGATTCTTTTTAGAAATGATGACGCCATGAACTGATGTAATGTGGTCCACTGATTTTCTCCGACACGCCTCGAATCCGCTGCATAATAAGCACGCGTATGATTTCTGATGAGCCCTCTCCTTGCCATGACTGTTTTCGTGTTAATTTAGATGTTACAACAACGGGGCATTTTTTTTAAACAGTTTTTGACTAAAAAAACTGACGTCTACGGACGGAATAAAGTAATAATAAACTGATAATAAAGTGATAAGGATACGAGCCGATCGCGGAGGGCGGGAACGATGGATGGATGAAAGGATGGATCCTAACTTCCGGCAATCGGAAACGGCCGAACCCCCTCGGCCGGAGTGGGCTCTGGCCAGACTCTCCTATGTGACAAGTGCAGTGACAGGGTGCTCCCCAGAGTATAGCTACTGTGCTACAGACAGTTGTAATTGGATGACTGTAAATTAACTTGATGAGCCTGTAGAGCTCAGTTGTTATGTTCTTTATATAATAAATATATCACTGAAAAAAAACCATGAGTGTGAATGAAAAACGATATACAGTCCAGTCCAGATATCATTGCTAGGGAACACCTGATTAATCAAGCATAGCTTTATTAAATCGAGCTTTATTATCGTTCCGTGATATTATTTCATTTTAAGACAGATGGTTATTTTGGATTTTGTTGATAGAAGAAGATAGGTTGATAGGTACCTACCTAGGTACATTCGTAAACTGAACAAAATAACATGCATAACGAAAAATAATTCTAGGCAGAATTCTTAAGGCTAAATGTAACGACAAGTTAGTGAGATTCTCAGATAAGAGATGGCAGCACTATCGGGGGCACATTTCCTTGACTCCTCACAGGAGAACGAATCAAGATATTTTGAATCTGAAAACGGATTTGATAATATATCAACCCATAGTTTGGACGAAATCGGTTTAAAAAATTTGCACAATTTTTTTGCGCACTGTTCAAAAAATTTTTTGATTAAATTGAGACTTTTTCAAAAATGTCGCCTTATACAGCAGTGTGCCCATGCATACAGTGTACAAATCCGTTTTCAGAATTGAGATCGGTCAAAAATTACGATCGTAATCCTTAAGATTGGTGAAACAATAGTAGGGCTGAAGGGGTGGAGGAGTGCGCTCGATCGAGGGGGGCAGTTTGGTGAGGTGGTGCCGGCCGCCTGGACCCCTCGTATGAACGTTCTCCGAATTCTCCTACTCAAGGTCGGCATCAAAATCGAGTCTTCCTGATGTTGGTTGGAAAAGAAGTTTTGTCTGTGAACAGGATTGGGTCAAGCCTTGTCTCACGTTTGTGGACTACGAGAAAAGGGGGGCCTAAGTTGGGGGTAGTAGATTTCGTTTTTTTCTTGTAGGGGATGTGACTGATACGCAAAATCCATGTTTTTGACAACGGTGGCCCCCAAAACTTTGGTCAAAATGCGAGAAACCTCAAAATTTTCGCACTTTTTTTGTTTTTCCCCCATTTTGGCCATGATAGAGCGCGTTTTTGACAAAAAGTGTACATTTTGAAACTGAATTAGATTTGCTAGAATACTAGAATAGGCTCGGTAGACTCAATAGTTTCGGAGATACAGCTAAAATACCATACCTACCACCACTCTCAAAACCGCGTTGTGAAATCCAATTTTTTTTCTCGTATTTTTCGCTATATCTCCAAAACGTATTGTCACATCCGGAATTTAGTAGTGAAGTATTTCAAAACTCAAATAATTTTAGATTGTATTGCAAGTTGTGTCCCTAAATACATACATACAGACTACATACACACTTTCAAAATAATTTTGTTACTTTTGCGCACTGCAACAATTTTGTAGTTCACAAAGATTGGCAGGTACCTACAACAGCGTGCCTACATGCATATAGATGTTTCAAAAAATACAAGTCGATAATGAATCTAGTCTTGAAAAATTAAACTGGGTATTTCAAATCTGAGCAGTATCGAAATTAGGGGACATATAGGTACAGATCATCAAACACTTGAAACATTTCTGCTGTTGAATATACTATATTTGCTTTCAAAATAAAGTATTATACTTTGAGGCATTTTCATCCCAAGTCCTGGGTAGGCTCCCGTATTTCCAGCGAACGTGGTATCCTTGGATCAATAATTTCTGGGAGCAGAACATTTTCATAACAATATTTCAACTTTGTTATCATTTTGTCCTCCCAGAATGAGCGATCCCTTTGTATTATCTCGTAGTGTAGATCGCTGCAAAGTACTTGTCACATGGGTTTATTATTCTTGCGGACATATAGAACTGTACTCCATCAATATCAAAATGTCAAACAATTTTTTCACCATTTATAAACAATGTTCCGATACTTTTAGGTAACAAACATCCCTAATATAGATACCATCTTTGGACCAACCCCCACCTACCCTCCAAATTTGAATCACATTCGACCATTTTTACGGTAATTATGGGCGTTACTACCCGTTCAACGGTTTTCACTTCAAAACTCCTAAAAAAACGCCTCATTTTTGCCAGTTTTTTGTCCATAAAATCCAAACCGTTGGTCCGATCGAGCTGAAAAGCTTGCGGGCACCATGTCTGCCCTAGATGAGTATTTGGTGCAAATTTCGACTCAATTGGACCAATTTTGAGGCAGTTATGCGTGACACGGCGGACGGCGACGGACATTGCATTTTTTGAATCTAGACACCTTGAAACGTGTAAGAAAAAATTTTGAGGGGGTGTTCCAAAAAATTCTTGCTGAACGACTACATAGGTGTATTATTCACAGAATAATAAACCAAAACGATTTATTCATCTTCTAATAGACAATCACACTCTAGGATACCGCACCAAGCCAGTTTCCGAAAATACCAATTTTGGGAAAAAGTGTCTAAAAATGTGAAATTTGAGCCTATTTTGAAAAATATGTGCTTTTAGGAATCACGTATCAAAATTTTAGGGACGTATCGACAAATTTGGGAAAAATCGAAATAAGACTTATTTTTGGCGATTTTAGCTAAATGGCTGAAGCGATTTTGACGTACTAAACTCCAATCGACGCGCAATTTTATGCTCCTTATTCTAGCATAATTATAGTGAAAATAGTTTTCG
This sequence comes from Leptopterna dolabrata, assembly GCA_954871275.1. NCBI lineage: Eukaryota > Metazoa > Arthropoda > Insecta > Hemiptera > Miridae > Leptopterna > Leptopterna dolabrata. Next base: position 95,057,187 of record OX940974.1, read on the forward strand.
AGAAGCGAAAAAGCTGAAAAAGCTGAAAAAGGTCCGAAAATTTCGCAGTTTTTTGGCTCTCAAAAGTTTAGCACAAGCCAGAGTCCTTCGCAAACTCACATTACTCGTATTATGCCCAAATTCGATTAAAATCATTTCCAGCTAGTGCACATTTATTAGGCAGCAAGCAAGCACAAGTCCAATTTGACTTGGCTATGACCCAATCCTGCTCACAGACAAAACTTCTTTTCCAACCAACATCAGGAAGACTCGATTCCGAGAATGTTCATGCGAGGGGTCCAAGCGGCCGAGGGGGCGGGCCCCACCTCACTAAAATGCCCCCCTCTCGCGCGCGCACTCCTCCACCCCTTCAGCCCTACTATTGTTTCACCAATCTTAAGGATTACGATCGTAATTTTTGACCGATCGAAATTCTGAAAACGGATTTGTACACTGTATGCATGGGCACACTGCTGTATAAGGCCACATTTTTGAAAAAGTTTCAATTTAATCAAAATTTTTTTTGAACAGTGCGCAAAAAAATTGTGCAAATTTTTTAAACCAATTTCGTCCAAACTATGGGTTGATATCTTATCAAATCCGTTTTCAGATTCAAAATATCTTGATTCGTTCTCCTGTGAGGAGTCAAGGAAATTTCCTTCATTTTGGTGCTGCCACGTGGTGGCAGGTTTTGCAACTAAAAGCGTTACATTTAGCCTTAAATACATCGCATATTTATGAAACTATAGTTGCCTGTCTGGCTCCAGTTTTCGATTTAGGGGCATCCTGGGGGAAGCACGAGGGTAGTTATTGACTACAGAAAACAGTTATCTATGCAGAAGTATACCCTTGTGTAATAGTTTGCAGCGTTTTGCTCATTCTGTAAACTAGCCATTCAACAATGATCATATCAAAAATTATTTTTGTTATTATTAATTATAGATTTTCTATGGATAATGTTGTAACGGGTGGAGAGTACCTACCAAAGAAAGAGAACTCTGCAAAATAATTGATTCAATTGAACAGAGTTTTCATTGTGGTTGCATCGAAAAATTTGTCGAGACGTTAAAAAAGAATGATCAAGAACTGCCTTCTGTGGATTGCACCGGTCTCTGCGATCCAGTATGCGACAAACCAACGTTGAGACTCAAAACATCTCGAAATCGACAAAAACTGTCACATCCAGACACAAGAACAATGGCAAATTTTGAAAACTTGATAGATATTCTCCTAATATTTATATAGGGATTAAATAATAATAGCGACTAGACTAAATAAATATGAACATCCATTGGGAAAAGGCTTGCGTTCGAGAGAAAGAGTGGACGAAGATTTTTGCTCCGTCTCATTCTAAGTCCTCCGGAGAGGGAGACTCAACGGTCATTTGATTTTTCGAAGTAAAAGCACACAAGTAAAGCGTGTGGCGCTGAAAAATGAATGATCCTCCTAAATAACTCTCCTGTTTCATTTTTCAGCAAAGCACGTCATACATTTACGGTTGCATCGAAAAATGGAACAGCCAGTAGTCTCAAAGAGAAGAACTGAAAGCGAACCACCACCTTCCTTTCTTGGATAGTCATAACTTATTCATGAAAATCATTTCTTAAGGCCATAGTGTTCCAATTCAGTGTCATTTAAATTAAAAATATTCCCACTTAAATATTTATTATCAACTAATAACGGCTTATTTCAAACTACTCACCGACATTGAATGGATAAATCCTGTTCCAACCTTGCGCACCAAATTTTCGCCGTTCTGCCACCACAGCATGAAAATAACATAAAGAGAACAGGATGGCTTTGAATTCCGACTCTTTGGAACACATTTCTAATGTCTGCTGGGAAAAATTGTCGAACGCCTTATGAAGATTGGCAAGCATTCCGGTGGGTGGTTCGTTGGTGATCTTGATTGACGACTCCAGCACTCCCTGGAGACGATAATTAAAGGACAATAACATAATATCATGAGGGATGAGCAAAGCAACCCGCTTCGTTGCTTCCTATCGTACTTCGTTATAATTCGCAAATCTAACACTGAATTTGGTAACGATTTATTTCACTGTGCACGTCAATCATACTTGAGGTATTGCATGGCTGCTGGCATCGGCAGCTGGCTCTCCACTAAGGAACAACCTGAACTTTGGATGGGGTTTCTCCTGGGCAGATTCCATCTTTTTATCAAGAATCGGGAGCCAGTTGGCAACCAGATGAATATTCTACAAAGATTAAAGTACTTATAATATCATCAATACTTCACGTAGCTATGATTGAATAGAAACTGAAACCATTGTACATTTGACTCTTCACCTGAAGGATAACCCAGTATCCGAGTCTTGATCCTCTCTCTATAGCTATCTCTGCAATCCTTTCTTGTCCTTGACCCAACGACACATTGAGAAGATTTTTCTTCTCACTTGTGAACCCTAGCTTTTTTCCCACTCGTTCGACATCCTAAAAATGGAAACATATTTCATGTCAATACACTGGCACGTCATGGTTGCCTGTAACATGCCCTTGCACACAACGTCATAATAGCAATTGACTGAAATGAACTTCAACGAACTAACCCTAGTTGGGTCTACTCCCGGTGAAAGAATGAAGAAAACAGGAACAGTCGAACTTGTCTCATTGTACGATTGTTCAAAATCAAGCATCCTTGCATTCGTAAACTGGGAACCAAGTTTCTCCTCAATGAAATGTCTGTAAGAAGAAATGAAGTAGGTATCAGATCAGCATTTAGAATCGATGACCAATAGTTTTTGAGTTCTAGTAATCTTGAGATGCGTCCCCTTAATTTAACGACCTACAGATTCGAATTCCATACCCCAAAAATTTTATTCATTCCGAGTTTTTTTTCCCTACTTGTTGATCTGATTCTTTCAACCATTCAGAATTCACTTATACGGAACTTACGGAACCTTTGACTGGATTTTTATACAAAAATTCTCAAACAACATTGTCAGGAGTTCATAAGATTCATACTTATGGAATCGATTAATTTGTAAAGGGATATAATTAAATTACTTGTGCGCGAGGTGGGATTTAATTCCTATGCACAAATATATCGATTATATTATTATTATTAAATGACCACGCACTAATCATATAGAATCTGACTCCAGGGAAATAAGCTGTAACTCTGGGAAATGAAAATTCTTGTATTTCTAAACGAAAGTCTCAATCGGCAGAAATTCCCATATGCCCATATTAGGAGTTTACGAGTCAAACCGCGATCCGGGGGCCCGTTCCTGAAGACTTTCACTCTTCACTCTGCACTTTCAAATCCACACTCTGCACTTTGCGAACGAATTTCCGTTCCTATGGAACGCTCTTAATTTGTAGAGGAAGAGTGAAATGCGAGGTGTAGAATTGCAGAGTTTTACCTTGTTTTGAACAGTTCCGTTCCTAAAGGTTATCTTTCGCGAAGTGCAAAGTCTGCGTTTCAAAAAAGATACAATATTTTTTCAGAGTCCCAAATGACTGCGGTAGAATGACATTTCATACTTTTAGGTTTTATTTCTTCGTTAAATTCAGTGTTTGGTAGTGCCAATAAAAATAAGAGAATTCAGTCTTTCGATTAGGTCTAAAGGTGGTCCAATTAGTGTGAGGGCAAGCATATATAATAGCATCGAAGTTAGCTCCATTGAGGCCATCAAAATACTCTACACTTGGGAGGAACGGAAGGTTAGGAAGCGACAGGTTGTTGTTGTTGTTGTTGTTAGTGGATAAAAAGTGACAATCTACCTAATTGTTTTTGTCGTGAGTCCCTCCCGGAACTACAACTCCTTAGATTTAAGTTCTCACCAAAAACAACCTGTGAAAATAAGTACCGGCTAATAAACAGTAAGAGTGGGGCAAGGGACGCAGGACCCGGTACACAAATTGGAGCCCCACCACCCTGGTGGTGGCTTCAGGGTCTATATAACCCCGGATCCTGCGCCATTTTCGCCATTCTACACTTCCTCTAGCTGCTGGCTACTCTCTCTCTATCCTCACCTCCTCTCTCAAAATTCAACTATCAAATAACCAAAAAATCTCACACCTTTCATTCACACAGTAAAGTCACACACACACATTTCATCAGAACATGGTGGAGGTCTCGCCCTTAACCAAAACTGATGAAATACACTAAACATCCGGTGGAGGTCCGCCCTTAACCGCTCACACACTCCTTACAAATTCACTATTAAATTCACACACACACACATTTCATCAGAACATGGTGGAGGTCTCGCCCTTAACCAAAACTGATGAAATACACTAAACGCTCGGTGGAGGTCCGCCCTTGACCGCACAAACACATTCACCATAAATTCACTCACACATAAATTTAGTCAGGACATGGTGGAGGTTTCGCCCTTAACCAGAATGGCGAAATTTACTACACGCTCGGTGGAGGTCCGCCCTTAACCTCAACAACATCAAAACACACACGCCAAATTTACTCCAACATTTCACAACATTTAAATTCAACCTTATTCCAACATCCATCATCCAAACTACCTCCACCTCTCATGGTGAATTTTAAACCAACATAAATTCACCATAGTTTTTAATGGAAATTTTCCGGTACTTCTCATCAGAGGATGATGATGAGGATGTTGAATGTGCTCGACCCTCCGTCGGCCGCATTCATCGAGCGCGAATTAATTTCGTCGTCAGTGACACAACTTTCAGGGAGTCGTTTCGCCTAACCAAATCCCAAGTAAGTTAACTTATAGAAAGACGGAAGACTTGATGAAATCGGATTCGGAATACAACGATCGGAACGTACAACGAAGCTACGATAAACTGTAATTAATGGAGGTTACTCCATAAAACGAAGGTTACTCTTCAGAACACTCTTCGTTTCGAGTAGAACTGCAGAGTGAGAGCGCGAATTCTATGGGAGCAGAAAGTTCTCCTATTCATAATTCGCAAAGTGAAGAGTACAAATGAAGACTTGCAAACTGAAAAGTTGAAGAGTCTTAGGAATGGGCCCCAGGAAAGCGCAATGGAACTTGCTGTTTTTTTCTCAAGTTTCATTTTATGAAATATAATACTGCATGAATACGAGCACGTCAGTATATGTGTCCATAATATTGGTCCACAACTGACCATGCTGAGACTCAATACCTACCCCGCTTCCCATCCGTACATACAAGTCATGCCGTAGACGACGCACTTGGTTGAAAAGCCTTTGTATGTTGTGAAAGGCCAAGACTCAGGGGTAAGGTGGCCTCGGGGAGAACTATTCTGGTAAGCGCTAAGGAGTAGTTCACGCCCGTGCCGCGAGATCGCAGAGGCTTGACCGCTGGTCGTTTGCCATTCCGTATCTTCCCTCCTTCCACCACTTCCTTACTTCCACGAGACAGTACCCCCCTCCCCCACGACCCATCGCCTGCAAGTCGCCGCCGCCGAGTCCGAGTCAGCGGAGTCGAGCTGAATCGGAGGTTCCCACCGAAAAGGACGAAAGGGAGATGCGAACTGGCCTAAGACACGGGTACGAATTCCATCGTTCCTGGTGTGGCTCTCTGAGTCCCGGGGGCCGAACATCGGGATACTTCAGGCTCGCGAACTCTTTCGGAAGTATTTCCGACCCGTAAATTGGGAATCGACGGACGAAGCGGGCGGTTTTGACCACGTGCGGGTGCAACGGGCGTATCCTCTGCGGCAAGGAGGAAGGCAGGCTAAGGTAGGAAGGACCTAAATATCGTGTTGCGGTTATTAGCTGTAAATGGTTGTTGTTGTGGTTATACACTAAACCTAATTTAGTAGTAATAGGACCTAATCCTGGTTGTCATACTGGTGCGCAACTGCTGGTTACGAAATTACATTCACATATATTGGGCTCAACCGGAGGTTCGTGTGTTATTTACCCTCCTACCCCGAATTCCGCTCACATATGTATTTCAGCTCTTAAGCAGGGTTCACATCCATCCGGAGCCGTCTGGAAATACGGATAGGGGAAGCTAGTGAAAAGCAGTGGAAGGGATGGAGGGGAATCGCGGAAGTTGGGAAGGCGTTCATAACCATCCGGAATTTTGGCTGACAACTCGTTTCCCGCGCTTCCTCCCACAGCTGTTTCGGTTGCCGACGCCATTCTGTATGCGCAGTAGTGAACTGCGCAGATGCGGAGCGGAAAATATCTGAAAAATCAGATGCGTACAGTTCGCTTCAAAAGTGCTTCTCCGGAACGAATATTCCCCCCTCCCCAGCTGATGTCCAACCAATCAGCTGCTCGTACGCACTTTCCGGATAGCTTTCCGGATGGATGTGAACCCTGCTTCAGTGTCAGTCGGCCTGCAGGCACATAACCGGCCTTCTTGGAGTTCTACAGTTCACCGCCGTCGGACTGCAGGCCATTTCTTCATTTTTGTAATGTTGGAGCATTTGCTATCTGAAGCGTGAACTGAAGTGAAATTGGTTTGCCGAGAAGTGAAAATGGACAAAAAACCTCAGTTTCACAGTTTCTAATGTGTGCATAATAGGTATGCATCTATTACATGAAAATAAAATTCCTGCTCGATAAGGGAAAAGGAGATCCATCCTCTGTCTCAGCTTACAGACCCCTATGCCTGCTGGATGCTGCCGGAAAACTATTTGAGAAGCTCCTCAAGCCCAGAATCATGGAAGCCATCGCCCTTGCAGGGGGTCTTGCCAGCAGGCAGTACGGCTTTGTCAAGGGAAGATCAACCCTGAGCGCTATAAGGAGGTGGTATCAGCTGCATGGGATACCGAGCATGGAAACCACCGTACAAGACAGATGTGCATGGTAGTGACCCTAGATGTGAAGAACGCCTTCAATTCTGTGAGATAGGTGGATATCATGAACACCCTCCAGGGGCACTTTGGGCTTCCATCTTACCTACTGGCCGTCATATGTGACTACCTAAAGAACCGCAGCTTAGAGTATGAGTCCGAGGGGAAGGTGTGCAGAAAGAAGATCACCAGTGGGGCGGCTCAGGGGTGTATATTGGGGCCCGATCTGTGGAATGTGAGCTACGATGGGATCCTCCTGCTGGACATGCCAGAGGATGTGTTCCTGGTGGGCTATGCTGATGATGTAGCGGTGGTGATAAAAGACCATACTCTGGAGGGCCTCCAGTGGAAGCTCAACCAATCAATGAGGCGAGTCATGCCTTGGATGGAGGAGCATGGGTTGCAGCTTGCAGTACATAAAACCGAAATAGTGCTACTGACTAAGAGGCACATCAACCGTGTCACCCGATTTCAGGTGGAGGATGAAACCATTGACTCATCTCATTCAGTGCGGTACCTGGGAGTGACCCTCGACTGCAGGCTAACCTTCTGGGAGCACATCAAGCGAGCAGGAGAAAGAGCAGTGGCAGTGACAGCAAACCTGAGCAGGCTAATGGCAAACATCGGTGGACCATCGCCCAAGAAAAGGAAGATGCTCATGACCATAGCCGAGGCAATCATGTTATATGGAGTAGAGGTGTGGGCTGAGGCCCTACAAGTTAAAAAGTACCGGGACCACCTTCGGTCTGTGCAGAGGAGAGGAGCCCTACGAATAGCAAGTGCTTACCGTACCGTCTCCTTCCCAGCCGTTGGGATCATTGCTGCCACCATCCCAATCGACCTCCTAGCAATGGAGAGGATGCGTATCTACCTCCGGCGATCCGAACAGGAGTCAAGAATCAAGAAAGAGGAGAGAGAAATAACATTGCAGCAGTGGCAAAATGAGTGGGAAACTGATGACAGGGGGGCATGGACCCGCGTACTTATACCACAGGTGCGCCCATGGCTTGACAGGAGGCACGGAGAAGTGGATTTCTACATCACTATGTTCCTGTCGGGCCATGGATACTTCCGGTCCTATCTGCACAGAAGGGCGCTAGCAGACACCACAACGTGCTGGTACTGTAATGCACCAAACGACGACGCTGAACACACGTTTTTCCACTGCACCAGATGGAGCAGGGAAAAGGAGATCCTAGAAGAACACGCCAACTAATGTGATCGGGAAGATGATCTCAAGGCAGGAAACCTGGGAGAGGATTGTGTCCTACATAGTCCGAATCCTCAAGGCAAAAAAGCTGGACGACCCGATCCTCAGGTGAGCAATAAACTGGGGACCGCAAGAAGAGATCAGAAGAGGGCGTGACTCCGCCCAGTGATCGACCCCACTCCGAAGTAATGCTGAACAAGTGATTCCGGGGTGGGTTAGGTCGAGGATTAGGGTTAGTGGGTTTTTAGTGAGTGAAACCTCACACTGCTGCGGAGTGCGGACCCTCCAAAGCGCAAGTCTTTTTCAAGATTTTCCCAGTTTCCCTGCTTAAGGTGTCTTCAGGCACACATTTACAGTTCAGTTCGTTCGCCAGCAGGTTATCGACTGGTAGTGTGTGTTTTTCGTAGGACAGTGATCTTACGTTCGTCTAGAGGTAACAGCATGCAGGCCAACGTATAGTGTATCGGGCACGACTAATATCTGGGATTCTGTATTCCTTTGCTGCACACTTGCTACTTCAGCGACACCGACACTGTGGGCCTTCAGAATATACTGCAGGATATTTTTTGTTACCGTGACGGCATTTTTATCGAAAGCAACGACACCAATCAAAGATGACATACCATTACAGAAGTTGGCATGTTCAATTCTTGTAAGTACAACATATATATGTATTGGTGTATTCCCCAGTCAAAGTACCAAGTTACCTATGTACACACTGTAAAATCCAGAGTGGCGTTCGAATAATTCCTAATAATTTTCGACATCATGTAACTGTTGGGGTTATAATGAGAGCGATCACTGCCAGAAATAAGATTGAAACAACGCTCATTAATATACTTGCACGAAAACTATAGTACCCTTCCCCGTTTTCTGATACCAAACAAGGGAAACACATTTACTAGCCACATTTTCGTCACAAATCTTACTTCCTCGGAGTGAGATTTCAAATTCAGGCCAGCATTTTAGCAGGTACGGTGTTTTCGGGATTAACACCCTACTTACATTGAACATACATTACACTTACATTATTTTTCGATTATTTTACAAGATTTTTTTCGGTTATACTCCACTATGCGATAATTATTAGGTAACTTCATATTATCAAGGTATACCTGCTTATATAACCAACTTGTTATTTGTTGTACAGTATTGCTGTACCTATGTATTGTGCTATACACGATGATTGCACCAAGAATGCCGTTGAATACCTACTTACTGACCTCATTGCGTAGGTCATCCGATCTGGACGCAGCGCTCTCAAAATACACAATCTTTGGAATGCAGATTTGTTCTTCCAGTCCTGAGGGAATTTATCTCTCTCTGGGCATTCTCCTTCGGTGAATTTCTTCCATCTTTTGACTGAACCTAAGATGTCTTTATCCAGGTTTCTGGGATCAAAATATTTCATAAGACTTCATTGGTGAATTTCCAAAGGAAATACGTTCCAAAGGAAAGTCTATTTTCAAATCGCAACATGAAATCTGGCATGTTGCCTATCAGTCTCCATCCACAATAAATTCATAATATTACCATGTGCTACATTATACAGGGGGTCCCTGAATGAAAGCGACAAGGGCTCGAGTCTACAACTAATTTGCAACAAGTGTCCAAAAACTTTTTTTTTTACTCGCATAAAATCCGAATTTATTCACTTCTAAGATTTTTTTGTGTGTTTTTGATTTTAGGTCACTAAAACAGCCATAACGTCCTCAATTTAAGGACTAAGTTCAAATTTGAGCGTACCATTGGAACATTAAATTTTCAAGAAGCTGTAATTACTACTAATTTTTGAAAAATGTGTATTTGAGGAGTTTTTTGAGCACAAAGTTGAAATTTTGACAATTCCCACATTTTTTTGTTCAACTTTGATGACACTTTTTTACACCACACTTCACTCCATCGTTCCTCACGACGAAAAACATCTAGGTAAGTTTCATCAGCTTTCAATTATTAGGTACGTTTCAGTATTATATAATTTTTTTTTAAATATATTTTCTGGTGAAAAAACCATGTTTGAATGCAGGGGAAAAAAAATTTCGTCTAAATCGAGGGTTTCCCATGAACAAATGATTTTTTCATGACTTGTGAGGGGCTTGTGGTCGGTATTTACGTACCTAATTCTTCACGCTGAATAAACGGTGACACTCCCGGGCCTCCCTGACAGGGTAAAAACAAAAATTTGGATCAAAACTATCAAAAATTCAAGTACCTATACCTTAAAAAAGTGGAAGTTGGGGATTTGACTGCAGAAAAATAAAAATGAAGTACATAGGCACCTATCGATGTTGTTTTTATTCAAGTAGGTAATCTTAGTATTTAAAATTGTCAATTTTGCAATAACTGCTCGCCTGGATGACTGCTTAAGGGCCATCTGAAGGGACCTCGGCTCCCAATCTACCGTTGCGGATAGTTTTCATATTTTCATTAATCAATGTCCCCACTCCTTTGCTATTGTGCGCTGGGCACCCTCCATTTGCCACCTGAATTTACTCTTGTTTGCAGAGGTATGTCGTCTGATAACTCGGCGAGTTCGTTTTGCAGGAGTTTGAGGAACAGAGCCGCATTCAGGCGACGAAGGAAGCTGTGCAGGCTGTAGCAGATGACTGCCGATGATTCCCATCCAAATTAATATTTGTGGAAAACTCATACTGCTGATGAGGCACATGAACGGCATGCGGATACTGGTGAGCCCAGGTGTGAGTATTCCGGCTCCACCTCATCCGTCCATAAGATTCTACTAACGAAGAGTGGGTCGTTGGTGGCTTCAAGGATGAACCACTCTCAGAATACGATTGGGGGTTGGTAATCTCGAGGCTCTGCGCAAAGGGATGTCTTCCACAGCTTCTCAGGATTCGATGAACGGGTTGCTTGTGCTCGATCCAGGATTGTTGTCGAAATAATTTAGAGCGATGTCGTTCCGCTCCTCGCTCGTGCATATTATGTCGGCTCCCGTTAGCGATCACACCCACCACCCTGCGAATGAATGAACGCAATGCATTACAGTCATACCTTGATTAATCTCCGAGCCCACTCCCAGGGCACACATTTGAAGAAGAAAAATTATTAAAATTGTTAAACTTATTATTATTCTTCTATAATAATAAATCTGCTTGATTGGACAAAAATTTTCAAATGAAATCGATACAGAAACTTACCTCTGTATTTCTCGCAGTGACTGGTAAATCCTGTCAAACGAGCCGTGGTGTGGGACGGGTCGACCTGGGAAAAGTTAATCGAGCATTCTTGTAGCAAGACGACCATTCCCATTCGCAGCAACACCTACGCATGAATTCATATCGGCGTACTGTTCGCCAGTGAATGTTACGCGAGGCATTGCAAGTAATGGCCTACCTAATCTGCCTAGGTAGGCGCTAACTCTCCGTCTCAACGAATGGTTTGCTACGAATGCATCTACATACACGTTGTCTTGGAACTTTGGTACCAGATTCATAACAACATTGGTCGCTTACCTTTTTTCAGATGAAACACTTCTCTTTATCTTTCTCTTTATCATGAACATCAAAGGTCACTTTTCAATAACGTACGATTCAAAAAGGTACGAATGGCAAAATGAGATACGTAAGTAATTGACAAAATTTCAACTTTGTGCTGTGACGATGTGAGTTTTGTCGAGCCATTTTTTGGTCCGGTGGAGATGGGGTCGTTTGGGGAAGGCTAACCGTTATCCCTTCTTAACCGGTGATAATCTCGCTGATATAGGGGGGGGGGGGGGGGGATGGACTCTCGAGGGTCCACCGTCACTCTGTCAAAAAACTCGTTCGATACCTACACACTTTTCAATAACTGGTAGCTAAGTACCTGGGTACCTACTTGACTTTTGATTAATTAAGAGTTCCAAAATGTTTTTACCCAGTCAGGGAGGTCCGGGAGTGTCACCACTCGAGTCAGCGTAAAAAATTACGTAAATACCGACTACAAGCAGTCCACCTCCTCAAGTCATGAAAAAGTCATTTTTCATGGAAAAACCTTGGTTTAGACGAAAATTTCACGTTTTTTTAGCATTCAAACACCGTTTTTCTCCTGAAAACATATTGGTATGAAAACAGTAATACCGTTGGAAAGCTGATGAAACGTACTTCGAGAGGAATTTATGGAGCAAATTGTGATTAAAATCGTCCAAGTTAGACAAAAAATGAGGTAGGTAATTGAAAAAAAAATTTCAACTTTGTGCTCAAAAAACTCCTTCAATACTTAATAATTTAATACTTAATCTTTTAATACTTAATAATTTTCAAAAACTGATAAGTCAGATGGAGGCCTTCTTCTTCTTTACTGATGAATACAGCTGATCGGTTATTGAAGTTTTTAGGGTTCTCATAGAATTTTTCATATTTCATTTCAAGGAGTTACCGCGCCAAAGGTAAGAGATTCTTTTAAACTTTTTTGTGCCAAGTAAAGCACAACAATCGACTTGGTTGATGATTTATCTTTTCTGCAGTTTACTGAGGCACCTCAGTACAATATAATCTCATCTTGGTTATTATTTGTGCCTTGAGTCAGTTTGTTTATAATGGTTGCACTTCGGGTCACCCAAATAACGATAAACAGACCTTCATTTAAGCTGCTCCGAAGCAAAGAGGGCAAAACGTCCTCCAGTCGACGTGGAAAAGTTAAAAGTAGCAACTGAAGAGGTGAAGCCGCGGCCACACATGAGGAGTTCGCCGAGCACCGAGCAAAAGTTCGCCGATTTCCTACATGATGTGTTGCCGGAGGGCGAATGTTCGTTATTCGGCGAACACCGAATAATCGGGTGCTCGCCTCGGAGGCGGTTTTTTGCCCGCTTCAAAGGAGACGAATGTTCGCCAAGTGGCGAACATTTGTCCCGGCCACACATGCGGACGAAGATTCGCCATCCGACTGTGAAGTTATGCGGGCTTAGTCTACGCATCCAACTGACTGAAGGGTGAAGTATCCTGTGATTCACATCACTTTCCCTCGTAGGGATGTCCGATTCTCCAAAATGAATCGATTTAAATCGAATCGATTTTTTAGAAAAGTATCGAAAAGAATCGCGATTATTTTTCAAAAAGAATCGATACATCTGAGAATCGACGAATCGACATATTACATAATAAGTCCATCGGCCAGAAATGTTGGCGAGCAAAAAAATGTTCAAATTTGAGTTTTTTAAGTGACAAAAATTGCTAAAATTGTGAAAAATTGCTCAAAACTACCGAAAATGGAGTGAAGTGGTTAGATTACATGAGATGTAATACATTTTAAGCCCAAAAAGTTTGCGCGCAAAAAGGTGTTCAAATTTGAGTTTTTATGTTTCAAAAATTGCTAAAAATCGTTGTAAATTGGGTTGTCTTCAAAAATTCGCTCATATGATCATGCTGCATGAATGGAACTTTTTTATAATAAGCCCTTTGTTTCATCGAAAATTTGTTGAATTTAGGGTGTGAAAATATTGTTACGCACAGGCAGGGGGGGGGGGGGTTGTTGTTACACAGGCTTTCAATTTTATTTACGTCGTAGGGTATCCCTACCTATCTGTACAATTAATGCCGAATATTCGTCAATGCTCGGGGTAGAGCTCGGTGCTCGGCGAACTCCGATTGTGTGGCCAGGGTGCTTTTTCTTGGCGAACATTTGGTATTCGGCGAATGCCGAATGTTCGGTATTTGGCGAATATTCGTTGCTTGGCGAACTCCGCATGTGTGGCCGCGGCCTGAGGAATGTGGAACCATCCGTCAGGTGACCGAATCGCAGGATATCAAGTTTGAAACACTCAAACGACATTTCAAAAGATTTGAGGCTGAAGGATACGACGTATTTGCTTATCAGAATAAATGTAATAACCTTTTGGTGTTCGCTAATGCTCAAGAAGAGGAATACCTGATTTTGCAGCAAACTTCTGTATGGCCTGTCCTGTTCCTCGTTAGCTTCGCTGGCGTATGAGTTTGCTAAAAGCAATGGGTTCCAAATTTTATGAGTGGGCATCATACTCAACTTTCCATGAGGGCCCCTTAATCAACAAGCAGCACCACACTCAACTTTCCATGAAAGCCCCTTAACCAACAAGCATTGTTCGGGCTGCGTGCTTTAGCCTGCAGTTGACGCAATTTTTCGCAAATCTGAGCCATTTGTTTTCTAAATACTCCTTCCGTTCAGCTGATAACTACGATGTGGACGATAGTGGGGTTTCCACTGTACAAAACCCTCCCAAAATAATTGTTCAGCAAGGCGCAAGAACAGCTGGCTCTATATCCTCTGCTGAAAAAGGGACCAACGGAAATGTGGTATGATCAGTCAATGCACTGGGGAATTCTATTCCACCAGTGTTAATTTTGGTTTATTATTCTGTGAATAATACACCTATGTATTTGCTCAGTAGTTTTTATATAAAACTATTTTTATATAAAAATAGGGGTTTTCGAGGTTTTTTGAGGTATTAATGAACGTGAGCTTTTGAGGTATCGTTTTCCATGTTTTTTAGGGCGGGAAGACCGAATATGAAGTTGATTTTGACCAAAGAGTGAAGAACTGAGGTTGCAACGAAGGTTCAGCTCCCAAAATTCATTTTTAATGAGTCAAAAACCTGGGAAATTGTCTGTAATCACCATAAATTTGTATAATAACACTATAAGTAGTATCAACAGTTGAATCAAGATAACTAAATGGGACTATCAATGATCAAAGATAATTTGTAAAAATAAAAAAAGGAGCCTGATTCGTGTTTTTGGGGGCCAAAATTGGTGCAAACCATCAAAAACCATGAAAGAAACAATAAATGAACAGCCAGCATTTCTTTAAGTAGGTATGTCCAACCGAATAATATACCCATGTGACAAGCACTTTGCAGCGTTCTCCTAGAGCGCGGTTCCAAGTACACATGTTGAACGGAGTACCTCCAAGGTTGAGAGGACATCCCAGAAAGTACCTTAGGTCAACTTTTGATTTAAAAAAAAAAAAATCAGTAGGCACCACCTACCTACCTACTGTACTTTCACTGAAACTGTAATAGTGAAAATTGTTAGTCTTCATACTTTCTAAGTTGTTACCCTACAACAACTCGCCACTGAAATTATGTTTTTCATGGGATCATTCTCTGGGCCATAAACTTGAATTAAAAAAAATGACCCAAAGTACACGGCCTGACCCTACACCTTCCTGTAAATTTAATGCTCTTTCCAAAGGTATCATCAAGTTTGAATTTAGTCCTTAAAGTTATGACTGTTTTAGTGACTCAAGATCAAATTTAGTCCTTGGAAGTTACGGCTGTTTTAGTGACTCAAGGTAAAAAAAAGTCGAATTTTAAGCGATGTAAAAAAAGTTGTAAGACATTTTGTTGCAAATTAGTTTGTAGAACCGATCCCGTAGGTATGCCGCTTTCATCCTGGGACATCTTGTATAACACATGGAGGCAACTTACTAACCTGTCGTTAATCAATACTTATAAAAAAGATAGTAATAATAATAATAATAATAATAATTGAAATTTAGCAAGATCCGGAAGCAAGTGGAGTGAGTTATGGCCGGAAGTTTAGAAGAACAAAAACACTGCGAGGCATTTTGCAAGGAATTTTGGATGAAGAGAGAGGAAAACCCAATGAGTACCTACCTATTTTTGAACGTAGGAAAATTAAAAATTTTTCGGAATCTCTGGCTGAACATTATACTTTGAAAATAATCGAGCCTATCTCTGGGGGTGTTGAAAAATTTTCTTCATGCTCGTTTCCAAATTATTATTGAAAATAATAAACCAAAAGACAACTCTCCCACATCAAGAATTTTTCGGCTATCCTAGGTAGGCAGAAAATTGTGCTGAATGATGCATAATAAATACCAAATAATTTTTACTTCAGACGATAGGAGGTGAGTGGGTTGGTTGATAAACCCGGCTTTTGTCTCAGAAACTACTTTTCTCGTGGGACAACTGTTTTTTCTCGATAGTAAAAGTATGATAAAGGGAATGCCTAGTTTGTTGACAAAATAAAGAAAGCGGTATTAAAGATTCATCAAAAATCAAAGTCGAATGTTCCATTTCACATTTTGGATTCTACACAAACAAATCTAGATGAAAACCAGATCTAAACTTTCCTAAAAACGGCCAACCCTGTGAAACCCTGTGGCGACGAGCAGTACAAAAGTTGCTACCAACTTTCTCCAAGTATTTGCCAAGATCGCGATACATTAAGTTCTTGAGGAAATTTTTTTTTTAAAGGATTTTTCTTCTAAGCGCATAAGTTACTATGCAAAAGATAACATGGTAGGCCACTGAGGTCTTAACTAAACGGAACTTCTGGATTTTTAAATTTAAATACATCCCCCTCACCACACAGGGTTCGCTTTTAGGTCCAGTTTTCGGTGTTTCTGGACCACTGTTCCGGGGTTGTCCCAGGGATTAGGGTCTGTCAGTGGAAGAATCGAAATACACAGTTCGTAGAATACCAACGAATTTCACACGCTTGAATATCATTCGATGTGTGTAGTTATCGTTTATCATTATATTGATGATTGTTAACGTTCTTTTCGGACATTGCTAGAGATAAATATGGTGTACTCCAAACGGAAGTTCTCATCAAATCTAATGACTGATTCCAGCAATGTTATGTACAACAGAATGTATGTTGAAATTTCATTCGAAGTTTCAAACAATGGTCAGTAGGTACCTGAATTCATCCATTAGCGACAGAGCCTTGATTCCTCCCCACAATGTGCCCGTTAGAAATTCGACGGGGGATGAAATGTTCGGGATGTAAGGAAATCTAAGAAGAAAATCTAGTTCGGGCTGTGCTATCGCGCCGTCCTTTTGTAAAATCTACAACAAAGAACGGAGGAGAGGATCGTTGAGGTGAATTGGAATTGGATACTGTTTCCTGGCTGTCTCTGTAGTGAGTGTTAGCCACCGACGGTTGATGTTTACGCACTGCCAACAGTGTAATGAACTTCTAACCGATGTTCCTACACCATAATTACTGCATATTTACAAAATCGGAGTATGGACAATTTTATCTCTCCTGTGTTTCTTCTGATGTTGATGCATTTTTTCCATATCTCCCGGGATGCATAAAAACTGGCATTTTGGCGAGTCGTCTGCACTGATTTGGTAAAGAGGCGTACAGAGGTGGTCGTGTTATTACCGAGGGAATGGCATATTAGGCTGAAAATTCTGTACGTACCTACCTCTCTCAACTTCTATCACAGTGAGTATCATTGATTATTGCTGATAAAAAAATGTAAGTACCTAAACATCACAACATACAGAACGCTTATAAAACAAACATAATATGAAAAAAAAAGTTGATATATGAGGCACATAATACAATAGGTTCCTAAATGTTATGTATCATAGAGTGTATAATTGGTTATGAACAATTAAAAACGTAGGTACCTACCTAAACCCAAATGTTACTCTTCGATTACGCCCACCAGAAATAAAGTCGATTAAAGGAATCAAGTTATTTTTTCTTATTATAGGTATTGCAAAAACTAGGCTAAATTAAGATCAGGAACTATGTAGGTGCATTTCAGAATGAAGAATAATCCATTTCATAGTCGAGATTTGATTGGTATATGTCACTAGTATCATTGAGAAACAACAATTACCTTCTTAGAAACAACAACAACTTACATGAGCCTCGACGTGTTTTCATAGAATAAATTTTATGATTTGAAAGCACTCCTGCAACCACAGTTTAAAAATGTGAGAATGTAGATAATTCCATTCCCTCTCTTAATTCAACTCATGAGTGTGCAACCGGGAAGGTCGTATCGGGAGGCAAACTATTCAGGTACCGATGCCATACGAAAAGGTTGGAGCGAAATCAACCTGCAGACTACTTCCGGAAACACAAGAACCCGGTGTACTAAACCTCTCTTTAATTTCAGGGTGATGGTTTTCGAAGGGTATGTCGCGCGTCTATAGCAAAATGCACTTTGTGTGTCTATAGGAAGCAAGTCTCTAGAAGCAAGTATTCTAATAGCATAGATACAACAATAACACAGTTATAACTCACTTGTATAGCTAATTGAGATGTAAATATTAGTTTATCACTTTCAAAGAGACCTCTGGTCGTATACATGAATGCTCTCAAACTGATGCTGTCTGTCAAATATGAGACTCGCTCATTGACGTTGGCCGATTTGATTGCAGTTGATATAGCACTTTGGAAAACCATGTTGAATGCCTGTAAAAATTAACATTAAATTTAGTCATAGCGTATCCAATATTTCACCTACAGCAGCTGATTTGATTGGTACATAGATTTTAAAAAAAAACCTCCCTCCCCATCTAAGTGTCTACCGAATATGACAATGTAGTACATAAATGTGATGAGGCTGATAAGCTATGTGGTGTTCCTCAATGGTATGGTAGGTTTGGATGGGAAGGAAGCGAATACTCCGCGGTTGTCACCACAGCGAGTATTAGTTGCTCCTGAGGAGTCTTTTGCTAACGCCCCGCGGTTGTAACCACAGCAGGCGTTAGTTAGAAGGATAGGAAGGGAACCAATACCCCGCGGTTGCCACCACAGTGAGTATTAGGTGCCACCGTAGGGGTCTTTTGCTAGCACTCCGCGGTTGTCACACAGCGAGTGCTAGAGGAAAGCGAGGAAGGCGCCAGGAGGAGGGTAACTAATACCCCGCGGTTACAACCACAGCGAGTATTAGGTGCTCCTTAGGAGTCTTTTGCTAGCACATCACGGTTGTCACCACAGCAGACGCCAGGAGGAAGGAGATGAATACCCCACGGTTTCCACCTCAGCTGGTATTCTAGAAGGAAGCACCCCACGGCACAGTTGTCATCCCAGTGAGTGCAGGAGAAGGGTAAGGGTACGTTCAGAACGCGGAGGGAAGAGGCAGGCTTGAGGGTCGATGTCGCTATCGATGGCTATTGCGAGAAAACAAATACAAAGAAATGATTGCGGGCGTTCAGAGCAGAGAGGTCGCGGTAGCGCTAGGAGGGTCGCTGATGGGTCGATGGTTTTGATTTTCAAACAAACTTGATCGAGGGAGGTCGATGTCGGGATGTCATCGCGGCTCCCTGGACTGTGATTGGTTCCAGCTTCTCCTTGGATGAAATTGGCGCAAGGTGGAAGGAATGGTATGAGTATTTCTCGTCCAGTTTACCCTCGATCAATGAAAGTATAATAATGGAAGGTTTCCTTTGACATTCGTAAATATGCGACGCACTTCTCCGGATCCTCTTCCACTTGAGGCAACAAATGGTGAAATTCCCCATATTTCACGCGTTTTTCCGTTATATGGTGGTTCCGGAATCTTCTGTTGTTTAAATTTCCGATAACAAACAATTTGGCTGCTATCGACATCTCATCACTAGAATCACTTGTCATGTTGACGGTTCGATCGTGAATGAGGTTATTTCTATCCCCGAGAGCCTCTCTCCTGACCTCTTCATCGACCACTTTGTTCTGAACGGACTAGCCAGGATGGAGGATGACTTGTCATCCTCCCTCTGCCTCGACCCTCCATCCTGCCTCTTCCCTCCGCGTTCTGCACGTACCCTAAGAGAGAGAGAGAGTGTGGAGGTGTGAGGTGTGAGAGAGAGTAGTCGCATATAAGAGTGTAATCGGTCGAATGAGGAGCTGGGCTAGCCGGGGTGCCCCTTTGCACTCGCCCCCTGTCCAGCAACGGCCGTTACAACCGTTGAGGGGCGATGGAGTTCGTTGGAAGGGACCCTTTTCCTACTTTCCCCACGGGGTCACTCAGCTCGTCGTTCCCCTCGTTTATCTGGTTATCTAAATGTAAGAATTTGAGGGGTACCACGAGAAGCTACATTTCTACTCGCTGCGAAACTTTCATATTCACCACGTGAGGCCGTCATTTTCCTCCTTCATCACTCTCGGAGCGGTGTAACTAGGTGCATATATATTATCAATTAAAAATAGTTGATAACAAGATGAATGAAGTAAAAGTCGTTATAAATCCAGCAGATAGTTCTGTTCGGACTAATAACATCGAAATTCCAGCGTGGAGGAAAAACTTCGATGTGACGAAGGTAATTCTAATTTAATTTGAGTGGTAGTAATTCGATTAACAGTAATTTACTAATCTAAGTAGGTAATTTGATACTCGTTCCTAATTATTTAATGGCCAAAGCTGTGTCAAAAAATCAGCAGGTCGTTAAAAATAAGTGAAAATGGAAAACATTAGAGTACCTACCTTGAGAGAGAATTGATAAAGTGGATTTATGATATTCAAGTCATTCATTATGAAATAGAGTATTGAAGCTCGTGTAGCAACTGGTCTGTACATTTCCCTGGCAACGTCAATTTTCTCCGAAGTAAACTTTGATTCATTGACTTTGATTTCCACACTTTCCGCGGTTTTCTTGGTCGATTCGAGCTTCTCAACTAGCTCTTTGTCTCGCAAGATGTCCGGTCCTGCAGCTGAGAGTCTTTGCAGCAGTTCATCCTCGAGTTGTTTTAGTTGAATTTTGAAATTATTCTGCTGCTTCGTGAGGGAACCCTGAAACACGAGAATTATTATCAAATGTTGTACTAGTAATTGGGTAAATGACTGCATTGAGCGAATTTCACCAATTTGGGAGAAGGTTATAATAAAACCTAACCTACCTTCAAAGTTTCTAAATCCGGCCTTTCTTCCTTGACCACCTCAGCCAACAGCTGCTCCTCAAGGCCGTCCTTGGTCACTGTAAAGTTGATAAGGGTTGTTTGCGCCTGAATCTCAGGCTGATAATGGGGGTTAGCTAATTTAGTTTGAAGAATCAATCGAAATGTTTGATGAAAGTCGATTTCACGATCGCCGATTTTGAGGACCCTGCAAAGATTTTTGTTTAAATCGATGCATTGATATAAACTGATCGAATCAAACTGACAACATAATCTATTAGTATATCATGCAAAATTGCTGTAGGTGCCTTCTATTCAATTTAATTTTGTAGTGATTGGGAGTCGGATAGACGAGTCGATCGCATTTGAGAGAATGGTTGTTTATTGGTGGCACCCTGGCTCTTTTATATTCCCCTTGACAAGGTCAGAGGGGGGTCGGGGGGTCCCCACTCTGAGTAATAGCATGTTCAGACACAATTTGAGTTGTGGAGGAGCAGCCGATCACAACACTGCTCCCCCCAGAATTTAAGTAATTTTCAATTTTAATTAAATTTTGTTGATGTCGCTGTGGCTGTGGCCGGGCGTGGGAGGTGCGTGTGTTGGGTTCGTATGGTCTGTCCGGGTGGCTGCTGTGGTCATTGTCGTGGGGTGGCGGTGGTTCGAGGCCGATTAGTGGCGTGGGTGCCGGTGCGGGCGCGAGGTATCCCGCCGGTGTCGTATGTGGCTCGTGCGGTAGCTCGGGCGCTGTTGTCGGGGGCGTTGCTGCGTCTTGATGGATCGTGAGTGGCGTACGGTAGATCGTTCGTGGTAGCGTTTTGTGCTGTTGAAATCTGCGTGTCGGCAGTCCACGTGAGCGTGCGGTCGTGATTCGATTGTGCTTGCGGCGAGTTGAAGACGTAGAATCGTAGCGGCTCGTGGAGTGGTTCGATGCTGCAAATTAGTGAGGCCACGGAACGTGCGTTGGTTGAGATCAATTTGCGCGGTGAGTCGGTAGTCCACGTGAGCGTGCGGTCGTGATTCGATTGTGCTTGCGGCGAGTTGAAGACGTAGAATCGTAGCGGCTCGTGGTGTGGCTCTATGCTGCAGTGATCTGGACCATGCAGGTTCGGAAGGTTTAATGACCCCCGCCGCTAGTAATTCGCCGAAATCCGGGGGTTTTCGGCGAAGTTTCGCATGGCACGGGGGTCCCTTCGTGACGATCTCGTGTGCGTGGTTCGGTGCGTCGCGTGTATTGTTGGAAGGTTCGTAGCCGTCGAAAAGGGCTGGAAACCGGGGCTCATTCGCTGTCGTTCTCGTCGGTGATCGCCGGTGTCGTCTACTGTGAATCACTGTTGTTTCTTCGGCGACGGTAGCCGCTTGAAGAGTTGGTGCGAATGGGAGAAGGCGATCAGCGTGTTTGGCGAGCCGGGTGATGTCTTGTTCTTCGTGGGCCGCAATGTGAAGTCGAAAATTCTCGTGGGGGGCTCTTAGAAAGACGTGTCGGACGAGTGGTGCGGGTGTGTCGGCCGGAAGTGCTCGGGTGAGTCGGCGAGCGAGGATCGATGGTAGTTCGTCGTCGGATGTCGGCTGTAGGAGGGCGGTGAGCCGTGAACCATCTGAAGGTGCGTGTGTCGCGAGAAGGCGTGTTTTGAGCGTCTGGTAGCTACTGGTGTTCGAGGGGCTGATGTCGGCGCAGAGGTCCGCTTGTCGAGGTTCGAGAGCGAGGAAGGCTTGGGTGAATTTCGCATGTGGCGTCGTGAGGCCTTCGTGTGCGAGGATGATCTCGAGTTGGGCGAACCAGACGTGCGGAAATGCGGGGTCAAACGGCTGGAGCTTGAGAAGTGAAGGAGCGCTCGCTTCGGGTGTCTTGCGGTTTCTGCTCGGTCATCTTCGTTTTCTTCGTAGGTGCCAGTCCGTTGAGGTGTCAGCAGGAAGTGTGCTCGGCGCCGGCGTCCGTTTCTTTATATAAGGATCGGTGATGGTGGGGCGAAGTAGCGGGAGGCGCTGCGATAGCCGTCGAGGTGGGCGTCGGAGTGGGGCGCCGCTGTGGCGTCGGTGGGGGCCGCGCGTGGTGGGGCTCGTTGAAGCGGAGGCGGGGCTGCGTTGCTGTCAAACGGCGGGCGCTGGCGGTGGAGCTCACACGTCGGATGTCACCAGTGTAGTGATTGGGAGTCGGATAGACGAGTCGATCGCATTTGAGAGAATGCTTGTTTATTGGTGGCACCCTGGCTCTTTTATATTCCCCTTGACAAGGTCAGAGGGGGGTCGGGGGGTCCCCACTCTGAGTAATAGCATGTTCAGACACAATTTGAGTTGTGGAGGAGCAGCCGATCACAACAAATTTATTCAACAAAAACATTTTACAATATTGTATGAGATCGAGTTCATCAGTCAATGCATTGATGCTTCTGGTTTCTGTATGCTTTTGTATGGACTCCAAAATGTGATGGCGTCCCCGCGCTCTTAATGTGAAGACCACGGGGAGGGGGGGAGGGACAACACCGTTCACAAAATTAGTCCTGGATGAGGACATATCTCTGATAAACCACTCTCCCTCAGGCTCTTTCGATATGTTAGAATCGAGTATACTCGCCCTTCTCCTTTTCTTTTGGATTATTATTTTCATTAAAGAACCATTGGAATCGAGCATGAAAAAAAAATTCTCCCCCCCCCCCACCCATCAAAATTTGATGGTTTACGTTTCAAGGTACCTATGTAGAATCGAAAACTGCAATAAAAATATTTCTGTCTGTCCGCCGTACGCCGTACGGGCCACTTTTCTTAGTTACCATGAAACAAAATTGATGAAATTCGGGTTATAGGTTCCGTTCGGGGTTTAGTTGGTCCTCGAAGCTCGACGTTACTGTAGGTCATCTCTAAGGGGTTCAAAATAGGGGTTGAAATTTTCAGAACGCCGTAGCTCGAAAACTTTCGACAGAAGGGTATGGTTTTTTTTTACGCTATTAAATTTGTCTTGAGCTAAAGAATTTTTTCAGACCAACCGGAGCATCGTACGTCCAGCCGTTCGTGAGCACCAACAAGCTTCGTCGACACGATCGTGAATCAAACGGTATAAATCCGGCCCGGATATCATAACTACGGAGCATCTGATTATGATCAAGGATGGCTGTATGAAGTCGAGTTGTTTGTTCTGCGATATTATTTCATTTGATAAGTGATGGACTATTGGATTTTGTTGGTAGGTACTTGTGAAACTTGAACAAACGTTGAAGTATTATTGATGGGTAAATTATTACACAATGGCAAATTATTGCACGCCGGCAAATTATTACACATTGTTAAATATTACACCACGGTAAATTATTACACAACGGTAAATTATTACACAACGGCTCATCTACCCAGAAGAGGCTGGATTTTGTTGATAGGTACTTTTGCAACTTGAACAGCCGTTGAAGTATTATTGATGCGTAAATTATTACACAATGGCACATTATTACACGACGGTAAATTATTACACCACTGTAAATTACTACACAACGGTAAACTATTACACAATGGCTCATCTACCAAGAAGGGGCTGGATTTTGTTGATAGGTACTTTTGCAACTTGAACAACCGTTGAAGTATTATTGATGGTCAAATTATTACACAACGATTCATTATTATATCTCCGTAGAAGGGGAACCTATACAGGTAAATTTATTACACAACGGTTTAGGTAGGTACCTAGTAACGAGTACGGGGTTAGGTACTAACCTACGGAGGGTCCGTGATCTACATAATATGTATAGAATATTACATATTGTTAGGAAAGATGATGCGACGAGAACGGTTTTTCTGAGACTGAACTTTTTATTAACAACGAAACAACATCAACAATAACAATAATAATAACTTCAACAACCTAGCTAATACTACAGCAGGTTCATGGTCTGGGCCACTTTGGTCACCGACGTACAATAAGCAGCCTGCGGACCAGTTGCTACTGGGTGGGGATGCATAAAGATGTCCGTCGTTTTTGTGAAGTTTGTAATGTCTGCAACCGACGGGGGAAGCCAATAAAACAGAAGGCACCAATGAAGACTTACACAGTGGGTGTGCCATTTGAAAGGATTGGAGTGGATTTCATTGGGCCTTTACCTTTGAGTCATCGGGGAAACAGGTACATTGTAGTAGCAGTTGACTACTTCACTAAGTGGCCTGAAGCTTTTGGAGTGCCTGATATCAAAGCAGAGACTGTGGCGCACGGACTCATAGACAATCTGATCTCAAGATTTGGTGTTCCAAGAGCACACGGATCAGGGAAGGTCATTTGAGTCAACAGTCTTCAAGGAGGTGGTTAAAGTATTGAACATCCATAAGACACGTACCACACCACTTAGACCACAGAGTGATGGGCAGGTCGAACGCTTCAATCGAACACTGTGGGAAATCTTGTCCAAGATCACAGATAACCACCAGAGGGACTGGGACGAGAAATTGGCCCTTGCATTGTTAGCGTACCGAGGGACAGAACAAGCAACTACTGGATTTTCTCCTGCCCGCCTCTTGTTCGGCCGAGAAATCAATCTCCCCCTCCATCTTCTGTACGGCACTCCCCCAGATGGAAACAGCAAGACAGAGTTTGCAACTCGTTTGGAGAACGAGATGGCAGAAGTCCACGATTTAGCTCGGCAAAGGTTGCAAAAAGCAGCAGCAGCATCAAAGAAACGATATGATGTGAAGCGCAAAGAGCCTACGTTCAAAGCAGGGGACCAGGTCTGGTGCTATACACCTCGAAGAGTAGTAGGACGCTGCCCGAAGCTAGATTCTCCCTGGACTGGGCCCTGCGAGGTCATCACCGTAATCTCGGACGTGATCTACCGGATCCGCATGGCAAATGGAAGGATGTCCGTGGTCCATGCAGATCGACTACGCTCATTCAAGAAGGGGGATGATGTTAGGTAGTGTTAGGTAGCTAGGTTGTTGAAGTTATTATTATTGTTATTGTTGATGTTGTTTCGTTGTTAATAAAAAGTTCAGTCTCACAAAAACCGTTCTCGTCGCATCATCTTTCCTAACATTGGTGTCAGAAGTGGGATCTGCGACATGTATACACGGTCACGTGCTAGAGCTGTGGGCTCTACGGCCAGTGAGACTGGGGCCACCACTAGTTCTCGGCCAACCGCATCCAACCAAGACATTCGTGAGGGCGGAATGCTAAATTCACCACCGTCCAGGACTGCTGACCCGCAGGGCTCACCACCACAAGATTTAGGACACCCAACGCCTCGAAGGGATGAATTCAGTACCGAAAGCAGTTTGGCAAGCAGCTGTCCACTCATAATGGCATCCCTTCTCCTGTAAGGGGTACAGAGCAGATCCCACTTCTGACACCAATGTTAGGAAAGATGATGCGACGAGAACGGTTTTTGTGAGACTGAACTTTTTATTAACAACGAAACAACATCAACAATAACAATAATAATAACTTCAACAACCTAGCTACCTAACAATATGTTATATAGAAGGGTTATCTATACGGAGACCTGTGATCTGTGACAGGAGGGTATTCTGTACAAAATAATAAACCGTTGTGTGGGAATTTGCAGCGTTTTCCGCCTTGTTGCGAAGAAGGCACCACAGCGCATTCACTTCTTCCCCTTGCATTGAGGAAAGCTGGATGGGTGTGATTTATCGGCCCGGCAAAATAGAGGTTACTCCCTACATAAAAGGCGGGCATAACAGCTTTTAATTCAAACACACGTCCAAAAAATACTTCGCACATCAAAAAAGGGAATCGCACGGCTAATTTGGGAGTCGCACGGCTAATTTGGGTACGCCCGTCTAATAAGGTGATTCAACGTTCAAATTTGTTATTGCCCTTCCAGAAATTGATTATAACGGCAGAAGAAGGATTCTCACAGTAGAAATGTCCAACTCCACATCAAATAGCTGAGCGAAACCCCTTTTTTGCTGTGCCAACCCCTTTTCTGATGTGTGATTGAATAATACGCTGGTATTGATCACCTATTTAGCCGTGATTGGAGTCAATATTGACGTTTACTTTATGCTGGGAGTTTTACTTTTTCTGAAGTGAAGATAATCTTTTTAGATGGAGATTCGCAGAAGGGAAAATACCTTTTTTTGCCGTGCAGTTAAATATATCCCAAGCTGGATTAGGACTGATCCTCTCCGTGTTGCTTCAAGGAGGGGGAAGTCGCCCTGCCCATCTAAGACAGATCTCTCATACTTTTCGTCTGTACGACCAGTCTGGCAGACCGGTCTGTCTGATCGATCTCCTCCGTGTGAAGGCGCCCTAAACCGTGATAGACCCTTGACGAAGCACCTTAATGCGGATTTCTTGTAAGTACCTTCCACAATTTTTCCTATCTACGAATTCTGCGTTGTATATTCTGTGGGGCGCATACTACCATAGAAACTGAAGTGCCGAGAGGGTTGTGGGGCGCGTACTAATATAGCAGCACCCTTATCATTAACCTAGTTTAATTTGGCTGGCTATACAGCTTTCATTATTTGCAAGTTTTAAGAATTCATTGTATCTGTTTTAAACTGTCTTATGGGTGTGAACAAGTCATTACCTGGATGTGATATGTGAAGCAGGTTGTAAGCGTTTGCCCGTGCTGTTCTAATTTTAGCTAATTAGCTTTCCTAGTAAATAAATATAAAGGCTTTTGTACATGATAAGCACCCGATTCACATATTATGCCGAGTACATCGAAATACTTATACAAACAGGTAACTTACAGGGTCTGAGATTTCGTGGCTAGTCGTAATGTTGTGTTCATCACTATGGGAATTCTTTGTATAGGCACTGCCTCATGTTATACCTACCAAATAGTAGTAGGTATCTTTTTTTTTCCTTACCTTCCTTTCCTAATGAGATTCCTCCCGAGGAGATTGTCAAGTACAGGATCAATGGATTCCTGAATGTTTTCTATCAGGAGAACAGCACCTTCGGATATGGCTCTTTCTATTTTATCCAAATATTGTTTTTGGCCTAGCCTTATAACTCGTAGTTGACTTCCATATTTCGCTTTGATCCATTTGATTCCCTGTAACTACACCAGAGAAACTCGTTCTAATCACCACATAAAGCTTTTATCTACTGAAAATGCATAATTAAAAAAAAAATTAACACTGAATGAATGAAATGCAGTAAGGATTGTAGGCAATTACTTTAGAGGATAGTTTAAACAAATTATGATGTTGAGTTTGAAAATTCTTTTTTTAACATAGAAATTCTAGAACTGACTTGGAAACTGTAATTTTGACTTCGAAATTCCGAATTTAATTTTTTAAACTTGATCTGACTGCGGGCGGGCACACTTTGAGCTTGACCGTCATATTTGCTACTCAATCAGTGGCCTTGAGATAATAATAATAAGAGTTATAAGTTAATAATGCATAGTCATAGTTTACTAACTTGTGGGTCGATCATGAGAGGCCACCTCTCCGAGTTGGTGAGAATGGTGGCGTTTTCAGCAGACATTCTATCGTTCGGAAGTCCTTCGTTGTTCCACGCTGCGACTTGTGCGTCGTCAGTTAGCATCGTCATTGGGTCAATATCTGGAGTGCAGGGTATCTGAGGCTGGAACAGTTACTTTGTTTATTAAAACCAACGGAGAATACTATATTCATATTGTCATGGTACCCTTAAAATATACTACTCCAAATGTGTAAATAAGATTGTTACCAATAAAGACACGGAGAAGGCGAGAGGCGAGCTGCGTGATGCAAAGGGCAGAGCCAGGGAGCCCAGAGCCCTTCGGGGGAGGGTAGAGGCGCCTTTATAAGGCGCCCAGCTCGCCATTCTACCGATCTTTCTCGAACCAGAGCCTTCTCTCTCACTCTCTCTCTCTCTCACCTTACCTCACATCTCTTTCATCTCACCTTTTTCCCTAACCTTAGATATCCAACTTGGTGAATAAACCTTTCTGGATATCCTTCCACAAAAGATCCCACCGTGGTGACTAAGCCAATCTGGGCACTTCCACTGATATCAAATGTGGTGATAAACCTTTCCGGATATTATCTCACCCAGCACCCGACATTTCCTCTCAAACCTACCTCAAACAACCATTCACCACACATATAATATTCATACAGCATCCTGAGAATGTTGACACAAACCGCACTGTCCTTCTTCAAGTACCCAGTTCTTTTTCTATGATTTTTCAAAGTTTCCGAATAATTCTGACGTTATATGGCAAACGCCGGCCGCACGATTCATGTTTAGTCAGGTGTTAGTTTTGTTAGGTTCGTATCTAGAAATAATCCGTGTCTCTCAGTTCGATCGGCATGTACTTACCTTACTCAGTTCATTACACAGTTTCAAGCGATGTGTTAATACAGTCGGTGTCCAAAATAGGCAGTGACGTATTTTTTTGTTACCTAATAATTATAAATTCTGTTTCCACAAAGTTCTGTCAGGTGGACTCAAAAGGTGGATATGTCCGGAGAAAAGGAAGTTGGTTGCAAAGCTTTTTTAAAAACTGAAGATGGCGGTAATGTATTGTGGTGAACGTTGCCATGCATCGATTGAAGACGCAAGTGTCTGCATGTTTAAAGCCATTCTTAACAATAAATTCAATGCCATATAAACAATAAGAACAGCGATAAAACTAAAGAAAACGCTGAAAATTATTACACATTTTTTTATATTTTTCTGCCTATTTTTTTCCCTTGTACTGTGACTACCTACCTAGTTTTTTTGAGGGGGTCAAAAATGCGCAAACTTGAAATTTGTTATCACACTCAGATATCCGAAACTATTCAACCAATATATTTAAACTAATATACAGAACACCCGCGTATACCGTCGTATTGCTGAACAATGATTGACGACAATGTAACCGACAAAAGTTCGGGCTATCTCAATCTCGGCAGACCACGTGCATCGTATGAGGCTGTTTTTGAATGCCTAGAGACGTACGTCACTTACGATAAGTAGCTAAATACGTAGATGCGCCTCTTTAAGACGAATCCGACGGCTACAATAACTCAAAATCGCAAAAAATGGCGCTTGATATATTCTGCCTTTCAGGGGACTTACTCATTCATTAATGTGTCAGACGTATCTACCTTGGATACATGGTAAAAGTTCCAAATTTCGCCAAAATGTTCGTATTGCCAAACAAAAGGATGATTTCGAAGATGATAAATTTTCAACAATTCTACGGGGATCAAATTTGAGTTTTTAGGGGGTCAAAAATCGGTAGAAACTACTGAAATCGCGAATTATGGATATAAAATCACTGAAAGTGGTATGGAAGGGTGAGTAAAGACAGAAAATGACAACTTCAGTTGTTTTTCATACAGAATTTTTTTTTTTATTATTTTTTTTTTAATCTTATGCCTCGACGGTTTGCGGCAACTTCGGCCATTCGTCTTCTCGCAGCCCAATATAACGTCGAGTTTCTGATGTAAATACAATTTTCGGCCTCCAAGGATGCACGGACGTCTTCAAGCTCTGGACAATCACCCAGATGCTGACCATCCATGAACCCGCCTCCACAGAGCACACAATCCGGGCTCTGAAATACACCTATTCTGTGCAGGTGGCCCTGGAGGTAGTCATGGCCCGTGGTTAGCCTAAAACAGGCTACAGCTACCCGTCGAGGAAGGTTATGTGGAATCCGTCCGTTCTGTACAGTCAGTGATTGCCACTTCCTACCTTCAGCTTCCCGCTGCTGCCTTACTTCCAAAGATTTCATAATACAGGTCTTAATAGCTCTTTTGGAAGTGTGGTACGTGACGCTATTCTCAAATTGGGCGGAAAGGGGTTTTTCATACAGAATAGGGGTCAAATTTGGATTTTTGGGGGTCAATATTAAGTCACCTGACATTGTGTGGGATGGTGATACACGATAGAAAGAGGGACTATTTTGACGATAACAATATTTTTTCTAAAAAAAGAATGGGTCAAATTCAACTTTATGAACGTCAAAAATCGGTAAAAAATTGCAAAAATCACGAAAAAAATATATACTTTAACAAAAAGTGGTATAGTTTCTCGCTATATAATCTTTTTACATAATAGCAAGAATATTTCTTTGAAAATTCGCTCTTATAGTCATGCCGCATGACCGGAACTTTTATTATTAAATCGAAGATGTTGTTGAAGATTTTAATTTTAATTTGACTGATTTATTCATTTCATTCATTCGTTGCATTTCATTTTTTAAAAGCTCATACTTTTCGGAACACTATAAGTAGGTATATCTTGGAGAGGAAGTGTAGGAAGAATCCGACCGCTAGGTACTTTTTTTTACAATAGGTAGAAGTAGCATTTCAGCGGATTTTCGGAGAGAATAAGCTATTGCGATTTCACCCCTGAAGCTCCTGATTCAGCTCATCACATTACGAAGGGGGCAAGAAAAAATAAGGTGAACATTGTATGATTGTACCTGTACGACCAGCTGAGGCCCTATGCAATACTTGATTAATGCTGTGCTACGGGTTAAAATTGTTTTCCCTTGGTCGATAACTAAGGTAATGAAAAAAACCATCGCTCAAAATCGAAATCAATTAAACCCCCTAAAACTGCCTATCAGCTGTACTCATCTTGGCCCTCGATATTACTACCCCACTAATTGATTTAATTTTTTAGTGTGTACCCACACTCCTTACTTAACTATTTTAAAATCGTCATTTGAAAACCAATGAAATTTATTATATGAAAGTGGGTATAGGTACCGCTTGTTCTAGAGACTTCAAACGTACAATGGACAGCCTGAACGCATCGATAATACTGATATTGCCTACCTTAGTAAGTATTTAGAATTCACTCCATTCATCTTTATTTTTAAATTATCTTTTGAGAACTAACTGAATAAATAAGGAAGTGTATTTCTGATATAATTCCGCTTTCTTTGAAGGCTTAAAAATTACTGTGGCAAGGGATGAAGCGTCGGAAATACGGACTTATCTGGATGAATAGTGAAGGATGGCAACCCTAAACCAATGCGAAATGAAGTGTTAAAACATTTTTGAATACATGTTGCAAAACTTTACCTTGCATTTTATCAACTGTGGCTTCCAGTGTTGTTCCATCAGTTCTTCTCTGTATCTTCTGGTGAAACACCCCACGTACGAAATGAACGCTGTGACTAATATAATGTCTCCTGGTAGGGTTGTTATATTCCCAGACAGCCTGTACAAAAACATATATTTAGAAAAAACATTTTCAGTGCTGACTATTGTACTTAGTGTTAAATAAGTATATAAAAATAAAACGTACTAACGAAACTTGTTAGATAGAAGGCGTATATAATGATATTGATGTTCTACAAGTACCTACTGAACTTCTCGATTCTGTGAATCTATGAATGACCCGACCCCTATCGATCGACTGAATCAAAAGAAAGAGAATTTTATCAATCTAATTCCTACTTCTTGCGACCGACCCTCAGAAGCTGGGTTTGACAGAAGTCGAGAAGAAAAGAACCAGATACAAGTACAAATCCTTTTCAAGGTTATTCTTGCAATCTACGCACATTTGGGTCAAGTTGCGCTATGATATTATAAAAGTCGACATTCATGTACACCGAGGGAAACCGACAACATTGACAGTTAGTTCCGGTCCCTACGTAGTTTCAGTGATGAGGATCAACGCCAGAACACATTTTGGTTTACTATTTTCACTGTCGAATCTTCGGAATCGAGCATACACATTTTTAAACACCCGCCTTAAAATTTTATGGGTTGCTTTTCAAGGTAGGTACGCAGAATCTGAAAACGGAATTTAAAAAAAAATTGTGTCCGTCTAACGTACTTGGCACTTTCCTTAGTTACCACGAACCAAAATTAATGAAATTTGGTATGTAGGTCCCATTTTGTGTCCAGTTGGCCCAAAAAGTTCGGCGTTAAAGGAGAAGGAGACGATGGAAAATGCATATTTATGTTACTGTACAATCACCGACCGTTAGAGAGCTAACTATATGGAATATGGTGGAATGGAATTTTTGTCGTGTCTGTCTCGGTGCTGTGTGTGCGCGCATGCGTGAGAAGGTAGATGTCCACCACAAAAAAACGACCCTACTAATTCAGGGCCTTACGCTCATAAGAATTCAGTGATCCACGCAGAAGGGGTATCTATACAGGGTAATAATAAACCGCTGTGTAATTATTTGCAGCGTTTTTCCATTGAGGAACTGAGAGAGTTTGAACTCCCAACTTTTCAGTCCACAAGCGGAAAGCCAACTGCTTCAACTTACAAGAACTCTTCCTCATGAGCCAAAGAGCTAAAATAGGTTTTCGATAAACACAACAAGCTGAAAGATGCGGCGCGGCGGACCCTAAGAAGCCCACATCCACTGGAAAAAGAGAAACCTCAAACAAACTGAAATTTGTTCTCCATCTACCATCCACGTTCTAGTGCCCAACACCGTTGAGCACACTCCACAGTCATCGATGATTTTCTGCGAATATACAGGAAAACGAGAAGTTTTTTAAAATTGTTCATTTGCGGTCTGGTTTACCGAAGGTGACGATGGTTTATCGGGTTAGTAAAGTACCAAAAATGCCAAAACCAGGGGAGAACAGCCGAGGCGAAGGAGCACTCCACACCTCAGTGTACGCTATATCCAGGAGAGTCTGGCCAGAGCCCGCTCCGGCCGAGGAGGTTCGGCCATTTCCGCCTGTAGGCGCTACCTCCCTGCTAGTATCAGAAGCCACTCCTCGTTTAATAGAGAGATTGGTGCTCAGTGGTACCGACACTGATTTCGAAACGGTAGACCATTGGTTCGAGGCTAGATTCGAAGAAAGTTCTTTGTCCCCGACGCTTTCGAAAGATCAGTTTTTGTTGCGTGAGGGCTTCGAAACCATGATTTTCTTGACTGATCATTGGTTTGAACAGCTTCTAAAATTATTATTTTAATAAACGATTGATGGAGTAGTACCTATGTTCTTTACTTTCTTAGCGAGTATGTACCTACCTGCCTAAACCAAGCTGTTTAGACCCAAGTTTTCGCTGCACAAATAATAATCGTTGCCAGATAAGTTACCAATATTTAGGGGCCATAACATTAGTGGCGACTAAATTTGCAAGGAAATGGTATATTTTTAAAAAGCCATTTTGCCCACACAAAAATTTGGGAGGGCAACGAAATGAAAATAACGGTAACATAAGCAAACAAATATATTTTATTAATTTACGAGATTCCAATTCACAGCTTATTCTTGAGAAATTAGGTACCTATGGAACTTCTGACTATTCCCATAATAATTATCACAAAATATATAGGTTTTTCATTGGAGAAATTAACGATAATGACAAAATTATACACTAGTCTCAGTATTACCCACCCTCTTAAAAATGTTATTCTAGAGAAAGCTTATCAAACCACAATACGTAGTACAATTTAGTCTCTTTTAGGTTATAACTAGGCACTTAGATTAGTGTTATAATACTAGTAGATATATTATACCGGTTCAGGCGCATGAGTATGTGTCCGAAAACGGTATGCGGGTGCACGGGCTCGAGCTGGAGGATGGCAGGGGGGGGAGGGGGCTTGAGGCCTGAGCTAGTGGCTGGTGGGGGGGAGCAGGGGGCTTGGGCTGGAGGAGGGTGGAGGGGGCTGGGAGAGAAGCGATGGGAAACATTAGTCGTCCTTTTATCTACAAACGGCGTTAGCGCCAATGCTAGTCAACAGGAAGGTGACGAAGCGCTTATCTTGAAAGCGGTAAGGAAAAAAAAAAAACGAAGGAATTTCAACTGCGGGAAACATTAAAGTAAATGAGATGAGGATATTGCCGTTTTTAAAAAAAAAGAAGATTATTCTTCCACACGTTTATTTGCATCATTAATCTTCATTTTTCTCATCGCAAAAGTAATACAAAAGCATTTACAATAATTGCCCATTTTACATCGATTGCACGCGATTCCATCGATGTGTGCTTTAGGTTCCAGGAAGCATTCCAACTCGCAGCAAAATCTTGGTTTATATTTTGGATCGAGAAGACGTCGAACGTATGGGCAATCTGGGCGCCATCTTTCATGATCAGCAAACGGTTCATCCTCACTAGACCAACGATTCAATTTTAAAGTGCAAAACGGGCAAACGACGGTGTCGCCTGTATATGCCCATATGAAACCAGCTTCAGCCATCAATTGAAGATTCGGTAAACTGAACAAATGAAACGGGAAATCTTGGAAGGTTTTCATTCTTGCTTCTGACGAATTAAAAATTGTCTTCAGAGCCGAGGGAGCACGCTGGGAAGATGTCTCGGAGTCGACAGAGTTTGAGGTATGTTGCATCATCTCGCAAATTCTTACTGTACAAATTGTTGAGACACCACTTCACTT
Source organism: Leptopterna dolabrata (assembly GCA_954871275.1). Classification (NCBI taxonomy): domain Eukaryota; kingdom Metazoa; phylum Arthropoda; class Insecta; order Hemiptera; family Miridae; genus Leptopterna; species Leptopterna dolabrata. The sequence continues at coordinate 95,091,928 of OX940974.1, forward strand.
CGATACAGTCTTCAATAATATCACGTCTTGGTTTTATACCACTAATAGCTGCAATTCTTGCTCTTCTGAGTAGACGTAACGTACTGACAAAATCAACGGCTTCCGGATTATTGATAAGCGTCCAAAGCGGTTCGCATATAAACATAGCATACAAATAATCCTCAGACAGAATATGAAAAGCGTCCATGATACTGTTTAGACGTTTGAAATGCTACTGAAACAAATTCTTGAAAACCTTCGATCATCATTCCCCTTCTTTTTCTTCATCTTCTTCCAAATTCGCACCATTTGTGATTTTTACATCCTCCTCCCCCTCCTCATATTCCATCTTCAACAAATTATCGTTTCGCCTCGTTATCAAGCTCGAAATGAGCTCATACAAACGGGTTAGTATGGTGCTTTCGACACATTTTATTTCTAAAAGGTCAAAAATGTCTAAATTTGACCGCGTCACAAGATTAAAAAATTCGTCGTATTCGTACACATTATTCATCTGATCGAAAAAGTATATTTTTCCATTTATATATCTAAAAGAATTCTTTATATTATTGTATTATGGATTACTTGGATATGTTCTGGCGCAGTGGTCACCCTGCGCAGGTCACGGGATACTAAGCCCGCACGACACCAGATCCGCGATCCGCTGCCTCAGCTCCCCCTCACCCTTCCCCCTGCCAATCACCCTTCCCCCTGCCCCTCAAAGGCATGGCGAGTAAAATATTTGTCGCGAGGAAGACTCATACCCTCGATCTTCTGATTATGAGTCCACAATGTTAACCAGTAGGCTATGGAAGCCAGTTGAAAAGAGGTGTTTAAAAAGATGATTATACGTGGCTCTACCGGGAGACCTACCAAGCGGCGGCCGGGCGGGGAGGGGGAGCAGTGGCTGGGGGAGGAGGCTGGATATGGTGGGAAACATTAGTCGTCCTTTAGCGCCAATGCTAGCCGACAGGAAGGCAGCGGCTCGCTTATCTCTAAAGCGGTAAGGGGAAAAAATTCTTCTACACGTTTATTTGTATCATCAAATTATTTTTTAATTGACATAATTATTTCTCATTTTAAAAGAGACGCAGTTGGATTTACAATAATTATATGATTTAGAACAACAACAAGCGACTTCATCTACGTGAATCAGTGGTTCCATGAAACATTCCAGCTGGCAACAAAATCTGGGTTTATAATTCGGGTGTAGTATACGTCTGACGTGTGGGCAGGCGGGGAAAACCTCTCATGGTCGGCTGTACAACGAGATATTCTACTGGTTAGGTTCCGAATAAAAGCCTGCTATCTGAATCATATCTAGTGGTGGATGAGTCACAGTGTTGGCTCCCAAATCATTAACTCCACTCACAGCTGTAAAGTCTCTCATTTTATCCATAACGCAGTTTATAGTTGGAAGCAGAGTGATCAAACTGGACGTAGCCTTTGCACTTAATGTGATAGTAGAAGGCTCAGTATGTAGGAGACGATCCTGCCAGCTTGGATGATAACTTAGTATTAAATGCTGTTGCGGCGTACTACTCGCAGACATGTGTGTTCCATGAAAAAACGTAGCATCAATTTTACGATCTGCTTGCTGTAGCTTCTCACTGAACAGTTCCCAGTCATCAATACAAATGTAGAATGCCGCACCACGAGGTCTTCTTATCACAATCACAATTGTAGTCAAGTCAGACAGACCAATGACCAACTGTAGATTTTTCGCGCTATCAATGTTGAATGTGCTGGAGAGCATTAACGAGTCCATGATGATGATGATGGCGATTGTATACTAGTGGCTTACTCTTGCTGACCCGTATTTTTATAATGAACCATCCCCTCCCCATTGCTGTCAATAGCAAATTATTTTCTTATTTCTTAGCTTCATAGTGTTTATTTGCGTAAGATATCGTAACATAATCTTGAGGTGAATTGGCCTCCCCGCTGCCAAGTAGACGATATGTTCCAAAATGCAGAGTTCGAGTTTTATCATTTCTTACGAAGGGGAGTGAGCCTAGTGTAACAACATCTGACGTATTTATTGGGGGTTTCACATTAATCAATCGTTTTTCATTAAAATCAACTACATTAGGCTTGGCTGATATAATATGATTTTTCTTTATTAGTTCCTCTAATGCTGAATCCAGTTCCTTTACAATTATTTCGCTCACCAACTCGTTCAAAATATTTGACTCCGTAGAGCGAGGAGACAATTTCATGGGTTGAGATCCAAATCTGCTGATCGCTGACATGATAATGGTCATCAAGTGATTATGTTCAACTCTTTTAATTCTTCAATTATGGAAAATATTTCAGGGTCGTGAGAAGTATTTCCTGCTTGTTTTGAAGCAAGCACCAGACGTAGGCGATCGACTAATTCGTTGGGATCATCAAAGTAGACGTATCGTGGTCGTTCATTCACTACTCGAATAAATCCTTTTCCAGTCTTTTTAATTGCAAGTAAGTCCTTTAGTAGATACTTATACTTGTGCCCGCTCACATTGTATGGTCTCAATCTTGAATAACCCTGTCGAGCAACATCACTGTGTAAGATCAAATCTCTGTAGTTTGCACGATCAATGGCGGTGTATGTATCTGGATCTGGCACCTTTAGGAAAAGTAAATTGAGTAATCCTTCAGTTATTGGGTGTTTCACTTTATCATCCAAGTAGATATAGTCACGATCAAGATGTAGCTCCCGGTTTCCTAAACTGAGAGTACCGTTTGCATTAACTTTGGGTCCATATATAGTATCCAAATCCAAGCCCTTCTTGTCTCCTGTTATTAGAGCGAGTAAGAAAAGTCTGGCAAATGAGTGAAATTGACGAAATTGTGTCTCAATTTCCCTCTCCCCCTCCGGGGTTTTACTAGCTTCCTTCAACGCATTTTTAATTAGTGTATCCCTTCTTGGTGTACTTGTAGGTGGGGGTGTTGATGATACATTTTGTTGAATGGGGGGATTAGAAAAGATAATTTGAGATCCATCTTCTTCCGTTTTGATATAATCCCCCTCCGTTTCAGGCAAACTATCTTCTTCTGTTTCCATTTCTTCATTTTCTATAGCATTCTCAATCGGTGGCTGAGGAGATATCTTTTTACGTTTAATGCGCTTACGTTTCACCAAGAAACGTGGGCGGATATTGGTGCTGGCGATGGTTGGTGCAGGTGGATTAATCGTAGTAGGAGGGTGAACAACCTCTTTAAACAGATCTTTCAAAGGATGTAAAGCCATGTTCGTTTCAATTTTCCCCTGTTTCAGCAGTTTATATTTTTCCTTTACCGCTTTTTGCGCTTTTACTAGACGGGCTGTGACATGTTTCACCTCCTCTAATTTCATTTTGACTGATCTACTAAATTGCTCTGGGGTAATATATATACATCAAATCCCATTCGATAGCGACCATCATTCATGGCTCTGTCCAGGTCTACTAATAAAAAGCTATTTTTCGCCCAACACTGTGAACACATAGTTTTAAATTGTTCAAAATCTAAATCCCCCTGTATATGATCGTCATAAATATGATGTAAATTCAGTATATCCATTTTGAAAAGCGCTATCATAGTAAGGTTGATCCTAATCAAATTTTTAGGCACTAAAACGTAACTATGTGTACAGAAAAATATGTCGAGTGCAAAATGACGAGACATGGCGAAATATTCTCTCAAAATCTTATAGTCTTCCGTTATAATATCATCGAATATTACGATAGAATGAGGTTTTATTGCATCTGGTCTCAATAGTTCTACTTGACCATCCTCTGTTGAAGAACCATAAGCGTAATATCCAATGTCAGGTGCAAGGGGTTCCAAAACTCTTCTTAAAAATTGATACTTTTCCTGATTCAACGTTCGTGAAAACAAGTAGACGTTTTCAAACCTCAATCCATTTGGATGTAATAACAAAGAAAGAATGGTGCACGATTTTCCAGAGCCGGATGGCCCGCAAATAAGTCCTCTTATCGGATTTTTCCCAAACAATGAACCATGGGGTAAATAAGATTCATCACTATAACCCATTTCTTGTTTTTCCTTTTCGGCTTCATCGCTAATCTTCAGCCTTACATGTTGCTTCAAGAACCGCATTTTCTCAACTAACTTCATTATTTTACAACACTCACATAAATAGGGAAGGTAAAAGAAAGAATGAACCAGTTCAATTATTAATTTCATAAATATATGTATTACATGTTTAATATAAATACATTAGTTACGTTAATATAAATCACATTCCACGTCGAACAATACCGGATAATGGCAAATAATTAATGATTGTATCTTGGAGCATCAAACAGTAGGCAGTGGTATTGGCCGGTATTTCTTCCTTAACCTCAAAATCTATGCGAATGTCCACTACATTGTTCCCAGTACTTGATTCAACCTGATGACTGCAATCGATCACAACGATTGGGGCAAGGTTTATGAATTCATCATAAGTTAACATTGGCTCAGACCAATCCTTGGAGTAATATGATCGTTGAAAATCTGCGTACATTTGATACAGTATTGGCACACGTTTAGAGGAGAAATCAAGATTCATCATGCTGTAAGGAAATATCTGGGATCCGATATGAAGTCGAAAGTTCGTCAATTTACAATGATTGATAAGTGTTACATTTTTTTCAACATTTTTCAGTAAATTAGTTTTTAATCCAAAGATGATGTATCTAGGCTTTTCAACATCGGTACTACTTTTCAATGTCCATGAAATCGCCTTGTTCGTTGGTAAGGTTGGGTAGACGGTCAAGTTCCAACTTCGGAATCCCATAGTAATAGGCTCATCTTTTTCAAGTATCGATAGTAATTGTAGTTTTTCACTATCGGAAGGCGTCACGTACGGGATATACCATACTATCTTTTTGATGGAAAGTTCAGGTGGGCCGGTTGAGGGAGTGCCAGCTGCCGCTGGCAAGCGTGGAATAATCATGTTAGCATCCGATGCCGATCTGTTGAGTACGAGTTCCATCCGAACATTTACCAAGACTTGTTGGTAATCTTCAGCATAACCCATCAATGTGTTTAGTGGTACGCATGCTGAAAATGTTCCACTGTCAGAATCCACACACAGGTTCATTGCTGAAGTGGTAGATGGCATCATCCATCCAGCCTGATGAAGTCCGTTCACAGTCGATTTACTGAAGCTTGCGTACGCCTTCATGTTGGATGTTATGCCGGGGTAGTTAGTTTTATCCACGAGTTCACCATTTACAAACAGCTTAATCTCATCAAAAGCGTGAGCGATCGCGTTCGGAGCCAAAGTGTACCGATCATATTTTGATAATGAGCCTTCTACATACAAATAACTTTTGGATGGTAGTGTATATTCACCTGGTTGTGAAAACGGAATTATAATCTCATCCGATGGATTGTACCTAGCTGATGCATATGCCTCATGTGGGCGATATTCCAACTTGGTCAATCTCTCATCAAAATCGAGTTTTCTGTCTACGTCCAACATGTTGATGCTGCGCTGGATTGACGTTATATCCCAAACTTTTCAGAAAGTAATAGTTGGCTGATGTTAGTTGATGTCCTCTCCGATTGTAGGTATCAGCTGAACTGATACTATTTTCAGCAGTCAGGTCCTTTTTATGTAGGCGTTGATGATGACGATGGTGAAAGATCAACATGCTGTAAAGTAATAAATGGTAGAACGTTACAACCTCTGCTTTTATACTGACCGTCTTCTGAAATGAAGTCGAATCGATATTATCTCATCTCCAAAGTTGATCAGGTTTCCATCTTGATCGATTATTTTTACGGTAATTTCCTCAAGTTTATCACCAAGCACAGAATGATATGTTACAGATTGTGGGTTTTCTACCATTTTATAACCAGGTGCCACATTTGGAGTGAACTGATAGATGACATGTGTTGGTGTTCCATTACGAATATCACCTTGACAACAAGACGCAGATATACCAATATTTAGTACGTTGAACACATGTACAATACCCTCTGACCAATTCCATTTGTCGCTTGGTAAGTCGTCTTCTGACTTGAATCCCAGTAGTTCTGAAAATGAATCTTCATGATTGAAATCGATGCGTTTGGTGCATTTTATACCGCAACGTTGGGTGTTCAAGTTAACAAGCATTCCAAAATCGATATCTAGTTTTTTCAGTTCACTTTTCAACAGATGACGTAGGTCTGCCAACTCGTATGTCCCAGTAGGAACTTTGAATATAACACCAGGATATAGGGCATACTGTTTCCCCGATGGCAATTCCATTCCGTCAACATGTTTCTTCAAGCTTACAGACCATGTTCTTTTCAGCGCCAGATCTGCTGTATAAGAAGTGCTGGATGAAGCATGTAAGACTCTACCCTTATTGAACCCTAAAGGTATCAATACAGAGTCATCACTAGTGTTGAAAAGTGTTCGGGCAGTTTTAATTATTGCATGATGGTCCGTTATCGTGACTTGCATATCCGGGAGCGCGTTTTGAAATAGGACGGGTATATCGGCGGCGTCGAAAAATTTCCCACTGTTGTCATGTATTGGTATGCCATTATCATCGATCAAATATAACGATGAATTCACACCCTCAATTAAGTTTGGTATGGAGAAATATGAGTCAAATGATATCAAGCCGGCCTCCCAGTCGGATGAGTGGAGTTGAATTGGTGGAAAAAAGTCCGCATGCAACTCACTTTTTCCTCGTTCAGTGAGTGTTATTATGAAGGAAGCCATTGATGAAGTGATGTTAACCCCACTTGTGCAGTATCTTCTTATAATACTCCGAGGTCATCAAAAGAAATAAGAAACTCAAATGACCACAAATTACGGTTTCTTTTCTAGCGTTGATTGACTGGAATTGATTGGTGTTATATAAAATAGTTCTGTGAACTCCAAAATACACTTTCCATTCGATCGGAGGTTCTAAATTACCATAACTATCGAAATAGTAAACCTTGTTTCCATCGAGCCAATACGCTGTCCAATGAGTTCCACCCGAACCATCATCACTACTAGCCATATTAATGATGGCGCATTCAATCTGTTGAGGGCTGGTGTGTGGAATATCATTTCTCATTCGTGCTCCAATAAAACCAATAATGTTTGCACTTTTGCACATGCGCTCCAAATCTATGTTTGTGAGTGGTCGATTTGGAAGCGCAATGGTTAGTTTTTTGAACTCATTTTCACCTTTAAACCTTTTCCCGTTTGCCTGTAGGGTCTAATATATAGAGCTTCTCCTTTCACGTTCCCACTACCGTTACCAAATTTATATGGTCTGATGTAAAGTCCTTGTCCAGATTTACGAGCTTCTTCTTCCATTCTCTTGTTATGTCTTATTGTTTCATTTAAATCCTCATGAGATCGTTTAGCATCAATTACGGTTTTGGCTACTGCGGCACCTCCCCCCACAAGGCTTCCCACAGCAGTGAGGAAAGGGAGGGCAGCTATCAAAGCTGGTAGGAAACCCCCTTTAACTTTTGGTTTACGTTGTTTGTTAGATACATTTTTCGTCTATCAACATCTGCCTTATTCTTCTTCTTATTCGCTGATTTGAGGGCTGATCCCTTGGATGGTTTTTTGAGAGTTTTTAGCTTCATCGCATTCATAACTAACCAAGAAGCGACGCGTTCAGAGAGTGGTAATTGTTTGTTTCTCACCAAATCCCAAGCACCCCACTCAAGTTGCTTATCGGCGTTGTACCGTTGACTGTCGTCCTGTGTAGTGTGATATGTGCGATCGTGTTTATAGCAAAGATTATCTAACGACGAAATTCCTCGCTGACCGAGATTATGTCGCTCCTCAAAGCGAGTTCCTGGACCACAATACTGATATCCCCCTGGAAGGTGTAATTCTACTGGTAGATTGTCTATCAAACGATTTATGATGGCACGTCCTCTTTGTTTCGCCTTCACCTTCATAATGATTAGTGAATGAGATGTTGGCTTCTTTATATACCGTTTTAAACAAGTTCACTTTCATCAATCCATGAATTGTGACTCCCGTCGAAGCCCAACCATTTTACGTATACCCTGTTGCCCTTTTTCTTCAATATTTTTTCCACCAGGTATACATCTCCGACTGTAGTTTTTCTAATTTCTTTGTCGTAGAATTTACCTTTTAGCAGCTTGTTACGATAGTCCTTCAATGTATAAGTAACTGGAAAAGTTGATTCTACGGAATGGATAGTGAAGATCTCGTTTGTCCAATTCGGTAAATATCCTTTATCAAAAACTTTTTTATATTTACTTATTCTAAATTTATCCCCCACTTTGAACCGTTGCATTTTATCCTTGTAAGTATAATGTTGACGGTTTTTATGAATATTTTCCATAACTTGTTTTTCATTAGTTGAATTTACCTCTATTGGCTTCATTCCAATGGTTCGATGTTTTCTATTATTATACTGACTCAGAAGAATTGGTAATATCTTTACCCCATTATAATTTCCAATTTCAGTAAATTTCTGGTACATAAGTGACTTCAGCGATCGATTAAACCACTCAAGTATAGTTCCTTTTTTCTCACTATAGGTCGAATAATGTTTTATGTTATATTGCTCCATGCACTCTCTAAAGTGTTTGTTGTAGAACTCAGTTCCCATATCTGTTTGCAAGTATTGCATAGAATTATTATGTACAATTGGTTTGATCGCTTTTACAATGGTTGATGCTTGTTTATTTTTCAGTGGTACTGCGTAGGCGTATTTGGTAAAACAGTTGATGACTGTTAGAATATATCTGTACCCATCGTTGACATTCGCGAATGGTATCATCTCAACAAGATCTGCTTGATATAAGTCATGGATTCCTTTTACTACCACAGCTCTCGTTGGAAAGTTTTTCCTAGCTGGTGCATGTAGTTCTTTTGCAATCGTTGCTCTAATGCTCATAATGTTGAACTGACAGTATCCTATCTTTGCCCTCTTATATATAATTCTGAATTTCCTTTTGCGGTGCACTAATCTAAAGAGATTAATACGTAGCGAGGGTTACCTCTGAACGCTAATACAAATGAGTTGGTTTGATGATTCACACTGTTGCTCTAATTGTACGCTTGCGGTTGTTACTATCAGCTCTTGTTCCCCAACCTGCTCCCGCAAGTATGGGTAGGTGAAAGTCATTCGGATTAGATATCCTCCCACAGTAGCAGAGGCGATCTCTCATTGCAACCTCCCCATTATCGTTACGAAGCCACCTCTTCTTAACCTTCTTTTGTTCTAAATTTACCCCTCCACTCCTCCTTCAACTATTTATAAAAGTGTATTGGATAAGTACTAAGGGTAAGGTTTACAAAATAATAATACATTTTTTACAAGATTTCTTTAATTACATGAATTACATTAATACATTACATACATACATTACATTAAAAGCATTATATTGCACATATACTATACATAAAATATAACTCTTTCTTTATTCCCGATTTGGTGTAGGTATGTTTTAAGACATCCATTTTAATTTTTATTCCATAACTTACATCATAGGTACCTGTTTAGTCTAAGTCATTCCAAGTACTCATGAGCGACTGTTGAGACTCCGTCATCCAATATTTTTCTTTTTGTATCAAATGGGGATAAAGCGATTTTATTAACTTGCACCGTTGAAAGGTTGTGTTTTTTTAGACTGGATAACAACCATCTGCTTTCTGATTATATCCAATGAAAATAACGAGTTGTAATATTCTTCAAATTTTATCTCATTTTCGCCAAGGCCATGGAGTCGGTTTTCTTATCAAGTAAAAAGAGTCCGATCAACATCCAATCGGATAATGGAAAGGAGTTTTTCAATTCGGTTTTTGAGACTTTAATGAAAAAATGGAAAGTGCATCACTATGGAACGTACTCAAAAATCAAGTGTTCAATCGTTAAAAACAAAAATGTGGAAACATTTCCACTATGAGGGGAAATACGTGTTCATTCGCAGTTTGCCCGAGATATTGAATGAATACAATAACACGAAACATTCCAAAATAAAGTGTAAACCGTCGGAAGTCGATTCATCCAACGAACAATATATTTTCAAAACATTTTTCCAAAAGAAAGCTTCAAATTCCAACTCATCTACGCCAACCTTCAAATTGGATGACCCCGTCAGAATATCGAGGCAAAAAACTGTGTTTTCCAAAGGATACACATGGTGAACTGGTCACCTGAGATTTTTCACATACAGGCCATCCATCACACGCAGCCGATTACCTACACGCTACGAGACAAAGATCTCAACATTATAAAAGGAATTTTTTATAAAGAAGAATTACAACCAGTTCGACATGATGACGTGTATTTAGTACAGAAAATTTTGAAAAAAACAAAAGATAAAATATACGTTAAATATTTAGGCTTTGAAGAAAAAGGATGGCTTCCTCGGACAGCGGTTGTGTAGCGCCGGCATCGTAACACGTCACCTGACATTCTGCAGCTCGATTGATTCTAGCAGCATCCTCTAGATTAGCGATGTGATTGTCAATAGCGGTCGAGCCTGGCGAAAGCAGTCTTAGCATCTCTCTTCTATGTAAAGTGACGCATAGTGAAGAAAAATGAACAGTCCACGGATTTTTCTCACAAATTGTCATTTTTTTTTCGCTTTTCCTTATGTAAAGTAATAACATACTCATCCGTATTGTAAATTGTATGATTATCCGACATCCGATTCAATAAATAATCGATGATAGATGCAGCAGCTTCTTTTATTTTCACCCATCCTTCTTTCGACACAAGCATCGTGACCTTGTTATCTTTGAACAGCAGATGATAAGAGTCTCCTGAAGGAATAACACTGACACTTTTATTCTTACTCAACTGATACATGAACATTTTGGCGCAACACGATGCCTACTAAGCGCTATTTTTCTCTTCTTTCCTTCTCTCCCAGCCCCCTCCACCCTCCTCCAGCCCAGGCCCCCTGCTCCCCCCCTCCAGCCCTAGCCCCCTGCACCCCCCCTCCAGCCCCAGCCCCCTGCACCCCCCCTCCAGCCCCAGCCCCCTGCACCCCCCCCCCCAGCCGCCAGCTAAGGGTTCAAGCCCCCTCCCCCCCCCCCTGCCCTCCTCCAACTCTAGCCCGTGCACCCGCATACCGTTTTCGGACACATACTCATGCGCCTGAACCGGTATAATATATCTACTAATACTGAACGCGAAAAAAAAAATTCGAGAGGAAAATTGTCCAGTGCCTTCATTTTTATATATTATTATACATTATATTATCACGACAATATCACATGTAATCAACCTTCTAATGAATCTTTAGATGAATTTTATTCATTTACGAGATTACAACTCACAGCTTATTCTTGAGAAATTAGGTAAGTGCTTATGAAACTTTTGACTATCATAATAACTATCACAGAATATTATTACAAATTATAATAGCATGACAATATCACATATAATCAACCTATCATGACTGTTTTGTCCAGCAATTCTGACTTCGAATCATGCTATAATCTTAATACTGAACAAAGATTCTTACACTATCTTATAAAATTTAGCATTCATTTTGGTTCATGGTGACTAAGGAAAGTGCGAAGTACGGCGGACGGATAGAAATTTGTTTATTCATTTTCGGAGTCTACGTACCTTGGAACGGAAACCATCAAATTTTGAGGGGGCCTTAACATTTTTTTTTATCATGCTCGATTCTAAAGGAATTAGTTGAAAATAAACAAAATTGAATATAGTTCGATACAGTTGAAAATAGCCAAAATTAATGAAAATAACCAGAATATCACGCTAATATCACAGAGTTATCAATAATATAATATCTAGTGACTCGGAACAATGTTATATTAATTTTATATTAGTGTTGTAGGGTCTTCTTTTTCAATGCTGGTTAATGGGAGTTTGAAGGACGGCTGAGATCCAGGCGTTTTTGAAACCGTTATTTATTGAGAAACACAAGCTTTCAACTGCCCTCAGTTGTTCCTGTTAAGGAAACTTATCTTAATTCTGGTACACCTGCAGATGACTGTCTGAGGGCAGTTGAAAGCTTGTGTTACTCAATTGTTTCAAGAACAACTGGATCTCAATCGTCCTTCAAACTCCCATTAACCAGCGTTATATTAATTATATAATTAGGTGCCTAGGTAGTGAAACAGTTCCTACCATCAAAAATATCAACTCTGAAAAAGAATCACACTTCGAGAGCACTCATTCAATTTGCTGATTTTTCAGCAAGAGCAAACTGTTAACATGATTTAGTTTTTCTTGTTACTGATATTGATAGCGACTGAAATTTGAGCAGGACAAGGTTGATCTTGTTGCCCCCTAATATTTTCAAACAGCGTTCACCCGTGCCCTGAGATGAGAAAACTCTGTCCCTGTGGCAATAGTAACGGATAGTTTTTCTATTTGTAGACTGTCGAATGCCTCTGTGCTTTAAAAACCGAGATGCAGTGTCTTTCTCCACTAGGGTTTTCCAGGACAAGAAAGAAATTTAATTTTCAAAAGTGAGATTCTTTTTAGAAATGATGACGCCATGAACTGTTGTAATGTGGTCCACTAATTTACTCCGACACGCCTCGAATCCGCTGCATAATAAGCACGCATATGATTTCTGATGAGCCCTCTCCTTGCCATGACTCTTTTCATGTTGTTTTAATGAAGATGTTTTGTCACTGTAATAAGTGTACATACAACAACGGGTCATTTTTTTGAAACAGTTTTTAACTATTCGAGTCGTGGATATTGACTCCCTCGCGCTTACCCTAGGTCATGTACCAGCACAACATATTTCTGGACTCATTTGAAGAGCAAGGGGTGTCACAAGAACCAGTTGTTGAGAAAACCCTTTTCTTTCTTTTTTTAGTTTTTAAAATATTGGAAACGATTGTTTCTATTGACGTTTCTGATTCCATCTCAGGACGCGAAATCTTTCATAGCCTCTTGCTTATAAGCAGACTCCCTGGGTGCTCAGTCTTTGCATAGTAGGTGCATCACGCTGAAGAATGGCCTGTCTGTATTACATGCAGACAAAATGTACATTTCCCCTTAATACCCTTCATCCGGTTATAATCGCAGAGTATATGCTAACTTCCTCCAATATGCCCAGTGTATGATTCCCTCAGTAATAATAGATATTAATAAGTGAAAGTACGTGAAATTTAAACTGATTCTCAAGTGTCAGTATGAGCAGATCTATGAGTATATGAAATACACAAACTGATCACCTTAATTCCTAAAAGTAAAATATTTGAATTCGAAGGTTGGAATTCTATTCCTACATGAACATGCAATTTAATTTTGAGGAGAGGTACAGAAGTAATATTCATACTCAGATACTGTCTCCTTCCATCTTGAGTTCTCTGATGCAAGTCCGTTGACAAGTCTGTTGGCCAAATCAATAGCTTGAGATGTTTTCTCTTCCTCAGCTTGGCAAGCTAATTTTTCGGCTAGAGCTGCTTCGAATTTCGCTGTGAGTTGTGCGAGTTCTTCCTCCAGTTTCTGGAAAACCATAGTTCAAGGTTTCAAGGTTCAAGCGGATTTGAAGAAGGATGAAGGTAACCGCAATTCATAGGTATTAAACGTACGCTACCATTAAAAACCACACCACAAAATCATCTATTAAACTTGGCCAAAGTCGGACAAGGTATCCACACGAATTAAATCACTCGTGATGAAATTGGAGAATAAAAACAGAGTTATTGAAAGGTTGTCTATTTCCACTTATACACGAAAAATGCACTGTTATACCGGTTTCGGTGATCAAACCATTGTCAGTAACAAACAATAACTCATTATTTATTATTGCTGACGAAACAACTTACTGTTTGTAGCTGACGACGGTTTGATCACCGAAACCGGTATCAGTGGAAATAGAAAACCTTTCAATAACTCCATTTTTATTCTTTCCACAATTTGAATCTACAAGTTGAATGTTTCAAAATATTACTTTGATAATAATTCGGCTCGTGCGCAGATATATCTTTCTCCAGTGGCATATACATTTGAGATGGATATGAAAAAACACCAAATGATTGACTCTTGAAAACTATAAAAATAGCCCAAACAAAACTGGGGATTATTTGTTTCACTAAGCCATCAGTCACAGTGGAATTCGTTGGGAACCATGAGGGACCCTACCTGCACGATTCCTGAGATTATTTCCTACATCGGTTGAATGGACCAGACATAACCAGAGGTGGTTCACCATGGTTTCGCGGATACTCAGATGCTACTGTCATTCTGATTGCAATGAAATCCATGGGGGATCATCAGGGTCGGAAATGGTGGAAATAGGGCCGGTCTTACAAGGTTTTCGTTATTCGAGCATTCACAGCCGCTACTATCATTCTGATCGTGATGAAATCCAACGGTACATTCAGAACCAGAACCTCAATCTGCATTATCTCTGGAAATGTCAGCAGAACAGGTCGAATAGAACCGTTGAGTTCAGTTTCATGTTTGTGCATGTGAGGACGAAAGTTGATGTCCGATTTGGACGGAATTCACATGGGACTTTTTTTTTGTGAACCAACCCGCACATACCCACTAAATTCCAGCTCGTTTGGATTGCTTCTGTTTCCCGTTGAGATATGGTGGGTACAATGAATTGGGTACATACAGACAGACCGAGAGACATAGGCACTCGGAAACAAAACAATAATTGTTCGTTGATGTCTGAAATTAGAAATATGACTGTAATCGGGAACAAAATAATTGTTCGTTGATGTCTGAAATTAGAAACATGACTGTAATCGGAAACAAAACTATTGTTCGTTGATATCTGAAATTAGAAATATGACTTTAATTTTGGTTTTGGAGTATTTACTTTTAGGTTTATTATTTTCAATAATCACCTTTGGAATCGAGTATGAAAAAAAAAAAATTTAACCCCCCCCCCCCCTTCAAAATTTCATGGTTTACGTTTCAAGGTATGTAGATTCCGAAAATGCAATAAAACAGAAACAAACAGAATTTACCTTGTGAGTAATTTCCAGTTGTTAACCTCATACCATCAGGCGTCTTCACAAATGGGTGGGTTACATAAGGGTGTTAGCACTAACAACACTTCATTCCGAACATGACGAAATCAAAAACACAAAAACGAACACCTTTTGATATGGTGAAGTGCATTTACCCTACTGAAGGTTTCTCTGTAAGGAGGATGTCTGTTGGGGAAACGCCGCGCTTACTCTCTTCCCGCTGCTGATGCGTTTCCGTGCGTAACCATATACGAAAATCATGTCGACGCACTCTTTGACGGTATAGGTGAATGGAGCCATAGTTGAGAGAAAAACTTCGAAAATTTTCAACACAGGAAACTGGATCGAACGCAACGGAAGAACGGATTGAACGTGATCGTGAACTCGGTCGAATAGAGAGACTTTGTACGTAGATGTTTTCCTCATGACGATTTTCTTATCAACGCTAAGAAGAGGGCATCACAACAAACAACAGAAACAAACCTCATTCTGTTTAACACACGTTTTTTCGCATACAATCCCATCGACAGACGGGCGGCGTTGCTAGGAAGCTCTGGGTATGTCACCATTAGATTCAGCGTAAAAAAATACGTAAATCCGCCTCCAAAGTCATCAGTGGTTAGTCATGCAGTACTTTTTTCCCCAAGGAAAAACCCTCAAATGTGCCTGAAAACACACGTTTTTTTGCATAAAAACTCAATTTTCTCAAAAACGTTCCCTCTAAAAAATAAAAACTGACTATACCGTTGGAAAGCTGAGACTTTTGCGCATGTTTTAGGCTTACAGGCTATGACCAATCACCATAATTATTGGGCCTAATGATCGTTTGAAAAACAGGCAGTTTTCAAGAATTGACGAAATTAACTTTTCAGGCTCATTTTTACTCTCAAATTCCCTTCAAAAAATTATTGTTAGAGGCTCAAAAGACGGGAAATTTAACGCTCTTTCCAACGGTTTACTTAGATTTGGTTTTACTTTTCATATTAAGGGAGTTATGACCTTTTCAGTGACCAAAGGTCGAAAACACGAAAAAAATCTTAACATTGAAAAAACTCAGGTTTTTAGTGGTTTTAAAAAAAAACTTCAAGGGACACTTTTTGTTGGAAATTCGTTGTAGAACACGTGGTTAAAAATTTTCGGATCATAAGTGAGACACCCTGTATAGTTAGTAGGTATTATTATTATATTTATATTTGTGGGGATTATATTACCATATTATGTTTATTGTTATGTAGGTATTGTTATTATAATATCATTATTTGTATGTAGGTATTATTTTTATAAACTTTTTAAATATTGTTGGGTGGACTACAAACGAATCTCCAACCCCGTTTATAACAGTTGTTTATGTTTGCCTAACAAATTATGGTAACCAATAAAGTGTGAGTTTTTCGTTTGAAGTTGAACAACGTGTTTTATTGCTTTCTCGATTCGTCTTTCGACTTGCGATATAACAGGCCTAGACCAAAATGAGTCAGGCCGAGGCAGCCAACAGTGGTGACAGCGGTGGGATTCAGCTACGTAATGGCCGGACCGTTAGAGCGACTGAACCACCAGAGAGGGAAGACGAAGTTTTCGCCTTAGCCGGAGAAGTGGAGAATGCCGAGGGAGCCGCGTCGAATCCCGCGGAGGACCCGCCGGTGAACCCCACTCCACAGGACCCCACAATGCATGAACTTCGAAGGATCATGAATGAGCAACACACGGCCTTGATGACGGCACTCCGGGAGCACGCGAACATGTTCGCTTCTACCTCGACTGGGCTGTTCAGTCATAGTGTTAGCCCCCCCTCACCCATGTCGAATTCAGACCCACCACCGCAGCAATTGTCTCGCCCCCGCTGGCAGAAACCAATGAAGTACGATGGTTCCGAGTCCTGGGAAGCCTATCTGGTCCAGTTTGAGGGGACAGCCAGGAGTAACGGTTGGAATAGCAGTGAAATGGCCAGTGAGCTATCAGCCGTGTTGACTGGGCCAGCGCGGGATGTTCTGCCAGAGGTAGGGCTGGGCTGTAGCTACTCCCAACTCGTAGGCGCATTGGAACGTAGTTTCGGGCAGCTGGGGCAGGAAGAGAAGAACATGACCCTACTAATGAACCGGAAACAACTACAGGGGGAACAGCTTACAGCCTTTCATCAAGCCATCAAAACTTTAGCTCGTAGGGCCCTTCCTGAGACCTCGGTAGGTACAGAGCTAATGGTGACCCACCTGTTTGTTAGGGGCCTTCGGGATATGCAGCTGAAAGAGAAAGTCCTAACTGCTGGGCCTAGGGATATGTCACAGGCCCTGGAAATGTCCCTAAAGTTAGAGTCTGTACTAGCCGTTGTGAAGGAGACTGTCCATCTGCCTGTGCGGGTGGCTGAGGTTAGGGAGGGAGAGAGTACGCGAGCCGAAGATGGTGCAAGTAATGACGTGGC
The DNA here is from genome assembly GCA_954871275.1 of Leptopterna dolabrata. NCBI lineage: Eukaryota > Metazoa > Arthropoda > Insecta > Hemiptera > Miridae > Leptopterna > Leptopterna dolabrata. The sequence goes on from OX940974.1 coordinate 95,109,204, forward strand.
TGAGACACGACAGGCTCGACTGGCCCCGGCTGTACAACCGATACAGCAGCCAGCCAGCCCCAGGCCCTATAACCGACGAGGTGCAGGTCGTCAGCAGTTTACCTGTTACTGCTGCGGTAGTGTTGGGCATATAGCCCGGTTCTGCCCATTTCGGGGACAACAGGGAGTGGGGCGAGGGGCAATGGGCGAGTCGTCAGCGCCGCTATACCATCCAGGAAACGCCAACCCGTCAGGCTGAGGGGTGCCCAGCCTGATGTGACCGTACAAGCTGGCACCGTGGTAAGAAAGGAGAAAGAAGAAGCTGTGTTTGTGTGCTACCACCGCACAGAGTCCTCTCCTGTACTGCTGGGTCACGCAAATGGGGTGCCCTGTACAATGGTGGTAGACACTGGGGCCAGGAGGACGATCCTGAGAAGAGGCATTGCCGAAGAAGCGAAAGTTGAGGTTCGGAGAGGCCAAAAAGTGTATTCGGGCCATATCGGGGGCATAGTGCCAGTGGATGGAGAAGCCACTGTGGAGTTTGACCTAGGGGATGGAGCACCTAGAAAGCAAGAGGTTTTGGTGGCAAAAATCAGCGAGGACTGTGTGTTGGGAGTAGATTTTTTAGTGGGCCATAAGTGTGTGATAAGGTCAGCGGAGTACGTTCTGGAAGTGGAAGGGCAAGTATTCTGTACCCGGAGAAGTCTACTGGCCGAAGAGGTAGAGGACGACGTCGACAACATGCAGGGGCTCTGGCCATTAGGCGAGAAAGAGGACGAGGAGGACCAACAACTGTCGGGGAGTGTCCCTTCACATGTTAGGACATTGTATGAGGAGGCTGTGAGGGGGCTACAGCCAAGTCAGGCCCTAGAGGTACAGCGGCTTCTGAACGAATTCGCAGAGCTGTTTGCCAAAGGGGGCAAGGGACTGGGGAAGATTCAGGGTTATACGCATGCCGTGAACATGGAGGGACATCCGCCAATCAGACAGGCCCCCAGGCGAGTCCCACCTCATCGGCTGGACGAAGTTGATCGGCTTATCAGGGATATGGAGAAAGCTGGAGTGATTGAAGCCTCAAACAGCCCGTGGGCAAGCCCTATTGTGCTGGTTCCAAAAAAAGATGGCTCGACCAGGTTTTGCGTGGACTACAGGCAGTTGAATGCGGTGACCCGAAAAGATGCCTACCCATTGCCCAAGATTGATGAGTTGACCAGTGCGTTGGCTGGAAGTAAGTGGTTCACATCTCTTGATCTACAGAGTGGGTATTGGCAGATACCAATGGCACCAGCTGACGTGGAAAAGACTGCTTTTTGCACACCACGGTGTCTTTGGCAGTTCCGTGTCATGCCTTTTGGCTTGACCAATGCCCCTGCAACGTTTCAACGAGCAATGCAGGGCGTGCTACGGGAGGAGCTACGAGAAGGCCGGGTGAAGGTTTACTTGGACGACGTTTTGGTCGACAATCCGAATTTTGCTGAGCACGTGGCCTTGATGAGGAGAGTGTTCACGACAATGAAGAATGCGGGGTTGAAACTAAACCCGAAAAAATGTCGCCTATTTGGAAAGCAGGTTGACTACCTAGGAGTGGTGATCTCGGGAGGGGGAATAGCTGCCGACCCTAGGAAGATTGAGCAAGTGTCCAGCTGGCCAGTCCCAACCACTACAAAAGAGGTACGCACATTCGTTGGGTTCTGCTCGTATTACCGCTTCTTTATCAAGGATTTTGCTAAGGAAATGGTCCCCTTGTATCACTGCAGGATAGCAGAAAAGGGTTTGAGTGGACCCCGGAATGTCAAGAGGCCTTCGATGGTATGAAACGCGCTTTGACCACCCCACCCGTGCTGAGCCATCCGGAGACTGGGGCCATGTTCATATTGGACACGGACACAAGCGACAAGACTGTGGGAGCTGTCCTGTCACAGCTGCAAGGAGGAACTGAAAAGGTTATTGCATACTTCAGCAAGTGCTTGTCTAGACAGGAACGGAACTACTGTGTGACCCGGAAGGAGCTAAGAAGTCTGGTGTTGGCCCTTCTTCATTTCCAGTCTTATGGTTTGCAAGGGGAAACCGAATTTTTAGTGAGGACAGATCACGCTTCGTTGCAATGGCTGAGGACGTTCAAGAACATCGATGGGCAGTTGGCCAGATGGAATGAAATCTTGTCTCGGTACCACTTCCGGGTACAGCACCGGGCGGGGAAGGAACACCTGAACGCCGATGGTATGTCTCGCCGACCCTGCGTTGAAATGGGATGTACATATTGCAGCAGGATTGAGCGGAAAGCGGCTGCCGTGGAGGAGGTGTTTGCCGTCAAAGTGGAGCCCGACATTCAGTGGGAAGTGGTGCAACGGGAGGACCCAGTGACAAACAGGGTAAGGCAGTGGGTCACAGCTGGACAGCGGCCGCCGTGGAAGGACGTGGTTGCTCTGGATGAGGACACCAAGGCTCTGTGGGCTGCCTTCAGTAGGTTGCACATCAAACACGGGGTGCTGGTACGAAGGTGGGAGAATGATGCGGGGACGACCATCTCGGAACAGATCGTAGTACCTGTGCGAGAACGGACCAGAGTTTTGGCAACAGCCCACAGCGTGGGGCATTTTGGCAGACGACGCACCCTAACGTTGGTTCGCACAGGGTTCTACTGGCCAGCGTTGCAGGGGGCGGTCAAGCGCTTTTGTCAGGTATGCGAAGTCTGTGGGCGGCGCAGGCAAAGCCCGGGGAAGGCTCCGATGCAAAGCTATGTGACGGGGACCACCTTTGAACGCTTGTCAATTTATGTGGTTGGGCCCTTCCCGGAGACTACAAAGGGAAATAAATTTATTGTGGTGGTTGTTGACCACTTTACAAAATGGCCAGAAGCGTGGGCTGTACCGGACCAAACTGTGAAGACTGTTGCAGAAGGGCTGGTGGAGCATGTGGTCTCCAGGTTTGGCGTGCCACGAGAAATCCATTCAGATCAGGGAACCAACTTTGAATCGACAGTGTTCAAAGAAGTGTTGGAATTATTAGGCGTGCAGAAGACGAGAACCTGTCCTATGAGGCCGCAAGGGAATGGCTTGGTGGAGCGATTCAATCGTACCTTGATAGAGACCCTAGCCAAGATGGTTCAATGGGGTGACCAGGCTACTTGGGACAAGCATCTACCCGGGGCTCTACTGGCGTATCGTGGTACAGAACACAAGGTGACAGGGTTCTCGCCAGCTGAGCTCACATTTGGGCGCCGTTTAGAACTCCCTTTGAACCTACTGACAGGCTGTACGCCAGACAACGCGACGTGGAACCGGGGACCTACGCGCAGGAGCTTCAAGACACGTTGCAGAGGACCCATAACATGGCTCGTGAGCGGCTGGTTAGAGCAGCTGAAGAGTGTAAGAGGCGATACAACGTCCGGACCAAGGCACCGCAGTTCAAGGAGGGCGACCTGGTTTGGTACTGGTGGCCTCGTCGTAAAAAGGGCGTATGTCAGAAGTTACAGTCTTCCTGGCAGGGTCCATGTCAGGTGGTGACCCCCTTGTCAGACGTCACCGTTCGCATCAGGACGCCAAACCGGAAGCTAAGGATCGTTCACGTCGACCACTTGCGACGCTTTGAAAAGGAAGGGAGGTAGTGTTGGGTGGACTACAAACGAATCTCCAACCCCGTTTATAACAGTTGTTACGTTTGCCTAACAAATTATGGTAACCAATAAAGTGTGTGAGTTTTTCGTTTGAAGTTGAACAACGTGTTTTATTGCTTTCTCGATTCGTCTTTCGACTTGCGATATAACAGGCGTAGACCAAAATGAGTCAGGCCGAGGCAGCCAACAATATTTATTATTGTTATTATTATTATTATTCAATTATTATTTTCAATAATTAATGACCCATTGGAATCAAGCATGAAAAGAAAAAAATTGTTGGAAGTAAGCTTTCTGATCTCCATCAAGAGGCCACACCACAAAGTGGCAGAATTTCCGGTCAAAATGCAAGGGAGAAGTCGATGGATTCGGAAGGGGCAAAAACAGTTCGGTCCGTGCAGGTGGAGTTTGGCCCAACGCAACAGTGGCAGCATAAACATTCAACCGACTTCTCTCCGTACTATCGCCTTCGTATTCGGCAGTATCAAAAATCGGCCGAAGCTGGATCCAATCTAACAGCAACTTACTGGGCCGTCCTTGATCAATGTCAAAACTGCTATAATATCAACACGGGGTATAAGAAAAAATACTAAGTACTTGGCAACCTGATAGATTTATAGGTATGTAACGTACTCGTATGTAGGTAAATAATTCAGTGATCAGTGAATAGATATTGAAAGGAATACTTGAAGTAATTAGTTGTCATAGTATGGAGATCTATAATGGCTATGACTATATACCTACTAAATGTAGGTATATGTCTAACATGGCTATATACCCAACTACTATGTAGTATTATGTAGATAAACTTACTTTATAATAAAGCATGATATCAGTATCTACTCTTTCCACCAGTGCATAGACGGAGTCTACCTCTGCTTTTGGTAGAATGCCGACGATATATTTTGTTAGGAATGGGACAAAAAAGACGAAGAACAGAACAGCTCGCAAACGCAAATACACACAGTACACGGGAACACGTGTACTGGAGTTCGTAGGGCATCAGTGGTTCGATGTTTCAAAAACATGTATGTTTTTCCTATCGAGAATTTACTTTCGATGTTTTTTAGCCATCAATGTTCAGCCATCAACTCTCAGACATCGATGGTTTTATCTGTGCAGTAGAAAATGAAAAACTGCTGTGAATTCTTTCTCCACTGTTACCATTGAGAAAAAACATAGATGTTTTGGCTACCAACACCTACCCATCCTTTCACATGAAGCGAAAAGTCGGCTGTCTGCGTACATGGTAGAATAAATATACTAAGCAGGTCTATATAGCCTATGCTAGGCGGGAAAATCTCCTGAAGCTGAAACTGGCGGGAAGACGCCTTTTATTCCCTTTTTCGCTAGATGACCCACTTCGAGGGAAATCATATTGATATCCCCTAGCCGAATGCACGAAAAGAGCGTACAGCGAAATAAGGGTATACAAGGAATCCTAAGAAAAAGCGTGCAGGATATAGGTCTGAAACATGACGAGGGTAAGCGGTGACGAGCTAGTAGTATACCGAAGGAGAGTCTGGCCAGAGCCCACTCAGGCCGTTGGGGGTTCGGCCATTTCCGCCTGTTTCCGCTGCCTCCTACTGCTTTACAGCATGCGCGGCCTATTTTTGCAGAAGCCGATTGTTAACGAGGTAGATTGATAGATCAATGGTATCGACACGTTCCCTAGGATCATTAGATCGTTGGTTCGAGGCTAGAAATGGAGAAAGTTTTTTTTGTCGCCGACACTTTCCTAAGATCTGTTTTTGTTGTGTTAGGGCTTCGAAACCATGATTTTCTTGACAGATTATTGATTTGAACAGCTTCTATAATTTATTGTTACTTAATAAGCGATTGATGGAGTAGTACCTAGGTTCTTTACTTTATATTTACAAATAATAATCGTTGCCAGATATGTGACCAACATTTAGGGGCCATAACCGTAGCGGCGACTAAATTTGCAAGGAAATGGTATATTTTTAAAAAGACATTTTGCCCGCACAAAAATTTGGGAGGGCAACGAAATGAAAATAATGGTAACATAAGCAAAAAATGTATATTTTATTCATTTACGAGATTACAATTCACAGCTTATTCTTGAGAAATTAGGTAGGTACCTATGGAACTTCTGACTATTCTCATAATTATTACAAAATATATAGGTATTTTCCTTGGAGAAATTAACGTTAATGACAAAATTATACACTAGTCTCAGTATTACCCACCCTCTTGAAAATGTTATTCTAGAGAAAGCTTATCAATCACAATACTTAGTACAATCTAGTCTCTTTTAGGTTATAACTAGTTACTTAGATTAGTGTTAGAAATACTGAACGTGAAAAAAAAAATCGAGAGGAAAATTGCCCAAGGCAACGACTTCATTTTTATATTATTATATATTATAATATCACGACAATATCACATGTAATCAACCTTTTAATGAATATTTAAATGCATTTTACTCATTTACGAGATTACAATTCACAGCTAATTCGTGAGAAATTAGGTAAGTACCTATGGAACTTTTGACTATTATAATAACTATCACAGAATATTATTATAAATTATAATAGCATGACAATATCACATGTAATCAACCTATCACGACTGTTTAGTCCAGCAATTCTTTATGTATTGACTTAGAATCATGCTATAATCTTATTACTATTTTATAAAATTTAGCTCATTTTGGTTCATGGTAACTAAGGAAAGTGCGAAGTACGGCGGACGGATAGAAATTTGTTTATTCATTTTCGGAGTCTACGTACCTTGGAACGGAAACCATCAAATTTTGAGGGGGCCTTAACATTTTTTTTTATCATGCTCGATTCTAAAGGAATAAGTTGAAAATAAACAAAATTGAATATAGTTCGATACAGTTGAAAATAGCCAAAATTAATGAAAATAACCAGAATATCACGCTAATATCACAGAGTTATCAATAATATAATATCTAGTGACTCGGGACAATGTTATATTAATTTTATATTAATGTTGTAGGGTCTTCTTCTTCAATGCTAGTTAATGGGAGTTTGAAGGACGATTGAGATCCAGGTGTTTTTGAAACCGTTATTTACTGAGAAACACAAGCTTTCAACTGCCCTCAGTTGTACCTGATAAGAAAACTTACTTATCTTAATTCTGGTACACGTGAAGAGGACCGTCTGAGGGCAGTTGAAAGCTTGTGTTTCTCAATGGTTTCAAAAAACACCTGGATCTCAATCGTCCTTCAAACTCCCATTAACTACTCAGGCACGCCTCGAATCCGCTGCATAATAAGCAGGCGTATAATTTCCGATCAGCCCTCTCCTTGCCATGACTACTCTCATATTGCTTTAACGTAAATGACTTGTCATTGTAATAAGTGCACTTACTTACTACAACGGGGCAGTTAAAAAAAAGTTTTTAACTAAAAACACTGACGTAAATAAAGTTATAATAAGTGAAGTAATGAATAAGTAATAATGATAAGTAAACTGATAAGGATACGAGCCGATCGCGGAGGGCGGGAACCACGGAACAGCAAATTCGACGCGGAAACAGGCGGAAATGGCCGAACCCCCTCGGCCGGAGTGGGCTCTGGCTAGACTCTCCTGTATACCGATGCTCCCTCCTCCCCCTTTCGTGTAATTACGGGGAGCATCGGCCGGGGTGGTTAACATTTTTCAAAAACTTACCCTCGTCATTCGCCACTCTTTCGTCATGTACCTACCTACGCTTATTGCCGCTGTACAGTTCTGTCCGGCCTTCCCCTTGCCTAGCAACTGGTGTAGCTCATCGATGGACGAGGTTATCAGGTTACATGCTGCTCAGTTTCGATGTCCATATTCGAAAGGGTGGTTTTCTTTCGATAAGCACCCCCACTTTTTTTAAATCAAATTTCTGATTTAGATGAGTTAGTAGGTACCTACCACCCCTACCTTATCCTAATAATATCCCTCAGTATCTCTGATAAATATATTATGTTGGTGCCCACTAAGGAGAATGTTGAGATATATCATCAGTCAAAATAATTTCATGAGAAGCAGGACACAGAGGAATGAATGACCTTGGTCCATCCAAGGTCGTCGGCTGCCCCCTTCTCATTACAGGCTGGCGCCTCCATTCACAATCCTCCCCCCCCCCCCCCCACCGCCAAATCGTAATAACAATACTATTTGCTTGCTATTCATCCGATTTTCAATTTTCAAACACCGGTGTGAAGTTAGCAACATTTTTCAGCAACATCTTAGTGCCACCTTGAAATTTGGCATAAACAATCTCTAGGGCCTCTAAATAAATAATATAAAGTTTTTTTGCCGAGTTAAGCCTCGCAAGGGGGTGCAATGCACCCCTAAAGTCAAAATTATGTTTCCAGCAACATCTTAGTGCCACCTTGAAATTTGGCATAAACAATCTCTAGGGCCTCTAAATAAATAATATAAAGTTTTTTTGCCGAGTTAAGCCTCGCAAGGGGGTGCAATGCACCCCTAAAGTCAAAATTATGTTTCCAGCAACATCTTAGTGCCACATTGAAATTTGGCATAAACAATCTCTAGGGCCTCTAAATAAATAATATAAAGTTTTTTGCCGAGTTAAGCCTCGCAAGGGGGTGCAATGCACCCCTAAAGTCAAAATTATGTTTCCAGCAACATCTTAGTGCCACCTTGAAATTTGGCATTGTTGTAGGTATTATTTTAACGTCTCAAAAAATTTATTAACTAAAAATAAAGGAGCTTTTCAACTTTTTAAATACAACTTTGAAAATATCATTTTTAAAGAGATTGATTGTGAAGATTTCAATAGGCTTAATCCTGGCCTCAAATACATAACGGCAAAATGGTTAAGTAATAGTATAATAGATTTGGTTTTGGCATATTATACGTCAAAAAATGATAACTATACTCATTTGGTATGTGAATGGAGTACAAAAATTGTTGTTGATAAGGAAGATTACGATTTAACTTGTTTGCACAGTTTCAATTTATGGGAAAACATTAATAAGAAAAAGTTGTTCATGCCTGTCAATATTGCAGGGTCACATTGGTGTTTGGCTGTTGCTGACTTCAGTGCTAGAAAATTTACATTTTTAGATCCAGCGGGGAATAGCAAAGATCGTTCCTCACAATTTTTTGACAATTTTCTGGCCTTCACTAGAGCTTATAACTTGAAAGTAAGTGGTGGATCCTTTCCAATGCTCCCAATAAGGAAATGGACAAATGAAACTCTGGATCATATACTTCAACGAGATGCATATAATTGCGGAATTTATGTATTAGAATACGCCAGAGGACTTGTAGAAGAAAATGCACTGCCCACAAACATTGACGAAGACGAAGTCCGGTATAATTTGGCTACAGAATTAATTAAAATATCGAATAGTACCAAGGAATTATGTCCAATATGTTGGTCCACACACCTCCAGACGGAAGTAGTGACGGATTGGGTGATATGCGATTATTGTAACCGCGAATGGCACCAAAAATGTATTTCAAAATTCAACAACAAAATGTTTCAAGTCCCTATAGGCTCATATAAATGTATATTGTGCCAAGAGGCTGAGGATCCCACAAGATAAAAATAAGGTTGATGTTTAAAAACTCCTTTTTTTGCCTTCAACCATCAATTCAATTTCTTTTCAATTTCCACACAACTTCAAAACCAGGTTTCGTCATAAGGTGTTATTATTCTGTTGTTTAGGTTCATGAGCTTGTGGAGATATTAGTTTCTTCTTAGGATTAAGAGGTACTTTCGGCTGGCCTCTGAAATCGACATTTTCAGGGGATAAGCTGGATTTCAGCGATGGCTGGACTGCACAGGTTGTCGTTAAAAAACTCTCTTTCTTGACTTTAAATATGAACTTTTTTTATTAACCTCTTAAACCAAGAAGAACTAGGAAGAAACGAACATCTATACAAGCTCATGAGCCCGAAGAACAAAAAGTTAAGACCGGATGACGAAAATTGGGTTCAAAACGTTCTGCAGAAAGTTAAAATAAGTGAAATTGATGGATGAAGGGAAAAAAGGATATTTAACTAATTGAAAAATTAGTGGAAAAGTTGGCGCCCCAACCAAGAAATGAACCCGAATATTAGCATCCGTACTGCGACGCAACAGTTTGAAGTACCCTGGATTCAATGTTAAGAGTTCGCGGAGAAAACGATCTGGAAATAATTCATTATTAGCTTAAATGCCAAATTTCAAGGTGGCACTAAGATGTTGCTGGAAATATAATCTTGACTTTAGGGGTGTATTGCACCCCCTTGCGAGGCTTAACTCGGCAAAAAAACTTTATATTATTTATTTAGAGGCCCTAGAGATTGTTTATGCCAAATTTCAAGGTGGCACTAAGATGTTGCTGGAAACATAATTTTGACTTTAGGGGTGCATTGCACCCCCTTGCGAGGCTTAACTCGGCAAAAAAACTTTATATTATTTATTTAGAGGCCCTAGAGATTGTTTATGCCAAATTTCAAGGTGGCACTAACATGTTGCTGGAAACATAATTTTGGCTTTAGGGGTGTATTGCACCCCCTTGCGAGGCTTAACTCGGCAAAAAAACTTTATATTATTTATTTAGAGGCCCTAGAGATTGTTTATGCCAAATTTCAAGGTGGCACTAAGATGTTGCTGGAAACATAATTTTGACTTTAGGGGTGTATTGCACCCCCTTGCGAGGCTTAACTCGGCAAAAAAACTTTATATTATTTATTTAGAGGCCCTAGAGATTGTTTATGCCAAATTTCAAGGTGGCACTAAGATGTTGCTGGAAACATAATTTTGACTTTAGGGGTGCATTGCACCCCCTTGCGAGGCTTAACTCGGCAAAAAAACTTTATATTATTTATTTAGAGGCCCTAGAGATTGTTTATGCCAAATTTCAAGGTGGCACTAAGATGTTGCTGGAAACATAATTTTGACTTTAGGGATGTATTGCACCCCCTTGCGAGGCTTAACTCGGCAAAAAAACTTTATATTATTTATTTAGAGGCCCTAGAGATTGTTTATGCCAAATTTCAAGGTGGCACTAAGATGTTGCTGGAAACATAATTTTGACTTTAGGGGTGTATTGCACCCCCTTGCGAGGCTTAACTCTGCAAAAAAACTTTATATTATTTATTTAGAGGCCCTAGAGATTGTTTATGCCAAATTTCAAGGTGGCACTAACATGTTGCTGGAAACATAATTTTGGCTTTAGGGGTGTATTGCACCCCCTTGCGAGGCTTAACTCGGCAAAAAAACTTTATATTATTTATTTAGAGGCCCTAGAGATTGTTTATGCCAAATTTCAAGGTGGCACTAAGATGTTGCTGGAAACATAATTTTGACTTTAGGGGTGTATTGCACCCCCTTGCGAGGCTTAACTCGGCAAAAAAACTTTATATTATTTATTTAGAGGCCCTAGAGATTGTTTATGCCAAATTTCAAGGTGGCACTAAGATGTTGCTGGAAACATAATTTTGACTTTAGGGGTGCATTGCACCCCCTTGCGAGGCTTAACTCGGCAAAAAAACTTTATATTATTTATTTAGAGGCCCTAGAGATTGTTTATGCCAAATTTCAAGGTGGCACTAAGATGTTGCTGGAAACATAATTTTGACTTTAGGGGTGTATTGCACCCCCTTGCGAGGCTTAACTCGGCAAAAAAACTTTATATTATTTATTTAGAGGCCCTAGAGATTGTTTATGCCAAATTTCAAGGTGGCACTAAGATGTTGCTGGAAACATAATTTTGACTTTAGGGGTGTATTGCACCCCCTTGCGAGGCTTAACTCTGCAAAAAAACTTTATATTATTTATTTAGAGGCCCTAGAGATTGTTTATGCCAAATTTCAAGGTGGCACTAACATGTTGCTGGAAACATAATTTTGGCTTTAGGGGTGTATTGCACCCCCTTGCGAGGCTTAACTCGGCAAAAAAACTTTATATTATTTATTTAGAGGCCCTAGAGATTGTTTATGCCAAATTTCAAGGTGGCACTAAGATGTTGCTGGAAACATAATTTTGACTTTAGGGGTGTATTGCACCCCCTTGCGAGGCTTAACTCGGCAAAAAAACTTTATATTATTTATTTAGAGGCCCTAGAGATTGTTTATGCCAAATTTCAAGGTGGCACTAAGATGTTGCTGGAAACATAATTTTGACTTTAGGGGTGCATTGCACCCCCTTGCGAGGCTTAACTCGGCAAAAAAACTTTATATTATTTATTTAGAGGCCCTAGAGATTGTTTATGCCAAATTTCAAGGTGGCACTAAGATGTTGCTGGAAACATAATTTTGACTTTAGGGGTGTATTGCACCCCCTTGCGAGGCTTAACTCGGCAAAAAAACTTTATATTATTTATTTAGAGGCCCTAGAGATTGTTTATGCCAAATTTCAAGGTGGCACTAACATGTTGCTGGAAACATAATTTTGGCTTTAGGGGTGTATTGCACCCCCTTGCGAGGCTTAACTCTGCAAAAAAACTTTATATTATTTATTTAGAGGCCCTAGAGATTGTTTATGCCAAATTTCAAGGTGGCACTAACATGTTGCTGGAAACATAATTTTGGCTTTAGGGGTGTATTGCACCCCCTTGCGAGGCTTAACTCGGCAAAAAAACTTTATATTATTTATTTAGAGGCCCTAGAGATTGTTTATGCCAAATTTCAAGGTGGCACTAAGATGTTGCTGGAAACATAATTTTGACTTTAGGGGTGTATTGCACCCCCTTGCGAGGCTTAACTCGGCAAAAAAACTTTATATTATTTATTTAGAGGCCCTAGAGATTGTTTATGCCAAATTTCAAGGTGGCACTAAGATGTTGCTGGAAACATAATTTTGACTTTAGGGGTGCATTGCACCCCCTTGCGAGGCTTAACTCGGCAAAAAAACTTTATATTATTTATTTAGAGGCCCTAGAGATTGTTTATGCCAAATTTCAAGGTGGCACTAAGATGTTGCTGGAAACATAATTTTGACTTTAGGGGTGTATTGCACCCCCTTGCGAGGCTTAACTCGGCAAAAAAACTTTATATTATTTATTTAGAGGCCCTAGAGATTGTTTATGCCAAATTTCAAGGTGGCACTAAGATGTTGCTGGAAACATAATTTTGACTTTAGGGGTGTATTGCACCCCCTTGCGAGGCTTAACTCTGCAAAAAAACTTTATATTATTTATTTAGAGGCCCTAGAGATTGTTTATGCCAAATTTCAAGGTGGCACTAAGATGTTGCTGGAAACATAATTTTGGCTTTAGGGGTGTATTGCACCCCCTTGCGAGGCTTAACTCGGCAAAAAAACTTTATATTATTTATTTAGAGGCCCTAGAGATTGTTTATGCCAAATTTCAAGGTGGCACTAAGATGTTGCTGGAAACATAATTTTGACTTTAGGGGTGCATTGCACCCCCTTGCGAGGCTTAACTCGGCAAAAAAACTTTATATTATTTATTTAGAGGCCCTAGAGATTGTTTATGCCAAATTTCAAGGTGGCACTAAGATGTTGCTGGAAACATAATTTTGACTTTAGGGGTGTATTGCACCCCCTTGCGAGGCTTAACTCGGCAAAAAAACTTTATATTATTTATTTAGAGGCCCTAGAGATTGTTTATGCCAAATTTCAAGGTGGCACTAAGATGTTGCTGGAAACATAATTTTGACTTTAGGGGTGTATTGCACCCCCTTGCGAGGCTTAACTCGGCAAAAAAACTTTATATTAGTTATTTAGAGGCCCTAGAGATTGTTTATGCCAAATTTCAAGGTGGCACTAAGATGTTGCTGGAAACATAATTTTGACTTTAGGGGTGTATTGCACCCCCTTGCGAGGCTTAACTCGGCAAAAAAACTTTATATTATTTATTTAGACGCCCTAGAGATTGTTTATGCCAAATTTCAAGGTGGCACTAAGATGTTGCTGAAAAATGTTGCTAACTTCACCCCGGTTTTTCAAACTGATTTGAACTCCAAATAAATATCCCTAGCGCGCCTGGACCTTCGAATGTGTGAATCACTTTTTTTTTAATAGGTAGAGTACTCATAGCGGAAAATATGAAAAACGCAAATGGAAAAAAAGAGTGTCATATCAATTCTACTTACTTATGGTTTCCAAAAACAAATCCAGAACGAAAATCGGTTCAGCCGTCCGGGCACAAAACCTATTCCAAATTTGCCCCTGATAGTGCTGCCATCCCTTGAAAAAATTTCTTAATAAAATCGGGGACATTTAGCCTTAAGCCCTTCCGCATCATTAAGTACAGTATGAAGAGGAGCAGAATGACCGTAATAGACTCGAGCTATTGGAATAATTTGGCAATAACGGAATTAAATATACGATTGGACCATCGAAACGAGGCAGGTCACCACAATAAGAAGGTCAGTCACACTACTTGTAGCATTGAGGTGTACGAATTCCATAATGCCTCAAAACATATATAAAAACCCAAATGAAAATGTTCACCTTAGAATGTCAGAAAAGAGACATTGCTCTTATTTATAGAGGTCCTGATGGTATTTTCTATTTTCATATCAGGCTAAGGAGATGTTGAATCTGTTTTTAGCATAATGGTATCTGTATTCGCAATATTCAGAGCAATAACCTCTCGTCATAGTGTCACTTCCATCAAACAAGCATCACGATTTGATGACACAACACCTCTTATCAAGCCATTTTAACTGAAGTTTTAGTAAAGTTTTTTTTTCTCCTTAGTGTAAATCCACATTGTCATCCATTCATTCGTTGTATTATCTGCCGGTATGATCTACTCGAACAAGCTACTGAAGTAGGAAGGTAGTGCATCCAGTCGAAGTCTGGTACCGACATATTTTAATGAAATGTAGGAAGTATCCAGCACACGCCTACGTTAAGAAAATGGATTTCCAAATATGTGCGTATTATTATTGTGCATATCTACGTATTATGTACACTTCACAGTGAACGATACAACCAGAAGTAGGAGGGTTGCGTAATTTGAACTCACATTGATTTTTTCGGTGAGCTCCAACAATCTGGTTCGTGCTTGCTGTAGTTCAGCTTGGGCGGCAGCTTCAGCTTTCTTCTTGGGGAGTACAATCATCCAAACCTCGTGGAATTTCATTATATTCAGAACCCAGGCACAGAGACCTTGACAATTCAGATATAAAATAAAGACGAAACGTTATCCGTGTCTACGAAAACGAATAGCTGAATCGCTTTACTGGTTCAACCCATTCATATTGCTCGTAATGATGATTCATGTTGGTGTATGGTGGTTGTTGGTATACTATAGTGGGTGTAGTTTGCCCATTCAACATCAGGGTTGGTTTGCGTTGGAGGGTTTAATGCATGAGTACCAAAAATAAAATCTGAAAGTAGTTATGCAGACACTTCCCTGCAGAACAATTATACACCAAACTTTGTCAGAGGTGATTGTGCTTATGATATACTAGCTGTGTACCCGCGCTTCGCAACGGTAGAACAGACACCCCCTTTAGGACAGGCCCCACTCATAACAGATACCACCTTCTACGTTCAGCCGTTCTCATTTATCGATGCCGAGACAAACAAACAGACTGACACTGTTTTATGATATATTATACTATTTGAACCGACGCGTGTTGCTGCGATTTAAATGAATGGAGCCAACGGTCATGTATTTTAATATGCCTGTATCCCCCCCTCCTCAACTGATCAGAAACCTTCCCCAATGCCAACCCTAACTGCCTTTAACCCCCCCCCCCCCCCCCGTATCCTATGAACCCTCCCTACCTGGTTAGAAACATTCCTCAATGTTCACACAACAAATTCCCAAAGTTGCACTCCAATTGGTCAAGTAGTTTTGAAATTTCTGTAGACCCCCCTCCCCTCTCATAACCTGTACCCCCCTCCCACTAACATCCTGATTGAAGTACCACTTGAATGTACTCGTCGAGCTGAATCCAGAATCTAATTACAATCGGATTTACGTCCAACCGTTCAAAGTTATTATAAGCATAAACGTCCTCATAAAAGTGATTATAACACGTTTTTTAGTAGTATTTCATTCATAGCGTTCATTCAGAGCCAACGGTCATGTATTTTAATATGCCTGTATCCCCCCCTCCTCAACTGATCAGAAACCTTCCCCAATGCCAACCCTAACTGCCTTTAACCCCCCCCCCCCCCCCCCCGTATCCTATGAACCCTCCCTACCTGGTTAGAAACATTCCTCAATGTTCACACAACAAATTCCCAAAGTTGCACTCCAATTGGTCAAGTAGTTTTGAAATTTCTGTAGACCCCCCCCCTCTCATAACCTGTACCCCCCTCCCACTAACATCCTGATTGAAGTACCACTTGAATGTACTCGTCGAGCTGAATCCAGAATCTAATTACAATCGGATTTACGTCCAACCGTTCAAAGTTATTATAAGCATAAACGTCCTCATAGAAGTGATTATAACACGTTTTTTAGTAGTATTTCATTCATAGCGTTTCAACGGATGGACAGATTCAAATGCGGATTTTTCATAAACCTTCCCAGATAAATTCTGCGTCAAATGGTACCAGCCGCAACTTTCTACGTTCAGTCGTTCTCAATTGATGCCGAGACAAACAAACAAACAGACAAACAGACACTGTTTTGTTATATGTATAGATAAACATATAGGTGATATAGCTTGTGACAATTATTCACCCTGATTAGGAAGTGCCTACATAGTTATTTAGAGCAATGTGAAATGAGAGACGAGATTCTCTATTGTAGTGAAAGGGATCGGTAGGAGTGGCGGGGGAGGACTAAATGAAAGATATTATAATTTTTGGGAAAGGTTGGACTAACTACAGTGTTACCTACAGATATGAACCCGGCAGTGAAGACCAACTGCTGGAACTCATATAATTTAAATATTTAGCAATTAAAATTGATAAGTTTGATTATTTTGGAATTTGTGACACGTTCAACATGCTTATCTTATTGGAAGGTAATGATGGTGTCCAAATATGTATTCTCCTACTATTATGGACATTGCTAGTTATTTACTCCTACTTTACTATGGTAGTACCTATAAGATTCACATATATCGTACCTGCAGCAGCACTTGATTTGGTGATGACATTCTCTGGCGTGAACTCTGGATTGGCTAGATATGGCTGAATTGCTTTCACAATTTCAGGGTGGATGTTCTCTTTCTGGTAGTTAACGAGATTGTTCAAAAAGGCGTCTGCTGACCCCATCATCGCCTGAAAATATGATTATTGATAAGGTACATCAGCTACCCCTCACCCCAGATCACAAACCCCTCTTTAGTACCTCCGACGTGCGTAAGCAATTCGACCTTCGTCGAATATGATTACTGATTTGTGGGATAAGTTAATTTGCAATACTGGTATAATAATTTAAAAATATGTTCATTTTCCGAATCAGGAAATCAATATAACTTTACTTAGGTACCTTGGCCGCCTTCCAACTGCGATCTTTTGGAATTTTACCCTTCTTGGCTAATAATACCATTACTGCCGCTGCTACATTTGCCACTGCTTCGGGAGGGGTGCCGAAAGACTTCATTTCTGTGAGATTCGTCTGTTGATAACATAATGACACATATTCGTATCCGTGACACACAATAACGATTCAACTGATTTGATCTATTGTCCATGGATCAATCAACAAGATGATGAATTTCCTCTCTTACTATTGCCCTCTTAATTCAATTTCTTCTCATACTAGTCTGTATGAATCATCAAGATTACTGGAATTTCAATATGATAACGACCTTGTTCAGTGTGTTGAGGGCGTCTTGAGCTGCTTCTAAAGCGGGCATTGCTTTCTCCAGATCTTGTTCGCACATCTTCTGTTTCAAAGTGACATCTTCCTCAATTATCTGACATTTTCTCTCTTCCTCTTGAACTGAAAGTCAAGTTCAATAATTTACTTGAATGCTATTTCATCTAAAATTTTTAACACTGGGGTATAGGGTTGCAGTTTAGAATGTAAATGTTTCATTTCAATGAGAGTCTCTAGGGAAGTCAGTCGTTCAAAAAAAAAAGGCTGCGAATTATTAAACGACGGGTTATTATTTACCTGTACAGATGCCCCTTCTGCGTAGATCACTGTTACCTTGGTCAATACCTACTCTCGACCTCCCCCAGGGAAGCCCTAAATCGTGTATTGGAGCCGGCGCGGGAATTACAGTTTCATAAAAATGCGTGGGATTCAATAGTTAATTATTTGTTGTTATTCATGAAGCATAAGATAAATAATAAACCGTTGCGTAATAATTTATCTGTATAGATGCCCCTTCTGCGTGGATCACTGTTTCCTTGGTCAATACCTACTCTCGACCTCCCCCAGGGAAGCCCTAAATCGAGTACTGGAGCCGGCCCGGGAGTTACAGTTTCATAAACTTGCGCGGGATTCAATAATTCAATCACTAATAATTATTTGTTGTTATTCATGAAGCATAGCGTTTTTTCAAGTTGCAAAAGTACCTATCAACGCAATCGGAAAAGAGCCATCATTTTTCAAACGAAATAATACCACAGAACAACCAACTCGACGTCATCCGTGATTTTAATCAGGTAATCCCAAGCAGTGAATATCTGGGACTGATTTATACCGTTCGATTCACGATCATGTTGACGAAGCTTTTCGGTGCAAATGAACTGCTGGACGTACAGCGCTCCGGGTGGTCTCAACAAATGCTTAGTTCATGATCAGTTTGAAACGTAAAATAAACCATAATCTTCTATTGAAAGTTTTCGAGCTACGGCGTTCTCAACATTTCAATATTTTTCACCCCTTAGAGATGACTGACAGTAACACCGAGCTTTGCGGATCAACTAGACCCCAAACGGGACCTGCAAACAAAATTTCATTAATTTCGGTTCATGGTAACTTAGATAAGTGCGAAGTACGGCGTACGGCGTAAGGTGGACGGACAGACATTTTTTCAATTCCATTTTCGGATTCCACGTACCTTGAAACAGAAACCATCAGATTTTGAGAGGGGGTTGAGGTTTAAAATTAATTGAGTTCAAATTGGTGTGGGACGGGTGAGAGGGGGAATACGTCAGTATGAGTCTCCCCCATTCCTAGCGTTTCTTGTACCTATTAAATATGTAGAAACTTTAGGCAACGTCCAGAACCGCCTTTAGCTACGCCTGTCTATGTTCTATGTCAATCAACATGTCAATTCAGTATGTATCAGTAATTATGACTATGATCAGAGTGAGCCTTCTAGAAGCATCGGCTGTAAACCCTTAAAATATACTGGTTTTATCGTCATCTCTCAAACCGAACTTTGCAAGGGGTTATACAGTTGTGACAATGTTCAAAAATGGGCATTCACCTATGGTTTTCTCCTTCGATACTTTTTCTGTTTCTTTCTTCACTATTTCTATCAGTTCAGTAGCTTTCACATTTTTCTCGGCTACTACGATTTCCTGCTCAGCCAGCTGTATTTTGAGCGTGCCGACCTGTCAATCATAATTACGTGATTACGGGTTCGCCTTATCGTACAACGCTAGCTATATGTTCAAGGCTTCATCGGAACATATTTTGCCTACTTCTTTTATATTTGTAAAAGCCTTATGAATGCTAGCGAGAATATACATACTTGCTCAGCGCAGCTAACTAGCTTTTGGAGGCCGGCTTGAAGTCTGGTGATTTTTGTGACAACATCGAAATTTTTCCTCTTCAGAAGCTTTTTGTACAAGTTTATCAGCTCGAGGAACGATTTTGGAGTCGTATAATTATACCGCCTCTCGTTCAGCAGGAAGGTTTGAGACATTTTATTAACGCTTAGGTGCATGAATGCCATTAAACTGGACATTGGCTCTATTAGAGTTTTCTGAAAAATTACGCAAACATCAGGTTAGTTGTCCGCTTCTGAAATGGGCCATGATCGAATAATTATGTAGAATATCAAATAGCTATGTGTTGGGGTAGATGTTTGTGGAAAGATGGATTATGATATTTTTAGTTCAACATTTCTAAAAGGACTAATGACCAAAGCCTCTAGTTACTTACAGGCAGTTCCTCAATTTCACTGAGAAATTTCAGTGATACACTCTCAAGCGCTTTGGGTGGCCACTCCATAAACCAATCGATAGTCGTACAATTCACCAAGGACGGGAATTTCCGAGCTCTGACTCTCAACGTTGATCCGACAGGTGAGAAGCACAAGATGGTCTTCAAATTACGCCTCACGCGATCGACGAAGAACTTCCAGCAACTTTCTTTGGTATCCTGGAGACCTGCACCTTTAGCCTGTACAGAACGAGCGATAATGTTGAAACAGGACAGGGCGAACCGGACGCACACAGGGGAAGACTTGTAGCGTATGTTAGAAAGGTATGTATGCAGGGGTCTTTGGTATGGCTCATTCAGTAATACACAAATTATGTGGTTTCAACGATCCCTGCCACTGCAAGTAACCCCTAATTCAAAGGTGACATCAGGAGTATGAGTCATCTGAGAGACGACGATTAGTCCCGGTGCGGATATGGTCGACGGAAAAGGGTCGTGGCTAACTTATAGTATTATAGCAGTGATATCGTAGGTTTTCATCACGAAAAGACTCACTTCTGGAGCTATCGTGTTTACAATGCTGTCAATTTCGTCGTCAGCTAGGAGTTCAGGAATTTCACCTGATGACAGCATGTCATTAATGAGAACGAGGAATTTCTCGTCCGGAACTTGCGAGTCTGTCATCAAAAACATAATTCCGACGTTTTTGAGACCAGCTTTATTGTAGAGACCTGCTAAATCAATCTGAAATAAGGAACAATGTTGGCTAGGTCAGATCTCTTTATTTCCGCCCATTAACAACAAAGAGCGTTTTATTATAATTATTATGTATTGTAAGTGTAATGGATTTCCTTGTGCCTCGTCCGACCTAACTGAATATATTATTAACCTTTAGGTCCGTCACTGAATATCCTTTTTTCAACTGGATTTGAAATGGGTCCAATCCAGATATAAAAGCGGACAATCTGGCAAGAGATTGTTTGCCACTGCCACCAACACCTACAAGCAACGCGTTTCCACGAGGCATTTCCATAACACGGTTGATCCTGTGAATAAATTAACATTAGGCAGGTATGTTTGTACAGTAACTCAGCCCCGCTTGATTGATGATAATTTTGATGATCTTGAGGACTGAAGTACACGTACCTGCAAATGTGTGACATAGCGTCTTCAAACAATACCAAGTTCATCGTGGCGACCAAATCATTGTACTGGCACATGGCTTCTCTTAGAGTATCATTGAGCTGGCTCCATGAGTTCATTTGTAGGTATTTTGGGTCACCGATCCCATCAACGAAGTGGCAGTAGATAAGGGGATCGCTCAAATACTCTGTTTCGTGGAGATCCTGTTGTAGGAATTGGTCTTCATTAGAAGAAATTTGAATTATTTGATTGTCAGTAGTTTCTTAACGCTTCTCTGGCAAAAAATAGATTTCCTAATAAATTCTTGTTGTTCACAAAGGATAAAAGATCAATTCCCTCCAAGTACCTAGTGATAGGTAACCACTATTTCATGCTGTGGCAGGCTAGATTCCAAGTTTCTTTTCCATGCGGCGCATATGTAGTATATGATTTTTTGAATGATATTGAGCTGATGAGATCAATATCAACAAACTACTAATATACTGCTCCATGAGAGTCTTGTAGGTAGGTACTGTACCCCTGTCTGGGTACTGAATCTATGAATAGATCCCAAACAAATGCCCCCTCCACTCCTTTAACAATATGTTAACTGGATATATGCTGTCATTGTTACATTACTCACCACTGGGTTTGTGACATCTGGAGACAAACCACATCTCTCACAATGAATTATATCCCAAAAATTGTTCCTGTTTCCATGGGAATCTGTCTTTTGTATGCTCAACTACCAGTAAACTTGACTAAATTGAAAAAATAACAATTTTCCTCACGAATATCATGACAAAACGGGTAAACTCCCCCAAATACCGTCTCTGGAGCTGGATTTGAAGTAAATAATACGGAAGATAACGTGAGTCACAACTTCTTTCTCGGAATATCCAACCATTTTGTTCCACCTTTGGAGATGTGGAAAACTAGGTACTTTAAACAACGTTTTAGTTTACTCTTCACCATTATGCGCGTCAGAATAGCTAGGAAACCCCCAAACGAGACCACTGACAGAAAAAACTTTCTTTGGGAAAGAAATGGGGTTAGAAATGGGGTTGACTCGGCCACCATCGATATGCCAAAACCCTACTCTATAGGTTTCATTCACCGTCAAGTGGAGCTGATAACGACAGCAGGAGGTGGAGACTAGCCTCTCAAGTAGGTGCCTACCTACTGATATTCTGAAAATTTTCAAAAATGTCAATTTCTGGAGAATTTTCAAACTTTTGAATTCAAATTTAGTTACACCTTTTGCCATATGCCCGCGTCTGCAATCACTACAGTTATACTATGTCATACACATGTAATTTCAAAGGACCTGGAAAAATCCCAGTTTTACTCATATATTTAAACTGGTACCTATCATTATAATGTATTGCAGTGACATTGTTTTCCCTCAGAGAAATGATAGAACTATCCACTATCTATCCACATGCTAGAGCTAGCTATATCAAACTACCTGCATGTTTTGCGCATTTGGTAAACGGCAAAATACATTGCAACTGGTAATTGTAAATTGTTGGTAGGAATAGAGGAATCGTAAATAGGTTAAAATAGCCACATAATGTGAAAATAAAGTTGCTAGGTTCATTGCGTCCTTCCTGGGGGGGGGGGGGGTTGAGGGCGCTGAATCCAAAAATTATTACTGTTTCCCTTATGAGCTCCGAGACTTATTTATGTATTTACTATTTTCAGTACATAATTATTTTGACGTGTGTCATCACTCGCTGCAATTTACATGACCGCAGCTGCAAAGGGCAGATAATTTATTGTGAAAATTCGTGCTGAATCCGAATATGACCTTGGATTCCTTCTTGCGTCGGTCCTACCACTGAACCCCGGAAAAATC
The DNA here is from genome assembly GCA_954871275.1 of Leptopterna dolabrata. Lineage (NCBI taxonomy): Eukaryota > Metazoa > Arthropoda > Insecta > Hemiptera > Miridae > Leptopterna > Leptopterna dolabrata. The sequence goes on from OX940974.1 coordinate 95,131,707, forward strand.
GGCTTCAAAACCGTCTGACATTCGTGGAGGGCTGTATGTACACAAATCGTTGTTCTATTCAAATAGTGCGTTGAACCCCTCAACGTATGCCTACTAACTACATGCAAGGTAACACCATACTCACGGAAAGTCGGAAGAGGTATCCACAGCTTGAATGTTCCAGAATAAAATATCAAATCTGCTCATGCTCACTGTTATAACAGTTACTCGAATCGACGTTGAATATTGAATGGCTCTTGAAAACTTAATCAAAATCTGCTAACATAACCGTGCTAACATAACAAATTATTCAGGGACCCAACCAACATTATTCCTGAATATTTCGCCCGCATCGGTCGAATGGAACCGGCGATAAAAAGGGATGCATAAGTAATCGCTGTTTGCCCTGCGCACTTTGATTCCAATCTTAATGAAATTCGAAGAGGGCACTCAAGGACCTGAACGTGTTTGCAAAATCGGTCAAGTAGAACCAGATTTGCAGTGTCAGGCGCATGCGCAGACCCTTTATAAGGGATCTTCTGTGGACCAACCCGCGCATAGGTACCCTAAAAATTGCAGCCCTTTTTTCCGTTGAAATATGGCGGTTAAAAGGAATCGCGTACAGACTGACGGAAGAGAGACAGACGTCGAAGCGAAAAATGTTGATTTTGGAGGGCAATAATTTTTTCGAACTTTCCATGACTTTTCTACCTTCGGTTAGGTAGTGTGGAAGCAACAATATAATTGTTGATCACGTTGTCGTGCATTTCAGGAGACGTCCACTCGACGGTGTGTAGATTACTCTATTGCAGTTACTCAGACTAGTTTCCTGAAGTTCTGCGAAATGTTTTACTCCCACTCGCTCTCTCCTCACTACAAAATTTCATATTAACTTCCGGGAAAAGAGATCGAACAATAGTTGTATTAAAGCATGAGAAAAAGAACGCTGAGTATGGGAGAAACCATGGAAAATAATGTGTTTTTACGTCTACACTAATAACTAAATCCTTCTCTCCCATTAAAGAAAAAAATAAAATAAAGAAATAAATGAATAAAGAGAAAAAAATAAAAAGTTGTGAACCACTCAACGTTTGAATTTTCCTAAGGCCTCTCTCTGCTCCCATCGCAAACTATGTTTACCACGACCCCTTCCACCTCCACCGACAAAAACATAAATAAAGAAAGAAAATTGATTTGACATCCAGGTTGCCTAATTACTGAAACTAAAGGGAAACAATTTTTTTTAAATCGCACAGTTTTTTGGTTGTACAATAGTCATCCGATTTTTAGTCCTGCAATTATTTTCAATTAAAATAAGCCCCTTTTGGAGCCGGATTGGAGTAAACTCTCAGGTAGCAGGAAAATCCAACGTAAACCAAAGTTCTAGGATAAAAATATTGTGTAGGTTAGGTACAAACCCAAATGGAAAAAAAGATTCAGCATTCACTGCCCACGAAACCTCCAGAAAATGCACTAAGAACCAGGCAACTTTTCGGTCAACTTTTTTGTTCTTGTTGACAATTGCAACTATTAGCTAATTTTTATCAAATCAAGTGGAACGTATCTAAAGCTAGAAGGCGCATTCTCTACTCGAAAGCGTGAGGAATGGCAATTTAGATACCAAGTAAAAGAACCTGTTTTACGAGTATTATATTGATGTGATATCATTATCCGAAATATAATATGGACTCTAAATATATAATATATTATGTACTTAATAGTTAATATTGATAGTTTTGTCTCAAATAAGTTAAATGGTAAGGGAAAATAACGATGTCACAAAAGCTATTTTTCGAGAAAATCCTATTTTTATTTGCAAAACTATTGTTTTGATTGACTGAAACCTCATCTTTTATCACTAGCTGGGACATTTTTTCTTCTTTTCAGTTGGAGGGATTTTACCTACCTTCATCAAGCTATAGAATGCGCTATCTACCACAAATTCAGAAAAAAAATCGACATTTCTTGTTCTTTTTCTTTGTCCTGAACGACCTCTAATAACAGTAATGGGCCATCTTGGTCCGCTACACCTCTACCCAAAGTCCAGAGCTAGCTTAGTCCGTTAAAACTGATTCCGTTAGAAAGACGAAGCTATGACATTAATAGTAGCTGGGAACAAGAATTGAATGCCAAATATAGTGTATTTATCATACATTATGTTATATGATAGTATTAGGAAACGGTATCACCGTGAATTCAAGAATATGAACTCTTCCAATTTCCATGACATTTTGGGCCTCGTACGAGTAGATTACACATAAATTGCTCATCAAATCCTTTATAAGGAAGTAGGAAGTTCCTACCCCAAAGGAAATTTAATTCAAGAAGTCAGGCAGCATGAAATGCAATAAGTGATAACATGAGTACTGCCCGTACTGGTCACTAGTACCTGACTAAAAATAAAGATACGCAAATCATGCAAATGCTAGTTTTAAGCGGTCCCGACCAAATTTAGACGTCAAGTCTAAGTCGAAAGATGCAGTTTGTAAAGCAATGGATGGCTTCTGGACCTTATTTCAAAACCTTACATATTCTAGTTATGTACTGAAATGAATATAATATAATGTGAAGAATATAATGTGATAGCATTGAATAGGTACATTTTTTTTAAAGCCGCGTACTTATAAAGAAGGTCAAAATATCATACCTACTCAGTAAAACATAATGGCAATCATAAAACTCATCGGTATCATGCACGATGGTGCGCATAAGATAGCTATACAAAAATGTCATCAAGGCTATCAGAAAAATCACTCTATCGAAAAATTTGCTTAAAATTTTTATATGACGATTCTGTCATAACTATATTAAGCAGCATGCAAGCAATCGCATATTCCGCATCTTACCTCTATTAAATTGAGCTAAGAAAACGAAGAAACAATACTATTTAGTTGATCAGAGATGTGGTATAGCAAATCTCTCACTCATCAGGAAGCACTGATTTCTCTTTTATACATGATTGACATATATATGATTAGTCAGTGGACTAGTCATGCTATTAGTAGAATCAATGGAAATGAAACGTTGGCTTCTACAGTTAGGGTGACCACCGTAGAAGGGAAAAAATCTACACCCGTGTAGGTAATATCCTTGTATAAAATGTGTGTGTGAGCGCTCTTTCTCAATTCCTGTCGGGTGGATTTCATTACAGTGATACCTAAATAGAAAGATCACGCCATCTTTATGCGCTTTCTTCCAATGGGGATTTACCCACGCCACCAAAAAGGCATAGTGGTGGACTTGCAGGTTAGAAGGATAGGCAATGTCCCTTCATTTCATTCTTGCTCGAAGGTCTCTCGAATAATCGAAAACAAACGCCACAGTGCGGGGTCTTGAGTACTTCGCGATTTTTTTTTTCTTTATCAAAGTTCCCGCACATGAGGATCGGTTCATTTCACTGGTATTATGCACCCGGGCGTGTTGAGAGGGGGAATAGCATATGGAGGAAGAGGCACCTTTTGGGTTACGAAATCCAAAAGGTGGTCACCCTATCTGCATTAACGGTGCACCCCATAAGAGCAAACGTAGGAAAAAAAGAGGACGAAAGAGCCACCTATGGTGGTCAAAAAGAGCGATAATTTATGCCAGAAGAGCGAATGTAACACTCCCAAAAGAGCGAGTACCAAAAGAGCGAGTCTGTACCCACAGGGACCAATGTTGCAAGACTTGACAGAATTATACGGAAGAATATTTTATTCGAGTTGAAGAACCATCAGTCTTAAACATGCACATAAAGTTGAAAAATAAATGTTAATCATGGTTGAAATTCCATTTGTCTTGAACGTGCCCTATCTTCAAATTTTTACTGCCTGTCATCGCCCTAACTGTTACCAAGTACTGTAGCAAACAAGTTTCTCCCGCTTCACATTTTTTCCACAAATGCAGGATTGCGCAGTTTTTATGTTGCTGATGCCGTTGTTGTTTGCGAAGTGACCCTTCGTTCATATTTAAATACGTTTCGGCCTGAAAGTCCCTCAGAGTAGACACCACTACGTGAATTGAACAGTGAGGTGAGTTAAACTGGTCCTTTAGGTATCTATGAAATGACTCCGGGTCGTTGGTTGTGGTCGGCAGAGGTACATAGGGAGAACTTGCCCATAGGTGTGGTGAAAAACGGCTACGTGGACCAATATATGTCTCCGTCAGATACTGCAGAAATTCGCCAAGCCGTGGTTCAGCAGGAGTTGTTTATAAAATGTCTAAAGAAGCACTTTTCACTTCGTGAGCTGACAAACAAGGCAGACCAAAAAATAACTTCAAAAACTGACCAGACGTTGTGTCTGACGAATAGTCCTGAGCGAGGCCTATTTCTTGAATTTTCCAATAAACAGCTTGACCGAAGTGGTAGTGACAGCAGCTTATCGTTGATGTTGGGCTTATCAATATTTACTATAATCTGTTTATTATGTATACGTAGGTCTACCTTACGCATTATTTGCGTCTGTGAGAGCAATGGACAAAGTAGCTCTTATGAGAGTGGTTCTTTCATTGTTATTATGAACAATAGCTCGCTCTTTTGGGACTCCGGATCAGGACGGATTCGATGTTACGGGTAGCAGCCTGCATTAAAACTGGTAAGGTAGGATTTCAAGTGAAACTCCGAGTAGTAAATCCGAGTAACATAATTTTTCCAACCTGCTCATAATAAATTACTACATAATACTATCATTTTAGGTTCATGTGGGGCGGCAATGTTTACAAGATGGTTATAAGTTGAATAAAAAAAAGAAATGCTGCCATTGCTCGATCAGACTGACAATAATTGAGAAAGTCAACCTCAGGAGGATAATATAAAAAACACAAGAAAATTTGAAATGGAAGAAAATTGCTATATTGAAATTAGCAATTTTCTAAATTGTGCTCAAGTTTACTTAGGCATGGATGATTTTCAGGCCTGTTTGGAAGTACATCCCGGACTATAATATAGTGCAACCCCGTGACTGAAGCGGTAATTATTAACCTCACCGTGAACACTTTCTTGATGTTTTCAAGGAGCATTTTGTTGAAAACATCTTGCTCTTTAAGGTCAACCAGCTTATCTCCATACACTCTGGAAGCTTCGTGCATCCAAATCCGTACAAACCCACCGGCATCAGGAATACATTCCGGCGTTGTGAGAATCATCGCCTGTGACAATAAGAAACCTCGCAGTTCGTACATAGGTATTCTTGATATTATATGCATACGGAACATAAATTCGATTCATTTTCTCTTTTGTAAACGCACTAAACTGAAATGTCAAGTGTAGAACCAACCTGGAATACATTGCTAAGGTCCCTGAGGTTGAATATGTAATGGAACTTTATCGCAGTAGGCAGGAAGGTCTGCTGCATTCGAAGGTGCATTTGTAGTGCCAGTTGAATAACGGTTTCCACCATTTTGATGACAGATGATGAAAATTTGTTGATTGGGTTACTAATATGCTGATATAGTAAACTTGAGTAGATGTGAGTCAACGCCTCTAATCCGGGGAAACTGTCGATGTAATAGTAATGAGACGTAAGCAGTACGAAAGAAACTTGATGAAATACATTGATTTCGCAAACCATTTCTTTGTCCAATAGGTAACGGAGTGTAGCTATAAAGGCAGTCAGTTCGATAATATAAAATAACGCACAACGATAATAATACAAAATTAATCATTCAGTACTACCAGAGAGCGAATACAATAAAATGTCTTTGGAGCCTTGGATCGATGGAGAAGCTTCCCGAAGTAGGGTTCATGCTGCTGAGGAACATGATGTTGTGGATGTCTTTTAGTGAGAGCTTTTGTCTGTCATACCAGTGCTGGTAGTCCATGTGTTGTCGTATCAACGTATGAGGCTGTACAGTCCCATACCTGTCCACCTACGGATGAAACAGATTTCATTGTCTCACTGATAGAATTGATTCACTATGATCGAAGTCAATGAAGAAAGGATTTCTGAAAACCTTGAAAGACCTTAATCGATTTACTGTTACGATAATAGGAAATTTCATCGGAAATTAATTACGTATAAAATTAAACTCTCTTGAATTGAACTGCAAACTTGAATTGAGCGAAAGCTAAAACTACTATAGATGCTGGGGTATTAAATACGCAATTGGGTTGGAAAACGTGAATTACTATCCAAATGCCATATTTTAGTGACCGCTACTCAATGATTAATGGATTCCCAAGTGGAAATAAATTACGCCGGAGGCAGACGATAGGGTGCTCAACTAAAAGAGGGTATGATTAGAATACCTACATCTGTCTAGGAATGCATGCCCAGCTACAAAATTGTGAACTGACACGGATAGCAAGCTCTGGGATCGAGACGCTGACTTATGCTGGTGCAGCATATCCTCAAACAGCGCGCAGGATATCCCCGATACTAAAATAGTACAGGGAGAGTTACCATCAGGGTTACAGCCGAGCACGGTTTCTGTTGGTCGAGAAGCGAAGCAGGGACTTGCAAATAGCGTCATCATCTATACAATTTTTCATCACCAAAAAATATCGCGTTTATTTTTGTACCCCATCATTATCATGATACTTTTCATTAGGTACCTATTGTTAATCATTACTGATGCAATTGTCGTGATGGATAAACATTGGCGGATCGAGAAGTTCATTTGGTGGGAGAGGAGGGGGGATTACCTACTTACCCATAGGTATCTATATAAAACATCCAAATTCTGATATCCAGGAAAGCCCTAAAGCGAGTACTGGAACCGGCTCAGCAATTACTGTGCTGGTAGTTAATAGCGTACAATAATTATCGTACGCGTACAATAATAATTATTGAACCTTTATGGTTTAGCTGTTCCCTTATATTCGTACGCAACCTGTAACTTGACACCCTACTTTAGTAATAACTTGGTCAACTTTCCGTTTCATTAATACTCATGTTAACGAAGCCAAAATTCTGTGCCTCACTGTTGAACGAAAGGCTGTACGTACAATATTGCAGGTGGTCTCACAAAATCCGTAAGTTCTAGATCAATTTAAAAACGTAAAAAAACATATAATCTTCTATTGAAAGTTTCGAGATAAAGGCGTTCTGGAAATTTTAGTCTCTATTTCCTACCCCCCAGATGGGACCTACAATCCAAATTCCATTAATTTTGGTTCATGGTAACTAAGGAAATTACGAAGTACGGCGGTCGGACAGAAATTTTTTAATTCCATTTTCGAACTGTATATACCTTGAAACGGAAACCATCAAATTTTAGGAGGAGTTAATTTTTTGTTTCATGCTCGATTCCAAAAGTTAATTAGGTAATAAAAATAATAAACCTAAATTTCAGCTCTTCAAACCCTCTCTAACTAAGTTTTTGGATAAGCAATAAGGCATGATATGAAAACTTGGATCAATGAAATTACAAGGAATTTATTCAGACATTCCGTCTCCAGGTTTGTGCTGTATGTAATCCGCTCAGCCATACCTTCAGCTAATCGGAATCTGTAATTACCGAAATACTGAATACCTAGTGAAATTACCCGACATTAACGAGCAGATCCCCACCAACACGCACACTTAGCATAAAGCCAATGGCAAAAACAACCTAGCAAGTGCCCCATGAGGGGGGTACTTAACACAGATTGGATGAAAAGTAAGGGAAGTTGAATAGGAGGGTATACATATGTTTTCCTAGGCCGAGTTGTCTTGTCACGCCAGCTTTCCCCTTGACACATTGATTTTTTAGCTGCTTGCGTAATATCCTGGCATTCAGCCCTTTTCTGCAGGATTTCACACTTTATCACTCACAAAAAGAAGCGATATAAAGAAAACGAGAAGAAAATCGAAATCCTAATGATGAAACATGGTTGTGCTGTATGGTATGAACCTTCGCTTTGTCCCGATGATAACAATACAGAAGTGTGTGTGTGAAAACTATGCAAGAGTGGTGGCGGTCGTGGGGGGGGGGGGGGGGGTCAGAGTCAACGGAGACAATGTTGCTCAAAATGTAAAAAAAGTTATTTTCCTATCATCTGGGTTACCTTGATTAATCGATTCTAGGACTTCCCAACTTAATATCGAAGTCGCCGTAGGCTATTTAGGCGTACCTTAAGATGGAACGTACGTAACCTTATGGTTACCATAGCCACAAGGTTACCTACCCACTTCTGTCGAACGGATTTTTGGTAGACGATACCCACATAGCTCTCCTAGCAGCTCCATTCCCCATCATGATTATTTTTTCTGTGATTAGTAGGGAGAAGTGGATGGCCAGGTTGTCCGAGCTGGCTGGAGCTTCTATCCATACGATACCAATACATCGATAACCAGCAAAGCAAGAACCCCCTCTTTTTCAGCATCCATGTCTCCCAGGATGTAGGTAACCTTGCATCCAGTGTTACAAACGGAAAAGACTTCACTGGAGGTACATAATACTATCTATACGTTTACAATATCTAATTATTAGAATTGGAATTATATCCTGAAGTGTAACCTTGTTCACTTCAGCGCCATCCAGTCATTATAATAACGCGGCCATCTCAAGCCATGATACAGTAAATAAATAATGATAACTTGGCAAAAGGGCTATTGTTTCTAGGAACACTGGTACTTACTTCAGGCATGTTCATATCGTCTATGAAATAGATCATCGTCTTGTTCCCTGGTGGACCGTAATTTCTGCCTGCTTTTTTCTCAAGCGGTTTTTCTAATACCTTTTGGAGCATCTCTGTAATGCAAAATACGTTGTTAACAGTTTTCTATCAATGTGTTCATTATTGGTCTCCCCAAGTGCCATAACAGATTAGAAATGCCAAAGATACCTACCTGATGTCGTGTAGAAATTGAAGGAAATATTGGTAACTGAATATTTTTCCGATAACGAAAACATTTTATCTCCAATCAGTACTGACTTTCCACAACCAGCAGGTGCCACAAGCATCACAGCTTTATTTCTCTCTATCAAGAGATCTAGGAAGTATCTTATCCTCGTAGTTTCTGCTGTGTTCACGAGGGTAGACTGCGCACAATATTATTAAAATCATGCTGTAATACACAGAATTCAATTTTTTTGACACCTCATACTAGAACTAGAGGATCAATGGGGTGTTTCGAGATATGTGTTCAAACAAAGTTCACAACATTCAACCAAACTTCCGCATTCAGTGTCCTTTGTTTTCATCCACGTGATAGCCAAGTTTGGTTATTCCAAAACAGATCAAGGTATATAGCGAGCAAAAAAGGTCAGTGTATATTTTGGTAGGTCAAGGTACAGTTTGGTTATTCCAAACTAGGTCAAGGTATAGTTTGGTTCTTCCAAATTAGATCAATTTGGTAATTACACGAGCCTAATTGCATTACACGAGCCTAATACTTTTTTCCATTCATTTACTTTTTGTTGATTCCATTATTAAGTTGGTATAACATTAAGATATATATAAAAAAATAAAACATGGAGCGTGAGGTAATCATTCTATGCAGATGAAACCATTAATTCAACATCATACGTATTGTCAGACTTCATCCAACAAAAAGGGGAAGGGTCATCATCTGTATTAACAGTTCTGATAATGTGCACCAAAAAAACGGAAGAAAATATTATTAATCCTTATCACTAAGTTAGGGAATTACATACTACCTGCAATGGTATTTCGTAATCCAGCTCAAATCTGGTCAACTTCTCTGTCCACAGGGCGAATTTCTTGGTGTCAGGATCCACGTAGTAGCTAAAAACTTGTTCGGTTTGTGGCACTTGAGCTGGGAATTTGACAGTTTTAAATTCACTTATCCACCATTTGGAAAATTCTACCCTCCAATCAACGAGCTGTAAATGATGCGAGGATATTACTGCTGAACTGAACTTTTCCACAGACTAATTGTACCTACTCACGTGCAACTGTTAATATGTTTAGTTTCTTCATTACCTGATCTTGGAAGCACGCTGACCCGAACGCCCAAATACAGGAAAATACGAAATAGATTTCATACCAATCTTTTGGGCAATCGGCTTGAATATTTGGGGGAACCAGCAGGACTTCAAGTAGCGTGCATAGCATCTCTATATGCGCTATCTCAGCTATAAGTGTTATCTTCTTGAACCTAGAAAAGCGTGAATCGCCAAAATACTCCGTTACTATTTAGGTTTTCTCGCAAGCGTATGATTGTTTAAGACAAAGTCATAAACATTTTCAACAAATCAGCATTTACCTGGTCCTTGAAGCTTCGAGAAGAGGAGGTATGTACTTGTCGAAAAGCATGGTGAGGTTGACTTTTTCATTTTCCGATTTCCGAGCGTCGACCCAGGAGGTGACATATCTAAATCAAATAAGCTAATCATAATCATGCGTGACGAATGTAGCGAAGATCAGGTATTGTAAGAGGCGCAATTACAACAATATTGTCATTCCAACCGTACGCCCACACGTCGCCATATGGTCTAGATTATAAATTCATTTCGCCGCACCAAACCATATCCTGAGTTTCAATTTCTTTAAATTTACAATTCCTTCTAGTTTTGCCCTGGGAGGAGTGTCACTGTGTCGACGAGCATGAGCGAGTGAAAGGAAACATGATGGATGTACTTGAAAAATTCGAAATTATTAAGAGTGATAGTTGGGTAAATCTTTGAATGATGTAATTCCTTTAATTTTTTCCCCATTATTGCGTTCGATTGCATTCATTTATGTAACAGCTTGGGACTTTAGGGGACCCCACCCCCTTTCCACCCTACCTTCCTTTCACTTTTTATTTAGCATTCACTTCCATGGCCAATCAGAATCGACCCCATTCACAACCAATCCCAATCCTTTCATCTTTCACTTTCTGGGACTATTTATAAGGTCTCTGTCGTGAACTCCTGTAGAATTAAGTACTCGCTAATCATAAGAAGCCAACATTAGTTCCGGCTAAATAAAACTAGTAGAGTGGGGCAACCGAGGCGAGGAAGCGGATGGTCAACCTGGACTCCCACTAGCTCCTCTAACCAGAAGGTGGTGGGGGGAGGGTATAAAACTACCACTTCCGCCACGATTTTCTCATTCTATGTTCTATGTTCTTCCACTTGAACATGCTTCTTCTCTTCCTACCCTCACCTCACCTCTCTCGTAAATTCAGCCAATATGCGTAAATTCACTCGCATTGCTATATTCACTCACTACACGCTCGGTGGAGGTCCGCCCTTAGCCGCACCACAATTAAATCCACTCACTCTCCAAATTCTCCATAACCTGGTGGAGGTCCGCCCTTAACCAGAAATGGAAAATTACACTACACACTCGGTGGAGGTCCACCCTTAACCGCACAACATCAAATTCTCACTTCTCAAATTCACACATCACACGCTCGGTGGAGGTCCGCGCTTAACCGCACAACATTAGTTCACTGATATCATATTTCAAACACTACACGCTCGGTGGAGGTACGCCCTTAACCGCACAACATCAAATTCTCACCTCTCAAATTCAAACATCACACGCTTGGTGGAGGTCCGCCCTTAACCGCACAACATTACTTCACTATCATCCAATTTCAAACAAACACTACACGCTCGGTGGAGGTACGCCCTTAACCGCACCACATCATAACATTCACATCATAACCAAATTACCTTACCAATTTCATCTCCACCTCTCATGGTGAATTTTACACCTCACATAAATTCACCATAGTCTCCAATGTGCCTTCAGTTACCTATTGTTTGTTACTGACAATCGTTTGATCACCGAAATCGGTATAATAGTGTATTTTTCGTGTCTTAGTGGAAATAGACAACCTTTCAATAACTCCGTTTTTATTCTTTGTGTGTGACGTTTCAGAACCTACATGCTAGGCTGGCATGTACGTGACGTCACTACCTTCAAATGTCTAGATTCATCCTCACTCATCAACAATGGTGTATACATACACCTTTCGGAAAACTCTAGTTGTCTTTCCACCAAGGGACTACAAGCGAATGATGGTCCGAAAATCTTGAAGGATGAAAAACTTGATCTGGATTCACAGCGTTTAAACTCACGGGTTCCATCCGAGGTCAGTAGGGTTGATATACAGGATGCCCGCTCGGGAAACTGTTGCTGGTGTGGCAGTCCGCAGGTTTGATATTTCGAAGAGTAGTCTCATTGAGGGGGTGAGCGCAATTCGTTCGTTACTTGCAAGAGTCAAAACCTGTGGAAATGCTACGTTAAACATTAACTTCCCTTGCTATAGGAGGTATTGTGGCTATTAATAAGAGCTCCCCGCTACTCACTTGTAATCAATATTAGTTATCTATTACTAATATTGTGATGATTTATTAAGATCCACGTGAGTTTACTTATGAGTGCGTATCTGAACAAAAGGCAACTAGGTAGTCATGCGTCGATATGTCCCTTCTTCCAACCTCACAATGGGGTATGTGCACATATTTATTTTTTGAAATGACTGTAGCCATCCTGAGAATTTTGACGCCAACCACACTGTCCTACGATAAGTAGGTAGTTCTTGTTCTGTGATTTTTGAGCTTCAATAAATTCTGACGCCATTGCACCCCTCTCGCCCGGGTTGTGACTTGGTTGAAATTTTGAAAAAATCATAGAAAAATAACAATTTACCGTAGGGCAGTGCGGTTGGTGTCAAAGTTCTCAGAATGGAATCTACTTTCATTTAAAAAAATAGTAATAATAAAATAAAATAAAATAAGCCGCTTTGTGACCCATGCACATACATACCCTATTGTTGAATGGGCAATTATTGTGGTTTGAGTTTATTTATGTAGTTTATATGCAGGTGATGCCAGTACATATGTGTTTGCGACGTTGGTTGGTGGGGAGTTTATTGCTTTCCAAGCAAAAGATCCCTGCCAAACAGCGTTGAGAGGAATTTCAAGCTCCCCGCTTAAAAGCAGTGGATGAACAGAGAAACAGTCGAGGGGACGTGGTTGGCGAGGGAAGGAACAGGACGTACAAAGCACTGAGCATCCTAATTTGGCGAGTAAATATTTACAACAGGGTGGTTTTGGGGGGGTATTATAAACACAGAAGAAATTTGGCAGTTCTCACCTTGTTGTCATCCATCACTGTGTTGAGGGATTCTATCCACATTGGATCGATGTCACCGTCCATGACCATCCACTTCGGCCCATCACCACCCATATTGGCTTGCTCTCTCATCAACACTGAAAACAAACCTGCGGGAATCGAGATCTGAATTAGTAAATTATACAATGGCAGTGATATTTGAGCTATCTCTGTTTTTAGTCTGATAGGGAAGTGCGATCGGTAGCCCAATAGCCAGATGGTTGGATGGAGTTGAAAATGACATCATCAAGAAGTTACAGTGGCTAGGGGGTGGTCTGGCGGAGCAGTGTGGAGGCACCCAAGGCCCACAATGGGCTGTAGAGCCGGAAAAGAAGAAGAGGGAAGTGCGAGTAAAGGGGTTGAAGATATTATTGAAGGAAGTGCAAAATGAGGATTTTCCTCATTCCGTCTGCACGTGGAAACATTATAATTGCATTCTGGCTGCTGCCATGACATGACACTAAAATAGGAATCCAGTGAAGAATGCCAAGCGGACAGATTTTTGTCGAATGTTCAATATCAGCGGTCACGCTGAAGCGACGATTGATATCTATAGGTAAATGCACGGTTACTAGACTACACGGTAAGGGTCGTGAATCTTGCAGTTGGGAAAAACCCGTTGACTGTGACGTCATTACCTGGCGACCCGTTCACTGAGCCGCTCGTTTAGCCACTCTCAGTTCTCTGTCAGTCTTGATCAAGTTCGGGTGGTTCTGTCAACTGTGCTTTTTAGTTTTGAGTCTGTGTTTCGTGACAATCGTCGTTTTCACGACGCAAAAAACAATGGTTTGCTCCGCGATATGGGGTTGTAACCATCAACGGAGCCAAGCTAAACTTGGGGGATCATCATTTTCGAAAGAGGTGGGGTTTTTTACGCGAGCGATCTAATTTTTTTTTTTCGACATCAACAGCCTTAGTTTGCTCAAGACACTTCGACGATTCAGACTACGAGCGGGATTTGAAGAGCGAATTACTCAACATACCTCAAAAGAAGCCAGGTGCACTGCCTCACTTATTTTTACCAGCTAATGGTCCCTCAAATGTATCATACCAGTCTACAACATCTACGAGTGACCGCAGAATGATAGCTGAGAAACGGGACTCCCGTGAACAAGCCAAAATTAGGTACCTAATTTCGACTCGCGCTTACTTTCAATAGGTACCACAACCGATTCTGATGGCGTTTCGTCGAGTGACCCCGAAGCAGCCGCGATAATTCCGTCATCGGAAAACAGAATTTCATGCTCTTTTTGCAATGAACAGCCTCAAGAAGCTCTCAGCCGCAAATGAGAGGTTGAAAGAAGAAAATAAAGTGCTTCGACAGAAATTGGATGAAGCGATTAATGAAGTTTTGAGATTGAAAAACGTGTCTCAAGTTCTTGAAGATAAATTTTCAGCTTCACAGCAGCAGCAAATTGTAAAAGGGAGGTGCACTTCAAGGACCAGTGCACGCCTAAACAAAAGCTCAAAAAAAACGTTCAGCCTCCACAAGTCGCCAAGCTACCAAAAAAAAAATAGTGAGTTGAGTCATTGTTGAATTCCATTTTCTACTCCATTATTGTAAAATACAATGTTATGAGACTAGTTTTCTGTAATTTAATTATTATACCTAATATAAGCGATTGAAACATTCCTCCGTTTTTCATGCCACCTTCAGTACCCACAGAAATTTTGTTTTATGCATATATTTCCCTTCTTGCAATCATCCAAAGACTGCCTTATATTTTTGCACTTTAATACTCTCTTAGGGAAGATATTAAGAACCATGACCTTCATTAAATTTCATAGACCCTTCAAAACTCTTGAAAAACGAGCTTGAACAGATTTAAAAGTAATGAGAAACTAAAGAGTAAAGAAAGAAGTAGGTACAATGTTATGGAGAACGGAGGTCGGCCTCGCCCGAGGGTATCAATGACGTCATCGGCCCACGAGCCATGGCTCGTGACCCTTACCGTGTAGTCTGGTAACCGTGGGTAAATGTATACGGTCGAACCTCGATAGTCCGACATTTTTGCCAGTAAGTACGACACGTTCGGTAATCCGACAAGCTCGCTCGCGGAATGGGAGTGGGAATAGCCCCAAATAGGAGGAATATTATTATTTTAAAATACAGTGTAATTAACGTACCTACTGCACTGTGTTATACAATGCTTACTTTATTGTTATATAATAGGATCTATTAATGATACTCATTTGTAGAATAAATATTTTGTTGCACTTATAAATATGAAAATTTATGTTTTCCTGCCCTATATGACATTTCCATTGTTGAAATGGAACCCTCGGTAGTCCGGAATTTCCGATAATCCAACATCTTGTCGGTCCCATATGGGTCATTCTCACAGAAAAGGGCAGAAGTGATGTCCAAATGGTTCGTGGCGGCCCTGTTATGAATTCGAAGTTGGGCAAAATTGTAAATTGTACTATTCCACTTCATCTAAAACGCCATTTTTTATTTTTGCAATCAATCATGTCTTTCACGTAGAAAATTTATCAAATGCGTTCATTTGTCATGGCCCTGTCCTGTCCCGGATCGAGGTTCCCATCTTCAAGCTTCTCTCCAAGGTCTTTGCGATGCAACCAAAAACCCGGTACTTCTAGCATAGGCCAAAATTCGTCTCAAGATTCCTAAATGACAGTTGTCATAATTTTAGAACGGAAAGATTGCGGTATTGAAATGAAAATAGGAATGTCCAGTGTTCGGCAGTCACGGCCCTGTCCTGTCAAGTTATCAGCATTTTCGCGGTCCGCTGTGGATTTTACCGGTTTCTCTTCCCGCCATTATTTTGGCGCGCTTCTCAACGGTCCAGAACGCCGACTACATTCAGACTTACATTTCAGTTGTTGTGTAGCCTCTGACGAGTGTGGGCGTCGGCTGGGGCATCGTTTGCCGGACACCCCTCATCAAAGACCTGTCCTGATCCTCAGAGTGAGTATTCAAATGTAATTTTTTTACTTCTCAGTACCTTGTACACAGCGTGGAGCTGTTTTGATTATAATAATAACTTTTTGAAAAAGGGTTAAAACGTGGACAGGAGTGTAGAAAAACCTATCTTTTGTCACGGCCCTGTCCGTCAAGGCCCTGTCTTCATCTGTGAATTCGTGGACAGGGCTGGGATGAGGAGGACAGGGCCGTGACAGTTCCAGCATTCTGCAGCACGAAATAGTTTCATTCTTCCCTCTTTTTCATAGAATTTTGCCATTATTAGTATTTTTGTTCAATTGGGATTCTTATAGATTTCGTTCAGTATTTATTTAGCTTTTGCCTCAGCGCACTCAATAAAACAGTGAGCTATAATAAAATATAACAAACAAAAAAGGGGAGAAATTATTTGAAAGCTGACACGTTTATTTGTTATCTGGTACAGATGGCCCGGAGACAAAAAGTGTCTGTGGAGGAAAGAAAACTCCAAAAGCGATTAGCAGAAAAACGTCGATACGACAGGCTGAAGAATGATAGTTCGAGTCTTGGATTAAGAGTCTTAGATTAAATGTTGATTATTTTAAATAAATAGGCATATTAATACATTGTGATATTTGTGAACTTATGAATGAACTTGAGACTGGATTTTGAGTTGCATGCATTCAAAAAAACTTTGTTCCTTGACACTTTTTCAATAGTATTTTTGTAAAACTGATTTATTATTACATTCAATAAAAAATTTTATGGAAATTATTCTAGGCATTTTTTATTTTCCAAATCTTCTGCCTAACGAGTGAATCATTTTAGCTGCATAATGAGAGAACAGAAGCTAAAATAGCTTTGATGTGTAAGTGGAACTCTCGCGGAAACGATCGTATGAGTCAAATAAAGCAGCCACTGTTTGGATAGTTCTTGAATTTCAATTAGTATAAGAGAGTGTTTCCAAATTTTTTGCGCATAATTAGAGGACAATTATACTTCTGAAAACTCTGACTCGAAACTGCCCCTTTCTGTGAGAATGACCCATATCCGTGGTAAAAATGAATGTTTCTCTGTTCGTTTCGTATGCGTTCGTACACCATTCATCCGATCGCAATGAAATCCCCCCCCCCCAAATGAAAAAATCTAGGTAGTCTCGTATCCTAATTACAGAAAGTAGAAGAAAAAAATACAAAGGTAAATATTCCCCTATGTCGGCTAACCCCGAGTAAGGGAGATGGGTATCACAGTATTTTAGCAAATCTCCAGAGGAAAACTCCAGAAAAAAGTGAACTTTTCTTTGATACAAATTAAAATCATATTAAAATATCTGACACACGAGTATTTAAAACAAATTAATTTATTTCATATATTTTAGCGGCAGTTCGTATGTGACATAAAGAGTGGTGTTGATTAAGAAATCTAATTGCCCTTTTAAAAATCTTGAAAGTAGTAAAAAAAAAGTGTAATTGATAGGGACTGGTGAGGTATGAGGTTTTCACCGTAGGTTCTTGAATTCCCTTGATTTGACAGGGATACCATCGCACGTTTTAACATTGAAAATTGGCTTGCCTATCATTCTTCTCCGAAACATCAATCCACCACGACTTTGTAAAAGTAACAGGCTTTCAGTAGAAGAAAAAAAAAGATAAACTTTTGTCGACGCTACAATTTGAAACGAAAATTTTAAAAGAGAAAATGCACTTTTGCCACGTATCCCAGTGAATGGTTCCCACAGAAAAACTGGAACAGCACAGGGACAATCGCAGCACATTACATTTGGAAAATCCATGCTTCACACGTGGACAGCTCATGCGTCGGAAAACCCATCGATTCGCACATGTTGATAACGAATTACCGATGCTGTGACCCATTGAACTTTGGAAGAGGCCGCGATAGTGACAGGTACCAACGAAGGCGATTTTGCTCATTCAAATCGTCACCAAAACCATAACCCAGAAATGTAAATACAAA
The DNA here is from genome assembly GCA_954871275.1 of Leptopterna dolabrata. Taxonomy (NCBI): domain Eukaryota; kingdom Metazoa; phylum Arthropoda; class Insecta; order Hemiptera; family Miridae; genus Leptopterna; species Leptopterna dolabrata. The sequence goes on from OX940974.1 coordinate 95,149,538, forward strand.
ACCAGTGAATAAGTTACTTTGAAAAATAGTTATATGGGTTATGCCATTAATAAGAGTAATCCCATAACCCTTCAAACTTCATCACAAATGGTTGTACAAAACCAGGATTATGGGTATGGCAAAAGATTTACGCTCAGACAGAAACGTAGCCTAAATTCGTTTAATAGGATTTTCAGAGACAGTAGGTGTGCGAGACAAGTAAAACACCATAACAGCTTACCGTCTTTCCATTCTCTCGTTTGTGGATTGATGATGCCAAAGAGTTCGTTGTTCGTAACAGCCTTAGGTTCGAGGTCGTTGTAGTATGGTTTTTTCTTAAGGTTGGAGTAGGTTTTGTGCAAAGTTTTCCACACTTGGGATTTCCCAGTTCCTGCATTGCCAATTATGAAAACGGAATGCCTCACAGCGAATAGTTCTTGTAGCTGTACTATCTATGAATAACGAGAATTACATGACATTTGAATGCTCGCGACACATCGCATGGTAATCGAATAAACAGTTCATCGATTCATTATTCTCAAAACCCTACCAGATTATCCTTTGGAATTTACAGAAATACGAAAATCAAAAGTTGTCATTCTCAGAAGCTGCAGTATTTTAGGACACTCATCTATTATCACCTACTGCAAAACATCCCTATGAGCGAAATGGTCGAGATTTTGAGCGGGATCTGTGTCCACTAATATCAAGTTAGGGATGGTTCCAAAGACCACAGTTCCCAATCAAACAAACTCTGTACTGTATCCCAATTTCCCATGGTTCTTACCTTCAAGACGAACCCTTCTTCTGGCTGCAGCTTCATGTCCTGTGCTGCTAACCGAACTTGCTTCTCGAAATCTAAATCCCGCTTTCTAGGCACGTCCAGCGCAGGGAAGAGGTCGCCAATGAGCCCCAGGAATATCGAAAGATCGTCCGTCACTATCTTAGGGATGTTGAAGTCCCTGAGGGCTCTCATTAGAACTTGATCTTCAGGGCGGTTCCTGTCTCCTCGCTAGCGGAAATCAATATTTGATAAACAAGTTCAGATCATAACTTTCGACAAAAGTGATATGCACCACCAAATTCACCATACCACAACGATTGACTCGGGTCATGATCGTATGAAATAGGCGTAGTATTAATGATAATCCCACATTCCCATGTCTTTAAATCTCAGTGAGACTATCCAAGCACTCCTACAAGTCTTGCTTCTTGTGCATTTACCTTTCAAAAGTAAAAAGAGTTAAAAATCAAGTAAAAAACCGTTCTAGACTGGGAGTTTTCGTCAGGCTGGCGTCGCAGGCATGATCAGATATTCTCTTAGGACGATCAGAAATTGTTTCGATCATTTTGCTCAAAGCTTTTTATACAATTATCACCCAGGTTTGGACAAGAACGTGTATTGTATGTACTAACCCTAGAAATGAAGTGGAGAAACTGGAGATAGAAATTAAGAAATTATGGTTCCAAGTTGAGAATTATGGCATCGGTGTTCGGTACTTAGGGATCGACCATTCAGAGGAATCGAGGTCAACAATATACCTGACTCCATTGCCAAAATGGCGTCTTCAATTGCAACTACTCTAGATGCGATGCCATTTTCCTCCAACGGACCTCAAAAAGAGTGCAGCTGCCGAGCTAACGTTTCATTGGCAACTAGAAAATGAAAATTACCATGCGGGAAAACTATATTTCAGGATCACCCTTCCCTCCCCCGACTGCACGACAGGTTCAGTGATATGCCATTTACTCCCAAAAAGAAAATATCTCTTCAGAATAGGCAGATCACATGTTATATCATCTGGTCTTTGAAGACGAACTGTAAGTACATAGTAAAGGCGTGTCCATGCAACAACATCGCCCGAAACAAGCTCTTCGAGGAAGTGTTCAAAGTGGTCCCCCAGCCCCAATATCAAAAATTAATATTAATTAATATTACCATTAATATATGAATATTAATTAATACCGATATGAAAATCTAAGGAGACACTATAAAAATAATTATAATAATGCTTCACATTATATGTTTAGGCACACAATGTAAGCAATGCAAATTCAACCTAAATGGGAGGCTAAATATTCCTACTGGAGCCAATTTAAAAAAAAAACTAATTGAAAAAAACAATAACAAAAATCGAAACATACTCTAGCCTCCGAATTAGTGGAGATTTTATACTAAACTTAAATGTCATCAGCCAGGATGATATTCTTCTTCTGCACGCGGGGAGTGCTTAGCTCTGTAGGTTGACAAAGAAATGTGTGAACAAGAATATCTTCCGGATGAAGTTAGTTGCCAACCGATGGGTATTTTATACAACATCCAAGGGTTAGATTTGATCAAGCCAAGGAGTGCGTAAAAACTGTCGTATACCAAAAATCGGATAGTCCAGGAATCCTATCGTAAACAGGTTGCCACTCTATTCATGTTGAGCGGCGAAGGCTATGAGAGGGCTTATGTCAAGGAGGATGGTAGTTGAAAAACGCTGCAAATCCCTACGCAACGGTTTATATTTTGTACAGATCACAGCTCTCTGTATATATAACCCTTCTATATAATATTATGTACTATTACATACATATTATGTAGATCGCAGATCCTCCGTAGCTTAGTACCTAACCCTGTACTCGTTACTAGGTACCTACTTAAATCACGTGTTGAATGTTGATAAAATAATCTTCGACAGTAGCTAAAATGGCAAAAAGAAACAAAAATAATGAAGTTCTGAAGGGAAACTGTTGATGTGAATTGAAAAAATAATCAGTCCCGGTATGGTTCCGGATCTCAGGAACTTAGCGTCAGTTCGTTAGGTAGACCACTGCGCTATACCCCCCAGCTATCCAAGAGGCCAGTGATGTGCGCTCCCAACACAGCTTGATGCCTGCATACACCCTGCTCTTTACCGCAAAATATGTCGCTCCGGATGGTCTCAAAAATTCAGAAAAAAATTAAACTATTTAAAAATGCGAGAAAACCCACACCTCAAAATACAATTTTCGGAGATAGGTATACTCTGGACATTTCAACCCCTATTTTTCACCCCTTAGAGTTGAGTGACAGTAACGCCGAGCTTCGAGGACCAACTAGAGCCCAAACGGGACCCATATACCGAATTTCGTGAATTTTGGTTCATAGGAACTAAGGAAAAAGCCGCGGACTGCGTACGGCAGACGGACGAATTTGTTTTAATCGATATTCGTATTCTACGTCCCTTGAAACGTAAACCATGAAAATTTGAGGGAGGGTTAAACAAAATTTTCTCATGGTCGATTCCAAAGGTTTATTATAGAAAATCCGTACGTAAACGTACGTTAACCGTACGTAAACCAACCTAAGAAACAATTTAAAGATGGTTCTTACAAAACCTGGCGTAGAACTAGCTGCGGAAATAATTGATCATTGACAAACTATCGTCTTTAAAAGTATAAATTATTCATAATTTTTTTCCTGCTTAAATGCGGTTGTTTGTGGGATTGATAAGGTGCTTTTGGGTATCGAGTTCAATAAACTTTCGCACGTTTACATGAAAACAGCAAATGATCCGTCACCGTCCACCAGTCAGTGTGGTTCCTGATAGATTCATTTTCATCAGTGTATACATCTACGCGACTATGTATACGTCTACGCGATTACGCTGCAACGTGGCTTATCTCCCTCCCTAAGCCCTGACGTTGACCAATAAATTGCTTGAATTGTTGGCGTAGTAGAGTGCGCTTGTTTCCTCTGACCCTCAATAGTCATTGTACCAACTCGCGGTAGCAGTGACGATCTTACTTACCACTGTGGACGCATCATACTTTTCTGGAGATGAATGATGAGGTAGATTATCTGATCACTGAATTGTTTTTCTAAGGAAACCTTGTATGCCTGAATATCAGCAAGGTATTTATCATGGAACATGGCTTTGTTTTAAAAAAAAAATAAAAAAATTATGGCTGAATCCCACAGCTGGATGTTGATCAGCACCGTTTATCTTTTATCATGCTCTATCAATGTATATACCGGACGCAAGAAAAAACCCGATAAGTTGAAGCGCTTCCCTCCTGACGTTGTACGGTAGGTACACAAATTAATAATATAAATTTTTTTCGTAATAAAAAATACGATTCGTCACAGAAACAATTTTATATGAAATGGGCTTTTATGGGGTTGAATGAAATGGGGAATTTACATCAATTTTTTACCCCTGTCCCACAGTTTCGAGGCCACTCCATAGTAACGCGCATAAATGTAAGGAAAAGTGGTCGTAATGAGCTGTAATTTTGAAGACCGTCTATGCTCTCCATAACCTAATCATAAATCCTCAAAAACATTTCAGAGCTTTAGAACCAGGATAACAAAATTGCAAATAATACATTCATATAGATCAAACGAGTACTGCTCAGTATTAGGTTGAACAAAATCATCGCTGTTGCTTGACTACAATCGTTATGTTGTGAACCAACGATTTTACTTGATAGTGCGCTGTGATCACTCATGAACAAAACCGATTTGGTTTTAGTAATAAAACCCTCATTCCAATACTGCTGCAGACGCAACTCCCTCAATAAATGTACATACAATAATTCTGGTGTGTTTCCAGCCAAGCCACAGTCGAAGAACATTCCAGCAGCCACAAAGTGAATGAAGCCTTCACTAATAATCATTATATTGTCGTTCGCATACGTTAGGGCATGCACATTCTCAAATTTTGGTTATGAACTAATAAAAAAGAAAGTACAGCACTTTTTATCACGCGAAAACAAAAATTCTTTATGAAAAATTAGCTTGTCAAAAATCGATTTAAACAAAAAATTTCATTTCCAAACCAGACGTGCTTTTGGTTTCTGCTGTGTGTTATCGTTTTATGGTGCCCCCTTTTTCACACCCTCAATCTCAAATTAAGCTGTGAGCTTCATTTTATTTAACGCCACGTTGTTATCAAAACCTTTTGTTACTTACTCGTTTATCGTCACTCTGTCCAATGTGTGCAACATTTAACCAGTAGATTATTACATCGAAATTTAATTATACTGCACTATTATTTAATTTTACGGCAGAGTGGGTAATAAGTATATAAAAACATTTAATCCTAATTCTTTGATAGATAATGGGTAGGTATATCAATATGTCAATTAGTGTTACCAACCTATCGACAATTTCTCGACACAGAGCAATGTGGTTCATGACGGAATTCACGGAGTCGCATAAATACTTCCGAAATATTTGGCAATTATAATTTTAAGTTTTAATTATAAGTATTTATTGATCGTACATTAAATTACGTCTGCCTGCAGAAAACTAGGTGCATCACATTACTGCCGTCCTTAGCGAAAAAGTCGTACTTATGTGATTTTTCGGCCAAAATGAGTTAATGGTAACCCTTTTTTTCTACCGATTTTCGGAGTCCTAGAGTCGCATCTGCACTGGAAATGCCTCAAAAAAAAATGAATGATTCGTGCACTGAATGCCTCAATGCACGAATACCGGCTTTATGTCGATTCCACTGGTTTTGCTTAGCAAACATTCGTAAGTGTCCTTTTCAGAGGAAGAAAATTCGTATCTGGCACCAGATACAATTTACTTGCATATACGGATTTTCTTGTTCTGAAAAGTCAGATTCGGGTTTCCAGCTTATATTTGGCACTCCTGGAGTCATTTACGATTCTTGGGAACCGTCTTTACCTGTCTTCGTGAAACCTTCCCCCATGCTGTCTGCTGTTTGTTTTCCAACGACGACGGAACTTTCCATGAGATAACAAGGTAAGTAAAAGAACATAATTTGTATTCTTGATATTCAAGAGCATTCTCATAATTATTCATTATTGGAATGTTTGAAACGGTTGCATACCTTCGAAAGACAATGTTTGTGATAGAACACGTGAATGAATCAATTTGAAGGTTTCTATTCTACGAAACCAAACATCGTTTTTTTTTTAAATGCACCTACTTACAATTTATACAATTTGTGTATCTTGGTAGAATTCACTGTTTTTCAGAACTTCTAACGCTGCCTGCTCATGTCCACCAGGGGTTCTAAAATGTTTGCTGCCTTGGGTTTGATGTAAGTTTTAGGTACCTACCTAACCCCCACATTTTCACTCATATTGACAAATGTTTGGTAAATATTCGGAAGTTTGAAAATTCAAAACACTCCCCCCCCCCCCCCCCACCGATCTTAACGAGTAATTTGCGATCATTCATGAAAATCCGTTTAGCCGGTTTTTTTTTTTTGGAAAATGTAACAAAGTTAGGCATGCTACAGTCAGTCATTAAAAAACCTGACCGCATAACTAACCCTCCTTTGTTTATAGTTATGTAGGCAGGTTTATATTAACATTGCCGGTGGTAGTGTAGTTGATGGGAATCCCTGTTATTCGATCATTGTCACAATTTATTAAGGAATGTTTCACCTTGGTATTCTACGGGGCCTTCTACAGGAAACTCATAATGGAACATGTGGAATCATTCAGTCCAACTATCTCGCACTATCGATGAGAGCATGCGCCCCACCGCAGGTACATATCCAGCGATATAACAAGAACGAAAATGTGGGAGGACTTCCAAATAAAAAATCCGACGATTGAATGTAGTTACGACATGTATCGATGTGTTGTAAAAGAAATGAACAGGTCATTCACCAAACTCGGGCACGAGGAGTGTGAGTGTTGTGAAAATCATGGAATCCACAAACAAACTCCCTGTCCTGAAGACCAGTGTCAAACCTGTCTTTTGTGGAGAAAACACATTGATTCTGCAATTAAATCACGTAAATTTTATGAACAGTGCGGACAACTTGATAAGTTACCAGAAGGTACAATAGTTTACTATGTAGACTTACAAAAGGTAATTATGCTTCCTCGATGTGACATGTTTAAATCCTTAATTTCTGAACAAAGATTGGTCGCTTATAATGAGAGTTTAGGCTCAGTAGGGAAAAGAAATCCTCTCCCTCCCTTCGCTTTCGTATGGCATGAAATTCCTCTTAGCGAATCGGGATAAGAGCAAAATCATCATGCGGTTAGATAACTGCACAGCCCAAAACAAAAAATTGGGCCTTTTTTTCCTTTTTGGTTTACGCAGTGTATGACATTGAATCATTTCTGTACAGGAAATTGAAAGTAACTATTTTGAACCGGGTCATACAGTCATGAGCTGTGATTCGTTTCACCATTTGGTTGAAAAAAGAGTGAGAGAAAAGAAAAAGGTCTACGATTTTCAAGATTTTATGGAATGTGTGCAAAACAGTTAAAATAATGTTGTTGTCAAAGAAATTACGGTAACATTTCTCAGTGTGGAGAGATTTTTCTTCCAAACCAAAAATTAGTTCCGCAACTCCAAAACCATATCTTCACGACATTGTCCAGATTTCAGCATTGAGAGGCAAACATACTTTGAAATAGAAAACGGATTTTGATTTGGAATTCATCGAACTAATCCTTCAGAAGGGATTCCCAATTCCGGAAAAGGTGAATAAGCCACGTGGAATAGATGCTAGGTGAAGAGATGCCATTCTAGCACGTTTATGTGAGGAAAAGAATGCTATTATCCCCCCTTCAAGAGTCGAATTTTGGAAAAAATTACCTTGCGGGTGTAATGAACGTGAAAATGATATTACTATCTAGTGCCATACAACTGCAGACGTCTGTGTTATTATGCAAGTTACTAGTTATCATGTCTGTGTTATTAGGTAGGACCTTAGTCAGTCAAATTGTGATTATACAATCGTGTCATGTTTACTGATGATAAATAAGTTTAATAGTTTATAAAGATACTTAGGTAGTTATTGACAGATATTTTCTCATGACCACACTAATAATGATGTTATATTTATGTTACCGAGTTCGAGTTATGTTTGATAGCTACCTTTACCGACTTTGAGTTCCTGAATCTATTCTTTACTATGCAATAAGAAAAGACGATCTAAGCATCTGTGTTACATGCAGTGAATGCATTCAAATTGTGATTTATTATACAATCTTGTAAGTAGGTAGGTACCTACTTTTGTTGTTGATTAAGTTTAGATATTGCTGTGTGCCAAACGATATTTTAATAGAACTGCATTTTTGTATTTATAACACAAAAGACTGAGAAGAAAAGGCTGAAACCTGATATAACCTAGGTACTTATTTTCTGAAAACTGTTTTCATTCAAGTACAATTTTGTGTCAATAAACGTTTTCATTATTCAATTTTAATATTACCTACCAACTATTTCATAGTGCTCACCCGTTTATAAGCTTAAACCAATAAAAAATTTGAACACTTAAATACCTACCTGGCGTGACCAAATATTTTCTAACGTTCAAGTAATTCACCATCTCATAGTGCTACTCACCAACAATAATTCAGAGATTATTTTTAATTATTCCAGTCATTTTAATTATCTTTTTTGATACAAAAAAAACAGGTACGACTTTTTAGCTTAGTAAAATTCGAAACAAGCAAATGCATTTTGCTGGAGTAGCGAATCGTAACTGCAATTTGCTAGTCAAATACTCGCATCTATGGCAGATACGTAGAAAACGGTAAGTTAAGTGTAGATACGAGTTTCTTGCTTCGTAAATTATCACCAATTTTAGTCCACAATACGAGAATGAAATTCGTACGGCGTTTTTTTGGTATCTTGCGATGGGAAAACTCAATTTCTGACATCGCCATTCGTCTCACCAAGAAATTTTCTACTAGGAGAATGTTCATGTTCAAGATTATTTTGGAAACTAACGCCAAAATCGGAGAATTTCGACGCAAAACCTATTTGGCCGATTTCCCACAAGCAAGATCTCTGCACATACGACTTTTTCGCTAAGGACGGCAGATTACTTGGAAGTTTCATATTTATTTTATGAATTTTGCTGGCCCCACACAGTATCTAGGTAGTGAGTCGAGCCGCTCTGAACAAGGAGCACCACTGCACACACGTTGATCACACCCATTGGGTTTACCTTATAATATTGGCGCTTATATCATGTTCCTTCCCACGTTCGGGATTTTGTTTGTATTACCAAGCTACTTCATGGATACATTACTATGCATCATATTTAAATATATAATTGACACACGGCACAAATGGTCGTTCCTGAGTATGTCTGATTTTCGAAGGTTGTGCTGGAACAATGATGTGCAGGTAAATTGAGATGGTCTTGAAGAAGCGTTCAACTTACAGTCGACACACGTTATCCACAAGGGCATTGGTGTTAGAAAGTTTTGTTGATTGTTTCAAATCCTGCCAAAACCTTAGCATCTCTTAGTATTCTTAGAGTATTTTTAGTATTGTCTCGACGGCCTGATGATGATGCCCTTACTTCGAAACCACTCGCCTCCAGTAAGTAGGTACTCGACATGCTAACAGACGACAGAATCCTCCGGAAGGTATATTAATTTGCATCATTAGGTGCTTTTTAAAAATCTAAATTGAATACCTTAACTCCTGCGCTTTGCTGACAACGCGAGGAAAATGAAATTAAAGCGTGGATGAACAGGAAAATTAGATCCCTAGGTATAGATCATTTTCACAAAACATGTAGTGTCCGCATTACGCTACAAGAAGGTAAGTTCTTCGAAAAGGATCCATCCACCAGATACAGGTATAACAATTATTGTAGCCAAAACTCATAACTTGATAAACACAGCTCATAAATATCAAGTATTACCACTAGAGTTTAATTAAAAGTTCAGGGTATAGGAATGCTTTACATAACATTAAAAAACGACGCAATGGCAGGTACTTACCTAACTAATAAAAGCACACAAAAAACAAACATAAAAAGCATCAAGCAGCAAAATAGTATGAACATGTAGAAGGGCCCTAATTATTTGCACAAACTTAGATAACAAATTATAGGTTTTCCCTATATTTGTCCATGTGACTCATAACCTTTGATATGAAAAAATACCTTAAGTTTTTTCACAATATTGAACTTTATTGCATAGCTTTTTGCCCTAATCATATCATCAGTATCATCAGTCATTTGGAACGCAATACAGTTGACTAAACAACCTACGGACTGAAACCTTTCTTTTGACTTCTGTTCATCAACTGCTGTTTTTACCTCGGTGGATCTAACTTTTATACCTACTGGCATCATTAAATAGAATTAGTGCGAAAGAAAGGAACATAATGTGTGTGTGTGTGAGCTTACGCAAATTGTGTGTCCGATGCCCAGGCCACAATATTTCTCAACCGATTTGCGTGGTTCTTTTTTATTCGACTCAGTTTTGAGTCTAATTGTGCACTACGTGGTCGGAATTTTAAAACTCAGTGGTCTAATTGTGCACTACGTCTTCAGAATTTCAATATTTACTTCAGAAGGGGTAAGGAGGAGGTAATATTAAAACTAAGCGCTGCCCAGCCCACAACTCTCAACCGATTTGCGTGGTTCTTTTTCTATAAAATGAAGTTTTCGGTCTCGTTGTGCATTACATCGCCGGAATTTCGTAATTCACTTCAGCATTGGGGGTAGTGGAGGGTGTCATTGAAAAGTATTCACGTTGCGTGATTGAACAATACACCACCAAAAAGGGCGTCCCCTGTAATGCATGCATAACTCAACACTATGTTTTATTAATTTTTTAGAAGTATCAGTATCAATATTACTAGTCTTTTGTTTTATCCGATTGTCAACAACAAGATATGCAGGAATCGGGTAGTATTATCCAGATTTTTCGATGTTGCGAACAGGATGGCAAGGAAAATATTATAAAGGTTGCCAATATCTCACGTATCTGTAGTTATAATAATTTTCTGTTCATGTACGAGATTTATATAGCGTTACTCAAGATTTATCATCGGAATTGATTAATCTAACCAATACTGTAGACACATTTACACTGATGAACTGGATCAGTTTCATGCTGTATTAGTTTTTATCAAACAAAACAAGGGAAAAAACAAGTTCCATTGCCGTTTCTTGATATACGCGGTTGGCTCGTAGACTCCTAATGTGCGCATATGGGAATTTCTGCCCTGTGAGACTTTTGTTTAGAAATACAGCGAAGTTCACCGTGGCCAAACTCCATGTACGATTAGTGTGGGGTCGTTTCATTGTACGTTTTCGTTTTACAACAAAATAATGTTCAATGAGTAAGTTATGCTGTTGGATGACATTAACTACCTTAAGTTTTCCAGCAACCACGAGGACGGACTTGATGGCTCTTAGCCCCCAGTCGTAGTGATCTTGTTTGGATAGAAGCTCCTTACATAGCGAGTACAATGTCAAAAATTTCTTTCCCAACACTCTGGCTTCTTGAAAACCTTCTCCAATCAACATTATCTCACAAATCAGTTCAAAATCAGGAACCACCATAGCGCAAGGCCTGTATGTAACATGAGAATGACGCATAATAATTATTATAGGTACCTACTTATACAATACCCAGTAAAGCTTGAATTGATAGTTGTGGAAGTGATACTACTCAACGAAGTGCTACCGTTGATACCAATAGGTAATAAACATAAATAGTATATACAAATGATTGATTTTTCAATATTAAAGATGTCACTAGGTACCTGAATAAGGCTTTTAGGTTTTCAGGGAGTTCAGCTCGGCCGGCGTAACCAGGATTCATCGTAATGAACATCCCTACTGTTGGTACCAAAGAAATGGTTTCTCCTTGAAAATTGAATCTCTGTTTTTTCTTTTTGATGGCATCCAATACTGATTTCACCTGTGATAAAGATACAGTGCTACAGTATAAACCAAGAAACACTGACACATTATAAATGAAGGTACAGTGATAAATAAGGGCCATCCGACCAGTGCCGAACGCTTAAACAATCTGAAAACTTATTTGAGTTCCTTTCGAAAATTTTTTGGATTAGATTAGGATTAGGATTAATTATTATCAGTTGAAACCGATTTTTTGTGTGCAAAACACGTCCGTCCCATATTGGGAAAGATGTGCACTAATGTTCAGAACCAGTTCCATAAAAAAAATGTTGAAAATTAGTAAATCTTGTAAAAGTGTGAGGCTCTGAATCTGGAGTTGCGTGATGATGAAAGAAGGAAGGCCGGTGATGGGCTGGGTGGTTGGGAAGGGTGACGCACTACCTGCATACACTAAGCTCCCATTCAAGTAGGGTTGCCAGATTTTCATAATAATTTTTTTAGACTGTTGGAATACAAAGCTTCCCTTCTCATTCCTTCCATAGTGAGGACTCAAAATCTAGTTAACTAATTCATTATAAATATTCCGCTAATTTGTGTGGTCTCCTGAAATCGTTAGGAAATTTGTCGTTTCTACCTCTACCAATTCTATGGTGGATGAGTTATATTGGATTATTATATTGGATTGGTATTAATTTATTACAAGTAATTAATAATTTGTAATTTATACCTACCTTATAAATTGGGTTTCATGAGAAAGTTAGCAGAAATGATTAGGGAGAATACCAATGAATTTCATCGCTTTTCCGTGAATGGCTGCCCCTGCGCATGCGTAAACGTAATAGCATCCATTTCTCGCGTACACGTTATGAAAATGTACCCAGGTCAAGGACAAAATATCAAATAGGTAGGGTAGGTAAGTATACCTATTTATTAGAATGAAAATGGCGAAAAATAAGTATGAGTAAGTGGCGCAAAGTAGTTATGTAAGTAAGTTATGTTTCAATCGCAGTGGACTGCGATCTTTCAGTATAGGCTCCAAAAATCGTTCACTTGTCCCTAATAGGCATCGTTCTATGCCTTATAGTCATAGAACGGCACCTTCGGGGACCAATGAGCTCAGGCAGCATTGCATCGTCAAAAAATGCTGTTAGTTTTGGCAAAACGGAATTAGTCCAAAATTCCCGGTCCAGTTCTATGCGCTTCAACGTGAACGAATTTTGGTGTCTATACTACAAAATAGGTACATTGTGTTTTTGTCTTCCACTTGCCAGCTGAAAATTTTAAAACGTTCTTCTTTTTGGAATGCCTTTCCGAGATTTTCATGATTTCCAAGCGAAAAATCCGAAAACTCACCATGAAAGTGTAAAACACAGGGATACAAGAGAAAAACTACAAGTTATTACACAACGGTTTATTATTTATCTGTATAGATGCCCCTTCAGCGTACCTAGGTCACGATTTTGCGTGGTCAATACCTACCCTCGTGACCCCCCCCCCCCCCCCCCCCGCCGGGAAAGCCCTAATGGAGCACTGCAGCTGGCCGGGGAATTACACTTTCACAACTGATATGCGATAGGGTCCAGAATTCTATAATTAATTATTTATTTACAGTAATTGCGTAATAAAACTCTATAATTAATTAATTTATTTATTTTTGAGCCGGAGGCCGGTCTGATATCCCATTTCCATGATCCCTTTTATTTAGCAGAACTACAGGGAATCACCCTCTCGAGTCCCCATATCCGGGGATGGGAGAAGAGGAGGTAGTCGTCTACCCCCACCAAAATGCTTTCCTTTTCCCGGAGGAGCATCCAGTGTAGCTAGGGAAGAGGCAGTTTGTATTGAAGTGTCTATTAAGACATTTATCCATACTTTCAATTTAGAAAAAAAACTTTCCGAGTAAACGATCCATTTATTTATTTAATACCTAATTTTCTGATTGAAAAGAACAATTTTCGAAATCAGAAGTGGGATTAAAAATCGTTTTTCTTTTTTAATGTACGTGCCCGTGAAATATCTGTTCTCTTTGTTTTGTGTTTTCTCGATCGTACCTACTCCACACATCTGTACATCATGAGATCTGCGGAGTGTCAGGAGCTGTGTAATTTCGAATACTCGTCACGGGTTCTGTACTATCCAGAATCTGAGGTCGGTGACGACGGAAGAGAGGGAATGAATGAACAGGAGGAAAGCCAGGAATCACCAATGGAACCAGGACCTCGGCAACTGTCGCCACAACTCTCAGGACTTGCTGAGCTTTGGAGAACACTCCTCCCTTCACTTAAACCACCGAAGCTAAAATTCGCGGAGTTTGACCCCACCAAAATCCAGCCAAAAACATGGCTCAAAACGTCTGACCTTATAATGAAGGGTCGAGTGACCACGCAGTCAGAACTTGTGTTGGCACTGACAGACTCCATGGGAGGAAACCCTAGCGAATGGCTTGCTGACATCCTGGATGACAGTCTTACATGCACTCATTTTGAATAGCTCTTTGGCAGTAAATATTGTCATTTAGACACTCCCCAGCTATCATCCATCATGCTCTGACGACAACGGTTAAGGACGGAGACCTCGGAAAACTCGTCAACGAACACATTGGTAAAAGTCCGAGGCGCTTTCCGAGACAAAACGGCGGAACAATGTGGGTTACTATTCGTCGCCGCCATCGCTGCCCACTGCAACCCAGATGTCTATTCGTGGCTCTACAAGAACGAAGATATTTCTGAGACGGAACTGATCAAGGAAACCAAAATCAGATCGAATTTCCCTCACGTAATGGCGGAAATCATCAGCAGGTGAACAAGAACAACTCGGATGTCTATAAACGCCCCCTTTATGGCCAACAGGGGCCCCCTGCAAAGAAGTGGAGGCCCAATGAACCGCCTGGGTTCTGACAGCCCCAAGCTGGATCATAGGGACATTAATAGGCTACCCCCAACACATCCCAGTAGCATTATATCCGGTCCTAGGAAGCAGTGGTGCAACCATTGCAAAGGAGATAATCATGACTGGGCCAGATGTTTTAATAACCCCAGATGTCACAGGACCGCCCCCAGCTAAGACCAAGCCAACCACCTCCAGGCCACCACAGCAGGAAAAACGGATCAACTCCTGCTCAGTCCACCCCACGGAGAACCTCGATCACCAAGGTAAGAGCTTTGTTTTCATTTCGGGCTCTGAAGCGTCCCTGTTATCCAAAAAATTATTACCCCATTTTTGCGAACAAAGATATAAAAAACCGGTTCATTTGTCGGAAATAGGAGCTGGAAAAATTCTCGCGAATGAACAAATTTCTGTAGTTATCACCGTGAACAATATTGAGATCCCGGTCACCTCTTTCATTGTTCCACATGGAAGAATACCGCATGAAATCATACTGGGACGAGACATTCTTCAATCTGGCATTAGCGTAAATGTTTTACAAGATCGATATGAAATTGGAAAATCAAAATCAAAACTTAAAATCCAAATATTCGCAAAACAAAATTAAATCATACAAACCAAATTCTAACAAGTCTGCAAATGACGTCGCACAAAATATGAATATTCTTAACCTTGACCCAGTAGAGAATGACGGCGTTTGGCCGATCCCGTGCCGAACCCAGATTATTGACTTGCAAGTTCAATCTGTGACATTGACGGAGCGAAATTTCTCCTGTCCGCGTGTTACACAAGGTTCAACAATGGGTGATCCAAACTTGGAAAAATTTTGTCCCAAAATTGAACAGTTTAATACAGATTTGCATTTGGCGTCTCTGCACTCCAATGGAAACGAGAACATTTCTTCAAATGTTCATTGAGGGGTACCATTCGCGTAGTGAAGTCCTTCACAAAACGCAGATACCAGGAGCAGGTACCAACAAAAGAGTGGACGTCCTTCTGATTTTTTGGATGTGGAATGTTGAGGATAGCAGTAACCTCGGGGTCAACCCTGAGTCCCATTTCGTCTGGAGGCGAAAGCCGTCCCGGCTGGATCTGGATTTCCTCGCCTGGAAGCTGCCCAACTCTCCCTGGCTTTCCTGAATCCCTCGTTGAACGCAAGGGACTCGGATCCCCTCATACCAACCAGGTGCGATCTTTCCATATTCGTGGCCCAGAACTATTTCTATGGTTTTCAAAATTTAAAAAAAAAATTGGAACCTTGAAAATTAGAGAGAGATAATAAATGTAATGTAAGGGTGGCCGGCCAGTCGTAGGATTTTGGATCTATAATATATACATACCTACATTTTCATACCTGCCCGTACTTATTTTTCATTTATTTATTCTTCTCCTTGGAAATAAGAAACTCCTACCAACTTTTGATTTTTTTTTTGACAATTATTTGAAGGTAAGATTTTCATTTTGAAACAAAAATAAATGCATTTATTAAACCGTCTGACTACAGAAACCATCCTTTTTCTTTATATTCAGAATCCCCTCTTTCTCCGCTGGCTAGTGCAAATAAATTTATTGCTCAACCCCCAAGAGGGGATTCGGAATATAAAGAAAAAAACAACAGCCATGCCGCATGGCTATAAGAGCGAATTTTCGAAGAAATAACTGATTTTATGTAAAACTGTTTTATCTCAAGAAATAACCACGTTCCTTCATCTTCAAAGTGCTCCAGTTTGAGAACGGAATGAGATATCGCATATCTGATTTCACCATCGTGTTCAGCGTACAAAAACCTTTAAAATTAGGTGTAACTTGTCAGACTGTTTCATTTTGGGAATTTATGGGTAATTTCCCCCCCCCTAAAACTCCCCAAAACTCCCCCTTAGAGTGACCCGATTCTGCCCATCTACGAACTTAGCCTGTCGATTGCCAAGACAGATTTTTCGTGCAAATTTGAACTTTTTATCTCAATTCTGTCGAGAGTTATCGTCTGGAATGACACATAGGTACATATATAAATATATAAATATATAAATATATAAATATATAAATATATAAATATATATATAAATATATATATATATATACATATAATTTTTGGTGTCTTTCGGCAGTGAATTCAGGATGGTCTGAAACGGATTTTGGTATAAAAATCTTTCGGAAATTCGAGTTTTAAAAATTTTGGACCGAGAACAATAGCTTCCTTTTCTTCGAAAATTCGCTAAAAGGATGATTTCTGTAGTCAGACCGTTTAATAAATGAAATTATTTTGGTTTCAAAATGAAAATCTCACCTTCAAATAATTGTTCAAAAAAAAAAAAAAATCAGAAGCAGATAGGAGTTTCTTATTTCTAAGAAGAAGAATAAATAAATGCAAAATAAATAGGGACAGGTATGAACATGTATGTAGGTATGTATATATTATAGATCCAAAATCCTACGACTGGCCACCCTCACATTACATTTATTATCTCTCCCTAATTTTCAAGGTTCCAATTTTTTTTTTTAAATTTTGAAAACCATAGAAATAGTTCTGGGCCACGAATATGGAAATATCGCACCTGGTTGGGATGAGGGGATCCGAGTCCCTTGCGTTCAACGAGGGATTCAGGAAAGCCAGGGAGTGTTGGGCAGCTTCCAGGCGAGAATATCTAGATCCTGTGGGGACGGCTTTCGCCTCCAGACGAAATGGGACTCAGGGTTGACCCCGAGAAGGTTACTGCAGTCCTCAACATTCCACATCCAAAAAATCAGAAGGACGTCCGCTCTTTTGTTGGTACCTGCTCCTGGTATCGGCGTTTTGTGAAGGACTTCACTACGCGAATGGTACCCCTCAATGAACTTTTGATGAAAGGTTCCCGTTTCCAATGGAATGCAGAGACCTACGGGACGCTGCATTCCACGATATCCGACAAGCCCTTATAGAAGCTCCAGTGCTAATGTGTCCCTATTTTACACAGGAATATTTGAACTCCACTGTCACGCCTCAGCGTATGGCCTTGGAGTTGTCCTCGTTCAGTCCATAAACGGTGAACCAAGAGTGACTGCATATACAAGTAGGTCCCTATCAAGAGCAGAGCGGAATTATTCAGCCACAGAGCGTGAATGCCTGGCCGTGGTATGGGGGTTTCGAGCTTATGTTGAAGGCACCCATTTAACCGTTTATACTGACCACTCGAGCCTCAAATGGCTCTGTAATTTGAAAGACTCTCAAGGCAGGTTGGCTAGATGGGCTATACCAGATGGATTATACTATCATCCATAAGAAAGGCAAGGAGAACGTCGTCCCCGACGCCCTCTCAAGAGCCCCTCTTCCTGCAGTGGTGGTGGCCATTTTAACTGAAGAATTGCTCTTCGCAGATACGACTGACTCATGGTACAAAAAATGAAGTCTGAAGTCCAAAGTGAGCCCACATCGTATCCTGACTGGAAGGTGCAAGGCCGTCATCTCTACAAACATCAGGCGGCAGAATTCGATATTGGACATCCTCTATAAATGCCACAATGAATTTACTGCCGGTCACCAGAGTGAAGCCAAGTACCATTGAGTCAACGAGAAGTTCTACTGGCCCTGTATGGGAGCTGACGTCATGACCTTCGTGAGGAAATGTCGAGTCTGCCAACAGGTCAAATCTCCACCAACAAAGCCTTCGGGATTGTTAGGCCTTTGTCAGTTACCCCCTAGGCCCTGGGAAATGGTCGCTACCGGTCCACTTCAACGTTCGTCGGGGAGATTTTCGTATATCTGTTTGGCCACCGACATATTTTCCAAATATGTGATCATCAAACCATTGCGTAATGCCAAATCAAAAACGGTGGCAAAGGTGATTGAGTCAGAGATTTTCTTGACCTATGGAGTTCCCTCGGTTATTTTGTGTGATAATGGCCCCAAATACAGAGGCTCACCATTCAAAACTATGGCAGAGCTCAATGGTGTCAATATTTTCTATAATGCCAAGCGGCACCTGCAAGCAAATCCTGCCGAGAGATATAATAGGTCACTCATCACCATGCTCAAAGCATATATTTGAAGGAGGACCAAAAGAAATGGGATCTTCTTCTTCCCAAACTCGCAGTAGCCTTGAGGACCTCCACCAGTGAAACTACTGGATTTTCGCCTGCATCCCTTGTTTTTTTGTTCGGATACGAGATGAACCCCAAC
This sequence comes from Leptopterna dolabrata, assembly GCA_954871275.1. Lineage (NCBI taxonomy): Eukaryota > Metazoa > Arthropoda > Insecta > Hemiptera > Miridae > Leptopterna > Leptopterna dolabrata. The sequence continues at coordinate 95,168,144 of OX940974.1, forward strand.
ACGATGAGCCTCAAGGATACCAGTGACCCTCATCATCCCCTGCAGCGTGTCGCCGCAAAGAAATCGCACCTCAGAGACATCGTCCAGCGAGTCAAACAGAATATGACTGAGGCAGGTCAACGAAGCACTCTTACAATTTGAGGCGGAAACACGCCGAATTCAATGTTGGAGAATGGGTTTGGAAGAAAAATTTTGTCCAGTCCAGCAGAGCTGACGAAGTTGCGGAAAAACTCTGCAAACGGTTTGCGGGACCCTTCAAGGTTGTGAGAAAAGTGTCTCCCATAATCTACCATTTAGAAGGCGAGGACGGTGCTGACTGCGGTGCCTGGCACATCACTGACCTCAAGGCCTACTTCGACTTTGATGAATGATACGGAGTTTTCCTGCTGGGGGAGCAAAACTCTCCGAAAGGAGGGGTGTGCTGTTGCGGTTCAGAGTTCAGTGATTGCCTGATCACCTAAGCTCCGAGCACAGGGCTTGTCGCTCCTCTGCTCTCCCGCCCATCCACGACCGGCCCCTTTCCCTTCGCCTCGTGCGGATCACATTCAGCTCCCTCACTTTTCCCAAAGCGTTTCCAAATCCTAGTGAAAATCTATGCTCCAGAGATTCGGAGGATCGTCACCAGAAGGCTATACCACTCTCCTAACTCCTTAGGACTTCCGAGCCTCCAGGAATTGTCACATTTCGTCTGGAGGCGAAAGCCCGGCTGGATCTGGATATCCTCGCCTGGAAGCTCTCCCTGGCTTTCCTGAATCCCTCGTTGCACGCAAGGGACTCAGATCCCCTCATCGCAACCAGGAGCGATCTTTCCATATTCGTGGCCCAGAACTATTTCTATGGTTTTCAATATAATAAAAAATGAGAACCTTGAAAATTAGGAAGAGATAATACAATTAATGTAAGGTTGGCCACTCCTAGTATTTTGGATCTATAATATATACGTACCTACATTATCATACCTGTCCCTATTTATTTTTCATTTATTTATACTTCTTCTTGGAAAAAAAAAACTCTTACCTAGTTTTGATTTTTTTTTTAGCAATTATTTGAAGGTGAGATTTTCATTTTGGAACCAAAATAATTTCATTTATTAAACCGTCTGACTACAGAAACCATCCTTTTTCTTTATATTCAGAATCCCCTCTTTCTCCGCTGGCTAGTACAAATAAATTTATAGCTCAACCCCCAAGAGCAGTTGTAACAGCATCCTCAAAATCTGACCAATCACAGGCTTGGACCAATCAAGATTTGGATTTACTTCCCCAATTATTGGCTGAATCGGTGATTGAATCCGAAACCGAAAACTAATAGTCTTCATTTTAAAATCAAAATGTAAATGTCAAAAAATAAATAAAATACAAAAAGAGAGAGCGAGTCAAAAAACTCAAATAATAAGTGTTCACATTATTTTTTTATTATTAATTTACTACATTATTTTACAAATTTAAATTTATTGCACGTGCGTTAGAGATCAGACATCATTGGCCTCGGCTGGTTCTGGTCATGAACAGTTCCCACTCATTGTTGCGACGGACCAGTACGTATAAGGCCACACGCTGTTGACAGTTGTTCGCATCTTGTCTCAGTGTCTTAGTTCTTTGCGTTATGGTCTCGCAATAATGGGCTACTGGTTGACGTATATCTCCAAGATGGCCAATTGGAAAGTAAACTTATAGGTGCCCTCAGGTCCGAGTCAAGAACCTAGTGACATAGTATCGCTACCCCAGGGAGATTTAATCCCGGGGAGTCAATCTTGAACTCCTTTGGCGGTGGCAATACCATGTGACTACGCTTGAGTAAGCACTAGACTTACGCTCCTCAGGGACACATGTGAAGCCAGAGATTTACTGCTGTTTGTCCTCTGTGGCATCAGTACTGTTTAGCTGTAAAATCATGTTGGGCACAGACCCCCATCCATATTTGCTGGAACTGCGCACTCCAGCGAGTCCAGACCGGCCTCCGAGTTCCCAAGGGTTCCAAGCCAATAAATTGAGTCTCGATAACTCTAATTTTGACAGAAGGAAAGACTTCATTTGACGGAAGGCAAGACTTCATCCCCAAAACGCCTGTGTTCCAAAAAAGGCTCTCACCCAATCCATGTTCCCTGATGAATCTGATAAAGAAATGTGTAGTGATCCCAACTATTGATGTTATGGCTCCCTAATTTATCTAATGTTAATAATCATATGTGATTGGAGATTAAAACCATTTTATTCTGATTTCTACCACCGAACCCGCGTTCTACCTTTATAACACCCATTATTATTATATCTATTAATCAATCCTATATTTATGGCGCAGTCGGATGTCACTCAGCTACGTTTCAAAAAACCGGGAAGTAAGTGTACGGTACACCTACACAGTTTTTGCGTCAGGAATGACGACTGGTTGGATGTTCATCCTACCCGTCGTGATATTTACTCTCATGCTCCTCTCCTCGAATTGGGCGAAGTAGCACGTATTCTGGGGCTTGATTTCGCGCAAAAAACTATCAGTGTGAGCTTACCTGATCAGACACGTTCCTATTTGTTAGGACTAACCAAGCCTATCGAGTCTCATGGGGCTTCAGTAAACGCGCAGCTCACTGGGGCTTCTGTAAACCCGCAGCTCCAAGGCCAAGACTTCGTATCGATGATGACGACTTTTCTTCAAGTCCAGCAAGAAAGCAACATGATGATGATTGATCGTTTGGTGAATGGAATGTCGGTATCATTCAAGAACGCACTTCAAGATACAAATAATAATGCGGCACCTCAAAAAATGACTGTTCCGAGATTTGATGGAAAGAATGAAGACCCCGGGATATGGATTGCACTGTATGACAGAGCATGCATGGTTAACAAGTGGTTGTCAGATGACCTGAAAATAGTCAACCTAGTATCTTGCTTCACCCCAGGCAGCATAGCGGAGAAGTGGTACTACTCTCTTGTAGCAGAAGAGAGCGTTCTCAGCTGGAGCGACTGGAAAACCCGTCTTACATCAGCGTTCGGACAAAATATGCTACAACTAGCGACGGCAGCGAACAGATGGCAGTATAGGGGTGGCTCTATAATGGAGTACTACTATGAAAAGAAGAGACTGGTGACCCTGGCCTATGGGAAGTTGTCGGACAGAGCTTTAAACATTATGATAATGATGGGACTCCCCGGAAGCATGCAAGACCAACTGATGATGATGAATATCTCGGAAAAGGAGGAGCTTCGCTTGGCGATGGAGAAACTCAGACCGCTGGCGTACAACTCTTCAGCAGCCAACAGTCATCTCCCTACCAGTAAGCCTGATTATAAAAAGAAAAACAACCCAGTTAATAACACCTTTGATATGGACAATGATAAGACTAGCTTTTCTGATTGTGTTGTTTCTGAAGGAATAAAAGAAAAGAATGATGTGTTTTCATCTTATAGCGAGTTTCCTTCACGCCTATTAACCATGCCGTGTACAATTAATGGTGTCCAAGTCACAGCTTTGTTGGACACTGGTGCGTCGGTTGACTTGGTTAGATCGGACCTAGCTGAGGAAAATGGATGGCCAGTGTGTAGAAAGGAAGGCGCTTTACGAAGTTTCGATGGGGCGCGACGGATGATTTCAAAGTCAGTTCACATCAGAATAGTTCTCAGTAAGGTTAGTGTTGAGCTTGAAGCTTATCTTGTACCAACATTACCATACGACATGATTGTAGGATTGCCCACCCTCAATAGACTGGGCTATAAATTAGTTCAAGATCCGATAAATCCGTTAGATGAATACAGCACTAACCCATTGAACTCTTTTCCAACAACTGCCGTCGTCCATCGGGTATGTACTGTTATCCCGAAAATCGATTTCGAATTGAAACCAAATTCGCCAGTTGTGAAGAAGAAGCCATATCGCCTATCTCGGGACAGATACCAATGGGCATTGGGCAAGGTGAATGATTTGTTGGAAAGAGGCATTGTCCGTCGCTCGCACTCAGACTATGCCTCACCCTGTGTCATAGTGCCAAAAGCTGACGATAATCTGAGGCTCTGCCAAGATTATCGTGGTATCAATGAATTTACAGAGTTGGATCCGTTTCCTTTCCCGTGTATAGATGACATCATCTCCAACATGGGAGGTTGCAAGTTTTTCTCAAAAATTGACCTGAAGGACGGCTTTTACCAGCTTGGATTGTCTGAAGAGACAAAGAAATTTACATCATTCGTTCTTCCATTCGGCCAGTATGAATTTAACGTCCTTCCCTTCGGATGGAAAAATTCGCCGTCAAAATTTCAGAGGGCTATGACATACGTTCTGGGCGATTTGTTGGAAGATCCGCATATTTGGGTTTACATCGATGACATTTTGGTGGGGGGACGCACTTTGGAAGAAAATTGTAACAAGACAGAGAAAGTATTGAACAGCTTGAAAAGCGCAAGTTTGCTCGTCAATGAGAGCAAGAGTATCTTCGGTAAGCCTCGAGTTAGTTTCTTGGGGAGGATGATAGATGGAATGTCTAAAACTACGAATCAGGAGTCAGTGGAAAAGGTGAAAAACATGAAAAGACCCACTGACCTCCACTCTCTCAGGGTTTTTACTGGTTTAACAGGACATTTTCGATCTTTCATTAAAAATTATGCCCAAATTGTGAGACCTTTAGACCAACTCAAATCGAAAAATCAAGACTTCATTTGGACAGACGAAACCGAATATGCATTCCAAACCTTGAAAACAGCCATATCAACCAACCCGGTATTAAGACTACCAGATTGGGAGTTACCGTTTGAATTATGTACGGATGCCTCAAATTATGGATGTGGGAGTATTTTGTATCAAAGGGATGTGTCACAACCGATTGGTAAACAGTTGCGAGTTATTGGTTATTACTCCCATACATTTTCCAAAGCGGAGCAAAATTATTCCGTAACTGACAAAGAAGGCTTAGCCGTGGTAAAGTCCATTAACTACTTTCGCACATACTTGGAATGTCGTCATTTTGTGGTCCACACAGATCATCAGGCTCTTAGCTTCATTCTCAACATCAAAGAACCAAAAGGGCGCCTTGGCCGTTGGCAGGTCTTTCTGATGGGGTTTAACGTCACTATAAACCATCGAAGTGGTAGAGAGCTGGAGGACGCTGACGCCATCTCCCGATTATGCATAGATAAAGAAGTCCAGCCAATCAATAGCGCTATTCAAGTGAAGGGGAAAATTAGTGTCAACCACGATTCAGTTCCAGAAATCCTTCGAACATACCACGACGACCCAGCATCAGGTGGACACGATGGATTCCTACGAACCTATATGAAAATTAGGTCTAGATTCTTCTGGCCAAAAATGAAACGAAATATCCAGGATTACATAAAAAGTTGCCATGTCTGTCAAATTTCTAAATTCAAGTTTCGACCCAAACCAGATACGATGGTGATTCCACAAACGGCTAAACACGCTTTCGAGCACCTACACATGGACTTCGGAGAACTTTCAAAGAAGAAAGAAGGTCAGCAGTCTACAAAATCCTTCCTCATACTGGTTGACGAAAACTCCCGATACACCAGCGGAAAGGCAATGAAAGAGAGCGCCAGAGCAGTGACTCAATACCTTGAGAAGCTTCCTTACCTCAATAATATTAAAAGAATCACATCCGATAATGGTGCCCAGTTTACGTCCAGGGAGCTGAAAGATTTTGCAGACAAAAGAGGGATCAAACTCATAACTTGTTCACCTTACCACCCTGCTGGTAATGGATTGGCCGAACGCAAGATAAGGGATATTAAACAATTTATTTCACTCTATCCTTCATTCAGGGGAGGGTGGAAAGCTGCATTGGAAGCTGCCATCAACCATCAAAATCGATCCCACAACAAAAGCATAGGGTGCACCCCCCCCCCCCCCCCATTTCAAGGCATTTGGCAAGACACAACTGTTTCCAGCAGATCAAAATTACGGAATAACCACTGCTATGATTCATGAGTCACCGCTTAACCCGGAAGACCAACGGAAATACTATGAATCCATGAAGAAAAGTTTCGATCGACAACACTCTAAAAGAATACCTAATCTAAAAGAGGGAGACTCTGTTTTGGTTCAGACCAACTTCCATGGGAAGCAACCGAACGTCAAGGGGCCTTTCGTGCTGAAGAAAATCAGCTACTTTGAGGGCTTTCCGAAAACGGTTCATTATGAAGAAGACGGGAATATCAGAGTAGCCGCCATAAAGAACGTTTTGCCTTACTACCACCGGAACACCGTAAACTCTTTAAGTGCCGGGAGGTGTAGTGATCCCAACTATTGATGTTATGGCTCCCTAATTTATCTAATGTTAATAATCATATGTGATTGGGGATAGCAACCAAGATTCTATTAAAACCATTTTATTCTGATTTCTACCACCGAACCCGCGTTCTACCTTCTTTATAACACCCATTATTATTATATCTATTAATCAATCCTATAAAATGGACTCCCAAGACTCATACGTCCCTGATGAGGATGATTTCATCGTTCCTTCGGAGGAATTCGATTCTGATTCTGATGACGATGTGGGCCCAGCATTGCCTCTACAACAAGATGGTGATGACAGATCTCATCAGCACTCATTCCAGGAGGACGTCAGCCCATCACTCCCCATCCATCAGAATTGCAATGGCAGATCTCAGCAGCACTCATCCCGCGGAGATTAAAGCCCAGCAATGCTCATTCAACAAGATGTTGATGACAGTTCCCAGGACAGCTCACTACAAGAGGACAATCCCCAAGAACCAGGAGATATCAACAAGCAAGCTGACACCTCTAAAGGGATCCTCTCCTCTGTATTCCCATGTTGAACCTTTCAAAAATCTCAATTTTTTTCCCATAAATTCACCGGAAGTCCCTCAAAATACGGCCGCAAATCGCTACTCCACCTCTGATCCTAGTTTTAAATCACTCTCTACGCCACCGATGTCGAGGGGAAGAGTATATCTGTACGCCACCTGGACAAACGGGAAAATAACAGTTCACGTTCACGCAACCACAAAATAACAGGTAGTAACTATATATCAGTCAATGGTTCATAATCACAGCATCGTCAAAAATCGATCGTCATGCTTAATGTAGATTTGTGGAAATATTTCACACGTTCTCCTACTCGACGAACGAATTGCAATTCGCCGTGCCCAAACTCCTGAAATATTTCCCGTATTTGCAATTGGGCATTGGTGGGTTGTCTTTGAAATATTTCGCCTCTTTCCAATGCTAACACTTTCAACCTCGTGTCAACGTGTATTTCTTCAAGTACTTCAAGAGCAGTCCACACGCAGGAGGTTCTAAAGTAAAATGAATTGTTGTAGTGCGAATGAAAGGATTCGGCAGCATTTGTAGTATGAGGTTCGTCTAGGTTGCTACTAGCCCACATTTCTGGGGGGTAGGAACAAAACATGATGTAATGCAACAGTAAATAATTTGTGAATTCTGCAACTTCAGCGTTCAGTGCCTCACTAACGAACATGCTGAAAACGTCAACCACACAATCATGTGGGTGATTCTCAAACTACGGGCAAATTCGCGTAAATGAAATGCTGTGCCGCTTAAAAACGTCAGACTTTCCAATTTTCCCCCTTAACTGCATACATCAATTGAGTACTGCGTCGACTAATAGAAAAAACGTGGATACTATTATAATTTCTATTTTTTCTACGTTTGACAAGCCCTCATTTGTCATTGTCATGACCTGCAACTGTATCGAGGTTCGCCACTTCGAGTTGGTTTTACGAATATAATACCTGAAAATTAATGTTTCCTAAAAATTATCTTGACTTAATCTACATCTGAAGAGTTGTTATCAATGGGTTTTCAACCCCACCATCAAATTATCGTTATCTTTACACCGCACTTTATTCATGTCGCTGTAGTCTGGGGTCATTGTCATGGCCCAAAAAGAATGTGCTCCAGAGGGAACAAAACGGGGATTTTTGAGGAAGTTCTTGTTAGGGTGGCAATAGTGACTCACAAGGAAGCAGGCACGTGGAGATTCCCGCCTTGAGCGGCAGTTGGCGAGTAGCAGTCACAGGGAGAGTGCCGGAAGTCAGGTTAGTATGTTTATTGTATGTCATTGGAATGGCCCTAATTGCACATCTATTATGTTTGATCCCAAATTTTTCTTGTTACCCCCTTATTCTTTTGGATGTCTTGATCACGCTGCATTTTTAAAAACCACAAAAAGTTCAGTAGTACTGGAGAAATCTCTGTCAAAAGTCCGAATTGTCATTGTCGTGGCTTTTTTTGTGTTGTACTTGTCATGGCCTCTACTTCGGGCATGACAATGACACAGGGCCACGACAATGACATTAGGTAGTAGGTAGTTACCTGAATTGTCCTACATAGTACTTCCGGAATAGTATCTGCACCCACTGCGACTGATTTGGTAAAAAGCGTGACTTGTGATCCGGTTACTGAAGAGTGCTTGGATCGTAATTGCACCCACTGCAAAAGTAAAACCTTTGAGATGAACCCCTCAATCGAAACTCAAGTAATTTTCGTTACTGAATGGGTTACAAAAAATCACACGGTTAACATTAAAAGCAAAGACAAAGTGGTGAAACGCACTGTGAAACAGGAACGACCATTCACTAATAGAGCAGCAATTTCTTACTTGAAGAACTCCCTCCCTGATTTCATGACTCATTTGAAAAATATTATTCATCAGTCTTAAAATACCTGCGAAACCTCACTCACTCTACACGTCGACTTCTCCGAAAACTACGGATGTAAGTACGCTCGAGATCCACAATCCGTCCATTTTGGCGCTTCAAGGCAGCAGCTATATTTGCACACGGGCGTGGCATATTGTGGCTCTGATCACCAGTCATTCTGCACAGTTTCCGTGAACCTTCGACATGATCCACGTGCTGTTGTTGCCCACCTACAACCAGTATTGAATTACCTCTTGGTTAAATTCCCCAGCGTCGATACACTCCACTTCATATCAGACGGGCCAACGGGTCAGTATCGTAACAGAACAATGTTCACAGTTATTGGGGAAATTTTTCCATAACTATTCACCAGAATACAAAGCATTACCTGGAACTACTCTGAAGCTGGACACGGCGAAGGAGCAGCCGATGGTGTCGGGGCTGTTATAAAAAGAACAGCAGACCGAGTAGTGGCTCAAAGATGCACGGACATCAAGGATCTAAAGTCATTCATGAATGTTTTGATAACTGCGATCAAGAAAGTTGACATACGGCAAGTTGACGAGCAAAGTTTCTCTGATACTGACAAACTGATTCCTCAGAACGTTCTCATTGGAACAGTGAAAAACACGATGCAGATACACCAAGCAACTTGGTCACGCTGTTCTAATACACTTCACTTCAATAAGCTCAGCTGCTTCGTGTGCCAACCGGGGACTTACTGCGTTCACTATTCTCTTGATCATCCAGTTCTCCTTCCTCAACATGATGAATCGCCAGTCAGCTCATCCGCGAGACAAACAGGGAACACATACCAGACGCCAACTTTCCCTCTTTCCCTAGAAGAAGGGGACTGGATCGCTCTGTTACTCAGGGAAGAACCTGGCTACCAGGTGAGCATTATTTATCATGCATTTTGGAGGGATGCGCTCGTCATACTAGAGCCAACATCAACCTCCTGTGAATATTATTTCATATTTAATGAAAATAATTTCCAGTTGTTTCAAGCTTGTTATCTTTATCATTTCAGGGATACTGGAAAGAGTTGTCGATGATACTACCCTTCAAGTGAACCTCCTCGAACCCTCTGGCAAATATTTCTCCTGGCCTAATACACCAGTAAGACAGACTGTGGACAAGGAATCAGTCATTTACAAAATGGACCCTCCAATTTCAAATTCCACCCGCCTGATGGTGGTGAAAGACCTCCAATATATTAACTTCCTTAGCAAAAATAATTTGCTAAAATGAGCTAACAAACTAGACACACAGACACCGTCGTATTATTATATCAGAGTATTTTTGTCGCATCTTTAAATTCTGAATATTTTTGTGGTTTCGTCAGTTCTGAGCATTTTTCTCGTTTTCGTGTGGTATTTCTAGCGAATTTTCTTTGAATTTTCTTGTGTGTTCTTCCATAATTTTAAAGCTCCTTTTGTGGCCAAAGGATCGCTCTTATAGCCATGCTGCATGAGTGAATTGGTATTTTGTTTCCTTATTTTAGATTATTTTAGATGAAAGTCTAAGTAAATTTTGGGTTAGGAGCTGATGTTCCTAGGGAAAAGTTAATAACGACACTGAAGTGACATAACCTTCTTGTGATAATGATGTGATACCTATTTCTATGATCTCCCTAAAGTTGTAAAAAAATACCTAGGTAAGTACTTAGTTATTAAGAAACTGACGAAGACGTCAAAACCAAAGACTGTATGTTCCTGTCTCATTTGTGCCTAGAAAAGTCGTAATAATGTTTTGCATGTACGCTTTATTTTGAAGATTTATTACATTTTTTTAATTTCCGTTACATTTTGTTCATCCTTTATCCTAACTTTTCATGGACAAACTTGAAGTTGGTCATTGTCATGTAGGTGAAAACATACCGAAAATGTCATTGTCATGGCCAAAACCCCCATGCAAATGTCATTGTCATGACGACTGTCATTGTCGTGGAGGTCAAATTTCAAATTTAAATTTCGTGGTGAATAATGGGATGTCTTGAATGACTGGGCATCAGAAAGGCGTCAGGGGAGGGCAAGTAACTAAAACATACTAAAAAACCTACCAAAAAAAGAACTTAAATTTTGAAAATTTCGGGACCTGAAAATTGCCCGTAGTTTGAGAATCACCCATGTGTATGGTGCTTGCTGGACGATCGCACAATTGATTTAACTCCTTGTTCGGTAGTCACAGTGCTATCACACAGCCTTTTCCCTTTGTGGGTGTACGAACACCGCCATAATAAGTCCCCAGTTACGTACGACTTATGTTTTCTAAAGCAGAAACCCTCATAAAAAACAATTTTCAAACCCACACGGGACTCAACTACCCAAAACTTGTGATGACGACGAGGTCATGATGAGATGCAGAACTGGTTACAACTGAAGCAGCGAGGGCGAGCGGGTGGCGTTGCGATTTGTTCGCAGAGACACTTCGACAGAACGCAAATTCATTTGAGTCAAGCAAACTGAGTGGGGAAAAAAGATCTGTCATAAAGCTAAGCACCCACCTATCTTTAGCTAACACCTAGCTAACACAAGTTACAAGTACCAAGAAACCAAGCAAAACTCAAGCCTAAGCTCAAATAACAAAAATAATGCTGGACGTTCGGGCCTTCGGAGTGGAGTATGGAGTGGAGTGGCAAATTCTCGGCTTATTTGTCCTCTTTTAATGTCGGACATAGGTAGCGTGTTCTAGTGCAGTTCTTCTTGTTCTTTATCTGACTTGGCCTCGGCCATGCTAATCACAATTTATTGTGGTTGAGGTTAAAATTAATTACGCAATTTAAAGTAGAATAAAAGCAAAACAGAAAAAAATCAGAAAGAGTACAAAAAAAAATTAATTTCAAGTTCATACAGTAGATTAAAAAAAATTATAATTATAATGTAAATAAAGTAATGGAAGAAGGTGAATGTAACTTGTGTTTACACGATTACGATTTTGCTATAGCGTTTTAGAAGAAGGTAAATTATGAAAGGAGAGGAAGAGAAAACTGATAGAAAGGAAGTCCAAAGGGAGAAGAAAAGTGAAAAGGAGAAGCTGATTCCTGGCTGTGGAGAAACTTGGTTGCGTGGACCCTGAACGACCCAACAGTGGGGAGCCCTCAATGGTAGGTACCTAATGCCACAGTTTGCCCCCAGCAACACAAAAACTAAGTTTAGATCTTTGGCAAGTCGCTCTGATGAGACGCACAGAACAAAGACGTGAAGATGGACCATAAGAAACTAAGTTCTTCAAGGTCTACGTCCCCGCCGTGTGACCCGGGCACACCTTGAGTGGAGGGTGGTGGTGGTCCCTTCAGGTTTTCCTGGGGTACCCCACTTAAAGCTTTGGCGGAGGCGAATGACCCTCTGTCGGAAGGGGGGGGGGGGCTCAGGCCAATGGGTTCCCCGTCCCTCCTCACCGTTTCTCGTCACTATGTCTGACAGCAACGACTGGCCTCATAGCCCCCACCGGCCCATTGGTACGCAGGGTTCTCGCGGAGACGTTCAGAGGCACCCCAGGAAGGGGCGTTGGCCTTCCTCTCCTTCTTCTCCCTTCCCCTCATCCTTATCCTCTGTCCAAGTAGCTGCCCATCAGTGTTGTGTGCCCGAAACTGTTGTGATGACGACGAGGTCATGATGAGATGAGGAACTGGTTACAACTGAAGCAGCGAGGGCGAGGAGCAGGTGGCGTTGCGATTTGTTCGCAGAGACACTTCGACAGAACGCAAATTCATTTGAGTCAAGCAAACTGAGTGGGGAAAAAAGATCTGTCATAAAGCTAAGCACCCACCTATATTTTTACGTTGATCAGCGACCGCTTCGACGGCCACAAGCACCGACAGCGAGGCGATAATACCACCAGTACAGCTACACAAATTACAAGTACCAAGAAACCAAGCAAAACTCAAGCCTAAGCTCAAATAACAAAAATAATGCTGGACGTTCGGGCCTTCGGAGTGGAGTATGGAGTGGAGTGGCAAATTCTCGGCTTATTTGTCCTCTTTTAATGTCGGACATAGGTAGCGTGTTCTAGTGCAGTTCTTCTTGTTCTTTATCTGACTTGGCCTCGGCCATGCTAATCACAATTTATTGTGGTTGAGGTTAAAATTAATTAGGCAATTTAAAGTTGAATAAAAGCAAAACAGAAAAAAATCAGAAAGAGTACAAAAAAAAATTAATTTCAAGTTCATACAGTAGATTAAAAAAAATTATAATTATAATGTAAATAAAGTAATGGAAGAACGTGAATGTAACTTGTGTTTAATGATTACGATTTTGCTATAGCGTTTTAGAAGAAGGTAAGTTATGAAAGGAGAGGAAGAGAAAACTGATAGAAAGGAAGTCCAAAGGGAGATGAAAAGTGAAAAGGAGAAGCTGATTCCTGGCTGTGGAGAAACTTGGTTGCGTGGACACTGAAGGACCCAAGAGTGGGGAGCCCTCAATGGTAGGTACCTAATGCCACAGTTTGCCCCCAGCAACACAAAAACTAAGTTTAGATCTTTGGCAAGTCGCTCTGATGAGACGCACAGAACAAAGACGTGAAGATGGACCATAAGAAACTAAGTTCTTCAAGGTCTACGTCCCCGCCGTGTGACCCGGGCACACCTTGAGTGGAGGGTGGTGGTGGTCCCTTCAGGTTTTCCTGGGGTACCCCACTTAAAGCTTTGGCGGAGGCGAGTGACCCTCTGGTGGAAGGGGGGGGGGGGGCTCAGGCCAATGGGTTCCCCGTCCCTCCTCTCCGTTTCTCGTCACTATGTCTGACAGCAACGACTGGCCTCATAGCCCCTGCCGGCCAATTGGTACGCAGGGTTCTCGCGGAGACGTTCAGAGGCACCCCAGGAAGGGGCGTTGGCCTTCCTCTCCTTCTTCTCCCTTCCCCTCATCCTTATCCTCTGTCCAAGTAGCTGCCCATCAGTGTGCCCATTGTGACCCTGCGTTTGGATCGAAGTCTGGCCTCGGGCTCTACGTCAGATGGAAGCATCCAATAGGGGCCAACGCAGCTATTGATATAGAGTGTGAGAGGCCTAGGAATGCTTCGGAGGATTTACGGCAAGTGGCCTCTTGCGTAGGTGCTCCGCCATAAGGTCCATATGCCTGAGGCCCCACTATAGGCAGCTCATCCAGGAAGCTGTCCTCCCCCGCATCTCCCGTTGCTGACGTGGAGCAGCAGTCCGCCATCCAGCAATCCTCCGATCTTCTTGGTAGTTCGAAAATCGAGATAGAGAGGCTCGGGGAGCAGGCAAGCAGGACTGATGGCTATGAGATCGCCTACCTGCAGGGTCTGGCGAGGCGGGCTGTTGAGGGGATTGCAGGCTTGGAAGACAAAGTCGCTGCCTATGTAAGGCGTATTTTCCCACGGGTTGAGGAGGGGACCATGGCACGGCAACATAGGAGAGTTCCTCCAGCACCAGTGCCGTGTGGAGGTCGCAGAGCAGCCAAGGGAGCTAGGAGGCGGGAGTACCAGTGGGTTCAGAGGTTGTGGAGGAAGTATCCTAAGTAAGCCATATACGGTAAGACGTGTGAACAAATTCGGAAACGAATCGATGTAAGACTCGCCACCACATTTGCCCAAGCAGAAAAACTCATCGCCAAGTCAAATTTTAAGGGATCCACCATTTTTAATGAAGATTTAGTGGCGATAGAAATGGGGAAAACGTCCATTCTTTTTAATAAAGCCATATACGTCGGGCAGGCAATTTTAGATCTATCGAAGACAGTGATGTATCGCTACCAATATGATGTTATGAAAAGAATGTATCCAGGGGATCGAATCAAGTTAAATTATATGGATACCGACTCTTTCATATGGACGATCAAGACGGACGATTTTTACAAGGATATGGAAGGCGATATGACAAACAAGTACCTCGATACATCCAACTACCCACCACAACACCCCCTCTATTCCCCCCTTTACAAGAAGTGTTTGGGTAGGTTCAAGGACGAGGCGGCTGGAAAGATAATTTATCGTTTTGTAGTATGCAGATCCAAAATGTACGGTATTGAAATAGAGGGGAAAGAATATAAGCGGGCCAAAGGTATCCAACGGGCCGTAGTCGAAAATCAAATTACCGTTGATGATTATCTAAAATGTATTACATCCTCCACAATAAGTCGCCATGTTTGCACTAGCATTAGATCAAAGAACCACAATGTCCAAAGTATCGTTTTAAATAAAATATCGCTTTCCCCACACGACGACAAACGCCACATTTTATCTAATGGCATTGACACATTAGCCATAGGACATTATAGCCTCCGTGAGGAGTAGTAGGTCTTACAGATCTTTTTAATTCTTTCAATTTAGCATTTTCCAATTGTAGGTTATCAAATTGTAGGATTTTCCAATTGTAGGTTATCAAATTATAGAACTTTCAAATTTTAGGTTATCAAATTATAGGATTTTCAAATTTTAGG
The DNA here is from genome assembly GCA_954871275.1 of Leptopterna dolabrata. Taxonomy (NCBI): domain Eukaryota; kingdom Metazoa; phylum Arthropoda; class Insecta; order Hemiptera; family Miridae; genus Leptopterna; species Leptopterna dolabrata. The sequence goes on from OX940974.1 coordinate 95,183,169, forward strand.
TTATCAAATTGTTGGATTTCTAGTCATTGTTTTAATTTTTTCAATTTTCTAGTCAATTAGGTGTAGGAATAATAGCGGGGATGCGAGGAATATTATCTCAAAGTACTCCATCCCCCACCTCCCGTGTGTGTTTTTTTTTTTGGCAAATGTTTATTTAAAGACCATTACATGGAGTAATATACCTTTTTGACAACAATAGTCGCTACAGACTGGTTAGTACTATCGAAGTGCCTTCAATCACGGCGAAGATCACTTTAATGTCAATTTCATTCATTCATTCATAAATTTATTCATTTAATGTCAAATTTACACATCATTTAGAGAGTGGCGATAATGTCACTAATGTGACGCGGTCTTCGCAATCGCGGGAGATTAAATGGCGCGAATCCTTCGTTGACAGTCAGATTGGGATGATCAGCGTTTCTGCTCACAAATGTTCGCATAGCCTGCACACGGAGTTCCTCGGGAGTGGTGATTTGAAAATCATTATAGATGGTGTCATTTCGTACAAATTCCGGCGCATGGATAATGTTCCTCTGAAGGGTATAGTTTTGTTGCGATACTATTCGTTTAAACTGAGTTGGTGAGCAGGTACCCCAGATGGGTAGTGCATAGGTCCAAATTGGACGGATTAAAACTTTATAGATCAGAACTTTATTATACGCGGAGACGTGATCATGGTCTAGGAGGCACTTTAGTTGACGGGTCCTAATTTTTAAACGTCTTAACAGTTCACTGACATGATCAGCAAAAGTGAGCCGTCGATCGAGGATGACACCCAAGTATTTATGGGACTTGGCTTTGGGTATGATGTCGTTCAGGTATTGTAACGGAGCCTCAGTAAATTTCCGTTTATAGGTGTAGGTAACGGCGCGAGACTTGCTCGCATTTACTTTAAGCCTCCACTTTGTGCACCATTGCCCCAAGTCCTGAATATGGCGTTGCAAGATTAGGAACGCTTCGTCGGAGTTGGAATGGCGAACTGCGTAGATCAAATCGTCAGCGAATAAGCCCGAAAACGTTGATGTCCCTGATGGAAGGGGCATGTCTGAGCAGAAGAGGATATACAAATACGGCCCCAGAACACTTCCTTGCGGGACTCCTGCATGAATGGTACGGCTGGTAGACAACGAATTCTGTACGTTCACTTGGAATGTCCTTCCATGGAGGTAGTGACAGAGAAGCGCATATAGGTTGTTTGGCAAGTGAGGTTAGAGCTTCTCCAGAAGACCAGAATGCCACACCCTATCAAATGCTTGTTCGGTGTCAAAGTAAGCTGCACGGCATATTTGCTTATCGTGGAACGATTGCTTAATGAATTTTGTGAGCCTCTGAAGTTGTAAGGGACATGACAGCGCCTCACGGAACCCATACTGCTGACTGGGAATCAGATGTCCAGTATATTGCTGTAAGTGAGGCAATAGCAAGCGTTCGAAGATCTTGGCAAGAGCAGACAGTAAGCTAATCGGCCGATATGATTCTATCTGGTTCTCTGGCTTATCGGGTTTAGGTATCATAATGATAACGGCATGTTTCCAGCGTCCGGGGAAGTATCCCAAACGAGCTGATGCTGTATAAATATGAGTGAGGAACGCAATCAGCTTACGCGGGGCTTTGGTCAATAGCGGTTTAACTATTAAGTCTTCGCCGGGGGCCTTCCTTACAGCCATTCTGGTGATGGTTCCCAGAACCTGTTTTGGGGAGAAATAAATTGACGGCGATGGAAAACAACAGGAGTCGCCAGAGTTGGGAGTGTGGGAACCCATGTTGAATGGCGTGAAACGTAACTGAAGCATTTCAGCAAAAGCATCGGCTTTTTCGCTGGGTAGTGACAACCAATGGTTATCTTTCTTCAGCTGTGGTATAATCCTGGAGGTCTTCGTCAGCATTTTAGTTTTTCGGTAGAGTGAACCATCACGGGCGTTCAGGTTTGCTACCTCTTCTGCCAATTGTTCGTCCCATAGATTGCCAATTTCCACCCTCAGCGCGTTTCCTAGTCGATTACCTAGCCGTTTGTCATCTAAATTCTTCAGTCGACGCCATCTACGCCTTGCCTGGTTTTTCGCTTTCCATAAATCATGTACGTGGGGAGGGAAGTGGAGATGATTTCGTGGTCTGGGTAACGTTTTAGGGGCGGCGTTCTTAGCTGCTGTAGTGAGTACAGCAGTTAAGGTTGCCACCGCTTGATCAATATCATCAGGGCTAAGCATGGGAGTAATATTTGGGAGGTTGTCCGATATGTACTTCTTATAGATTGTCCAGTCCATTGGATGCCTAAGTAACGTGGGTCGATCAAAAATTAGTTTTGGCTTGAAATGGAGAGTGGAGTGTACTGGGAGATGATCAGAGCTAAGATCAGACCCCACGCACGTTCCTGATGTGTGATTCAGCAGCCCTTTGGCTATGAAAAAGTCCAAGTGAGTAGGCCTGACCCCGGGCCTTGGATCATAACGGGTAGGTACTCCTGCATGATCAATTTGCAATTGGTACGTGCGACTCCATCGATAAATGAGGCTCCCATACTTATTGGATCTTGGTGAATTCCATGAGGGGTGCTTGGCGTTAAAATCCCCACCAAGGAGAAAACAATGGCCAAGTTCATGAATAATCCCAGTTAACGTGGCCATAGTGAGCTGACGGTTGCGACATCTACATTCAGGTGGCACATATACTGCTCCCAGTTGGATGTCAAGCCCATCCACATGTAAGATGCACCGCGCCACCTGGACATCGTGCTCTATTATGGGTAATAGGTGGGATTGGCAGAGGTCCGCTCTTACTAGGAGCGCGGCCCCAGCACACCCAACTCCATCAGGATCACCCGCTATGTAGGATTTGTAACCAGGAAGACTCCAAGAAGAGCAAGGAGGTAATTTCACTTCAGAGAGCATCAAAATGTCTATTTTGTTTAAATTTACGTAATGTAGCAATTCGGTGTATTTGCCGCGGACAGAGCAAGCGTTCCACGTCATGACTCTGAGACAATCCTTGTTTGTGCTCATGGTTTTATTAAATTGGAAACATTAACAGTTGAGAATGCATTTGCTATTTCTTGTTTTAAAATTGATAGAATTTGTTGAACCACAGACTGCACAACGTCTTTGACAAGTGAGCCGAGATCAAATTCGGTTGACGCATTAGAGCTATTAGTTAAAGCTTCCCGGTAGTCTCTTTTCGGAATGTAATTGGCTCCCAACGTAGTTGGGATAGGATGCTCACGACTCCTAGCTGTTGTGTTGTGGTGGGTTGGAGGTAGGGAAGGGTACCCATGACCTTTCGTGTTGTCGAGTTGGAATTGTCGACGATGATCCGATTTTTCCAACTTGGTTGGTTTGTTTACACCGGCTAATCTACGGTAGACAGGGCATCCTCGCCAACTAGAGGAGTGGTCCCCATTGCAGTGTTCACACATTTTTTAAATGTCACGTCAGGTGGATGTTCTATCGTTGCATGATTTCCGGCACAAACGCCGCATCGAGTCGATCGTGAACATTGCCCTCTAGCGTGGTTCCATTGCTGACAGTTTTTGCAATGAATGGGTCCAGCTCTTTGTTTATATTCTTCAATAGTACACGCTATATATGCGAGATGTGTGATACTGAAGAGAGGAGTGAGATCCACGGAGGGGTCAAGGTCAATGTAATAGATGGGCATGAGCGTGCCCTTCATGTCGCCAGTGGTATGTTTCGCATTCACGATTTGTTTACAGTGGACCCGTGTGTGTGTGAATGTAATAAAGGCAGAACCAGTAATAGAGCCAACTCCGGTAGAAGACCGACGGGAGCAACCAAACTGCTGCGTATGCAGCTGGAAAGCGTTATTCGCTTTCTCGGGGGTTGCCGGAGCAAGTGACGGATATTCTTCTGTCGGTTTTAGTCTTGTTTTGTCGAACGAATTTAAAGTATTCCTCCTCGAATCCTTAATTTTCGTTCGACTTACAGCAACCGGCAATTGTTGTATACTCCTTGCTCCACTCAATGCGTGGGTGGACTCGAGGGTCGGAACCGGGTTGCCCTCTCCCTTACTGGTTCTGACCGGTATGAATGTGTGAGTGAATGTAATTTATTATTGAATGAATGTGGATGAATGAATGAAGGGAGGGAACACACATTTTCATATTTTCAAAGGTGATGGTGGTAGCATTGAAAAGTGTATAAATAGGGGCGCATTAGGTAGAAAAGTCACATTATTCAACATGCAGTTGCGTAGACTAGACGTCAGCCTTCCCGTCGTAAATATTAACGAGGACGATGCCACCATGCACGATGCGAGAACTAGGCATAGCGAGTTGCTACCAAATAGCATACGATGCATCATATGTGCAACTTCGAATGGCGGCAAAACCAATTTAATGCTCAATCTATTGTACTCTTCATTAGGTTTGAAATTTGAAAATATCTATCTCTTTTCGAAAACGCTCTTTCAACCGGGATACATTCAGTTATGCAATGTTCTAAAACCTCTGAACGAAATAGGATTCTATAGGTACTCGAATAGTGACGATGTCCCACTGCCCTGTCAAACCAACCCAAACTGGATTATGATATTTGATGATATTGCTTGTGAAAAACAGGAGCGTATTAGGATGTATTTTAGTATGGGCCGTCACAGCCAGACTGATAGTTTCTATCTGGCGCGAAGCTATTGTCGTATCCCTAAACATTTACTGCGAGATTGTGCGAACTTGATAATTGTATTTCGTCAAGATACGTTGAACATGAAAAAAATTTATGACGATCATGTTAACATGGATATGAATTTCAATAAGTTCAAGGAAATTTGTTCATTATGTTGGGAGCAACATCAATATGGATTTTTAGTTATCGATAAAGAATGTGGTGTCAGCACTGGTCGTTATCACCAAGGGTTCGATACATATACCCTGAGGGAGCAGGAGGATGAATCAGTTACTTGTCAACCATCGAAGAAGAAGTAACATGGAGAACTCAATAGCGCAAGTACGAGAGAATATTCGCAAGAAATATAAGCAGATAAGGAGGAGCAGAGAGGAGAAGGAGGCGCTAGGGATGGGACATGGAAAGAAAATATCGATATCGATGTCGATGTCGATATTTTGTAGACAGCATCGATAACGATGTTTTATCAAGCCAAAACATCGATATTTTCGATATCGATATCGGATATCCCTCTTTTATCATATTATCATCAACCCTTTGTTGTTATCTCAGGTTTTGTTGTTATCTTAGGTTGTTCCTTGTTCTGTTCTTCAGTTCTGTCGATGTCCCCGTAATATAATGAAATACTAATTGTACCTCTACTGCCCTACTTGGTTTCGATGATTTGATTTCTGTGTGATAATTTGGATACGCTGGAAATGCCGCCGAGTAAGTGGTGGCGTTTCTTCGCAAGGTTGGATGCGAAGTCGGCCCAATGCAATACGTGGGGGAGGGTGATAAAAACCTCAGGTAATACATCTAACTTGAAGTGCCATGTCGAGAAGATCCACCCTAAATTGATTCAGGCGACCAAAGAGCCAAAACCTGCCACAGTCGTGGAGCTGACGACAGTGACGATGACGACTCTACAGATCCTGATTCTGATGAAGATGGTCCTCCTACTAAACGCAAGGTAAAAGCTCAGACTCAGAACGATAACGATGTACTTTCAACTTTCCAATGCCAAAACGTTCCGTCTACATCTTCAACTCCAGTTGAAAAAAATCACAGTTCCCTTCGTCCAAAAATCGCTAACTGAGGCGTTTGAAGCTATTAAAGGATATAAAGAAGGAGGCCGAACTTTTGGTAGCATCACCAACGCCATTATTTACCTTTTATGTAAGGCAAACCTACCGTACAACCTCGTTGAGCATCCAGCTTTCATTAAACTGTTGAGAGTTACTGCTCCACTGTATCAAGTCCCCACAAGGAAAACTATAAAGGACTGGATCAATACAAAGTATTTAACAATTTCAAATGAGTACAAGAGAAAGCTTTCAGAGGTGACTAGTTTTTCGATGACTACAGACATATGGACTGATCCATTTCAAACACAGAGTTTTCTGGGAGTCACTATTCATTTTTTGGAAATTCAGAATCAGAAGTTAGAATCATGTACGCTTGGGGTTTTTGAGCTCACTGAAAGTCACACCTCAGAGTACATAAAAGATAAAATTCATGATATCCTGGAAGAGTGGTCTCTTGAACGAGAGCTATTGCATACAGCAGTAACGGATGGTGCTGCTAATATGGTCAAAGCCATGGAACTTGCATTTGGCAAGAAAAAGCATGTAGTTTGCTTTGCTCATGTGCTCAGTTTGGTTGGTCAACGTGCCCTTGAGACCAACCAAAACTTGGTTGCCTTAATTTACAAAGTTAAAAAAGTTGTCTCATGGTTCAAACACAGCGTCTTAGCGAGTGATGAGCTGAGGAAAAAAAGCCATTTGAAGCTGATTCAATCAGTTCCAACTCGATGGAACTCAACTTATGCCATTGTTCGGCCCTGTCAACGAGCCTTTAGCTCGTTGACAGCACCTCAGTAACGTTAGACATCACACACACACAACAACAAACACACCCAATATAAACACTCAGTATTACCGGAAAACATCATGAGAAAAAGGGCAATATTATAACCAGTAAGACTACGAACAGTTAGTTCCCAGTACGGCCACCCTGCGCGGGGCCATTGCGCAGTGTAAGGGGCTTTCGCCTGAGGAAGCCTCCCCACCCAGTTAGTTCCTCTTCTTACCTTGTACAAGGCAAATCGCTCTCTCCCACAGCTGTACCTTTTTACATTATAACTTTTATACCAGTGCTCTATTCCACCCAGTTTTATCTACTTTCTTTATTTACCTCCCCCGGTCAAACATTGGTGCCGAAACCCGCGTTTTTGTGATTCGTGCGTCGATTTCCGCGATCGCAATATGAGTCAGTCTCCGGTCCGTTCGCCCGATCGCCCGGTCACACCAGTTCCCGTGAGTGTTGACGCATTATTATCCCAGATCTCCCCGGATATCGATTCAGCCCTGTTTGACGACATCTCTAATGATATTTTATCCAAATTACGGCCCGATGAGGCTTCTAAATCGGCTTCGAACATGTTGGATTGGCTGTCAAAACTTCTCCTTGCCTTGGATTCCATTGTGGAGGCAACGAGGGGACACCGGGCGCCCGCTTTGCTCGACCAAACCGTTCGTCGCTTGGACAAAATGGCGGCCGACCTTGTTGATCTTCCCCTGGAGAAACATATTAAGCATCGTCGCTTCGCGCGTTGTTTACGTCGATACGTCACCATGCGTCTTGAAGGGGTAAGGGTTACATTTCTCAGCCTGCTTCCCGATGTTTTCACCCGCCCCTCTTCCCGTTCGTCACCGCCGGCTCTCCCGGCCGCGGCTGTTAATAAATATGATGAGTTAAAAACACTCGCACTCTTGTTGCCGACGGTGCCAGTTTACGACGCCAACATTTTGGAATTTTCTCAGTTTTCCCGGTTATTTCACGACTCAATCGTTACATTAAATATCCCGGATGCCAATAAATTACAGGCTCTCAGACAAAAATTATGCCCGGAATTGCAAACCTGGATTGCACCGCACATTGTCAATGGCACGCCCTTCGCCAATGTCTGGGCGGAGTTAGTTGCCATTCACTCAAACCCCTATAAAATTGCCATGGCCCATTTGGATAAGCGGGAAACCGTACTTCCCTTTCGATCGGATAACCCTCCCACCCTTCACCAGTTCATCCAGTCGGCGCTCGCGTACCGCTCGTCGGTTGTGTCCGTAGACACAGAGGATATTACGGATTTTATGATTTATCACCACCTCATCAAGTGTTTACCTCCGTCTTTACACAATCAATTTTTTGACGAATACGTAGCCCAGTCACAAACTCTACCTACTTCCCAGATGCTGTTAGAATTTCTAAAGGCCCGACAACTTCGTAATCAGGCCCTCAAGCCCGCTTCGCACAGTGACGTCACTGATCTTCCCAATATCCATCGTCGATCGGAACAGAAACCATCTGTACCCTCTCAACCCGGTCATGCTATCCCGAAAGTGATGGGCCCCACTCGTGCATGTCCGTACTGTCAACAGTGGCATTTACTTTACCGGTGCCCCGAATTTTTATCCTGCACTTTACGAGCCCGTTGGGAATTTGTCCGATCAACTCAGGAATGCCCTAACTGCCTCAACGGAACCCATTCATCGTCTCGTTGTGGCTCACGGCGGCTCTGCTCGCAGTGCAACTCTCGTCATCATTATTTTTTGCATCAGTTCGGAGGGCTGGATGATTTCATTCCGCAACATCTCATCAAAAAGGCGGTGTATTACCAACCTCCCCTCCCACCTCCCAGTAATTCTCATTCCCATCCCGCTCAGTTACCTTCCCAGTCTCCTACCTCACAAAATTACCCCCAGTTTCCAAGTCTCCAAAAATTTCCCAGTTCGCGGTCCCCGCCTCCGGTCCGCAAAAATCCGGATCGATCATCGAAGACCAGACGAAACCATCTGTCGCCGGCTGTTCAAGACAACTTTAATCAAGAAGATGTACCACTTGTAAGCCCGTTTGTTAATTCTCATGGGTCAGGCGACGAGCGGTCTGGTTCTTGCCCTTCGTTTGGGAACAGTAACCTATTTAATGCCGGTCGTTCCTTGTCTGTCCCGATGCTTTCCAGTAATAATAATAATAATTTTGATTATTCACTTGCCACTTCCCAGAACACACTTTCCTCAGATGTCTTCCAGTCGTTACCGAATTCCCGGCCCTCTCAGTCTCCCACCTTTTCTGATTGACGTGTTTTTCGGCCAGCCGCTACTCTTTCCCGATTTCACAAGTTGAGGTATAATCCCACAAACCCTGTTCAATCAAAAAATACTTCAACCCGTTTTTCGAAATCTTCCCTGTTATGTCCAGATGGGTTCTCTTTAGTTCCCACTGCTATGGTTCGATTATCACCTTCTGGTAATCACCCTGGAGCGGTTGGCCGGTCACTTCTTGACACAGGGAGTGACTCAAATCTCATGTCATTTAAATTTGCACGTCTTGCCCAGTTACAAATTTTCCCCACCGAGTCCACCATATGGGGGGTAGGTGGTTCAGTCATTAAAGGGATTCACGGTATTACCTTGGCCATTGTACATTTTCCCATGTATAATTCACGCTATTTTTCGCCCCGATTATTGCAATTTATTGTACTGGATGACCCTTCCCCTCCGTCCCCGTCGGTTTCATTTTCTATTTCCAAGTGGCCCGATATTCGGAAGTTGAACCTGGCAGATCCCAATTTTAATGTCGCCAGCCCAGTAGATATCCTTTTCTCCGGGTCCTTTTTAACGCATATTACATTAAACTCCGCTACCGTTTCGTTCGATTCCTCCCCCATTTTTTCCCATACACAACTCGGTTGGTTAGCCTCCGGGCATGTCTCCACCCATCCGAAAAAATCGGTTAGCTTTCATATTTCGGTGCGGGATAATGAGTCTAACCCTAAAATTCGTTCTAAATTTGAAAAGGCTCAGCTTCTCAAATTGAAACGTCCTCTGAACATTTCCCTACCTCGCCTTCGTTCAAACATCGAGGTTGCTCCCAATTTGGAACCTCCCCGTACCCATTTTGCGATCGGTTCACCCGACCAAGTACACCCAGTAAAATTCACTCCCGATCATCATTCCGTCGATGTTCGAATCAAAGGCTCCTGTACCATCGAAACCCCTTTCTTCCCCTCCTCTATCGGAAGCGGACCGTCAATTGGCCCTAACTTCCGCTCTCATACCTAAACCACAACGGACCCGCCGACGTCCTTTTCCCCCTTCCCCGGCTTCGCCGGTAGTAAGGGTTGTGACCGATAATCGTTTTACCAATTACTTCACTATTATGAACTGTACCAACCCTGTAATTTCGCATACTGTTTCTCCCCCTCCTATCAATTATTTTTTGTCTCCCGATTCTTTTTCTGTGCCGCTTCGTGTTCGGCTATCTCGGGCTCCCCCTGAGGTTGCACAACAATGCGCTACCTTGAATGCCCATTTGGTTCACCCTATACCTACCGGTTCTCCCGATAATACTTCTTGCTCGGGGCCCCCTCCCGCTAAAACTTCTCCAGATGTTGGAACGATTCCTAACTCTGAGTGAGATACTTAACGAAATAACCCATAAACACACATCAGCTCCAGCAATGACAACAGGCGCTGAGGACGCTGACCTCAAGGAAATAGTGCAGCTTCTTGAGCCCCTCTACTCTGCAACGAACCAAATATCAGGTGACAAATACGCAACTGCCAGCGTCGCAATCCCTATAGCGACCAAACTTTTCAGTAAAATTGAAGCAGTAAAAACATCTTCAGTCCTTGGGTGCAATCTGAAAAAACTACTCATTGAAGAAATGACGAAACGATTCAGTCACATTGAGAGTTCTCATCTTCTGGCAGTGGCTACACTCCTCGATCCAAGGTGGAAAACACTCTACTTCAAGAACCCACAAGCAACGGCCAAGGCTATTCGAGATGTGAAATACTTATTCACAGAGCAAGAGCACAGTTCACCCACCAGAAGTTCGAACGATTCCCCTCACTCTGATCCAGAACGTGATGAAGCGGAGAAGAAAGCCTTATTTGCAGATCATGCCAAGATGGTGCAACAAACATGGAAAAAATCCAGTAGCAGTGGATCTTCCGATACGCCCCAAGAACTAAATCTGTACCTACGATCGCCTGCAGAGGCTGACGTCAAAAAAAACCCACTGGAGTTTTGGCACCACTCGGCGGAAACTTTTCCTCGACTCAGCCAAATTGCTATTATATATCTCGCAAGTGTTTCTACGAGTGTGCCGTCAGAACGTTTGTTTTCTGAAACCGGCAACATTTTGACGCCCCAGCGCAATAGGCTGAAAGCGAAAAATGTTAAGAAACTTGTTTTCCTCCACTCACTCAACGAAGAGTTATTTTTTTAATAGTTATTTTTTAAAGTACATAATATATAATTCAGAGTTGGAATGTTTCTTTCTTTTTTTTAACTTTGTAAATGGCTGTGAATTCGGAATAAAGTGTTTCTGTTTCTTCTTTTTTTTTTTACTCAAATATTTCTGAAAATGAAAATCAAATCAATGATGAAGTGAGTATTTTATGGCCTGTAAGGAAGAGTAACATGTGGATCAAGGAAGGGTGGGGAGAGGATCCAAGAGGCAAGAGGTGGTTGAAGGATGTTTTTTGCAAGTGTAATCTGAACCGATATTATCGGACCATAACATCGATATATCGATGTTATCGAATGTGAGGCATCGATGGCGAAAAATCGGAATATCGAAGTAAAACATCGATGTTTCGATAATATCGATTTCGATGTCCCATCCCTAGGAGGCGCAGCTAAAAAGGAAATACGAACCTCTCCGTGATGTAGTGGCAGGCTCAGTCGAACATATAAGACCAGCCCTCCCACCATCACTACCACCATTTCATTTTAAAGAAGAAGAAGAAGAAGACCAATTCAAATTCGTCAACAAAAGAAGAAGGAGGATGAGAACAAGGAGAAGTACGAATGTGCTGGACATATTCAAAACCAGTTACGAGGAGGAAGAGGATGGATCATCAGACGTCGATCTATCATCTGGAGTAATGAAGAGTGAAGGACGAAGTTCAAGATCAACACCCTACGAGAAGATCAAAGCAGATGGTAACACTATTCTACCATACATTGTGGTTTCACCGACCGATGGAGGAGGAGGAGGACCATCTACTGGAGGAGAAGGAAATTTGAAGAAGGACCAGTTGAGAATAATTGAGACACCGTCTACTACTACTACTACAAAAAATGAAATACCGAAGATGGAGGAACGAGATGGAGCAAGAAGAAAAGATGAAGACATCACATCAGAATATATAAGGAAGAAAATATTGATGGGGACCCTGATTTTGATGAAACATATGGGATACGATATGACAAAGCATCGAAACGATTTACAATGGGTGACAACTACGTGGAATTCAAGAATGATAGGATCGAATTAGGGAACTCTATGAAAATCGAATGCACTCGAGGACTGTTGGAATTATTGTTTGCAAAAAGACCAGATATGAGCATAATTAGGGACCACGATTTACAGTCTTACAAGAAAATATTGAACGAAACGAATGCTCATAAGAAAAGATATAGTTCATCAGAAGTGTGTTTTGTGGATTTGAAACATCCAAAATGGCATATAATAAAGAGTCTGTTTACAAAAAAAAAAAAAAAAAACAGCAAATAAACCGGGGTCAAAACAATGATTTTGCTCCTCAGTGTAGAAGAGGCCAAGTATCCGAAAGGCAAGTCGCACAGCGCACGAGTAGTGAGGTCTCTATTTTTTTTCTGAACACTTGGAGTTGAGCGATATTAGGTATTAGGGAACGCAATTATTAGGTAGGGAACGCAATTTTTCTTATTATTAGGTAGGGAAAGCAACTTTGAAACATCCGAAAGGGCATATAATAAAGAGTCTGTTTACAAAAACAGTGAATAAACCTGGGTCAAAATAATGATTTTGCTCCTCAGTGTAGAAGAGGCCAAGTATCCGAAAGGCAAGTCGCACGGCGCACAAGTAGTGAGGTCTCTATTTTTTTTCTGAACACTTGGAGTTGAGCGATATTAGGTATTAGGGCACGCAATTATTAGGTAGGGAACGCAACTTTTCCAATTATTAGATAGGGAAATCAAGAAATGGAAGTCTACTACAGAAAAAATAAGAATCAAGATGGAAGTCAGCTGCAGACGAAGAAAGAAGAAGAAGAAAGAGAAGAAGAAGACGACGAAGAAGAAGAGACAGAAGAAGAAGACGGAGACGAAGAAACAGAAGAAGAAGACGGAGACGAAGAAACAGAAGAAGAAAAAAGCAACAGATGGTACCAAGATAATACAAAAAAGGATGGTTACCCATCAATATGGATCAGTACAGGACGAGACTTGAGCAATGACGGAAGTCAAGAAGAGAATTGTGGAAGAGCTTCATCGACCTGCAAGAAAAAATTACCCTAGGAGGAGAGTGCTCCTAAAGGGATAGATGACCTATGGCAAGCGGATCTGTTGGAGCTGCAGCCCTATTCCCGATTCAACGGAGGACATCGATTCATACTGGTAGTCATTGATTGTCTATCAAAATATGTTTGGGTGGCACCACTCAAATCCAAGACAGGTGCTGCAGTCTGTGACGGATTCAAGAAAGTATTTGATGAGTCGAGCCCACGCCTACCGCGGCATCTGCAGACAGATATGGGAAAGGAGTTCTACAACGGGAAAATGCGGCTGTTATTGGAGAGTCATAATATTAACCATTATTCGACATACAGCAACCTAAAAGCCTCCATTGTGGAACGTGTCATACGAACGTTGAAGACGGAATTGTGGAAACGTTTCGGTCTACAAGGAACCTACAAGTGGATGGATGCTATTGTGGATGTTATCAACAAGTACAACAGATCAAAACATCGCTCGATCAAGATGGCACCAATAGAAGTCAAGGGGAAACGAAAAGAGGCCTTGGCACTCAAGACCCTCTACGAGAAGAAAGGTACACCATCCCGCCCCAAATTCAAATTGGGTGATCACGTGAGGATATCCAAGAGGAAAGCGGAATTTGAGAAAGGATACACTCCCTCTTGGTCTACAGAGATATTCAAGATTTTCAAGTTGAAGAGGACTATACCACCTACTTATATACTGGAAGATTCGGACAAGAAGACAATTGCAGGTGGATTTTATGAAGAGGAGCTACAGCTGACCAAATATCCAAACGTATATCTGGTTGAAAAGATAGTAAGGCGAGATGGTAATGGCCGTGCACTTGTGAAATGGTTGGGTTTTGACTCACGACACAATAGTTGGGTCAACACTGCTGATTTCAGTGGAGGAGAAGTATAAAAGGAGGTAGTGGCAAGAGATCGGCTCAGTTGTGGCATAGATCACAAAGCGACAACATCATGTTGAATGTACATGAGCACCACAGATTCATCGAAGATGGTGGGGTTGAGAGGGTGGAATATCATTCTCACTATCCCTATGGATGTTCATTGGATCATGGACAAGAAATAAGGATTGCCATCCAGCATCAAGACCTATTTACCCTACCATGTCAAAGCTTCTTGGATATACATGGACATTTCCTGAAGGAGGACGAATCTGGGAAGCCTGTCTCTGCAACTATGAGCACAAATCCCTTCCCGTTTCTCTTTGATGAGATACGTTACGAAATATGTGGATCGGAAATCGATCGTGTGAGAAATCCTGGCATCACTTCGACAATGAAAGGCTATGTGTCCTTCATGAGGGGGACGGAAAATCTACTGGAGGCCTACGGATGGACCACTCAACGGGATACGGAACTAGTCTCCAACGAGGGATATTTCAACGTATGCATTCCATTAAGCATTCTACTCGGATTCTTTGAAGACTATCAAAAAGTCGTTATCAACGTGAAGCAAGAATTGATCCTACTCCGTTCGAGAAGGGATGAAAACTGTTTCACATCACTAGCGCCAGCGGCAGACGGCGGCGTCAGAGAGAAGGCAATAATCAAGCTGACTGGTATCTCGTGGCGAGTACCCTATTTGACACTGGACGACACACATCGGCTTCAACTCTACGGCCATCTAGAGAAGGAGAAGTCAATTAAAATGGATTTTCGATGCTTGGAACTATATGAATACCCTCTACTACCTACAACACAGAAACAAGTATGGAACGTGAAGACATCATCTTCAGTCGAGAAGCCGAGATATGTTATCTTGGGATTCCAAACGGGTAGAAAGCACACTATGGAAAAGAGTGCCACTGTTTTTGACCATTGTAGTTTAACAAATGTCAAACTATTTTTGAACTCGAAATGTTATCCTTATGATGATCTGAATGTGAACTTTGATAGAAACCAATATGCTATACTCTACCGAATGTATGCTACCTTTCAGCAGAGTTTTTATGGTGTTGATGTAAATTACCCTTTATTGTCAATAATGAATTTCAAAAGAGCAGCACCTCTAGTTGTACTAGATTGCTCCAAACAGAGTGAATCAATCAAATCAGGGCCAATTGATGTTTTGTTGGAATTCGAGTCAAGTACTGCATTCCCTGCCAACACTACAGCCTACTGTCTCATTGTCCACGATCGATCTATCGAATACAACCCCCTCACCAACATCGTTGGGCGAATGGTATAAAAGGAGGGGAGGGAGCGAGTAGATTCTCAGTCTTGAACATGTCGTCACAGAAGAGAGAGGTCGTCATAGATATCCAATGCTTTCTCAACAACCACATGCGATATGTGGTGAAGGAGTTATCCCTCTACGACTTGAATCACCACTGTCACAGAACTGGATCTTCAAACCCCCCGAAGGACTTTGTATCCATGTCAAAAAAGCGATACGAGTCAATGATTGGGTTACTCGCCACCTCCATGGACTTACCTGTGAAGAAGGTGATGTGGAGTACAATAAACTACCGAGCATCATGAACTGGATCGCCAATATCTATGACGTCATCTATGTGAAGGGACAACAAAAGACTGAGTTTCTACTTCAACAAATCTCCTCCAGTTCAAGACCGACATTTGTCAATGTTGAAAATTTGGGATGTCCCAAAATTACTATCTTACTAGAACCATTCAGGTTAGGGAACCATTGTGTACATCACAACTTTGATCCCACATTGTGTACTACCTATAGATCAAAGGCCATAGGCCGTTGGATTTTATGTAATAATTTTCATTATGAAGATTTTGTTTGAGAATAAATTATCATTTGAAACACATTGTTATATTTTGAAAGGAAAGAGATGATATTATTTTACTTCCTGAATAAACTTTGAAAAAAAAGAATCCTCGTTGTTTTATTTATTTGTTCATCCAATAATTTTTTTAGTGAAGTTTGTACATAAATATTCTTAAAAAATGAATGAAGAGTTTGAGAGGAGGTAGGTAGCACAGCTGTGGGCAATATTGAACGGGAGGGGACAACATAGAACGGGAGCGGACAAGGTTGAACCAGAACAAACATGTAAACGCTCAACACAGCGAGACGTAGGCGGAGCCTTGGAAGGTGGTGAGGGGGAGGCGGTAGCCAATCAGAGGGGGGAACGGCGGAGGTGGGTGGGGGTAGCTACGGAGAGTATATAAGGACGAGCGGCCCGCATCTACCTCATTCGACCCACTGCCACCACTGCCGCCACCACCGAAACAAGTGAAATCATGAGCTCACTATCTGCCCAGCTGAACGTTATCAACAATAGAACCACTGGAATCAGTAATCTTAGTGAGTTGAGAATTGGACAACCCTACCAAATCGTCGAATTCTCCCGGCTGACTACCCGCTTTGGAGAAACAATTGTTGCAACATTGGCACCCTGTATGGGGTATGTGCAAACCGAACCCATCAATGTCTTCCTACCAAAGAGGTTCACCTGCTGCTTCACCAACGAAGTTATTGAAGAATATAACAAGAATACATTCCTCAATCATCCCATCAACCTGGTCTACAAGGGAATACTGAACAGAAAACACGACGTTGAATTCCTGTAAAAAAAGACCATCATGGACCTCGCCAAACGCCTGAATGCAACTCTCCTTGGAGGATCGAGGATTGGACAAGTAAGCGACCTACAAGTAGGGCAAGCCTACGAAATTAAAAGGTTGCAAATCATCCCACCCAAAGAAGGAAGCAATAAACCCCCTGCATTAGTGGCGCACATCGAATACAACACCATTGGGATCCCCTATCCCTATCCAGCGAGAATCTACCTACCTAGAAGACTCCTCACAACACTCACCCAAGATTGCATCGATGAATACAACGAGAATTTCATTTACAATCAAATAAGCATTATTTATCAAAGATGTATTGATGGAAGATATGAAATATTTTTTATTGTAATTTATTAATTTTGTTTTGAGATTTTTGAAAATTATGGTTTGAATAAAAATAAAAAAGGAAACTGTTGTGATCGGCTGCTCCTCCACAACCAATGCGATGTACATACATGCTGTACCTCAGAGTGGGGACCCCCCGACCCCCCTCTGATCATGTCAGAGGACTATAAAGAGCCAAGGGGCCACTAATTAAATAACCATTCTCAAGCTAACTTTCGGCCTCGTCTGTTCATCCTTATTCACTACAGAAACGTTTGTTTTTCATTTGGTATCCCATCCTTTTACATTAAGTTATTTAACAATAAGTTAATTTTGAAAACAAATTCAAAGGGGAACATAGGTAGTTGGAACTTTAGGCAATGGTAATATAGAAATTGTAGGTTTATCATGGCATGTCTAGGAGGATGTAGCAAAAATGATCTAAATATGTTGAAGTAGATTTGGCCAAAGCATAAGGCTGCCAATTATAGGCGGGCCAGGGAGGCAGAGAGACACATTCGGACAAGGTGAGACACGCTGGTTCCTGTCTGGTTGGAGGTGGTAATTTAATTTCAATCATAATGAAATATTTTCATAGGTGGATTAATGCCTCCCGATTATGTCTGGGTGAGAATCAACATTTCAAACATTCACCTTAATATTATTTACATAAGAAGGTGGGTATTATAATAAGTCGACTGTTTTGAGTGTCAAGTAGGTATTCATGGTCAAACAGTATTTCCAGAAATTCCGAGGGGCTTTATTATGATTATCTGATAAAATTAATTAGGTAGGTATTCATAATCAAAACGAAATTCCAAGACGCTGGGAGGGGTGGGGTGGACGTCATTATGATTATTTGATAGGTACAATTAACCCTCCGGTGGGCGCGCCGCCGCACTGAGTGCGGCAAACACATGAGTCAACCTTTGATTTTCGGACGAAATGGGAAACGTGGGGGGCTGTGGCCTTAGTTATTCTTAGTTCACTATATCACCGTTATGGAGCACCTGTGTACTCAGTTCTTTTCATTACCGTTAGTTGGTTGTTGACTCCCAAAGTGACAACGTCAGAATTGCCGTACTGAGTGAAGCACGCGCCCAGTCACGTCTGTCTTTTCGCCTCACGGAGTACGGCTCGCGCCCATTCGCGATAGTGTCTTTCGTATCACATTCTGACCCCGCCAAGCAATGTAAGTATTATGATTCACGTACTGTTTCTCAATTTATTCATCACTATTGCGTGTTTCTATCCAATCCTACATTCTCATTAGTTTATTTCTCTCATTTCGATCCCATTTTTCTATACCTACTTACATTGGTACTGATGAGGTAGAGGTATAGCAATACCATTCTGTAATCATGTGTTTGTTGTTCTCATTGACAGGGCCGCGAAATTCCTGACTGATGACGAAATTCGCAGAGCTCTTCTCGAGGTTGAAGAAGAATCTTGCCAAGATCCTGAGTTCGATGAAGATGTCAACGAATTTGGACCAGAGCATGTGGAAATAAACGAGGAATCGAGTGATACTGATCAATCATTGGATTCGGATAATGAAGACTACAATCATCTTGATGGAGAGGAATTTTATATGGGTAAGGATTTAGAGAATATTTGGTGTAATAAACCAGTTATACAACCAGGGAAACCGAGATCGAAAAATATAATAAAGACATTGCCGGGTCCGAAGCGAATCGCCAGGGACACACCAGCTGAAATCGATGCATTTTTAAAATTTTTTGATCTCAATATTATTGATCTCATTGTCACGAGTACCAATATTTTCATACAAAGATTACGTAACGATGTCCAGTATCAGAGAGAGAGGGATTGCAAGGACACTGATAGAACCGAAATAATGGCTCTATTTGGGGTTTTGTACCTAATTGGTGTGAAGAAAGGCAACCACACCAATTGCGAGGAGCTGTGGAAAGCAGACGGAAGTGGTATGATGGTCCTCAGAGCAACTTTCAGCCTCAAACGCTTTCGGTTTTTGTTGCGTGCACTCAGATTTGGCAATGTATCTACTCGTCCAGAACGACAAGAGTTTGATAAGTTCGCAGCTATTCACGAATTACATTCACAATTTCTGGACAACTGTAAAAATAGTTATTCGCACAGTGAGTTTGTTACTATCGACGAAATGCTCGTCTCTTTCCGAGGTCGTTGTGGTTTTGTGCAGTATATACCAATGAAACCGGCTAAGTATGGCCTGAAAATATATGCCATATGTGATAGCAAAACATTTTACACCTCAAATTTTGAATTGTACTGTGGGACCCAGAAACCAGGCCCATATGTGACATCTAATAAGCCATTAGACATCGTGAAACGGTTGGTTATTCCTATCAAAAACTCGAATCGCAATGTGACAACAGACTACTATTACACTAGTTACCCATTGGCGACGCATCTTCTAGAAAATGGCCTCACTTTGCTGGGGACTTTGAAGAAAAATAAAAGGGAAATTCCTCTTGAGTTTTTGCCCACAAAAACGCGCTCACTGAACTCATGTCTTTTTGGGTTCCAGTATAATATGACACTTTTATCAGTGATGACAAAACCTACGAAAGGTGTTCTATTTTTGTCAACAATGCATGATACAAACGAAATCGATGAAGAGAGTAATAAAGCTGTGGTGAACCTCGACTACAATTCAACGAAAGGAGGAGTTGATACAGTGGATCAAATGTGTGCATCATACTCGACTTCCCGCATCACTAGAAGGTGGCCATTGGCGATATGTTTTCGCTACCTTGATATTGCAGGGATAAATTCAATGGTTATTTTCTTCAGCAATCATCCAGAGGCTTACTGCAGACGACGGTTTTTCCTAACCAATTTGTCTTTTGGTCTGATGGGAGCACACCTTCGGTCGAGAGCACACATAAAAACTCTCCCGAGAGATATCACATTGTTCTTAGGGAAGTATCGAGAACAACCTACACCAGCCTCTAGACAAGTGAGCAGATCAGGCCCTTGCCACCTTTGTGGTCGTCATAGATGGAACAGTACTACTGTAACGTGCAAGAACTGTACGCTACACGTTTGCCGAAATCATAGTGTTCGAGAGGTGAATTGCCACAGCTGTCTGAATGATCTCAGAGATGGACAAGAAGAAAATTAAGACTGAGGAACAATCATTCGCTATTGCTTTTCTTCCTTCTATATTTTGTATAATTATGTATAGTATTCAACAGTTTTATAAATATTTTGAATCTCATAGGAGGTCATGTCACGTATTTTTTGTAATTGAGTTTCATGTCAAACGCCATCCTACACGTTTAGAATGAAAGTGCCTTTACATATAACTTGTTATATTTGTTACAAAATTTCCATGAAAGATTTTATTTTTTACATTTTGAACTACATGCATAAAAATGAATAATTATATGACAACTTACAGGCATATCTGTTTCAGCATACATTTAGGCCAATTCCCGGTCAGTTATGTTGCATGTCCCAAATCAATTTGATGATAATTATGATCAGAATGAATGAACCTTTTCATATTATATTTTATTTTGTGTTGATTTTAGATTGAAATGATTCATAGACCCTAGTCAGATTAATATTTGTTTGTTCCTCAGTCAGTTGTCCAAGTAATACCTACCTAAATCTAAGACACTTGGAATGATATCATATTCAAAATTGGCGAGAAAAGTTACTCTAATATAATGTTGAACTGAGTTGGCTAATAATTTATTATCATTATACCCCCATTTCTGTTCATATTATTTGAATCAGATTAATTTTTTGCTGGCCGCACTCAGTGCAGCACGTGCCCACTCGTGTAACTGTAAGAGGCGCGCCCACCGGAGGGTTAAGTAGGTAGGTATTCATAATCAAAACAGGAATGTCCCAGAAGGTTCTAGGGGAAATGAGAATTGAGAAGGGGTAGTGGGTGGGGGGAATGTTCCAGAAGGTTGTGACTAGCTGCTGGGGGATAATGGTGAATAACAGGGGGTGGGGGGAATAGAATTGTTCAGAAGGTTGGAGGTGATTGGTGAGGGGGTGGTGGTGAGGGTGAGGGTGTGAGAGGCGGTGAGGGCGAGGTGATGTGGCGGGGGGGGGGGGGGGGGGGGTAGGAGGTGTTGAGGGTGGTAGGAGGTTGATGGGTGATGATGGATGGGTGGGGGGTGATGGGTGAAGGTTTGTGGGCGGAGGGGTAGGAGGAGGTGAGGGGTCTAAGGAGGAGGGTGGGGTGGGTGGAGGTCTGGAGGCGGCAGAGGGCGGGGGTGGGTGGAGGTCTGGCGGCGGGAGGGGGCGGGGTGGGTGGAGCTCTGGAGGCGGGGTGGATGGAGGGCTGGAGGCGGCTGGGGGCGGGGTGGGTGGAGCTCTGGAGGCGGGGTGGGTGGAGCTCTGGAGGCGGGGTGGGTGGAGGTCTGGGGGCGGAGGTCTGGGGGCGGTTGTAGGCGGCAGGGGGCGATAGGGCGACTTCCAGGGGGGTGGGGGGGTAATGGGGTGGATGAGGGTAATGGGGTGAGGGGGTAGGGGGGTGAGGGTGAGAGGTGCTGTGAGGGGGGGGGAAGGTTTAATGGGTGGGTGAGGGGTGGGGATGAGGGGGGTGAGTGATTAAGGGGTGGGTGAGGGGTTTGGTAAGGGGTGGGTGAGAAGGTGGACTCGCCCGCTAAGGCAGGAGGCAGCTGATCCGCCAATGGGTTCCCCGTCCCTCCTCTCCGTTTCTCGTCACTATGTCTGACAGCAACGACTGGCCTCATAGCCCCTGCCGGCCAATTGGTACGCAGGGTTCTCGCGGAGACGTTCAGAGGCACCCCAGGAAGGGGCGTTGGCCTTCCTCTCCTTCTTCTCCCTTCCCCTCATCCTTATCCTCTGTCCAAGTAGCTGCCCATCAGTGTGCCCATTGTGACCCTGCGTTTGGATCGAAGTCTGGCCTCGGGCTCTACGTCAGATGGAAGCATCCAATAGGGGCCAACGCAGCTATTGATATAGAGTGTGAGAGGCCTAGGAATGCTTCGGAGGATTTACGGCAAGTGGCCTCTTGCGTAGGTGCTCCGCCATAAGGTCCATATGCCTGAGGCCCCACTATAGGCAGCTCATCCAGGAAGCTGTCCTCCCCCGCATCTCCCGTTGCTGACGTGGAGCAGCAGTCCGCCATCCAGCAATCCTCCGATCTTCTTGGTAGTTCGAAAATCGAGATAGAGAGGCTCGGGGAGCAGGCAAGCAGGACTGATGGCTATGAGATCGCCTACCTGCAGGGTCTGGCGAGGCGGGCTGTTGAGGGGATTGCAGGCTTGGAAGACAAAGTCGCTGCCTATGTAAGGCGTATTTTCCCACGGGTTGAGGAGGGGACCATGGCACGGCAACATAGGAGAGTTCCTCCAGCACCAGTGCCGTGTGGAGGTCGCAGAGCAGCCAAGGGAGCTAGGAGGCGGGAGTACCAGTGGGTTCAGAGGTTGTGGAGGAAGTATCCTAAGTAAGCCATATACGGTAAGACGTGTGAACAAATTCGGAAACGAATCGATGTAAGACTCGCCACCACATTTGCCCAAGCAGAAAAACTCATCGCCAAGTCAAATTTTAAGGGATCCACCATTTTTAATGAAGATTTAGTGGCGATAGAAATGGGGAAAACGTCCATTCTTTTTAATAAAGCCATATACGTCGGGCAGGCAATTTTAGATCTATCGAAGACAGTGATGTATCGCTACCAATATGATGTTATGAAAAGAATGTATCCAGGGGATCGAATCAAGTTAAATTATATGGATACCGACTCTTTCATATGGACGGTCAAGACGGACGATTTTTACAAGGATATGGAAGGCGATATGACAAACAAGTACCTCGATACATCCAACTACCCACCACAACACCCCCTCTATTCCCCCCTTTACAAGAAGTGTTTGGGTAGGTTCAAGGACGAGGCGGCTGGAAAGATAATTTATCGTTTTGTAGTATGCAGATCCAAAATGTACGGTATTGAAATAGAGGGGAAAGAATATAAGCGGGCCAAAGGTATCCAACGGGCCGTAGTCGAAAATCAAATTACCGTTGATGATTATCTAAAATGTATTACATCCTCCACAATAAGTCGCCATGTTTGCACTAGCATTAGATCAAAGAACCACAATGTCCAAAGTATCGTTTTAAATAAAATATCGCTTTCCCCACACGACGACAAACGCCACATTTTATCTAATGGCATTGACACATTAGCCATAGGACATTATAGCCTCCGTGAGGAGTAGTAGGTCTTACAGATCTTTTTAATTCTTTCAATTTAGCATTTTCCAATTGTAGGTTATCAAATTGTAGGATTTTCCAATTGTAGGTTATCAAATTATAGAACTTTCAAATTTTAGGTTATCAAATTATAGGATTTTCAAATTTTAGGTTATCAAATTGTTGGATTTCTAGTCATTGTTTTAATTTTTTCAATTTTCTAGTCAATTAGGTGTAGGAATAATAGCGGGGATGCGAGGAATATTATCTCAAAGTACTCCATCCCCCACCTCCCGTGTGTGTTTTTTTTTTTGGCAAATGTTTATTTAAAGACCATTACATGGAGTAATATACCTTTTTGACAACAATAGTCGCTACAGACTGGTTAGTACTATCGAAGTGCCTTCAATCACGGCGAAGATCACTTTAATGTCAATTTCATTCATTCATTCATAAATTTATTCATTTAATGTCAAATTTACACATCATTTAGAGAGTGGCGATAATGTCACTAATGTGACGCGGTCTTCGCAATCGCGGGAGATTAAATGGCGCGAATCCTTCGTTGACAGTCAGATTGGGATGATCAGCGTTTCTGCTCACAAATGTTCGCATAGCCTGCACACGGAGTTCCTCGGGAGTGGTGATTTGAAAATCATTATAGATGGTGTCATTTCGTACAAATTCCGGCGCATGGATAATGTTCCTCTGAAGGGTATAGTTTTGTTGCGATACTATTCGTTTAAACTGAGTTGGTGAGCAGGTACCCCAGATGGGTAGTGCATAGGTCCAAATTGGACGGATTAAAACTTTATAGATCAGAACTTTATTATACGCGGAGACGTGATCATGGTCTAGGAGGCACTTTAGTTGACGGGTCCTAATTTTTAAACGTCTTAACAGTTCACTGACATGATCAGCAAAAGTGAGCCGTCGATCGAGGATGACACCCAAGTATTTATGGGACTTGGCTTTGGGTATGATGTCGTTCAGGTATTGTAACGGAGCCTCAGTAAATTTCCGTTTATAGGTGTAGGTAACGGCGCGAGACTTGCTCGCATTTACTTTAAGCCTCCACTTTGTGCACCATTGCCCCAAGTCCTGAATATGGCGTTGCAAGATTAGGAACGCTTCGTCGGAGTTGGAATGGCGAACTGCGTAGATCAAATCGTCAGCGAATAAGCCCGAAAACGTTGATGTCCCTGATGGAAGGGGCATGTCTGAGCAGAAGAGGATATACAAATACGGCCCCAGAACACTTCCTTGCGGGACTCCTGCATGAATGGTACGGCTGGTAGACAACGAATTCTGTACGTTCACTTGGAATGTCCTTCCATGGAGGTAGTGACAGAGAAGCGCATATAGGTTGTTTGGCAAGTGAGGTTAGAGCTTCTCCAGAAGACCAGAATGCCACACCCTATCAAATGCTTGTTCGGTGTCAAAGTAAGCTGCACGGCATATTTGCTTATCGTGGAACGATTGCTTAATGAATTTTGTGAGCCTCTGAAGTTGTAAGGGACATGACAGCGCCTCACGGAACCCATACTGCTGACTGGGAATCAGATGTCCAGTATATTGCTGTAAGTGAGGCAATAGCAAGCGTTCGAAGATCTTGGCAAGAGCAGACAGTAAGCTAATCGGCCGATATGATTCTATCTGGTTCTCTGGCTTATCGGGTTTAGGTATCATAATGATAACGGCATGTTTCCAGCGTCCGGGGAAGTATCCCAAACGAGCTGATGCTGTATAAATATGAGTGAGGAACGCAATCAGCTTACGCGGGGCTTTGGTCAATAGCGGTTTAACTATTAAGTCTTCGCCGGGGGCCTTCCTTACAGCCATTCTGGTGATGGTTCCCAGAACCTGTTTTGGGGAGAAATAAATTGACGGCGATGGAAAACAACAGGAGTCGCCAGAGTTGGGAGTGTGGGAACCCATGTTGAATGGCGTGAAACGTAACTGAAGCATTTCAGCAAAAGCATCGGCTTTTTCGCTGGGTAGTGACAACCAATGGTTATCTTTCTTCAGCTGTGGTATAATCCTGGAGGTCTTCGTCAGCATTTTAGTTTTTCGGTAGAGTGAACCATCACGGGCGTTCAGGTTTGCTACCTCTTCTGCCAATTGTTCGTCCCATAGATTGCCAATTTCCACCCTCAGCGCGTTTCCTAGTCGATTACCTAGCCGTTTGTCATCTAAATTCTTCAGTCGACGCCATCTACGCCTTGCCTGGTTTTTCGCTTTCCATAAATCATGTACGTGGGGAGGGAAGTGGAGATGATTTCGTGGTCTGGGTAACGTTTTAGGGGCGGCGTTCTTAGCTGCTGTAGTGAGTACAGCAGTTAAGGTTGCCACCGCTTGATCAATATCATCAGGGCTAAGCATGGGAGTAATATTTGGGAGGTTGTCCGATATGTACTTCTTATAGATTGTCCAGTCCATTGGATGCCTAAGTAACGTGGGTCGATCAAAAATTAGTTTTGGCTTGAAATGGAGAGTGGAGTGTACTGGGAGATGATCAGAGCTAAGATCAGACCCCACGCACGTTCCTGATGTGTGATTCAGCAGCCCTTTGGCTATGAAAAAGTCCAAGTGAGTAGGCCTGACCCCGGGCCTTGGATCATAACGGGTAGGTACTCCTGCATGATCAATTTGCAATTGGTACGTGCGACTCCATCGATAAATGAGGCTCCCATACTTATTGGATCTTGGTGAATTCCATGAGGGGTGCTTGGCGTTAAAATCCCCACCAAGGAGAAAACAATGGCCAAGTTCATGAATAATCCCAGTTAACGTGGCCATAGTGAGCTGACGGTTGCGACATCTACATTCAGGTGGCACATATACTGCTCCCAGTTGGATGTCAAGCCCATCCACATGTAAGATGCACCGCGCCACCTGGACATCGTGCTCTATTATGGGTAATAGGTGGGATTGGCAGAGGTCCGCTCTTACTAGGAGCGCGGCCCCAGCACACCCAACTCCATCAGGATCACCCGCTATGTAGGATTTGTAACCAGGAAGACTCCAAGAAGAGCAAGGAGGTAATTTCACTTCAGAGAGCATCAAAATGTCTATTTTGTTTAAATTTACGTAATGTAGCAATTCGGTGTATTTGCCGCGGACAGAGCAAGCGTTCCACGTCATGACTCTGAGACAATCCTTGTTTGTGCTCATGGTTTTATTAAATTGGAAACATTAACAGTTGAGAATGCATTTGCTATTTCTTGTTTTAAAATTGATAGAATTTGTTGAACCACAGACTGCACAACGTCTTTGACAAGTGAGCCGAGATCAAATTCGGTTGACGCATTAGAGCTATTAGTTAAAGCTTCCCGGTAGTCTCTTTTCGGAATGTAATTGGCTCCCAACGTAGTTGGGATAGGATGCTCACGACTCCTAGCTGTTGTGTTGTGGTGGGTTGGAGGTAGGGAAGGGTACCCATGACCTTTCGTGTTGTCGAGTTGGAATTGTCGACGATGATCCGATTTTTCCAACTTGGTTGGTTTGTTTACACCGGCTAATCTACGGTAGACAGGGCATCCTCGCCAACTAGAGGAGTGGTCCCCATTGCAGTGTTCACACATTTTTTAAATGTCACGTCAGGTGGATGTTCTATCGTTGCATGATTTCCGGCACAAACGCCGCATCGAGTCGATCGTGAACATTGCCCTCTAGCGTGGTTCCATTGCTGACAGTTTTTGCAATGAATGGGTCCAGCTCTTTGTTTATATTCTTCAATAGTACACGCTATATATGCGAGATGTGTGATACTGAAGAGAGGAGTGAGATCCACGGAGGGGTCAAGGTCAATGTAATAGATGGGCATGAGCGTGCCCTTCATGTCGCCAGTGGTATGTTTCGCATTCACGATTTGTTTACAGTGGACCCGTGTGTGTGTGAATGTAATAAAGGCAGAACCAGTAATAGAGCCAACTCCGGTAGAAGACCGACGGGAGCAACCAAACTGCTGCGTATGCAGCTGGAAAGCGTTATTCGCTTTCTCGGGGGTTGCCGGAGCAAGTGACGGATATTCTTCTGTCGGTTTTAGTCTTGTTTTGTCGAACGAATTTAAAGTATTCCTCCTCGAATCCTTAATTTTCGTTCGACTTACAGCAACCGGCAATTGTTGTATACTCCTTGCTCCACTCAATGCGTGGGTGGACTCGAGGGTCGGAACCGGGTTGCCCTCTCCCTTACTGGTTCTGACCGGTATGAATGTGTGAGTGAATGTAATTTATTATTGAATGAATGTGGATGAATGAATGAAGGGAGGGAACACACATTTTCATATTTTCAAAGGTGATGGTGGTAGCATTGAAAAGTGTATAAATAGGGGCGCATTAGGTAGAAAAGTCACATTATTCAACATGCAGTTGCGTAGACTAGACGTCAGCCTTCCCGTCGTAAATATTAACGAGGACGATGCCACCATGCACGATGCGAGAACTAGGCATAGCGAGTTGCTACCAAATAGCATACGATGCATCATATGTGCAACTTCGAATGGCGGCAAAACCAATTTAATGCTCAATCTATTGTACTCTTCATTAGGTTTGAAATTTGAAAATATCTATCTCTTTTCGAAAACGCTCTTTCAACCGGGATACATTCAGTTATGCAATGTTCTAAAACCTCTGAACGAAATAGGATTCTATAGGTACTCGAATAGTGACGATGTCCCACTGCCCTGTCAAACCAACCCAAACTGGATTATGATATTTGATGATATTGCTTGTGAAAAACAGGAGCGTATTAGGATGTATTTTAGTATGGGCCGTCACAGCCAGACTGATAGTTTCTATCTGGCGCGAAGCTATTGTCGTATCCCTAAACATTTACTGCGAGATTGTGCGAACTTGATAATTGTATTTCGTCAAGATACGTTGAACATGAAAAAAATTTATGACGATCATGTTAACATGGATATGAATTTCAATAAGTTCAAGGAAATTTGTTCATTATGTTGGGAGCAACATCAATATGGATTTTTAGTTATCGATAAAGAATGTGGTGTCAGCACTGGTCGTTATCACCAAGGGTTCGATACATATACCCTGAGGGAGCAGGAGGATGAATCAGTTACTTGTCAACCATCGAAGAAGAAGTAACATGGAGAACTCAATAGCGCAAGTACGAGAGAATATTCGCAAGAAATATAAGCAGATAAGGAGGAGCAGAGAGGAGAAGGAGGCGCTAGGGATGGGACATGGAAAGAAAATATCGATATCGATGTCGATGTCGATATTTTGTAGACAGCATCGATAACGATGTTTTATCAAGCCAAAACATCGATATTTTCGATATCGATATCGGATATCCCTCTTTTATCATATTATCATCAACCCTTTGTTGTTATCTCAGGTTTTGTTGTTATCTTAGGTTGTTCCTTGTTCTGTTCTTCAGTTCTGTCGATGTCCCCGTAATATAATGAAATACTAATTGTACCTCTACTGCCCTACTTGGTTTCGATGATTTGATTTCTGTGTGATAATTTGGATACGCTGGAAATGCCGCCGAGTAAGTGGTGGCGTTTCTTCGCAAGGTTGGATGCGAAGTCGGCCCAATGCAATACGTGGGGGAGGGTGATAAAAACCTCAGGTAATACATCTAACTTGAAGTGCCATGTCGAGAAGATCCACCCTAAATTGATTCAGGCGACCAAAGAGCCAAAACCTGCCACAGTCGTGGAGCTGACGACAGTGACGATGACGACTCTACAGATCCTGATTCTGATGAAGATGGTCCTCCTACTAAACGCAAGGTAAAAGCTCAGACTCAGAACGATAACGATGTACTTTCAACTTTCCAATGCCAAAACGTTCCGTCTACATCTTCAACTCCAGTTGAAAAAAATCACAGTTCCCTTCGTCCAAAAATCGCTAACTGAGGCGTTTGAAGCTATTAAAGGATATAAAGAAGGAGGCCGAACTTTTGGTAGCATCACCAACGCCATTATTTACCTTTTATGTAAGGCAAACCTACCGTACAACCTCGTTGAGCATCCAGCTTTCATTAAACTGTTGAGAGTTACTGCTCCACTGTATCAAGTCCCCACAAGGAAAACTATAAAGGACTGGATCAATACAAAGTATTTAACAATTTCAAATGAGTACAAGAGAAAGCTTTCAGAGGTGACTAGTTTTTCGATGACTACAGACATATGGACTGATCCATTTCAAACACAGAGTTTTCTGGGAGTCACTATTCATTTTTTGGAAATTCAGAATCAGAAGTTAGAATCATGTACGCTTGGGGTTTTTGAGCTCACTGAAAGTCACACCTCAGAGTACATAAAAGATAAAATTCATGATATCCTGGAAGAGTGGTCTCTTGAACGAGAGCTATTGCATACAGCAGTAACGGATGGTGCTGCTAATATGGTCAAAGCCATGGAACTTGCATTTGGCAAGAAAAAGCATGTAGTTTGCTTTGCTCATGTGCTCAGTTTGGTTGGTCAACGTGCCCTTGAGACCAACCAAAACTTGGTTGCCTTAATTTACAAAGTTAAAAAAGTTGTCTCATGGTTCAAACACAGCGTCTTAGCGAGTGATGAGCTGAGGAAAAAAAGCCATTTGAAGCTGATTCAATCAGTTCCAACTCGATGGAACTCAACTTATGCCATTGTTCGGCCCTGTCAACGAGCCTTTAGCTCGTTGACAGCACCTCAGTAACGTTAGACATCACACACACACAACAACAAACACACCCAATATAAACACTCAGTATTACCGGAAAACATCATGAGAAAAAGGGCAATATTATAACCAGTAAGACTACGAACAGTTAGTTCCCAGTACGGCCACCCTGCGCGGGGCCATTGCGCAGTGTAAGGGGCTTTCGCCTGAGGAAGCCTCCCCACCCAGTTAGTTCCTCTTCTTACCTTGTACAAGGCAAATCGCTCTCTCCCACAGCTGTACCTTTTTACATTATAACTTTTATACCAGTGCTCTATTCCACCCAGTTTTATCTACTTTCTTTATTTACCTCCCCCGGTCAAACATTGGTGCCGAAACCCGCGTTTTTGTGATTCGTGCGTCGATTTCCGCGATCGCAATATGAGTCAGTCTCCGGTCCGTTCGCCCGATCGCCCGGTCACACCAGTTCCCGTGAGTGTTGACGCATTATTATCCCAGATCTCCCCGGATATCGATTCAGCCCTGTTTGACGACATCTCTAATGATATTTTATCCAAATTACGGCCCGATGAGGCTTCTAAATCGGCTTCGAACATGTTGGATTGGCTGTCAAAACTTCTCCTTGCCTTGGATTCCATTGTGGAGGCAACGAGGGGACACCGGGCGCCCGCTTTGCTCGACCAAACCGTTCGTCGCTTGGACAAAATGGCGGCCGACCTTGTTGATCTTCCCCTGGAGAAACATATTAAGCATCGTCGCTTCGCGCGTTGTTTACGTCGATACGTCACCATGCGTCTTGAAGGGGTAAGGGTTACATTTCTCAGCCTGCTTCCCGATGTTTTCACCCGCCCCTCTTCCCGTTCGTCACCGCCGGCTCTCCCGGCCGCGGCTGTTAATAAATATGATGAGTTAAAAACACTCGCACTCTTGTTGCCGACGGTGCCAGTTTACGACGCCAACATTTTGGAATTTTCTCAGTTTTCCCGGTTATTTCACGACTCAATCGTTACATTAAATATCCCGGATGCCAATAAATTACAGGCTCTCAGACAAAAATTATGCCCGGAATTGCAAACCTGGATTGCACCGCACATTGTCAATGGCACGCCCTTCGCCAATGTCTGGGCGGAGTTAGTTGCCATTCACTCAAACCCCTATAAAATTGCCATGGCCCATTTGGATAAGCGGGAAACCGTACTTCCCTTTCGATCGGATAACCCTCCCACCCTTCACCAGTTCATCCAGTCGGCGCTCGCGTACCGCTCGTCGGTTGTGTCCGTAGACACAGAGGATATTACGGATTTTATGATTTATCACCACCTCATCAAGTGTTTACCTCCGTCTTTACACAATCAATTTTTTGACGAATACGTAGCCCAGTCACAAACTCTACCTACTTCCCAGATGCTGTTAGAATTTCTAAAGGCCCGACAACTTCGTAATCAGGCCCTCAAGCCCGCTTCGCACAGTGACGTCACTGATCTTCCCAATATCCATCGTCGATCGGAACAGAAACCATCTGTACCCTCTCAACCCGGTCATGCTATCCCGAAAGTGATGGGCCCCACTCGTGCATGTCCGTACTGTCAACAGTGGCATTTACTTTACCGGTGCCCCGAATTTTTATCCTGCACTTTACGAGCCCGTTGGGAATTTGTCCGATCAACTCAGGAATGCCCTAACTGCCTCAACGGAACCCATTCATCGTCTCGTTGTGGCTCACGGCGGCTCTGCTCGCAGTGCAACTCTCGTCATCATTATTTTTTGCATCAGTTCGGAGGGCTGGATGATTTCATTCCGCAACATCTCATCAAAAAGGCGGTGTATTACCAACCTCCCCTCCCACCTCCCAGTAATTCTCATTCCCATCCCGCTCAGTTACCTTCCCAGTCTCCTACCTCACAAAATTACCCCCAGTTTCCAAGTCTCCAAAAATTTCCCAGTTCGCGGTCCCCGCCTCCGGTCCGCAAAAATCCGGATCGATCATCGAAGACCAGACGAAACCATCTGTCGCCGGCTGTTCAAGACAACTTTAATCAAGAAGATGTACCACTTGTAAGCCCGTTTGTTAATTCTCATGGGTCAGGCGACGAGCGGTCTGGTTCTTGCCCTTCGTTTGGGAACAGTAACCTATTTAATGCCGGTCGTTCCTTGTCTGTCCCGATGCTTTCCAGTAATAATAATAATAATTTTGATTATTCACTTGCCACTTCCCAGAACACACTTTCCTCAGATGTCTTCCAGTCGTTACCGAATTCCCGGCCCTCTCAGTCTCCCACCTTTTCTGATTGACGTGTTTTTCGGCCAGCCGCTACTCTTTCCCGATTTCACAAGTTGAGGTATAATCCCACAAACCCTGTTCAATCAAAAAATACTTCAACCCGTTTTTCGAAATCTTCCCTGTTATGTCCAGATGGGTTCTCTTTAGTTCCCACTGCTATGGTTCGATTATCACCTTCTGGTAATCACCCTGGAGCGGTTGGCCGGTCACTTCTTGACACAGGGAGTGACTCAAATCTCATGTCATTTAAATTTGCACGTCTTGCCCAGTTACAAATTTTCCCCACCGAGTCCACCATATGGGGGGTAGGTGGTTCAGTCATTAAAGGGATTCACGGTATTACCTTGGCCATTGTACATTTTCCCATGTATAATTCACGCTATTTTTCGCCCCGATTATTGCAATTTATTGTACTGGATGACCCTTCCCCTCCGTCCCCGTCGGTTTCATTTTCTATTTCCAAGTGGCCCGATATTCGGAAGTTGAACCTGGCAGATCCCAATTTTAATGTCGCCAGCCCAGTAGATATCCTTTTCTCCGGGTCCTTTTTAACGCATATTACATTAAACTCCGCTACCGTTTCGTTCGATTCCTCCCCCATTTTTTCCCATACACAACTCGGTTGGTTAGCCTCCGGGCATGTCTCCACCCATCCGAAAAAATCGGTTAGCTTTCATATTTCGGTGCGGGATAATGAGTCTAACCCTAAAATTCGTTCTAAATTTGAAAAGGCTCAGCTTCTCAAATTGAAACGTCCTCTGAACATTTCCCTACCTCGCCTTCGTTCAAACATCGAGGTTGCTCCCAATTTGGAACCTCCCCGTACCCATTTTGCGATCGGTTCACCCGACCAAGTACACCCAGTAAAATTCACTCCCGATCATCATTCCGTCGATGTTCGAATCAAAGGCTCCTGTACCATCGAAACCCCTTTCTTCCCCTCCTCTATCGGAAGCGGACCGTCAATTGGCCCTAACTTCCGCTCTCATACCTAAACCACAACGGACCCGCCGACGTCCTTTTCCCCCTTCCCCGGCTTCGCCGGTAGTAAGGGTTGTGACCGATAATCGTTTTACCAATTACTTCACTATTATGAACTGTACCAACCCTGTAATTTCGCATACTGTTTCTCCCCCTCCTATCAATTATTTTTTGTCTCCCGATTCTTTTTCTGTGCCGCTTCGTGTTCGGCTATCTCGGGCTCCCCCTGAGGTTGCACAACAATGCGCTACCTTGAATGCCCATTTGGTTCACCCTATACCTACCGGTTCTCCCGATAATACTTCTTGCTCGGGGCCCCCTCCCGCTAAAACTTCTCCAGATGTTGGAACGATTCCTAACTCTGAGTGAGATACTTAACGAAATAACCCATAAACACACATCAGCTCCAGCAATGACAACAGGCGCTGAGGACGCTGACCTCAAGGAAATAGTGCAGCTTCTTGAGCCCCTCTACTCTGCAACGAACCAAATATCAGGTGACAAATACGCAACTGCCAGCGTCGCAATCCCTATAGCGACCAAACTTTTCAGTAAAATTGAAGCAGTAAAAACATCTTCAGTCCTTGGGTGCAATCTGAAAAAACTACTCATTGAAGAAATGACGAAACGATTCAGTCACATTGAGAGTTCTCATCTTCTGGCAGTGGCTACACTCCTCGATCCAAGGTGGAAAACACTCTACTTCAAGAACCCACAAGCAACGGCCAAGGCTATTCGAGATGTGAAATACTTATTCACAGAGCAAGAGCACAGTTCACCCACCAGAAGTTCGAACGATTCCCCTCACTCTGATCCAGAACGTGATGAAGCGGAGAAGAAAGCCTTATTTGCAGATCATGCCAAGATGGTGCAACAAACATGGAAAAAATCCAGTAGCAGTGGATCTTCCGATACGCCCCAAGAACTAAATCTGTACCTACGATCGCCTGCAGAGGCTGACGTCAAAAAAAACCCACTGGAGTTTTGGCACCACTCGGCGGAAACTTTTCCTCGACTCAGCCAAATTGCTATTATATATCTCGCAAGTGTTTCTACGAGTGTGCCGTCAGAACGTTTGTTTTCTGAAACCGGCAACATTTTGACGCCCCAGCGCAATAGGCTGAAAGCGAAAAATGTTAAGAAACTTGTTTTCCTCCACTCACTCAACGAAGAGTTATTTTTTTAATAGTTATTTTTTAAAGTACATAATATATAATTCAGAGTTGGAATGTTTCTTTCTTTTTTTTAACTTTGTAAATGGCTGTGAATTCGGAATAAAGTGTTTCTGTTTCTTCTTTTTTTTTTTACTCAAATATTTCTGAAAATGAAAATCAAATCAATGATGAAGTGAGTATTTTATGGCCTGTAAGGAAGAGTAACATGTGGATCAAGGAAGGGTGGGGAGAGGATCCAAGAGGCAAGAGGTGGTTGAAGGATGTTTTTTGCAAGTGTAATCTGAACCGATATTATCGGACCATAACATCGATATATCGATGTTATCGAATGTGAGGCATCGATGGCGAAAAATCGGAATATCGAAGTAAAACATCGATGTTTCGATAATATCGATTTCGATGTCCCATCCCTAGGAGGCGCAGCTAAAAAGGAAATACGAACCTCTCCGTGATGTAGTGGCAGGCTCAGTCGAACATATAAGACCAGCCCTCCCACCATCACTACCACCATTTCATTTTAAAGAAGAAGAAGAAGAAGACCAATTCAAATTCGTCAACAAAAGAAGAAGGAGGATGAGAACAAGGAGAAGTACGAATGTGCTGGACATATTCAAAACCAGTTACGAGGAGGAAGAGGATGGATCATCAGACGTCGATCTATCATCTGGAGTAATGAAGAGTGAAGGACGAAGTTCAAGATCAACACCCTACGAGAAGATCAAAGCAGATGGTAACACTATTCTACCATACATTGTGGTTTCACCGACCGATGGAGGAGGAGGAGGACCATCTACTGGAGGAGAAGGAAATTTGAAGAAGGACCAGTTGAGAATAATTGAGACACCGTCTACTACTACTACTACAAAAAATGAAATACCGAAGATGGAGGAACGAGATGGAGCAAGAAGAAAAGATGAAGACATCACATCAGAATATATAAGGAAGAAAATATTGATGGGGACCCTGATTTTGATGAAACATATGGGATACGATATGACAAAGCATCGAAACGATTTACAATGGGTGACAACTACGTGGAATTCAAGAATGATAGGATCGAATTAGGGAACTCTATGAAAATCGAATGCACTCGAGGACTGTTGGAATTATTGTTTGCAAAAAGACCAGATATGAGCATAATTAGGGACCACGATTTACAGTCTTACAAGAAAATATTGAACGAAACGAATGCTCATAAGAAAAGATATAGTTCATCAGAAGTGTGTTTTGTGGATTTGAAACATCCAAAATGGCATATAATAAAGAGTCTGTTTACAAAAAAAAAAAAAAAAAACAGCAAATAAACCGGGGTCAAAACAATGATTTTGCTCCTCAGTGTAGAAGAGGCCAAGTATCCGAAAGGCAAGTCGCACAGCGCACGAGTAGTGAGGTCTCTATTTTTTTTCTGAACACTTGGAGTTGAGCGATATTAGGTATTAGGGAACGCAATTATTAGGTAGGGAACGCAATTTTTCTTATTATTAGGTAGGGAAAGCAACTTTGAAACATCCGAAAGGGCATATAATAAAGAGTCTGTTTACAAAAACAGTGAATAAACCTGGGTCAAAATAATGATTTTGCTCCTCAGTGTAGAAGAGGCCAAGTATCCGAAAGGCAAGTCGCACGGCGCACAAGTAGTGAGGTCTCTATTTTTTTTCTGAACACTTGGAGTTGAGCGATATTAGGTATTAGGGCACGCAATTATTAGGTAGGGAACGCAACTTTTCCAATTATTAGATAGGGAAATCAAGAAATGGAAGTCTACTACAGAAAAAATAAGAATCAAGATGGAAGTCAGCTGCAGACGAAGAAAGAAGAAGAAGAAAGAGAAGAAGAAGACGACGAAGAAGAAGAGACAGAAGAAGAAGACGGAGACGAAGAAACAGAAGAAGAAGACGGAGACGAAGAAACAGAAGAAGAAAAAAGCAACAGATGGTACCAAGATAATACAAAAAAGGATGGTTACCCATCAATATGGATCAGTACAGGACGAGACTTGAGCAATGACGGAAGTCAAGAAGAGAATTGTGGAAGAGCTTCATCGACCTGCAAGAAAAAATTACCCTAGGAGGAGAGTGCTCCTAAAGGGATAGATGACCTATGGCAAGCGGATCTGTTGGAGCTGCAGCCCTATTCCCGATTCAACGGAGGACATCGATTCATACTGGTAGTCATTGATTGTCTATCAAAATATGTTTGGGTGGCACCACTCAAATCCAAGACAGGTGCTGCAGTCTGTGACGGATTCAAGAAAGTATTTGATGAGTCGAGCCCACGCCTACCGCGGCATCTGCAGACAGATATGGGAAAGGAGTTCTACAACGGGAAAATGCGGCTGTTATTGGAGAGTCATAATATTAACCATTATTCGACATACAGCAACCTAAAAGCCTCCATTGTGGAACGTGTCATACGAACGTTGAAGACGGAATTGTGGAAACGTTTCGGTCTACAAGGAACCTACAAGTGGATGGATGCTATTGTGGATGTTATCAACAAGTACAACAGATCAAAACATCGCTCGATCAAGATGGCACCAATAGAAGTCAAGGGGAAACGAAAAGAGGCCTTGGCACTCAAGACCCTCTACGAGAAGAAAGGTACACCATCCCGCCCCAAATTCAAATTGGGTGATCACGTGAGGATATCCAAGAGGAAAGCGGAATTTGAGAAAGGATACACTCCCTCTTGGTCTACAGAGATATTCAAGATTTTCAAGTTGAAGAGGACTATACCACCTACTTATATACTGGAAGATTCGGACAAGAAGACAATTGCAGGTGGATTTTATGAAGAGGAGCTACAGCTGACCAAATATCCAAACGTATATCTGGTTGAAAAGATAGTAAGGCGAGATGGTAATGGCCGTGCACTTGTGAAATGGTTGGGTTTTGACTCACGACACAATAGTTGGGTCAACACTGCTGATTTCAGTGGAGGAGAAGTATAAAAGGAGGTAGTGGCAAGAGATCGGCTCAGTTGTGGCATAGATCACAAAGCGACAACATCATGTTGAATGTACATGAGCACCACAGATTCATCGAAGATGGTGGGGTTGAGAGGGTGGAATATCATTCTCACTATCCCTATGGATGTTCATTGGATCATGGACAAGAAATAAGGATTGCCATCCAGCATCAAGACCTATTTACCCTACCATGTCAAAGCTTCTTGGATATACATGGACATTTCCTGAAGGAGGACGAATCTGGGAAGCCTGTCTCTGCAACTATGAGCACAAATCCCTTCCCGTTTCTCTTTGATGAGATACGTTACGAAATATGTGGATCGGAAATCGATCGTGTGAGAAATCCTGGCATCACTTCGACAATGAAAGGCTATGTGTCCTTCATGAGGGGGACGGAAAATCTACTGGAGGCCTACGGATGGACCACTCAACGGGATACGGAACTAGTCTCCAACGAGGGATATTTCAACGTATGCATTCCATTAAGCATTCTACTCGGATTCTTTGAAGACTATCAAAAAGTCGTTATCAACGTGAAGCAAGAATTGATCCTACTCCGTTCGAGAAGGGATGAAAACTGTTTCACATCACTAGCGCCAGCGGCAGACGGCGGCGTCAGAGAGAAGGCAATAATCAAGCTGACTGGTATCTCGTGGCGAGTACCCTATTTGACACTGGACGACACACATCGGCTTCAACTCTACGGCCATCTAGAGAAGGAGAAGTCAATTAAAATGGATTTTCGATGCTTGGAACTATATGAATACCCTCTACTACCTACAACACAGAAACAAGTATGGAACGTGAAGACATCATCTTCAGTCGAGAAGCCGAGATATGTTATCTTGGGATTCCAAACGGGTAGAAAGCACACTATGGAAAAGAGTGCCACTGTTTTTGACCATTGTAGTTTAACAAATGTCAAACTATTTTTGAACTCGAAATGTTATCCTTATGATGATCTGAATGTGAACTTTGATAGAAACCAATATGCTATACTCTACCGAATGTATGCTACCTTTCAGCAGAGTTTTTATGGTGTTGATGTAAATTACCCTTTATTGTCAATAATGAATTTCAAAAGAGCAGCACCTCTAGTTGTACTAGATTGCTCCAAACAGAGTGAATCAATCAAATCAGGGCCAATTGATGTTTTGTTGGAATTCGAGTCAAGTACTGCATTCCCTGCCAACACTACAGCCTACTGTCTCATTGTCCACGATCGATCTATCGAATACAACCCCCTCACCAACATCGTTGGGCGAATGGTATAAAAGGAGGGGAGGGAGCGAGTAGATTCTCAGTCTTGAACATGTCGTCACAGAAGAGAGAGGTCGTCATAGATATCCAATGCTTTCTCAACAACCACATGCGATATGTGGTGAAGGAGTTATCCCTCTACGACTTGAATCACCACTGTCACAGAACTGGATCTTCAAACCCCCCGAAGGACTTTGTATCCATGTCAAAAAAGCGATACGAGTCAATGATTGGGTTACTCGCCACCTCCATGGACTTACCTGTGAAGAAGGTGATGTGGAGTACAATAAACTACCGAGCATCATGAACTGGATCGCCAATATCTATGACGTCATCTATGTGAAGGGACAACAAAAGACTGAGTTTCTACTTCAACAAATCTCCTCCAGTTCAAGACCGACATTTGTCAATGTTGAAAATTTGGGATGTCCCAAAATTACTATCTTACTAGAACCATTCAGGTTAGGGAACCATTGTGTACATCACAACTTTGATCCCACATTGTGTACTACCTATAGATCAAAGGCCATAGGCCGTTGGATTTTATGTAATAATTTTCATTATGAAGATTTTGTTTGAGAATAAATTATCATTTGAAACACATTGTTATATTTTGAAAGGAAAGAGATGATATTATTTTACTTCCTGAATAAACTTTGAAAAAAAAGAATCCTCGTTGTTTTATTTATTTGTTCATCCAATAATTTTTTTAGTGAAGTTTGTACATAAATATTCTTAAAAAATGAATGAAGAGTTTGAGAGGAGGTAGGTAGCACAGCTGTGGGCAATATTGAACGGGAGGGGACAACATAGAACGGGAGCGGACAAGGTTGAACCAGAACAAACATGTAAACGCTCAACACAGCGAGACGTAGGCGGAGCCTTGGAAGGTGGTGAGGGGGAGGCGGTAGCCAATCAGAGGGGGGAACGGCGGAGGTGGGTGGGGGTAGCTACGGAGAGTATATAAGGACGAGCGGCCCGCATCTACCTCATTCGACCCACTGCCACCACTGCCGCCACCACCGAAACAAGTGAAATCATGAGCTCACTATCTGCCCAGCTGAACGTTATCAACAATAGAACCACTGGAATCAGTAATCTTAGTGAGTTGAGAATTGGACAACCCTACCAAATCGTCGAATTCTCCCGGCTGACTACCCGCTTTGGAGAAACAATTGTTGCAACATTGGCACCCTGTATGGGGTATGTGCAAACCGAACCCATCAATGTCTTCCTACCAAAGAGGTTCACCTGCTGCTTCACCAACGAAGTTATTGAAGAATATAACAAGAATACATTCCTCAATCATCCCATCAACCTGGTCTACAAGGGAATACTGAACAGAAAACACGACGTTGAATTCCTGTAAAAAAAGACCATCATGGACCTCGCCAAACGCCTGAATGCAACTCTCCTTGGAGGATCGAGGATTGGACAAGTAAGCGACCTACAAGTAGGGCAAGCCTACGAAATTAAAAGGTTGCAAATCATCCCACCCAAAGAAGGAAGCAATAAACCCCCTGCATTAGTGGCGCACATCGAATACAACACCATTGGGATCCCCTATCCCTATCCAGCGAGAATCTACCTACCTAGAAGACTCCTCACAACACTCACCCAAGATTGCATCGATGAATACAACGAGAATTTCATTTACAATCAAATAAGCATTATTTATCAAAGATGTATTGATGGAAGATATGAAATATTTTTTATTGTAATTTATTAATTTTGTTTTGAGATTTTTGAAAATTATGGTTTGAATAAAAATAAAAAAGGAAACTGTTGTGATCGGCTGCTCCTCCACAACCAATGCGATGTACATACATGCTGTACCTCAGAGTGGGGACCCCCCGACCCCCCTCTGATCATGTCAGAGGACTATAAAGAGCCAAGGGGCCACTAATTAAATAACCATTCTCAAGCTAACTTTCGGCCTCGTCTGTTCATCCTTATTCACTACAGAAACGTTTGTTTTTCATTTGGTATCCCATCCTTTTACATTAAGTTATTTAACAATAAGTTAATTTTGAAAACAAATTCAAAGGGGAACATAGGTAGTTGGAACTTTAGGCAATGGTAATATAGAAATTGTAGGTTTATCATGGCATGTCTAGGAGGATGTAGCAAAAATGATCTAAATATGTTGAAGTAGATTTGGCCAAAGCATAAGGCTGCCAATTATAGGCGGGCCAGGGAGGCAGAGAGACACATTCGGACAAGGTGAGACACGCTGGTTCCTGTCTGGTTGGAGGTGGTAATTTAATTTCAATCATAATGAAATATTTTCATAGGTGGATTAATGCCTCCCGATTATGTCTGGGTGAGAATCAACATTTCAAACATTCACCTTAATATTATTTACATAAGAAGGTGGGTATTATAATAAGTCGACTGTTTTGAGTGTCAAGTAGGTATTCATGGTCAAACAGTATTTCCAGAAATTCCGAGGGGCTTTATTATGATTATCTGATAAAATTAATTAGGTAGGTATTCATAATCAAAACGAAATTCCAAGACGCTGGGAGGGGTGGGGTGGACGTCATTATGATTATTTGATAGGTACAATTAACCCTCCGGTGGGCGCGCCGCCGCACTGAGTGCGGCAAACACATGAGTCAACCTTTGATTTTCGGACGAAATGGGAAACGTGGGGGGCTGTGGCCTTAGTTATTCTTAGTTCACTATATCACCGTTATGGAGCACCTGTGTACTCAGTTCTTTTCATTACCGTTAGTTGGTTGTTGACTCCCAAAGTGACAACGTCAGAATTGCCGTACTGAGTGAAGCAC
Organism: Leptopterna dolabrata; assembly: GCA_954871275.1. Lineage (NCBI taxonomy): Eukaryota > Metazoa > Arthropoda > Insecta > Hemiptera > Miridae > Leptopterna > Leptopterna dolabrata. Next base: position 95,224,271 of record OX940974.1, read on the forward strand.
GCGCCCAGTCACGTCTGTCTTTTCGCCTCACGGAGTACGGCTCGCGCCCATTCGCGATAGTGTCTTTCGTATCACATTCTGACCCCGCCAAGCAATGTAAGTATTATGATTCACGTACTGTTTCTCAATTTATTCATCACTATTGCGTGTTTCTATCCAATCCTACATTCTCATTAGTTTATTTCTCTCATTTCGATCCCATTTTTCTATACCTACTTACATTGGTACTGATGAGGTAGAGGTATAGCAATACCATTCTGTAATCATGTGTTTGTTGTTCTCATTGACAGGGCCGCGAAATTCCTGACTGATGACGAAATTCGCAGAGCTCTTCTCGAGGTTGAAGAAGAATCTTGCCAAGATCCTGAGTTCGATGAAGATGTCAACGAATTTGGACCAGAGCATGTGGAAATAAACGAGGAATCGAGTGATACTGATCAATCATTGGATTCGGATAATGAAGACTACAATCATCTTGATGGAGAGGAATTTTATATGGGTAAGGATTTAGAGAATATTTGGTGTAATAAACCAGTTATACAACCAGGGAAACCGAGATCGAAAAATATAATAAAGACATTGCCGGGTCCGAAGCGAATCGCCAGGGACACACCAGCTGAAATCGATGCATTTTTAAAATTTTTTGATCTCAATATTATTGATCTCATTGTCACGAGTACCAATATTTTCATACAAAGATTACGTAACGATGTCCAGTATCAGAGAGAGAGGGATTGCAAGGACACTGATAGAACCGAAATAATGGCTCTATTTGGGGTTTTGTACCTAATTGGTGTGAAGAAAGGCAACCACACCAATTGCGAGGAGCTGTGGAAAGCAGACGGAAGTGGTATGATGGTCCTCAGAGCAACTTTCAGCCTCAAACGCTTTCGGTTTTTGTTGCGTGCACTCAGATTTGGCAATGTATCTACTCGTCCAGAACGACAAGAGTTTGATAAGTTCGCAGCTATTCACGAATTACATTCACAATTTCTGGACAACTGTAAAAATAGTTATTCGCACAGTGAGTTTGTTACTATCGACGAAATGCTCGTCTCTTTCCGAGGTCGTTGTGGTTTTGTGCAGTATATACCAATGAAACCGGCTAAGTATGGCCTGAAAATATATGCCATATGTGATAGCAAAACATTTTACACCTCAAATTTTGAATTGTACTGTGGGACCCAGAAACCAGGCCCATATGTGACATCTAATAAGCCATTAGACATCGTGAAACGGTTGGTTATTCCTATCAAAAACTCGAATCGCAATGTGACAACAGACTACTATTACACTAGTTACCCATTGGCGACGCATCTTCTAGAAAATGGCCTCACTTTGCTGGGGACTTTGAAGAAAAATAAAAGGGAAATTCCTCTTGAGTTTTTGCCCACAAAAACGCGCTCACTGAACTCATGTCTTTTTGGGTTCCAGTATAATATGACACTTTTATCAGTGATGACAAAACCTACGAAAGGTGTTCTATTTTTGTCAACAATGCATGATACAAACGAAATCGATGAAGAGAGTAATAAAGCTGTGGTGAACCTCGACTACAATTCAACGAAAGGAGGAGTTGATACAGTGGATCAAATGTGTGCATCATACTCGACTTCCCGCATCACTAGAAGGTGGCCATTGGCGATATGTTTTCGCTACCTTGATATTGCAGGGATAAATTCAATGGTTATTTTCTTCAGCAATCATCCAGAGGCTTACTGCAGACGACGGTTTTTCCTAACCAATTTGTCTTTTGGTCTGATGGGAGCACACCTTCGGTCGAGAGCACACATAAAAACTCTCCCGAGAGATATCACATTGTTCTTAGGGAAGTATCGAGAACAACCTACACCAGCCTCTAGACAAGTGAGCAGATCAGGCCCTTGCCACCTTTGTGGTCGTCATAGATGGAACAGTACTACTGTAACGTGCAAGAACTGTACGCTACACGTTTGCCGAAATCATAGTGTTCGAGAGGTGAATTGCCACAGCTGTCTGAATGATCTCAGAGATGGACAAGAAGAAAATTAAGACTGAGGAACAATCATTCGCTATTGCTTTTCTTCCTTCTATATTTTGTATAATTATGTATAGTATTCAACAGTTTTATAAATATTTTGAATCTCATAGGAGGTCATGTCACGTATTTTTTGTAATTGAGTTTCATGTCAAACGCCATCCTACACGTTTAGAATGAAAGTGCCTTTACATATAACTTGTTATATTTGTTACAAAATTTCCATGAAAGATTTTATTTTTTACATTTTGAACTACATGCATAAAAATGAATAATTATATGACAACTTACAGGCATATCTGTTTCAGCATACATTTAGGCCAATTCCCGGTCAGTTATGTTGCATGTCCCAAATCAATTTGATGATAATTATGATCAGAATGAATGAACCTTTTCATATTATATTTTATTTTGTGTTGATTTTAGATTGAAATGATTCATAGACCCTAGTCAGATTAATATTTGTTTGTTCCTCAGTCAGTTGTCCAAGTAATACCTACCTAAATCTAAGACACTTGGAATGATATCATATTCAAAATTGGCGAGAAAAGTTACTCTAATATAATGTTGAACTGAGTTGGCTAATAATTTATTATCATTATACCCCCATTTCTGTTCATATTATTTGAATCAGATTAATTTTTTGCTGGCCGCACTCAGTGCAGCACGTGCCCACTCGTGTAACTGTAAGAGGCGCGCCCACCGGAGGGTTAAGTAGGTAGGTATTCATAATCAAAACAGGAATGTCCCAGAAGGTTCTAGGGGAAATGAGAATTGAGAAGGGGTAGTGGGTGGGGGGAATGTTCCAGAAGGTTGTGACTAGCTGCTGGGGGATAATGGTGAATAACAGGGGGTGGGGGGAATAGAATTGTTCAGAAGGTTGGAGGTGATTGGTGAGGGGGTGGTGGTGAGGGTGAGGGTGTGAGAGGCGGTGAGGGCGAGGTGATGTGGCGGGGGGGGGGGGGGGGGGGGTAGGAGGTGTTGAGGGTGGTAGGAGGTTGATGGGTGATGATGGATGGGTGGGGGGTGATGGGTGAAGGTTTGTGGGCGGAGGGGTAGGAGGAGGTGAGGGGTCTAAGGAGGAGGGTGGGGTGGGTGGAGGTCTGGAGGCGGCAGAGGGCGGGGGTGGGTGGAGGTCTGGCGGCGGGAGGGGGCGGGGTGGGTGGAGCTCTGGAGGCGGGGTGGATGGAGGGCTGGAGGCGGCTGGGGGCGGGGTGGGTGGAGCTCTGGAGGCGGGGTGGGTGGAGCTCTGGAGGCGGGGTGGGTGGAGGTCTGGGGGCGGAGGTCTGGGGGCGGTTGTAGGCGGCAGGGGGCGATAGGGCGACTTCCAGGGGGGTGGGGGGGGTAATGGGGTGGATGAGGGTAATGGGGTGAGGGGGTAGGGGGGTGAGGGTGAGAGGTGCTGTGAGGGGGGGGGAAGGTTTAATGGGTGGGTGAGGGGTGGGGATGAGGGGGGTGAGTGATTAAGGGGTGGGTGAGGGGTTTGGTAAGGGGTGGGTGAGAAGGTGGACTCGCCCGCTAAGGCAGGAGGCAGCTGGTCCGCCTGACGAGCATGTTGAAACAGGAATCTGCCAGAACCTACATTTCTACCCTACTACTGGTTGTACTTCAACTATCCTTTACACAAAAAGAGACAATTCTAGCCAACCTAGCAGCCAGCAAATACGTTCCGTAGCAAAAGAAGGCATGTATTATCTCCCTACATCCACATTGAAAACATTACTTTAACGACATTATTGAAAGAAACGTTAAGGTAACGAAACTTAAAAACTCGAAACGAGACGTGAAAGTGAGCAAAGTGAAAACCGTGAAAAAGGTACCTACTTATCTGATTGATTTTATATGTGAACGTGTGCAATCAACATACTATAATTAACAACTTCAACTAATTAAACGATCGTTAAGCTAAATGATTCAATTAATATGTCAAATGGAATCCAATTCCCCCTCTACAAAATGAACGAAGTGACTGTACTAATGGCGTTCTATTGCCGTGGTAATATTACCTTAGGTATCTTATGAATGTTATTGAATTTACACGGAAGCTCACCTGAACAGCCACCACGGAGAGAACATCGACGCAAATTCGATTGAATTCGTCAAAGCAACCCCATGCGCCTGTCTGCGACAGACCCTTGTAGATGTTACCGCAAGACTGGAAAAGCAATCGTTATGATGATGATGATGATGATGATGATGACAATCTTTTACTCCAAATCCATCAGTAACATTTCGGTGAGGATTCAATGGTTCAGTCTCAAAGATAATCAATAAGTAGGTACCTATATTATATACTGTCAAAGGTTCATTAGGGTGTTCTTCTTACGACCAAGGTCAGTGATAAGTATGTACATAAAATTAGTGAGATCTTCCCCCTGTACATTAACCCTGATAGTCTCTCATACACGTTGGGAACCAGCGATTTATTAAATGTTTATTGAATGACACTGAATCTTTTCTGTATTACTGCTAAATATTGCTTTTCTTCTTCTTCCTAACATTCACAATGCTTACGTTTATAAATCTGATAAAGGTGAAGTACAAACACCCTACCAACGCCTGCACGTCAACAACAACGTGCAGTAACAAAATAATTATTTCAACAAGGTTGAGACTTCAACAATAACAACAACGATATTGCCAGTTTGTGATAGAATCAAGAGAGTAGGTACCTACATACGTAGTTATATCTGGAAATAATGAAAAAGGTCAGGGGCCAGGGGGCTCAGTTGGTGTCCTAACGTCTTGGTGTCCTGGACTAGGTATGGCACAAAAATTCTCAGACGAGGAATACGAAAATTTTATCGCACTGGTCCAAGCCTGGCCATGCCTGTGGAATGACAGGCACAAGGACCTCAAGAATGCTACAAAAAATAAGAAGCTCTGGGATGAGGATGGGTCAATCATGGACATATTCTGGTAAGTGCAGAAATTTATTATGTTAGAAATTATTAAGTACAATCAGTAAGAAAATAGTTACATTGCGTTATTATGTAAATCTCAAGCTAGAAGAAATGAGATTAAGCGTTACTGTCCTTGAAAAACTGCATACATTTCTCTCGTACATGTTTAGCCAAAGATGTGGCATTTCGGAATTCGCCTGGAGTTGTTTCTTGAACGGAATGATGAGGTTTTTAGACCGAAAATGAAGCCGGTACATTGCATTTTTGGAATCTACGCACCTTGAAACGGAAAAGAAAAAATTTTGAGGGGGTGTTATAAAAATTTGTTGCTGACCGAATACATAGATGTATGTATTATTCACAGAATAATAAACCAAAACCGTTCACCTCTCACCGCTTACCGCTCCTATCGTACCCGAGGCCTTAGGATTATCTTGGAACGAACGGCTCTTGTTTTCTTGTCCCTTACCGATGTTTTGGCGTTTAATCAATTTATTTTGCTGATGATGAGGGTACTTTTGTAAAAATGCCTACTTTTGCGATGTGTTGATCCCTAATGGTAGCGTAGGTTTGAGATAGGGGAGATTTGCTCCTTAGGAGCCCCACGGTTATCACCGCAGTAGGCATTAGTGGAAGAGGAAGCTAGCATCCCCAGTTTTCACCACAGAGAGTGCTGAGGAAAGGAAGGCACCCCGCAGTTATCACCACAGCGAGTGCTACAGGAAAGAGAGAGAGAGAGAGAGAGAGAGAGAGAGAGAGTGAGAGAGAGAGAGAGAGAGAGAGAGAGAGAGAGAGAGAGAGAGAGAGAGAGAGACGTCCCATGGTTATCACCACAGCAGGTGCCAGGAGGAAGGAAGCTAGTACCCCACGGTTATCACCACAGTGAGTACTAGAGGAAGGAGCGTCCCACGGTTATCACCATAGCAGACGCAGGAGGATAGGGATGCTACGTAGTACCCCACTGTTATCACCACAGCAGGTATTAGAGGAAAGGGAGCATCCAGCGATTACCGCCACAGTAGATGCGAGGAAGGGTGAGGTGTAAGGTGAGTGAGAGAGAGAAGCCTTATGTAAGAGTGAGATCAGTAGAATGAAGAGCTGGACGAGCCAGGTGGTATATATATGTATAGGTGCCTCCACCTCGTCACCCTACACCAACGGCCTTTGAGGAGCGTTGAGAGTTCGATGGAGGAGAACCCCTTCTAGGCTTCAACCTTAGCGTCGCGCAGCTCGTCTTTCTCCTCGTTTATGTGGATATTTATTTATATCTTATACATTACATAGGAGTGGTAGTTGTAGCCTTTAGCCCGCCATACACGAGCCGATATTTGTGGCAGATTTGGTCGGCCGACCTCGTCTGCCAGATATCGTTAACGATCAGGAGTGACAGATGAGATCGCTCCCCGTACCTTAACGTGAAAAATTTATCTGCAGACTTTCCATGCCCGAGATCTGTCACCCGATCTCATCTGCTCGTTAGTGGGATGAAATCTGGAAGATTTTTAAATATTCAGGTCTGTCACTGACGTTCATCTGGCAGTTTTGAGTTATCGGTCGGATCCGAAAGTTTTTAGAGATCGATGACAGATTTGCAGTAGGTAAGTTGATGCCATGGGGTTAGTGACTTTTAATAAACGCAAATTAGCCGGTTTTGCGGCGGGTATTTTTTCTCATTACCCATAGAACGGCGCTACATTTTGGTTTATTATTTTCAATAATGAACTATTGGAATCGAGCATGAAAAACAAATTCTTACCCCCCCTCAAAATTTGATGGTTTACGTTTCAAGGTACCTATGTAGAATCCAAAACTGCAATAAAAATATTTCTGTCTGTCCGCCGTACGCCGTACGGGCCACTTTTCTTAGTTACCATGAATAAAAATTGATGAAATTCGAGTTATAGGTTCCGTTCGGGGTCTAGTTGGTCCTCGAAGCTCGACGTTACTTTCAGTCATCTCTAAGGGGTTCAAAATAAGGGTTGAAATTTTAAGAACGCAGTGGCTCGAAAACTTTCGATAGAAGGTTATGGTTTTTTTACGTTATTAAATTTGTCTTGAGCTAAACAATTTTTAGAGACCACCCGGAGCATCGTACGTCCAGCCGTTCGTTGATAGGTACTTTTGCAACTTGAATAACCGTTGAAGTATTATTGATGGGTAAATTATTACACAATGGCAAATTATGACACAAAGGCAAATTATTACACAACGGTAACTTATTACACAACGATAAATTATTAGACAACGGTAAATTAGGTATTGCACTACGGTAAATTATTACACAACAGCTCATCTACCAAGAAGGGGCTGGATTTTGTTGATAGGTACTCTTGCAACTTGAACAACCGTTGAAGTATTATTGATGGGAAAATTATTACACAACGGTTCATTATTCTATCTCCGTAGAAGGGGAACCTATACAGGTAAATTATTACACAACGGTTTAGGTAGGAACCTAGTAACGAGTACGGGGTTAGGTACTAACCTACGGAGGGTCCGCGATCTGTAGTGTAGAATAGTACATATATGTTATATAGAAGGGTTATCTATACGGAGACCTGTGATCTGTAACAGGAGGGTATTCTGTACAAAATAATAAATCGTTGTGCAGGGATTTGCAGCGTTTTTTACATTTTTGTTCATGTAGTCAATATTTTTTAACTGCCACAGGCAAGGTCTCTCCTTGTACATGTCTATCATTAATTCTATCAATTCGTTCTGCCACTCTTTTTTACCCGTTTTCAAACCACACCGATAAAAACCGATTTCTATGTAGAGAAGAGATCTCAGGGGACAACAGAACTAGGGGAAAACTAGTGGACATATCTGAACGTTAAGGGGCTCTGCCCGATCCATCTAACAGATCTTTGAACCTCAGACATCGCTTCCGAGAAGTCTGCAGGTTAGTGGGGGACGCCCGACTACGATCTGCCAGATTTGAACTCTCGCCGATATGGCTTGGCCGATTTTCATATCTTTCATCTTTTTAACACCCACTAACGCACAGATATTTCCCACAGATATCGTTTAAAAACGCCAAAACTGCCGCAGATATCTGCTCGTGTGTGGCGGGCTTTTGAGGGGTGCCACGACAAGCGACTTATTACAGCTGGAAGTATTGGCTGTTTGCCAACGGATCTAAGGAAACTTGAGTGGATCTTGCAAGTCGGCTCCCTATCTGACCTATTTCATTGCAATCAGAGTGGCTGTGTATGCGCAAATGTTGTGTGTATACATGTCCTATTTTTCCAGTTCTATTCGACCGATTGTAATGGGATTTCGTGGGGGTTACAAGGGTAGTACAGGAGTTTCACAGTGATCGGATGACTCGTTCCATCTGCGTCCTATGAAACCTGACCATACCTCGGTGTTATGGAAAATGAAAGCTATGGCATTTTTGCCCCAGCGCTGCCTGTTCTGGTTTATTATTCTGTGAATAATACACCTATGTATTCGCTCAGAAAAACATTTTTATAACACCCCCTCAAAGTTTTTTCTTTTCCGTTTCAAGGTGCGTAGATTCCAAAAATGCCATGTCCGTCCGCCGTACGCCGTATCACGTGTACCGGCTTCATTTTCGGTCTAAAAAATTCGTTCTTTCGCACACATGCTCCATTTGTGCCCTAGTTGTGTCCCGAAACTTTGCAGCCCGATCGGAATATACCCAGGGGTATTATGAGTGAATATGTGTATAAAAATAGGTACTTTTTGTGTTATAGTAACATGTTAGTAACATGAGCTTTTGAGATATCGTTTTCCATGTTCTTGGGGACGAGAAGACCGAATATGAAGTCGATTTTGACCTAAGAGTGGAAAATTGAGGTCTACCAAATTTTCAGCTCCCAAAATTGATTTTTCATGAGTGAAAAACTTGGGAAATCGTCTGAAATCACCATAAATTTTTATAATAACACTGGAAAAAGTGTCAACACGTGGATCAAGACGATTAAATGGCACTACCAATGATCAAAGATAATTTGAAAAAAAAGGAGCGTACCTAATTTGTGTTATAGGGGCCAAAATTGATGGAAACCATCAGAACTAGCTACTTAGATTATTACGCATGAAAGAAACAATAAATGAACAGCCAACATTTCTGTAGGTGTGTCCAATAGAATAAGAACTTTGCAGCGTTTTTTCACCTTATAGTCCATTTGTTCTGAGCAGTTGAAAACGTATACCATGATGCCCAGGCCTTTCCCGAGATCTTTGGTTGTTTCTGTCTTCCCAGTTCCTGCTGGACCAGCAGGTGCTCCACCCATCACTAAATGCAGTGACTGAAAAAAATAGAAACGAAAATTGTTTGCAGATTGCAGAGGATTTAAAAGAAATCCGTTCTTACGAATACCGTCGACTTCTGCGACATTATAGGCTCGTCATGGTGAAAATTTATCCACATAGATGTGATAGCTTATGGATTGGGTACTGTGAACTGTGGGTCCTTGTGGGACACATTTAGCCTCATGAAGATATATTTAATGTCTCCTATAATAAATCACCTTTTATTACCTCTAGTATCACGATAATATAATTAAGTAGTGTGCTTTCATTGGACTGCGCCGACAATGCAAAAAGCTTGAAATACATACAGGGTCATGTAAATAACAAACATCGCAAACTGCAATATCCGTTTAAGAATATTTTCGTATAATTGCTTATTTATTAGTGTGTATAATGTGAGTCCAATTCTTAGCCAGCAAACACCTGTGTGAGTGTGATATAGCAGCGGTCCGTGAGAGGCGTGATAACCAGTCTGGGAGTATTACCCAGGTACTCGTAATCGTACAAGAATTCGGCGTCGCAAATATTGACGTAACAATCATGGAGATCCTGATCCCACCTAGAATCAATCGATCAGCCTGCATTAGGATGAATCGACGTCTCAAGGCGCGACTTCTTATCTTGAGTCAATGTCTGTCCTCGTTTGATTCGAAATATACGTAAATATACTGTAGTAACCGATAACGTCAGGTAATGCAAGTTGTCATCCATGTTTTCTCATATCTATTTCGAATCAAACGAGGACAGACATTGCCTCAAGATAAGAAGTCGCGCCTTGAAACGTCGATTCTTCCTACTGTAAAAAAGTAAACAACACTGTAAAATTACTGTAAAAAAAAGTAAACAATAGCTATATCAAAATAACATGCCTGTGTCGGAGTTGTGATTGCCACTGGAAGGCTGAGCTCGATTCGACCTTAGTAGAAATCAACTTGGTGACGACATCTCTCGAGTGAACGTCTACTGTGCAAATAGTAGTAACTTTTTGTCTATCACCGTCTGACAACTCTCCCAACAATAAATTTATAAGTTGATTCAGCTGGAGAATCTGAAGGGAAGAAAGAAAAATTATGATCGAATAAGTATAAGGGAGACAACTAGTTTTCCAGTGTATCACGATGTGTAGGTCAAAAATATTCCATAAATAATTAAAGGTAGTTTACCTGCTTCTTCTGGTAGTCCTTGAGAGCATTTTCGTAGCCCTCTTCCAACTTGGCAAATGCTACAGTCACTTCGGCCGCCCACCATATTTGCGTGCCACACAGAGCGGGCTGAGCCGGGAAGTCGAAGACCCATTGCTCCCTCGGTTTATCATCGTACGTGTTCACTGCCAAATGGAAATAATGACGACCCGTCTTCCGCATCACGTCCGTGACTGTATTCAACCATTTTTCAACCTGGATAACATTTGAAATATGATGAGAACTTGAATGGGTAACAGTAACGGATTGGGGATCTTCTTTTAAAGAACTAGGTATTCAACTGAAATCCGAATACCACCCATTTCTCGCTTTTGAGTCCATCAATGCATGATAAAATCAATGTAATCGTATAGTTAATGTATCTGTGGTAAATATGAATATTTGATAACATAAATATACCTACAACTATTGGAAAACCTGACCATAATTATGGATCTATAGATTGAACAGTCCTGAATAATGCTCGTAGAATGGTGAATGAATCTCTATGATGGATGACGCACAAATTACCTTTGCATTGCACACCATGAATCATCGGAATGATTAGCTGCGGACAGGGATCATAGCTGTAGCTGAGCTACATCATGTTAGTATGCGTACTGAAAACTGCGCGCAGTTCACAACAGAATAACAACGCTTGACACAAAAATTATCTTATTTCAATTATCCTACTGGTCTACCCATTGAATCAAGTAGGTTTAATCTGATTTTTCGAAGTAAGTGTTTGACATCATGTTCAATCAACCCTCATTAACATGGCTAGGCGTACCTACTACTAGGCGCGTAGTAGGCGTGTACCTACTTAGTCCCAGCGCTAGGTGAAGTTTTCTGGGGAGAATTTTGAGGAAAAACTTTGAAAGAAATAGTAACACATGCCCGAGGAAGGCATACATACGCTAGTGACCATAGTAAGCACAATATTTTCATGCCAACATAGCTAATTAAATGATGATAGATGGTAATTTATAAGGCTATCCTACCTGGCCGATGCAATCACAGGGGACACTAAACTGCACGAATTCGCCATCTTTAGCAATCATTCCGATTGCAGTCCGAGTGTCCTTTCCTTCGATCTTGTTATATTTCAGTTTTGCGATTGAATCATACAGCTTTGTAAGATGTCTGGAAAGTAATTATCGGATTTACATTTCAGCGTTATTCTTATATCGTTGGTGTTAGAACCAAGTCCACCAGCTTCTCTACTATCCCTTCATAACTGTTATTATAATATAGGTAGTCTGTTATTACTATATGTAGTGATTGGGAGTCTCATAGACGAGTCGATCGCTTGATTGAGAATGGTTGTATATTTGATGGCCCCTGGCTCTTTTATAATCCCCTGACATGATCAGAGGGGGGTCGGGGGTCCCCACTCTGAGGTACATCATGTTGTAACAAAGACATGAGTTGTGGAGGAGCAGCCGATCACAACACTGCTCCCCCCAGAATTTAAGTAACGCATTTAATTAAATTTTCGTTTTTTTTGCTGTGGCAGGTGCCGGGCGTGGGAGGTGCGTGTGCTGGTCCGTGTGGGTTGTCCGTGTGGTTGCGGTGGTCGTTGTCGTGGGGTGGCGATGGGGCGTAACCGATTAGTGGCGTGGGCGCCGGTGCGGGCGCGAGATGTCCCGCCGGTGCCGGATGTGGGCTGGGCGGTAGCTCGGGCGCTGTTGGGGGCGTTGCGGCGTTGGCGGCGGTGGCGGCTTGGGCGACGTCGGGCGTGCCGGAGGCGTGGCGAAGGTGGACGTGCCGAGGGGGGTGGTTTGGGTTCCCCTTTCCATTGTGGCGAGGAGGGCCTTTGTGAGGCTGCGCGCGTAGACTGCTTTGGTAGCGACGTCTGGCGAGGCTTGTACTCCTGCAGTGTGCTGCTGGGGTCGCCGCACCCCGTGGAGGCAGCAGTCGCTGCAGTTGCCTGCGTAGGGCGGGAGCTGCAGCATGACCTAGGTGTTTGGTGGGGTCGTGACGGTCAGTACTGGCGTTCCGGGCGTCGAGGTTGACGGCTGCGGTGTTAGCGGGCGGATACCCGGCGGTGGCTGCCGTTTGGGTGGCGGGCGCTGCTGCGCTGTGCTGTCCCGGGGCCGCGCGTGGAGGGGTATCGCGCCGGCTTTTGAGATGGCCATGGCCTGGCGGATCGGGTTCGGGCCATACCTGCCGGGTGGCTGTGGCCGGGTTGGTTTCCTCTTGGCCGGGGACGGAGGCGACGGCGTGACGGCGTGGTCGCGTAGGAGCTGTAAGGCTGTTGGGGGTTTTGGCGACATGGCTCGAGTGTGGTTGACTACGAGTGCGGGTGCGCTGTTTTATAGCTGCGACCGTGGGCCCGTCGTTCGGCATGTTGGGGGTGTTCACTGTGTGCGTTGGTGGGGGTGCCGGCTTACATCTGTCGATAGATACCGAGGGCGTTCGGCGGTCGTCCGTTAGGTATGTTATCGTTTTCCCGTCGTTCGTTAGTACTTGATGGGGGCCGGTGTAGGGTGGCTCTAGTTTACCCCTTGGTGTGTCAACGCGGACGTACACGTGTGTCGCTGTGCGCATGGTTGTAGGCATATAAGACTGTGTGTAGTGGCGGTAAGACTCGTTGGTGCGTAGGGGTACCGTTGTTGGTGGCGGTTGAGTGGACAGATCCCCTGGTAGGCGTGGTGTGGCCGAGAAGAGGCGTTGGGCCGGTGAGTAGCCGTCGGGGCCCGGGCGGTTTCGTAGGCCGAGGAGGAGGCCGCTAAGTTGGTTGGCCCAGGTGCGGGACGTGGCTGTAGCGAGGATTGCGTCTTTGAGGACCCTGTGTAGTCGTTCGACGAGGCCGTTGGCTTGAGGGTGGTAGGTATTTGTATGATGTACCTCCGTGCCCATGGACGTGCAGTATTTATGAAATTCGGCTGAGGTGAACTGGGTGCCCTGGTCGGTGGTTACGTGTGCCGGGGAGCCGTAGCGGGCGATCCAGTGGTTGTGTAGGGCCGTGATCACTGCGTCGGCGGAAATGGTCGAGAGGGGTGCGCATTCGAACCAGCCAGTGGCGCGGTCAATCATCGATAATATGTATTTTTTGTAGCCGATGGTGGTAGCGGGCCGAATAGGTCGATATGTAGGTGTTCAAGTGGCGCTGCGTCGGGATATTCGCCGAGGGGAGCCCTGATGTGTCGAGTTGTTTTGGCTCGGTTGCAACTCGGGCAGGCGCGGGTGAACAGCCGTATCGATGAGGTCATGACGGGCCAATAGTATCGAGCGCGGATGAGGGCTGTGGTGGCCTTAATCCCCGGATGTGTCATCCCGTGTATGTGTTTGAAAACTGCGAGGCGTAGCGGCGTAGGGATGTAGGGGCGAGGCGAGGCGTCGGTGTTTTCGCACATGATTTCGTGGCCTTGTATTCGGTGCGGTGTGAGGTTCATAGTGGCGATGTGATCATCGGCGGCCTGTGCGTCTGCTAGTTGTTGTAGCGTGAAGGGGGCGCCGTAATCCGTGACTGCGTGGGCCGTGTTGGCTGTTGGTGGGAGTCGCGAGAGGTAGTCGGCGACGATGTTCGTTGGGCCCTCGGCGTACCTGATATCAGTTGTGAATTCTGAAATAAATCTAAGGTGCCGGAGCCGTGTTGGTGGGGCCGTATTTGACTGAGTCGCTAGTGAGGTCGTGAGGGGCTTATGGTCCGTATATACGGTGAGTGGGCGCCCTTCGATTTGCTGGCGAAAATGTACGATGGCGAGGTAGATAGCCAGTAGTTCGCGGTCAAATGCGCTGTAGTTACGTTGAGCCGGGTTGAGGGTGCGTGAGAAGGAACCTAGCGGGCGTAAGTGCGTATTGTCGATGAAATGCAGCGCTGCGCCGACGGCGAAATCCGACGAGTCCGTGTGTAGGACGAGAGGTTGGGTCGGGGCCGGATGGGCGAGTGTGACGGAGGTTTCGAGTAAGCGTTTTGCGCGGTCGAATGCGTCAGCTGCGTCGGTGGTCCACGTGAGCGTGCGTTTGTCCTTTTTCTTCGCGTCGGGTGGAATCACTTCCACTAGGGGGCGGAGCGTAGGTGCGGCTCGTGGTATCGCTCGGTGATAGAAGTTGATGAGGCCGAGGAATGTTCGAAGCTCGTGCACGGTAGTGGGTCGCGGGAATTTCTTAATGAGGTCCGTGCGTTCCGGTAGGGGTGTTATCCCGTCGGCTGAAACGTTGTGGCCGAGAAATTTGACTGAGGGCCGTGCGAGCTGGCATTTTGCTTTGTTGATTTGGAGGCCGTATTTAGCGAGGGTCTCGAGGAGCGTGCGTACGTGAGTGTAGTGTTCTGACGGGGTGGCGGAGGCGACCAGTATGTCATCTAGGTAACAATACACGAAGGGCAGGTTTCGTAGGACGTGGTCCATGTAGCGTTGCCACGTCTGCACTGCGTTTCGTAAGCCGAAATTCATTCGCTTGAATTGATAGGCGCCGAAAGGTGTGAGGATTGTTGTCTTGGGTACGTCGCGTTCGCTGATCTTGCAGTGGAAGAATGCGCGTGCGAGGTCGAATGTGCTGTACACTGTAGTCCCGTACAGGGCCGTTGTGAAGTCGTGTAGGTGTGGGACAGTGTAGCGATCGGGCACAGTGAGTCGGTTCAGCGCTCTGTAGTCACCGACGGGGCGTATGTCACCGTCGGGTTTCGGAACGATGTGGAGCGGGCTGGACCACGGCGCCTCCAAAGGTTCGATGACCCCCGCCGCTAGTAATTCGCCGAAATGGGCCTTCGCTTTTGCGTATAGGTCCGGGGATAATCGGCGAAGTTTCGCGTGACACGGGGGTCCCTTCGAGACGATGTGATGTTCGACAGGAGCATCGCATGGTGTCTGTGAAGGTTTGTAGGCGTCGAGGAGGGCTTGAAATCGGGGCTCGTTCGCTGTCGTCGTACAGATGGACTGGCTCGGAGGTACGAGGTCTACTGTCCCGGTGATGTACCGCTGCGTGGCCGCGTTGATGAGTCGGGCGTTGGGTAAGTCAACGAGTAGGCCGTGGTACGTCAAGAAGTCGGAGCCGAGGATCGGGGTTGATACGTCGGCGACTGTGAAGGTCCACTCGTACGGAGGGAGATCTGGTAGGTGTACTGATGCGGAGTGGGTGCCGTACATCTTGATCTCGGTGCCGTTTGCGGCTCGTAGAGCGCTTGGACGTGTTGTTTTTCGGTTGAGCAGGGTGTTCGGGACGATCGAGACGTCAGAGCCGGTGTCCACGAGGAAGTGTAGGGAGGTTTGCTTACAGCGGATGAAGAGCCGAGATGTTGGTGGGTTGCGCACGGCCGTTACGGCTGGTCGGGCCGTGCGTTGTCGTTTCCCGACGGTTTCGGGCGCCAGGTGCAGGGGCTGCGGCATTTCTGTGCTCGTGGGCCCCATGTGCGGTGGTAGAAACATAGGGTGTTCGTCGGGCGGCGTGTGTTCGTCGCCGGCTGCGTCGGGGAGCGCCGTTGTCGTCTATTGTTGATCACTTCGACCTCTTCGGAGACGGTAGCCACCCAAGGAGGCGGGGCGAATGGTAGGAGGCGATCGGCGAGCGCAGCGAGTTTCATTATGTCGGGTTCGTCACGGGCCGCTATGTGTAGACGTATGCTCTCGGGTAGGGCGCGGAGGAAGAGCTGTCGGACGAGCGGTGCGGGTGTATCAGCCGGAAGTGCTCGGGTGAGTCGGCGAGCGAGGATCGACGGTAGTTCGTCGTCGGATGTCGGCTGGAGGAGGGCGGTGAGCCGTGAACCATCGGAAGGTGCGTGTGTCGCTAGAAGGCGAGTTTTGAGCGTCTGGTAACTACTGGTGTGCGAGGGGTTGATGTCGGCGCATAGATCCGCTTGTCGAGGTTCGAGGGCGAGGAAGGCTCGGGCGAATTTCGCATGTGGCGTCGTGAGGCCTTCGTGTGCGAGGATGAGCTCGAGTTGGGCGAACCAGACGTGCGGGAATGCGGGGTCGAACGGCTGAAGCTTGAGAATCGAAGGAGCGCTCGCTTCGGGTGTCTTTTGCGGTTTCTGCTCCGTCATCTTCGGTTTTCTCTTCGGTGCCAGTCCGGTGAGGTGTCAGCTGGAAGTCTGCTCGGCGCCGGCGTCCGTTTCCTTATATAAGGATCGGTGATGGTGGGGCGAAGTAGCGGGAGGCGCTGCGATAGCCGTCGAGGCGGGCGTCGGAGAGGGGCGCCGCTGTGGCGTCGGTGGGGGCCGCGCGTGGTGGGGCTCGTTGAAGCGGAGGCGGGGCTGTGACGCTGTCAAACGGCGGGCGCTGGCGGTGTAGCTCACACGTCGGATGTCACCAGTGTAGTGATTGGGAGTCTCATAGACGAGTCGATCGCTTGATTGAGAATGGTTGTATATTTGATGGCCCCTGGCTCTTTTATAATCCCCTGACATGATCAGAGGGGGGTCGGGGGTCCCCACTCTGAGGTACATCATGTTGTAACAAAGACATGAGTTGTGGAGGAGCAGCCGATCACAACACTATATAGGTAGTCCGTGGGGCAAACACATCTGTAAATGTTAAGGGATTGGATAGGGGCAAAACTACTTACCTACTTTCTAGTGAAATCAGCTGTCTTTAACAAATGGAGTGCTGGAGAGGAACAATATCGATTTCAGTAGACCATCATTTGGCTATATGGAGAGGATGTTATAATACCACCATCGACAGGAGGGACGACGAATTCCTCCGCGAATAATGTTAACGTTTAATATTAATGTTTAATTTAATGTTAATTATTCTTATTCTACTAGCAGAACGAATCCCAATTATTATTTCATCTGGTAGTGGCGGTTATAGATACCGAGTTGCAGAATCGCCTTATGCTTACGTCACCACTATCTTTTACCCGTTTTATGACCAAATTAAACAATATTTTGATGTAAAACTGGTGCTACACTGGTATTTTGTGCTAGGCTAGGCTAAAGACATAGGTAGATGAAATTAACTCTGAATTTTCAGACCCACTGGGATACCCATTCTTCACAGGTATGTATTCATGTATCACGGATATCAGAGATACAGCAACAATCACGTGGTACCTGCACACCATCTGTGGTTGATTCCCGTTAGACAATATATCTAGTAAGTCAGCTGAAGACACGAAGTAGAACCTCGGATAAGCCAATCGCTTGGTTTCAAGATACTGCGCCAGAGCTTTTTCACATTTCGTCAAACCCTTTTGGAGCGCTTCGAGGCGCTCTTGTTGCCTCGGTAAGCTCGTTGCTGCTATCACGTTTGGTATTTCTGCGATATCGCCCAGCATGCCCTACAATGTTAAACAATGATAACATAGACGTGCTCTGATCATAGACGTGCTGTTGTTTTACAAAATGCGACGAGCGCCTAACTCGGGAAAATGTTCTCCTTTCTCGGAAGAATTTCAAGCTGCATTGAATGATGGCATGGCGGTTTAGCCCAAATGGTTCAATAGTAAATTAAATGTTCGGAATCAATCGAAGGAATAAAATAATCAAATCTGAACGTTTCATTCGATTTCTTAAAATTTCCTTTTACAGTTTTGAAAAACTGCGCCACGAACCCCAAATACTTTAATAAAATAATGTAGAATTTCTTCTATTATAGAGGGTCGCTAGAGTGACAGCAATTTTTGTACTTCCAAATATGCTGATACATACCTTGAACTCGTTATCCACATGATCGAAAATTCTCGAATCTTCGGGAAGTTGTCTTCTTATGTCGTCTGAGCCAACAAATATACTCTCCAGATACATCCAGGTCCGCTGTACCTCAATCCATGTGTGAATTACTTGGTCGGAGTTGGATAACTTCTTTTGCCATTCTGACACATCGTCAAGGAAATGCGAGATGAATTTTGAACTGAGCATATTTTGCAGCTGAACCTATGGGTATATATAAATAATGATCTTACTGGCTGTACTAATAGTGGATATTAATGGTGTAACCAATGCGCTACATTGTTACGAAATAGGAAATGGTTTCGTTTACGAAAATCGTTCTCCAATCATATGGTTGAACCCCCTAAGACCGTAGAATTTCTACGTCTCACTGATGTGCCAGTTCATCGTCTTATGACAGCCAATAATTTGGTTCTTTGTACCTATTTATACTATAATGCAGTTATCGCAATGAAAAAATACTCCTTCTGTTGTCTGAATCTACTACTAATCACTATGGAATCCAAAAACCTTACTTGATTTTCCTCCAGCGTCTCGATGATTTCCTCACTGACTTTCAGGACCTTGAAGCCAGACCTTGCATGCAACTCGTACTCAAATTCCATTGCAGACCAAGTGTTATTGAGCTCCGTCAGTGTTTTCTCCATACTCATTTCCTTCACGGATTTATCGACAATAGTTTTAACTTCGTCTTCGTACTTGTAGAGATTCAAATCCAGTAGGTCTTTGAGCGTCGTATTCTGGCCGATGATGAACATGACCTTTCACGCAGAAGAATATCCGCAGGACGTCAATATTTCAGTACTTATTCAGGTGCAAGGCTTTCCGTTTCCAGTAAAATGTTGACTTGATGAGTTAGGTATCTTTTGTATATCTACTTTCGTTTTTGTGGTTGAAGGACAGTGAAGCATTGCATAATATAGGTAATGCATTCAATTATGCGGCCTTCAATGAATCCCAGTTCCTTTTATTGCTGATGATACGTAGGTATATATTTAGAACTCATTTCAACCTATCTTATTCAATTTTCCGTAATTCCAATTCAAAATATTTTATTTTCCTCGAAAATTTGCTAATAGCATAAACTAAGAATCGAAGTTCGCTTTCATTAGACGTTGGTATCAATTTGTTTGCATGGAGTATACAAAGAGTTGCCCTTATCAGTATGATATCAATAAAACCAAACCATGTAAGTTACATACTAATAAGAATGGGGAGTTACAGGTAACTTGAGTTACAATGGTTTGTGTCCGTGTTTGTGCCCGTCTATGAAACGCTCAACATACTTTATAGTGTAATACGTTTATTACCGATTTTCAGTTACATTCCAGTTAGTCTTCCTATTATTAGTGGTACGACTCTGCAGACGCCGTAACCTTCGACAGGCGCGGTGAAAGTGGATAGAAACGGTTATATATATCTACTATTATAAACGTCTTGAATGGACGCGCTTGAACTGCGCTTCTGTGGAGTTTTTATCGTTTTGATTCCCCGTTACTGAAGGAAGGCAATGGGGCCTTGTATTCGAGTATGATCTAAAAGAAAATGATAACGTCCAAAATGTCGACTTATATGCGTTTCAAACATCAAGAAGTACTGGTAAATTTGGTATAGTGTCTGACTGTCTGACTATTGGTCTGCTTGTTACAATTTCCTATTAATCTTGTCGAAAGGAAGTTCCTAACAGGTTGGAATATTGACACTATGTGTGGGTTGGCCCACAGATGGTCCAACGATTAAGAATTTCTTGAAAATCTGACTGCAACTTCGTCTAACCATTGCGAACATCAACCGATGGATACTGATGAAATACTTCCGTACGAATTTCATGGGGATGGGAATGATACGGCCTGCACTTGCCCAAACGAAAAAAATTTCGTACATAAGGCTCACCTCGCTGGCTCTATTCAGTCGAATCCGCTGATAAATAGATCATGCAGGTGCGCTTGCGCAAACTTGATATCTTACTCACACAATAAATTAATTCTTCGTGGATACCTACCTCGTCCGATATCGCCCGATTTGAATAAGAATTTGTGGGTTCCTAATAATACATGAACTGTATATCTGGTCTAAATCGTGGATATACCTCAGCGATTTATATGAATCAAGGTAACAAGTTATGGAAAATTTAAGGCCCAACCAATAATTGCCTGTTTATCTTGTCTATAATAGTACTTCGTAATCAGGTTGAAATTTCTACAGGCGGCGTCCAAGTGAGCTATACGCTAGAGCGCCCAGTCCCCGTTTGGGATAAAAAGTTTCCCCCGGGATATATGTGACCCAATGAGGTTAAATCTAGGGATAAGAAAACATATGATTCAAAGAGTTCAGAAGAGAAGATAGTACGTTTCCTGCGCGTGCCTTCTTCCAGGAACTTCTTGAGCGGATATTTTACGACATGAGCTGGTTGTTAGAGAGCCAGTGGCCTCCTAATTTAACCAGAAGATGTATAGCTGTTATCCCCCTAAATTGAAGGGGCTTGATGCCCTGAAACGAGATCCGCGAGTCAGCCACTCCCTACCCGGGGCATTATTATAGAAATTTTGAATTCAATTTTCAAAATTTTGGCTCCTAATTTAACCGAAAGATAAATGGTTGAAATTTGTTTCAAAATGTAGGTTTCTGATCACTGGTTTAGGATTCAGGGCGACTGACGACCGATCCTGGGCCAATTTACTAACTGACGCGTTCAAATTTGGTTAAAATGTGCATCTAATTTAACCGAGAGATAAATGGCTGGGGTTTTTTTTAAAACGACCAGCATGCAGCCCTAAATAACATTGTGCAACGACTGACGGCGCCAGCTGGGCAGATTTCATAACTGACGACAATTTAAATTTCGGTTGACCGAAACTTAACCGAGAGATAAATGGTTGAATTTTGTTTCAAAATGTAGGTTTTCTGTTACTGACCCAGGATTGAGGGCGACTGACGGCCGATCCCGGGCCAATTTAGTAACTGACGCGTTCAAATTTGATTAAATTGTGCATCTAATTTAACCGAGAGATAAATGGCTGGGGTTTTTTTCAAAACGACCAGCATGCAGCCCTAAATGACATTGCGCAACGACTGACGGCGCCAGCTGGGCAGATTTCATAACTGACGACAATTTAAATTTCAGTTGACCGAAACTTAACCGAGAGATAAATGGTTGAATTTTGTTTCAAAATGTAGGTTTTCTGTTAGTGACCCAGGATTGAGGGCGACTGACGGCCGATCCCGGGCCAATTTAGTAACTGACGCGTTCAAATTTGGTTAAATTGTGCATCTAATTTAACCGAGAGATAAATGGCTGGGGTTTTTTTCAAAACGACCAGCATGCAACCCTAAACCACAATACAACAACGACTGACGGCGGTAGTTAGGCAGATTTCATAACTGACCACAATTTAAATGTCGGTTGATCGAAACTTAGCCGAGAAGTAAATGGTTGCATTTTGTTCCAAAATGTAGGTTTTCTGTTACTGGTCGACTGACGACCGATTCCGGGTCAATTTAGTAACTGACGCGTTCAAATTCGGTTAATTGTTCAAATGATTTCCCGCTTACGTCTGAAATGGATGCAATTGTATAAAATGACAGTTCAACATTTTCGTACAGGGGAACAAATGAACACTGTGGAACAGAAGAAGATTTTTCTGCTCCTCATCCAATGATGAATCATCTGAAACAATAAAACCAAAAACTTTTAGTTGGAAAAAAATACATTTAGCGTGGTTGTACATGGGCACTGTTTGAAATACTACTTCCAGTGAACCTGCAGGGTCATCCTTCGAACGTTAGGCTTAGGTACTTAGTCCTCAAAAAATCCGTGCAAAAATGCCAAATTTTTGTCGACTCGAAACGATAACTTCCAAAGACAGGATCCAGTTTTTTTTTCTTTGGAATGTCTGCAGTACCTACTAAAATTTCGTTCAAAAATTCTGGAAAGATTTTCCTAAAAAAATAGTATAATGTATAACACTTATCACATTTTATTGTTGTAATGAAAATTACCTGAGTCAGAAGAATGTTCTCCAATATCGTCATCGTCATTAGCATCTTCATCGTCAACATTATCGTCATTGTAGTTCCAGCTGGATCAAGGTAATTTCTGTTTTCCAAGATGTCATCAATGTTGGGAGGTCCCATCCCTCCGCAAAACCGGACTGCTTCTTTCCATGACTATCCACCCATGATTATCTGCCTTGCTTGTAGGTTCAAACTGGCAATGCCCTAGAATCAATGCTCCACAACCCTCCCAGAAGAGCTCTTTTGATTTTTTCGTTCAGTTCAGCCTGGTCGGGGGGAATGGTGCTAGGACTGAAGGACTTGTCAAATTTGAGTTCCGGTTCATTTGAGTTTTTAGGCAAAATAGCTCTGCAAAATAGCTCATGTCGGGCTTCATTGACCTTTTTTGTCCCCCCGCACTCCATACATTCTGCATACGAATTCATGCAGAATTTCATATATGTCTTTCTCAATGATACTGTCTGCAAGATTTTCGAATACACGAATGAAACGAGGATCACTCGCAAGGAAAGAGAGTTTTTTTCCTTTTCTGAAAAATGCTGGAATATGGCCGCAACCAGTGAATGTATGAAATACTGTCAATGCCCTAGATAATTCATTACCTTGAGTATTTTACAGAGAAGTGACGTTTATGAGAATTTTCGAGCCTGAAGTGGCAGTTCCTATTTGGACCAGTGCGTTGCTAACACTCGACATCAGAGCAACGGACTAGTATATTCTCATGGTCTTGCATGTGAGCAAGGTTGAAAATAATGCGCTCATCGGCCTCTTCGTAGTCGCATTTATGTTAAAATACACGGGTATCAGGCAAAAATGGTGGGTACCATTTCATCCCTTTCTAAATATTCAATAAAAAACTTAACGTAGGACTCCTTGAAATACGGATTTGATAATAGTGCTTTACCAGAATCAGCCGGTCTTTGTTGTTCAGGGTCCAATATTTGACATACAACTGGAGCATTAGGTACTTCGCCGGTTTTCGCCTCCCTTACCGAAAAATGAAATGAACTTCCCATACAGGCTGAACAAACAGCACTGCAAACAGCATCTGTCTTGCCGATATGTTTTTGAAAGATACTTGAATCCTTCACTGAAGGCTGCAAAGAAGCGAAAAATGTTACTCGTTTCAGAAAAATAACAGCTCAATATTCAGGAAAGAAGAGACAACTCAAATGCGACTACGAAGAGGCTGATGAGCGCATTATTTTCAACCTTGCTCACATGCAAGACCATGAGAATATACTAGTCCGTTGCTCTGATGTCGAGTGTTAGCAACGCACTGGTCCAAATAGGAACTGCCACTTCAGGCTCGAAAATTCTCATAAACGTCACTTCTCTGTAAAATACTCAAGGTAATGAATTATCTAGGGCATTGACAGCATTTCATACATTCACTGGTTGCGGCCATATTCCAGCATTTTTCAGAAAAGGGAAAATACTCTCTTTCCTTGCGAGTGATCCTCGTTTCATTCGTGTATTCGAAAATCTTGCAGACAGTATCATTGAGAAAGACATATATGAAATTCTGCATGAATTCGTATGCAGAATGTATGGAGTGCGGGGGGACAAAAAAGGTCAATGAAGCCCGACATGAGCTATTTTGCAGAGCTATTTTGCCTAAAAACTCAAATGAACCGGAACTCAAATTTGACAAGTCCTTCAGTCCTAGCACCATTCCCCCCGACCAGGCTGAACTGAACGAAAAAATCAAAAGAGCTCTTCTGGGAGGGTTGTGGAGCATTGATTCTAGGGCATTGCCAGTTTGAACCTACAAGCAAGGCAGATAATCATGGGTGGATAGTCATGGAAAGAAGCAGTCCGGTTTTGCGGAGGGATGGGACCTCCCAACATTGATGACATCTTGGAAAACAGAAATCACCTTGATCCAGCTGGAACAACAATGACGATAATGTTGACGATGAAGATGCTAATGACGATGACGATATTGGAGAACATACTTCTGGCTCAGGTAATTTTCATTACAACAATAAAATGTGATAAGTGTTATACATTATACTATTTTTTTAGGAAAATCTTTCCAGAATTTTTGAACGAAATTTTAGTAGGTACTGCAGACATTCCAAAGAAAAAAAAACTGGATCCTGTCTTTGGAAGTTATCGTTTCGAGTCGACAAAAATTTGGCATTTTTGCACGGATTTTTTGAGGACTAAGTACCTAAGCCTAACGTTCGAAGGATGACCCTGCAGGTTCACTGGAAGTAGTATTTCAAACAGTGCCCATGTACAACCACGCTAAATGTATTTTTTTCCAACTAAAAGTTTTTGGTTTTATTGTTTCAGATGATTCTTCATTGGATGAGGAGCAGAAAAATCTTCTTCTGTTCCACAGTGTTCATTTGTTCCCCTGTACGAAAATGTTGAACTGTCATTTTATACAATTGCATCCATTTCAGACGTAAGCGGGAAATCATTTGAACAATTAACCGAATTTGAACGCGTCAGTTACTAAATTGACCCGGAATCGGTCGTCAGTCGACCAGTAACAGAAAACCTACATTTTGGAACAAAATGCAACCATTTACTTCTCGGCTAAGTTTCGATCAACCGACATTTAAATTGTGGTCAGTTATGAAATCTGCCCAACTACCGCCGTCAGTCGTTGTTGTATTGTGGTTTAGGGTTGCATGCTGGTCGTTTTGAAAAAAACCCCAGCCATTTATCTCTCGGTTAAATTAGATGCACAATTTAACCAAATTTGAACGCGTCAGTTACTAAATTGGCCCGGGATCGGCCGTCAGTCGCCCTCAATCCTGGGTCACTAACAGAAAACCTACATTTTGAAACAAAATTCAACCATTTATCTCTCGGTTAAGTTTCGGTCAACTGAAATTTAAATTGTCGTCAGTTATGAAATCTGCCCAGCTGGCGCCGTCAGTCGTTGCGCAATGTCATTTAGGGCTGCATGCTGGTCGTTTTGAAAAAAACCCCAGCCATTTATCTCTCGGTTAAATTAGATGCACAATTTAATCAAATTTGAACGCGTCAGTTACTAAATTGGCCCGGGATCGGCCGTCAGTCGCCCTCAATCCTGGGTCAGTAACAGAAAACCTACATTTTGAAACAAATTTCAACCATTTATCTTTCGGTTAAATTAGGAGCCAAAATTTTGAAAATTGAATTCAAAATTTCTATAATAATGCCCCGGGTAGGGAGTGGCTGACTCGCGGATCTCGTTTCAGGGCATCAAGCCCCTTCGATTTAGGGGGATTACAGCTATACATCTTCCGGTTAAATTAGGAGGCCACTGGCTCTCTAACTATGGGACCCGTTGTCACAACGCGCACGCCTTGTATTCTTCTTTTTGGAGGGGATGGTAATGAAGATAGCAGTGGAAGTTTCACGAAGTCCCCGAGATTATTGGTTCTAATCAAAATGTTCTCGTAGCCACTATTTGTGCTCTTGAAGCTGAAGGATTATTGCGGGACGATAGAAGATTTTGGGTGCACCCTTACAACAGAACACGAGGTGGGAGGTTTCAACGATTCTACCAGGAGATCCTTAGCCACGATGGTGAGTTCCAAAACTATTATCGAATGTCGATGAAATGTTTTGACGAGCTGCTGAGCATTGTGAGACCTCACCTCAAAACATGAAAAACGGTGCCTGACAAGCTCATGCTACTAAAACACCAAAAACCCCTATTTTTACACTCATTTTTCACCCATAACACCCTTGGGTGTATTCCGATCGGGATGCAAAGTTTCGGGACAAAACTGGGGCCCAAATGGAGCATGTGTGCGAAAGAACGACTTTTTTAGACCGAAAATGAAGTAGGTAGATATAGAGATACGGCGTACGGCGGACGTAAATTGCATTTTTGGAATCTGCGCACCTTGAAACGTAAAAAAATTTGACGGCGTGTTATAAAAAATGTTGTTTAAAATAACAACTGAACATTTTTTTACCAACTGATTCTATACGTCCATGTTACAATAAACAGGGAGGCTGTACTAAATAAGCTAGCCTACCCGACTTGGCAGATTTTTTTTTTTTTATCAGCTTGGTGAGTGCAAAAGCATGAAACGATACATTTTCTAAATTTGTCCAACTGTTGACATCGGGCCAATTTTTTCCAGTTTGGTTGGTCTCACGGGTAATTTGTATGAGCCAAAAACTGTAAATTTGTTGACGTTCTTTAAAAATATTTTTTAGTTCAAACTCCCAACAATTTTTAAATGGCCTTGTAGTTAATTAAGGACGGGAAAGATATATACAGGTGACTAATTAGCATATTATTACATGTAGAACACAGCTATGCGGAAAAATGGGTGAATGTGACAATCAAAAAGGAAGTATTTCCATGACCTGGAAATACGGTACCTACTTCAATTCAACAAGGCCTGGCGTTGAAATCTCGCGCCTCTACTCAACTATTCTGCGGAAGCTCGTTCTATTTTACGTGATGTAAATTTGGGTGAAGATTAGAAAATAAAATTCAAAATTTAATTACAATGTCTGTGCGAAAACCCGCGTTTCCCACTACCTACTTACCTTCACCAGGCTTTGTGAATATGGGTGGGAACGACTCGTAGAAAAGCAAACAAAAACATTTGATAAATTTTACACGTTTCATGATTTCAAGGGGAGATAGTAAATTTTAAAATCAAATTCCGATTTGTTTGCGTGTCCTGCCTACTTCAGGCTTTATGAATTTTGATGGTAAATGAGTTTGTTCAAGTTTCACAAGTACCTACCAACAAAATCCAATAGTCCATCACTTATCAAATGAAATAATATCGGAGAACAACCTACTCGACTTCATACAGCCATCCTTGATTATAATCAGATGCTCCGTTGTTATGATATCCAGGCCGGATTTATACCGTTTGATTCACGATCGTGTAGACGAAGCTTTTTGGTGCTCACGAACGGCTGGACGAACGATGCTGCGGGTGGTCTCAAAAAATTGTTTAGCTCAAGACAAATTTAATAACGTAAAAAAAAACCATACCCTTCTATCGAAAGTTTTCGAGCTACTGCGTTCTTAAAATTTCAACCCCTATTTTGAAGCCCTTAGAGATGACTGACAGTAACGTCAAGCTTCGAGGACCAACTAGACCCCGAACGGAACCTATAACCCGAATTTCATCAATTTTTATTCATGATAACTAAGAAAAGTGGCCCGTATGGCGGACAGACAGAAATATTTTTATTGCAGTTTTGGATTCTACATACCTTGAAACGTGAACCATCAAATTTTGAGGGGGGTAAGAATTTTTTTTTCATGCTCGATTCCAATGGTTCATTATTGAAAATAATAAACCAAAATGTAGCACCGTTCTATGGGCAATGAGAAAAATACCCGCCGCAAAACCGGCTAATTTGCGTTTATTAAAAGTCACTAACCCCATGGCGTCAACTTAGGTACCTACTGCAAATCTGTCACCGATCTCTAAAAACTTTCGGATCCGACCGATAACTCAAAACTGCCAGATGAACGTCGGTGACAGACCTGAATATTTAAAAATCTTCCAGATTTCATCCTACTAACGAGCAGATGAGATCGGGTGACAGATCTCGGGCATGGAAAGTCTGCAGATAAATTTTTCACGTTAAGGTACGGCGAGCTATCTCATCTGTCACTCCTGATCGTTAACGATATCTGGCAGACGAGGTCGGCCGACCAAATCTGCCGCAAATATCGGCTCGTGTATGGCGGGCTAATAGATGCCCTATGTTTAGAAAATTTGGAAGGTACCTACTTATGTTTAAACCACGGCCTGATGATACGGTAAATGAAATAGCGAAACGATGAAATGTGATATAAAACTGAAATGCACCACCACCACTCCAATACCACCGCTCCACTGCCCACCCACCCGGCCCTGCCCGGTCCACTGCTCCAATTGTAGGAAACAAGCTCAACAAATACAGAGTAGTAATATTGATTAATTGGTTTGTTGAATATTTATAAGAATTTTTCCGCAATTTTAAACCTTTCCACAGCCATTCTATTAGTGATTCTTAGTACGGCCCTGAGTAGTATCAGACGTTCTTATGTATTTCAACTGGCCAGAAGACGACAACACTCAACTGAGAATGAAAAGAGCCACATTCAAATACGTTTCAGACCTTCCTGAATCCAAATCCGTGAAGAAAAAAAACTATAGGGGTGTGTGTGCGCGCACGTGTGTGTGTGTGTGTGTGTGTGTGTGTGTGTGTGTGTGTGTGTGTGTGCGCGTGTGTGTGTGTGTTCACGTAATGTCTATACATGTTTTTCTGCCCTATCAACCACCCCTTCCGAGCCTATTAGTTATTTTTAAACTTCAATAGGTACCCCACTCTTCTCAAGTCACCTCGTAACTTAATAAGCCTGGAAATTGAAATCCGCGTAATTGTTATACAGAGAAACCTTTTTTCCGGACTTATACACACTTCACAGTTCATGCTTCAAACAACTAAATAAGAAATCTAAACATCGGAAGAAATACAGCTCTGTCTGTTGTGAGAAGCTTGTCTGCAATTTTCCTAACCACCTAGCTGACCATCATTCCAATGAAGTAAAAAAATGCATGATGTTCCCTCTCCACAGCACAGAAAGAAGCAAGGTTATAGGGAATATGAAGGGTGAAGGAGTATTAAAATATAATGGTTCTAAAGAGGGTGCCAGCAAGTTGTAGACTAAGCGGAGGGTGGAGGGCCCAACAAATCCTGACAGTTACGTTCCATGCTTCGAATTTTGCAGTATATACATGAAGAAAAATCTTGCAACCTATTACAGTAGATGTGCCCAAAATGCTCCTCCCAGGGATTTGTTATCCCGTTGCAGGCGCAAAACAATGGGGCTGAAGCTACCTGCTAACATCATTATGAGCCTAATCAACTCAGAGACATAATTGCAGCTATGACGGGAAAACCAGAGCTCCTTAATTTGAGTGAATGCTATCCCACAATTGTTAGGTAGGGTAACAGACTTTGTAACAAAAACGGTCATATCCTACAAGTTCGACGAAACTTGATCCGTCGACATTTGTGAATCATGGCAACTATTCTGCTACACATATATGACAACGATCACGACGAAGAAAAACAACTGGCAGTATCATTTTACTATCACCACGACAAATTCGATCTATTAAGAAAGCTAAGCTGTATTGCATCACATATATGTTTCCATGCAAGCAACTATAATTCACCTTCAAGGTTGGTGCTGTAGGGAGAATTGGTTTGATTGCACCAAAACCGTTAGTGACATGTACTTGGATCAATGACTGATGGAAGAAAAGAAGAACCTTTATGATTGGCTTACAAAGTACAGGTCTCATTTTTACGAACAACTGGAAAAACCGGCTACTTTGCATCCTGTGAAAAAAAATTGGGGGGAAACAATGACAATTCCTACTGAGGACGACGTATTCCAGTTAGGCACACACCTTCAACATTTAATGAAATACCATTTTCAGTGCCTCACCCAGGACTTCAGTTCTCTCTATGGGTGAGAACTCAGCAAAGCTGTTCTTGTTTTTTAGACAGTGTCTAACAGGAAACTTGAGGTTCAAGGGACCTTACTCTCCCTGTAAAGGACAAGGTCATCTACGAAGATTTTACAGGCAACTGGTCAGAGCACCTATCCACCAAACGTTAACAAATAAAGAATGAAACATGGATGAATTCTCAGTACTCATTTTCATTATAATAGGTACCTACTCATTGTGGTCCAGTTAGTAGACATTTTATTCAACATATATGTAATATTTAGTTACAGGCATTCGTTATAAAAATACGGAAGTCACGTTGAATTATAGGTATTAGTTGGGTATATTTATATTATGTATGAAAGTGTCAAACCTATTATGTTAATAAATTAACATGTATTGCCTACCTATCGTGTTCAATTGCTCCTTAAGGTGAAGGAGCCTTGAAGTATAATGCTTCCAAGAGGGTGCCAGCAAGTTGCTGACTAAGTGGAGGGTGGAGGGCCCAACAAATCCTGACAGTTACGTTCCATGCTTCGAATGTTGCAGTATATACAGGAAGAAAAATCTTGCAACCCATTACAGAAGATGTGCCCAAAAAGCTCCTCCCAGGGATTTGTTATCCCGTTGCAGGCGCAAAACAACGGGGCTGAAGCTACCTACTACCATCATTATGAGCCTACTCAACTCAGAGACATAATTGCAGCTATGACGGGAAAACCAGAGCTTCTTAAATTGATTGAATGCTATCCTACAATTGTTAGGTAGGGTAACACACTTTGTAACAAAAACGTTCATATCCTACAAACTTGACGAAAATTGATCCGTCGACATTTGAGAATC
The DNA here is from genome assembly GCA_954871275.1 of Leptopterna dolabrata. Taxonomy (NCBI): domain Eukaryota; kingdom Metazoa; phylum Arthropoda; class Insecta; order Hemiptera; family Miridae; genus Leptopterna; species Leptopterna dolabrata. The sequence continues at coordinate 95,254,561 of OX940974.1, forward strand.
ATGGCAACCATTCTGCTACACATACATGACAATGATCACGACGAAGAAAAACAACTGGCAGTATCATTTTACTATCACCACGACAAATTCGATCTATTAAGAAAGCTAAGCTGTATTGCATCACATATGTTTCCATGCAAGCAAGTATAATATTCACCTTCAAGGTTGGTGCTGTAGGGAGATTTGGTTTGATTGCACCAAAACCGTTAGTGACAGTTACTTGGATCAATGACTGATGGGAGAAAAGCAGAACCTTTATGATTGGCTTACAAAGTACAGGTCTCAGTTTTACGAACAACTGGAAAAACCGGCTACTTTGCATCCTGTGATGTAATATTTAGTTACAGGCATTCATTATAAAAATACGGAAGTCACGTGAAATTATAGGTATTAGTTGGGTATATTTATATTATGTATGAAAGTGTCAAACCTATTATGTTGAATAAATTAACGTGTATTGCCTACCTATCGTTTTCAATTACTCCTTAAGGTGAAGGAGCCTTGAAGTATAATGCTTCCAAGAGGGCGCCAGCAAGTTGCAGACTAAGCGGAGGGTGGAGGGCCCAACAAATCCTGACAGTTACGTTCCATGCTTCGAATGTTGCAGTATATACAGGAAGAAAAATCATGCAACCCATTACAGAAGATGTGCCCAAAGGCTCCTCCCAGGGATTATTTATCCCGTTGCAGGCGCAAAACAATGGGGCTGAAGCTACCTACTAACATCATTATGAGCCTACTCAGCTCAGAGACATAATTGCAGCTATGACGGGAAAACCAGAGCTTCTTAAATTGATTGAATGCTATCCTACGATTGTTAGGTAGGGTAACAGACTTTGTAACAAAAACGTTCTTATCCTACAAACTCGACGAAACTTGATCCGATCCGTCGACATTTGAGAATCAATGCAACCATTCTCCTACACATATATGACAATGATCACGACGAAGAAAAACAACTGGCAGTATCATTTTACTATCACCACGACAAATTCGATCTATTAAGAAAGCTAAGCTGTATTGCATCACATATGTTTGTTTCCATGCAAGCAACTATAATTCACCTTCAAGGTTGGTGCTGTACGGAGAATTGGTTTGATTGCACCAAAACCGTTAGTGACATGTACTTTGATCAATGACTGATGGAAGAACCTTTATGATTGGATTACAAAGTACAGGTCTCATTTTTACGAACAACTGGAAAAACCGGCTACTTTGTATCTTGTGAAACAAAATTGTGGAGAAACAATGACAATTTCTACAGTGGACGACGTATTCCAGTTATGCACACACCTTCAACATTTAATGAAATACCATTTTTAGTGCCTCACCCAGGACTTCAGTTCTCTCTATGGGTGAGAACTCAGCAAAGCTGTTCTTGTTTTTTAGACAGTGTCTAACAGGAAACTTGAGGTTCAAGGGACCTTACTCTCCCAGTAAAGTGACAAGGTCATCTACAAAGATTTTACAGGCAACTGGTCGGAGCACCTATCCACCAAACGTCTAACAAATAAAGAATGAAACATGGATGAATTCTCAGTACTTATTTTCATTAAAATAGGTACCTACTCATTGTCGTCCAGTTAGTAGACATTTTATTCAACATATATGTAATATTTATTTACAGGCATTCATTATAAAAATACGGAAGTCACGTTGAATTATAGGTATTAGTTGGGTATATTTATATTATGTATGAAAGTGTCAAACCTATTATGTTAATAAATTAACATGTATTGCCTACCTATCGTGTTCAATTGCTCCTTAAGGTGAAGGAGCCTTGAAGTATAATGCTTCCAAGAGGGTGCCAGCAAGTTGCAGACTAAGCGGAGGGTGGAGGGCCCAACAAATCCTGACAGTTACGTTCCATGCTTCGAATGTTGCAGTATATACAGGAAGAAAAATCTTGCAACCTATTACAGTAGATGTGCCCAAAATGCTCCTCCCAGGGATTTGTTATCCCGTTGCAGGCGCAAAACAATGGGGCTGAAGCTACCTGCTAACATGATTATGAGCCTACTCAACTCAGAGACATAATTGCAGCTATGACGGGAAAACCAGAGCTTCTTAAATTGATTGAATGCTATCCTACAATTGTTAGGTAGGGTAACAGACTTTATAACAAAAACGGTCATATCCTACAAGTTCGACGAAACTTGATCCGTCGACATTTGTGAATCATGGCAACTATTCTGCTACACATATATGACAATGATCACGACGAAGAAAAACAACTGGCAGTATCATTTTACTATCACCACGACAAATTCGATCTATTAAGAAAGCTAAGCTGTATTGCATCACATATATGTTTCCATGCAAGCAACTATAATTCACCTTCAAGGTTGGTGCTGTACGGAGAATTGGTTTGATTGCACCAAAACCGTTAGTGACATGTACTTGGATCAATGACTGATGGAAGAAAAAAAGAACCTTTATGATTGGCTTACAATGTACAGGTCTCAGTTTTACGAACAACTGGAAAAACCGGCTACTTTGCTTCTTGTGAAAAAAAATTGGGGGGAAACAATGACAATCCCTACAGAGGACGACGTATTCCAGTTATGCACACACCTTCAACATTTAATGAAATACCATTTTCTGTGCCTCACCCAGGACTTCAGTTCTCTCTATGGAAGAGAACTCAGCAAAGCTGTTCTTGTTTTTTAGACAGTGTTTAACAGGAAACGTGAGGTTCAAGGAACCTTACTCTCCCAGTACAGTGACAAGGTCAACTACGAAGATTTTACAGTCAACTGGTCAGATTACCTATCCACCAAACGTTAACAAATAAAGAATGAAACATGGATGAATTCTCAGTTACCTACTCCTTTTCATTATAATAGGTACCTACTCATTGTGGTCCAGTTAGTAGACATTTTATTCAATGTACAGTAGTCCCTCGGTAAACTGGCATCTCAGCTCTCAGGCACGCCCAGTAATCCAATCCGGCGGTTTTTTTTTTCCTCGTTTGTTTATGAGAAGGAGCGCAACCTAGATTGGACTTTTGTTTGGTGTCTGAGTAAACAAAGCGCTGACTCAAGGCCCACTCACTAACGCCGTCAGTCTTTCAGCCACAATCGCGCCGAGTGCTCAATCTGTTCGGCGTACACATTTACTGTATTTTGACGCTTAAATACGCTTACGTATTTTGACATTGTTATTTCTACATTCAGTGCTAAGTGCACGATAGTGTTAGTAGCGTTGTGTTGAAGATGGCATCCTTGCAGAAAAAACTTAAGCATAAGACTCTATCTTTGTTAGATAAGAATTAAATCCTAAAGCGGTTTGAAAAGGGCGAAACGTTAAATAGTGTTGCTAATGAATATGGTGTTTGTCGAGCTACAGTTCATGACATAAGAAAAAACAGTGATTAAATAAAGTCGTTTTTAAGACGAATGAAAATTTAAAAATTAAACGACAGACACTGAAAACTGGTGATAATCCCAAAGTTGACGATAGCCTCCATGCTTGGTTTTTACAAGAACGTAGTAGGCATACACCAATAGCTAGCCATACACGAGCAGATGCGGCAGTTTTGGCGTTTTTAAACGATATCTGTGGGAAATATCTGTGCGTTAGTGGGTGTTAAAAAGATGAAAGATATGAAAATCGGCCAAAAGATATCGGGGAGAGTTCAAATTTGGCAGATGGTAGTAGGGCGTCCCCCACTAACTTGCAGACTTCTCGGAAACGATGTCTGAGGTTCAAAGATCTGTTAGATGGATCGGGCAGAGTCCCTTAACGTTCAGATGTCCACTAGTCCCCTAGTTCTGTTGTCCCCTGAGATATCTTCTCTATATAGAAATCGGTTTTTATCGGTGTGGTTTGATAATGGGTAAAAAAGAGTGGCCGAACGAATTGATAGAATTAATGATAGACATGTGCAAGGAGAGACCTTGCCTGTGGCAGTTAAAAAGTAGAAGTATTCAAGAAGTAAGTCGAAATCTTCTTCAGTCATCCTCCGGTAGTTGTGGAAATCCCGCGGGTTCTTCTCCCTAAGGTGGTTCACCAACTTCATGTGCTCGAACTTTCTCCTTTCCAAAACCCACGACTTTTCCCAAACTTGTCTTTTTTTTTTGCTTAGCCGTTCTATGGGCAATGAGAAAAATACCCGCCGCAAAACCGGCTAATTTGTGTTTATTAAAAGTCACTAACCCCATGGCGTCAACTTACCTACTGCAAATCTGTCACCGATCTCTAAAAACTTTCAGATCCGACCGATAACTCAAAACTGCCAGATGAACGTCGGTGACAGACCTGAATATTTAAACATCTTCAAGATTTCATCCTACTAACGAGCAGATGAGATTGGGTGACAGATCTCGGGCATGGAAAGTCTGCAGATAAATTTTTCACGTTAAGGTACGGCGAGCGATCTCATCTGTCACTCCTGATCGTTAACAATATCTGGCAGACGAGGTCGGCCGACCAAATCTGCCGCAAATATCGGCTTGTGTATGGTGGGCTAATTTCTGGTGAAATCCTTAAAGGAAAGGCTAGGGATTTTTACCAGAAAATTACAAAAAAAGGATGATTTCTACGCCAGCAAGGGATGGATGCAGAAATTCAAACAGCGTTATGGTATGGAATTAGTCTGTTGAGCGCAACGGGTGAGAAACTTTCATGTGACGAAAGTGCTGTTGAGCCATTTAAAGAAAGGATCAAACAGGTTATCCAAGAAATGGATTTAACTCCTGACCAAGTTTAAACGCTGACGAAAGTGGTTTATTCTGGCGGTTGTTACAAAAAAAAACTTTTGTGCATCATGGAGAAGCTATTGCTCCTGGACGAAAATTGGCTAAGGATAGGGTCACTTTCATGCCTTGTTCAAATGCAAGCGGTTCACATAAAATGACAATGCTAGTCATAGGTAAGGCGAAGAATCCTAGGGCATTTAAAAACGTCAAACTTCCTGTTGATTACATGAGCCAGAGCAAAGGGTGGATGAATAAGTCCTTATTCGCTGAATGGTTTAATGAACTGTTTAAACCCTCAGTGAAAAGATTTCTGAAGGAATGGAAACTACCACAGAAAGCTTTGCTTATCTTGGACAACTGCCATGGCCACCCTGATGAGGATTCAGCCGACAATTTTATTCGTGTCATATTCTTACCACGGAATGTGACCCCTCTCTTACAACCAATGGACCAGCACGTTATCCAGGCGATTAAAATGCAATACAAAAAGTGTTTATTTGTACAATGTGTTGTCTAAGGACGAGAGTGTGCTTAAATCCTTGAAAGAAATAAACCTGAAAGACGTGGTTTACTCACTCGCTAATGCTTGGAAAAATCTTCACAAGAAAGTCATCATTCGCTCTTGGAAAAACCTATGGCCGGACATGACACTATTGGATCAGTACAAAAAAGATGAACCGAACCCGAAAGCCAGTGAAGAAAGTGAGATTAACCTGCTGCGAGACGCGGTTAATGAACAACTTGTGGATTCACCAGATAACCCATTGACAACTGATGACGTAGGCATATGGCTTATCGGTGAAGATGACGAAAACAACCAGTTTATGACAGAAGATGAGATCATAGAGGAAGTGACAAGAGAGGAAGAGGACGAGGAACAGATTGAAGGAGAAGTAACAGTGGCTGTACAAACAATCTCTCATGATGCAGCCATGGCCTCGTTTTCCACGTCAATAACCTGGGCGGAGGAAAATGGTGTCAATCCTAACGAAGTCTTAGTTTTAAGAAGATTACACGAACAAGTACCCAAAGCGTCTCTCAACAGTAAGAAGCAAAAGACAAGTGATGAGTATTTTCAGCCGTCTACTTCCAAGGAATAAAGTGAGTTAACTATGTACATAATTATAACTGATTTTTCAATGATAACTGCGTTTTTCCTCGATGTTTTCCAGTAATCCGGCAGTGCTCTGGTCCCATATCTGCCGGGTTACCGAGGGACTACTGTATATAATATTATGTATTATTTAGTGACAGCCATTCATTATAAAAACACGGAAGTCAAGTTAAATGTATAGGTATTAGTTGGGTATATTTATATTATGAATGAAAGTGTCAAGTACTTATTATGTTGAATAAATTAATGTGTATGGCCTACCTATCGTTTTCAATTGCTCCTTAAGGTGAAGGAGCCTTGAAGTATAATGCTTCTCAAGAGGGTGCCAGCAAGTTGCAGACTAAGCGGAGGGTGGAGGGTCCAACAAAATCGAACTGCAGTTCGAATGTTGCAGTCTATACAGGAAGAAAAATCATGCAACCAATTACAGAAGATGTGCCCAAAAAGCTACTCCCAGGGATTTGTTATCCCGTTGCAGGCGCAAAACAATGGGGCTGAAGCTACCTACTAACATCATTATGTGCCTACTCAACTCAGAGACATAATTGCAGCTATGACGGGAAAACCAGAGCTTCTTAAATTGATTGAATGCTATCCTACAATTGTTAGGTAGGGTTACAGACTTTATAACAAAAGCTTTCATATCCTACAAACTCAACGAAATTTGATCCGTCGACATTTGAGAATCATGGCAACCATTCTGCTACACACGTATGACAATGATCAGGACGAAGAAAATCAACTGGCAGGATCATTTTACTATCACCACGACAAATTCGATCTATTAAGAAAGCTAAGCTGTATTGCATCACATATGTTTCCATGCAAGCAACTATAATTCACCTTCAAGGTTGGTGCTGTTGGGAGAATTGGTTTGATTGCACCAAAACCGTTAGTGACATGTACTTGGATCAATGACTGATGGACGAAAAGAAGAACCTTTATGATTGGCTTACAAAGTACAGAGGACGACGTTTTCTAGTTATGCACACACCTTCAAGATTTAATGAAATACCTTTTTCAGTGCCTCACCCAGGACTTCAGTTCTCTCCATGGGAGAGAACTCAGCGAAGCTGTTCTTGTTTATTAGACAGTGTTTAACAGGAAACGTGAAGTTCAAGGGACCTTACTCTTCCAGTACAGTGACAAGGTCAACTACGAAGATTTTACAGGCAACTGGTCAGAGCACCTATCCACCAAACGTCTAACAAATAAAGAATGAAACATGGATGATTGTGAAGGGGAAGAGGTCTAAGGCAGTAAGCGTACTGATCGACGAAATATTACAAAACTATGTGGACCTTTCACTTCATTGTCGAGGAAAAGCTAATGTCCCAGCCTCAAACCGATACCTGTTGGCCAATGTCGAAGATGAACCTTTTATGTGCTGGCCCGAGCTTCACGTTTTAGCTGAACAATGTGGTGCTTAACACCCCAAACATCTCACCACAACAAAGATAAGAAAACACCTTGCGACCAGTGTTCCAACTTCCAATGCTGAAGTTGAGCAGTAATGAACTCACCGTAGTCACTCAGTTCCTCGGTCACGACGAAAGGACAGAAGCACTCCACTACAAGATGCCAGATCACATTACCGAAATGATTCATGTTTCTACAATTTTGAAAGCGTCTATATCAAAATCGCTCCCTCTTCTTAAGGGAAGAACTCTTTATGATATCAACAACAAGAACTGTGAAACACCACGACCAGACAACGACGCGCCATTTAACGACATCTTCAACATATCAAACAGTAGTAGCTCAGAGACTGACATAGAAACCGGAGACAGAAGACCACACATACACACGGACACAGACAAATTGACTACTACTTTTGACAATACTAACTCAAGAAACTCTCCCGTCAATGTACCCACAGACATACAGAAAACTACACCTAAGAACCCAATCAAAAGACGAATTCAGTGGACACCCCGATAGAATAAAGTAAAAGAAGACAGTTTTCACCAATATTTAGACAACCACACATTACACCAGCGAACCTCATTAGGAAAGTACTGAACGACAATAAAGACATACAACGCTTACGAACTGAACATAACATGCGGACTCAAATCAGCAATCTTATCTTGGGTAAAAGGAAACGATTAAAAAACCAAAAAAAACCAACATCTTCCTATGATTAAAATTATTTCAATTTAAACACTGCCTTCTTCTTTCTCCTGCATCCTCCGAATTTGTAGGTACCTACTACACATTTTCAATCACTGATTTAGAATGAAGTACATGATGATGTAAAACGGTGAGATGGAATGTAGAACTTGATGCAAAGACCTACGCTTAAGAGTACCTAAGTTTAGGAGGTACCGTACAGTGCCTACGTTTGGTTAATACATAACAATTTTATCACAAATTTAATTATGTATGATTTAGATAATTACATATAATTACCCTCTCTCTAGTACTATCACCTCCCGTAACAGAATAAGCTTGAAAATTGAAACCCATGTGACTTACACAATGATACCTTTTTTCTCCAATTGTTTAATGTGAGAATGAGATAATAATTCATATAATTACCCCCACTCTAGTCCTACCACCGCCCATAGAAGGACAAGGTTGGAAATTTAAATCCACGTAATTTATGCATAATGATACCTTTTGTCCCTGATTTTGGTTTATTACTTTCAATAATGAATCTTTGAAATCGAAATGAACAAAAAAATTTAACCCCCCTCAAAATTTGATGGTTTCCATTTCAAGGTATTCAGAATCCAAAAATGCAATTAAAAAATTTATGTCCGTTCGCCGTACTCATCACTTTTCTTAGTTACCATGAACCAAATTTAAAGAAATTTGGTTTGTGGGTCCTGTTTGGGGTCTAGTTGGTTCTCGAAGCTCGGCGTCATCTGTAAGCGGTGAAAAATAGGGGTTGAAATTTTAAGAACGCCGTAGCTCGAAAACTTTCAATAGAATGGTATAGTTTTTAGTACGTTTTTAAATTGAGCTCGAACTAAAGAACTTTTTGAGACCACCCGGAGCATTGTACGACCAGTCGTTCGTTTGCACCGAAAAGCTTCGTCAACATTATCGTGAATGCAGTATACGCATGCGGTATAAATCCGGCTCAGATATCATTGCAAGGGAGCACCTGATTATAATCAAGGATGGCTGTATGAAGTCGAGTTGGTTATTCTGTCATATTATTCCTGTTGATAAATGATGGCTCTTGGATTTTTTGATAGGTGCTTTTGCAACTTGGACGTTAATGCTTGGTGAATAAAAAAAATAATTAATTCTTCAATTATTGAATCCCGCGCATTTTTATCTAACTACAAGTCCCAGGCCGGCTCCATTACTCGATTTAGAACTTTCCTTGGGTGAGCTGGAGGATGGGTACCTATAGACCACAGAAAACTGATCTAGGTACGCAGAGGCGGCATCTATACAGGTAAATTATAACGGTTCGTTATTTGCCCTATGCTTCATGAATAACTACAAATAATTAACGATTTAATTATTGAACCCCGCGCATTTGTATGAAATGATTCCGGAGCCGGCTCCAGTACTCGATTTAGGGCTTTCCTGGAGGGTAGGTATGTATAGACCACGGAAAACAGTGATCTACACAGAAGGGGCATCTATAAAGATAAATAATGAACCTTTGTGTAATAATTTGCAGCGTTTTCTGCTGGTCTGCTGCTAGGTAGACTTTATAGCCCAGTGGTTTAGCTGTCTAACCTAATTGATTAGCTAAGTTCCCGAGATCGATTCCCAGCCGGGACCGAATATTTTTTTCACTCCAAATTAACAATTTCCCTCCAGGACTTCATTATTTCTGTTTCTTTTTGCCATTTTAGCTACTGTTTGTCATCAGCTGAATTATTTTAGCAACATTCAACATCTGATTTAGGTAGGTACCTAGTAACGAGTACAGGGTTAGGTACTAAGGTACGGAGGGCCTGCGATGTACATAATATGTATAGAATTATATTACATGTATTATATAGAAGGGTTATCCATACAGAGAACTGTGATCTGTAATAAAAGGGTGTTCTGTTCAAACTAATAAACCGTTGTGCAGAGATTTGCAGCGTTTTTGTCTCTGTACTCAACAGATAAACATTACTCAACGGATATGTACAGTTTTTGTTGTTGTTATTGCCAATTGTCAAATCATGTTCATCTTTTAATCGTATTTCTGCGCCGAAGTACCTACCTAGCGATACCAATGTAATAATCTGAACCCCATTTGCATAATGGAACCCTTCCCCATTAAAAAAAAAGAAAGATGAAGGGTGTACAAAATATATTGAAGGCGCATGTCGCCTGGTGAGAACAGTAGTGACTTAAGTCCAAAAAGAGGTTTTTGAGAAAACCGAGTTTGAAGTTACGCCAAAACTTTCACCTCAAATTTCAGTGCTAAAAATTTTCGTATCAAAGAATTTTTTTTTTTTTTTCATTCTGCTTGAAATTTCATGCTTTATCAAGATGAAGTGCTTTCAACATCATCAGTCTAATAGGAGATATTTAGATTTTGAGTTACCTACGCCACTAATGCTTCACTGGTTGACTAATTTTTTGAAATATACCGTGGCTTTAGTATAAGTAACCCAATATTCGTCGAAAAATGTATTTGAAACTCTATTCAGACTCACAAATTCATTCATAAATCGTTCTAAGCGTAATTTACTGGTTGGTGAGGTATAGTCAGTGGTAAGTAGGTATAGTTAATAGCACTTGAGTATAGTGAAAAATAGGTAATTAAAAATATTCTTAGATCAAACTATAGTTTAAGGTTGTTGAGATATTGCATATTATTTTTTGGTAGGGCCTACACAATAATCACGTTTTAGTATACAGCTGGTGCAAAGAACAAGAAATAATAAATGATTAGAACAGGAAAATTGCCACCTCTAGAAAATGAGCAAGTTATAGTAATCCTTACCCAAGCTTCATCGAGCTCTCTACAGAAATGTAGGTAGGTAACCAACAAATTAAAACAGAGGTGTTAGGTAATAAACTACAGGCTTAAGAAAGCCAGTTTTTTCATAGAAAAATGAATCAAAAGTAGTAAAAAATATTAAGTACAACAATTATTATTTATGTCTCTTACCCATTCGTATTTCAAACTGGAATGTAAACCATTATGAGCGTTCGGAATTGACCTGTTCTGCAATAAACTTTCCAAGTGATCGTATTTTTTCTTTGTAACGGGAATCGGGGCGGAATAAGCTGTTATGGAGTGTATTCTCCGAGACAGCTTACTCACTTTCTCAACTTAGTCGATCTCACATCAAACGACTGAAACTCAGTTTCTGAGTGTGAGGTTTTGTAAAAAAAAATGTATCCAAATGAGAACGCTCGACTCTCACAACAGAAATGTTGGTAAAGTTGAATTTACTTCCTTGAGCATTAACGTTGAAGGCAGAGTTTTAACATGAGTATTTGCGACATGTCCTATAGTTCATAAAAATGTACATGGGCCATCTCATTCACTCGAAATCTGTATCCCTTCTTTTTTGCATTCCCTTGTAGTGATGCTGCACTACAACTTTAACTTCCTGGCTCAAAATTCACATGTTCGGTTGTTGCTAACGTATGTTGCTCCTCGAAATTCATTTTAGAGTTGGTCGAAAAATCTCGTAGCTCGCACTTGCGATTTCCAATTTTCTTACACATTACTTTCCTTTGGTAAATATAAAGTTAAATACGTTCCGTTAAAATCTCTCCTCTGTCCTAAACTTAGTGACGCGTCAAGTGGCGACCTTGCCAGGATCCTAAAAAACCCAAGATGCTAGACGCGAATGATAGAGTGGTAAGAAATGAGAGCGGACCAGAGGTAAGCCGAGTATCAGTAAAAGTTCCGCCGTTTTGGAAGGTAAATCCAAAACTATGGTTTCGGCAATTAGAATCGCAATTTTACAATGCTGGTATCACAAGCGATATAACAAAATACCATACTCTCGTAGGCGCTATAGAAAGCGAAATTCTTACTCACGTTAGCGATATCATTTGCAATCCCCCAGCATAGAATATGTACGCCACTTTGCGAGCACGACTCGAAGCCCAATTTACCGAGTCCTAACTGACCCCACTCCGCAAATTACTGAGCGAATTGGAGTTAGGGGACAAACGTCCAACGCAACTTCTCCGCGAGATGCGGGACGAGCTGGAAGGGTAGGTGAAGAGCTACTGAAATCGTTATGGCTTCAGCGTCTCCCGACACAAGTTCAAGCCATTTTGAGTATTAGCGAAGATGACCTTAAAAAACTGGCAACCATGGCTCATAAAATTGTTGACATCACTTCCATGTCTCATATACATGCTGTTACAGCTCCAAGAAGTGACCCAATCCAGCCCACCTCTGCACCTGATTGCCCAAACACCGTTCTACAAGAAATTGAGAAGTTATCCCGGCGCATAGATAATCTGGGAAGCTCGAGACCAAGATCTCGCTCACGAACCAGGTCAGAGTCCTGTGGTCCTACCCACATAGAAGGGGTATGCATTTTTCACCATAAATACAAGGATAGAGCTAGGAAATACCTCATCCCCTGCTCGTACAAATCCAATCATACCTCTCGGCCAGCGGAAAACGACCTGGGCCGTCGCTAGCGGCGACGATGGAGGAAGCTGCGGCCCAGTACAATAGTCGCCTTTTTGTTTCCGACCGCAAAACTGGCTGTCAATACCTGATTGACACCGGAGCGGATCTCTCCGTTGTACCCGTCGTTAGCAAGTTTACTAAGGCGCCAAGCTCCACATTTAGACTATTTGCCGCTAATGGATCTCCCATTCACACATACGGTAACAAAATTCTCCAACTCGACTTAGGCTTACGTCGTTCCTTCAAATGGTCCTTCATAGTAGCAGAGGTAGACAAGGCCATTATAGGGGCAGATTTTCTTCGCAGTTTCGGTCTTCTAGTTGACTTGAAGGGTCGTAGACTGGTCGATTCTGTCACATCGCTTCACACCAACATCTCCTGCAAAGACGTTTTATACTCATCTGTTTCTACCATCTGTCCTGCACTGAAGCCCGGGTACCAACAACTTTTACCACAATACAAGGACATAACAAACCCCAATTCCGTGGGGAAAGTAGCTCCAAAACACACTGTGACTCATCACATTCAAACAGTAGGTTCTCCCGTTTGTGCCAAGCCACGACGTTTGTGCCCTGAGAAGGAAGCTATCGCTCGCGCTGAGTTTTCATATATAGTCGAGCAAGGAATCTGCCGTCCTTCAAAGTCCTGTTGGGCATCACCTCTTCATATGGTTCCTAAGAAGAATGGGGAATGGCGACCGTGTGGCGATTATCGAGCCCACAACGCCAAAACAATTCCTGATCGTTACCCCCTTCCTAACATCCAAGACCTCTCGAATCAGTTGGCTGGGAACACAATTTTTAGCAAAATTGATTTGGTCAGAGCTTATCACCAATGGAACCGTCAGATATAGAAAAGACAGCTATTGTGACACCGTTTGGTTTATTTGAGTTTCCCTTTATGAACATTGGTTTAAGAAACGCTGCTCAAAGTTTTCAAAGGTTCATCAATGAAGTCACTAAAGGCTTTTCGTTTTGTTATGCATATATCGACGATTGTTTAATTTCGTCCAAGAATGAAGTGGAGCATCTACACCACCTCCGCCCACTATTCGAGCATTTCAGAGAATTCGGTGTTGTTATTAATGTAGCGAAGAGCGTTTTTGGCGTACCTGAAATCAGTTTCTTGGGTTATTTGGTCAACAGTACCGGGTTGCAACCTCTTCCCGACCGCGTGGATGCCATCAATGATTTCCCACGACCGACCACTGTCATGGAACTTTGTCGATTCCTAGGCAAATTGAATTTTTATCGTAGGTTTATCCCTAAAGCCGCCGACGCTCAAGCTCTGCTGCACTCTCTCCACGACAATAAGAAGAAACGCGACAAAACTTTAATCAATTGGACGCCCGAGCTAATCGCCGCTTTTGAGCGCTGCAAAAATCTAGTCTTTGTGAGGCTGTTCTGTTGTCGCGCCCCGTCAACGGAGCTCCGTTGGCTTTATTAGCTGACGCATCTGACGCTGGTATTGGTGCCGTAGTTGAGCAACACATACAAGGCAGCTGGAAGCCTCTCAGCTTTTTCTCCAAGAAGTTGTCTGAAGCCCAGCGTAAATATAGCGCTTATGATCGCGAATTACTTGCTATATATGAAGCATTTTCGACACTTGCTTGAGGGGCGCACTCTTACCATCTACACGGACCACAAGCCAATAACTTTTGCTTTTAGCCAAAAGCCAGAGGAAGTTAGTCCCCGGCAATTCAACCACCTCGATTTTATTGGTCACTTTTCTACCGATATTAGACATATATCTGGAAAGGACAATGTGGTTGCTGACGCCCTTTTGCGCGTCGAAGAACTTAGCTCTACTTCTTCCATTGAATGGGCAAAGTTGGCTGAGGAACAAGGCATCGACCCGGATCTGCAACACCTTCTTCAGTCCGACACAAACCTCAAATTTGCAAAATTATCCATGTTCAATTCCTCTTTTCCTGTATACTGCGAGACATCCACTGTCCACATTCGCCCGTACATCACACCTTCATTTCAAAAAGCCGCTATGGAGATAGTCCACAACTTAGCGCACCCTGGCATACGTGGCACTTATAACATGTTGCGAACACGATTTTTCTGGCCATCAATGTCCAAGAGCACCACAGCTTTTGTACGTACCTGTCTCCCGTGTCAAGCTTCCAAAGTTCAAAGCCAAACTCCGTTTTTTACAAGTCATCTTACAAGTCTGTTACAAGTCTCTTACTTTCATCATGATTTCAGAAAAAAATTTACGATTACATGAATATAGTTCCATGCCTATTTTTGAAACCGAAGCTAGGGATTTCAATGAAAAAATAATGATAACGTCCGGATGAAAAAATTGACATTGCAAATATGACCTCTCTTAATGAACCTTACCAACAAGAGCACACAAATCTGGACGAACTTCTTGAACGTTGGTTCCCGATTTCTACCAAGTCATTTATTTCATCATTGGTTTGTTAATTATCAGATTAGATGGGTTTTTGTTCTTCATATTCGTACGATAATAATTCACTAAGAGTCAAAAGGTAACTGGTGTTTCATTGAAGGTAAAATTACTGCATTGTCTACTGACAATGAAGTTATGTATAGGTATGAAAATAGGATTGTACATTTCGTAAATTTTCCTCTTCATCCGAGCTACATCTGAAGTATAAATTGCTGTACAAAACATGATCAACGGCAGTGATATAAGTTTCAAGCAGCTTCGTTGAGTACCTACGTTATACTACACCAAAACTCCAATTCTCATTTTCAAAAGCTGATACCAAAATCTAAAGCAGAACATAATGATCTTATATGTCCAGTTAACGAAAAAATGATATATATGCAAGTCAAGAATAATCGACCATAGCCACAGTCAGTATGTGACAATGCTGCAGTAATCACAGATTCCGATTTCTACGATGTTTAGTTCGATTCAGTAAAATCTAGAGGCTGTATATTATAGGCTTAAGTGAACCAAACTTGGAAAAAGCGCCAATATCTACTGTGAAGATGCCTTTCTGTTCAAGTGTACTCCTACAAGTCTTGTATATTCTTCAATTGTGTTTTATTTAGACCAAACTGTATTGAGAATCATCAAACTATGCCACTGTCAAGAAAATATTATCATAATACGAAATGTTCTGTACACGATGGAATTTATTTATGTCGTGCGAATATAATCTATTCTGTACCAATTCAAATTGTGTAGCATAAACTGTGATGCTTTATACCCTGGGCAATAAATTCGCAATAAGTATCATTGACTGCGATTACACTGAAAACAATCGTCAATATCTTGTGAACTAATCATTAAAAATGTATGGTTCATATATCATCTTTCTTGTGTCCTGACAGTGTGAATGTCGGATAAGGAGTAATGGTATATAGGAAATATGAACAGTTTCCGAGATTTATACTTAGCAGACAATCACTAGGGCATGCAAAATATCTATCCTTCGTAAAGCAGACCTGATTTGCATCGGTGACCTCATAATACTTATATAAGGTAACCTGAAAGTAGGAAGTACTTTAAAGAGTTTTCAGCGATATCTTAATTGCTGCTGATTAACTAAAAATTCAAATCCTGATCACTCTTGCTTTTTCGCAGAGAATGTCTTATCGTTCAATAATTTCGATTCAGTTTTTTTTTTTTAAATCTGAGAGGGTTTTCCGATCTGAACTGAAAGGTTACGTCACATAAGAATCATCAAAAACGTACTTTATTAAATTCGGAATGTAGTATAAAAATACGAAATAGTAAATATTAGAAAATCAATAATGATCATAACGGACACTTCAAGCACATGAGCCTAGTTTATCTAATCGAATCGCTCGTCGGCTACCCATCTAATGCTGATGACTTTGCTTCTAGATTATTGTAGCTCCAAACGTGCACCTACCTTAGTGGCTTGCATAAGCTGTTTCCAGTGCCTGTCTCTAATAGCTGGGTTTTGCAATTCTGTTATGGCTCTCAGAGCGGTAATCATGTTCTTTATTATGCTTTCCAATTTCAAAAAGAGCTCCCAGTTCCTCATGTCTTTATCCATAGCTAGAATGAAGCAACTGAACGTTAGGAAATGTTAGTAGGTAAGTAAAACGTATAGTAAAGGAAATAGCAGAATGTCACACAATTATAGTGTGCTGGCTTTCAAAAACACAACCCGCTTTTCCGTGTAACAGCTACCAAACTCCTAAAAAGCATATTATGTCTAGAGCCTGGGAGTGTAGATGCCACTGCAATACGGTCTAGAGTAATCCATGGATTACTACATGGCTTGGCCTTGGTACTATGGGTGGAATTAGTTGTCCATGTTCATAATAGGTAGTAAGTATTTTGTAGGATATTTTCTAGGATAGTTCGAAAGAGAGGATTTTTTCAATTAACAATCTGAGCCATTGGGGAAATTAAGAAGCGACACTCTCCGTATTATCAAGGTTTGAACAATGAGCTGAATATATATGGAACAGAAGATACTATTGGATCAGATTAAAGAGAGCTTTTTTTTGGACCATTGGGTAGAGGGTTATATGCCAGTTCAACGTTTTCACTTTTGCGTATTCGCGGTCGCTACTACTGTTACGAATATAACGAAATTCTTATGGGAACAACTACCTAGGCCCTAACCCTCAACTACCATCAGGATTTGAGCCAATTTGGACAGTTGGGTTGTAAGTAATGTGAGTTC
The DNA here is from genome assembly GCA_954871275.1 of Leptopterna dolabrata. Taxonomy (NCBI): domain Eukaryota; kingdom Metazoa; phylum Arthropoda; class Insecta; order Hemiptera; family Miridae; genus Leptopterna; species Leptopterna dolabrata. The sequence goes on from OX940974.1 coordinate 95,271,594, forward strand.
GACGTTTTTCACGTTTGCGCATGCGCAGTCTCTACTACTGATCCGAATATGACAAAATCCATATGGGACCAACTAGGTCCCAACCCCAAACCACCATAAATATTTGAACCATCTGAAGAAACCTTTGACGATTCCGACAAGGTTCTAGGGGGCGTCCCTAAAAACTGAAAGCCTTCAAGAACCGTAGAAAAAAATCAGTCATGCAGCATGACTTAATGAGCGAATTTTCAAAGAAATATTCGAATTAATGGCTATGGTTTTGAATAAAGGAAAACTTCGGTCTAAAATTTGGTTTTCTATGTATATTCTCTTCGTATTTATTTTAATTTGTACGTTTTGTCCATCCTGATTCTACCGTTTGTTTATTACGTAATTGTACTAAGTGCTTATTTATTTGATCGCTGTGGGTAAATTCAAGGAGTTGTACTAATCGTTTGCCTCCCCCTTTTTTGCTTCGAACTCTCGTCTTCAATTAATACTTCTCACATTTTTCAATCTGACCACTCTAAGGGGGTGGGGGTAAGAGTTTAAAGATTATCCTAGTTTTGGGTAATTTTTGCGCACTTTAAATGCTCTAATTTAAGAACGGATTTAGATATCTAAAATCCGATTTCACTATCGTGTTCAGCGTGCAAAAACCTTTAAAATGAGGGGTCACTTGTTAGAAAATAACATTTTGGGGATTTTTGGGTAATTTTTGCGCACTTTAAATGCTCTAATTTGAGAACGGATCAAGATATCTAAAATCCGATTCCACCATCGTGTTCAGCGTGCAAAAACCTTTAAAATGAGGGGTCACTTGTTGGAAAATAACATTTTGGGGATTTTTGGGTAATTTTTGCGCACTTTAAATGCTCTAATTTGAGAACGGATCAAGATATCTAAAATCCGATTCCACCATCGTGTTCAGCGTGCAAAAACCTTTAAAATGAGGGGTCACTTGTTAGAAAATAACATTTTGGGGATTTTTAGGTAATTTTTGCGCACTTTAAATGCTCTAATTTGAGAACGGATCAAGATATCTAAAATCCGATTCCACCATCGTGTTCAGCGTGCAAAAACCTTTAAAATGAGGGGTCACTTGTTGGAAAATAACATTTTGGGGATTTTTGGGTAATTTTTGCGCACTTTAAATGCGCCAAAACCCTCCTTAGAGTAGGCCAATTTCGCCCATCTTCGAACTTAGCCTTTCGATTGCCAAGATAGATTTTTTGTGCAAATTTGAGCTGTTTATCTCAATTCTATCGAGAGTTATCGTCTGGAGTGACACATATATAAATAAATATATATATATATACATATAAAAAAGTGTTAAATTTCAGGAATCGTTTTAGAATGGTCTGAAACGGATTTCTATGAAGAAAATTTCCAAAAATTTATATTATTTAAATTTCGAAGCCATTGCAATAGCTTCATTTTCTTTGAAAATTCGCTAATGGAAAGAACCGCGCAAAAGCTGCAATGATATGGATTAGTAGCTATTTGTGCTGTAGTTAGATATTACATTCAATACATAATACAGCATCAAATAAAACTTTTATAAAATAAAAGTGGAGAAAAACTGTCCCATTGCCCATGATTGTTAATCGGAATTAATCTACGTTAATCTTCTTCAATTGAATTAAAATGAAAATAGGTCTCGAATGATTTTTTCTCTCTACATTCTATAGAGAGCATTTTTTGTGAATCAAGAATTGATGAATATTTCAATAAATGAGTAGGTACTTCTCATTTCTTTGGCGAATTTCTTCAGTTCCATATCCATACTTTCCGAGTCGATCTTCTTCCATTCAGTGCACTCCCACTCGTATATCCAGGATCGAATGACAAGGATGTAATCCCAGAGAACCTGGAGACAGCAATAATATATATTTTTTTGTCAGAGTTAATGTATGAGTGAATATTGTAACTGACTAGATCATGTTACCTTGATCAATTTTGTATCCTTCCGAGTTTGCTTGAGAACTTTGAATTCTGGGACCATTACTTCAAACAAACAAGCCTGCTCAGCCAGCTTTTCGCACATCTCTTCCAAATCGATTACTTCTTTATGCGCCTCATCAATTGACCAATATGGATTATCGCAATCCCAACTGGGAATCAGATCAATGTAGAATAATGAATGAATATAATTAAGTATATGCGTGTTAACAAAGTATATCGTCGTCGAATGCAATAAGACGGGTGTATGTGCCCTGGGGCTTACTTGAAGAAATCTTTCTGTTTGAATCTCGTTTTGAAAAGGTTCTGACGAACATCGAAGAAGTTGAGCCGCCTGCGAATGGTATTGGATTCTTCTTGCATGAGTGGTTGAGCCATAATTCGGACTTGGGTGGCGAGTCTCTTGAGGTTCAGCCATCTGTCCGGCATTTCCTGGTGGATAATAGAGCTATCAATGATCGCGAAACTAACCAACAACAATAAGATTTGTGTCAAGAATCTGCAGCATATTTTCATCTACAAAAATCATCAACATGGATCATCAACTGGTAACAGGGCGAATCTCTGAATATTGTGATTGAGTGCTCAAAAGATGAAGCCAGCAAGCTTTTTCAACTTACTCCAAGTAGAGAATACACTTGATCAGAGAGATCCAAGCCATAACTCTTCAGAAGCGTAATCACTTCTCTGATGGGATCGAACAAATTGTCCGTCTCATCTTGCCTTTGCTTGATGTGCAAGAGGTAACCCATGATATTCACCAGACCCTCATAGTCTCCTTTGATGAGCGGTTTATTAAGTTCAACCATAGCGTCTTCAACAAATTGGTCGAGTTCTTGCAACCTATCAATTGCAACATAAAATAATTTACCCGACCTACTTGTGTGATCCTAATTAGAATCTTAATAATGTTGAATGTCCTCAACGAATCCAACTTGTTTCACGTCATTTAAACTTATTGCCTACTTCATCTTAATCTTCCTCGTCGATCAAGATGAAGAAATAATATAATAGATGATCTTAACTAGATGATCTTAACAATCTTCAATCCTAACAAAAAATGTGTATTTTGAAATATGTGTATACATTTCATTCATACTTAGCTACAATGTCATCGATCAAATGTTGCTTATAAACCATAGCCCAGTGAGAGCAAATATTCAAGAGTTCCGATTTGAACACTCTCAAATCAATTCGTATCCAAGATGTAATCATCGTGTCATTTTCCATATCGGAAATTTCCTTGAACAAGTCGTCGTATGAATCAATCTGTAATTCATAATATTTTACAAGATTATGTAAGTTCGCAGTTCAAGGAATAATCGCGAGATAGCTTCGAGGAATATAATCACTAGATAGCTTCGGTCTCGAGGAGGCATTCTGTTTGCACAACACTTTTGTTAGCACCATGCGCACGTATTTTCAACGATAGTACTCCTTTTTATTTTTACACTTTTTATTGGAGGAGGTCGCGTTTGAATAAAAAATAAATTTAAACAAATTTAAAAAAAAAAGGTTTTCATTGAATAAATAATAACTTGCATGACTTGGCGAGTTGGGGGAGCTATGGGTCGGTACTTTTTTCTTTTTAATTTTTTTTTCTTTTAATGCCGTTGAAAAGCTGAGGTTCTACAGTATAGCTTCCTCACCTATGTAACATAATTAGTTGGTGGGTCCTTCGGTAGACAGATGGAGAATTGACGCGTATGGATTTGAAATTACAGGGGTGGACGCCGGCGCCGTTCCAGTCATCCCTACTTACGTGCATGAAACTGGAGTTCCCTTATTATGAGGATATGAGCCATTCTAATTTTTACAGATTAAATGACGTATTTTCGTGGTTCCTCCACAAAAAAATCCCGCATGTCTATGAGCCATGTATGAAGTAACTGATGAACAGATAATATATAAATAACGAACCATCTTTCGAAAGTCGTCTATGGTGGGAAGACGCGTTGGAAGCAATGGATTGCCATCTTCGTCATTCCTGCCTTCGAGTTCTAAATCTTCTGGTGTTAGGAGACGGCTATACTTCACAAATTGTGACAGATGTTCCAACTTGTTTTCCATCCACAAGTATGAATACTTGTAAAAAGGCTTCACAAAGTTCTCTGTCTGAAATAATTATGAAAGTCCTAGTAACCCAAGGAGCCCAACTGGCCCAATGCTGTGTTAATCGCATAGGGCCAGTTTACCTGTGTTAAGTATTTAAACAGCCGTTTGGGGTGAATTATTATTATTATTACCAGGTCAGCCCCGGTTAACGTATATTATAGGCGTTAATCAATTTTCATTTAGGGCTAGGAAGGCGTAAAAATGACGGATTCTCAGACGTTAAACGGATAATTTGCGGTTTAACCGATGCTCAAACATCAGCGGAATCTCGGTAGCACATCTGTGCTATTTCCTAGGTTTTTATGAATGATTATTATCATATCTTGCTACTTTGTGACCTCCCCCGTGGTTTTTGAATGGATAGTAGTTTGTAGATGAATAGGTGTGACTGTATTAATTATTTTTTACAGTTTGAATGGACGGTTCCCAATCTTGTCAGAAACCACAGATACATAGAATTTGTAGTGTCAGTGGAATGGGAGAGGACACAACACATAGTTATGACCCTCTGCTGCTCTAGTTGGCAACCCTAAACTAACTATTCTCCAAATCAGCAGTTATGAATTACCTGGAAATGGATAGGAACTTATAGATAATTACTAAAAGAAATTGGATCTTCACTGAATCGTAACTGACTTCAAAAAAAAGGAGGAGGTTCTCAATTCGACCTTTTTCAATGTTCCCTTTGTAGTGCATTGTAACCCTTTGTTTTTACACATTTTATTTCAAATTTGGCGCCTACTTCAAAAGTTTTGTTGTACTGGCTTTGAATAAATTATGTACGTTCGTTTAGCATAAAAATAATTCTTTACTTTTTCATTGTCGGTTTAAAAAAAAATTAAATTTGTTCTGTTTTGCAATAATAACCATAAACAAATTTAAAATGTATAGCATTTGTAAATTTCATCAACTTTTAAATCTTGCATGTCTCCATGTAAACCAAATAATGATTCTCCTATAGTGGTGTTGGGTAAATGAAAGAAATCTTAACTAATTGATAAATAGTAAGACATAAGACTCAAGCTAGGTACTCCAGTTTACCCAGTCAAGAACCAAGATTATCAAACACACTCACTTCCTCTATAGCCATTTTAGTTTTATCAATTAGTTCCAAATGCATCGCACTGATGTCTTCATGATTGATAACGTCGTCCTGTAATTATAATGTAGGTATACTAAAGTTATATCACATAAATATTATATCATTGATTAATAGTAAATAATTATGAAAGGAGAGTATGAAATAATTCAGACATGAGCTTCTTCCCGTTCATCAGTGTTTGTCTATTATAGCGATAAATAGTCATACTGATTTTCCACAGGATAATGATCCATTTATCTCATATATTCGTGAAAATTACTAGAACTCTTCAAAAATGTCTTACCATATATGACATGCATTGACGCTGGTAGGAAATTCTCGGTATGAGCAACGGCATGACATCGATGTCTCCCATAATCTTGGTCATTATCGACATGATGGAAGAACCATTTGAATCAAGGGTCATGGCTGGCTCGAACATAATGTCTGGCTCAACAAGCAGCATTTTCACTTCAAAAAGTGGGCCGTTTTTACTTTGTGGTTCCATTTGGTCAATCAGGAAGCTGAATCTGAATGATCAATTAATACCTCATTTTAAATATAATTGGCTATAAATAGGTTTAGGAATATAGTTTCTAGTCTCATATTACTTTGTCTTACGGTCTGAGCGTAAAGCTCCATTCAGAAACGCGGAGATGTGAAACTAGAGGCAACGGAATTTCTTCCCCCATTCCTCACATTTGCATTGCTTCCAAGTTAATTGAATGAGAAGTTTGAATGACAGGTAAGTGCTGAGTGATTAAGAATTCAAGGATTAATGTGAAATTTGCGGGTAATGGTGTACATGATTAGAGAAACTTGTTCTATATGTGAGCAATTTACAAACATAATAAGGGTATAACGAGCAAAATTCGAGGACGTGGTGGGTTGAGTGTTTTGTTAGAGGCATTTTGTCAAGAGGAATAACCCATGCAAATATTTATCATTTATATGGAATGCTCACGTGGTACAGCCCCAAGAGAGAGGGAGAAGATATTATATTCGGACATATAAATATAGCTTAGAAGATATATAAATTTAGGAAAGTGCGAATAGCTGGTAAATCAATACGAACGCTGCTCCTGTGGCGTGAAGGAGACCGTCGAATACCATGTCATCAATCATGTTCACGTATTTCTCCCAATTTTCTTTCTTCACTTGGCTGATGTTTTTGTACTTTTCCTCGCATGATGACGAACGGCTTTCTCCTTCTTTGGCACCGCAGTCCTTGTGGTTTTTGTCGCAACCGTCACGGTCATCAGTGGCTACAAAAAAAGGATGCATCGAAGTTATTAGGGTAAGCATGTGGTGGCCCTTTCTGCAGGCCAACTCTCCCTCATAGAATTTCACATTGATGCCCTTACTTGTTATGATGAACTTAGCATAATTATGACCACTATTTTGCTCAACGAAATTAACACACCCATGGGCTGTCTGGGATTTTGAGTAAAAATAATTATGTCAAGGGGGATCATGAGGGTCAGCCATTTCGTCTCTTTATCATCTAGTCAATTAATTCGGTTTATTATAAACAATTATAAAACTTCGTCAGGGCTTGGAAGGGGTTGGGTGAACAGCTTAGGTACATATCATTCTCGAGTGTAGTGCATTTGTGTTACACAACATGAATAGGCGATGCGGAAAAAATATTACTCTATAAAATATCGCTTTCAAATAATATTATTGCACTCGTGTTTTACAACGTGACATTGGCAGTTTGAAAAAATTCAAGTGAATGTAAAAATTGCTGGAACTTTTTTTTTCAACTTATTCACTTGGGCCGTTACAAATGATGAACTAACAAAGCAAAATCACGAGGAGTTAGATGCATTTTTTAATAAATGATTGACTAAATTAATAAAAATGTGAATATTTTTATATTTTAATGTTCACGTTCAACTCTTCGCTAAGCTGTACGTGTACACACAAATGTCTCTCTTGCTGTCGGTCGTCTTCATGAAGGAGAAAATGAAATTAGGAACCTCCTTCAACTTATCTTCTTATCACTATTTAGTAAGTCGAGGTGAATGTACAAGTTTTACGTAAATGTTAGTGTTGTGGAAGCCCTGTTAGCACCCTTCCCTACCTCTCAACAGACCAGAACCAGCCGTTTCTCGTTTCCCTTCTCCCTTGTTCATGCTAACATTTCTCCCACTCTCGACCCTAATTTTACATTCATTTTCAAAGTATTAACATTTTACTTTCCACTACCCTGGTCCTGTCCAGATCCCATTTCATCTGCAAACCCATTATTTTTCTATCTTGTACGAGCTCTATCATCCTCCGTGACTTGGCAGTGATTCAGCACTTTGGAAGCAGGGAAACATCAGAATCCACTAAAATGCCACAGGAGCCCCGAGGTACCTAATCTACGTCATCAAACCAAGGTAAGCTTCCTCGATTTCAACATTTTCAACTGCATTAGGTGTTCGTCAAGACTGACATAATTCAGTAATTTAGTGAGTCTGCTGAACCGCCCTATGGATAATACAAATTCCCATATTTTTTATTTGTTTCCGAACGTTAATGAGGCTCTTACTTAAGGGCCCCATACACCATACGATTAACTGCAGATATTGGACTGACCATCCAATTTGCGGGACTATATTATATGTATACATGTATGTCTGTACCATGCTACAAGCCGCAGTTTTGGGTAATTTGACTTAATTTTGAAAGTATACTCCTTAGGCCTCCAAAAGTGCTGTACAGTTTTGAGTAATTGTAACTGTAACTGTACAGTTTTGAGTAATTGTAGTCCAGACTCTAGCGACATTTGCGGGACTATATTATGTGTATGTATACATGACGGTACCATGCTACAAGCCGCAGTTTTTGGTAATTTGACTTGAAATTTTGGAAGTCTACTCCTTAGGCCTCCAAAATTGCTGTAATTTTGGTACCACCATGGGGCCAGGGAACGGCGACATCTGGCACCAGTGGTACCACCTGTCAGAAAAATGTGTTTGGTATAGTTTTTCATGTTTTCTAGCACGCTGAATCGAATGGAACAACTTTCAAAGCTCTATCGATCATCCTTAGAGTGGTTGATAAATATCTAGCAATAAACCATTACGAAAAATAGCTATTATTCAGGGTGGTACATCGGCAGAATTTGAGCCTATTTTCCAAATTTTGTGAGACACCTGGTCAGCGAACCCACTTTCTATGGTTGTTCTGCAAAAACGAACTACCACTTATATCCATAGTCCTTCACATCGAGTTGATTATTGAACGCTCACTTTGCTTCTAATTTCAATTTCTCTTGTAATAATTTGGGATAGCTTCCAATTAACAGTATTCATGGCTCTTCGTTATTTTTATAATTGAAGGCTTAGCCCCAACCTATGAATGCATGGTCGTTCGAGATTCATGCATACATCTGCAGCGTCTGTCTGGCTTCTTCATATCATCTGGTGACTTTAGTATCTTTATCAATCTCCGCCTTTTCCCACATCCCATTGAGGTAATGGCTTCAGTTCTTTCGTGAACTATTCATAGGTACAGTGTTTGCAGTTTTTTCCACTTGTATTGTACAAAAATCAATTTTTCTTCTTTGTTTTATTCTCTACTTTCCAAATCCTTCAAAAAATGAAGGGGGTAGAGAAACTGATTCCAGCAGTGAGTCAAAGAGGTCGCTGCTTGATGGTTATGAGAGGGGGGATCTCTATTTCCCGGCTCACACGGAAATTAGTGGAATTTCCTCGTTGGCAAGGTCATTCCAAGCTAGTCCTCTTTCTGAACATAGTTCTCATTGGATAGGGCAGTTCATCCTCAGTGAGGTAGGTACAACTCGAACGGAAGAGGCGAAACTTGAAAACCCGATTAGGAGGAAAAATCAGAATCTTTGTCGCTTGAGCTGGAAATTACAATGCAATGCGGTGCTAAGGTACAACCTAAATAACAGCAAATTAATAAAGAAAAACTAAACCTCAGCTACTGTGTGACAAGATTATTGTATGAAATGCGCCAAAATCAATACGCACTGCAGGTGGTAACAGCGCGTGCCTGCGACAAATGAACTGAAGATTGATTACAATAGCTGATGCGAACGGGTGGGGGAAGTTAGAACCCGTAAGTTCAAGATCTGACCTACCTGAGGGTTCGATCACTGGCTTGAAATGGTCAGAAAGTTTGCGCGAACACCCGACATATGAAAATTATAAAGTCCACGAAGTGGTCAGAGGGCCGGCCCGAACGCCAAAAGCGTAATGTTAACAGGCGGGTTCTAAACGTCGATTTGGTTTGCGCAAACAAACTTAATAGCTGACCAAACTAGGTAGGCCATTCATGGACGAATGTAGGTAGGTAACATGGGATAACCTCCGAGAAACTCTCAAATTACTTCAATATTATGTAAGGTAGATAGATAGGCTATGTGGTTCTCAAAAGCATGAAATCCTTCATATGAATATTGTCACACCAAATTCAGATTCTGATTTACGGTTTGCAATATGGTCTTACTATACCAGTCTTACTGCAGACGGAATATTACAGGAAACAACAAACCTCCGTTCAAATCTTCCGTAGGTTTTCCATAAATCTTCCGACTTGCCAAAATCTGCAACTTGGCTTTGTCCTTTTCACATTTTTGCGCTTTTCTCGCATTTCTTATTTCAATGGGGTGGATTGGCACTAAAGGCTCTTCTTTCAGTTGAGCTAAATATTTGCTCCATTCAGATGTCCACTGTTCATGAATTTTGCTGGAATATCGAAAGGAACGATCAGTCGAGTGTTATGTGGGAAAATACCTGCAATGCCTCAAGCGATTTCCCGTTAGCGCCGTACTCATCCAGAAACATTCATTTGTAAGCGAAGGTCGTCAATTCGAGTCAGTAGTTTTTCGATTTGGCCTTCCGTCAAGTGGCTTCACTTGCTTATTGAATGAGCTCGTTTGAACTCAGTTTCGACTCTTTCAGAACTTCCACCATATTCAAAGTAGGTTCCTCAGCTCGATCCCCCCCCCCCCCCATATCCTTCCTTCAAGTTGCCTCACATGCTCCCCAGTACTCCCGAAGACACTAAGGGCAAACCACTTAAGGCATTGCGTGGTATAGATAATGCCAGTTTTCCACCGTGCCAAAATGTGCTTAGAGGGAAGATAATTGATACATCACGTTGATGTGGAGCAATCTGAACATGCCTCATCATCCTTCAGAGAGTCCACAGGACTATCATGTATAGGTGGGAACTCATTGAAGGGATTTCTACATAAACTGGAAAAAGGGGCACTAGTTCCAGAAAACTTTGAAGACATTATACTGGAGGAAAACGATGAAGAAAACTACTGTGTATCTCATCTGTAATAAAGAGACTTTACTTTGTTCCCTAATTATAGCGGAGATGTACGTAACTGGATGGCCCAAAATATACGGAATGAAATCTAAATGCCTATTGCCAATTGTCATTTGTCTTGTTATTTTGTAATGCAAATTTGAATATGCTTTTATGAAATAAAATGTACATTGTTTTTACTGTCTATTCATCCGCCTATCCATATTCCCATAACATCTATCCATATTTCTAATCAACACTTCAGTTTGACACCTATAAAATTAGTTTGTTGGCTTCTTATGATGTATGTATGATACAAAAAAAAAGAATATAACTACCTATAATATTAAGTGCCTAACCGACTAAAAATAACAAACTCAAGAATAAATCAGTTCACAAATAAACAAAAAAGAAGGCAACAAGAAATTTCGATATATAAATTTGAAATAATTGTATATAATAGTCTGGATATCACACATAGTTAGGCATCTACAAAGGAAACTCGAACTACCTACTTTGAAGGGCAGACACAATTATTTTGATAAAAAATTTGGTATTTGACTAAGGAATGAAACAATACCTACGTAACTATTATCTTAATAGGTATTACGAATGTGGAGAAATGAGTCAGATTATGGTACTTCTTGAGAGGATGAAATTTGTCTTTGATACAAATGGGCTTTCAGATAAGGATATAATGTAGAATCGGAAAATTTGAGAGGCAAATGTGGTCAAATGAGTCAGATTTTGGTTCCTAAATTTAGAATTTGTCTTCATTACCATCCTGACCTACTTCAGCCGGCAGGAATGCATGTCAGTTTGGGATTTATTGTAAAATCATTCCTCCTTTTTATTCCCATTTGAACAAGCGCCGTTTTCCGTACAAAGTTACACTAAGTGGTAATTTGTTGAGATGTGGAACAACCAACAAGCCCATATAAAATATTAATAAAAGTAGTAATAAAAATGAAGAATCATACAGGCAATCAAAAATATGTTAGACTTCTCTGAAAGTTTGCCCGGTACATGGTATTTGGAAACTCGTCGGGGAGTATTCTAAAACGAAACTTGCGATTCAATAATACAAATGATAATATATGGAGAATTTGGATATGAACGCACAATGCGATGTCCCTCGGTTGATCATTAGGTATTTTTTCAAAGTTCACTTCATCTTCGCTCTCTGTCTCACTATCATTTGGTGCAAAACAGAACCAGCCCTCTCCACTTTGCTGTGAACAGATCATTAAGGGTAAATGTCACGACGTTTTAGTGAGAATCTGTGATAAGAGATGGCAGCACCATCGGGGCAAAATTTCGTCTACTACTCATTCGAGAATGGAGCGAGGTATTTCAATTCGGAAAACGGATTTCTCATCAACATTCATGTAGAATTCCGGGTAAATGGTTCAAAAAGTGTGCAAATTTTTTTGCTCACTGTTCCAAAAAAAAATTCTTGAAATTTTGAATATTTTCAAAAATTGGCTTAACAGGCACTTGCATTGGACTGCAGATAATACAAATCCGTTTCCAGGCTAACATTACGTACCACTTATCATAATTTTATTACCTATAGATAGTATCATAATTCGTATTATAGAAGCTGGTTTACGGCCTACTTTCCTACTCGACGGTTTATTGAACAGGGGGCAAAAAGTATTCACTTTCCAAACCATCTGGTTTACTTGAAATAATTCGAAATGTAAAAAACGCAACTACGACGGTTGCTATCCGATATCTTAAAATTTAGTAGGTACCTACTCGGTTTTGTATTTTTTAAAGGCTAGTCTTAGGAGAAATTGGTGACTAGTATATGAGGCTACCTAACTTTCAAAGATGTTCAGAATTTAAACAGATGTCTTACGGATATTGGCACCAACGCAACGTGCAACTAATGACTAGGTACCAGGTAATTTTCCAACAACCAACACTACCTTCATCCCTTAGTTTGTAAACATCGGGCAAAAACGTACACGCTTTGAATCAACTAGTTCAAGTGTAAGAACAATGTTCAGGGTCACTTTTCAGTAATGTCCAAACTTCCAACATATTAGCTATACGTTTTCGGAACGGTTGACAAACTTCCTGTACAAATTTGCATTCAATTCATTCAATGTCAGGACAGGAAAGTAGAAATATGGGAAGGTCTGAGATGAGCAAGAATCTCTATCCCCACCCACAGCCAGAAGCTCCCGATCATGATCCTTGTCCTCAAGATCCTGGAAACGAGAATCCGACAGCTGCAGTCAATTTAGAAAAATTCTGAAATCGGATTTGTTTTCTTAAGAGTCCAGTGCAAGCCACTTTTTGAAAATTTCAAAATTTGAACAAGAAAATGCACACGTGAGCAAAAAATTGTGCTCACATTTTGAACCAATTATCCGGAATTCTACGTGAATGTTGAGAAATCCATTTTCCGAATGGAAATATCTCGCTCCGTTCTCAAATGAGAAGTAGAATAAAATTGATTCGTTTTGGTGCTGCCACGTGGTGGTGGATTTTGTAACTAAACTCGCTGCATTTAGCCTTTATCAGTCCTGTATAATTTGATAAAAAATTGCCTCCATAAATTACTGTATTGATTATGATCTTAGTGTATACACCCTGGGATGGTGAAACAAATATAATAAAATACCTATGTGACTCAATTTATAAGCATACTGATTGTCAGCAGTTGATGTACCATGCAAGGATATCATTGTTTTGAAAGATTACTACATGTACCTATGATTATGAAGATCCAATTTGACTGATTACTTACATGGGCTTCTTCATCTAAACTGCTATCTGGTGGAGGATGAACAATTATTTCAGCGACAAAATATATGAATGCATTAAAAATGCAGATGTGATCAAATATAAAGATGGGTTCAATCGATGCACTGAATGAATAATAACCTGATATTGAAATAGACTTACCATACTTATTCAGTTGACATGACTTGCATTTGCGTGCTGGCGTCTTTTTACGCCGGGGTTCTTCTGTCGAACGAGTTTTTCTCTTAGGATAGTTGATACACGGATCTGAAGATGCATAAAAAAAGTCTGCATAAATGGAAATTATATACTTACTAAAGTCTGGTGATATAGACATCCCCACACTTCATCCAGCTGCAATCTAAAAGTAACCACACTGAGCGGCTCTTCAAGAATCGGAAATTCGGCCATATCAACTAATTTTGGAATTGAAAACTTCACATAAAATTTGCATTAAATTAAGTGAACCTTTGAAATTCGAGTTAACGGCGGCGCTTCGAATTCGGATTGATTTTTTATGGCATGAACAATTTTTTATTTTATATTTGGATGCCACGTACACGTAAAGCAATTGAGGTTCAACAATAAAGTCGTCGTCTGATGGAGGGAATCGAAGCTCTATGGCACATCCATTATATTATAACACAGATAAGTATTTATAAGACTGGGCAGCACTAATCACCTGTTGATCGGCGTTCATCTTCATCACTTTGTTCTTCATTCAATTCAGGCGATCGCTCCGGTTCGTGAAGTTCGACTACAGGCAGCTCCCCGTCATCTCTTGAGCTTTTATCATCCTCCTTGAAAACAATTCCAATAACATAGTTATAGAATCGTCACAATCGTAGAATAGTATAATTGATGAAATTCTAGCGACCTGTCAATTTAACGAACTGATTGGCAACATCATCAAAAAACTAAGTTTTTCTACCTTCATTTCGCTATCATCGTCTTCCAATTCCCCATTACTCTCTTGAGCATCTGATTGCTCCGAATTCTCATTTTCAGCCTTCTCGCTTCCCTCTGCAGTGTCTTTCAAGGGTTCTTCAGTCTCCTCGTTTAAAGAAATGTTTAAAATTCATTGAATTCAATAAGCAAAACCCGAGGTACTATATTATGCAATGATATACATGATAAATTCCAACACAGATTGCTTAATTATTTGTGAAAACTCGTACTTTCGTTAAAATTTCATTATCATTAAAATGATACCTCAGTGAAGTTTGGATCCGAATTCTTGAAAGGAATGTTGTGCAGGAGATGATAATTCATGTCAATCAGATTATATAGCGACTGACCTGCTTTTATGATTGCCAGGAATCTGAAAAAATCGGAATTCCTTCATGGTTATTTACTGATTTGGAATTGGTAGTAAGGGATGGTTTCAGCTAATTCAATTACTCAGACATTCCCTATCTTTGGGATTCGACATTATGTTATAACATAATTTGGTAGTCCAAGGCTTTATTAATTGCGTCTATGTTCAAGTACCCCCACAGTGTGAAACAATAGAAAATTTTCCTACGCGCAACCGCATTTCATGTCACGTGCCCGAAAAAGTCCTCATCACAGTTTCACCTGTGCAGTGATTCGAGATTTGCGCGCTCAAAAAATCGATACGAAATACTTGTGATTCAGTCGACGCTACTTGCATGCTTCTGTGATGGTAACTCGAGATTCGCATGAGAAAGAAATGGTTGCTCAAACTTTGTAATATAAGTACAAAGAGCCCCTATGGGCCCTATATGGACGCGAAGGCTACAAACTTCATAAACTTCAGTCAACAGGGAGGGTCGAAAGGGGGGGGAGGGGGGGGATATTTTAAAACCTTTCGTTCATAACAATAGCTTAAAGTTTTTACCTGTAAAACACCATCAACCTGAGTGTCAATCAAACGGTATAACTCAATTTTCATTAAACGTAAGTAGTATCTTGTATTCAGCCATGGTGCAAGAAATTGAGTTTCCTGTTCTGAAATATTTTTTGTGAAAAAACCATTCCAAGGATACTTGGTAGAGGTCGACTGTATAAGTAGAGTCCCACGTGACGTTCAGTACCACGATTAAAAATAGTCTACAGTAGTAACTAACTTCCATGGCTCAGGATTCCATGCATGGACTTTTCAGAGAGCCAGTTCTGTTACTACCCTCTACATTTAGACCAATGTACTGGGTTTCAAGGATAACACGTTATGCATGCGCGGACTAGATACTCATGATTCCAGGAGTTGAATAATGATGAATTTTGCATGGGACCAACTGAAAACCGTTGCAGAAGATAGCAGAGTTTAAAATGTGTGTTTTTATCTCATTTTATTTCAACGATTATGAACGGCTGTGAATTGAACTAACCTTTGGCGGATTTCCTGGTGGTCTAAATAGACAAGCAGTTCTCCTTTCTTTCCCTTTGCCCGATTGTAAAGGGGGAAATAATTCCACTGGTTAGCAAGTTGATGTATGTTTTGCAAATTATCCTGTGCTCGGTTCATTCTATCAGTAAGATGCCACACTATATCATGCAGTTCCTTGATTTGGTTCCAATTATCTACGCAGAGGAATGAATCATTGCAAAAATGAAAACCAATTCACAGCTCACATTGATAAATAACCAGGCTAGAAGGTAAGCAAATGTTTTTTAAATTTTACAAATGCTACCGTAATTTCTGGTGTAGAGATGGCCGTACAATACCTCCATGTTCTTCATAATAGCTTGGATAAAATTTTGGCGGCAGGTCGCAGAGGCCGCCCATTGCGGCCCGACTGGCTGTTCATGTTGGCCTGATAGGCCGATCATGAGAATATACTACTGAGCATGGAAATATCATATAAAGTATATTATATACTATAATATATCATATAAATCTCACTTTCTGACACCACACCAACGTCATTTAGCTAGTAAACATAGAAAATGTTGGACACATTGACATAATTTTTGCTGTCAATTGGCCAAATCAGAAGCGATCAAGCTCAAAATCCAGACAACAAGATCTAGACATCCTAACGGACATTTTGGTACCAACTGCACCAGTTTTAATCGATTTTTACAACAGTCATCCTTGAAAATCTAAAAATTAAAAAACCCGTCATAACTACCTTATTTTTCCATCTAGAAAGCTCGTTATCCTATCAAATTGAAGAGTTCGCCGAGCTGAACAAAACAAAAAACAAAAAAGACCGCAGTTTGAAGGAAGTTATGACCATTCGATTTTCCAACATAGGTACATACGTAGGGAGCGACATCAAGCAATGAGAGTGAGAGTGATGGAGGAGAAGGTGATGGATCTCTAGCGCCTCTGGTTAACACAGCAAAAGCCAGTGAGGTTTCTACCACTGAGACGTTAGAGGGTTTTGCCCAGTGGTTGTCACTCTGGTAGGTTATTACCTTACCGGTTCCACCAGTCTGGGATATTTTAGGTAAAATATAAGGAGGCGTGAGAGGAGAGAGAGAGAGAGAGAGAGAGAGAGAGATTGTGCAATGTAAACAAGAAGGTATGAATGCTGAGGGCGCAGAGTTACAAGGGTGCCGCAGGCAAAACAGAAAGACAGAGGACAGCTGAGGGCGCAGGTTGACAATGCTGAAGGTGGCGGACGTACAACTAGGTGACAATTTCAATGTAACCTTAAATGTAGGGTGTCGATGGTCGGAGGCCGAGGCGAAGAGAAGATCGAGGTGAGGCGGTGTCGAGTGCGGCCGTGAGATGTGTCCTACAGAAGGGAATATGGACACGATCTGTAGGAGACAATCACAAGGCCCTGCCGTGATGCAGCTGAGTGGGGCAATAGGCTGGGGCCGCCAGGAACGTCGCATGGTTCCGTGGCTCGTGTTTTCCGGGCTTGTGTGCCTTCCTGGTGGCAGAAACGCGGGATATCCCTGGAGTGGGCAGTCGTGGCGAAGGGGGCAGTCATGGTGGGGGGGGGGGGGGGTGGGGGGGTTGTGGTGGAGGAGGCATCCCCGGGTCGAGGGTGATGTAATGGTCGTATACCCCGATGGCCTTCGCGATATAGTAGTCACGGATGATGGCCCACTGGGGTACGTTCCACTGCCGAGGCCGGGGAGGTAGTCCGGTGATCCACGGAGGGGTGTATCATGGGGGCGGTGAAGGTGGCCCGGGCGAGTGGTGGAGCGGTGAGAGGGGTGCAGGGACCCAGACGTAGCGGAGGATTGTGGTGACGTCAGGGTCGGGAGAGAGCGAGCGTGGAGAGCGTGACATCGCGGAGAGTTTTTGCATGAGGGAGAGCTACTGAGAGAGTGTTGATCACAACGGGTGTGGTGGTTGAGGTGGGTCGGCCAGAACGTAGGTGGGCTTACAACGGGCGAGCGGAGCAGTGTAGGGTTTCCTGTCAATTAACAGGGTGGCGGTTGTTTGTGCGGTGTGAATGACTTGAAAGGGCCTGGTGTAGAAAGGTTGTAGCGTTTTATGTAGGCCGGGCTCTTTCAGGTACATATGGGTAGCGCTATAAAAGTGTTTGGGGTAAGCGGTGTCGGTAACGGGAGTTTGTTGGCGGAGGGGTGCCCTGTTGATTGACGGGTTGGGGAGAAATATGTCGGCGGGTAGTCTCAAAGGAGAAGAGAAGGTCTACTCGGCCGGGCTAATCCTGTCTGACGGTCTGGCCGACATGGGAAGGCTGAGAAGGATATAGGGTAGCGCCTTTGTCCAGGAGTTGTAATTGGAAGAGGTGGCGATAGCCTGTTTCAATACTGAGTGCCAGCGCTCCAATTTCCTGTTTGGTTGAGGGTGGTATGCCGTCGTTTGGCATTTTTGATACCGAGGGAGCGGAGGAGAGAGGTGAAGTGGGCGGACTCGAACTGCCTGCCCTGATCGACCTTGAGGCTCTCAGGCACCCGTACCTCGCGATCCAATTGGTGATGCAAGCCGAGGCGATGGTGTCCGTGGATATGTGGGCAAAGGCAATGCATTCCACCAAATTTGTCACGTGGTCGATGATGGTCAGGCAGTATCATTTTCCCTCGGAGGGGAAAAGGGGCCCGGCGATGTCTGGGTGGAGGTGCTCAAAGGGTAGGGTGTCGTCGATGTGTTGGGGAGTGACGTGGGGGTGTGCCGAGACGTTGTATTGTTGGCACTTTTGGTACCCGAGCACCCAATTGCGAATGCTGGTATTCTTGTGGGGCCAGAAGTACCGTGATTCGATAAGTCCCGGATGCCAGGGTGTTGGAGGGCGTGATAATGCTCGAACAGCTGCCACTGTGGGTGGGTGGGGCATACGGGTGAGGGGTGTCAGCCGTGACGTCACACCACAAACCATGGGGCTGCAGCTGCTTGAGCTTATCAGCGGCGAAAAGGTTGGCGAGGGCGGGGTCGGTTGCGGGGAGCTGACGTGCTCCGATGTATTGGGCCAAAGGAAATGGCAACAGTTCTGCCACCAGCGCGGGAGAGAGCGGATGCCACGCAGTTGTCTGCCCCCGGCCTATAGCGCTTGTCAGTCGTAAATTGCGCTATAAACTCGAGTTGCCGGAGGCGACGGGGCGAGGCAGGTTTACGGCTCTGAAGGAGAGCGTGGGTAAGGGGTTTGTGGTCGGTTGAGACAGAGAACTGCTGGCCCTCCACGAAGTCGCTAAAGTGTTTGATGGCTTTGTGGATGGCGAGGAGTTCTCTGTCGAACGTTGAGTAATTCTGTTGGGTGGGTGAGAGCATGCGGGAAAAGAACCCAAGAGATTGGGGGGAGGCGCCGGTGTGTTTGTGAAGAACCTCTCCGATAGCCCAATTGGAGGCTTCAGTGGTGATAGAGAGCAAGGAGAGTTTGCAAGGTCCTGTTTACAGGCAGGGAAGGTGGCGGCGAGGGTGGGGGTCCAGGTGATGGGGCGGTTGTCGTTTTTCTTCGCTGGTTTAGGGATGGCGTCGACGAGGGGTCGTTGGTGGTGGGCGGCATGGCGGATATGGCGACGATAAAAGGTCAACATTCTGAGGAATCGGCGGAGCTCAGTTATGGTGCGGGGTTGAGGAAACTGGCGGAGGGAGTCGACTTTATCGGGGAGCGGTGTGATGCCGGCGGAGGTGACAATGTGGCGGAGGCAGCAAGTGGTAGGCTGGGTGATAACACTTTTGTCCTTGTTAATGGTTAACCCCTCCGCTTGAAAGATGTGGAGTATTTGCTGCAGGTGGTGGTAGTGTTCGTCGAGGGTCTTGGAAGCGACCAGGACATCGTCAAGGATTCAGAAAACAAATGGGAGGCCGCGGAGGATCTGGTCCATGTAACGCTGACAAGTTTGGGCAGAGTTACGGAGGCCGAAGCCCTGGTGATGTCAAGGGTGCTAAAGACCGTGGCCCCGTGAAGGTAGGAGGAGAATTTGTGTAAGTGGGGGACATTGTAGAGGTCCGGGGTGGTACGGGATTTGAGGCGTCGGTAGTCCCCACAGGGGTGTATGTCTCCACTGGGTTTCTCATCAATGTGAAGGGGTGAGGCCCAGGGGGAGTTGGAACGGCGGATGATCTTCTTGGCGATGAGGAGGTCGAAATGACACTTCGCCTGCATGAGTTGGAGGAGATGGAGTCGGCGGGCTTTGGTGGTGATGGGTGGTCCTTTCGTCTCTGTGTAACGTTGGACGGTTGAGAGGTGGGAGGAAGGTCGAGGCTGCAGATTGTAGTCCCGGAGAAGGGCGGCGAAGCGGTGGGGGACGGGCACAAGGTCGAGAGTGTTGATAAACCCCAGGAGGGGTGCTTGACCTCCATCTGGAGGCCGAAATAAGGGAGGAAGTCGGCCCCCCGAATGGGCTTCTCGACGTCCGTGACAGTGAACGTCCATTCATATATGTTGCCGTGGAGATGGAGCGGTTGAGCAGTGGGTGCCATAGGAAGGGATGGTGGTTCCATTCGTTGTGTGAAGAAGCTGGTGGGGAGCGCCGCACCTGTGTCTACGAGGAAGGGCAAGTTAGTCCTCATGCAGCAAACAAAAAGGCGGCGATGAATAGGGGCGGAGTGGTGGACTGTGGCTGAAGTGGTGGTGGTGGCAGGTGGCAGAGGTCGGGCTTTCCGGAGGACATCGGTGTAGGAGAGGAGCGGCGTAGGGGAAGCATTCTGGAAGGTCACAGCGTAGGGTGGGGTGGGTGCCGGTGTGGCACCAGGGGGAGGGTGGAGTTGGCAAAAGAGGCGTGACAGAGGCTGACGCATGCGGGGGGGGGGGGGGGTCTTGTCCACCCCCCACACAGAGGAAGAAGAGGAGGGGACCACCGGATTTGCTGGTGGGCATCGGCGTTTCCCAGTGTGGGGGGGGGGGGGATTGTAGGGCACGCGACATTTGCCTGCCTGTTCCCTGAAGTTAACATGATAGAAGCAGCGGTTGGAATGATCGGCAGGGAGGTACTGCCGAGGAGAGGGTTGGGCCTGTGGCTGACGAGATGGCAGAGGGAGAGTGTGGTGGCGACGGTCCATGGAGGGGGGGGGGGTCGACGCCTGTCGGGGGTCGCTGAGCGAGAGGGAAATTGGCGGAGTGGGAGTGATTGTATCATCCAAGCGAAGGAGGCCGTCAGCGAGGGCGTCGAGATGAGCAGCCTGGGCGAGTTGAATTTGAGGAGGTACGGGTGATGTCCGATGTGAGTACATCTTGAAGCTGGTGGCGTAAGCGGCAGAAGAGGTGGGAAGGCTTCAAATCTCTGATCTGCTAGGGTTGGGGGAGGGAAGAAATGCGAGCCAATTTCGAGGGTTTATAAAGGGCGATGAGGTGGCTGCGGAGGTCATCGTAAGCAGAGGGGGAGTCGAGCAAGATATCCGCCGTCTGGAGGAGGATATCGTAGGGGAGGAGAGCGATGATTTTGGAATATCGAGTTTTCTGGCTGTGGAGAAGGTGGTGTCAATTTGGAAGAACCAAAGGGTGGGGTCATGAGAGTAGAAGTGGGGCAATGTGAGAGGAATCGCAGAAGTGGCGGTCATGAGCAGAGGGGGCAAGTCGGTGGCGGAGGTGGAGGGCAACGAGACTGGGGCTTGAAGGGTGGGGGGCTCCATCGTGTGTTTGTGTCGGGTTCACCACTGTGGTGGTTTGAAAGAGTATGAGGCAGCGGTGAGGTGTGGAAATGAGAGTGAGAGTGATGGAGGAGAAGGTGATCGATCCAGCGCCTCTCCCCCCCGAAAGTTCGTCACCTTGTCGTGGTGGGGGGGCCTGAGCCTGGGCTGCGGCTCTTCGCTGCTTGCAGTGGGATCCGTTGCACTGGCCACTAAGAACGAACATGAGGAGTAACAACCTCACTAAAAAACCAAGGACCACCTGGCCAAGTGACAGTACCTTGTAAGGCCCCCTGTCCCAGGGTTACGCGGAACAAATGGCAGCAGGAGCGGGAGGGCCCTGCTGCCAGAACCCCAGCATCCATGGACCCGGAATGGTGAAGAAGCATTGAGCTGCCGCCCAGGCGGGCAACGGGGGCCACCCTCCCGTGGTCATCACCAACCGTCCTGAGGGGCCCCAGCCTGGCAAGCACCCTGCTCGGTACCCAGGGGGTCGGAGCCCTGGGAGCCCCGAACGCTTTAGCAAGTAGGGGCCTTGAGTCCCCTCCCATGAGTTGAGTATCTTCCTCTGTAAGTGGAGGGGGCATAGCCTCTCAAGGAAACCCCTTGAGAGGTGAGCCGAGCAGGGGCAGGGATGAAATCTACCATAATGCCTGACAAAAACCCCAAAACCCAACCCCCAGGAGGGAACGCTGGAAGCAGCATACCAGTAGCACCACCAAAGGACGAGGGAAGTAGAGAAATGAGTATGGACTCTGACAGACGACTCTCATCATCAAGCATTCCCAAAGGGTCACAAGGCCCGGCCTTTGCAGGTAAGACACTGATCAGGTCACCTGTGGACAAGAGTAGCAACCCAGAGTCAGGCTCCAAATCGGCACCAAGCCCTCTCATGACAGCTGCGCCACCGCCCCTTCTACAGTTCAACGCACCAGCCTTGAACACAGCCAGGAATGCCAGCACCCCAAAAAAGGCCCAATCAAACCCCAAAAAAGAGGCAGAGGGCAAGCCCGACAAGCGATAACCAGCCTGACGACTTCAATCTCGCTAAGCAACAAATGAGAGAGATCCGCAACCAGATGAGTGAGCTAACAAGCTATATACACTCTGCTGAAAGCAAAATCAACAAGCAGCAGGCAGCTTTCTTGCAGCAAAGGCTTGAGGCAATTATATGCGGCGCCGAAGAGATTGCCCTGCACAATGCCTTCCTGGCCGGCCGACTGGAGGACTTCCTCGAGGAGCGGGAACCAACTTCCAACAGACAGCTGGTAGGGGATATAACCAGGGAGCCCCAGAAGGTGGTCCCAAGGACATCCCCGATTCTGCGGGCAGTCACCCAAGTCCAGGAGGACATGAGGTGACTCCCCGCAGCTAGAAGGGCCCTGCATCAGGACCGCACCATAGAGTCCGCCCAACCTCATGAAGGAGATCAGCGCATGGATGCCTCACAGCACATCACCTATGCCCAGGCAGCCGCAACTAGCCCCCTACCCGCTAGCCAACCCAGACACGAGCAGCCTTCAAGAAGGGAGCGAGGGCGCCAAAAAGCCCTCAACGCAGGGCTGGCCTCATCTGCAGCAGGCACCCCAGTTGCCCCAACACCATCAAGCAAGGCAAAGCCCAGACCATTGTCCGTCACAGATGATGAAGTAAGGGACTGGGCAACGCAGGATGACAACCTCCTGCTGATGGACCTCCCTGAACAGCACACCCCAAAAGACTTCCTGGCAAAGGTCAAGACATGTCTGGACCCCAAGAAAAATCAGATAGCTATCAGTAACATTAGGACCACGGCAAAAGGCAGGGTGGTGGTCCGTGCAGGTTCTAAAGCGGACAAGGAAAAAATAATGAAGCTGGAATCATTTGCCTCTGCGGGAATCCAGCTGAAATCATGCCCCAAGAGGAACCCCCGCCTACTGCTGCTGAGGGTTCCAACGGAGATCTCGAGCAAAGACCTGGCGGAGCAGCTCCTGGCAAAGAACGCCTGGGGACCAGAGTGGACCAAGGATGCCTTGACCCCGCTCTGTATCATAAGGTACGGCCCCTCGAGAGAGAGGGGGCCCCCTATTTCTCTTGGGTGGTGGACATGAGCCCACAATTTTGGAAGCGTGCGCTGGCCGAGGGGAAGGTTCTATTGGACTATCAAGTCAGAGACTTCTTGGAAGTCACCAGGTGTTTTAAATGCCAAGCATACGGCCACACAGCAAGGGCGTGGGAAGCCAAGGACCAGACGTGCGGGAAATGCTAAGGCAACCACGACACGAGAGAGTGCAGCTTCACAGCCAGGGAATGCGTAAACTGCAAAAGAGCGGGCCTGGAGCATAAGCAGGCGGTGGCAACAGCTGGCTGCACGGCCCATCGGAGGGCTTACATAGAGCTGAGGGCCAGCATCGACTATGTACCGGAAGCTTAGGGTCGGCCAGCTCAACCTCCATGGCTCGAAAGCCGTGCAGGATGAGCTACGGGTGGTAGCACATACCCAAAAGTACGACGTCCTCCTGATACAAGAGCCATGGAAGAAGGGCATCAGTAAGGGAATGGGGCTCGCTGCCCGTGCTATTTACGGAAGCCCGGCAGTGAGTTCAGCCATCTATGTCGTAAACCAATCGATTAAAGCAATGAAGCTCCCCGAAACTACAGACGACATAGCGTGTGCAAAAATCGGGCACGGGGAAGACGAGATGATAATCGTCTCCGTTTACTTCCGCCGAAGCTGCGATATAGATAGCTACATTGACCAGTTGTTAGCGATCGTCGCCAAGTACGCTGGAGAGCATATTTTCTTAGGAGGCAATGTGAATGCCCACAACCCTGCCTGGGGAGACCGCGCACTCGACGAGCAGGGCCAGAAAGTACTGGAGTTCTTGGTCAGATTCGACCTCATGCTTCTCAACTCGGAGGACTCACCCATCACGTTCCTGGGCCCCCAAGGCTCATCAGCCATAGACATTGCAGCGATGTCCCCTGCACTGGTGGCCAAATGTCAGAGATGGAGAATCGACATGGAGGCGATGCAGAGCGATCACGCACTGATAACTGTGGATATCGGGGGACAGGCCCAGAGGGAAGGCCACAGAGTACGCACGGACACCATCCCGGATGCTCAATTAAGAACCTTTGTGGCAGGCGAGTTGGCTGGCAACACCCCACTACTTCTGTGGCCTGCACAGACAGCTACAGAAATAGACGAAAAGGTCGCGGTGATAGCAACAATATTGAGCCACGGCGTGAGCAATCTGGTGAGGATTGCACCAAAAAAGCCAAAGTTCTCCTGGTGGACGGACCAGCTCGGTGAGCTCAAAAGGGAGGCCAAGGCTCTTCCAGCGGGCCAGGGATCCAGCCTCAAGGGAGGCCCTTCGGCGGCCGTATTACGAGGCCAAACGTGCCTTCCAGAAGGCCCTGAGAAGGAGCAAGACCGAGACCTGGCGGAGGTTCGTCGAAGAGGAAGACGAAGTAAACCAGTGGGGCCTCCACACCAAGATTATAAGGGACAAAATCACGCCGCGACCTACTATCACTCCGTTTGTGGATGGTGAGGAGGAATTTAGGAAGATCGAAGCAGCCCTGCTGAGTACTGCGTTTCCAAGGGACACCCCCAACCATGACACAGCCATCCACAGCCAGATCAGAGCCACGGCCGCCCACGGCCCACCAAGGGAGGAGAAGGAACTCTGGACACCCGGGGAGCTACGGGATGCTGTCACGGCCTTGCGAGCGGGTAGTGCCCCAGGCCCGGATGGTGTGGAGGTAGGGACCCTCCAACGGTCTTTCGAAGTCGCACAGCCCTACATCTTGCAGTTGATGGCTGACTGCCTTCAGACTGGCTACTTCCCTCGCACCTGGAAGATGGTAGCGATCTGCGTATTCCTGAAGCCGGGAAGGCCGGCCGAGGACCCAGCCTCTTACAGATTGATCTCCTTGCTCCCAGTCCTGGGGAAGGTCCTGGAAAAAATGTACCTTAATAGGATACAGATAAGCGAGACGTACCAGCCCCACACCTGCCAGTTCGGCAGTGTAAATGAACGATCCACCATTGACGCTCTGGTGGTCCTAAGAGACATGGTGCTGAGCACAAGAGACAAGTATGCCTTCGTCCTCCTGTTCGACATTGCAAAGGCGTTTGATTGGATGTGTTGGCCGGCAGTAGTGGTGGCGCTGCGAGAGGCCCGCTTCCCCCCCAGGGATGCTGGCCCTCATAACAAGCTTCCTGGCGGACCGGGAGGTGACGCTGAAGTCGTATGGGGCCGACTGCACACGGAGGGTTGAAATGGGCTGCCCTCAGGGATCGGTCTCTGGGCTGTATCTGTGGGGCGTCCTCTTTAGCGGCTTACTGGTTAGGCTTAGCACGGCAGGCCACAGACCCTTTGCCTACGTCGACGACCTGGCCGTCGTCATCACCGGCGACACAAAGGCGGAGATCGAGAGGGCTGGCACCCCAGTTGTCTCCCTCATTACAGGATGGTGCACGGAGGTGAGGCTGGAGCTCGCAAATAGCAAGACAGTGATGTGCCAGTTGAAAGGCACCCTCAATATAAGAAGTCCCCCGGTCATTCACCTGGCCGGGCAGACGATAAATCATAATACCAACCCGAAATATCTAGGAGTGCTGTTGACCAAGGACTTCAACCCTGCGCAGCACATCAGCGAAGCCTCTAGCCACGCACTTGCCAAATTCGGCAGAAACAAAGCTCTTTCTGCAGTGACCTGGGGCATAGGATTCAGAAGTCGCGCAATGCTCTACCGAACTCTGTTCGAGACGTCCCTCCTGTATGCGTGCCCGGCGTGGACTCTTAAAGCCAAGAGCATGCACTGGAAGTCCCTCGAAAAGACCCAACGAAGCGCTCTGCTCATGACAACCCAGGCCTACCGCACCACATCCACTGATGCACTGCAGGTGCTAGCAGCACAGATCCCGATTGACCTCCGAGCAAGAGGTATCGCAGCAGCATGGGAAGTAGGACAAGGAAAGCCTTGCCAGATTCCCAACTGCACATCCCAAGAAAGCATCGAGGAGTGGATCATGCGCGAGTGGCAGTCCACGTGGGACAGGTCGCAAAAAGGGAGGCATACCTACAACATATGGCCAAGCGTTACAGCCCGCATGCAGAGCAGATACGAAGAGGTTGACCATTACCTGGTGCCAGCATTTACAGGACATGACGACTTTGCCGCTAAGCTGGCAGCATTCAATCTGAAGCCATCCTCC
This sequence comes from Leptopterna dolabrata, assembly GCA_954871275.1. Lineage (NCBI taxonomy): Eukaryota > Metazoa > Arthropoda > Insecta > Hemiptera > Miridae > Leptopterna > Leptopterna dolabrata. Next base: position 95,297,925 of record OX940974.1, read on the forward strand.
CAATGTGTGTGCGGGGCGGACGAGACGGTGGACCACGTCGTTATGGAGTGCGCCCAATACCAGCATTATCGAAGGCGATGGCAAGCAGTCATACTCGAGGGGGACCCACCAGGCAGCCTGTGGGAGCTATGCGTGAGGGACCAGCAGAATTTCGCAGCCACAAAGAAGATGGTCCACGCCGTGATGGAGAAAAAGAGATGACCTGTAACGCGCAGAGAGCCCCAATCTCCGCAAGCGCAACTGTGATACTAGGTTTAAGTAGACAATATTAGCCAAGGGAGGAATACCTATTTATCAAAGTACTCCCCAGCAGCCCTGTGATATTAGGTTAGGAATATATGTTTAAGTATATGTGTCCTTTTGTGTTTTGTGATGACTGTGTGATGAATGTGTGTACGAATGAGGGGACAGATGGAGTGGACGGGGGCCTGCTGGCCTCGGGGAGGCAGCAGGCAATTTTCGTTTCATTTTTGTTGGTTTTATCATTTCAGCGTTTTATGATCTTCCTTTTGTTATTTTCTTAGGGCTGTCGGCCTCCTGGCCCATGAAAGCCCTAACAGACGGGTGCCAGGACGCCATATTAGGTAGGGTGGGCCTGGGGCCGGTTAGGCTCTCCCCATCCTATCGGCCTGGAATGTTGAAAGAAGCATGTGTGCCTATATGTTGAGTGAATGTAACTTATAGAGCGAATGTTGTCTGTTAAGAATGACTGTGATACCCACAAGCCAGGGCTGTGATATTAATGCGACCGAGCCTAAGCCTGCCTATGATGGAAAACCGCAAGTTATAGAAGAGGCGGTGAGTACGGAGGCCGAGCTGGCAATGAGTGACAGCACACCAAACAGCAGAGGAGAAGATACCTGCGAGCAGCAGCAAGACCTGCAGGGCATTGGTGAAATTCGCCACCAAAAATCAGAGCAAAAGCCCACGCGTCAGCCTCCTCACAGTATCCCGACTGCGGAGCCTCCACGCGGCCCATACTGGACCCCCTGAATAGGGGTGACCAATAGCGCAGTGGGAGGAATGGCGAAGACCGTCAGACTTTGAAGAGAAGCATTAACATCTCACCCCGTAAACGCCGCAAGGCCAAGGCACGGGGCGTTCAAAGAAAGGTTCTGACGGATCTAGCGCCTCTGGTTAACACCTATAGCAAAAGCCAGTGAGGTTTCCACCACTAAGACGTTGGAGGGTTTTGCCCACTGGTTGCCACTCTGGTAGGTTATCACCTTACCGGTTCCACCACTTTGGGATCTTTTAGGTAAAATATAAGGAGGCGTGAGAGGACAGAGAGAGAGAGAGAAGTCATCGACTTGAGGTTTGAGCGTAGAATAAATAAATGGGCGAGAATGGCGGGTCTTTATATGGCCCTTTCCACTCTCCCCCAGTCCCTTGGCAGTCGTTTCCAACCGTGAAGGGATGGGAGAAGAGAGTGGGTTTCTGCCTGCGGCCGATCACGTATGCCACTTCATTCGTCTGGTTTATTTGTACAATCTTAAGGTGAAATATAAAGTGATGTTCTGGGAGGATATCAGGACACCTATACTTATCATAGGAACATGGAAGTAAAATCACCCCTCTTTACTTAAACGCTTTCTCCTGCAGAATGTTAGTTTACAGATGCTGAAATTCTAACCACGAAATAGGAGTTATTATATTACATACTGTATTTTGCTTAGTTACGAGTACTTTATCAACTTGAGACTCAGTAACTCACTTTGTGATTCCCATCTATGCTGTTTATTGATTCTGTTGATCTGGTAATCGATCAGCGTAATTTCATCAGACACCAACTCAAATTCTTGTGGTTTAGCTCGCAATCTCATCTTGTTATACCTGAACATGCATAAGTCAAAAATACTGCTCACTATAAATAGTCTGTGAGATGTGAGAATAGAACCAGAAGTTCTCCCTCCAGACCTGCTGACCCTGTTGGGGGTAACCCCTTCAGCGGTTTTCAGGCGTGCCACCTGAAAGGGAAAATATTACCTAAGGTACCAGCTCCCTCATTACCCAGTTGTTTTCGGTCTGAGCCACTTCGTCATCGATCAGCGACGCTCAACTTGAATTTTTCTAGCTTTTTCAATCCTTTGTATAAACGCACTTTGTCTCATTAGTTTCCATCTTGGCTTTTCAACGGACTTACACAGTTTGGTTTCTGGTTTCGTAGCGTCAGTTCTCGGAATTCATTTGGTTTTTATTTAGACAAGCTTGTGTGTAATGGAATCACCGGCGGATTCAAAAATCGAAATTCCTCCCGGTCTTCGGACGGTGATCATGAGTGGAAAACCCCTCAAATCGAAAGCACGCTGCTTGGTTTTTCGAGTGTGGAAGTTCTTCCAAAAAGAAAAAGAACACCAGGGTCCTTTGAAAAACATCAACAAAATGAAGGAAAGAGTCTGCGACGCAACTGTCCTCAACAAGAACACAGTAACCACGATCTTGAGGGAAAGGAAATCTGGAGGTGAAGAAGCTTTCGAGGCGCCTGGTAAAACGAAGCCCAAGAAATGTTTAAAAACGGGCATCGATTCGTTCGATCAGATGGCTATCCGCAATCACATTTTGGGTCATTTCAAGGTGAAACAAATACATCTTCGCCAGTTACGGATTTCGAGGTCTTAAAACGTAAGGCAGATAGGGTGAGATAGTGGAAATTCATTTTCAAAACAAGACGTATCAAATGAAATAGTCTTAATTCCACAAAATATTATAAACAGAACTGTAGACCGGTACCATTATCAATACAACATACTGACACAAGAGTTTTTTATTTTTTAATTTATTTTAAGCTCTGTTTCGCAGGGAATGAAAATGACTAACATGATGCATGGAAAACACCTTTGAATCGATTGCTGGAATTGAATTGAGGCCCAGAAAATGTTTGAAACATCTATTTTTGACTCATCTGGATTGTGAGCACTTGAGGGAGGCGTAAAACTCACGGACCAGTACCTAGGGAATATTCCCTCCCAAGTGGCAACAGTGGTCCGCTCTGGGAGAAAGGGCGGTGCTTGAGGCTCCCCGATGGTGGGGGGCCATTTTTTGGGCAGTCCTATTCTCATATCTCACTGACTATAGCAGTAGTTGATTAAGTGAGGACAGTTGGGATGTGGCTATTTACATACGTGATACATTATATCCTAAAATTATACAGAATCTCATATTGTTATACCTGAAAACGCAGAAGTCAAAAAGACTGCCAACTAATAGCGGTTGGTATAGCGAGGACAGTTGGGCTGTGACTATTTAAATACATGATACATATTATACCCTAAAATTATACAGAGTCGTCGTTAGGTAAAGTTTGACTAGTGATGGGAAGCAGATAAGTGTGGACAGTCCTCAAAAATATCTGGGTTCAAAAATATGCAAGGTGTTATCATAGTCTGCGGGAACGTCTACTTTTGGTTTATTATTCTGTGAATAATACACCTATGTATTCGCTCAGCAAAAAAATTGTATAACACCCCCTCAAAATTTTTTCTTTTCCGTTTCAAGGTGCGTAGATTCCAAAAATGCAATGTCCGTCCGCAGTACGCCGTCCGCCGTATCACGTGTACAGGCTTCATTTTCGATCTAAAAAAGTCGTTCTTTCGCACACATGCTCCATTTGGGCCCTAGTTGTGTCCCGAAACTGTTCAGCCCGATCGGAATATACCCAGGGGTGTTATGAGTGAAAATGTGTATAAAAACAACAGTAACATATTAGTAAAATGAGCTTTTGAGGTATCGTTTTCCATGTTTTCGGGGACGAGAAGACCGAATATGAAGTCGATTTTGACCAAGGTGTGGAAAATTGAGGTTGTACCAGATGTTCAGCTCCCAAAATAGATTTTTTATGAGTCAAAAACCTGCGAAATCGTCTGAAATCACCATCAATTTGTAGAATAATACTAGAAAAAGTGTCAACACGTGGATCAAGACGTTTAAATGGTACTACCAATGATCAAAGATAATTTGAAAAAAAAAAAAAAAGGAGCGTACTTAATTCAAGTTGGGGGGGGGGGGGGGGGGCAAATTGGTGGAAACCACCAGAAATAGCTATTTCAATTATTTTACATGAAAGCGACAATAAATGAACATCCAGTAGAATAATAAACCCATGTGACAAGGACTTTGCAGCGTTTTTTTCTGAGGGACTGGCACATGCTTGGAGAAAACTCAGTGTCTGTTGGTGGCGAACGACTCCATGAAAAAAGTACCTACCTAGGTTGGTGCCTCTTACGTCCTACCTTCGCTAGTTTACACCACCCACTGACAAACCCTTGCTCGATTATCTATTCCTCCCCATGTACCGCAGTCCCAGGTGATCCCAGAGGCAAGGTAGTGAATAGATGCGTATTTTTTGCCGTCAAATAATCTTTCACAACGTACCTACTAAATTACAATGTGATGTTTGTGTCTGATACTAAGATTACTGGGGTGAGCGAGGTCAGAAAAGCTCTCACCATTCCGTTACTTTCTTCAGTGTTACATTCCAAATGTGGAATTCCTCATTTCTCTCAAAAAGTGCCAAAGCTTCTTCAGGTAAATCTTCGATATCCATTAGCTTCAAATAACGTACCTCTTTCAAAGCAGCCACGAGCTGAAGAAAATTATTATTTTGAACAAGGTTTCGGTTAGGACACTCAGCAAAAGAACAATTTTTGCAGCAATTAAACTGAGATATTTAGCACCAAAAATGATTTCGCATAAGAGTCCACCAAGTTGGTGGAAGCAGTGTCGTTGGATTTCGACTCACCTGTCTATGAAAATTGAGCTCAATTAATTTATTGTGAAAGACGATCAATAAACTTTCTTTGAGGTAGTGCTCAATGTTAGACGGAACTTCTTCCTTCCATTTTGTGAATACAATCTCTCTGAATACATCAAGTGCATCAATGAGTTTTTGAGCACGTTCTTTGACGTTGTCCGCTCTTTCTGTTCTCGTAATGCTGCAACCATGAGAACCAGTGAACATGAGATAATATTGTCGAAAGTTTATGGCGCCCATATTGAATGCCAGGCAGTCGCTGCTCTATATTGCAATGAAGATTATCCCATGAATAACTCACTCGTGGCCAAAGGTATTAATATTATCCAGGGGGAACAGTAGTCTCTTTTTGAGGCTGTCTGTCCAGAGAACAGCTCCAGCAACTGGTGGCCAATTAGGTGGAACATCCATCAGACTTCGCTGCTTATATTTCTTCATTTGAATATCGTACAAATTCTGAAATTATTTTGAAAAACTCAATAACCGTTCAAGATATTTCGTTAAAACCAATCCCAAAGAAAGGTAGCAATAAAAAAATTATAAATACATCTTAACTTGTCTCCGAGGGTGTAACAGAAATACAAGTTTAGAAACCATGTGCCCTTATCATTTAGATTCAAGGAAAGGGAATTGCACTTAGTTGACCTCCAGACCACTACTACAGCCAACCCTAAAACCTCACTAATTACTTTAGAAGGCACATTCCCTTTCCTTTACTATTATGGTTTTTTAAATTTTATTTATTTCATTTTATTTTTTTAACCTAAAAATGGTATTCTTTTTTTCTTTAACAAAGACAATTTTTACAACATTTCAGTCAAGCTTCCATATAATACAAATTAGGATTCCCATGAAGTTCGAGATGGAGATCAGCAGTCCCCAGATGAGAAGCAGGTGGGTCCTTGACGAATCCCAGATGCAGAATGGTAGGTAGTCCCAGGTGAAAAGTAAGCTCACGAAGAATGATGCCCAGGCCTTCGAATGAGGCCCATCAAGTTCAGCCCCTGATATTTGGTACTAGCCTGTGGTAAATGCTTCAGCCCCTGGAATTCCAGCCATCCTTCTACAAGCCTTTCTGACAGCTCTAGAAATTTAATATGTCGGTAGTAGTTAATCTTGGCGCCAGTTAGGCTCTTTTTGTTGCCTCCAGGTTTGGCTCTTCTTTGGAAAATCCCTATGCTCCAGGTTAGGTTTTTTTATGGTTCTTTAGGATACGGCTATGGTCCTTTTGGTTTATTGTTCTGTGAATAATACACCTAAGTATTTATTCGCTCAGCAATATTTTTTCGAACATCCCCTCAACATTTTTTCTTTTACGCTTCAAGGTTCGTAGATTCAAATGCTATGTCCGTCCGCCGTATAATCCATATCTACATTGTTCTAAAAAAAATTCGTTCTTTCGCACACCGGCTCCATTTGGGCCCTAGTTCTGTCCCGAAACTTGGCAGATCGGAATATACCCAAGGGTATAATGAGTGAAAAATTGGTGTAAAAAGTTTTTTTTTGTGATTTAGTAACATAAGCTTGTGATGTATCGTTTTCCATGTTTTTTTAGGGCGAGGAGACCGAATATGAAGTCGATTTTGACCAACGAGCGAAGAATTTAGTTTCTAACAACTTTTCAGCCTTAAATTTACATTAAGTTGGTCTAAAATCGTCGTTCTTTCGTACACAGGCTCCATTTGAGTCCCAGTTGTTCGGCAAAGTTCGGCAGCCCGATCGAAATACACCAAGGGGAGTTATGGTGAAAAATGGGTGTAAAAATAGGGGTTTTCGAGGTTTTGTTTGAGGTTTTAGTGAACAAGAGCTTTTGAGGTTCGTTTTCCATGTTTTTTAGGGCGAGAAGACCGAATATGAAGTTGATTTCGACCAAAGATTGAAGAATTGAGGTTGTAACGAAGGTTCAGCTCCCAAAATTCATTTTTTATGAGTCAAAAACCTGGGAAATTGTCTGAAATCACTATAATTTTGTATAATAACACTAGTAGTAGTATTAACAGGTGAATCAAGACAATTAAATTGCACCATCAATGATCAAAGATGATCAAAGATGATGTCAAAAATAGGCGCCAATTCGTGTTTTTGGGAGCCAAAATTGGTGGGAACCATCAAAATTAGCTATTTAAATTATTGCACAATACAGGAAAGAAACAATAAATGAACAGCCAACATTTCTGTAGCTATTTCCAATAAAATAATAAACCCATGTGAAAAGGACTTTGTAGCGTTTTTTTAACGACCTGCCCAAGTTGAAAAGTTTCTAGCCCCATCAGAGGAGTGATGTCCTCATCTTCATCCAGTCACCTGGCTGAGAACAGGAGCTCAGTGATAATGGCCCTGGAGGCCATCTTTGATAAGATCTTCATATGCTGCAAATATATTTCTCTGTTACCATCTTCCCATTTTCAGTCCCTTGAAGAAGTGATATTTCTGCCCATAGTTTCATCCCTGGTTCTGCAGTCAACGGAGCTAACATGAAGGAACCACCACGGATGCTCTACTAGAATATTGAATATCCATAGCCAGAGAAATCTAGCGGGTCGCTGTTAAACTTTGTGATAAAGCTAGGCACAGTGTACGGAGGGGGAAATTCAAATGCGAACTGACTTGTGGTTAGATTTTTTTTTTTGCTCCTGTTTTTGGGTCTGAGAAGTGGCCCAAGTAGCCTTATCGACGCATTGCCCCTGCTAAATTGTTTGTTTAAATTTCCATGGAAACCCAGTCATTCATCTGGTCAGCCATGATGATCTTGGAAGTTATACAACCGAATTTCATCAATTCTGGTTCATGGTAACCAAGAAAAGTGCCAAGCACAATGTATTCAGCACCCAAAAACATGAGGAGCGATACTAAAACAGACTGCTGGATTTTTTGCAACAATTTGACTGGACCATTTGATGGTGAGCGTCAAATCCACTATGAGACTCACCCCAGCCATCTCAAACTAAGTGGGATACAAGAGAAGGGGGACAATAGTATCTAGAGGAGTTGAATCTCAGGTAGAAGCAGGGTTGGTATTTGGTGTTGAGGAGGTTGAGATAATGTTTTTAGAACAGGATTGGGTCTGTCCTGGCATTCATTCATTCCATAGGTGGACAGTACTAAAAAATTCCTGCCTCCATGAAAACTATATCCACTAATCCTCATCCTTCTTCTAAGGTCCCCAGGTAACAAAAAACTGGATGATTAGACTAATGTCTCAGCTGATTGGCTTCACGCCCATACAACAGTTTGATACATCCATTTCAGAAATAGTTGAACAGTTGAGTGCTCAAAACATGAAGTTTGTTCTGGTATTTTGTATTGCAAGGTGCTACTTACTTATCTTACTCGATGTTTACCTATTGTATCATATTCCATTAAGTAATGGTCAAATGTGAATTATGTTCACGGATTCTTCATTCTGGTCATCGTCAAATCAAACAGCATCCCATTACCAAATCCTCAATCCCGTGGTATACAATTCATTTAGATGCCACTGGGAAATTAAGGGGAAATAGCCTGACGTCCAAGTTCTGAAAGCCGTCACCAGGGGGCAGCACCAAAATGAGCTAAATTTATCTTCGCTCTCATTTCGTTAATAAAATTGACCGATTTTCAACCTGTAAATTGCACTGGATTCAGAATCAGTATAGAATTTCCGCAAGTTGGTTCTAGTGTTCAACATTTCAAAACACGTGAATTTTTTTGGTTCACTGGCGTTCAAATTTGGCTCACTTTTTCGGAAATCTCAATTAATCAAATTCTAGAAGGGGTTTTCCTGATTACGATGGTTTTTCAAATCTAAAATTGGACTACTAAAACCCCATCAATTCTTGTCCAAAAGTTCATGGGTGGTGTGAGGAAGCAGAATAGGGGAGGAAGGCGGCATGGGACTGGGGGCAGCTGGCTTCCCAGGTGGGCCAGAGGCCTCCCTGCAGCTCAGGTACCTGCCTTGTAATTCTCTTCAAGAATCGTTTCCACCCAACTAACCATAATTTTGTTTACCAAAACATTCAAGTTTTGGTTTATTATTTTAAATTATAACCTTTGCAATCGAGCATGAACATTTTTTTAACCCCCCTTCTTCAACATTTGATGGTTTCCATTTCAAGGTACCAATGTATAATCAGAAAATGGAATAAAAAATTCTACAAATTACTACACGACGGTTAATATTATTTGCCTGTATAGATGCCCCATCTGCGTGGATCCCTGTTTTCTGTAGGCAGCACATACCCTCGTGCTTCCCACTAGAGAGCCCTAAATCGAGTACTCAGCCGGCCCAGAAAGTTTCATAAACATGCGCGGGATTCAATAATTCAATCATTAATTATTTGTTGTTACTCATGAAGCAAACGTCTGCTCACGTTACAAAAGTACCTATCAACAAAATCTAAAAGAGCCATCATTCTCCAAATGAAATAATATCACAGACCAACCAACTCGATTTCATACACCCATCCGTGATTATAATCAGGTTTTCCCTAGCTATGATATCTGGGCCGGATTTATACCGTTTCATTCACGATCATGTTGACGAAGCTTTGCGGAGCAAACAATGCAAACGAATGGCTGGTCGTTCAATGCTCAGAGTGGTCTGAAAAAATTCTTTATTACAAGATCAATTTAAAAACGTTTTAAAAAACATACCCTTCTATAGAAAGTGTTTGAGCTACGACGTTCTAAAAATTTCAAACCCTATTTTTCACCCCAGATGACTGACAGTAACGCCGAGCTTCGCGGACCAACTAGACCCCAAATGGGACCCACGAACATGAATTCGTTAATTTTCGTTCATGAAAAATAAGGAAAGTGCGAAGTACGGCGGACGCACTGAACTTTTTAATTCCATTTTCGCATTCTACGTACCTTGAAACGGAAGCCATCGAATCTTCGCACTTTCCTTAGTTACCATTAACGAAAATTGATGAAATTTGGTTTGTGGGCCCTATTTGTTGTCTAGTTGGTCCGCGAAGCTCGAAGTTACTGTCACTCATCTCTAAGGGGCGATAAACAGGGGGTTCTACATTCGAGAACGCCATAGCTCGAAAACTTTCAACAGTTTATTACGTTTTTATTGAACTCGAACTTGGGGAATTTTTTGAGACCACCCGGAGCAGTGTACGTCCAGCCGTTCGTTTGCACCGAAAATCTTCGTCAACATGATCGCAAATGAAACGTTATAATACATCCAGCCCAGATATCATTGCTGAGGAACACCTGATTATAATCACACATGGCAGTATGAAGTCGAGTTGGTTGTTCTGAGATATTATTTCATTCGAAGAATGATGGTTGTTTTGTATTTTGTTGATAGGTGCCTACTTTTGTAACTTGAACAATAGTTAAGCTTCATGAATAAGAAAAATATTTAATGATGGAATTCTTGAATCCACTGCTTATTTTCATGAAGCTGTAATTGCCGGCAGGGCAATAATCAGAAATTGGTAGCTTTTGGAATCAACCAAGTCAGGCAATGTTCATGTTCATACCAAGCAAATAAAGTAAGGTGATGATTGGATAGTCATCCGAACTTTTACCTCATGCTTGATTGATAAATTGTATATGTGTACATAATGATGTAATATGCTTCTCGCTCCATATCCTCGTCGTAAACGTGGGCATGGGTATCGGGGAAATTCAATAAACCGCACGCAGCTTAGAAAAAAACGGGTCGGAGATGCTTGTATGTCCAAAATATGCACTACGTATCTCGAAAAATCATTTTTCGTCAATCGTAATGACCCGGAAGTGTAACCATTCGATTCAGCTTGAAAAATTATTCAGGAGAAGTTTTTATGTCGAAGTGCATGCGATTTGCATTTTCTTTGTTTTTCGTTCGTTGGGCGCTCTCGAAGCAATCTTTTTTCTCCACCGCTGCACAAGTCAGTGGTTGCATCTTAGTAAAATTTTGTGCAGATTCCAAAAGGAAAAAGAAAAATACTGGTAATACAATGTGGAGATGTCTCGGGAGATGGTACACCATTCATCACAGCAGTAGTTGACGGGGGTTGGTCTCACAGAAGTTACGGACATCGGTATTCAGCAAACTGTGGAGTAGCTTGTGTCATTGATCTCAAAACTAAAAAAACTACTACACTCTGAGGTTCGTAACAAGTATTGCTCAGCTTTATTGTTCCTCGAGAAACAAGAAAAGCCCTCGGAGCCCACAGATTGATTCAAGAACTGGAACGGCCCTTCAGCTTCCATGGAAGCTGCCATGGCGGTGGAGGCCTTCAGTGCCAGGGAAAATATCCGCGGGTTGAAATAATTGAAGATGGTCACCAACGGCGATTCCTAGGTGTAAGCCACAATTCGACTACAGCAGATACGGGCAAACTTTTCAAGGGGAAGGTCACATAAAATAAAAAATTATCTAGGCGGGCCAAGAAAAAATTGAACAAAACACTTTTTTTTAAATGTGTTTTTATAAACTTTATATTTGATTTTTACATGGCATACAACTTGTATTATATAATGCAATGGTAAAAAACGTAGGAAAAAGTTACAAAAATTGATTAATCTTTAGAAGAGTGTGAAGGCGTATGTGACAGATGAAAATGTGGCTGAACTCCTAAAAGTTGTTCATAATCTCGTAGAAACTGGGATGAGCTGATTCGCAGTAGTGAAGCTAAATGGTAGTCAGTAAATCGGTTTCTAACGCTGTCTTTGCGAAGCTTCAAAGTAGAAAACACCTGTTCATAGATGTAGGAAGATTCAAACATCGCAGTTATATTCTGTGCGTGAGATAATAGCCGAGCAACATCGTGCGCTCTACAGGTCAGGTTCCTTAGGTCACACACGCATTGCCTACTCCACATCGCCATGCTACCGATCTACAGACATCTACTACGGCACTAGGCCACGCGAGGTTGCGTGCAAACTCAGTTAATATTAGATGCGATTATACCGTACTTAACACGCAGTGAGAAGGAAACCGTTATTCTATTCTAGCTACGCAGAAAATGCATTTTGTCCTGTGTGTAAGTAGGGGTTATTCAAAACCATGTCCCGGGCCTGTGCCGCACTTGGCCCGCGGGCCGTACTTTGCCCGTTTAGTCGCTAAAGGTTTCTTACGGAAAAGAGGTTGAAAAGCTCGAGTGTGCCAACCAAGTCGTCAAGAATTATACAAAGAGGCTATTCGCAATTCACAAGAGCGTGCCTGTAGTCAAAAAATTCTGAACAACAATATCATAGATCATTTGAAACGTGCAACCCGAATAGTTATAGCCTATAACATGAGAAATGGGGCCACTTCAACTTTGAAGCATGATCTGAAAAATGAACCAGACCATGTACTCAGCAATCATAAGCAATGCAGAATTTACTTTTGTAAAAAGCTAAAAGTTAAAACCGATATGATGGGGTTAATGCTCCAGGCATACAACCTGGTTCAGGAAGCTCTTAACCCGGTATTTATGAAGGCTCCTTTCCTACAGTCGAATAGTACTAGCAACATTGCAGAGAATTTTATGTCTTTGGTGTCAGGAGTCTGTAAAAGTACGATCATAATATATATGTAGTGTAGTGATGATGTATATGCTGTTATCTATAAATATTTTTGTTTTTCAGGTGAGCCATCCTCGATTTTCAGTTTGGACCATTGTGGCTTTAAAAAAAATTTGTGTGCTTTAAAAAAAACTTGCAGGCTATTCGCCTTCTTCCATCACTAAGAGAATTGTGGAGCGAAGAATAAAGAGGTTGCAATCCTGCAGAAAAGTCAGAACTACGGCGGTCCCAGAAAGAAATTGAATATGGGGGGTCAAAACTAGGGAGGAGGATTATGGGCCTCTTTGCCACCCTGCCTCTGATCATAGCTAAGTTTTTACATTTATCTACTTTTTAATTATTTGGCACGTACTTCTGAGCGTTTGGCTTTCGTTACATCCAGTAAAGCTCCAGTCGGTCTACACTTGTTGGCCAGCGCAGCTCCTTCATAATATTGATTATTGCTGGTTTTCTGTACTTGAATTATATTGCTAAAATAATTAAATCTTTTTTTTTAAAGTTATTCCCGTCTTTAAATCTAAATGTGAACCAGATAAAACACGTCGAGTTGTCAGCTAGAGAATAGGCAAATAACCCTTTGTGTTTCAAGGAACGAGAGAATCGCCTCACAGCTTCCAATTTTGGCAAAATCCTGAAACGGAGGCCTTCATTGAAGTTGAGTCCTCTCGTGGAGGATACAGTGTCATCCAGGAGGCCCACTTCTGCTATGACGTATAGCATGATTAATGAAGCGGTTGCGAGAGATGCCTTCATTCGGCTGTGTTTGATCGGGAACGAAAAACGCAAACTAAATTCACTTTAACGAATTTAATATGAGAACGATATGGAACGATCGAATTGGATAACAATTTTCACATCAAAATAAATTAATACTTCAACAACTTTCTCTCTCGGAGGTTCTACGCCATCTTGCTGTTCGAGAGGGGCTCAGGTTTGCAAAAACCAAAGAACTACATGAAAGAACGTATTTCATAATTCTGAACCGACAGACCGAAATTGCACCGCCTATGGCTGACGTGATGCTTGCTGCAATTTACTAATATAAGCACAATTATATTCGTTCGTTCTAAGACCCAAAAAACAGCATGATCTGATCGAACCTGCTAGCCGCAGCTAGCGCTCGAGTGGACACCAGACGCACTACTTCGGGCGTTTATGTATTTAACGCTGATCAGGCTGATTTCCGAACCCCGGGTATTTTTTTGTTAGCCCTCCAATGTCACATTTCCCACATATATATTCGGGTACTTATGTTTTAGCATATATAAGACCCCCAAAGGTTTTGCTGATTACTAACCTGAACTGTATCAACTTCCTTTTCAAACAGTGCAATAATATTTTCATATTTTGGCTCTATCTCATTCTTTATTACTGGTCGCACTAATAAGCCCCCAAATACGTTCATCATCTGGAAGAAAGAAGACATAAAATACCATTTTATCATCTCACTGGTGCTCATCAATGTGCTTCTAAAGGGGAGATAAAGACGCTTGCCAGGTAGGTGAGGAGAATTAGCTTCCTCACATATGTTTATGATGGATAGACATTGGGAATAGGGATACCCGTATTTTTCTCGTGTTCTACATTCGAAGAAGATGAGAAACATTTCTACACTGCCGTTCCAAAACAACAAATTTTAAGCCAAAAATGGTATCAACTTTTTTTAAATCGTTTTGCTAGATAAATGTATGGCAGTTTTTATCCCAGGATTCATTTCGGACGGAGTATTTTTTCCATGATTTCCATTAATGGGTCATTATCACAAAACGGTGCAGTTTCGAGTATGAATTATCAGAAAATCGAAAATGCTCCAGTCAAGCTGAAAAAAATTGGGGATGGTCTCTTAAACATTATAATTGAATTTCGAAACCAATCAAAACAGTAGCCTTGTTTATTCGAAACGAAATGAATGAATAAAAAATCAGCAGGACAGTTTCATGATGTAGTGACAGGTTCATGACGCAACCGATGTTTTATAACCACCGCGTCATTATGACCCTGTCTCCACGTCGTCATGCTCATGCCCTGTATTTCTTACATTAGAAACTAATATTAAGGCCTTTTCATCACTGAAATTTTCTAATTATAGTAGATCTATCAAATTGTGATGTTGAAAACATTCCAAGGAACGGCGAAGCCAGTGAGTCTCCTAAATAATATATGTTGCTCTACATCGGAGAACATTCAGCCAACATCCCAGAGATTTGAATCGTAGGTACTGAAAATCATCATTTTTAGTCTTCGATTGCATCTATCCGCGTAAATCAATTTAAAAAACCTTAGTAAATAAATTTATTTAAAAAAATTAACCTAAAATGGATTTCAATCAGCACCAGGTTCATAAAGAAAAAATAAGGCTATTTAACCATGAACCTCTTCAATGTCTCCATTCACAAGTTATCACAAAAATATACAGTCTTGTCGTAATTTGTTTCAGTCTAATGCTTTTTATTGACCTAAAATGCATTGTTTGGCAGAAGTGAGGGCTCTTCACAGCAAAGCCCTCAGTAGGTGTCCTCCCATTTTCATTTCTATCGCCTTGACAGGATCACGTTTGAGCTTAGCGTATCTCAAGTCTCTCTGCGATGCCATTTTGAGGTTTTCTCTCCTCCGCTGTTTCCTTTTTTTCGTGCCTTGCTGAGAAGATTGAACAGTCTATAGGTAACGACAAACACTGACAGGAGGGGAAAAAACGAAAAATAGCAGTTTAGAACCGGGGAAGAAGAGGTCTGTTTATAAAATATCATCTGATATTTCTTCGTGGAATGAGACCTACAGCTTTCATCCATTCATCTCAAGCTTTTTGATTCATAGCCTGAGGAAGATGGGTCGACCAAGAAAGGGTTCGATTCCAACGTTGTGCAAACTTTAATTCAGAGTCCACTGAGCTCAATCCCAGAGAAAAACGGAGTTATTGAAAAATATAGTCTATTTCCACTAAGACACGAAAAACGCGGTATAACAGTGTTTTTCGCGTATTAGTGGAAATATAATATTTTTTCAATAACTCTGTTTTTCTTTGAAATGGGTTTCCACGATCTCTTCGCGAGTGATTTTGTTCGTCTCAATCCCAGCTCCATCGCACCAATGTTAATGTCACCAGACGGGTTTAGCCACAATATCGCGACAGGAGTTGGGTGGAAGGACGAATAGCTTGCTCTGAGTTCAAGAAAAAAATAATATTGCCCATAACACTGATTGTAGAAAGCTACGATTGGTCTCATTTGACGCAGAAAGAGCCGATCTAAGCTTGAATGAGCTTAGTATCAGTTCATTTATTACCGAGCTGAAGAAGCTAAAAACGTGCGTGGAGCCGTCATAAAGTAGGTATCTGTCTTCTCCATCATGCTCCTGTCCTCAAAACAACGAGAAATGAGAGGAGCATGACGGACAGGCGCTTGATGAACGTTTTTCCGATTTTATTCAGTCTTGTTGTTACCGTTTCCCAAAAGTATTTATTATAGAAATGTTATTATAGAAGTTGTTATAGAAAAGTTATTATAGATTCCCCTGGGCGGAGAAAGCAACGAAAAAAAAGGTGTGAGTACTTCTATATTTGAGGCAGGAGCCTGACGTTTGGTGTTTGTCAAACTACGTAATCTACGACGTCCGCTCCCGCCGAATACGCAAGCTCCACTGAATCGAGGCGTTGCCACAGTGGGGCCAAATAAAAAAAAACCGGCCAAAATTCTGGAACCATCTGTTTCAAAGTTTTTTGGGCTCCTGAATACGAATAAAATACTTCAAAAACCCTACGGAGCCTCCTTGAAGAATTTCAGTGTTTTAATCGAGAAAACTGGAGATTTTATTTTTAGGGTTTTCAGGGCATGACGGCAAAGCTCTACACTCATATTTTCCTGATGATCTAAAAATTATGAGACCCTCCAATGACGAATCTGCAGAAGTATTCTGACCTCTACCAGAAGAGCCGAATTTTCAATGACAGAAAAGACCTCGTTCAAAAGCTTGACTTTGGGAAGGTCGAGCCTGGATAGGACAGGTTCATGACGAATCGACCCTTTTATCTTTTTTTTTCTGAGAAAGAAATAATTGTTCCACTCCCCAAAAAAATGCACTTATCGGGAAGGTTTGATACTACAATATTTAAAAAAAAAAAAGTAGCTTTAAAATCATGAAATGGGAAGATACAGGTGGTCTGGACATCACTTCTGCACCTTTCTGTGAGACTGGCCCATAGAATGATACAATTTGGACACAATAAATTATAAGCCACCTGAACGCCCGAACCGCGCCTCAGAAATTGAATTACATCTGAAACAATTTTGGACCCTTTGTCTTAAAATATCTGCTAAAATACCAAGAATTTATTTAACCAAAAACTCACTTTGGGTACGGATTATTCACACCCAGAAATAAAGAAATAACAGTAAATAGGAAAAAGTTTGCGCTCGATCACCCTTCAAATCATGAGCAGACCACCGAAACTAACAAGATGTAGCCAAACACATGGTGAAAGTAGCAAAAGGGCAATACCATCTAAACGAATTTCTTATGATGTGGAAGTAACCGTAAGTACATGCGAGGTACTATACATAAATCTTATGGATTCGGTTGAGAAAGTATGACATTGTGAGAGACAGGACCTGTTACGTAGGTACCACTCCTTCAGCATTTACCATCTGGTAACACTTCAATTACTAGACCGTGCTAGACTGTGGTTCGCAGCAATATGGATTTACTGCTCAACACAAATTATACTGATGTACGATCCATTCCATAAGATTATGATGATTTGAAAAAAATTAAAGAACGAAAATTTGAGATGAATTATGTACCAGATGGAAATAAGATACTTTGTTACCTATCGAATAACGCACAAATCACCCATATTCACGTTCATAGCACGTCAATATATGAGTACATTATGTATTGCAATGCCCATATTGCATGGCTGCGACTTCGTCATAGCATGCATAAACGCAGAAGTATGTGGAGAAGTGATGGGGAGGGGAGCTACTAATACAAACTCGACAGTAAGACGCATGCCCCCCAATTTTTCATATTTTATCTGTCAAAGCTCCAGAAAGTCTTATGTTACTTTGAATATCTGCTCGAAGTTCGTGCAGTCATCAAACGCCATACAAGCGACAGCCGCAAGTCGTCGATCACAGTCCATGATCGTAGCTCTGAACCGCTGGTAATCTTCCATGAATTGATCATCGTCAATGTTGGTAGGGTCGTAAGGCAAACTCGAGAAAGATCCTGTCAGATTGTTAAAGTTTTCAAATAGCTCGTTTAACCTCAGACTCAGGGCGTGGGCTTTGTTCCCACCCACTTCAACCTTTTCGAGTTTCATGTACGCCATGGTCGTCACAAATAGTTCCTGAATGAAACAGAGAGCAGAATGAAGAAACAATAGCCCAATGAACTGGGTTAATCATTGAATAGCCATCGGCATTGTGGAGTTTAACTGGATCAGAATTTAATACTTCCTAAGAAGACTGGTAATCGAGGGAAATGTGTGTACACAACCGTGAGTTGCTACAACTTGTATATGAAATTACTGGCGAACGGTCCAGTCGGACGGGAACATACGTACTGAGTGGTCACATAATGAGGTGACTGAATACATTTCAATAGTCGAGGTTGAATAACATACTTTTGAATAATTACAGGGGACGCCCATGAACGGTGTGTGCCAGGTATTCCCATTGCAGTTATTCAGACAAGTTTCCCCTAGATTCTTCCATAACTAGATCAAAATTGGATCGATTAAAATAATATGACCCATTGAAATCTAATGAAAATCGCGACCTGAATATCGAAAACTATGATTACCTACCATCACCTGCACACCTCTCACACTATCCGGGGGAGGGGGGATGTATTTTCTCGCAAGAATTAAACGAACACTGTAGGTACTTTATTGATTCGACCATTTTTTAAATTGAATCCAAGTTCCAAATTTAATAAATGTTGACTGTTCCGTAATTGTTTACTAGATCAAGCTCTTCGACAATAGCAAGACGCACCACGAAAACCTTACTGAAATCTCTACTTGGCCACCTACACAAACTACGTTTAAGAATTCCATCTCTTCCTCCTAACCTAAAAAAATGTATAACCTTTGAAAGCTAAAATTTTAAAACCGTGACTTTAAGGCTGTAAGTTGAATGAATAAAAAAGTTCCAATCATGCAGATCTGTCATGGCAAATATTTGGTCTGACCCCCTGAAGAAATAAGCATCCTTATTCAATATAATTTATGGCGATCCCCCCCCCCCCCCCACTGCACTGCCAGGATTTCGACATTTCCATGTTTGTTGCATAAGTAGACCCCAAAACTGAGTCGATTGCAAAGCGAACCATGAAATTCTTATGAAAATACCGGCCTGTGCATTACATTCTCACACACACACTTCTCGTGGTTTTTTTTAAAATGGATTTGATGCGGTTATTTATTCTCCAGGTTCTAGTATCCAGGCTCTAGGCTGTCCCCTTCCCCATCAATTGAAAACAATAGGGGATAGGGAAGCCTGGCTTCCAAGGGGCGTCCCTAAAAGAAAAGGGGGATTTACACTTGGCGGGGTTGCACTTTTCGGGCTTTCACTCAATATGTATTAATACTTGTAGGTAGGTCGAACACTCAGGGATGGAGATCTTACTTTTATTAGTTTCAAACGATGAATATATTTATCGTATCTTTCAAAAACTAAGAACTCATCGAATGTCCAAGGAACGGGCATAGTATTAGGCTGGAACATCGATACTATTTTTTCAGCATAGAGAAGAACAATTTTTCTGAAACAAGATCCACGTTAGTTCGATAGGTAAGTTAGTGATTCTTGATTTATTTCTTCTTATCATTTGATGTCGAAGCTGTCAATCATTTTCAGAAGGCACAAACCCACAAGTAGCTATGATATATAAACTATAAAATTGTTCCTAAATTATACTTGACGTATTCCAGCGTATCATGATAACATGAAGTATAGTATTTTATATATTGTATTGTACTATTATATTTAACAATCCATATCATACCTGAATAGGTCAAGGTTTTGGAGAACTTTCCGGATTTTAGGCAGTGTTTCCTCAATTTCACATTCAAATAGCGAATTGGGGTCGAGCAATTTATTCGCCTTTGAGAACAAAGAATTGAAAGGAAAAAAAAAATGAGGCTGTTAACAACTCGTTCATTTTATAAAACTTATTTCAACTCATACTTACCTCTTGCATGAGTAGGTTACATATTTCTTTCAGGAGTATAACAAGCTTGGTGGACGACCGAAAATACGCGCAGTGGACCCAGATAAGTGCGATATTGTGCACGAGCGGCATGAATTTGGATTCAGTCTCGATGAAAGGTGCTGACTGGATTTCAGTAATGTAAGGGACTATGACTTGGAAATATCTATCGATTTCTTCAGCCTCGTTCATCGCTGTAACAGTAAAATAAAATACATAAATTACCAGTGAATTTTGCAATGGAGGTCATTTATTGACATAGACGGGCACTGTAACAACCAACATTGTGGGTTGAAGGTAGCGTTGTTGAGGGGTCGAGTACAAAAGAGTATATAAATGCCTAGGTAATCTGTTACAAAACTAAATGATTCTACTATCATAATTATAATTGACTAGCATGTGGGCTCGCTTCGCTCGCTCATCCAAATGGGTGTCACTCGATCACTCGAGTCATGTGATCACTCGACTTGTAGGCTCGCAAGTTTGTATTGCGCACTGTGGGGCTCCAGAGTGGAGAGCGTGACTCCAGGCGTTTGACTATATTGAAATGCTCTATTGTTTATGCCCCATCGCAATAGTTTTTCTTTGCAAGTTCACTGAAACATAAAGGTATTCTTCCG
The DNA here is from genome assembly GCA_954871275.1 of Leptopterna dolabrata. Lineage (NCBI taxonomy): Eukaryota > Metazoa > Arthropoda > Insecta > Hemiptera > Miridae > Leptopterna > Leptopterna dolabrata. The sequence goes on from OX940974.1 coordinate 95,317,995, forward strand.
CTCGATGTAGGAATATACATATCGATGGTATGTACTCCCAAGCACAATCCATTACCTTGTCGAAGGTAATGCACAACCCCGCGGGATACTCAGGCTGTGGGACGAGCAATCAGTAGGTACCTAACCTGACATGAAAAGGGCAGGCATTATCAGGAAGTACTAAATCCTGGGACCCGTCTTAAATACCTATTTACATTCATTACCTGCTCGCTGTTGTGTGCTCCCGTAACGGAAATTACCCTTTCCTCCTCAACGTAGGTCTTTGCAGTTCCGGAGTAGCAGTTGCGAAACCACCGCGAAACGGTTCAGGCGTGTGGCCGTGATTGAGCTTCATAGGGACAGACTCGCCTTGGGACAGACGATTGCGAGGGTGTGCGCAATACGTGTGATAAGAAAATTAAATATAGAATTTGACGTTGAATCCAGATAAGCGATAAAAAATGGGGGCCAACATTTGAGAAAATGAAGTTGCGCACGACTGCGCACACGGTTCTACCATAGCCTACCTGTAACCATTATGCCGCGATACCGAGTCCCATGCAAAAAAAAGGGGGGGGGGGTGGATCGAACGAATCAGTTCAGTGGTTTGGCCATGACTGAGCTCCATCGACAGACAGACACAATGAGAATTTTATAATATACTATAGATAGATATAATAAGATGAGGCAGAACTCTTTGCGTGGCGTCTTTATGAACCTCCCAATCCTTCATAGGTACTTGTCCTGAGCCGGTGGGTTGGCTTACGATATAAAGGGGTGGGTTGGATGAGAATGAAGTTGTATGAGGTTTGGATGAAGGATGTGCTCCAAAGGAGTCTTTTGCTAAAGCCCAGCGGTTTTCACTACACTAATCAGAAGTTACTGATGCAATCGTACATGGGACCATCAATGTCAAATGGGATGAACTGGGGTAAGGTAGAACAGATAGTATCGATCCTGACCATACAGTTCTTAGCACGAGAAGAGTTCATCAAGACAGAGAAGAGAGATTGGGAAACCAATATTGGGAAAAACTTACAGATCCTCGGAGTAGAAGACAACCCCCGAGAGAACAAGGGTCATGACATGAATGTGTTACGTCAGCTTTCGACCACCCCTATGTTAGCAACTAACTCAAAACGGTATCCTGCAGTTTGTATAGGTGCGTGGAACAACCTCTCAGAGCTCGCTATTGGTATGGGTTTGGGGATATATAATGCACATAACGGTAGCAATGTATCTCAACAGCGCGAACCTGGACCACATATATACAGAACGAGAAGGTCCCGATGTATGATGGAACAATGGAAAGCGTTTCAGGGACTAGATGACCAGACGGTGGATGTTTATACGAATAGAAATATAGAGGCTGATTGGGAGAGGTCCCTGGAACTACCTACAAACAGCAGATAAGCATATAGGAGGAAGTACCCTGGGTGTGGAGTTGGAAATGTCTAGTAGCAGACAGCCAAGTTGTTAGTGCTACAGGACATAGAGTGGTGTTGAGTTTGTTAGACAATCCAATCACCAGAGGTGATGAAGTACCTGAACTAGAAGATAGTATAGTACAAGATCCACAATGGAATGTGTGGTGTACAGGGTGTTTTTATTAACGTGACGTGTTGTTTTGTCTTAACGTATTAGCTCTGCGGGACAGAATTACCAGTTTGAATTCCATCACTAAAGTGGAAACATATTATGTCACAGCTCGGAGCCACTTTACCGGAATGGACCAACTGATGACGTGGAAATTTCCAGTCAAGGAATCCTACTAACTATTGCTGGGCATGGGGGTTCAAGCAGAACGGGACTACGTGAGGAGAGTCTTATTTATTACAGTATTGCAGCACGATACATATTCCACAGCAACAAAGTCAGTGAGTTCTTATTCCTGATACGCAACAACCCGATTCCATATACAACAAATGTGGAATGAGGATAACATGTTATGTGTAAGTTAAACTGGAGTGGGTCGGCCACGACAGGCCAGCGGCGGGGGGATCGTCAGGTGGAGACGAATCGAAGAGCATGGGGGATAGGACCTCTGCCTTTGCCGTGACCGACCATACTCAAGCCCATCAACACCAAGTGACACATAACGCAGCCGATGCATCTGCAACCAGGTGGGAAGGGCTGACTCAGGCTGGAGCGAAGGGCGGAGACGCTATCAGGTTGGTGTCAGGCTCTCAACCACCTACAGCGGGCCCGAATTCATAGGGGAACGTCTACGACTACATACATGGAAGGAGACGAGGCAACGCTGAAAATTAGTTCAACCCCCGAGGATGGGGAACGCAGTATAGACCATCGGGATGTAACAAAGAAGGTGTCTTAAAGGTGGATTGGACTCAAAATCCACTAGTGCTTGACTCCCAGTACAGCTACGAAAGACAAGAACAGAGTTAGGTACATCTGCCAGATGATAGTCACGCCTTACTATCCTTACTTAGTGCTGTGACAGTAAGGCGATAGAGTATTATGCCTCCTGAGAGGGTTAACTCCCTTAGGAGGTATCGGTTTTCAAGTCACACGAGACCGACAGACAGACACGGAACCAAAAATGTTCCTCGATGTCTGAAACGCAAAATGGAAGTGGAAATTTTCATTTTGGAGGACATACTTTTTTTTTACTCAATCACGAATCCAAGGCTTCCCTACCTACTGTAGTGAGGAAGCAAAAAATGAAAACAACCCCATCAAAAATAACTGCATTACTCAACTTCTTCTCTATTGGTAAAGTAACACTATAAATTTAGCTGTTAGCTAAAATAATCAAGTCAAATAAATGATCACACTATGAACCCAAGTCCAGTGACTAGTAGTGTCCGATAAGAGATGGCAGTGCAATCGCCCAATTTCATTTAACGTTTTTCTCGGCAACCGTTCAACATTTTTTAAATATGAAAAATGGTTTATTCCCATTGAACGAATACAAAAGAGGCCAATCAAAATTTTTTTGAAAAATCATTCAAAAAAATGTATTCACATTTAAATGTTAATAATTGTAAGTAAATACCTTTTTTTTACAAAATGAGGTACAGCCCGGATCTGGGTACTCATTACCTAATTATGCATTATTGAAAAAACCGCTTATGTAAAAAACTAGCATCGGTAGGCGGTTGAAAAGATCAACTTTTGTGAATAGTTGAAAATCTACATTTGAAGGGGAGAACGGAGGCAAATGACCTTTCCCTGCTGCCTACCCGTGCCGCAGGTAGGGGGTGTTCCGCTTTCAAGAAGGCACCATGTGACGTGACGAAATTCCCAAATTAACGGTTAATGTAATGAATTAGAATATTTAATGAAATACAGGCGAATTTCGTCATGTCCCTCCTTCGATTTGTCAACTATATAAACTCTCCAATATTCGGAAATAATCTCTCTCAGTATGGCCTCTGTCATCAATCCACCGTTTTACCGGGGCCCCTTTTCCTGGGATTCGCTCGGTCGCCCCTCTCCTCAGAGTATAAGATTTTCTTATTAAACGGGGAGTGGGAGGTCGGAGTTGACTTGGGAAAGGGAGAAGTCGGAATCTGGACATTTGGCTGCGGAAGATTCCCTGGGCTGCTCTCCTCCTGCTGCATTAAGGTAAGATCTTGGTTCTTTCCTCCTAGTCCAAAATTATTAGAGTTTCCTAACCAAAGTTAAAGTCCTAAATGAAAATGCTAAAACGTAAAGGTGTTACAGAATCTAGGCACTTTAAAGAAACCTATATCTTTTTCAATTTTACCATAATAGTTTCGAAAATCTCGTGGGCAATTGGCCGTTAATAAAAATTATTCTTTGTGGTTTGATCAAGTGAGAAGTATTATAAGAATATATGGGGATAGGGTTAAGTTTTTTTCCCCTTTTTAAATTAACTTTGCCCTCAAGGGGTTTTTTTTCTAACTTAACTCTATCTCCATGCCTTAGAAATAAATGTAAAACACTAAAAATTTGTTTCAAAATCTTGTGATGGTGGTTCCATCTCAAAACTCTTATCTTTGTGGTTTCCGTGAGAGTATTTTCTAGGATTTAGGGGAGAATTTTCTTTTCTAAGTTACTTAACGGAAAAAGGTCACTCATTAAAGAAAAATTTGTTAATTTATCGACCAAATTGTAAATGTAGGTTCTGGTTAGATCATTTTATAAATTCATTTGTGGGTAGAAGTTTAGGCTTTTTATTATTTTATCCTTTTTTGGTCTTAGTACATTTCTAGTTTATTAAGAATTTTTAGAATCTAAGAACTTAATACCTTTGTACTCACTTCCTATTCATGTTTTCCGATATCACTTTTCATTCTTCTTAGTTTAATAAATCATGAGGGCTTGAACGTGGATTTTGCTCCTATTTATCATAAAACCCATGTCCTTTCCTCGTGATTCAGTTTTGGTAGCATCTTGTCCCACTTCGTAGGTAGTACACACTTTTCCAAGCGTTCCAAAACTCCATCTAGACTTCGTTAGTTTCTCTCTTGGCTTACTACCTAATTTCTTAATCACAGTATTTTTCGTCTATCCACTCGAGAGAAGCTAGGCTTTATTATTACGTTTTCCTTGAAGTAACTATAAATGTGATCACCTCCTACCATGGGGCTATAGGCTGCTCATTGTCGGCTTGCCCGCTCTTCTCATAGGATCCTGAGCTCAAGTAACTTTTCAAATATTCAGAAAAACGTTTCTCTTTTCGTTCAATAGGTTGAAAAGCCGAATTTTCGTAAACTTCCTTGTCTTTTGGGATGGACCTCGGAGTTTTCGGGAGCTAGTAAGCCTGGATCCGTCCCTTGGGGGAACGGGGTTTATTTCCTCACGAATTCACCGTGGCCTATGATAGTGCCTTGGGATAAGACGGATCTTTTGGGAACTATAGCCCTAAAGTTCCAACTTTCCCCCTCTGCGATGTTAGGAAGTTCCATTTCGCAAAAGACAAGCAAGTTGGGTTAGGGAGATTCGAGAGCCTGAACAATAATACTCCAATATTTGTGGAGTTTTGCTAAATTGAGCTCAGGTCTTATAGTGGAGTTCTAGGAAACAAGGTAAGTCCATGATCATTGATGGTTGTGTTTTCCTGGAGGTGATCTAGCACTCTTGCAGTAATTTTTCTGACACTACACTATCACTTTTACAAGTTAGGCTAGGCCCGATTTTCAGAGTAGGTTTGTTCCAGAAGTGGAGGACCCATCGTAATAAATCCGATAATCACCCGATAGTTTTTTTTTTTATTGCAATAACTCTAAGTAGGTACACCAATAGAATTTGGGACAAGATGAGTTTGGCAAAGCTGCGAGACCAACGATGGTATGGAAGTCACTGTCTTCTTGGGTTGTGGGGATGGTGTATGAAGAGTAGCTCTACCTCGATTTTTGTGTAACCTAAAAACTAACATTTTGTTTACTGTTTCCTCTCTCTTTCATGGGAGGGAAACAGTTGGTGGAACGCCCCCTTTAGAATAATCACGTGAAGATAGGTAATTTCATTTTTCCTAGTATTTCAATTCTCAAAAGTGATAGTTAGAAGTTTGCATTTGTTTCCCACTATTCAGGGAAGGATTAGGAGTACGGCAGGGCGAGAAGGGTTTAGCGGGGGTGTTTTTGTGGGCTTCATGCCGCAATGGGGTGCAGCCTCGACCGAAATCATCTCTGCTCCACCCCGAAGTCCCCGCTATTCGTAACACACCACAAAACATTTTTGTAAATACGTGCGGTGTCTATGGGTGATGAATGTGTTTTTGAAGTCTTCGGAAAATTTCTTCGAGGAGAGACCTTTTTCCTATGATTTTCCATGCTGACTTCAGAATCTGTTGGAAATGCATCAGCAAACTAGATCACAGAATTTTGATTTTTGTTTTCGTTTAGATTTTTTATATAAATAAGTTCTTCCACACGATAACTAAAGTAATTTTCCGATAAAAATTTCTTTGTTGCTCAGAAAAATCCGTCTGCTCAAGAGTAATTACGAGTTCGCTGGCAGGCCAGCTGTTTGGACAGCTGTTCAAATTTACAATTTAGTGGTCCAAAAAACAAAATCCATGTTCAACCCTTTGGGCATGTGAGGTGTCTTTGGGCAAGTGAAAAAATACGATTTTTCAGTAAAAGGAATGTTGAATATTGTTGAATAATCCGAAAAATATTAGGTACTAACTTGTGTTACATTAGTATATTTTTCTCAAATTTTATTGAAGGTCAGGTCTCCCTGAGTGGCATCGATCTGCACTTTCGGGGATCCACTATCTCAGGTAGAATGGCCGCATCAAAAAAGCGGCTAAGTTTTGAGAACATATTTGTGGCCTACAACTCTTTGTCTCTTTTGATGCGCTCAACATGGAGAAATGAAGGTGCCCAAACAACAAAGTCGCAATACTCGCGGTTGGCAATTTCAAGCTGGCCCTGTATTTGGTAGCAAGAGTTATGGTTTTTTTTTTTTTTTGGTTGAGGCAAAACCCTTTTATCTTCGTGGCTTCCTCTAGGTTCAACAACTCAGCCGACTTTGGGCATTTCACTTCAAGGAGTCCGTCGTGGTCTGGTGGATGACATACACAATTCTGAAAATTTCAACAACATCGGATAAAAATTGAGCAAGTTATGCCTGTAACAAGGAAAACCCCGACAGCCCGACAGATACAAAACCAAATTTGTTGGGGTGGGTAGAATTGCATCCGAGACTGCAAGGCTCTTTAAACCCTGTGTTCACCTTTGGGTGGTAAAAATATTTGTACCTAGGTACTCCAAAATCAAAATTTTTTCCTCTCGCATTCTTGCAAATAAGAAAATTTCAATTTATAAAAAATCAAATATTGCACAATATATACCTAGCGTCCTATGGTGAACTTTCAGAAATTCTGATTTAATTTTTGTACGATTAAAGAGAATAATATATCCTGCAATACGAATATAACAAGAATCTCGCCAACTGAGAAATAATATAAATTTTTTTATAATAGGTAGGTACAAACTAAAACGATAAAAATATAAAAACGGGAATAAAATTCAAACTCGTACGTATAAGCGAAATAAGAGTGGCAGAAAGGAACGTAATAGAGAAATCGCCACGATTCCTTCCTGATTCCCAGCAAATGTTACGAACTGCCAATACAGGTGATAGGTTGTACGACGATTTATTTTTCTCCTCTTTTTTGCGCTGAGCCATAGTTCTTTCTTCTTCGTCGAGTAGAAGAGTTTTCTGTTAATTTTTGATACTTTTGGGACAAAATTCACTAGATTTCAAGGTACACATACGGAACAAAAGAAGAAGCCACGGACACTACAGACGGTCAGACGGACTATACATAGAAGTCTGATAGAAGACAACTGGTGAACTGAGACCCAGAGGATCGTGCCTGTTGAGGTGAATTCAGTCCTGGGCGCTTGTGGACAAACTCAGACCCGCACCCCCCCCCCCCCACCCCACCACCGCGCGATCACTTGATTCTTTCTTGGAAGATTTAACAGAAGATATTCACAAAAGTTGATCTTTTCAACCGCCTACCGATGCTATTTTTTTACATAGGCGGTTTTTTCAATAATGCATGATTAGGTAATGAGTACCCAGATCCGGGCTGTACCTCTTTGTGTACAAAAAAGGTATTTCCTTACAATTATTAATAAGTTAAATGTGAAAAAAAAAATTTTTTTGAAAGATTTTTCAAAATATTTTTCGTTGGCCTCTTCATTCTCTGGGAATAAACCATTTTTCAGATTTAAAAAATGTTGAACGGTTGCCAAGAAAAACGTTAAATACTTTTCCATCTTCTCTCTCTCCCACACCTGTCGCCCACATTAGCCTTAAGGTGCGTTTACACTAACGAAACTCCCTCGCGCAAAATAATTTCGCGAGGGAATTGCGCCTAGTGTAGACGTTGCCCCATCACTGAGTAATTGCGGGGTGAGCGCCCTCGCTGTGAGCCGGAGCTCAGTCGGTTTTTGTCCGCGCATCAAAGGGTTGCGCGCGTCGAGTTTCGCTTAGTGTAAACGTGGTCGCCGCAGTTGCGGGAGGGATGAATCAAGAACAGTGCTTGCAGCTCATAAGGTTTCCATATTGGTTTCTTCCAAGGAATAATTGTGTGCTCCACCATCGTCAAGGGTGGCGACTTTTCTTCTTCCCTTTCTCGGTCGAAAATGCCATTGACATGACGGAAAACGCGGCTGCAGCGGCTGGAGTGACAAAACAAGTTTCCATGTTCGCTGCAAAACCAGAACTGAAGGCGGCTCGCCCCACTCGCGCTATTTTTCGCTCTGAATTGCGCTCTGTTTTGGGTAGTGCGAAATTTCATTCGAAGCGAGTAAGTTTTGCCCGAGTGACTTTCGCCAGGGAGTTTCACTAGTGTAAACCCAGCTTTAAACAGAAATCTACACAAGTCCGGGGAAGGGAAGATTAGGATCATGGGGATTGTCAATTGAAGGGAAGGAATAGTCCCTTATGGATGGACTTTGCCGAAAAACAACTGAGGGGCTGTCCAGCAGTGGCATCCAGCAGTTCCTGTACCATTGATTCAATCGTAATATCCCCCTCATTCCTCCAAAAAAGTTTGCACAGGAACTTTTCCTATTCTAATTGGGCATTTATTGGTCCTCCACGGCCGGATCTCGTCCATCAGGTTTTAAATCCGCTGGGCCTGCCCCATCTTCCAGCTCGCATGCGGTATTTGAAATCTACTTGAGTATCTTGCAGCAGACGTGATATAGTGGGGTAATAGCAGCTATTACGAGCGGAGATTAGAACAGTATCATTATAAACGATGGAAGAGCTCATAATATCTTAACTGTATTGTCAGGAACCCAACACAGACGAGAGTAGCTTATGGGTGGACTTTGCCAAAAAATAACGGAGGGGCTGTCCAGCAGTGGCATCATTGCTGTACGATTCATTCAATCGTAATAACTGTCCACGAAACAGAGTAAATATGACTAGGAATCTCGAAAAATTATGTCCTCTGTCACGAAAACGTGAAGTGATTCAGCGATTTTATTGAAGTAGGACTTCGGCGCCTCAGGCATCGTTGTGTTGTGTCGATTGTAGCCCATTTTATATGTATAGGTATCATATGACACAATATAGGCAAGTGTTTGTTTGTTTATCTGCGTCTTTCTTCCAGACTTGAAGGGCTACAGTGCTTACAGTCGAGTATTTGCAAAACGGCGAACTGGAGTCTGCAGGAAAGAACATGATGCCAGGAATCCAACGACACCAAAACAATTTTTGTGTGCCGAGTTGATCGGGTTTTAGAAATTGAAATGAATCTTCGACGATATGTAATAAATTCTCTGACATCGTCTTGAATTCCTGTTCCACCGTAACGAGTCCATTGTTGAATCACATAGAGGTAATAATGTGATACGTGGCTGATGAATTCATCACCAAGACCTATTTCCGTCGTTGATGAGTTACCTTTAACATCGGGTAAGTAGGTTCGTTTTAATCTAATTTGATAATTTGTATCGGGACGGGTTGAGAATTGACTAAAATATTGACAAAATAGGTATTGAAATAAAATCCGTATTGTCAGAGATGATGTACCTACGTAATGATTGTAAAGAGATTAGTCAGTTGAGAGTGATCAGGAAATGGATAGTGAATCAGGAAAATTATAACCATTACACATACCTGAAACCACACATTTGAACATTTTCTGAAAGCAAGGAAAGTAAGCACTTTCAGTTTTCTCCAAAATCTTAGCCATTTTCTTCACTCTAGGGTCCCTCAGCTGCTCGTATATGCCACAAAGATTTTGTGATCTCTGAGACCAAAAGTTAATCTCTGCAATGAGAATGAGAAAAATGTAAGAGTTCGTACATGCCGAACACGTCAAAAAGTGTTCTACAGCGGAAGAAAAGAAGAATGCCGTTTTCACTTACCTGCCTCTGGTACAGGGTTGACTTCGCTTTCAAATACGGACGCGGAAGATTGTTTTAGGACCTCATTGAGTTGATTAGACCATCTTAATACGGCACTTTCGATGGTACATTTCAGTTCCATATCACAATTACGCGAATCCCTGCAATCAAAATGAGTGAGGGTCTTGGAAACTTGGAAATGAGTAACCTGCCTACTCATAAATAAACTAAATAGTCTAGTAAAATTAGCTTCGAACTTAGAAATCCAGAAGATTTTATTGTCAGAGGCGTATGTGTATTTTTGAAAATTTTACTAGTTTTCCTCGATTTAGATGGGATGGCAAAACTAATTTATGTTTTTCACACCTCAATATCATTGTGTTGAAAAAAGATTGTTGGATAACTGGTGAAACCTCTTTGGAGAATATAACAGGTCACGACTCCCCGATCTCTAGGCAAGGGCCACCCCATCAATCATGTTGGTAGGTACCTATGTATACTCGAATTCATGCTGCAGCCTACTGAGGATAATTGCCGAGCATTTCCTGGGGTTCAAGGTCAGGCTATTAAAATAAACGCCAACTGAGGAGAATCAAGGCGTGACCTGTGCTACCCAAAATGCATGGAAACTTCATCACTGCCGTCCATAGAAAGGCAAAACCTGGTTTTGAGAAAAGCGCTTCCAAAGTTCTGAATTTGTAAGTTCAGCCATTTGTCATCATTTACGTAATAATATTTTTTCTGTAGATTCAAAATGAGTTTCTGCGTCCTGCATCTGTTTCTGAAAGAAAACTGAAAAACTCGAAGCGACCAAGAACACTTACACGACAGAACAAGTAGGGTATTTACCCCTTCGTAACTCGGCCCCCGGGCCTCCGATGTTGATTTTTCGTACGCACATTCTCGAGAGGCCCCTGAGAACGTGATGCGGCCATGTTAAATTTAAACCCTCGGAACCATAAGGTGTCGAAGTTATGGAAGTTTAAAATTCGCTATTTTTCAAGTTTTTATCTTTTTGTTGTTCTTCGTGCTGTTCTTTGACAGGGCTACAACCTCACAGACAACGGATCGAGATGAAATTTGGATACACATTTGTTACTCCCCAAGAAAAAGCCTTTTGAGCATTATGTAGCCCCCCCCCCCCCCCCCCCCCCGGTTTTGAGAGCTGGAACGGCGCACTTATTCACTGGGGCTCCCTGAGAAAGTGTTCAACATCTGAACCCGATCAGTTCTGTAGAAGCTGAGTTATCACTGTTTGAAATGCTACAAATTATGGTAAAATAATCTAATTGCCGTCATCACATTTGGAGCGCTTAACTTTCGAGTATTATACATACTTTTCTACAGCGCTTTTGAACGAAAAGAGTTGAAAAACCATTTTAAACTTTTTTGACAAAATGAAAAGTTTTAAACCAATTTTTAGAAAATCCAAATTTTTAAACCAATTTTTTGAAAATAATTGTAGAAAAACTAGTTGGTTGTAAGGCGCCTAAGAAGCACGTTGAAAAATCCCCCGGCCCCTCCCACTCATCCTTCATCACTCCATCCATCCTCCAACCCCTTCCCCTAACCAACCACCAGAGCCACAACTGCTCCCCTTTCTTAAGCAACAGTACATGATGTGACATGCCTGATGGAGTAATAAAATGTATTCTCATGTCAACTGTAACAGTTCCGGTTCAATCGAGTAACCAAAGGAACTATTACTCGGAGCGTTCAGGGGAACGCCCTAGACCAGCGGTTCCCAACCTTTTTTCTCATTCGCACCCCCCAGCAACTCAGTTTCAGCCGGCGCACCCCCGACTTACGTAAATACCAAATAGATCTGTATAGTAAAGGCGCTGTGTCAGAAGTTGATTTATAACAGACTTGAACAAAACAAACAAAAAAAAAACAAAAAGTATACACACATTTTATTTTATAAGTATATATATAATAGTATAAAATATAGTGTATAAGTATGCACACAGATTTAAAATAAAGTTTGTAGTAAAAACAATGCACATGAGCATCAAGGTAAAAGTAACACAGGTAGGTAGGTAGGTAACTAAAGAGATCGAAAGAGTAGGAGTTACATAATATGTAACTATAATAATATAATGTTTTAATATTGCAAAATTACATTATTGACAAGAAGACAGGAATGAGACTAAATTAGACTAGCCCGTAAATTTATAAATGAATAAATAAACGAGTAATTTTGGGGCAAATTAATGAGATCCTTGAGGCTGTATCGTGGTACACATTTTTTTGAAATCTGGTTCAATTGTGGACAAGTATACCCTCAAATCTATGCTTCTCTTCCTCCCCTTCTCGGCGCGTCACTACATCCCTCGCACAAAAACGATGTAGGTCCTGTCTTTTCTCAACATCTACTTTCAAGATAAAAAATATTAAAAATGTGTGGGTACACCCCATTCAAACTTGAGTAGATCAGTTCACAGTTGGTTGTGGTAGCGGTGGTGTGGCAAAAGAACAAAAAATATTAATCAAATTTTTTCCCAAAAATGTCAGCCATTACTCTATTTTTTCCACGCACCCCCAAAGGGGCTCCCGCGCACCCCCGGGGGGTGCGCGCACCCCAGGTTGGGAATCGCTGCCCTAGACGGACGCACTCAACAACTGACTTCCAGCCCAGAATCCTATAAGGTAAGAGCTCTCCTCACGTAATATCAATTATATTTCATAATATCTTTATATTGCGAACCTTCCACACCTACCCAAACCCAGCGGTATTTCTCAACCCTTATTTTGAATTGTAAACTCAAAATAAATCACTCCCCCACTTTTTCCCAACTATTAATATTTCTTAGGAGCGCCATCCCAAAAGAGTATCCATTACATTTGCAGTACCCTCATTTAACCCAATTCTTCTAGTATATACATATATACATCTTGATATATTAAATACTAATTATTAGGAGAATATTCCTATTGTAGAAGGGAATTAATTAGCAAATCACAGCATCCCCGTTACATTTAGCGTAAAGCTTTAATGAGTTACGCTCATGAGTTGACATTTCAACGAAATTGTCAATCAACTTTCTTCTGTTTTCTTGGCTGAAAAGTGTTGAGCAGTTTTTTTTTACAGGTAAGAGTAGGTATATGCGCACCCAGCTTCTTTTAAACTGCATTTTAGCATTATAGCTTAATCATTTACTAATTTTTTCCGGTCACTCTCCTTCCTTCCTTTTTTTTCTGGAACATTCGCTTTTTTGGATTCGATTGTGTTGTTGTCGAATTCATGTCATGGCTTACTGAAGCAATTTCGTCTTGTAGGGTCGAGGGATGATCCGAGGATTCCAGAGGAGTAGCTAGTTCCAAAGTCAAGTCCAGTATGAAGATATTGTTATTCATTTCTTCCTAACTGTTCTCTATGTTGGTAGCTCTTCAGTGGCATCAGTCACGGCTTGTTGAGACATATGGAGTCGTGGGTAGGAGACACCACGCAAGACCACAAGACCACGTCAAGAGTAATGGGGATACAGCCCATTTCTTTTTGAAAGAAGACTGATTTTGAAATTGTAGATATTTATATCGTATGAAGAAGGATCCCAAATCTCATTCTGAGAATTGAGCAGTTCTGAGACTTGAGGAACCACTTTGAAACTGGGTGGCTCACTGGTGTTAAAGTTACCCTGGTCGAATGAGAGCGTCAAGAAGTAAACTATTTCAATTAAGGAAATTAAGGAAGGAGGACCTGCGAATTATGCCCAGTCTCAAGGTTGCGCTTGGATGTGATCCGGGTTGAAAAATACAAATTCCAGTGGCTCAGACTTGAGCAAGCTTAGTTTCTTCTTGATAGAAGTTAGGTACATTTCTGCAGCTCCCATCGAGTCTTCAATTTTTGGTTCGGGGAAATCAAATAATATTATACCATTCTCAAGCTCGGCAATATTGCGTCATAAATATTGACAGAAGCAAACCAGAACACCGGCCAGACTTGACAGCTCGGCCACGATTACACGGCTAATTCTGTGGCGATTCTCTGCACCAAAATCGGCCTGTACAGATTCGACTCAAGAGGAAAGGGCGTGTTGGCTGGCAACGCAGGACTCGACAACAGAGGTCAATCCAGTAATGAGGCCTTTAAATTCCTCTTTATTTGAGGATGCTTGTTTCTTAACATGGGTTTTGAATTGAATTAGCCATGTTTTCAAATCGGAATCAGAGGGATCCTCAGAATACTCTGAATCAGAACCAGAGGTTAAGAGCTGGCTTGAAGTGCACCACCCCTGGTATACGTATCACTCCTACCAGCACCAAATAGACAAGAGGACAAGAATGGTCAATGTAGATTTTTCGGTTGCCCTCAATCTCCTAAGATGTAAAATCCCTCTCATACATGCCTCCGTACCCAAGTTGCAAATTTTCGAGGCATGTCGCGCATCAAAACATAGATATAACTGACTGCACCAAACATGAAGGAGATTAAAGGTACATATTGCTCGGGACGACTGCAACGATGATCGTCCAACGATTATCGCTCAACGATTATCGTTGCGTACTATCTCTTTGTTTTCCTTATGGAGCTGTATTGCTCCGCACGACTGCCGCTTGGATCGTTAACGACGATCGTACAGCGGGAACAGTCGTACGAGTGTGGGGTGGATATAATCGTCAGTCGTGAGCGATTATTTGGCCGGACCGGTTGTTTTTGTGAAAAATGGATCCTTAAGGTACGTATTGCTCGGGACGACTGCAACGATGATCGTTCAGCGATTATCGTAGAACGAATAATCGTTGAGCGATAATCGTTGGTGACCATTTTGCTCGGAGCGTTTTTCAGAGCGACGATTTTCGAGTACTCTCGAAACCTCTCGTTTCTCATTCGCTCCCTGACCGTTCAAGAGGAAGCTTACGTGAAGTTCGATTCAAGAATGAGTTTGAGTAAAATGAGTCTACAAAGAAGACTGATGCTTCGGTGGCTTCTCATCGAAGAAATGGAGGACGTCGAAGTGCTTAAGAATATTTATGGAATGAAACGGGCGGGAATTCACCCAATTTTTGTCCAGAGAGATACAAAAGGGAGAAATTTACGAAATTTGGTTTATAGGTCTCGATCGGGGTCTAGTTGGTCCTCGAACCTCGTCGTTGCAGTAGGTCAGTCATCTCTAAAGGGGTTGAAATTTTTAGAAGGCCATAGCTCGAAAACTTTCATCAGAAGGGTATGGGTTTTTTTTAAAGTTTTTCAAGTGATCTTGAACTAAAGAATTTTTTGAGACCACCGCCCAGACGTTCGTTTGCACCGAACACTTTCGTCAACACGATCATGAATCAAACGGTATAAATCCGGCCCAGATGTCATCACTAGGGAGCAAATGATTATAATCACGGGTGGCTGTATGAAGTCGAGTTGGTTGTTCTGCGATATTATTTCATTGAAAAATGGTGGATCTATTGGATTTTGTGGTAGGTACTTCTGAAATTTGAACCAATGGTGAAGTATTGTTGATGGGGAAATTATTGCACAATGGTAAATTATACACAACGATAAATTATTACACAACGGTTCATTATACTATCTACGTAGAAGGGGCACCTTAAAGGTTAATTATTACACAAAGATTTATTATTTGCCATTATTCTTCATGAATAACTACAGATAAAAAATGATTGAATTATTGAATCCCGTGCCCGATTGATGGCTCTTTTGGATTTTGTTGATAAGCACTTCTGCAACTTGAACAAACGTTGAAGTATTATTGGGTGAATTATTATACAACAGTTTATTATAATATCTAAGCCTAATATCTAAGTAGCCATAATAATATCTAAGGCCAAGTAGCCAGTAATAATATCTAAGGAGCCATTTTTCACAAAAACAACCGGTCCGGCCAAATAATCATTTGCTCCCTAGTGATGATATCTGGGCCGGATTTATACCGTTTGATTCATGATCGTGTTGACGAAAGTTTTCGGTGCAAACGAACGTCTGGGTGGTGGTCTCAAAAATTCTTTAGTTCAAGATCACTTGAAAAACGTTTAAAAAAACCCATACCCTTCTGATGAAAGTTTTCGAGCTATGGCCTTCTAAAAATTTCAACCCCTTAGACATGACTGACTCACTGCAACGACGAGGTTCGAGGACCAACTAGACCCCGATCGAGACCTATAAACCAAATTTCGTAAATTTCTCCCTTTTGTATCTCTCTGGACAAAAATTGGGTGAATTCCCGCCCGTTTCATTCCATAAATATTCTTAAGCACTTCGACGTCCTCCATTTCTTCGATGAGAAGCCACCGAAGCATCAGTCTTCTTTGTAGAATCATTTTACTCAAACTCAATCTTGAATCGAACTTCACGTAAGCTTCCTCTTGAACGGTCAGGGAGCGAATGAGAAACGAGAGGTTTCGAGAGTACTCGAAAATCTTCGCTCTGAAAAACGCTGCGAGCAAAATGGTCACCAACGATTATCGCTCAACGATTATTCGTTCTACGATAATCGTTGAACGATAGTCGTTGCAGTCGTCCCGAGCAATATGTACCTTAAAGGTACGTGTTGCTCGGGAAGACTGCAACGATGATCGTTCAGCGATTATCATAGAACGATTATCGTTGCGTACTATCTCTTTGTTTTCCTTATGGAGCTGTTTTGCTCCGCACGACTGCCGCTTGGATCGTTAACGACGATCGTACAGCGGGAACAGTCGTACGAGTGTGGGGTGGATATAATCGTCAGTCGTGAACGATTATAATCACGGGTGGCTGTATGAAGTCGAGTTGGTTGTTCTGCGATATTATTTCATTGAAAAATGGTGGATCTATTGGATTTTGTGGTAGGTACTTCTGAAATTTGAACCAATGGTGAAGTATTGTTGATGGGGAAATTATTGCACAATGGTAAATTATACACATCGATAAATTATTACACAATGGTTCATTATACTATCTACGTAGAAGGGGCACCTTAAAGGTTAATTATTACACAACGATTTTTATTTGCCATTATTCTTCATGAATAACTACAGAAAAAAAATGGTTGCATTATTGAATCCCGTGCCCGATTGATGGCTCTTTTGGATTTTGTTGATAAGCACTTCTGCAACTTGAACAAACTTTGAAGTATTATTGGGTAAATTATTATACAACAGTTTATTATAATATCTAAGCCTAATATCTAAGTAGCCATAATAATATCTAAGGCCAAGTAGCCAGTAATAATATCTAAGGAGCCATTCTACCTTACTAATCAGAAATTATCCCGAAGAAGAATGTGAAATTACAACATTGAAATGTTGTTAGTAGAATGGTTCATTCATTCACGAGTTGTTACCATTAAGAAGAATGTGAAATTAAAAATTCTACCTTACTAATCAAAAATTATCCCGAAGACGAATGTGAAATTACAACATTGAAACGTTGTTAGTAGAATGGTTCATTCATTCACGAGTTGTTACCATTCCAGTTTCAACCTTGGGTTAGGTTCCTCGTAACGATTATGACTGGAATACTTCCATCCTCATTTTATGGAATTATATTACTGTACCCTTCAGTGAGCTGCAGGTACTCTTCGTGCACTCTCTCAATTCCTTGGGGCAGTGGTAAGAGGGTTCTTCCGTAGACTTCACCCTTCACTCTGAACACAACATCTTTCATATCGAGAACTCTCTTCTTAACGTCCTCAGCCACCGATTTTGGCCATCCTAGTTTGTTGTTGCCAGATGTCAACATGGGTAGGATCACCTGAAACAAGATATTCCCATCAGCCTATTTTTTCTATTAATTTACTCTGTTAAGATGGGTGTGAAGGTTTTAAATGGACGAACGGTTCCAGCAAATAAGAATTGCATTTACAAAGACCCTGGGGCCTAGGGTTACCAGACATACTATACGTATGTCGTATCATACTATATTTTTTGGATAACATACACCAAAATTACTGTCGTCAAAAACCCTTTTTTTGGCCTTCGGAAAAAGCCAAAATGTATTATTAGTTAATTAATATCAGGCATAAATTTCCAAAGTAATTATGTAGGTACTTCCCTGCTATCAAAATCTCAGAAATAATGGAAACGACAAGCATATAATAATGGAGTTCAGGTATGTAGTAGGTAATTACCTCCGTGTCCCCTCCTCACTTCATGAACAGAATTCAGAGTGTTGCTTCGCTTAAATCTTCAGAATTGCTATAACATCAAGGTACCTATACCTAAATTGTCTAGTCTTGATTATTATTTGACGTGGGAGATTTTCTTTTCTTCAACCCTTGTAACTTTCCTATCTTATTCATTGAAAAATATTCAGAGTTTTTGACATAAAGTAATAAAATTCAAAACTTTTGATTTATCCAAGTCATAAAACTCGATGTTGGACAAAAGAAAACACTAGCTATCTATATCTTGTTGAACCGCATGATTTTAAACTACATAGGGCATCTCAAGTAAGAGTCATATGAGTTTGCGACGGTTTCTGAGGTGATTTAAACTTTTGGGAGCCAAAAAAAAGCGAAACATGTAGGCAGTTTTTCAGTTTTTGGCTTATAACCTCTAAACAGTGCGCCATTTCACCCTCTCCCATTACCAAATTTCATCATTACCAAAATTAAAGAATTCTGCGTCGAATGACCTGGTGGTTAGGCCACAATCGATCGTCAAAGACAGGCAATTTCATTAGTTACTTGGCTGAAAAGTGGCTCATGTTCTATCGCTTGTAACTCAAGAACAGCTACTCTCTCGGCTGCTCAACTTAGAACGCTCCCAAAAAAGGGGGTGCACCCTGAAAATGGTGGGGGGGGGGGGGGACAAAAAACGGCATAGAATCCGAATCTGCCAAAAACTGGTTCCGAACTGAAAAAAGCAAGTTGATGTCGATTCCGCACGTTTGCGCTGAAGTGTGATATTTGAGATCTGCGTTAAAAATGAGTATTTAACCAAAATATTATATATATATTGTTGTGATCGGCTGCTCCTCCACAACTCAAATTGTGTCTGAACATGCTATTACTCAGAGTGGGGACCCCCCGACCCCCCTCTGACCTTGTCAAGGGGAATATAAAAGAGCCAGGGTGCCACCAATAAACAACCATTCTCTCGTAATCGATCGACTCGTCTATCCGACTCCCAATCACTACACTGGTGACATCCGACGTGTGAGCTCCACCGCCAGCGCCCGCCGTTTGACAGCAACGCAGCCCCGCCTCCGCTTCAACGAGCCCCACCACGCGCGGCCCCCACCGACGCCACAGCGGCGCCCCACTCCGACGCCCGCCTCGACGGCTATCGCAGCGCCTCCCGCTACTTCGCCCCACCATAACCGATCCTTATATAAGGAAACGGACGCCGGCGCCTAGCACACTTCCTGCTGACACCTCAACGGACTGGCACCTACGAAGAAAACGAAGATGACCGAGCAGAAACCGCAAGACACCCGAAGCGAGCGCTCCTTCACTTCTCAAGCTCCAGCCGTTTGACCCCGCATTTCCGCACGTCTGGTTCGCCCAACTCGAGATCATCCTCGCACACGAAGGCCACACGACGCCACATGCGAAATTCACCCAAGCCTTCCTCGCTCTCGAACCTCGACAAGCGGACCTCTGCGCCGACATCAGCCCCTCGAACACCAGTAGCTACCAGACGCTCAAAACACGCCTTCTCGCGACACACGCACCTTCAGATGGTTCACGGCTCACCGCCCTCCTACAGGCGACATCCGACGACGAACTACCGTCGATCCTCGCTCGCCGACTCACCCGAGCACTTCCGGCCGACACACCCGCACCACTCGTCCGACACGACTTTCTTCGAGCCCTCCACGAGAATTTTCGACTTCACATTGTGGCACACGAAGAACAAGACATCACCCGGCTCGCCAAACACGCTGATCGCCCTCTCCCATTCGCACCAACTCTTCAAGCGGCTACCGTCGCTGAAGAAACAACAGTGATTCACAGAAGACGACACCGGCGATCACCGACGAGAACGACAGCGAATGAGCCCCGGTTTCCAGCCCTTTTCGACGGCTACGAACCTTCCAACAGTACACGCGACGCGCCGAACCACGCACACGAGATCGTCACGAAGGGACCCCCGTGCCATGCGAAACTTCGCCGAAAACCACCGGATTTCGGCGAATTACTAGCGGCGGGGGTCATTAAACCTTCCGAACCTGCATGGTCCAGATCACTGCAGCATAGAGCCACACCACGAGCCGCTACGATTCTACGTCTTCAACTCGCCGCAAGCACAATCGAATCACGACCGCACGCTCACGTGGACTACCGACTCACAGCGCAGATCGACCTCAACCAACGCACGTTCCGTGGCCTCACTAATTTGCAGCATCGAACCACTCCACGAGCCGCTACGATTCTACGTCTTCAACTCGCCGCAAGCACAATCGAATCACGACCGCACGCCCACGTGGACTGCCGACACGCAGATTTCAACAGCACAAAACGCTACCACGAACGATCTACCGTACGCCACTCACGATCCATCAATTCGCCGCCGCACCGCCCACGGCTCGCACCAACCCCGCAGGAAGTCCAAGCCTCGCACGCCAACGCAAAACAGCGCCCGAGCTACCGCACGAGCCACATACGGCACCGGCGGGATATCTCGCGCCCGCACCGGCACCCACGCCACTAATCGGCCTCGACCCACCGCCACCCCACGACAATGACCACAGCAGCCACCCGCACAACCCACTCGGACCCAACACACGCACCTCCCACGCCCGGCCACAGCCACAGCGACATCAAGAAAATTTAATTAAAATTGAAAATTACTTAAATTCTGGGGGGAGCAGTGTTGTGATCGGCTGCTCCTCCACAACTCAAATTGTGTCTGAACATGCTATTACTCAGAGTGGGGACCCCCCGACCCCCCTCTGACCTTGTCAAGGGGAATATAAAAGAGCCAGGGTGCCACCAATAAACAACCATTCTCTCATAATCGATCGACTCGTCTATCGGACTCCCAATCACTATATATATATATATATATATATATATGATGGATATAAGTTAAATAACGTGGAATCGAAGTTCACTTTTTAAAAAAACTTTAATTCCAAATTACAACAAATTTATTTAAGTGCTAGAAACAAATACACTCGAAGAAGGGCTGAACAGGACTGCCCCTACAATTCTTTCTAGGCGGCGAGGGTCCGCAGGGCGCTCGCCGGGGTTTTCTACAACATCAGCTATTATTTTTTATTAATCTGCAATCTACATTATATGTAACTCCTCCACCCTTAGATTTTGGCATCACCTGGAAGGTTGATGTCAATACAAGTTTTCTGTTCCCTCAATGGAGAGGAATTTAAATTTTTTGATTTAGAGTTCTTAGCAATATTAAATATAAAATACAGCATAAAAATCAGTAAAACACAATATAGTATAATGGTCCAGCAGCTAGGCACTACAATATGAGAAGTATCGAAAGTTTTGATTCTCTGCATACGATTCAATCTGGCATTGTTGAAATTAACATCCTTCAAATTTATTGTGAAGTCAGGTTCATGATTAAATTCCATGTCTACTTTTACATCTGTGATTATTTTCGGTTGCCCTTCCGAATTGCTTGTTGTAACCAACTGTTCGTTTCGGAAGTAAACTGCATTATTTTCATCATTTATTAAGTAAACTCCATTCAGTAATTTTAATTCGGTTTCTTTATCTTTTCTCAGTTCTATATTTTCGTCTGTTATAAAAGTACCTAAATATTGATTAATTTCTGGAATGTATTCTATTTCATTATCATGTATCTCTAATTTCACATAAACACATTCTTTAGGAGTTTCACCCTGAAGGATTCTCTTTTCGCAAGTACAGTTGTAGCTTGATAGTAAATGGGTGGGACATAGATATGTACTTCCCATTATGCACATTCCTTTTAGAGGTTTAATTGTCGAATTATCTCTAGCTTTCAAAAGGTAAGATGTTTCTGGTATAATGGAGGCAAATCCGCCTTCCAGTTGGGTCGGAATAGGCCTTAAATAATATAAGTCAAACTCTCTGGGGTTTGTTAAAGGCAAGGTCAGAAAATAAATGATCTCGTCAGGGTGAACTTTACAATTTACTCTTATCATTGATTCAAGTTCTAACATGTTTTCGTATTTAATTTCTAGGGGTAATTTCCCCACATAGTATTTTTCAATTTTCTTAATTTCTTCGAATAGTTGTTTAGTCGATATTATACTTGGATGGAGGGTTCCCGTCTTACAGAATGTTAACGAATTTTCTATCTCTTGAACTACATGTAACATAAGATTGAACACGATCTGCAAATGGTTGACCAATTCTCTTGCTGTCCCTACTTCCGTTCTGAGAGAGTTGCTTCTAGCTAGATCATTTATTTCAATAATTTTATCATGAATTTCTTTGTGATTAAATTGTATAATTTTAACGTTTTGATTGAATTCATCTATAATTTCACTATTTATTGAGAACTGAGCATCAAGCTGATCCTGTAGTGTGAGTTGGTTATCTTTAATTTGTTCTATCAGACGGTCATATTTTTCCGCATCCGTTGTATCTAGATTTCCTGTGATCGCTTTAATAATACTACCTAGCCCATTAATTAATCCCCTCTTATTTCTAGGATTATGAATGATTATATTATCTAATTTTTCTTTAATTACCTCAATAGTGTAATTCGTAACTTTAATGTATTCATCTAATTCACTAATTATATTTACATTTTCCCCTAACTTCCTTATTAATTGTTCATTTTTTAGTTTGAGTTTATAAAATTCAGTAACCAGTCTGTCTGTCTTGTAGTAGTGAACGAAAGTGTGTTCAGTCGCAGTCAGTTTGGCAGTTCCCAGTTTGATCGGTAGTATTCCTGGGTTATGGCTTACATCTTTCACGCTTGTGGCCCTTGTGGCTGTAAGCCCGAAGGCCCTGGAACATTGTCCGTAGTGTCAGTTCTTACCGAATCCTCATCTTTCTTCTTTTTAAACTTTTTCTTAGGTCTCTTTACATTTGATAGGTGGATTTTCGTTTTTGTATTATGGTGTCTGGGCTCTATTTCAGCAGTATTTCGTTCGGCATTAACTTCTGTTATTTTTTCTTTAGCATACTTGTTTTTAGTTTTAGCTTGAAGTTGTTTGTTTTTAACATACACCTCCGTTGGTATTTCCGGGAGTTCTTCACGGGATTCGTTTCTACTCGAAATTACTTTTTGCTTCACTATTTGGTTTTTGTTGCGGACCTCCGAATATATGAGTTTGGTTTTTTCTTTGTGTCTTTGAATAAAATTTGAAGTCAGTTTTTGCTCAATATCTATGTCTATTGCTGCTTCATTATCGATGTGACCATTGATTATTTCAAATGGAGTTAATTTAGTCACAGAATGAATACTGTTATTATACGCAATTAGTGCATAGTTGACTTTATTTAAAATGGAATCATTTTCAAACTCTTCCCTATTATTCAAGAGTCTGATATGTTCGATAATAGTCGAGTGGAAGCGTTCTATTGGCCCGTTAGAGTCTGGATGCTGTGAGCTGATAAAGTGTATTTTTATTTTGTGAAGCGCTAGTAGTTCTTTCACTAATGTGCTGTTAAGATCGGCTCCATTGTCAGAAATGATTTGAGAAGGTAGCCCATGGTGGGAAAAGTACTTGAGGAGACTGTTTACTACTTCTATGCTTTCTGATGTTTGTACCGGGTATGCCTGAGCGTATCTTGAGAAGGTGTCTATAATGGTCAAGAATTTCGTCTTTTCTAACGTGAATTTGTCTATATGTAGAATTTCAAACGGTTTGGAAGCTGTAGGGGTGATATTATACTTTATCTGTAACGGATTTCTGTCATATTTGCAAACTTGACAGACTTCACATTTATTGATAAATTCCTGAATGGATTTCTTCAAATTTGGCCAAAAGTAGAGTCGTTTGATCTTTTGGTAAGTTTCCTCAATACCTCTATGATTTTGTTTACCCACATGATAGGAAGACATTATTTCTTCAATTTCTGTTTCATCCACTACGTCAATTAGTTTCTCATTAAATTTAGCGAATTTAATTTCCGAGGTTTTGAAATGTTGCATCATGATCCTAGTGAATTTTTCATATATGTCTTTTTCAAAATATATCCCGTACTTTATATTGGGCACGACGTATTCCTTAACGAATTTTACTACTTCTTCCTCCAGGTGATTTTCTGAGAACTCCACTATTATCCTTGTTTTTTGATTGAATAGTTTTATTATTTTTGGTTTCTTTGGGTGGAAGTTGACTGTACTGATTATTATTTGATTGTTAGCATGATTGACGGGTCCGTCACCTATTGGGATCTCTAGGGTGGTATTACTTTCCACGTTGGAGTGAACTGTTTGGCTATCCATTTCTTCCTCGTCCAAGTTTACGAAAATTGATTGATTATCGGTTTCTGCGGGCTGATTTGGTGGGATTGTTAGCAATTCTCTGGTAGATTGACCCTGTTGTTCGGTTGTAGGTGTATTAACAGCCCAATGCCCTTTTACTAGATCTTGTATTATTGCGTCCGCCTCTTCCAATTCATTTACGTTTAGCTGAATCCTGGAAAGTGCATCTGCATTCAAATTACTCGCCCCCTTTTTGTAGCAAATTTCATAGTTATATTCTTCTAATTTAAGTCTCCATCTAAACAGCTTGGAATTCGGTTCCTTTATGGAGAATAACCACTGTAATGGTTTGTGGTCTGAGAATATTTTGAATTTTCTCCCATAAAGATAGGGTCGGAAGTATTTGGTCGCCCACACCACGGCTAGAAGTTCTTTTTCAATTACGGACAGTCGGGTTTCTGTTTCGTTTAATGTTCTACTCGCGTATGCTACTGGTAGATCACTGCCGTCATGCATTTGGGAGAGCACTGCACCAATTGCGAAGTTACTTGCGTCTGTGGTTAAGTGGAACTGTTTTTCGAAGTCTGGGTATTTCAAAATGGGTTCGTTCATAAGTAGATTTTTGCTTATTTCAAAAGCGTTTACGTAGTCTGGGTCAGTGGGGTTGATTGTGGCTCCTTTTTTTAGCCGTTTGGTTAGGGGTTTTGTAATTGCCGCGAAGTCTTTAATAAACCGTCTGTAGTAGCCTAGTAGGCCGAGGAAACCTTTTATCTCTTTAGTAGTTTTAGGGATAGGATAGTTTAAGACTGCTTTGACTTTGTCATTATTAGGTTTGACACCTTCTGGTGTAATTATGTGTCCTAAGAATCCTACTTCCTTCCTCAAAAACTCTGTCTTGTCAAGCTGAATTTTCATATTCGCCTGCCTCAGTCTTTCAAAGATTTCCCTAAGTCGTACTATGTGCTCCTGTAAGCTGGTACTAAAACAAATTATATCATCCATGTAGACCAAACAGTATTCATTTTGGATTCCTCTCAAAATGTTATCCATTACTCTCTGGAATGTTGGAGGTGAGCCTGAAAGTCCAAAAGGCATTCTCAAAAATTGCCAGTGGCCTTGTTCCGTGGAAAATGCTGTTTTTTCAACGCTCCCCGGACTCATTTCTATTTGGTGAAATCCCGAGGCAAGATCTATTGTTGTGAAATATTGGCATTTGCCCAATTTGTCTAGTAGATCAGTGATGTTAGGTAAGGGATATTTGTCTGGAATGGTCTTTTCATTTAGTTTCCTATAATCTACGCAAATCCTGTACTTCTGTTTTCCGGAGGCGTCTATTTTTTTTGGTACTACTATGATGGGTGAGTTCCAAGGAGAGTTCGAGGGCTCTATTAT
The DNA here is from genome assembly GCA_954871275.1 of Leptopterna dolabrata. Lineage (NCBI taxonomy): Eukaryota > Metazoa > Arthropoda > Insecta > Hemiptera > Miridae > Leptopterna > Leptopterna dolabrata. The sequence continues at coordinate 95,343,449 of OX940974.1, forward strand.
GTTCTGCTCTAACATGTCAGAAATCTGTTTATGTACTTCGTCTTTGTATATTTGAGGGTACCTGTAGGGCTTGGTGTATATCGGTGTCTCGTCAGTGGTCCTAATTTGATGTTTCACTTGATTAGTGAATGTAAGGGGAGTTCCGTCTGAATGAAATATGTCCGCGTAGTTTTCTACTAATTTGGTAATTTCCTGTCTTTCCTCTGAATTTAGGTGGTCTAGTCTCAGTTTTGTCAGGTCCATATCAAATTTTCCGTACGAGTACATGTTCAAATTGTTGCTTTCCGTCGAGTCTACTGTGGTTAAAGTCTCAATGTTGAATTTGCCTACTAATTTTACTTCTACGTCTTTATCGCTAGGATTTACCATGACACAGTGAGCTACGTGTTCCGTTACTTTCACTATACACTGGGGTATTTCAACGGTCTTGAGTTTAATATAGGGGATTATCCCGTCTCCATTTCGAATGTTATTAATCCTTACTTTAACTTGTTTCATCGTTCTGGCCTCGATTTTGTAGCTTTCGGGATTTTTAATTGAGTGGTAGAGTACCGGAATATTTTTAAAACTTGTTTTCAGGGTATCCCCTGACAAGTCGATATTAGCATTTAATAATTTCAAATTATCCAATCCTAATAGTAAATCAAACTTGTCATGAAATTGAAATACAAAAAATTTTAAATTCAAGTTTCTGTTTCCGAACAACTCTCCACAGGGTACAGTAGTGCTGAATTTTTCTGTGGAAGTGCCGTGAGCGGTTGTGACTTGAAATGGTTCATTTATTAACTTTTTATCAAAATATTTTTGGGCAATTATTGGGTTAACAAAAGATTTAGTACTCGCTGTGTCAATGAGAATTCTTAAATTTAACTTAGGCATAATAATATAAGGTAGTTCATTTTTGTTATTCCCTACATTCATCAGGTTGAATTGGGGAAGGTTGGATGATCCATCTCTAAAAAAGGGTTCTCATCATGCGTATTATCAATATTTTCTATCGTTGGCTCTGACAACTGTTCTGCAATTCTTTCATCTATTATTTCCTCACTTTCCATGTTCCTGTTGTGAAACTGTGGAACCTGGGTTTTAATTGTTTGGACTCCGCTCATCGGAGTTTGTGCGAACTGGTTGTTAGGAGGGCGATAAGTATGCTGCTGAGTTGGAGGTGAGAACGGCTGTTTAGCCGGCGGGAACTTTTGCTGATTTGTCATTTGTCCCGGTATGTTATTACGTTGTGGATCGTGATAAGGAGGACGGTAGTTCGCATTCTGGCCTTGAGGAGGCTTATGGGTAATATATTGTGGGACAGTTCTCTGTTCTGATCTGCTAAAGTTTTGCCTGGATGAGTAAAATTGAAAATCATTTGTCAAGAGGCCATGAGCTGAATCTAGGTCAGCGGGTTTCCTAGACTGTAGGAGGCTTCCTAAAGGCTCTTTGAGTCCTCTTAAGAATACTCTTAAAGCTAGTTGTTGGAAAAAGAAAATCTGTTGTTCTGAATTCGGGACTGCATTGTTCTTTAAATACATCACTGCTAAATTTAAGTGTTTTCTGATTTTTTCGAGATACGCAAAAGCTGATTCATTGTTTTGTTTTAACTCAGTAATTTCTATAGTGATCGTAAAAATATCTCTTTTATCTGCGTAACCTGAAGTTAAAGCGGTTCTGATGTTGTCCCAAGTAGTGCAGTTTGCACTTATAATGAGTTCCGCTGCTTTTCCTTTGATTTTGGCTAGGATTGTTCTTATTAGGTACTTATTTTGAAAGTTATTAGGATTAGCTCTGTCATAAAATTGGTTAATTAATTCGTTACAAACTTCAATAAAATTGCCTAATAATTCTGGTTCACCTTTAAATTCTGGGACCATATCTAAATAACATGATTTTAATTCTTGGGCCATGATTCTGCTATCGGTACAGTTACTGAACAAGTCAATTGTTAAATTTGAATAATAATTATCTTCCTGACTTACAGTAGTATGATTGCTGTCCACATGTGAGGGTTTTCGGACGGGTCGCCGAAAGGAGGGTACCTCGGTGGCGTAGCGTTGGCGAGTCTGTCCAACCTCTTCTTCTTCCTTCGACGGCTTCGATGGGTCGGCCGTTTTGGACGCGAATTCGTTCGGTGGTCTCCTTGCGGGTACGGTCTCCGAACTTATTCACGGGATTTCTACCGGGTGGTGCGAGCACGGTCTCCACAGTAGATTTCCGGAGCGTATAATCAAACTGAGTAGGTGGTGCTCACGAGGTGGGTGAGCACGGTCTCCTCTTCAATTTGATTTCGATTTGTCCAGGTGGTCTTCGTCAGGCTTCTTTAGGTGAGGACGGTCTCCAGGTTTTGGTGGTCTTCACAAGAAGCTTTCAAATCGAAGGCGGTCTCCGTAGACGAATCGAAAGTTTCGAAAGATAGCACTTGGATGTAGGTTGCTGCGGCTAAGTGTAGAAACACACAACAAATTGCTCACTTTTGATGTCAAATTGCTTCCGCAGGTCCTACCGACTGCGCCAGTTAAATAACGTGGAATCGAAGTTCACTTTTTAAAAAAACTTTAATTCCAAATTACAACAAATTTATTTAAGTGCTAGAAACAAATACACTCGAAGAAGGGCTGAACAGGACTGCCCCTACAATTCTTTCTAGGCGGCGAGGGTCCGCAGGGCGCTCGCCGGGGTTTTCTACAACATCAGCTATTATTTTTTATTAATCTGCAATCTACATTATATGTAACTTATATATATATATCCATCATTTCCATCCATCCTCATTTCCATCCCCAGAGTCAATGATAAAATAATTTTTTTGCTAGACTACCTAATTGGAGCCATATTGGAAAATAAGGAACCATAATTTATGAGTCATGAGTGAATAGATTATTCATGACAAGCGCCAGAAGTTTTGGTGAAGGGTGCCATAATGATAGGATTCTGAACAAAAATATACGGCGGTAGTTCACGATAATAGGCGACCACAGTCGAGCCAACAGGGTATTAAAATATACGTCTGTGTATATTAAATCAACGAATTTGCGGCTAAGTGGCACCCTCACCGTATAAGTCCCTCTCCTTTTGGTCGAAGTTCACTATAGTGTCTAAGGAAGTGATGTTTTTTATTCAACTTAGTGTGCTTACTTCCTTTATGCCAGCAACGTGCCCTCCACATCCACAACGCCCAAACGGGATTCTACAGATCTCAACTGATCAGCATGGTAAGTCCCTACCTTATTTTCACTTACAATTAGTAGTTATATTTATAAATACGATAATGTCAACCACAATATCAGCTTCACGAATTTAGAAGAACAACATGTAACTGTTCAGTACCAATGTCTCACGTTCGTACTGTTTTAATTAGGTAAGTAGGCACTTAGCTGTTTTACTTCTCACCTCAACTTTATGGAGACAAGTTTAATCGAAATAGTAAAGTTAATCGCTTCATCCCACATGTGTAATGATTTGAGGTGACCAATTAGGGCGTTTACAGGGCCAGCAAAATTATTGTGCGTTATTGAAGAAGTCATTCATTATTGAGTTTATTCATGGCAGGTATATATGTTTACTCATGGTTTAGACGTGCGTATCGTATACCTACATTTTGCCCTTAATGGAGTTTGCTACGTTCTTGTGGTTTCCAGAAGAGAAGAGGTCATATGCTCATAGAGCTCTCCAAAGCTGCCACAGCTTCAAAAGCTAGAGTATTTGACGAAAAGCGACGAGAGATCAACACTCCTTCTACAGGTCTTCAGGGAAAAACAACAACTAGACCGGAACTGTTTATGCCGAAGTATGAATCGACCAAAGGCCTTGATGAACGTGAACGTTCCACATGCCTCGAAAAAAGTAAGTGTATAATTGAAGGTAACTTTTATTTTCACAGCGTAATCTACCACACCCAAAAGTCAACCCACACTTTGTGTTCGGTAGGATTTCAACAGTTACCTAACACATGATGTCTATAACACATGGAAAGCATGTAGGTACCTGGTAAGTGTAATGAAAAACAACACCAAAACGCTGCATATTTTTACACATCGGTTCATTATTCTCCATAGATAACCCGTCCAGTCAGATCAATGCCACGTCTCCATCACAATGTTTTATTTATTTCAAAACGTTCCCTCCAATTTGGGAGCATTAGGTGCCTTGAATGATGCCTACTCGTAATAAATTATTATCAAACACGCGACTTCTTGAATGGCATTTAGTTTTGGATCAGACGGTTTGAGCTGCCAGCTTCTATCGAGTTTTCGATTGTTTTCAACGCACCCATGTCGACGTTATTTCCTCTGCGAACGGCTGAATATGCAGCGTCCAAGAAAAACCCAATCGATTCGTAAAACTGAAATCTGCTTGCATCTACACTACAAAAAAAAATGAAATAAAATAAATTTGGGTGATTCTCCGAAAAGTGCCCTTTTTCTGTCCACGCTCATTATCTCGGGCACTGATAGAGGTAATGAGAAATTTTTTTTTTCTGAATATTAGGAGAAACAGCCTTTAAAAGATCGTGACAATTGGTTGTGAATAACTTCAAACGTTCATACATAAAGTATAGCATATATAGTCAATTTGTCATTCATCTGGCTTGTCCCAACCAGGGGTTCTTAAATTTTCAGTATCCATCAGGTCTCAAGGTAAGTCGAACAAAATTCTAAAAAATTCTCCCATGTACCTATACATTATCAAGATGTAAATTCTCAATTTCGGGGTTTTTCATTTGGAATGGGATAGCTACCACAATTGAAAAAACCACAGTCATGCAGCATGGCTATAAGAGCGAATTTTCGGTTTTCGGCATCTTCCTCCTCCGCCTAAAACTTTCTGAAAATTAATTTTCGGCCAATGTTTTCCCAACTTGATACCATACAAAATTAAAACAGGAGTAGTTTTACGCAAAGTAAAATTTGGGGTGGAAGGGGGAGGAGGGGGAAATCAAAAATGTTTTGAATACCAGAAGAGTAGGTATTGGATACGTAACAAATTTTTTGTTCCATTTTTTGCCGAGTAACACCTCGGCTTGTAGATTTTCCAACGCTGAACACGATGGTGAAGTCAGAATTGCGATATCCCATTCCGTTATCCGATTAGAGCAGACGAACCAGGAAGAACATCTCAAGAAATAACCACGTTCCTTCATCTTCAAAGTGCTCCAGTTTGAGAACGGAATAAGATATCGCAATTCTGATTTCACCATCTTGTTCAGCGTACAAAAACCTTTAAAATGAGGTGTCACTTGTCAGACTGTTTCATTTTGGGAATTTATGGGTAATTTCCCCCCCCCCCCCCCTAAAACTCCCCAAAACTCCCCCTTAGAGTGACCCGATTCTGCCCATCTACGAACTTAGCCTGTCGATTGCCAAGACAGATTTTTCGTGCAAATTTGAACTTTTTATCTCAATTCTTTCGAGAGTTATCGTCTGGAATGTATAGTTATCGTCTGGAATATATAATTTTTAGTGTCTTTCGGCAGTGAATTCAGGATGGTCTGAAACGGATTTTGGTATAAAAATCTTTCGGAAATTCGAGTTTTAAAAATTTTGGACCGAGAACAATAGCTTCCTTTTCTTCGAAAATTCGCTAAAACAGCTGTCACAAGGTTTTTAGTCATTCATCTGGTTACTAAAGACCATGGCCATATTCACTCTATTTCAGGAGTGTAGGGATATGTTGTGGGAGAGATTTGGCACCCCTGAACCTCAAGTTTAGCCCTCCATTGCAGTTTTCCTTCAGTCGTGCACGTGGAGGCGCCATTAGAAGAGCTCCTCTCAAAAACCTGGTGAGTGGTTTTATTCCTTTTCATGCATCTGGTCATTGTATCACATCGTTACTTTGTTGCAAAATTATTTTCTTTCTACTGTATTATAGTGCCATCTGCATAGTTTATGATGAGCTAAAACCTTTAATCATAAACTTCATTTTCTTACTTTGAGCCCTGGTTATTGTAAGAAATGTCATTCATGTGGGCGTCATTCATTCATCTGGCTGGATAACTTTTTTAATGACCAGATTAATGACCAAAGGCCAGATTAATGACAGAATCGAACGAAAATTTGATTTTGCTTAGTAAATTAGTGTGGAATTTTCTTTTGTTTCAGTGTCAATTATGGCACCACGAAAAAAAGCCATGTCAAGGGAGGAGAGGCTTCGAAGGAAGCGGTTGGCCGATGTCAAAAACATTCATTTCCTTTCTGACGGTACCTCCAGCCAGTATAAAAATAAAGCCATGTTCTTTTTGATCGGGCATGTTCTAAAGGAGATTTTCCTACATTGAAAATATCAACATGGAATTACCATGAAACCGGCCATGGAAAGGGCGCCGTTGATGGGGTTGGTGCGAGGGTCAAACAGCATGCTGACGCAGCAGTTGCTCGTGGTTCTGATATTGATTCATTTGAAGTGCTCTTGGAGGAACTCAAGAAAATCAGGAACATTCGTACTCTTGAAGTGGAAGGGGAGGAGATCACAAAGATGTGACACTGCATCCCGAAAAACCTGAAAGCTTTCAGAGGAACGATCAAGACCCATCAAGTGGTATATGACGCGCGAACCCCAGACACTGTCAAACTAAACAGTCTCAGTTGTTTCACCTGCTACGACTGCAGTTTCTTCAAGCTTGGAACGCTCATTGTCGCAGATGAGAAAACTTACGAAGAGCACGACTGGTATCCTTCCAACAAAGTGGAAGTAGATGATATGGATCAACTCGAAAACTGCTCCAACCAAAACCATCAGGAGAGGGCGGTCCGCAAGGGATGGAGCCAAATCACACCACCCACCAAGCTCAAAGATATTCCTCCAGCTTGGAAATTCCAACGCCATTTCTTGAAGGCGAGCTTGAAGAAAACGACTTTCAAATTCGTTTTCTTGCCAAAAAAAATTTTTGTACTATGTTGGTAAGGTAATAAAAAAATATTCTCGCAATGATTACGACGCCTCCTTTATGAGAAGAAAGAATGATTACTTTGTTTTCCCAAAAATTGACGATGTTTCTACTGTTACCTACTCTCTCGGATGTCATATCTATTTTGACCACCCCCAGGAGCCTCGGTAGAGACAGATACGAGTTCCCAACCGATCTCAGTGGGTTCAATGTCCGTGTCCGTTGAGTCTATGTTCAATGTTCCCAGTTTCAGAGTTTATGCTTAATGTTCATAGTTATAGAGTTTATGTTCAGTTTATACGAGTATGTTTCCATTTCTGCTGATTTTATTTCAAGTGCGTACATGACGAGAAGTTGAAAATTTGTTTGTACCTCCAGAGTTTCTAAAAAGAATTTGTTTCGGACTTTTTAGTTCGTAAATTTTGTTGTTGTACGTACATAGTGATCTTGTTTCGATTCGTTTCTTTCAAGTGCCTTTGCTTATTCACTCTTTGTGACTAGTCTGAAAGAAGGTAATTGATTGACTACTAGCTTTGTATAAGTAAGTGTCAATTTAATTCATGTATGGCACAAGCTGAACTTAATGTGATTTATTCTACTGAAAAAAAAAAGATGTACCTGTGATTGTCTAGTATTAGTTGTGCATTTTTAAAAGGCTAAACAACACAAAGACTGAACAACAAATTTTTATAATGAAATAAAATTCTTGGTTTAATGCTGTATTGTGTTATTAACCACTATTCTTCAGAAGAGCAATTATTCGCTGGTCAAGTCATTCGTCTGGACATCATGTCATTCATCTGGTTGCCAAAAATAAGTTATACGCTGTAGCTTCTGAAGGAACCAAGATCCTGCGCGGCCAATAGCAGACATTAATCTGCATTTAATCCGAAGTAGGATCCATGCTTAAAAAGTTGAAAAACTTGAAATTTCAAATGCAGAGAAAAGGTCACTGAAAAAGGGCACTTTTCGGAGAATCACCCATTTAAGAACTAAAAAATATTTGAACCGAGGTTTTTTTAAACAACCTATACGCCAACAAATTTTACAGGAGAGCAAAAAAAAAACTATTTTTCTGTCTGTTGCTCCAAACGTTTTGGAAGTTTTACATTTTGGTTTATTATTTTCAATAATGAACCATTGGAATCGACCATGAAAAAAAAAATCTTACCCCCCCTCAAAATTTGATGGTAGAATCCAAAACTGCAATAAAAATATTTCTGTCTGTCCGCCGTAGGCCGTACGGGCCACTTTTCTTAGTTAACATGAAACAAAATTGATGAAATTCGGGTTATAGGTTCCGTTCGGGGTCTAGTTGGTCATCGAAGCTCGGCGTTACTGTCAGTCATCTCTAGGGGTTCAAAATAGGGGTTGAAATTTTCAGAACGCCGTATCTCGAAAACTTTTGATAGAAGGGTATGGTTTTTTTTAACGATATTAAATTTGTCTTGAGCTAAACAATTTTTTGAGACCACCCGGAGCATTGTACGACCAGCCGTTCGTGTGCACCCAAAAAGCTTCGCCAACACGATCGTGAATCAAACGGTATAAATCCGGCCCGGATATCATCACTAGGGAGCAACTGATAATAATCAAGGATGGCTGTATGAAGTCGAGTTGGTTGTACTGTGATATTATTTCATTTGATAAGTGATGGACTATTGGATCTTGTTGGTAGGTACTTGTGAAACTTGAACAAACGTTGAAGTATTATTGATGGGTAAATTATTACACAATGGCAAATTATTACACACCGGCAAATTATTACACAACGGAAAATTATTACACAACGGTAAATTATTATACCACGGTAAATTATTACACAACGGTAAATTATTACACAACGACTCATCTACCCAGAACGGGCTGGATTTTGATGATAGGTACTTTTGCAGCTTGAACAACCGTTGAAGTATTATTGATGGGTAAATTATTACACAATGACAAATTATTACACAACGGCTCATCTACAGAAGGGGCTGGCTGGATTTTGTTGATAGGTACTTTTGCATCTTGAACAACCGTTGAAGTATTATTGATTGGTAAATTATTACACAATGGCAAATTATTACACTACGGAAAATTATTACACAACGGTAAATTATTACACAACGGCTAATCTACCAAGAAGGGGCTGGATTTTGTTGATCGGTACCTTTGCAACTTGAACAACCGCTGAAGTATTATTGATGGACAAATTATTACACAACGGTTCATTATTCTATCTCCGTAGAAGGGGAACCTATACAGGTAAATTATTACACAACGGTTTAGGTAGGTACCTAGTAACGAGTACGGGGTTAGGTACTAACCTACGGAGGGTCCGCGATCTACATAATATGTGTAGAATAGTACATAATATGTCATATAGAAGGGTTATCTATACGGAGACCTGTTAAAGGAGACTTTATTGAATCAAAACTGTCAATATAACTTCTTGCAAAGTAAAGAAACAGTTTAATACGCCATTGGTAACCTTACAGATAAAATTATTATGAGATGTCTTCTTAGATTAGAACTTTTTTAAGTCTTTGTTTTTTTTACCAACTCAGTGAAAATGCATGGAGCTTTCACATTCCTTTTATGTAAATTCAAAAAAACTTTATGATAGCAAAAAATTAGGAAGAGAACTACTTTAAACGAACATCAGTACTACACCCAAGCGACGTTGAAATGCTACTGAACATCAAGGGATAGCAAACTAAAATCGAATGACAGAAAATTAAACAATGTTTCAAAGTAGGTACAAGGTGTGTATCACCCTCTCAAAATTTTTTTCTTTTACGTTTCAAGGTGCGTAGATTCCAAACATGAAATGTCCGCCGTCCGCCGTGTCACGTATACCTCACGTATACATTTTCACTAAAAAATTCGTTCTTTCGCACACATTTTCCATTTGGGCCCTAGTTGTGTCCCAAAACTTTGCAGCCAATTCGGAATATACCCAAGGGTGTTATGAGTGATAATGGTTATAAAAGAAGGTACTTTTTGTGTTTTAGTAACATGAGCTTTTGAGGTATCGTTTTCCATGTTTTTGGGGCGAGAAGACCGAACATGAAGTCGATTTTGACCAAAGAGTGGAAAATTGAGGTTCTAACGAAGTTTCAGCCTTAAATTTACGTTAAATTTTGGTCTAAAATCGTCCTTCTTCCGCTCACAGTTTGGGTCCCCATTTGGGAATACATTAGGGTCCTAGTTGTGCTCCGAAACACGGCAGCCCGATCGGCATACACCCAGTGGGGTTATGGGAGAAAAAATGGGTGTAAAAATAGGGGTATTCTAGGGATTTTTGAGGTTGTAGTGAACGTGAGCTTGCGAGGTATCGTTTTCCATGTTTTATAGGGCGAGAAGACCAAATATTAGGTTGATTTTGACCGAAGAGTGAAGAATTGAGGTTGGAACGAAGGTTAAGCTCCCGAATTTCATTTTTTGTTAGTCAAAAACCTGGGAAATTGTCTGAAATCACCATACATTTGTATAGTAACGCTAGAAGTAGTGTCAACTTGTGAATGAAGAGCATTAAATGGTACTATCAATCATCAAAAATAATCTGTTTAAAAAAAGCGGAGCCTAATTCGTGTTTTGGGGGGACAAAACTGGTGGAAACCATCAAAAATAGCTATTTCAGTAATTGCACATGAAAGAAACAATGAATGAACAGCCAAAATTTCTGTAGGTATGTCCAGAGGAATAATAAACCCATGTGACAAGGACTTTGCATCGTTTTGGAATGTACGCACCTTGAAACGTGAAAGAAAAAACGTTGCAAATCCCTGGACAACGGTTTATTATTTTGTACAGAATACCCTTCTGTTACAGATCACAGCTCACTGTATAGATAACCCGTCTATATAATATAATATGTACTATTCTATACATACATTACATATGTAGATCGCAGACCCGCCGTAGGTTAGTACCTAACCCCGTACTCGTTACTAGGTACCTTTCCAAATCACGAGTTAAATGTTGCTAAAGTAATGCTGTCGATGACAAGCAGTAACTAAAACGGCAAAAAGAAACGCAAATAATTAAGTTCTGAAGGAAAATTGTTGATGTGGAGTGAAATAGGTGCCCCTTCTGCGTAGATCACTGTTTTCTGTGGTCAATACCTACCTTCGTGGTCCAGCATAATGAACCGTTGTGCACTAACTTGCCCATCAATAATACTTCAACGGTTGTTCAAGTTGCAAAAGTACCGATAAAAAAAATCCAGCCCCTTCTTGGTAGATGAACCGTTGTGTAATAATTTACCGTTATGAAATAATTTACCGTTGTTTAAGGGGGCGCGGGACGGGAAGGCCAGTAGCACCCCCAACCACGAGAGTGCGCTGAACATCACTTCCACATCGCTTCCGCGGGAAGATTCCCAGCGAGATTTGGAGATTTGGCGCCCACCGGTAGGGGCGCCTGCCGAATTTCGATGGTTGTTGTAAGTGCGCAGTTAGTTTTTAGTTATCAATTCCATTGCCTTATGGACACTATAACATTCGTGATTAGGTACGTGAGCTTCTCCTCTCCCTCTGCAAGTTTTCCGCTCGACAGGTTATATTCTGTTGTTTTTAGTTCATTCCTTTGTTCTCCTTCTTCTCTCACGCCGTTCATTCACGTTAGTATCAGTATATACTATTGTTCATTCGTAGTGATATCCGTCGAGTGTATCAAAGTGTATGCCTCCACCGCCGAAGAAGTGGACCAGGAGAAACATCGGTAACAAAGGCGAAAAAAAGAGGCGCAGAACAGTAAGTTGATACCGCAGATTTACATAATTAGGTACCTAATTAATCCTTAGTGTTTTCTGTGTAGAGCAACAAATTGAAATAGTTTTCAGATGTAGTAGTAGTAGTATTAGTAGTATACAGATTTTGTGTTAGTCTAATGATTGTCACGTAATTAGTACCTACGTTCTCCCTAGTTTGGGAGTAAAACTCAACCCAGCATTCCACGAAAATCTTTAACCTTCGTTGGAAAGTTATTGTAAAATATCCTGCGGCTAAATCTCCGTAGTTATGATTCCGTTGGACATCTACAGAAATGTTGGCTGTTCCTTTACTGTTTCTTTCAATTCAATCAGTCAAAATATCAAGCAGATACAATCTGCGATGAGCAATGAATAACAAAATCTTTAGGTAGCTACCTACCCTACTCTGAACGTCAAAATTGAATTGCAATAAGTTTAAAAAAAAAAGAATGTTTCCATGGTTAATATAGATGGATGTGTTTCCAAGGTTTTTTGGTTTTGTAGATTAGGAAACCTCAATAAAAACCTAAGAAATAGTGTAAATTCCCAACTCTTCACATCTACCTATCAGTCAAAACACCAAGCAGATACTCGATAGATTAAAATGTATTTCTAAGGTTTTCATTGATATTTCTAATTCATTGCAATCAGTATACCCAAATTTACTGATTTTATGTTATTTTCTGTTCTCAGTTCATGTCCAAACAACATCCGATCCAGAGTCTGGCAGACAGTGATGTCTCCCACCAAATGGTCTTTCTTTGAGTAAAAATCAGGTAATACTTCTTATTATTAGAAGCAGATCAAATATTTCGCTGTAATATCACATTCCCCAGATTCTTCATGCGCTTCTCTGAACCTGCAAAACTTTGACACGCTCTCCTGTAAAATCATCTGTATTGGACTTACCTACCACGTTTTGCCAGATCAGCACAGATTTATAATACGCAGTGGCGTAGTGTTGAAAAGGGGGGGGGGGGGTTATCGGAAATAGAAAAAACATCCTTTCACGTAGCATGGCTATAAGAGTGAATTTTCAAAGAAATATTCCTGATATTGTGTAAAAAGATGATATAGCGAGAATCCATACCACTTTTCTTAAAATTATAACTTTTCGTGATTTTACCCATTTTTACCGATGTTTGACCCTAATAACGTCAAATTTGACCCACTTGCTTTTGAGAAAAATAGTTTTATCATCGAGGTAGTACCTCCGTCGTCATTAACCACCCCACACAACGTCAGGTGAATTAATATTGATTTTACCATTAATACCAATTTTTTACCCCAAAAAATTAAAATCTGACCCCTATTCTGTGTGAAAAACAACTGAAATGGTATTTTTCTGTCTTCACTCAACCTTCCGTACAACTTCCAATGATTTTTATAGCAATTTTAGCCGACATTTAGCCCCTAAAAACTCCAATTTGACTCCCTTGTAATTTGAAAATTGCTCATCTTCGAACTCATCCTTTCGTTTGGCAATATAAACGGTTTGGAGAAATCTGGAATTTTTACCATGTGCCTACCCAAGGACAGAAATCATCTGTAGTGGCACATAAATCTACGTAATAAATTTTTGCTAAAATCTAGGGATGAACTTAGGATGCTCTGAACCGGATTTGCCTATAAAAATATTTCAAAAATTCATGTTCTGAAAATGTTACCCATAGCAATAGCTTTATTTTCTTTGAAAATTCGGTAATAAGGTTTGAAATTACAAAGAAAGCTGAATTTAAATTAAATTTAACAAAGCACTAAATGTTACAGATAACATTAGGTAAGATAAACTGATGAAATACACACAACAATGTTCGCGAATTTTTAAGGAAAATGAAGGTATTGCAATGGGTCCAAAATTTTCAGAACATAAGTTTTTGAAATTATTTTATAGACGAATCCGTTTCAGATCATCCTGATTTCATCCTTAGATTTTAACAAAAATGTATACCTATATTTATATATATTTATTTATGTGTCACTCCAGACGATACCTGACCTTGGTTACGTGATAAAAATTCCAAATTTCGCCGAAATGTTCTTATCGCCAAACAAAAGGATAAGCAATTTTATAAAATTTGAAGGGGGTCAAATTTGAGTTTTTAAGGGGTCAAAAATTGGTAAAAACTGCTAAAATTGTTATATAAAATCACTGAAAGTGGCATGGGGGGATTAGGATTTTTGGGGGTCATTGACATTATTTATTAACATTATAGAAGATAGCACCTATACATGAAATAAGTGTATGTAGGAAAACTTTATTTACATTACATTCACTTTATTTACATTTACATTTAATATTATAGAAATGCCTGTTGTAATTTGCTACTGTGTATTTTTGTTCAGGAAGACGATCAGAATTGACGAGATATCCGAAGTTGACAACTCCAGTTGTATATACAGCAAGAAGCGAGTTTGAACTCCGATTTAAATGAACATGAACCTAAATGGATTTCCGAATACCTACCTAGATCCAGACTAACTCAGTGTCCAATAAAATAAAATAAAAGCTAATGTGAGCAGTGTAACTGTATAATATTATTCATGAGCTTTCCAATTTACTTTTCTATTTGTTTACATTTCAGTCATTGAATAAAACAAACACCTGAAAAGTTATTTGTTACTATCTAATCCTCTTCCTATTGTCGTTCAATTCAAGTAGGTAGTGAAAGGTATGATGATTAAAAGTAGGTACTTGAAATCATGTTGGATAATTTGTCTTTGAATTGATTCTGTATTAGTATGACAGGTAGAACACTTTAGACAGTGTGTAATCAATCTTTAAAAAAGTCATGTCTAATTTTGAGTGAAGTACACATAAGTATTAATAAAAATTAAATGAAATTACAAATCTCACACTGTGTGGGAGTACCTAAGTTATTTGTCTCACACAGGTAGGTATCTGTGTCCAGTCGATACATTCATTGGTCACACATTGATTTACATAAATAAAAAATAAACAGTCAAATTTACATACATATATAAATGCCCAGTAAAACTCCTCTCAAAATTAAATTATTACGTAACATAAAAGTACCCCAGACAGAAAAATAATAGTACCTACAACAATCCGGATGGGTCAGAGATTGACCTTGCGCCACTCAGCCGGCAAGGTAAGTTTCGAGGCTTTCAGATAATATTATGTGACGAACAAGAAGTTCGAGCAGAATAGTTAAAAAATAAGAAAATTAAGTAGGTACATGCCTATACTTCCTCAAATGAATTCAGGTATGCACCTAGCGATTGTGGCGTCAACTTTCGATCTACCTAGCGGATTATTTCTCAAACAATTGTTTACCCACTTAAAACAATCATCCCCTATTTTTTTAAATTGATTTTGCTAAATTTAATCCAGCTTATGAAACATTTAATTGATATACGTAATTAATACGTACCGTAAATAGGTAGGTAGCTACCTACTATGAATAATAAAATTATGGCTGATTGGATTGTAGCTTTAATTAGGAAAGTAGGTAACCAACATAATTGGGAAAATACTGTAAAAATTACTTATCCAATCATGTGAAAACTATGACGGTAATTAGGCTGAGGTAGGTGAGCATGTGGAAGGAAGGGTGGAAGGGTAGGCCAGCTCAACAGGGAACTAATATTCTGAAGCTTAGCTGGGATGCAGACTGTGAGGGTTACAGCGATGCCATTCGTTCGGTGAATATGGCAACACCGCCTCCTCCCTTGCCCATCCGACCAAGAACGTTGAAAAACCTCCTTCCCAGGCAAAGAGCCGCTGGAACTGATAATGCCATGGATACTATACTAGACTACACGACGAGCGAAGCGACAGGGCAGGGTGGCTGCGTGTGAAGGGGGAGAGACTCGGCACATTGCCCGCAGAGAGCGCCTACAGGCGGCGCCCCCTTTCTCGAGCCTTTTTTCAAAATACGTAAAATTTTTCTTCACGTTTTCTTTCTTATTTTACATAACAAAATTTTGATTCTTGGATTATCAACTTTATTATCTCTCCGAAAATGTCGTAAAACACAAACATTCAAGAAAAAGTTTTTTAAACTACATTTTTGAATTTGAATTTTCGGAAATTTCAGGAATCATTTAGAGCTATGACCCTAACTCTATTCACGGATCAATATAATGCGTATTAAGACCTTCCCCAGAACTGTAAGTTAACCACAGCCAGAGAAAACGTGAAGAAACTGACAAAAAACAGGGTCTGCGCCCCCTTAATAATGTAATAAGATTCAACGGCAACCTCCGAGTTCAATTCTCTATTCTCTGATGTTCTAGCAGCAGGTGCCAAAGACAAGAACCCTGATTTCAGCACCGAGGATGAGAGCTGTGGTGGTCTCTCAGATGTAGATTTTCAGCCAGAATCGGACAGCATTTCAGTGGACACATACGAGTCAGAAGAGTCACTCATGTGCGACGAGGTTTCAGCGAATGTTTTAGAAGGCCCACAAAATGTTGCGAATGATATTCACAAATGTAAAATAAAGCGAGGGAAATATTATTGTTTTTATTGTGAGGAGTTGGTGCTGCAATTTGCGCGGCATATTGAAAGAAATCACTCATATGAAATGGACGTGCAGCACATCTTAAGTAAGAGGAAAGGTTCAAAGGAGAGGAAAGATCTGATTACCAAGCTGAGAAAGAAAGGGAACTTTTTATTAAGCTCATTGGGTTCGCCTAAGCCGGTGCGGAAAACGACGCTGGGACAGTCATCTGACACTCTGCCCAGTCCGTATTGGAAGGGGTTTTACGCCAGGAGGCAGCTATGGCGCCATAGGAACAAATGTGGAGGAGAAAATGAAAATAATGGAGAGAAATCTACTAGATTCATTCAAGGGTTTGCCCAAAATATGCTATTGGGAGGAAGGGTAATCAACCCTAATCTCCGAGAAAAAGTATTTCCCAGAATGCGGGCAGATGGGATTTCTCTTCAAGCAAAAAAAGATG
Organism: Leptopterna dolabrata; assembly: GCA_954871275.1. NCBI lineage: Eukaryota > Metazoa > Arthropoda > Insecta > Hemiptera > Miridae > Leptopterna > Leptopterna dolabrata. The sequence goes on from OX940974.1 coordinate 95,359,993, forward strand.
CCTTGATCTGTGCATACGGGGAGCGGTTCATGAAAACTCACCGAAAGAGATATCAGACCCCCGTCACATCCAGGAAAATGAGGGAGTTGGCTAAGATATTAATAGAAATAAAGAAAATAGATCCAAGCATAAAAAGTCTCATGGATGCGTTACGTCCACAACATTTTGACACCCTCGTTCTGGCAGCCAAAGCGGCTGCTGGCTTTGATGACACGAAAGATCAATATGTAGCCCCCACGTATGCTTTTACCTCCTGCGATGCTTTGGATGGCTAATTCAACATTGTAAGCTATGAATGCATTTAATTTTCATAAACTGATGTGAAGTCATTTTTCGAGATGAGAAAGTAAAATTCAAAATGAAATTACCATTTTGTGCAAAAACCCGCGTTTTCCATACCTACCTATTTCAGGCTTTACGAATTTGAGTGGAAACGTCTCGTAAAAAAGGCGCAGAAAATAAATTTGGTTAATGATAGGTACGAATTATCAAGATTTCAAAGATGTGGAACTAAATTGTAAAATGAATTTCCAAAATTGTGCAAAATACAGTACTTCGCACTACCTGCCTATTTTGGGCTTTGTTGATTTCTAACTGAGCGACTCGTAGAAAAGGTCAGGGAATAAATTTGATAAATAATACGATTCATCAAATTTTTCAAGATGAGAAAGTAAATTTCAAAATAAAATCCCAATCTCCTGCAAAAATAGCGCTCCTCACAATTTACCTACCTACTCCAGGCTTTGTGAATTTGGATGGGAACGATTGGTAGAAGAGGTGTAGGATATAAATTTTATCAGTAGTACTGTTTTTCATGATTTGGAAAAGTAAAATTTAAAATGAAATTCTAATTTCATGTGAAATGCGCTTCTTAGTACCTACATACTGCCGTGCTAAGTAAGAGTGCAGTATCTCCAAAATTATGAAATCCGAGAAAACACATTTTTTTCGTTTTTTCTTCAGGCCACGTGTTAGAATTATTTTGACTTCCCCAGTCGAAATATCACATGTTACTACTGGATCCGCTGAATAGGTACATATAATAAAAAATGGAGTTTTTAGCTCTATTCACAACGGGATGGGAGATACTGCATTTCGGTACCATTGAACCCTACGCTAAACTGCAGTAACAGCCACTCAGTGGGAGATGCTGCATTGACGCATAGCAAAAGTCTCCACATAAACTAGGCCTAAGTGCAGTAACAGCCATAAGTGGGCAGATACTGCAATCTAGCTTAGCAGTAACGATACTAATAACGATAATAATTACCACAAAATAAAGCAGTAAGCGCCATTGAAAACAAGATCGTAACGTAACCATGATGGGGAAAATTATTACTAATTGATGAATTTATTGATATTTAATCATTGACGACACGAGAATTGATCCGAGATGAATATTTAAATATCCATGATGATATGGTAGGCAGTATCATGCTGAATCTAGGTCAAAAGTTCTCAAACTCGCCTTGTTGAGTTTATTATGTATTATGTATTATCAACTGAGTTCATCATACCTCATACGAAATTACATTACCTACTACCAATATGAAACCACAAACATAAGAAACCAACATCACAAATAAATTAATCTTTGATTAAAATGATCAATAATAATTATTAATCACAATAAAATAATCATTCTTAATTGAACTTTTTTTAAAAGAAGGCCAGAAAGAATATGGTACTTGAGAGACAGTTCTCGACAAGGGGAAATTGTTTTAAAAAAAGAAAGCCAGAAAGAAAATGATGCTTGAAAGGCAGTACTCGGCAAGGGGAAATAAAACTCTGAAATTATTGTCCACGTGGAAACTCTTGTTGATCTCGTTTCATCTACTCATCTTCAATATTGGTCCGAAGGTCGAGACTTTGTATCAAATTTTTCCAAAATACATGCCTGTTTTCCGGCATCAGGGGTAGCAAACGTTGGATAATTCCTGCTTTTCTCTCTGATGTAATCCCTCTTAAAGTGGATACTCCCGGGCGTTTCACTTCCTTCTTGTTGGAAGATTTTGTCTTCACAAAATCGATGATATGTCCTATTTCTTTCGAGGAGAAACTAGTCCTGTATGAAAGAGTGTTCTGCCCCCTTGTGGCTGTCATTCGACCATGTCTTTGATGTACGGCCTTTTTCAGGACGAGCGAAATGGATGTAATAGCGAATGAATGTGGGGAAAAGAAAAGGCAAAAGGTTGAAGAGGATGGACAGCTGGCTGTTTCGCCAAGTTGCAGGCAAGTGCAGCTGTGTTTGCGGAGTTACTGCAAGTAGTGTAGGGACGCCAATCTTAGAACCAACTCTCTGTTACAGTAAATCCAATTATTTAGCGCTTCAATTTGCAATAAACGCCACGAACGTATTGCATTGCCAAGCTTCATTGCAGTAACTCCATTTGCTAAGCTATATCGCCGTAACTCCAGTAAAGTGAGCTGGAGATACTGCTTTCAAGCTTAGCAACATGGAGTTACTGCATTTAAGCTTGGCAAAACCCAATAACTGTGGCGCTTGCTGCAAAATCCTTAATCGATTTTGACGGGAAAACAATGTTTTTCCGCACATTTTCTCTCACATTATGATGGATTACATACCTACGAACCTCAAGAGCGTTCTAACTCAAAACCGCCAAAAAGTGGAGTTACTGCACTTTTGCTTAGCACGGCAGCATACCACTTCAGCTTTGAGAATTTGGATGAGAACGACTCGTAAAAAAGAAGCAGGAAATAAATTAATTGATGAATAATACGATTCACCGAGATTTTCAAGAAGAGGAAGTTCAAGAACTGGTTGTTCCTCTGGGTCGCTACCTACTTATGTAGGTAGGTACTGCTTGGAGAGCAAACCTCAGGCTATATAACTCCAGTCGACATCGAGTAGCGCTCCTGTCGGCGACTAGCAGTCGCTCTTCCAGTCTACAACTCCTTCGAAGTCCCAAGTTGTATAGGAAATAATTAAAGGATTATTTAAAAAAAATTATCCAGAGCGGAAAGATAAATTTCAACTCATCTATCGGAAAACTGAAGTTTTTTTGTCCAAGAAAGCGCTACACGTTCAGCTCCAATGGGCTGAATGTGGCAACACTGATTACGGAACTGGCGTGCCACGAGGGGCGAGGAGGTTTTTCCAATTTGGATGCGCGAATGGTGGGGCAAAAACTGTTCTCGGAAATGGTAGGTATCCAAGCTGCTCGGGCGGCGAAACCCCTCAGAAGGGGCCTGGAAAGCCGCCCACCCCCATTCAAGAGCTGCCTTCCTCCCCAACACCCTTCGCCCATCACCGTCTGGACAATAATTGATGGGGTTTTAGTGGTCCAATTTTAAATTTGAAAAAACCGTCGTAATCAGCACACAGCCCTCTAGAATTTGGGTAATTGGGATTTCCGAAAAAATTAGCCAATTCGAACGCCAGTGATCCAGGTGTACAAATTTTGAAATTTTGAACACCAGAACCAATTTCCGGAAATTCTATGCTGATTCTAAATCCAATGCAGTTTACTGATTGAAAATCGTTCAATTATTAACGGAAGGAGAGCGAATATGAATTTAGCTCATTTTGGTGCTGCCACGTGGTGGCGGCTTTTGGAACTTGTCGTCGGGCTATTTCCCCTTAAGTGTTACAAAGTTACATCTCCCCGTTGAAGTGCAGTGCCGCCCCACATTATGGATATGGAAACTTTCTGCCTTGTTGAGTTCGTAAAGTCTGGCTCGCTTAAAGTGGTAAGCCATCAGCTAGTAGGACCTCCAATGCTGCACCCTTCTGGCTCCGTTTGTCGATCGATCAGGATCAGAGGGAAGAAGCACTTCGTGCACGTGTTGTGTAAAGGTGGTAAGTATTGTGTAAAGGAGGTAAGTGTAGTGTAAAAAATCACGACGGTTCTTGTTTTGTATCTCTGAGATTACATTCGTGGTGGGTGTACAAGCGACCCGGTTTCTTCGTCTAAGCTCTCTTGTTCTGTGTTGGATCAAGAACAATTTAACTCGTCAGTTATCGAAAGTAGGTTTTTGTGTACTCCTACTACCTACTAACATAATACTGAAATGGGTTGGTAGACTCGACCTCTACTATTTCTGTAACAGCTACATCCTAGGTCCTACCCTACTTGAATTCTACTAAAAACGTGGACGAACTACTGAACATACGAGAAGAGATATCGTATGTAACATCCATCCATCCATACATGAATGCTACCGCTTATACACCCACCGTCGAATCCAGATTAATTATATCTCCTAAAAAAAACACTCCCTGTAAAAAAGATGCCAAGCTACAAAAGGTGTGATATCCAGGTTGTGCCAAGCACTGTGCCTAATAATCTTCCGTCCACATCCGACAGTTCATTTTCGACGTTAATTTTGAGGTATAGACTAGACTTAGCTAACAGGGTGAGGAGTGAGTTAATCTTTAGGAAGTGTGCTGCTTGGCCGGTCTAGTTACTGATCTATTCAGTTCCTACACGAAGGATTCGAAGCCATCAAAATTAATGATTCAAATTCTACGTGCCTACTAATCTTCCGTCCACATCCGACAGTTCATTTTCGACGTTAATTTTGAGGTGAGGAGTGAGTTAATCTTTAGGAAGTGTGCTGCTTGTCTGTCTACGACATATTAGGCACATAGCATGTGAATAATTAATTTTGATGGCTTCGAATCCTTCGTGTAGGAACTGAATAGATCAGTAACTAGACCGGCCAAGCAGCACACTTCCTAAAGATTAACTCACTCCTCACCCTGTTAGCTAAGTCTAGTCTATACCTCAAAATTAACGTCGAAAATGAACTGTCGGATGTGGACGGAAGATTAGTAGGCACAGTGCTTGGCACAACCTGGATATCACACCTTTTGTAGCTTGGCATATTTTTTTACAGGGAGTGTTTTTTTTAGGAGATATCACAAATTTTGAAAGGTCGCAAGTAAGTTTGGAGGGGGGGGGGGGGTTAGGTATTGTTTTTCAAGACGAGGAGACTGATTTCCGATACCTAAGTTTGTTGTTGAACTTTGTGAAAACTTGTAATTTTTTGTGCTTCCAGTTGGATGTTGTTCATATAGTTGTGTGGGTACCTACTTACACAAAATAGTAAATTAAGTGAAAAGGAAGAGAGGGGGGGGGGAGACGACATTTTCGAACAAATGAGCACTAAACAGTTGCTATTTAGTGAGCCCTACATCCATGACAAGGTGTTGGACATTGGTTCTTAAACGGTGGTACCTCTCTCGAGACTTGTCCTTTGATGGAGATGGATTGGCATGATAGATTTCTCGGGCCTGACGCTGGAGAACAGGTCGTTTCGAACAGTACCTTTCTCGAGATTTACACTGGAGAACAGATAGTTTTGAGTAGTACCTTTCTCGAGATTCACGTTGAAGAACAAAACGTTTCGAGTAGTACCTATCTAGACATTTACGTTGGAGAATAGGCTGTTTCGAATAATACCTTTTTAGGGATGCACATCTCAGAAAAGAACGTTTGGCGTAGTAACGATCACGAGCCTTGCTTATCATGAGAGACCTTACAGCTAGATACTTCTCGTGCATTTCGCGTTTTCTCAGAAGCAGATACCGTTTGGCGTCTGATAATTTTCTCTGAGCACGCTGTTTTGCTCTTTTTTGTTCTGGGTCTTCACTACCATGGACGATTTGTTTATTCACATATCTTTCCTTCCTCTTCTGTTTACTCTTCCGAGTTTTGGAAACCATGGTTGAAGATATTAAAACCGAATCAAGCTGGGAGGTAATAAATACCTAATCTAAATGGATAAACAGAAGGAACTCACGCTATAACGGTGTTAGTTGAGGTTGACAGCTGACCAGTTGTTCACTGCTACGCAGACCACTTATAAATGGATAGACATCCGAGAACCGGGAATGAGAAACGGAAATGGTCCACCCGAAGCTGAAATCAATGTGACGCAACAATATCCGAAGCCTGAATGAATGTGGTGCAACAATATCTGATCCGAAGCCTGAATCAATGTGGTGCAACGACGATATTCTCACACAAGCAATGCTAAAAATGCTTGACACTTCACATTGGAAAGGGTAGACCTCCTGTTATTCGCCATGTCACTTCGGCGTTACAGTTTTTAATTTTCGTTTTGATGGAAACACCCAAAATCACTTCACGCATTAACATGATTTGGATCGGTACTAAATTTCATAAAGATCGGTCTAGGGAAGATAAGTGGCGTGACAAAGAATGGGTGGAAAAAAAGCAAGCCCCCTCCCCCGGAACCCCCCCTTTGCTTCCGCGAAAACGGTTAAAACTCCCAAAAGGCACTTCACCACGCCAAACCTGATCTACATACCAAATTTCATAAACATCGGTCGAGGTAAAAGGGTTGAAGTGGCGTGACAAAGAATGGGTGGAAAAAAAAATGGGAAGAAAGTCACCAAACACGTATTTTGAGCCCTATTTTTCGCAGGTTTTCGAAACACCTACCGCTTCGAATTTGGCGTCAGGCGACTCAGGGTGTTTGCCCCACAAAATATATACGCGCGAATAAAATATAGAAATAACGGGGAAGGCCCGGGAGGGGGCCAAAGTTGACCCGATTCTTCGCTCAGTTATATTAGGCTCTGGGGCAGCCGGGCGCGGGTTCATTGCTTGGCATCGCTCGGCTACCGCCTCGCTTGATATGTTCCCGTAGAATGCTTCCGCGGAGAAAAGTCAGGCTGTGATGAATGTAGCCTCCCGGCGGAGTGTTTTTATTTTTTTTTTTTGGAACCTTCTCGAACTTAGATCCCAGACCTTTAAGACTGCATAGTGGTCGTACATCACACCTTTGTGCCTCTGAGAAAATGAAATGACCAAAATTGAGGTTGTTACGGTTTTTACGTGCCAGACGCTACAGAGTAACCCCAGGGCAGTGGCGTAGCCAGGATTGTTGAATGGGGGGGTTATCGGAAATCGAGAAAAGTTCCTGTCATGCAGCATGGCTATAAGAGCGAATTTTCAAAGAAATATTCCTGCTATCGTGTAAAAAGATGATATAGCGAGAAACCATACCAATTTTCTTAAAATTACATAATTTTTCGTGATTTTAGCCATTTTTACAGATTTTTGACCCTAATAAAATCAAATTTGACCCACTTGTTTTTGAGATAAATAGTTTTATCATCCAAACAGTCCGTCCGCCGTGATTAATCATCCCACACAACGTCAGGTGAATTGATATTGATTTTAGCCATTAATAAACTTTTTACTCCCAAAAATCTAAATCTGACCCCTACTCTGTGTGAAAAACAACTGAAATGGTATTTTTCTGTCTTTACTCACCCTTCCATACCATTCCGGTGATTTTACATCAATTTTTTGCAATTTTAGCTGTTTTCACCGACTTTTGGCCCATTAAAAACTCCAATTTGACCCCCTTGGAATTTTTGAAAATTGCTCATCTTCGAACTCATCCTTTTGTTTGACAACACAAACGTTTTGGAGAAATTTGGAATTTTTATCATGTACCCAAGGACAGATATCATCTGGAGTGCCACATAAATATATATACATAATACATACATTTTTGTTATAATCTAGGGATGAACGGAGGATGCTCTGAAACGGATTTGCCTGTAACACAATTTCAAAAACTTATTTTCTGAAAATTTTGGACCCATTGCAATAGGTTATTCCTTGAAAATTCTCGAACATTGTTGCCAAATAAATGTTTTATTTCATCAATTTATCTTACCTAACGTTACCTGTAACATTTAGTGCTTTGTTAAATTTAATTTAAATTCATCTTTATTTGTAATGTCAAACCTTATTAACGAATTTTCAAAGGAAACGAAGCTATTGCTATGAATAACGTTTTCAGAACATGAATTTTTGAAATATTTTTACAGGCAAATCCGTTTCTCAGAAAACCGATCCGTTTCCGTTTTTTCAGAAAATAAGTTTTTGAAATTGTGTTACAGGCAAATCCGTTTCAGAGCACCCTGATGCATGTCTAGATTTTAACAAAAATGTATACGTATATATATTAATTTAAGTGTCACTCCATACGATATCTGACCGTGGGTACGTGATTAAAATTCCAAATTTCGCCAAAATGTTCTTACTGCCAAACAAAAGGAAGCACTGCAATTTTCAAAAATTCGAAGGGAGTCAAATTTCAGTTTTTAGGGGTCAAAACTTGGTAAAAACGGCTGAAATTAATATATATAAAATCACTGAAAGTTGTATGGAAGGATTAGTGACTACAGAAAAATACCATTTCAGTTGTTTTTCACAAAGAAAACGGGTCTAATTAGGATTTTTGGGGGTCAACGATTGGTATTAAGGGCTAAAATCAATATTATTCACCTGAAGTGTGGCATGGTGACGGTGAGGGACTATAAGCATTTTTGTCAAAAAGAGTGGATCAAAATTTTGGGACAGATCGTTAGTAATAAAATTAACCTAATATTATTTAACTGTTCAATCATGTTTGATTTACCGTTTAATCTGTTATTGTTGTATTTGTTTGTTACTTTTGTGATTGTTATCATTCTTAAGATTTAATTTTAGTTTGAGATAAAGTTTTCGAGCTAACGGGATGGGGGGGGGGTTAATGACACCCACTACCCCCCCCCCCCCCCCCGGCTACGCCACTGTCCCAGGGTATACATAGAGGCATGAGTATTTTTGATTCATGGCCATAATCTAGATAATCTAGACCCAAGAACCTTTTTTGATGAGATAAAATTAATTTTTTAAACGACGGGATTTATTTTATATTTTTGTGAATTTAAGGTATTGCATTTAGTTTATGTGTATGAAGGTTTCAAGGAAATAGCTCAATTTCCTCTCTTGTGATAATATTGAATTTCAAAAAGACTGCATCCATTTCCTATTTTATTAAATGACATTTATTGAGTTTTCAAAAGACTGTATTCATTTTTACAGTAAGTTTATCTTCGAAATGAAATTACTTGCAATGAGGTACCTACATAGAAAATGCATTTGATTAATTTCGTTGTTTTGATTCTGAAGAGCTAAAGATGTTATTCACTCATGATTCTTTTAACAAAAAATAATTTTTAATGCTTACATTTCTTTTTAGATCGGAAGGAATGCGAGGATTACCATGACAATCTCATTGCCAATGTCGAAGAGATGGCTCAGGACCAAAACTCTGCCACTGGTTATTATATTATTTGACGTCAATGAGTGTTTATCCCTTCCTCTGCTCAACTCTTACTCGCTGTCACATTAATTTCAAGTTCTGTGTATTTAAGGTTTATGGATCTTTGGGAATCTGGAAGTTAGGGTTTCTACTTGTTTGTTATACTTGTTATTTTGTGGAGCGAATTGTCAGTATCAAGGTAGGTAAGTAATCATGTTCATATTAATTATTTTTCATAGTGAAATAGCTGTAGAAGATGCAGCAGTTTCACTGTCCGTGGTCATTCGTTGCCTAACTTCTCCTAAATGTTACAACGAACCCTGCCATTCTGTACAAGAATGCGCACCAACTCAAGGAACCCATCTTAACACATAATTGTGCCTTCATTCTTTCTCTCTTCACTTGCATTCCATTTCCACTTCCTCATTTATGAATATGTCATTTGTTTTGTGTCAGTGTATGTTTATGTTGCATGAATTTGTGGAGACCTTGTAAAACCAGGAATGGATTGCAGCTGGAGGAACCACGTATGTACGTGTACCACATTGTGTTGACTCCACTTATTTTTCCACAAGAAATGGGTCACAGTTTTCCGCGAGGAATTCGTGGGACTCATTTCTCGGGGAAACTGACAACCTTTAAACCATGATGACATACTTTAAAATGGACTCCCACAACTTCTCTGCGAATGATTTGGTTCATCGTTGGAGAGTACCCAGCAGACTGCTCCTAAATACCTCACTCCTTGGTTTTGGATATTTCCAACATAGATCGACCTTGACGGATTGTTGAGGACAGAGTGAGTGTATGTATGTAAGTGTTGAGGGATTCAGTTGCCTGTAGGTATTGGGTAGTCTGAGAAATAGAAGAATCCTCTATAAAGGGCAGCCTCTTTTTTTTCACTAGGCTCATCCAACCAACATCCACTTGGTTTAGAGTCATCGCCCCCGTTGAGAACCTCTGGTTTAGTCCATAATGACGGCTCATTGAAGGTAAAGCCTTCCTCAACCTCCTCCTGCTTCATTAGGCCTACCTCGTCTATGTTTTCCTGCGTATATGCAAACTTACGCATTTCTGGTTCTGCTCGTGCTGCAATAGCCATAGCTAAGAATAGCCCACACTCTTCGCTAGTTCTGCCTCGGAAAGCCCCTCTAATCTTGACCAACTGTTCAGTCACTAATTTTGTGGTGTCGCCGTCCTTGGCCTGGGCTATGATGGCCTGATGAATTACAGCCGCGGGTGTGTCAAGGAGGCAGTATTTGGCCGTAAATAATTCCGTAAAAATTGTCCAGCTGAGGGTGTCATCGACGACTTCGGCCAACCACTCCGAAGCTATCCCCTTAAAACAATCCGTCAGTGCCATTACGAGGTCTGACACTGTGGGTTTGCGATCCTTCATGATCAGATCTGCGGTTCTTATCCACGCTTTGGGGTTATTTTTTGCGGGGTCAAATTCAGGGAATTTGATTATTTTCTGTGTATCGGTTGGTCCAGTCGGAAGTCTGTGTAGGATCGCCCCCAACATTTCACGTTGGAGGTCGATAAACTGGGCGAATGGAGGATCGGCGGGGATTTGTTGTCCATTTCCCTCTGCCGGGATGTCGTCCTCCTGTTGTCCGACTTCGAGATCGTCGCCTTCGTAGTCCGACATCTCTCAGATGCTCGAGTGAGATCCCGTCGTGAAAACTTGTTTCGAACACGAAAACGAAACTAAATAGAAATTAAATAAAACCGGGAACTCAGATAAAGACGAAAAAAAAAATGATAATAAATAGAAAAATAATTTGCGTGGACGCGGAAATAACGAATTGATCCCACTTCTGATTTCGAGAAGAGTACTATTAAATAAATTTAAAAAAGGTGTTAAATAAAAATAACTGATCGTTTTAAAAGAAAGTTTGGTTTTAATCGCAACTAGGTACCGTCTCAGTGGACACTTCAGAACATACTCATAACATGCTCAGCCAGTTTTCAACCCTCGAGTAAAAGAAGAGTAGTGGGGGGGGGGGGGGCGTCCTGACCTGGCCAACCCCTCCCGAAATAGATAGGTACCTATAGGAAATATGAAGGATGCGATCTGTCAGAATAGAGTTTGGATGGTATGAAAGGTGGGATAGTAAAAATTATATGGTATTATTTGACCACATTCCGAAATATATATATATATATATATATATATATATATATATATATATATATATATATATATATATATATATATATATATATATATATATATATATATATATATATATAAACTTAAAAACTGGAAAACACTCTTGGTGATATATGAATTTTGGTGACGGGTAGAAAATATCAAAGATTAACAAATTAAAAAACACAATAATTTTAGAGGGAATATTTCGCCTGCGTCGTCTTCAGCCGAAGATTTTTTCAAACAACCGAAGATTGTGGTGGGGGGGGGGGGGGGGGGGGGTTCGGGGACGCCCTGTATACCTTGTTGAAATATTTCAGATTTTGAGCCCCCACTCCCACCCGCCACCACACAACATCGTCGGTAATTTCCAATGAAAGCCCGCTGTTTTCCAATAGAAACTTGAGAGAGATTGAACCAGAAGGAAACGTTTTTGGAAACGTTACGAAGTACCGTTAATGAGGGAGTAGATTTCGATGTTTCAGTTGTGAGAAAAATGAAAAAATTTCGCAGAACACATTGTTTCTCATATTAACTCGAAAATCCTATTTGAAGAGTGAAAATCAGGCAACATTGACAGTCCATATTCAACTTCTCGTCCTCTTTTCAAATCACTCATGGGAAAAAATGAAGAAAACTGTGATTCCAGCTTTGGTTACGCTTTTCAACACACATTTTCTCGTCATTTCAACCAATTCCAGATTATCATTATGTTTAACGGATTTTTCCAGATTATCGTTATGTCCAACGGATTTTGAGCCAGATATTTACCCATGTCAATTTCCTACCTGTATAAATATGTTCAACAATAAAGATGCATTCATCCGGTGCTAGTTGCTACAATGCTCCAACTTTTTCTGTCAATATTATAATGACTAGGAAATAAAAAATCCAAAAATTATTATATTATGAAATGAATCCTTCGCTGTATGAAATGAAAGTGTTTCCTCACATCTTCCACAAGAACCGCCAGTTGATCCAGAGGCTTCGGTGAAATATCTCCAAATATAAACATGTTCTTCATGTTATCCACGGTGACAGGCAACGGTTCCTTCTTGAGAAAGTAACAAGCTTTAGTCTTGCTGCCTGTTGGGAACTGGTCGGACGGGGAAAGGTAGCCGTTGTAAGCCAGCACGAATATCAATCTCTTGGTCTCTGCCCTTGTGAGGAACTCCATGACTGTTATCTACCAAAGTTAAATAAATTGGTTTACAAGTGTTCACCCGCTGCACAGAATGGGTACAGAATATTATTGGACACATTGCAACAGCGTTTAGTTTCCCCCGAAAATTCGCTAAAAATGGACAGATTATTTTATTCACCAAAAATACTTCTGCGGGAACTGAATCTCTAAACCACCTGAGACTTATCTACTAATACCTGGGAATGATTTTTAAAGATGGAGGTGGTAATTTTTACAATAGACGATTAGACACTTGAATAACAAATTGGAAATTATCTTTAGGCCATGACTGGAACTACATCAAAGTACATGGCACTTACCTTATTCTCTTCCGTAGCCATCATTTTGTGCCATTTGTCAACCTTGAACCTCATTGATTTACTGAGGTATTGAAACATGAACAATAATCTGGCGTCGGACTCCCCCACCTCATCATCTTCTTGGTCGGTCATATCGATTCAGTGTGCAGTTAAATGATCAGTCAGGTGATTAAGGTTGGGACCTTTGGAAATATCGCCACCCACAGTCGGACGCTCCCGATCATGACCCTTGCCCCCAAATTCTGGAAACAATAATCAGGCAGCTAGGATCAATTAAAAATATGCTGAAAAATGGATTTGTATTCTCTAGACTCTGATGCAAGAGCCTATCAAGCAGTGCTGCCAATTCGGGTATTTTACCCGATTAGCGGGTAATTGGGACTACATTGGGTAATCAAAGGTAATCAAAGAATCGGGTAATTTGGCTCATTTTGTACCCCTAATTGTGAACCCTATTAGGAGATACTAAGACTGGAAACAAGACTCGAAAACCACACTATGCCCAACATAATAAAATGACAGTAAAGCTAAGAACGCCCACTCCATCCCCACCAGGTTGCAGGAATGCTAGCAGAGAATGTTGCTCTGCAGCGGCTGCTTTTCCCCTGCTCACAGGGGAGGTAGGCTGACTATCTTCAGTTCTGACTATCTTCAGGGCTCCTAATCCCCTCAGATCATTGTCGAGCAACGCACTTTGGTTCCCGGTTCACCCAGTTTGGATGACACATCACCTAGGCCATAAGTGGTAACTGGCCTGTGCCACAAGGACACTACCAATTTGTCAAAAGACAGGGATGCCACACACCAAGGTGAGAACTAATCTAGTGCTGCATATCTGTCACGGTGCCCCTTGATGTGATGTCGGCCCTGGAAAAGAAAGTTAATGTATAGAAGCAACAGAAATATAAAATATCCCTAAGTGCCCTGGTGATGCCTCCTGGCAAGAAGTGGCAGCACCTCCCGCCCAAAAGCTTCAAGGGTGCCAACACCCACCGCAGACAGAAGCATACGATCAAGTGGCAGGCCTTTGAGGCCACAATCCCGTCGCTATGTCTCATAGGCCTGGCACTCCCTTAGCACATGCTCGGCCAACTCAGTCCCGCCACAGGCACATGGCTGCTTGTATGGCACAAGCCCCAGCTTGGCCGCAAAGCCCCACCAAAAACTGAGTCAGCTCATGGGTAGGGACTAGCCACCTCAAGTCCCTTCTGGCCTCAACATTGGGTAGGAACCAGTGGGTCAGCCTTCCAGACTCTTCGCTGTCCCAGTCTGCCTGCCATGTGGTCAACAGGTCTCTCTCGAGATTACTGATGAGCTCCGAACATGGCCGGCGCAGCCCCACACTTCTGACAGTTACTCCTGGAATATCGTGTTCCTGACTCCAGAAAACTCAGTACATGGTCCACCATCTCCAAGCCTAGTACCTGACAGGCATGACACCTGCCAGTACCAGCATGGAACATGTTGCACATGTCCGATAGGCATGATTAACCTTGAGTAAGGCACTACGCTGCACCGACCCAAGCTTCCGCCATAATGTAGGTTTCAGCCAGGGCGCCCAGGCCTGCACATCGTACAGGAGGATCCCAAGAAACAGCCCTTTGTAAATCACCACCAGTTCTCTGTGCCCTATGCCCGATTCAGAACCGGCCAAACGACAGACCTTCATGAAGGCGTCCAAGGCTTTAATGCCTACCGTACTCACATGAAGCCCCACCCCGAAGTGCTCTTCTAAAGTAACCCCAAGGTACCCAAATGATCTGACATACTTGATACATTCCGTACCAACCCTGATAATAGGTGGCCTGGACGCATCGAGTGTCCCTTTCAGAAGCATGGTAACACTCTTGTCCCCAGCAATAGTTAACTTCACTGCCTCGCATTCAGACACCAATTTGCCAAGGACACGACCAGCATCCTCCTCCAGGGCCACCCCCTCCACAATGATGACAAGGTCGTCCGCATGGGCTACGACCTTGGCACCAGTGCACCCCAAAGCCATAAGTATGACATCAAACAAGATGTTCCACAGTCTCGGACCTCGCACTCAGCCCTGAGGAAATCCCTTAGTCAGTCTCTTCCTGACACTTCTGCCACCCTCCATGTACTCCACCCACTTGTCATCAAGGTAGTCCATCAGGATTTTGTACACATGAGGGGCGCAGTTCTGCCGCAGCAATTCCCGCAGGACCGCCAGCCACCACATGTTGTCGAAGGCCCACCTAATGTCCACAAACACCCCCCAGCACCTAGCATCCTTCCACCGCACTGACTTTGTCCCTAAGTCGAAGAACGGCACCAGTAGTGGATCGACCTCTGACGAAGCCATACCTACTAGTCCCTGGAGCACCTGGCATCTGGCAAGAACCTCCTCCATGTCCCCCACAATCAGTTTCTCTAGCACCTTATCTAGTACACCAAGGAGACACAGGGGGCGTAGAGACCTGGGGTCAGATGTGTCACAGTCTACACCCTTATGAAGGATGCAGACCCTCCCCATCTTCCACCTAGCAGGGAAGGCTCCTAAATCAATACATACTCTGAAGATGGAGCAGTACCAGGGGTAGATTAAATTCCACCCCTTTTGTAATATTTCCACCTCCATCCTGTCTGGACCAGGAGCCTTCCCTTTCTTAACACGTTCCGAGCGGAATGGATAGATCGATCCAAGGCCTGCCGTTCAATTCACCCAGCCTTGATCTATCGATCCAGCTACGGGGAGCGTTTCTACGATAATAGGCCTCTACATTCTGCTCTGAAACTGAACTATCGCGCACTCTAGTGACTGCTGAGTTTAACACCTTTATTCTAGATGATCTGACCTCGGAGAGACTGCGTTCCGTTTGTTTATTCCAAGCCGTTTGTTTACCAACATTTTCTCGCCGCGTTTGGATGATGTTTTCGGGTACAATGTTCAGTTTTGTTGTGTTCCTTTTTTCCTCGAGGAATCTGTTTCAGTTCCCCTTTGGCATCCAACCACGGTAAGTCGTTATTCATGAGTTTAAAATGCCTATTTCCTTACAAAATTACCAGAAATCTCACTTGAGATTTCAGCAGCATGGACTTCTTGGTACGATCTTTATGTTTACTAACGTCTTGGTTCTTTATTCGTGCTATTCAGCCTATATTTTATCTTTGCAGGTTCTTTATTTTGAGATTTCCGATTGCTTCTATAATGAACAGAAAGAGGAAACGGGAGCTGTTTCCTTCAGAGGCTAGTAAGCACTGATTTATTTATTTTTATATACTATGTTGTTCCTTACCAACCTGTCAATTATTAGGTATACTTTTTCTCGATTTATCAACAGATCACCTATTCTATTTACAGCACCATCCACTTCCAGAGCTCAGGAGTATGAGGCTCCAAAAGTTTTTACAGTTCCAGGTTGGTACCTACCTACACGGGTAAAATACTTAGGTACCTTATTGTTCTCTTAGCGTTTCCGTTTTCTTTTTTTTCCTTCCATCTTTTTCATTTTTTCCATTCTTAGTTTTTGTATTCGAAAGTTCGAATGTTCTCGTTATGTACAAGCAGTTGTCAATATTTCGGTTCATGTTTGGTTTCCGATTATTTATCTTCATGTTTTGTTTTATTTACTCTATTTTATTATTCTTACATCGATGTGTAGCAGTATTTTTCTTTCCATCTATAGGACCATCGACTTCTACTGATCGTTTGACATCAAATTCAACTCCTACTCCCGGTACATCAGCCAGCCTTCCATCAGGTAATTTTACCTATTTTTCTACTATGTTTTTCCTCTGCCCAGTCGCCATTCCCATTTTCCCCAAAATATAACTGTAAGTAAAAAGTATACCTACTTATATTTTCCACTTCACAGTACAAGCAACTTCTGATGAAGTTCCCACATACACTGAACCCAGCTCACCAGAAGAAGGAAATGGCGTTGAAGGTAAATTTATTGTTTTCTTCTCTACACACTTGAAAATTTTGTTTTATAATTTTTTATAAGGTTTCTTACCTGTATAGGTAATCCTCACAAAAAAACAAACAATAACTTCAATTTGATTTTTTGTTGCAGCTGTCAACATACAATCCTGTGTTTTTGATCAACACCCGCCTGATTTCCGAATTCCGATTGAGAATATAAGTGACGAGGAAATTCAAAGACAACTGCAAATGTTTGAATCATTTGCCGATGACATTGATTGCGACTCGGAGGAAGACGACATATTCGAGTTTGGAGAGTTGGGGCTTGTACGCGATGGAGATGATAGAGTGAGTACACCTGAATTGTTTGCTGGGGACACGATTAGGAGGGCAGTACCAGTACCTGATTTATCGACTCCTCCCATTTTCTCATTCCCTTTGGTTGATCCGTGTGCTCAAAGAACCTGGGGGGAGGATAGTACTATCGATACATCTTTGCGTTTTTCACAAAGTACAGGTTTGCGAACCATGGTGGAGCGTGTTGACCCTTATTATTTTTTCCAACTTTTTGTGACGGACCGATTTCTCGAACACATCGTCCAAGAAACCAATAAGCAAGCCGAATATGTTTATTTAGAGCTAAGAAAAACAACCTCAAAATCTCGAGTATTAAATTGGAAAACTCTAACTGTTCCAGAATTTAAAATTTTTCTTGGCCTGTTGTTTGTCACTGGCAACGTATCACAGAGCCGAATAACTGACCATTGGAGTACGGTAAAACATTATGACGGCATATTTCAAACACCCACTTTTCCCGAAAACATGGCTCGCGATAGGTTTTTGATGATTCTCTGGTGTTTGCATTTTGCAACAAACCCTAGGGGTGGGGAACCAGCGCCACAAGATCGTTTGTATAAAATTCGCTATATGATCGATTATTTCAACGATAAAATGAGTGAGCTCTACTGTCCATCTAAAGAATTGGGGATTGACGAATCGAACGTTTTATGGCGCGGTCGTCTCTCCTTCAGGCAGTACAATCCTCAGAAGCGCCATAAGTACGGGATGAAATTGTATTCCCTCACAGAACCAAATGGTTTGGCGCTCAAAATTTTGTTGTACGCAGGGGCTGCTGATCCTGAAGTAGGGGGAGAAGGCCACGCCAACAAAGTTGTTTTGAATTTGATGAGAGAGTTTCTAAATCAGGGTAGATCTTTGTACATGGACAACTATAATAACAGCGTCTTATTAGCCAGCACTCGGAAAAAATATGAGACTTACGTAACTGGTACCCTACGTGCTGACAGGGTAGGAAATCCTGCTGAAATTAAATCAGCTAAATTGAAAAAAGGGGAGGTGATACAGAGATTTTCAAATGATGGTGTTTGTATCTTGAAATGGAAGGATAAGCGCGATATAATGATGATCTCCACTGAAGCTGATGGAGAATTGCTAACGACTGCTAATCGTTTAGGTGTCGAAAAACAAAAACCCGCAGCAATTGGCATCTACAATAAAAACATGCAAGGGACTGATCAGTGTGACCAGTTGCTTGCTTACTATCCATCTGAGAGGAAAACCTTGAAATGGTATAGAAAATTAGGAATCCATATTAGGTTTGTTCCAGCGGAGCATAACTGGTTGAGTTGAGTTGAGTTATGTTTGAGAACCGAAAAGGGTAGGGATGAATTATGAGTTATTAACCCAACACAACTCGGTCGCTGGAACGCACCAGTGGGTTACTCCGACAGAGTGCGCTCAAATCGCGATGGCATTTGAACCTTTCTCCAAGATAACCTTTATTCTAAATCCAGACGTTAACCGCAGCCAGACGCTAACCGCAATTCTTCTCTTATTATATGTAATTACAATAATAATTATCACAATTCTTATTCTTGCGAAGAAGAAGGGAGTGATGGCGAACGGCAACGAATTATTCGATGGTAAGTTTTCCTGTTTGTTTCAATTAGTCTGAGTAATCTCAGGTTTTTTTTTTTTAATAAATTTTATTTGGCACATTAATGGAGCACATTTTACAGCCATATGGTTATGTACAATTAGTTATAAACAATTCTAATAAAATTAAACAGAAATATTACATTCCGACAAATAATGAAATATAGCCTTATATGTTAATATTTGCAGATCGAAGCAAGGACCTATAATTGAATGGTTGGTGTCGTGAGACCCTCCCGGGAACACTCCACTAGTAACTTTAAGCTCTCACCAACATTCTAATGCCAAACTTAGTTTCCGTCAATAAACAACTGAGTGGGGAGACAAGCCACAGAACCCAGGGACACAACCTGGGGCCCCACCACCAACTCCCAACAGGGAGTTGGAGGGAGAGGCCTCCAGTTCCTATAAAACCCTGGATCCTGGGGCTTTAGCTTCATTCGACACTTCCTCTAACTAGCTCTCTCTCTTCTCTCCTCTACCTTGCTCCTCCTCCCAGATGATCGGTGGATTACCGCCGCCTGGGCAAATTCCAACACTCACCTCCATCCCTCCTCTTAAAAGAACGTAGATGTCGGTGGATATCCGCCGCCTGCGCCTTTCCTCACGCCACCGTGATGAACCAATTTTAAATTCATCACAGTGGTGAACCCGACGTTCACCCAACCTTCTTTTCCTTCCCACCTAATGTGTCAACCCCAGTCAAGTACAGTTCGGTGTCCCCATTTTTAATTTCAAATTCGGTTAATCAGTCAGTTTCAATTTCCCAATTTTGGCCCACCCCAACCGCTCGGAGATCGCACAGCTCTCACATCTCCGCTCAACCACACACGCCTCCGCTCCCAATTATTGCGAATTTCGATTTTGAAATTTAAAATTTGAGTTTTCAAATTTCAGACCTCAGCTATGGACCCGAACTCACCATCGCCCCCGATCCTCCGACCAGCCACGCTGCAGCCGCCCGCCGCCCCGACAACGGACGCAGCGGCCACTGCCGACAACCCGTTCTCCACCCTTTCACCGTCCGGCTCTACCTCCCCACAGGCGCCCAACGCCGCCGCCGCCGCCGACGTCATGACGGCCTCTGCGTCATTTCCCCTGTCACTTCCCCCGTTCTACTCACACGACCCCGCTCTGTGGTTTTTTCAGGTTGACGCTGCGTTTTCGGCCGCCAACATCCGCAGCCAGAAAACTCGCTACTCCCGCATCATCTCCCTGCTACCATACGACATCCTCCTCCAGACGTCGGACATCTCCCCCGACGCCGCCGCTGCGTACGACGACCTCCGCTGCGTACGACGACCTCCGCAGCCGCCTCATAACCCTCTACCAGCCGTCCAAAATCGCACGAGTCGCCGCGCTCTCGCAGCCACAGCACCTCGGCGACCTCAAGCCCTCCCACCTCTACCGCCATCTGCGTCACCAACTGCAGGGGATAATGACGACCGACATTGCGTGGACCGTCTGGCTGCGCGCTCTTCCCCACCCCATACAGATGGCGCTCGCCAGCCACCTAGACGGCCCGGATGAACCCCTGCTTCGCCTCGCCGACACTGTCCACGACCTCGCCGCAGCCGCCGGCGTCAACGAGGTCCGCACACCCCGCACCTCCACACCGCGACGAGACCGCACGACGTCACGGGAGCGAAGCCGACCCCCCTCCCTCGACAGGCGCCGGCCCCTCTCTATCGAGCGCCGCCGCACCGCCCCACCCCTCCTCGGGAACAACGTAGAGGAAGATCACCGGCCGCTGCGACCCCCTCCACCACGCCTCGCCCCTCCAACGGCGTACCTCCCCGCGGACCCCCCCCACCGGTGTTTCTACCATGTAAACTTCGGTGGGGAGGCCCGCAAATGCCAACCCCCCTGCTCCTTCCCCTCCAAGCAGGGAAACGCGGACGCCCGCCGGTAAATCCGGCGGGCCCCCCTCCTCGCCAACACGGGGGGGACCCCCACCAACCCCCCCCCCCCCCCCCCCGGCCCGAATTCACACCACCACCACCAAACAACGCTACCCCTCCTACGCCGCCGCCACGGCCGCCAACCCTCCAACCACAGCAGCGCCGCCAAACCCCTCACCCCACCACCAACCGTTCCCCCACCCAGGAACGGCCCCTCCACGCCCGCCACCAGGGCCACCAACCCGCCGGCCGCGCCTCACGGCGCCGCCAAAACCCTCTCCCCACCAACTACCGTTCCCCCACCCCGGAACGGCCCCTCCACATCTACCACCAGGGCCACCAACCTGCCGGCCGCACCTCACGGCGCCGCCAAAACCCTCTCCCCACCAACTACCGTTCCCCCACCCCAGAACGGCAAAACATCACACCGCGTCTCGTTCGCAGGGGACCAACCCCCACGGCCACCACCAACCCTCACCTCCACCACCCCTGCTACCGCCCAGACACCCCCCGCCACAGCCTCCGCAATTTTACCCCACTCCGTCCCAACCCACCAACGCCTATTTTTAAAATGCGGCAAGACCAGCATCCCGTTCCTCATCGACACAGGGGCGGCGCTCTCCATATTTCCCAACTCCATTCTCCGTCGTCAGGCGCGCTGTTACCGCCAGCTTCTCTACGCCGCCAACGGTACCACCATCCCCTCGTACGGGACGTACCGCTCATCAATCTACATGAGCGGACTCGCGTACGAGTGGGAATTCACCGTGGCGGACGTGGAGAAGGCGATCCTGGGGGCCGATTTCCTGGCATATTTCGGCCTCCAGGTCGACGTAAAAAACGCGCGCCTGATCGACCCCTCCACCAGCAAACCGATCCCCGGATACATACATACAATTGACCGCCCACCAACCAAATTCGAAGCCTTCCTCCAACACTACCAACCCCAGCGCCGCCCCTCAGCACACATCTCCACGATTCAGCACTTTATTGAAACCACCGGACCCCCAATTTCCGCCAAAGCCCGACGCCTCCACCCCCTGCAACTCTCCCAGGCCCGTCAACACTTCGACAAGTTGATCAAGGACGGAATCATCCGCCCCTCAAAATCCCCTTGGGCTTCACCACTCCACATAGTACAGAAGCCCAATGGGGATATCCGCCCCTGCGGCGATTACCGCCGCTTAAACTCCAAAACGACACCAGACCTTTACAATGTCCCCCACCTTCGGGATTTTTCCTCCCACCTCCACGGCACCACCATATTTTCTACCCTCGACATCTCTAGAGCCTTCCACCACATAAACATACACCCCCCCGATATTCCAAAAACTGCGATTATCACACCCTTCGGCCTGTTTGAGTACTTTAAGATGGGTTTCGGCCTCAGGAACGCTGCCCAAACATGGCAACGTTATATGGATAACATCCTACGAGGCCTTCCGTTTGTCTTCTGCTTCCTGGATGACATCCTGATCGCCTCCCGAAACCCGCAGGAACACCTCGACCACCTCAAACAGATTCTCGACATATTCTCCGCCGAAGGCCTCCAGATCAACACGGAAAAATGCATCCTCGCCCAACCCTCAGTCCGCTGCCTCGGCCACCAAGTCTCCTCCGACGGAATCAAGCCCCTCCCAGATAAGGTCCACGCTATTATGGATTTCCCCCAACCCCGTACCGTGACGGAACTCCGCCGTTTCCTGGGTATGTTGAATTTTTATCGTAGACACATCAAACACGCAGCACAACACCAACAACCACTCATACACGCCATCCCCCAACCCGCCAAGAAAAACGATAACCGCCCCATACCCTGGACCCCCGAACTTACAACCTCCTTCCAAATTTGTAAACAGGACCTGGTAGACGCCGCTCTATTGGCCCATCCCGACCCACACGCTCCCCTCTCCATCACAACCGATGCGTCCGACTGGGCCATCGGGGCAGTGCTCCACCAGCACACCGGCGCCACCCCCCAACCCCTCGGATTCTTTTCTAAAACTCTATCCCCAACCCAAAAAAATTACTCAACCTTCGACAGAGAACTCCTCGCCATCCACGAAGCCATCAAACACTTTCGTGACTTCGTGGAGGGCAGGCAGTTCTCTGTCATAACTGATCATAAACCCCTAACACACGCTCTCCTCCAAAACCGCAAATCCGCCTCCCCCCGTCGCCTCCGGCAGCTCGAATTTATCGGACAATTTACGTCCGATATTCGCTACCTGCCGGGGGCCGACAACTGCGTGGCGGACGCGCTGTCCCGTCCCACTCCCGCGCCGGTGGAGGAGTTACTGCCTTTCCCCTCCCCACAAATCCTAAAATCCAAACAACTTCCAAATTCCGACCCCGCCCTCTCCAGTCTCATTTCCGCCTCCAAATTGGAACAACTGCCTCCCCTCGACCTCTGGTGCGACGTAACGGCCGATTCACCGCGCCCTTACGTTCCACCAGCGCTGAGGCGGCAGTTGTTCCTCCACAACCACTCCCTCCACCATCCCGGCATCCGGGCGAGCCGAGATCTGATCAAGACGCGGTACTTCTGGCCCCACATGAACACAGATATCCGTACCTGGGTTCTAGGGTGCCAGAAGTGCCAGCAATTTAAGGTCTCGGCTCACCCCCATGTACCTCCTCAACCCATCCCCGACTCCCTCCCGTGGGAACACGTTCATTTAGATCTGGTCGGCCCCCTTCCCCCCTCCGAGGGGAAGAGGTACTGCCTCACCATGATCGACCGTGCAACCAATTGGGTTGAGTGTATCCCACTCGCCCACATTACCGCGGACGCCGTCGCCGCGGCCTTCCTAAACCAATGGATCAGCCGCTACGGTTGTCCGCGGACACTCACGGTCGATCAGGGGAGGCAGTTTGAGTCAGCCCACTTTACCGACCTACTACGTTCCCTCGGGATACAAAAAATCCGCACCACTCCCTATCACCCCCAATCCAACGGGAAAATAGAGCGGTGGCACTCGGTCCTGAAACAAGCTATCTCCACATCAGCCACATCCCCCTCATGGACCAAAACCCTCCCCTATGTCTTACTAAGCCTCCGTACTTCCGCCCGTCCTTCAGACAACACAAGTCCCGCACAACACGCTTTTAAAGACCCCCTCCGTTTACCAGCCGACATTTTCACTCCACACAACACTCCGTCAATTAACAGGGAACCGCTCCGCACTTCAACACCGACAAACGACACCACTTACCCCAAACGATTTTACACCGCCACTCACATGTACTTGAAAGAGCCCGGCATGCATAAAACTTTTCAACCCCTTTATGCCGGGCCCTTTCAAGTCATCCGCACAACACCAACCACCGCGACCCTGTTAATTGACGGGAAACCCCACACAGTCCCGTTAGCCAGGTGTAAGCCCGCCCCTGTGCTCCCTCACCCAACAACCCCTATCAGTCTCCCGCCGTCCGTTCGCGATGTCACACCACCTCTTCCCTCAACGCCCGTCACCTCCGTCGCCGTTTCCGGACTTCGATTCGGATCCGGAAATGGCGGCGATTCTCCGGGACGTTTTCTTCCCGGACCCGCTATCCCCCCTACCCCCCTCGCCCGGGCCCCCATCACCGCTTCCATTTTGTCCGCCAAGGATCACCGGACTACCTCCCCGGCCCCGGCGGTGGAAGTACCCCCAGTGGCTAATACTGCGCGAATTTCGCGCAGCAAAAGCCACCGGGGTACATCCTCCCTACATCCCAATCGACCCCTTGATGTCCTCCATCCTCCGCGAGTTCCGCCTCGCGGAACTCATGCCCCCCCCCACCCCCCATTCAAATCAAACCCCCCCCCTGTAAATTGCAACCCCCCCATCCAAAACAACCCCCCACCTCCCGAATTTCAACCCCAACCTTCCACCCCCCAAATATCAATTTTCGACCCCCCCAACATCCAGTATCCCCCACCACCCCCCAAAATCAGCAAACCCCGAACACCCCCTACCCCCCCAACACCGCCGGGGATATCCACAATAGTTCCCGCCGGGACAAAACGGCCCGGGCGGCGAAACGGACGGAGGGAGCGTCCCCGAATTCCCCGCGTCCCGGCGGCCAAGTAACCCCGCCCCGCTACGAGCAATCACGGCGGGGCCTTGAGATCGCGGAACAGTGCTTGTGTCTAATTTATCCACACGCACTGTACCGCCCCTCGCAGCCCCGCCGCGGCCGCCCCCTCACCACCACCGCACAGGGAGACAGCACGGGCGCACCGGCGAGGCGGAAGACCCTCCCGGTAGGTCCTTCATTCCTCCTATCGGGGGTCCTTCCGCATTGCCGAGGCGCCCCCTCACTTCACCTAAACCACACCTACACCCATCCACACACCACATCCTATCCACACCCAGGGAACGGCGGACTTCCGCACCCTTATATTGTACCCCCACGACCTTGTAAATAACTTGTAAATACTTTGTAAATAACCATAACTATAACTATAACTATAACTAACTATTATATCCAACTATATCTACTGTATCTCGCTATAACTATCATACATCACTATTGTTAATACTCCACCTCACCCATTGTAAATACGCCCTAACTATCATACATCTCCCATTGTAAATACTCGACATCAACCATTGTAACTACTCCCATCAACCAATGTAACCACCCTTAGCCTAAGTATATATCCACCTAGCTTTAAGTCCAAGACCTTCAGTCCCACTCGTGTTTGCCGTGGCCCTCAGCCTTTGTAACCTCTGGCCTTCAGCCCCTCTTATGTTTGCCCTAGCCCTCAGCTCTTGTGATCTTGCGCCCTCAGCACCCGACCCTCGCCTCACTTATTCCCTTGGCCCTCAGCCCTACTTCTGTTTGCCTTGGCCCTCAGCCCCTGTCACCTTGCGCCTTCAGCTCCACGAATCTTGGTTCGAACTGGGGGGACCTCTGTCGTGAGTCCCTCCCGGGAACACTCCACTAGTAACTTTAAGCTCTCACCAACATTCTAATGCCAAACTTAGTTTCCGTCAATAAACAACTGAGTGGGGAGACAAGCCACAGAACCCAGGGACACAACCTGGGGCCCCACCACCAACTCCCAACAGGGAGTTGGAGGGAGAGGCCTCCAGTTCCTATAAAACCCTGGATCCTGGGGCTTTAGCTTCATTCGACACTTCCTCTAACTAGCTCTCTCTCTTCTCTCCTCTACCTTGCTCCTCCTCCCAGATGATCGGTGGATTACCGCCGCCTGGGCAAATTCCAACACTCACCTCCATCCCTCCTCTTAAAAGAACGTAGATGTCGGTGGATATCCGCCGCCTGCGCCTTTCCTCACGCCACCGTGATGAACCAATTTTAAATTCATCACAGTTGGCATACTGCATTAGTATCAATAATAAAAGAAAATAAAACGTCTCTTTCACAGTAAAATAATGGGCACTCCATGATCAGATGCTCGAGTGTTCCGACTGCTATTTCGCAAAATCTGCAATGAGGTAGGGTTTCAGGGTGGATGCGGTGTAGGTAGGCTCCACAGACTCCATGATTTGGACGCAACCGAGCGATGGTTCTACACAGTGCTTTATGAGCGGACCACCCAATGAACCAGGATTTAGTTGGAACCCGGGGCTGTATGTCCTTATAGTATAGGCCATTCGTTGAATTTTTGTATTCAACTTCCCACTGATGTCGATGTCTCGCTGTTATAATTGGGTAAAAGTCGGATACCGGCAGTCCAATATTAAGAGAAATTCCGTTTGCGGCCCCCGTTTTTGCTAACCCATCAGCTTTAACTAAGTTTAACTAAGGAAATCTAACAAAAACTGCATCGTTTGTTTGTTATCTGGTACTAAAAACAGTAGGTCTGTATGTGGACTATTTCTTGTAAGAGGACTAACAAATTCCGTAGAAACCACTCCTCAAATACTCATTTTGACCAGCGTTACATAAGTTTTCTACTTCTAACTCCAGTTGAATAATGCTGCTTCTAAGTGGGCTGTTGAGTAATGAAACAATATTATTTACTTATTATCGTTATTTCAGAAATGGCTGAGTTCATTATACTCCCTGACTCCCTGGGGTAACCAGGACCAGGAGACTCCTGGTTACTCCTAAGATTGGTACGAGTACATAGGACCCGTATATGTTCATCATTTTGCAGGGCCGCCCAGAGCTGGGAAGGGCCCCGGGGATAAATTCTCATCAGGCCCCTCCCCACACCAATTTTATAATTTATAAACAGGAGTACCGGATGTACTGTTCTACCCTTATTTATTAAGGAAGTAATTGAGCTCATTTATAAAAGGGAAATTTTTACTTTGCACAATAACTGTACAAATAGGGCTCGGGCCCTATTTCAACCAATCAACAATCGAACTTATGTCACTCCTTAGTGAGTTATAAAAACCATTTATAAAGTAGATCCATTTTGCCCCCCAGAATGATGCTAATACAATTAGGCTCCTGTTACCAGTGATTGCGTTACCTGCCACTACCCAAAGCACCCGCTTTCTTTCGGAAAATTAATCGACTGTGGGCAACAATCGTTTGTAATGGGTCAACCCTACTACCTGCCTGCACTACCATTATATTATGTACCTATCTATCTTTAGTCCATAATATGTATATATTACATATTATGTACGATGATGTTCTGTTAAGGAAGTAAATGTATGATGAGTTAGGTACGTACTTCTGATAATATAGGTACACCTACCTACCTGACCAGACTGAGCAGCTGCTATTGGAATCAACTTTTTCAGTTTATAGGTAATTTCCTGTAAAAACGTAGAAAAGTATCCATCGCCATGGTATACTGTGACAGAGGATCTCCTGGTTTTCCCGCAGTGTTAATATAAATGCATTGTAATAGTATTATTTTAATTTTATTGTTACTTTTTTGTTTAGTTGCTGAAAACGACAGACATGTCCCCCTGACAAGCTCCCCCATCTGGTCTAGGAACACAACCCTCGCACTGATTAATTCCTACCATGAACTACATGGATTGGTAGGGAGAAAATATAAATCGCAAAAAGCAATGTTCGCAGCTATTGCGGACAGTCTGAACGAAGCTTTCAGTAAACATTTCTCCGTTTTACAAGTAAGTGGAAGTGCAGCTTGACCCATTTTGTCTAAAAAAAACCAAGCAGGTTCCAATATGATCTTCCACTCGAGCAGCATGATCTCATGATAGAATTTTCATTTAAATACAAATTTATATCGTAAATTTGTCAATAAAAATTTCCAAATAACGAATAACATTCTAATTTGGGGTTGGATTCAAATTTATGGATATCGAATTCATGTTTTTGTTTTCTCAAAATGAAAATTTTGATCGAATTTAAAAAAATGTTTGCAAGGTTAAAATAAATATGATCTAAACACTTGAAATAATGAAACGTAATAAATTTGGAAACATGAAACTGCACCAGCGTTGTTGCTTGCTTGTCAATCCTCTCTGGTTTTCTTTATGAAGATGAATGAACATTTTGGTTCAGAATTACATTTTATACCTCAGCAGTTAATTCAGATATCATCATAAAGTTTAAAATTAACCTGCACTAAATTGCTTGCCAAGGAACGATCGCGATATTGCCGCCAACCAAATCATAAATGATTTAATACATGTAGGATACAGGTTGAATGGATTTAATGTTTATATTACGTGTTACTGGTAGTTTTACTCAGCAACCTTCCACTTGAAATTTGCTTAAATCTTTACTCGAATTTTTGAACTCAACATTAATACGTTGTCCTATACCTGTATTAATTCTAACAACTATTTCTTATAGGTCACCAACAAGTGGAAGAGTGGTTAATGCCTTGACAAATTATGTTGTTCATTGCTGTCTTGCCTTGAATGGAGTAGGACATACTTAGGTACAGGTAGGTATTTAACCGAGTAAGATTAGTTAATTCAGTCCCCAGTTTAATCTCCTAAACAAAACATGCCTACCTGTTTAAGGTACCTAATAAGAATTCATATCGGTTTATTATATTCAATAAAATCTACCAATATTTCAAGAATTATGACGTTTTGAGTCCAAATTGTTCCCAAAAATCTGGGTATATAAGGTTCAAGGTGGCTCTAAATGACCAGCAACTAATCCCACAAAAATGTTGTTAAAAAACCATTTTCTTACAACTTACTTAGATGTTGATGTTTACTTCAGGTAAAAGCACTGGTAGTGGCCATAGTTAAGGAACTTGATACGTTATTCATTAATTTCAGTTTTTTTTTTTTTTTTTGCTTTATTTATAGCACAGAAGGAGGAATAAGGTTAGATATTTTGGTTATAAGTCCCGAACTAGTTCGAAAAGCGTTCAGACCGACAGAGTTAGAACTAAAAGTTCTGAATGGTTCTCATCCCCTCCCTTTACAGTTCTATTCGTAACTGGTTCGATTCCGAACTGGTTCAGAACTGCATGTCCGAACATACCTACAAACATTCACCTGACACCATGTGTTATTTAATTAGGTGAATCGTTATTAATTGAGCCGAAATAAAATCGAATACTTTTATTATAATTTTTACAAGGTTCTCTTTTAACAACGCAATCAAGAGTGAAAGCGGGCAGGCCAGTGTTACCAGCTGGGGTTGCAGCGAGTGGCAGTACGCGCTCTCTGTTGCAGTAAAATCTAACTGATAAAGTCCAAGCCAAACTGACCAAGTGGCGTTCCGTTTGACGGTATTCTAGAAGGAGATTTTCTTGTGAAACAGGGAGCGAAAATAAATTACGCAGATATGAAACTAAACATAGGAGGGGAATGTTTCAGTTTCAATCTGTAAAGGATGGAGGATTGAAACTAATCTTCCACCCCGACCTGAAACCTTGTGTAAAGTCTATAGTTCTCATGTATGTCTTCCCATAATTACCAAGAACATGTCCTAGAAAAGACAAAACTAGGTGAAGATTTAATATGTCCAAGTGCAGTGTGAAGCTGCATAGTGACGGGCCATTTTCCACATTTATTCTAAATACCAGTGACACGGTGAAACGCACCCCAATGCCACATTTGGCTACTTAACCTATAGATATCGGTGAATCATCAACTCACGATGAACTGGAACACCAACACCAACGTCCCCAAACTCCCCACACCAGCAAAATTATAAAAAGACATGGCCCAAGTGGCGTATTTTATCACAAAGGATCTGATATGGATATAGTATTATGTTTCCCTCAGCAATCGAAATAAACAAAAAGGTTAGTTCTTCCAGCACAGATATTGTTTCAATTCAATTACCTAAATAAGGTGTTACTTCATTTGCTTATCTATAAGGATCATATTCATGACTTGCTTGAGGAAGAAAAAACATTTAGGGTAATTCTTAAATTACAAGCTCAGTTGAAGAGTTCCAATACTCCAAAACTTATAATACCGCCGATACATTTTAAACGAGAAAACCAAAACATAAGGGTTATTACCAGGTGCATCTTTTGGGGACACCCACCACGATCTATTACGCCTCCAGTGAACATTTTGAAATCAATGACACCGAAAAACAACAGCTAATTTTAAACGAATTTCACACTTCAGCATTAGGGGGGCATGAAGGCATGAATCGAACATCAAATAGAATGCAGCGATTTTTTCGGTGGCCTTTCATGAAGGAACGCAGACAAGAGAGAAAAATACACTGCCAAGGTGATGGCACAGGAGCTTCCTCGTCACAATCAGAGTGACCCATTATAAAATAGAACAGACTCGGAAGCAAAATAACATAACATTACATTACATTACATAACATTACATAACATTAAATATACATATTACATAACATTACGTCCATAATACATTACGTCCATTATACATAATTGCGAAAGTTATGCGTGTTTGAAGAATTTCACGATAGCGCATGCGCAGGGCGAACCGCTGGCTCTATCATGTTGAAATTTATATGGGACCTCAATGGGCCCTACCCGCTTAATCCCTGAGAATTACATTGAAATTGGGTGAAATCTTTGGTTACTACGGCTGTAACAAGGAAATTGAATCTATTTCACGCCAGCGCATGCGCAGAGCGCACCGAGGGTCCGATCATGCTGAAATTCATACTGGAACTTACTAGGCCTTGTCCAAACAACCTTTGAAAATTTGAGCGAAATTGAATCAAAATTGTGAAAGTACCCTACTTGGAAATTATAATATAAAACTACTTGTTTTGGTGGCATAGTAGAGCCAGTGGTGCCGAGGTATGTTAGAAAGTACGCGTTTGTTGTTGTTCTCCGTAAATTTAGGAATGCTAAATGAATTCGTGAACCTTTCTAAATACTCGTAATATCAAGTTTGCAGTCCACTGAATTCAGGATATATAATATTATATTTATCCCAATTCGCCGTTATGCCCCGTCTGTTCATGTAATTATAACTATACATTTTCCTTATAACTATACTTTTTTTCATTACACATTTATTATTCTTTATACATTCATTATTACATTTACTTTTCATTTTTCATTATATAACTATACATTTTTAGTATGCACCTGTATTGTGTACAGTGGTGTCCCGGAAGCACTTACCTAGTATTTTTGGTCTATTATTCTATGAATAATACACCTATGTATTCGCTCAGCAAAAATTTTTATAACACCCCATCAAAATTTTTTCTTTTCCGTTTCAAGGCGCGTAGATTCAAAAATTGCAATGTACGTCCGCCGTACACGTGTACCGGCTTCATTTTCGGTCTAAAAAAAGTCGTCCTTTCGCCCACATGCTCCATTTGGGCCCTAGTTGTGTCCCGAAGTTTTGCAGCCCGATCGGAATATACCCAGGGGTGTTATGAGTGAAAATGTGTATAAAAATAGGTGAGTTTTGTGTTTTAGTAACATATTCGTAACATGAGCTTTTGAGATATCGTTTTCTATGTTTTTGGGGACGAGAAGAAGTTTAGAATAAAGTACCTATTGAGATTTGGTAATTTATTTTGGACAGCAATGTTTATGTAGTTCTGAAGATGCTCATTCTTTGTTGAAACATTTTGCGGTAGGAGGATCCAGTTCCCATGGTCGAGCTTGATGATCTCGTAGATGACAGCTCCAAGGTAATAGGAGTAGTGTGTGTTGTTAAACTTGCTTCATTGGTATTCAACAAATTCCCGCGACTATGCCCATTTGTCTCTTAGGTAGCCTTCCGGGCACACACTTCTATACCGACCAGGTAGCTACCACGTTATAGAAGTATGTGTCTTCAGCTATGGAGTTCGCGTAATCTGAAGTCATCTTGTTTCATTTATGAAATTCTTGACTTTCTTATGTCACAACGTTTTTACTGATTTTCCAGCTTCATTCATGAATGGAGAGTTGAAGGGAAGGTAATAGTGAGGTACCGTGAGAGAAACCCCTTCTTTTGAATTTGAGAATAATGGTCTTCAATTAGTAATGTTTGTTGTGGTGGTGTTCATCGTCGAGCGATTTATATTAATAAATATTATCTAGCATGGTTTGATTAAAATTGCTTTAGGATTCCCCGATGCTTGAAACTGGTGAAGCTGATACCCGAGAGAATCTGACATCGTTTGGTAACGTTTCCTTCATTTCATCTCCCCAAGTTCCCCAACCTCAACTCCTGAATCAGCCCTTCAAAACCACTGCAGACCAATTGATGAACCAGAGGTCACCGGAGGGGTGAGAATCGCTCACTGACACTGTCGGCAGTCACAGTCTCATTATTGAAAGAAGCGCTGAAGAACCATCCTTCACTCCAGTCGGTCGAGCAGTAATCGATATAGGATTCTTTTGGGCTGACGTTCAGAAGGCCTTCCATCATCCAGGCGCAGAGACAATGGGCTGTAATTTCGGTAATTTGTCCCTGAGGGGCCAATACAGGGAAGGCCTCAATTATAAATTTCACTTTCATTGCTCCATGTGCAATTATAAAGGAATAATGGACAGTGAAAACGAAAAGCTGGGGAAAATGGATGTGAACACTGCCGCTGTGTCAGGAGCACTAGCTGCTGGTATTGGCCACCGCCAAATGGAGGAAATAATTGGAACTATGAACATACCATTCATGACGGAAAAATGCTTTGTCAAGTATGAAGATAAAATAAGAGATGCTCTTCTAACGACAGCACTCGAAGAAATGAATGTAGCTGCAGAAGAAGAAAAAAGGCTCGCTCTGGAAATGGGGGATGTTGATGATGACGGGACGCCATTGATAACGGTAGTAGCAGATGAAAGTTGGGCTAAACGTTCTTATAAAACGAAATACGACTCACTCTCAGGAACGGTGAGAAAACAAAATGATGGATTGGTTTAAATGTTTGTATGTTTGAACCGTTTATGTGAATGTAGCAGATGACTATGATGTAAACATCCATGTATCTATGATCCTATGGTAAAAACTACTTCTTGGTGATTGGTGATCATTTGAAAAAACAATTCCGCAAAAAATTAAGAGATATTCCGCCATTTTCATACAGTTTGTAAAATGTAAGGGAATATGTATGAATGTATTAGATGTACGGGCTTGTTAGCTGATTAGCCCCCAATTTACCCCACTTCTGCCCTCCCTCCTCCCACGGGTCAAAGAAGGAAAAGTTACGTCTTAAAACATTAAGAGGTCAACACCCGGTTTCTCTACTAACCCATTCATCTACTTTCTTATATTAATTTAATATCACATAATCCTCCTACTAGTCAAATAAGAGTAAGTACATCATAATTTTCTCTTCCCGATCAAATACTCATTTTTGCCCCTTGCTAAACGACTGCATGTAAGTGTTTTTGTGCTATTTGCCGATCAGTATAGGTTTTCACCATGTGAGGAGTGTCTGTCTACAGTGATTTACCTACTCGTAAGTAGGTTTGTGATTTTCTTTTCTTCGCTTTCCCTCACGATTTCTTCTTCAGTTGTGAATCATTAGGTTTAGACTGTTTTGTGTTGTTGTCGATTTTGTACTTGCGTGCGGTCATAATGAGTTGCATTACTACTCATTACATGGCTCAGCGTGTATGGTGGTACCCTTTTTTTTGTTCTGCAATTTCTAGGCCGCAATCATGGGATGCCGAACGAAGAAATTTCTATTTCTAGCAGTCCGCAATAAGTATTGCACTGTTTGTGCTCGATCAACCAATAAGGAATTGAAGTTAAAGAGCGTAAATGTTACAAGAACTGGAGTGGCAGTTCCTCAGCGATGAAACCTCCATAATCGTAGAAGGTCGGTATCTATGAATTTACTATGATTCCTATTTGGTTCGTTCAAGCAACAGTTTGATGGTTACTAACGTGCAAAGGTGACTTAGTAACCGTTCACATCAAGAACTAAATAGTACACCGGGTTTCACATTTCTCAACACACTTTATTATAAGTAATGCGTTAATGCGTACAACTCACTGGGTAGGTGGGTACTTCTGCTAATTTTTTGTTCTTGTGTGTCCCAGGTTTTCAAAGAAGTATGGAAATGTACGGCGTAAAGTACAATAAATTCATTGCAGACGGTGACGCTAGTGTTTTCAATGAAATTGTAAATAAAAGACCATATCGAAACCTACCAATAACTAAGATTGAATGCAGCAATCACCTTTTGAGAAACTACTACAGGAAATTGAGGGCCATCACTGAAAATAGTAAACTAGTGGGGGGGTTGGGATGCCCTTGGGAATTAGACAGAACATCATGCGGTTGAGGCGTGCAGTGAACGCTGCATCTCAAAACTGGCAAAGGGAGGTGGGCCCACTTCAGGAGAGAACATGCCGCCTGATAACTGAAATTCTCAATTCGCCATATCATGTTTTCGGTCAACACGAAGAATGTGATAAGCGCTATTGTCAAGGTGCTAAGGATGGAGAAGTGAATTCAGTGCCTTCATTGACATCTGCTGGTGTTTGGAACCACACTTCAGATGCAGTGAAATACCTTGCTCGACACAGCAGTAGTTTGATACAGAGGGTAACAAGTAATATGGTTGAAAATTTCATCAACAGGCTTGCTAAATTTACTGGGGGAAAGCGGGTAAACTACTGTACAAGGGGATCATACACGACCCGCTGTGTGACAACAGTTGTAGCCCACAACTCTAGCGCTCTTCAGTCTCAGCTGCACCGAACTATGTTCAAAAGTAGCCCAGGCTACTATGTCAAACGGATGGAGGCCAAGAGAAGGCAGAGGAATATCTACAGACAGAGGAATAGAAGTAGGTATGTGAGAAAACCTTGCCACAAAAAGCTAATTTTCGCGTCCGACAACAACAGCGATTATGGACCTGCAGCAATGAAGCCAGACGTATGCCGCAAGAAGAGTACGACGCAGAAGCTGCCGAGTTTCTTGCTCGTCTCCAGCTGACTCCCGACGCTGCGAAAAAAATAGAGGAGGCCACAGTAGAACAGTGTGGTGAAACATTGTGGGAGGAAGAGAGGAGGAAAAGATTAACCGCGTCCAATTTTGGTAGGATTATAAAAAGGAGGGCTACAACTCCTTGTGAAAAGTTAGTTGTAGACCTACTTTACCGTAATCATTTCGACTCGCCATCGATGAAGTACGGCCGAGATACGGAGGAGGAAGCCCGGCAAACTATGTCAAATCTGATAGGTATGGAAGTAAAGAGATGCGGTTTATTTATTGACCAGCAATACCCTTCCTGGGGGCATCACCAGACGGGTTAGTTGGCGAAGACGGCATTGCTGAATTCAAATGCCCGTACAATCTGAAAGAAGAAGCACCGCTGAGTATAATCTCGCGAGGAAAATTTCAATTTTTGAAAATTGAAGAGGGTGCCATCGTAGTAAATAAACAGCATAATTTCTATTTTCAGGTAGGCTCTCTCTTAGTTGTTATTTCGAACCATTATTTTCAATATGAACCTTTAGAATCGAGCACTGAAAAAAAAAATCCCCTCAACAGCCTCCTACAGAGTACACAAAAAGGAAATAAAAAAAGAGAAGTAATAAAAAAAACTACAAAATAAATATGTGTTAGTACATAAATTAAATGCTATTCCGAATTAATCTTTTCAGATGACCAATAGAGTCGGAAAACAACCGCCATCCGCTACCAAACGGTTTAGGGTTCGCTGTGCTCTGAGAATGGGATTATTAACATCCACCCCTTACCACGGCAAGGTAGGCTAGACCGCAACCAGGTATCTTTCGGAAGCCTCCAGTCCCCCCGAAATAGCCCGAAAAAAACTTGTAAGAATATTCAACAGATGGCAACACCGTCGAGGGCAAATTAATCTTCTCTCTAAGTTCGTTAATAATTGACCGATTTTCAATCAGTAAACTGCATTGGATTCAGAATCAGCATAGAATTTCCGGAAATTGGTTCTGGTGTTCACAATTTCAAAATTTGTACATCTGGGTCACTGGCGTTCGAATTTGGCTAATTTTTTCAGAAATCCCAATCACCCAAATTCTAGAGGGTTGTGTCCTGATTACTATGGTTTTTTCAAATTTAAAATTGGACCACTAAAACCCCATCAATTCTTGTCCAGAAGGTGATGGGCGGGGGGGGGGGGGGGGGAGGAAGGCAGCTCTTGAACGAGGGTAGGCGGCTTCCTAGGCCCCTTCGGATGGGGCCCCACCGACAACACCATGTGGCTGGGGCTTTTGCTCGAGTCACTCGTCGAGTCGTTACGTTTGGCCCGACATTCGACGCAATGGAAATTGCGCAATTATGGAAATCTGTCGTATCCAGCCTTTGGAAAGAAGGCGCAATCTAGCTGATCTAGTGTTCCTCCATAAACTGTTGAACGACGATATCGATTGCCCATCTCTGCTTGCCAGGATCCAGCTGTGGGTCCCTCGTCCGACCAGTCGCCATCCCATGACATTTCATGTCCCATTTTCACCCACAAATTACTTAATTAACTCCCCTCTCAACCGAATCCCCCGTTCAGCTAATGTTTTTCTTAATCTCCATCCTGATTTTGATTTTTTTAATAGTTCTTTATCCTCCCTCAAATCAAAAATTCTTTCCTCCCCCTCTTCATTCTGAAAAATGTTCTCTCTGTATTTTATTTTCTAACTCACATTTCTTGTATTTTGACCTCTGTTATTATTATTTTATTTTTTTCTTGGCTCTCTCAGAAGTGATGTATTTATTGGTTTATTATTTTCAATAATGAACCATTGGAATCGAGCATGAAAAAAAAAAATTCTTACCCCCCCTCAAAATTTGATGGTTTACGTTTCAAGGTATGTAGAATCCAAAACTGCAATAAAAATATTTCTGTCTGTCCGCCGTACGCCGTACGGGCCACTTTTCTTAGTTACCATGAAAAAAAATTGATGAAATTCGGGTTATAGGTTCCGTTCGGCGTCTAGTTGGTCCTCGAAGCTCGACGTTACTGTGAGTCATCTCTAAGGGGTTCAAAATAGGGGTTGACATTTTCAAAACGCCTATACCATTTTTTTACGTAAATATTTTTACGGTTTTAAATAGTTCTTGAACTTGCGAGTTTTTTGAGACCATCCGGAGCATCGTACGTCCAGCCGTTCGTTCACAGGCCCCAAAGTTTGCACCGACAGGCATTTTCGACTCCAGTGTGAATGAAATTGTATACAATTCAAACCAAATCTCGTAACCAGAGACGCGCCCACAATAGGAATTTGTGAATACGGCCAATCATTGGTAGGGATCACCTGATTATATTGGCGGAGTATGAAGTCGAGTTGGTTGTTCTGTGATATTATTTCGCTTGAAAAATGATGGCTCTTTTGGAGTTTGTTGGTAGGTAGTGAAACTTGAACAAACGTTGAAGTATTATTGATGGGTAAATTATTACTACGGTAAATCATTACTCAACGGTAAATTATTACACAACGGTTCATTATACCATCTACGTAGAAGGGGCTGGAGTTTGTTGGTAGGTAGGTACTTTTGCAACTCTTTTCACTCCTCATCAACAATTTCTTTTCAGAACTTCATTATGTGTGTTTCTTTTTGTTAGGTACTGTTTGTCATCGGCAGAATTATTTTAGCAACATTTAACTCGTGATTTAGGTAGGTACCTAGTAACGAGTACGGGGTTAGGTACTAACCTACGGAGGGTCTGCGATCTACATAATATGTATATAATAGAATAGTACATATCATATTATATAGAAGGGTTATCTATACATAGAGCTTTGATCTGTAACAGGAGGGTATTCTATACAAAATAATAAACCGTTGTGCAGGGATTTGCAGCGTTTTTTCCCTCTTTCTGTTTCTTCTCTTTATTTATTGTTTCAACTTGTAAATTGGGCTTGCCCGTATAAAAAATAAATAAATAAATAATATATTATCTTGTATCAATCTTGTTTATGCGGAGGTTACGAGCAGTGATGATAGGCATTCAATTATTTCTTGAACACCTTCTTCACAGCTAGAACCTGCCTCCCCGGTTTGAGTAAAGGGCGTCGATCGATTCATCACACTATTAACCATACTCCTAACCATTCAGCAGGTAGGAAAAGGTAAGAAAAAAGATGCGACGAATCGTAATGTGTGATGAAACGATTCCCGCCACGAGTAAAACGACTACATAAACATTTCCGATGAACTGCGATCCATCGATAACCCAAAAACGAACTTTGTACCTGTGCCGAAAGAATGTAAACAAAGCGGGACAAACAAGAGCATGCGACCTGCTTCGGGGCGCTCCATCTCTGGTGGCCTGTACCAACCCGTCTAGATAACATTCCAGAAGATTTTAGTTCAGTGGATACAAGAGACTATTCAAAATGCTTCAATCTCAATTCGGTGTGTATGAAGAACATCTACGACACATTCATTATCAACACAAATTGAGCTCAATTTCTCCATTAGTTAAAAAAAAAAAATCCAGTCGTACAGCATGGCTTAAGGAGCGAACTTTCAATGTAATAGTTGGTGAAATTGAGGATTAGATTAATGGTCATCTGCCACTCTTGTTGAGACCAGAGTGGCACGCCGAGCGGGAAACATGTCAAAAAATCATTTTTGGGTGTTTTGAACCAAACCATTGTGATTTTCATCACTTGATGCAGTCTGAACGAGCTGAAACTACTCCCAATCGATTCAGCGACCGAAAAACATGGTGAACGATACCTCACATGCCTGCATAAAAAATATGCAATGTTCTGGATTTTGATGAAGTACAATTTTGTAAATTTGGTCGCTAGGTGCGTCTAATCGGACTGGGACTAGTTGCAATCGATTCAGCGCCCGAAACAACATGATCGAAGACCCCAAATGCTAGTGTTGCAAAAATCCTTTTTGTTGATTTCTTTGAACAAAAAATTTGTAAATTTGGACCGCTGAGCACAGTGCGATCGAGCTGGGTAACGAACTCATCATTACACGAACGAATTTATTAGCTTGGAATCTAAGGGAATAATCGTGCGGAATGACACACATACATATATAATTATATGAAAAAATGAAAATCAGTAATTGAAATGGATTTTGGAGGGTTTTCCTGTTCACAGGCTGTATCTCTAAAATTTAGGAACAAACTAAATAGGTAGCTACATTTTCTTTGCAAATTCGCTAAAAACTGTAGATTCAAAATAGCAAATAAACAATGAAGATGAGCCGAAGTGGCTGGTCAGCAGTTTCGGAGGTCAGAGCCGTCCTGGTCTGCCGACTCAAAGCTGCCTGCAGGCACTTGCACAGGGTGTGGTACCTTCAGGCATGCAATTACAGTTCAGTAGGTCCGTCTGCAGATGGTTGACTTGTGGATTGTGTTGTCCTAATAACACTGGTCTTAAATTCATCTGTTGAGGCAACATACTCCCAGTACCCCCCCCCCCCCCCCGGACGCACACGCGCGCGCGCACACACACACACACACACTGTTGATATGGGTGATGACACTGTTGGCAGTTGTTTGTGTGATATGGGGATGGCAGAGTTGGCAGTTGTTTGTGTGATATGGGTGATGGCAGAGTTGGCAGTTGTTACTGTAACATGGAGATGGCAGAGTTGGCATGTTTTGTGTGATATGGGTGTGGCAGAGTTGGCAGTTGTTTGTGTGATATGGGGATGACAGAGTTGGCAGTTGTTTGTGTGATATGGGTGTGGCAGAGTTGGCAGTTGTTTGTGTGATATGGGTGATGGCAGAGTTGGCAGTTGTTACTGTAACATGGAGATGGCACAGTTGGCATGTTTGTGTGATATGGGTGTGGCAGAGTTGGCATGTTTGTGTGATATGGGTGTGGCAGAGTTGGCAGTTGTTTGTGTGATATGGGTGTGGCAGAGTTGGCAGTTGTTACTGTAACATGGAGATGGCAGAGTTGGCATGTTTGTGTGATATGGGTGTGGCAGAGTTGGCAGTTGTTTGTGTGATATGGGGATGGCAGAGTTGGCAGTTGTTTGTGTGATATGGGTGATGGCAGAGTTGGCAGTTGTTACTGTAACATGGAGATGGCAGAGTTGGCATGTTTTGTGTGATATGGGTGTGGCAGAGTTGGCAGTTGTTTGTGTGATATGGGGATGACAGAGTTGGCAGTTGTTTGTGTGATATGGGTGTGGCAGAGTTGGCAGTTGTTTGTGTGATATGGGTGATGGCAGAGTTGGCAGTTGTTACTGTAACATGGAGATGGCACAGTTGGCATGTTTGTGTGATATGGGTGTGGCAGAGTTGGCATGTTTGTGTGATATGGGTGTGGCAGAGTTGGCAGTTGTTTGTGTGATATGGGTGTGGCAGAGTTGGCAGTTGTTACTGTAACATGGAGATGGCAGAGTTGGCATGTTTGTGTGATATGGGTGTGGCAGAGTTGGCAGTTGTTTGTGTGATATGGGGATGGCAGAGTTGGCAGTTGTTTGTGTGATATGGGTGATGGCAGAGTTGGCAGTTGTTACTGTAACATGGAGATGGCAGAGTTGGCATGTTTTGTGTGATATGGGTGTGGCAGAGTTGGCAGTTGTTTGTGTGATATGGGGATGACAGAGTTGGCAGTTGTTTGTGTGATATGGGTGTGGCAGAGTTGGCAGTTGTTTGTGTGATATGGGTGATGGCAGAGTTGGCAGTTGTTACTGTAACATGGAGATGGCACAGTTGGCATG
This sequence comes from Leptopterna dolabrata, assembly GCA_954871275.1. Classification (NCBI taxonomy): domain Eukaryota; kingdom Metazoa; phylum Arthropoda; class Insecta; order Hemiptera; family Miridae; genus Leptopterna; species Leptopterna dolabrata. The sequence continues at coordinate 95,400,428 of OX940974.1, forward strand.
TTTGTGTGATATGGGTGTGGCAGAGTTGGCATGTTTGTGTGATATGGGTGTGGCAGAGTTGGCAGTTGTTTGTGTGATATGGGTGTGGCAGAGTTGGCAGTTGTTACTGTAACATGGAGATGGCAGAGTTGGCATGTTTGTGTGATATGGGTGTGGCAGAGTTGGCAGTTGTTTGTGTGATATGGGGATGACAGAGTTGGCAGTTGTTTGTGTGATATGGGTGTGGCAGAGTTGGCAGTTGTTTGTATGATATGGGTGATGGCAGAGTTGGTTGTGCCTTCGTCGTCTACTCCCACTACAGCTATCCCATATACCTTCAGCATTTCAGACTTGGGGAACTCTGCTCCAACAATCAGGCCAAAGCATATGTGATCATGAAGGGCTGCAATGGCTGTCACAACAAACGAATTGAGCTCCAAATCGCAGGGTGGAGCCTGCTGAGCCGATAGTATTCAGAATGGGAGCAGATGGGAGGGCACAGCTGAGAGCTACAGAGCAAAGACTTCCTTCCCGACGATCCGGAATTGACCTTCTCCTATCATGGAGATTGACTGTCTTGCTGACTGGGCATGGAAGAGTCCTGGAGTACCTCCAATCGATTTCACCTCAGGGAGGACTCCTTGTGACCCTGTTCAGAAGTGCAGAACTGGGAACACCTACTGATTCGTTGTAGACTTTTCGAGCAGCAACGTGTTCTGGAGCGAAGATGTGTTCTGCAGGTTGCTGCGTGGCCTATGCCCATAAAGGACCAAATATCAAACCATCTGCAAGAGATAGTATCTTGAATTCCATGGATATGGAATCACTCTAAAGGTGAAGGTTCTAACAGAGTTTATGTGACTATGAATCAGACACATGAACAATGGACCCGTAAAATATGCTAAAAGATTAAGTTATAAAGATGGCTATGTATTTAATGAAGGATTTATCACCCATAAATGAAAATTAAAATTGTTAAGCTTAAATAAGCCTATAATATTAGGGAGCAGACAGGAAAATTTAAAAAAAAAACCACCCCCTCAACCCAACACAAGCATCCCCCCCTTCGCACACCCCTCTACACACCCTCCCCTTCACCACACATCAACGCAAACACGCACGCGCACACACTCCAAATTCCCCCCACCCCATACACCCCCTCACACAACCGCACCCCCCACACATACTACCCTCCCCTTCCCAAACACTATGCACGCACGCACACACACAAACCCCCCACGCACATACGCAAGCATGTACGCACACACACGCATGCACATTCTGAAGACTGAGAGTAAATGCCTCAGGCAGTGGCGTAGAAGGAAGCGTTTATTGCGTCGTTTGTGAGAAAGCTTACCTCCTTACTTCACCTTTGCATAGGAATGTGAGATGCTCATGTGCTCAGCATCCCCCCCCCCCCACCATGAGAGTTACGAACTTTGATTGCTCTCACACCCCAGGTTCCTAACTGAGGTCAAAATTGGGAAAGATATTCGAACCCATCTCCTCATTGACTCTGTTTTTATATCTCCCAGTTGACTCCGCACTCAGTGACCACAGTTCGGATACAGCAGCTCACATGTAAACAAACATAGGACGCCTCCCCTTTTCTGAGTTTTCAGGCCTCAATTGACTTCCATTTCAAGACTTCATTCTTGTTATTATAGTCGCCAGGGAAACTGAGTTAGCCTGCTTGGGGTGCCTAGCACCTGCGTCCCAGAAGTGACAATATCGTGTGTGATGACGCAGTGGCAGGGAGAAAAAAATAGGTAACATGCCTAAGGACCGAAGATCAGAACCAGAGGGCACCATCTTGCAAGTCACGCTCGACAGTGCTAGGTGGGGCACTTGTCACTTGGGATGATCATCGAAAGTGAAGGATGAAAGAATTCAGTTTGAATTGATTTTTGGATGAAGGTGAGTTGAAGAGACTTTCATCAAGGGCGACCTTCGAGCGGACGAATCATCCATAGGAGTGAAAAGTAGAAACACATATTTGGATGATCACTGTCCGATGTTCACTGGGCGCCATTGCTGACTCCTGTTTTTGTTTAAACTTTTTTTTAATGTTCGGTTTTGTGTCACGTGTGTTGTGCATTGTGTTCCCGCGACCGTGTTTATTTGAAATGTTGATTGTAATTTTTTTTCCTGTCATGCAACTAAATAAATAACAAAATTAAAAAATAATCGTCATTCAAGTGGCTGGACCCTTACAGGCCTACATTTCTTGAGGCATACCATAGGCTGGTCCATTCTTAGAAATTACATTTCAAATTTAGATGGTCAAAAATTTCGTTAAAAAAAATTTTTTTAACTCGCAAAAAACTGGTTGAAATACCTACTTCGTATAAAATCAGCCAAGGCGTTATTATACTGCCTCACATACCTCACGAAGGAACGCTGAGAACGTACCTACATCTTGGAACTCCATCCACTGCACTTAGCGTACAAAAAACCGAAAAACCATCTTTCTCTCTCTCGAACGAAGTTCACGAAACTACAACCAACGCAGACAGAACGAAAATGGCGGTAGAACGCAGAATGATGAAACGAGGTGGACGAAAATGAATGAAAATGTGTAAAGACGGATGATTTGCTAAAAGTGCTCCAAGACATGAACATTTTACGTTGATAATATTATATTATATAATATTATGACCTGCCTTTTTGTATTGATTGTAGTCCAACATGTACCTACTTTCAAAGTTGTCATACAAATTCGAAAATTTTTCTTACAGAAAAAAAAGGTAAATATTTTTGCCAAAAAACAACGTTACCTGAATATGGCTTGGTAAATTAAAGTTTCGATTTTTCTCTGACAGCGGATTTTCATTCTACCTATAACCTCATTTTCCAATCACTTGAAGGTATACGAAGAAATAATTTGAAGAAAAAAAATCATAATTTAAATTTACCATACAGGCAAATTTGAAACATGGTGCTGAACCTATGGCGATCCATAGGAAACCCACGAACATTCAGTGCTCATTTTGCAGTGGAGTTGCCATGCACTGTGCGCGGAAAACGGCGAATCTCTCATGCTGCCCTCTAAAACCTGAAGGAACAGTGTTTGTCGAAAAAACCGACCGCAGGTGGATGGAGACGCGCGCAGACTTGAAGCTGCGTCCACACTATGCGGAATGAGGGTGGGCACCCTCCTTGGATCCCAAAAGGTGACGAAGTGTGGACGCGTGCGGAACGTGCGGAAGGCGACCCGACTGAGGGCGATCCCAACCAGATTCCAGTCGGTCCGGATCAAAGGAAGGCGATCCTCTTGGAATCATAAATCACAATGTGGACGTGCCGATCGCACTAGTCGGGTTTTTTTTCCGCGATTTGCGGCCTAATAATGCTCAACATATTTTCAAAGTCAGAACATTTCATCCTGAAAAAGTTCGCCAAGCCTACGTCTTTCCTATACTCGTAGTTGAGAGCATCTACCTCATCAAGTAGCAAATCTTTCATAAATGTGCTAGCGCTGTATTTTGGTTTATTATTCTTTGAATAATACACCTATGTATTCGCTCAGCAAAAAATTTTTGTAACACCCCCTCAAAATTTTTGGTTTATTATTCTGTGAATAATACACCTATGTATTCGCTCAGCAAAAAAATTTTATAACACCCCCTCAAAATTTTTTCTTTTCCGTTTCAAGGTGCGTAGATTCCAAAAATGCCGTATCACGTGTACAGGCTTCATTTTCGGTCTAAAAAATTCGTTCTTTCGCTCACATGCTCCATTTGGGCCCTAGTTGTGTCCCGAAACTTTTCAGCCCGGTCGGAATATACCGAGGGGTGTTATGAGTGAAAATGTGTGTAAAAATAGGTACTTTTTGTGTTTTAGTAATATATGGTAGTAAAATGAGCTTTTGAGGTAGGTATCGTTTTTCATGTTTTTGGGGACGAGAAGCCCGAATATTAAGTCGATTTTGACCAAAGAGTGGAAAATTGAGGTTGTACCAGATGTTCAGCTCACAAAATTGATTTTTTATGAGTCAAAAACCTAGGAAATCGTCTGAAATCACCATCAATTTGTAGAATAACACTAGAAAAAGTGTCAACACGTGGATCAAGACGGTTAAATGGCACGCACTACCAATGATCAAATATAGTTTAAAAAAAAGGAGTACCTAATTCGTGTTTTGGGGGCCAAAATTGGTGGAAACCACCGGAAATAGCTATTTCAATTATTTTATATGAAAGAAACAATAAATAAACAGCCAACATTTCTGTAGGTATGTCCAATAGAATAATAAACCCATGTGACAAGGACTTTGCAGCGTTTTTTCCTACCATGCCGAATACTGGGGTGAACCCAAAATCTTTGAGGGCGGACGTGGCGAATTTCACCAGCAGTAACTCCAAGCACGATTGCTGCAGCAGCTGCTAAAATTGTCTCTTCCTCGTCACTCATTATTCACAGATCAACAAAGAAATTCAATAAAGAAATTAAATTCGCTACAGTGAAATGCTACGGGCCCAGGAAAACAGAACTCGAAGGAGACTGGAGGTGGACTGAGGGCGATCGCCCCGTCCACACTACTCTTGTATGTGGACGGCAAGCTGACCCGACCGTTCCTATTCACCTTTTCGGATCCGACGAGGGTGCCCACCCTCATCCCCCATAGTGTGGACGAAGCTTAACAACCCCTGCCGACCCGCAAACATGGTGGGCGCACGTGTGCATGCACCTATGACGACTAGGAACAGGTAACATGGAGTAACATAGTAAGAAGTGAGTTTGCCACATCCTCCTCCCCTCATTTCACAATTGAAAGTAATCATCCAGGTTAGTTTGGCGGCCGCCTTTGAGGACGATCCCGGTGTTCCTCATGCCCTTCATATACCTCAGGTAAAGATTCGTACCGCTGTGGGTGGATGGAGAGATTAGGGTTGGAAGTTTTGGCAGTAGGGGCACAGTCTCATTTAACGGAGGTTGAACACTTGAACAGACTCAGCCTACAAGTACCTGCCCACAGGAGCAAGTTTCCCGTGTGACAGTAGTTTCTCTTCTGTCAGGAAGACGTACCTATGTGAAAATTTTGGACGTTGCCCTAATCAGCTCAACTTTATCCACCAATGGATCGTATTTTCTCGATAGTAATAATAATATTAATAATGCCCAATGCTGACCCACTTGGGAAAGTGGTTGAGGTTGTGGCCACAGGTGAGGCCTGGGGAGCAAAGGAGCTGCATGGGCGGTTCCATGCACAGCTCCTGTCGACAGCTCTGCCTCCTGCAGATGGTTGGTGACTGGTTCCCTGAAACCGAAGGGGTCCATGATCGTCATACAGGACCCGGTCTTGGCGACCCGAAAATACATCATCGGGCAAGCTGGAGTACAGGTCATGTGTCGCATTTGTCAAGCCACTGGTGAAACAATAGACCAGTGTCCTGGTGGGTTGCCCGGCCCTTGCTCCCACAAAGTACCTGTATAAGCATTTCATGGTGGCGCATATATTCCATCAAGAGCTGGCCTTAAAGCACACTCTTGTTCAGTACAGGACGCGCTACTTCCAGTATAAGCCAGCCAGGTACTTGGAAAATGAACATTACAAGATGTATCGGGACAAGGAGCTACCGACTGATCTGCCTATCACCACGTACCGGCCTGATATTGCCCTCATGCAAAAGGCTGAGGGAACGACCTACCTCATTGAAAACTCTGTACCTCTCACATCAAACCTAGGCAAGCATAGGGAGAAGGTAAATAAGTATTTATCCCTTGCAAACGAGATAAAGACGATGTGGGAGCAGGAGGTGGTCAGGATCGTTCCCCTGGTCTTGTCTGCCACAGGGTGATACCCAACAAACTCCATGAAAGCTTGAGGATCCTTGGGCTGCCCGGTGGACTTTACAAGGACATTCAGAAAGCCTTGTAGATTGCTTAGTGTAGCCTGGTGAGGGAGTTGACCGACCACTGAGCCCTCCACATGCAGTTGCGGGTGGGAATAGGCCTTTGGGCCCCCCACTTGCGTCACCCCTTGGTAGTTTTTACCCCCCCACGGGTGAAGACCACTGACAATAATAACACCCTAATTGAAATCTCTGTACCTCCCACATCAAACCTTGAAGCAAAGCACAGGGAGAAGGTGAATAAGTATTTAACCCTTCCTAATGAGATACAGTATTTATCTTATATATATATATATATATATATATATATATATATATATATATATATATATATATATATATATATTTCGGGAATATCCCTAAAATCACTAGTTTCATCCCTAGCGGAAGACGCGAGGACTTCAGGGAAAGCCCCTCCAGCTACCTACCCTTTCCCCATCATTTTTCGATAGGAAGGTTCCGAAGGGATTAGGGATGTCCGCTACTTCAAAAGTATCGTTATATATTGTATCGATACATCTAAAAAGTATCAAAAAGTATCGATACGATACTTTAAAAAAGTATCGATATTTTGAAGTATCGATACTATTCGATACTCTTTCAAAAATGGGTGGAAATGCCGTTTCTCTATGCCAGGGTGACAATGAATATTATATCCCATCCCACGTTTTTACGTCATCTACATTGGTATAAGATGAAATAGCATCGTCAGCCTATCGAAGAATTATTTCTGGATAATATAAAATGAAGAAAACTTATTTTTTATTTGAAACTTTTTTTTTTTTTTGTTTAGGCGCTTTCTTTCAAAATTATTGACAAGAGAAGATAAGGCAGCTTAATTTATCTATTAAAACAAAAACTGTATTTTACGATATTAAAATTCACGAAAAACTTTCAATAGGGACAAAGGGAAAAAACTTCAAATAAGTGAACGTGTTCTGTTTCACTTGTACCAATATCTCTCTGGCACTGTATTGAGGACCACCCTTTGGTCAATGTGTTCCGCTGAGAGGCGGCTTTTATTGTCGGGAACCTTGAGGCTGACAACAGAGGCAACTCTCTTGGAAGAAACAGAAGAGGATGGAGGTACAAGGTATTTTAATCCGATGGCTGATAGTACAGGCGTAAAACCAAGACATTGACGCCAAAACATCAAGGGGTTTGATGTTCTTGCAGTGAGCCGTTGGTCGAAATACTGTTTAAGCTCGTTTGGTACAGCGCCATGGCTTGGCAGTTGTGTTGGTGTCACAGAAGTTTTCACTAGGGTGTCGTGTTTGTCCCAAACTGAACGGTTACCTGAAGCTGAAGTCTGAATTGGCTGAGAAACTTCAGGAGAGGGCTCCTCTTCGTTTGTGTTCCACCCTTATTTCCTCCGATAGTTCAGAAATAACAGTGGCGACGATGAGTGGGCACTGGAAATGGATTTTCTTGAATCGGGGGTCGAGTATAGTGGCTTTGGCGAGCAATTTATTCTCTTCAAGGGGTTCCATTCGGTCTTTAATCGACAAAAGCAGGCTGTTCTTCACAGCAATTCCAGCTGAAGTCGTAGGTTTAGTAGCTGTTAGTGTGTGTTTGAATAAAGCTGCGAGTGGGATTGATAAGCTGGCCGTGGCGTAGTGATCCCCACTCACGTCTTCAGTGGCTTCATTGAAGGGCCTGAGAAGTGGGACAAGTTCCCGGAGCACGTTTAATTGCGATGTTGCCACCATATCAGGGGCACGGCTTCTTGTTTCCATTTGAGATGCAAGTATACTCGAGCAGAGCAAGGAGAAGAAATCTTTCCATCATGTCCAGGTTTGAGTTCCACCTAGTGCTAACTGCTTGGATCAATACTAGTACCTCTCCTTCCTTTTTTCCATCCTTCTCTTGGGCTGCTCTCAACAAATCCATGGCTTTCACTGATTGCTTGAACCATGTCACAATAGATTTAATATGGTCGCACAGTTTGGAGAAAGCATCAACGTCTTTCAAGACATCATTCACAATTAGATTGATGAGATTAGCCACGCAGCGAATCCCTTTATCCTCTCCTACAAACAATCGGACGGCAGCTAGCATGTTTGCACCTCCATCCGTTGTAACAGACAAAATCTTTTCTCGGTCAATAGAATACTCCTCAATGACGTCTTCAAACATAGATTTGATGTTTTCACCTGTGTGTGATTCTGTTATTCGTCTGGCAGTTAAACAGAAACTTTCCAATTCGTCTGCATTTGGAGAGAGGAAGTGCTCAGTGATGACCAAAAAACTTCTAGTTGAGTTGGTGATTGTCATAATGTCATTCGTCAACGCCACAAAATTAGTTTCCCTTAAGGTGTCCTTAAGGCTGGTTTCACACGAGGCGGATTAGTTGATTCCACTAGTTGAACGGGCGGGTGCAAGGATTGTATCTTTGTGGAAAATGAATGGCCTTCACCGAACCCGTTCACACGCGGTCAACTCGTCCGCCCGTGCACGTGGGGGCCAGGCACAGTGCCTGCCACGTTCTCATCCCCACTAGTTGAATCAACTCAAAAGACACTACCTGCAATGAGCTCTTCACACCAGACGCCTAGTTTAGTCAACCTCGAGCCACCATGGTCAACCTTCACACGGTGGTCAACTTGTCGACCAGTTGGCAGGCAACTAGTAGAATCAACTAAAACCGCCTCGTGTGAAACCAGCCTAAGTAGTGCAAGGGTGCTGGAGAAGCGCAGTTGTACCAGTTGTGTGATCTTGTGTCGACATGGTAGCTTGTAACGGGGAACTGCAACTTTGACAAAGTTTTGCAGCCCTCTTTTTTCGACGCAGGAAAAAGGTAAGTTGTCGCGACAAATCATGAAAATTGAAGCTTGCGTCAACTCAGTGTGGCGTACTCCTCCATCTCCAATATTTGCTAATTTTTCTAACAATCCTGGAAGGGTTTCCTGTTTTCTTGTTGTTTGAGGAAAGACAAAATGGGATGAAGAACTGCAGCTCCTTAAAGAATCTTCTCGTTCGGGTGTCACCACTATCTAAAAGAAAAACAAAAAAGCTTGGCTTAGTGCTTCAAGTAGAAAGATGCTAAGTAGATAAATGAACAGGAGAATGACCGGTAATAATTTGGAAATACAGTAGGCAGAGCTTCAGTTCTACAATTTTTATTTCTTCTTCCAACCTTAAATCACCACACGATCGATTTTGACCAGCCCTCTGGTGATCTTCAGCTCTGCCTACTGTATTTCCAAGTATGGAATTCTACAAACTTAACAGTGCAACAGTCAAGAAGTTAAAAGAGGTAATAATTTGGGTGGAAGTAAATTACCTTGTCATGTGTAGCGTGTGATGTGGAAGGCTTAGGAGATGGCTCTTCAGGCATTGAGGATTCGCTGGATACCTCGTCCGGATTATCAACATTTTCGTCGATATCGATACTTAATGTCTCCGGTGGTTCAATGACGGGAACATTGGCAGCATCCGTTTTCTGCTTCTTAGCAGTTTTGTTGAAAGCTGTGGGATGCTTACGCTTCAGATGCACGGTAGCATTTGTGGCGTTTCCGCTTGTTTTATATCGCTTCCCACACAAGCTGCAGATGGCGGTTGTTGCCGACTCTTTTTTGAAAAAGTTCCAAACCGAGAAGGATGAGGTCGAGGATGACATTATTTCGAAAGAGCAAAGAAAATCCAATAAAAAACACTGTATCAATTATCAATAACAACTTCAACTGTTGAGTTAGGTTGGTTGGTTGGAATAACGTTTTGTTGGTCCTTCCTACTAGATGGAGGACAGCTGATTCTCACTGAGAGCTGGAGGTAGTGGTACATCAACTTTCTTTAAATTGTTGAAGTGGGAGGTGGTTGGTCTCCCAGCAATCTAGTTAGAGGTACTGTCAACAGCACCTACATGTCGTAGGTCTTGAAACTGATAAAATGTGAGGGATAAAAAAAGTATTGGCTCCGATACTGGGAAAAAAGTATCGATACTACGATATATATCAGGAAAAAAGTATCGATATTTTTTTCAAAAAGTATCTTCTTTCGTTTCCCACGGTATTTTTCTGTTCACTTGGAACCCAACGCATTGTGCGTAGTACGAATGTCGAATGTTCTGAACCGAGGCGGTAAACTTCAATAGGTCAGAATAGCCGAGCGGCCGCCAAACACCCTTCGCAGGAACTAACAGGCGTTCGAAAACATTTTTAATGATGCGATTCCCCACCGGCTTGCCAAGGTTTCGGCGTAATAAGGGAAAGAGTGCAGGTACCCCATCTCTCTACCTCTATACCTTTTGCGACATCAAGGCCACTGACACTGATGTTTGCCGGCAACATCATATTTTATTATTTTGGTAACTTTAATCCTTCCATATTATTATGTTCAGGTCCCAAAGACTGGTCGTTTCGTACCGTTTCACAGACAAAACGTATTTCACTATCCGGACCTTTCACCGGGTTCTTCATGTCACTATGATTTCCAATAATGTTTGTTTGTGTTTTTTCAGCAAAACCAGGTCCATCTGGTGACCGCCGCGGATCGCATTAACTCATTCGACGTGCAATCTTTGTAAATAATGTCCATCTTGTAAATAATGTACACATCTTTGATTTATTTTGAATTAAATTAAGTGGCTCCCTAGGCATACAGGTTTTTTTCTCCTTGGCACAATCTTGTACCTTCTTACTGATTTTGACCGGTTTTTTCCTGTACAATCATAATAGGGATCCGAACCTTCATAGTTTGCACTAGGAGATTCGTTTTGCTTGTCATTCGGATCGACTCATGTGCGGATCCCCACAGCTATAAGCTGTCAAGGTCACCGTACAGTTAAAAGCTCAACTGCTTCCGCGTCCTCCAGCCCGCCAAGAAAACGGGAAAACTCGAAGCGACCAAGAACACAGTTTACACAACAGAACGAGTTCTGCCCCGGCCGAGATCGTCCCCCTGGGGGTCTCCGGTATTGATGTTTAGTACACCCATTCTCGAGTGGCCGGTGAGGGCGTGTACCAAATGTCAACCCTCGGAACCATCAGGTGCCGGAGATAATATGGATTTTTGAAAATATATATTTTTCAATTTTGTATCTATTTTTAGGTTCTTGCTCTTCTTCTTTGACAGGGCCATAGGCTCACAGATATAAAGGATCGAGCTGAAGTTTTGCATACAAATTCCTTGTGCTCCAAGTAAGTGCCTTTCGTGCATCTCTCTCCCCCCCCCCCCCCATCCCATTTTCAACCCACTGGTGAAAGGGGGGAGCTTTTAGGCGTAGGTTAGAGGGTTTCAAGTGCTGAATTTGGGCACGCTTGTTCACTGGGGCTCCCTGAGGGAGTGACAAAAATCTGAAATGAATCGTTTCAGTAGAAGCCGAGTTATAACTGCTTGAAAGCGCTATATCTTTTTTTCCCTCACTTGTACACTGCCAAATAAATAAAAAAACGCTCCAAATAATGGTCAAATTACCTAATTAACGACATCGCGTTTGCAGCGCTTTTTGAAGAGCGCCCAACCCATTTAATAAAAAAAATTTAATTAAAAAAATTTGAACCTTTTTTTGGAAAATGAGGAACAAATTTTTCACTTTTTTTCTTTTTCAAATAAAAGAAGATGTCAAATTTTTACTGGGAAATTTTCACTTCAATGCAGAAATATGTGAAAACCTCCAAAACCCGCCAAGAGAACCTTCTCAGTCCTCAGTCGCAAAAAGGATTGATATCAATTTGTCCCGCCAAAGTAGCGGGTAGGGGGCCAAGGTAGCTCGGTGTTCTTTCGCACCTCGCTTTCGGACGGGAACGCTAATGTTCGCTACTGTACGTGTTTGCTAATGTTTTATACGTCCTCGCATACATGTACCTAAAGGCTGTTTTAGCCAGAAATGAGCATTCGTACGTAAGAGTTCATGGTTACTTAGTATGGGTACATATTTACCTACCTACATTATTTGTGTGCTTAACTTCCCTGATTCCTTAGACAAACTGCTGTCTGTCCAAGAGATTAAAACCGGGCATATTTACTTAAACGTAAACTTTTCATGTATCATTAAATGTAACTATTAAATTCTGATATAAACCCCTAGTTAAATTAATAATTGACGGTCTACTTTATAGTTAATCCAAATGTATGATATTATTAATAGCCACCTTTAACATGAATTCAAATTGTAGCACTTACATTGCGAATTAGACATCGTGGTTTTCATGGTACATCGTACGTTCCTTTGAGCGTTTCACTACCATGTAAATTGTCACCACTGGAGTTGGAGATGTTGAGCCCTAGCGTGCAGCAGTTGTTAGCCTTAGTTACTATCACCCTGGCGAGGATTGCCTTCTGCTCTTTTGATGGAAACTCAATCGATACCTACCGTTCCATCAACACCTCCCCCTAGGCACAGCACCTAGATATCGAGACGAATGAATAGGATGCATGCTATATCCGTAGCGAACGATGTACGATTGATTCTTCATATTATGGGGTATCTCCGCAAATACGAGGATCGGTAGAAAAAAAGAATTGGTACACATCTTGACGCAGATACGAATGGGATAATGAATATCAGCTGCTCTGCTGTTTCCTTCGATGGAGCACAAGAGGCTTCGTCGTTGCCTATAATAGATCTAAACTATCCGTAAACGTAAACTCCGAATAAAATCAGAAATTCAGAATAAATTAATATACTATTATACCTACATATTCAGAATCGATCGGGCCAATTTATCAGGCGAACATTAGGTAACACATTGTTTACTCCGCCAGTTCAGTCCAGCCTTCTGTCCTGTGGATTCCGACCGTTCTTGCGGCGTTATCGGTAATCCGGTAATCCGATTATCGAATTGGGCTCCCCCCCCCCCCCCCCCCCGTCCCTCCATGCCTCTCATGTGAAAGCGGATGATATTTCTTTGTACATTTCCTCAGCGTCTCATCGCCTAGAGGTCGATAGAGAACCCGTACTGCTCTGCAGAATTTTTTTTAATACGACGCATGAGACGAGAAAGCCAATTAAAGGCGCTTTTCACTACTTTGAAGCAGGCTTCTTGTGTGCTGCAGCCGTCCTCTGTTATATTATCTGATTACTGGATACACGTATTTGAAATTTCCAGACCCGAATTGTAGGCCCTATATACTTTTTGGCCGTACTTCAACTTGTTTCGAGCGTATTTTATGCATTCTTCTGCTCCAGTCAGTTGGGGCTTTCTGCTTCTGGACACCTTTTCAAGTTTTCGCCTTCTAATCGAGCCACGTAGTTTTAGATTTAACATAGGTAGGCTAGGTTTTAGATAATAAGTTAGGATTAGGGCAACATTAGACAGGTGATCACCTCAGGTTTTGAAATGCCATTTTCCTACTCTCTGCTATTGTAAAAGGAGCCCAATTTTCCCGATAACGACGAATTTCCCTGATTACAATTTTCTCGATTTTAAGTCACCATTGCCGATTTTTAAAATTTCGGAATATTTGAGGTTACATTCATTTTTATTTTGGATTCATCCGAATCCCACGAAATTTGATCTGTTTTCAGTCGATGAGTTCAGAAAAATTTTTGATTCATGTAATGCAGCGTGAATTTGTACTTTGGATAATTATTTTAGCAATTGCATACCTACTTTGTTCCTGTTGTTACAATATATTTATTGGTAGGTATCCCATTTTACGATAATTTTATCTATTCTGGATATGGTAAGACCCAACTAGGATTTTTTGGTCCGCTATAAATCTGCTAGGGGGGGGGGGGGTGTCCTACGCACATTTATCTATATTGAAATCGGACTGGCGACCAAATTTCCAATTTCCCACGAAAACCCTCGAAGTACCTAAGCCACTCCACTCCAGCTGCCGAGGCACAGACCCGAAATCGCGTTTAGAGTAACAATTCTACCTTCGGTGAATTAAATTATTAAGGTTGTTGCCAGTTCGAGGTCAGGAGTTCGATTGCGAGCCACCCTCTACTCCCAATCCATAGGTGGTTAGAGAATGAGTGGCCTTTGTCAAAATAAACTGACCATATTCTGATCCTCGTTAAAAAATCGTTCCGGTTTTTCCGGAAATTTGACTCATATTTTGCTAGGATCCAGGCTCAAACCCTCACTACAATCAGTTGAGCTCAAAGTATCAATTTCTGAATGGGAGCGAGGGTGTCCGTGCAACGCACGGATAACTGCCATGCTAATTTATTTTTTTTTAAATTTAGTTTGGGCGGGCTGTAAAACATCCACGCCCTTGAATCTAGACGCTAGGTACGTACTTGAGAAACGTACGTGGAAGTAACGATGCGCTGGTCCGTCCCAGTGCCTGGGTTCGTTACAAAAACGATTCGTTACTGTCATTTTAAAGTGATGTGCTGACCGATCATAATATGGAGAACAGTATCAAACATCAAAATTCCACTCATCCTCCAACACACTTTCGGTAGGTACTTGAAGATAACCATTGTTCTGGAGGGGAGTATGTGCAGTTTGGTACCTACTATAAATCAGATCTAGTTGTCTGGCTTCCTCTGGTTGTGTAATCATCAGTCTGAGGTTAATAACTGCCGTCGATTGAGTTATATACCTATTACGAGTAAGTATAAAATTATTAAAGATAAATAGAACTTATTATATTCTATAAATCACATTATTATTGTTGACACAACAGTAAAGGCACGGTACAGACGAGTGGCAGCGCTTTTTACAGAAATCACAGAACAGCGTATAATTTGGCGGCAGGAGAACAGACGCAAAAGGCTTCTCGATAGCCAGGACGTCTCCGGGAAATATGTCAGTTGCTGCAACGTCGTGTCTTCCCATATTATGAGAGAACTTGATACTTACAGCGCGAGAGGCACATTGGATGTAAGGCAATGGAGGAAGGTGGGACCTCAATGTCGGGAGGGGGTGGGTGGAATTCTGGGTTTCTATACACCGTTGATCAACTTGTCAATTTGTGAAGGAACTCAAAATGTCGATTTTGTCTTGGCCAATGTTGCTCTTGGCAATCAGATGTTTGAACTATCAGAAATCGTCGAGTGCTTTAACGTATTGTGACAGAGCAAAATAACATTTACCTCTCCTCTGTATGAGTTTAGGCCGCAGATGTTCCGGGTTCGATCAATATCCTTGATAGAATCACCGTGTTCCAATTTCCAATTTCCCACGAAAACCCTCGAAGTACCTAAGCCACTCCACTCCAGCTGCCGAGGCACAGACCCGAAATCGCGTTTAGAGTAACAATTCTACCTTCGGTGAATTAAATTATTAAGGTTGTTGCCAGTTCGAGGTCAGGAGTTTGATTGCGAGCCACCCTCTACTCCCAATCCATAGGTGGTTAGAGAATGAGTGGCCTTTGTCAAAATAAACTGACCATATTCTGATCCTCGTTAAAAAATCGTTCCGGTTTTTCCGGTAATTTGACTCATATTTTGCTAGGATCCAGGCTCAAACCCTCACTACAATCAGTTGAGCTCAAAGTATCAATTTCTGAATGGGAGCGAGGGTGTCCGAGCAACGCACGGATAACTGCCATGCTAATTTTTTTTTTTTTTAAATTTAGTTTGGGCGGGGTGTAAAACATCCACGCCCTTGAATCTAGACGCTAGGTACGTACTTGAGAAACGTACGTGGAAGTAACGATGCGCTGGTCCGTCCCAGTGCCTGGGTTCTTTACAAAAACGATTCGTTACTGTCATTTTAAAGTGATGTGCTGACCGATCATAATATGGAGAACAGTATCAAACATCAAAATTCCACTCATCCTCCAACACACTTTCGGTAGGTACTTGAAGATAACCATTGTTCTGGAGGGGAGTATGTGCAGTTTGGTACCTACTATAAATCAGATCTAGTTGTCTGGCTTCCTCTGGTTGTGTAATCATCAGTCTGAGGTTAATAACTGCCGTCGATTGAGTTATATACCTATTACGAGTAAGTATAAAATTATTAAAGATAAATAGAACTTATTATATTCTATAAATCACATTATTATTGTTGACACAACAGTAAAGGCACGGTACAGACGAGTGGCAGCGCTTTTTACAGAAATCACAGAACAGCGTATAATTTGGCGGCAGGAGAACAGACGCAAAAGGCTTCTCGATAGCCAGGACGTCTCCGGGAAATATGTCAGTTGCTGCAACGTCGTGTCTTCCCATATTATGAGAGAACTTGATACTTACAGCGCGAGAGGCACATTGGATGTAAGGCAATGGAGGAAGGTGGGACCTCAATGTCGGGAGGGGGTGGGTGGAATTCTGGGTTTCTATACACCGTTGATCAACTTGTCAATTTGTGAAGGAACTCAAAATGTCGATTTTGTCTTGGCCAATGTTGCTCTTGGCAATCAGATGTTTGAACTATCAGAAATCGTCGAGTGCTTTAACGTATTGTGACAGAGCAAAATAACATTTACCTCTCCTCTGTATGAGTTTAGGCCGCAGATGTTCCGGGTTCGATCAATATCCTTGATAGAATCACCGTGTTCCAATTTCCAATTTCCCACGAAAACCCTCGAAGTACCTAAGCCACTCCACTCTAGCAGCCGAGGCACAGAACCGAAATCGTGTTTAGAGTAACAATTCTACCTTCGGTGAATTAAATTATTTAGGTTGTTGCCAGTTCGAGGTCAGGAGTTCGATTGCGAGCCACCCTCTACTCCCAATCCATAGGTGGTTAGAGAATGAGTGGCCTTTGTCAAAATAAACTGACCATATTCTGATCCTCGTTAAAAAATCGTTCCGGTTTTTCCGGAAATTTGACTCATATTTTGCTAGGATCCAGGCTCAAACCCTCACTACAATCAGTTGAGCTCAAAGTATCAATTTCTGAATGGGAGCGAGAGTGTCCGTGCAATGCACGGATAACTGCCATGCTAATTTTTTTTTTTTAATTTAGTTTGGGCGGGGTGTAAAACATCCACACCCTTGAATCTAGACGCTAGGTACGTACTTGAGAAACGTACGTGGAAGTAACGATGCGCTGGTCCGTCCCAGTGCCTGGGTTCTTTACAAAAACGATTCGTTACTGTCATTTTAAAGTGATGTGCTGACCGATCATAATATGGAGAACAGTATCAAACATCAAAATTCCACTCATCCTCCAACACACTTTCGGTAGGTACTTGAAGATAACCATTGTTCTGGAGGGGAGTATGTGCAGTTTGGTACCTACTATAAATCAGATCTAGTTGTCTGGCTTCCTCTGGTTGTGTAATCATCAGTCTGAGGTTAATAACTGCCGTCGATTGAGTTAAATACCTATTACGAGTGAGTATAAAATTATTAAAGATAAATAGAACTTATTATATTCTATAAATCACATTATTATTGTTGACAAAACAGTAAAGGCACGGTACAGACGAGTGGCAGCGCTTTTTACAGAAATCACAGAACAGCGTATAATTTGGCGGCAGGAGAACAGACGCAAAAGGCTTCTCGATAGCCAGGACGTCTCCGGGAAATATGTCAGTTGCTGCAACGTCGTGTCTTCCCATATTATGAGAGAACTTGATACTTACAGCGCGAGAGGCACATTGGATGTAAGGCAATGGAGGAAGGTGGGACCTCAATGTCGGGAGGGGGTGGGTGGAATTCTGGGTTTCTATACACCGTTGATCAACTTGTCAATTTGTGAAGGAACTCAAAATGTCGATTTTGTCTTGGTCAATGTTGCTCTTGGCAATCAGATGTTTGAACTATCAGAAATCGTCGAGTGCTTTAACGTATTGTGACAGAGCAAAATAAAGTTTACCTCTCCTCTGTATGAGTTTAGGCCGCAGATGTTCCGGGTTCGATCAATATCCTTGATAGAATCACCGTGTTCACCCAATGCAAATGTGACAGCCGAACGATTTGCGTACGCTAAAGAAATCACTTTGCCACTGGGACTCGCAGCTCCAGTCGCTCTTGCGTAGAGCTGTGATGGAAGTCATAACAACACAAAATTGAAAAGACGCACGCAAGTCCAAGCTCCTATAGCATATAAGCCATTAGACTGCATTCCCTCAGAATTAAAGAGTACTAGGTACTTTCAGTATCAAGATCACGCAGAAGAAAATAAATACCTACCTACTGAGGTCGCTCATTTGCCCTAAATTGTAAATGGCGATCCTCCACGACCCCCATATTCTGATTTTTTTTTTAATTTTAAAGAGGGAAAAAGTGGGAAAATCTTGAAAAAGACTATCGCTTTGGAGGGTCCGCACTCCTCAGTAGTGTGTGGTTTCACCCACGAAAAACCCACTAACCCTTATCCTTGTACTAATCCACTCCGGAATCACTTGTTCAGCATTACTTCGAGATGCAGTCGATCACTGGACGATGTCACGCCGCCACCGAGTGTGTTCTTCCGGCCTCCCAAGTTTTACCTTCATGTGAGAATTGGGTCTTCCAGCTTTTGGTTTATTATTCCGTGAATAATACCCCTTTCTATTCGCTTAGCAAAAAATTTTTATAAAAAACCTCCAAAATTTTTTCTTTCACGTTTCAAGGTGCGTACATTTCAAAAACGCAGCGAGGTCTTTGTCACATGGGTTTATTATTCTATTGAAATGATAGCTGTCCATTTATTGTTTCTTTCACTTGCAATAATTGACATGGTTATTTTTGATGGTTTCCATCTATTTCGGCCTCCCAAAAACAAGAATTAGGACGAATTAGGCACCAACTTTTTTTGATTTTTACTAATTATCTTTGATCATTGATAGTGACGTTTGATTGTCTTGATTCACCTGTTGATACTACTTCTAGAGTTATTATACAAATTATGGTGATTTCAGACAATTTTCCAGATTTATGATGACTCAAGAAAAATTAATGTTGGGAGCTGAACCTTCGCTACAACCTCAATCCTTCACTCTTGTCAAAATCGACTTCTTATTCTGTCTTCTCGCCCTAAACATGGAAAAAGATAGGTACCTCAAAAATTCATTTTACTAAAATACCAAAAACCTATTTTTGCACTAATTTTTCACCCATAACATCCATGGGTGTTTTCCGATAGGGCTGCAAAGTTTCGGGGCACAATAGGGCCTAAATGAAGCATGTGTGCGAAAGAACGAATTTTTTAGACCGAAAATGAAGTAGTTATTCATGATACGGCGTACGGCAGACGGACATTGCGTTTTGGTTTATTATTCTGTGAATAATCACCTATGCATTAGCTCAGCGAAAAATTTTTATAACACCCCCTCAAAATTTTTTCTTTTACGTTTCAAGGTGCGTAGATTCCAAAAATTAAATGTCCGTCCGCCGTATCATGCATTACTACCTACTTCATTTTCATTCTAAAAAATTAGTTCGTTCTTTCGCACATAGGCTCCATTTGGGCTCGAGTTGTGTCCCGAAACTTTGCAGTCCGACCGGAATGTACCCAGGGGTGTTATGGTGCTATGGGTGAATAATGGGTGTAAAAACAGAGTTTTGGTGTTCTAGTAACATGAGCTTGTGAGGTATCGTTTTCCATGTTTTGTAGGACGAGGAGACCGAATGTGAAGTCCATCTTAACCAGAGTGGAAAATTGAGGTTCTAACGAAGTTTCAGCCTGACATTTACGTTAAATATTGGTCTAAAATCGTCGTTCTTCCTCACACAGTTTGCATCCAAATTTTGGAACACATTTGGGTCCTAGCTGTGCTCTGATGCTCAGTCGCCCGACTGGTTATGGGGGCAAAATGGTGTAAAAATAGGCGTTTTCGAGGTTTTCTTGGTGATTTAGTGAACGTGAGCTTGTGAGGTATCGTTTACCATGTTTTTTAAGGCAGAAAGACCGAATTCGAAGTTTTATTTTGACCAAAGAGTGAAGAAGAATTGAGGTTGTAACGGAAGTTCAGCTCCCAATCTTCATTGTTTATGGGACAAAAACCTGGGTGCTTATCTGAAATCACCATATATTTGTATAATAACACTAGAAATAGTATCAAAGGTTAATCAAGGCAATTTGTAAAAAAAGGGGAAAAAACAAAAAAAACAGGAGCCTAAATGAACAGCCAACATTTGTGTGAAACAATAAATGAACAGCCAACATTTCTGAAGGTATGCCCAATAGAATAATAAACCCAAGTGTCAAGGACATTGCAGCGTTTTTGGAATCTGCACACCTTGAAACGTAAAAGAAAAAAAACCACAGTCATGCAGCATGGCTATAAGAGCGAATTTTCGAAGAAATAACTGATTTTATGTAAAATGTGATGTTTGGGATATCCCATTAAAATATGGGCAATCTTAAACTTATTGGGTAATTATAGGTATTCAATTATGACGCTATTCGGTTAATTCGGTATGCATCAGGTGTGGTGCTCTCTGACTAAAGATCGATAGGTACTTACAATAGTCTTCTTAATAGTTTCTTGTCATCTTGGAAAGAAAAGGTTGGAAAGGAAAAAAGAATATTCCAGCGAATGAGAAAGTTGTGCGTCGGAGACGAAATTAAATAACCAAAATTGTGTTATTTCGTCACTATTTGTCGTTTTCGGCATCTTTCTCCTCCGCTTAAAACTTTCTGAAAATTAATTTTCGGCCAATGTTTTCCCAACTAGATACCATACAAAATTAAAACAGGAGTAGTTTTACGCAAAGTAAAATTTGGGGGGGAAGGGGGAGGAGGGGGAAATCAAAAATGTTTTGAAAACCAGAAGAGTAGGTATTGGATACGTAACAAATTTTTTGTTCCATTTTTTGCCGAGTAACACCTCGGTTTGTAGATTTTCCAACGCTGAACACGATGGTGAAGTAAGAATTGCGATATCCCATTCCGTTATCAGATTAGAGCAGACGAACCAGGAAGAACATCTCAAGAAATAACCACGTTCCTTCGTGCTCCAGTTTGAGAACGGAATGAGACACTTATCGCAATTCTGATTTCACCATCGTGTTCAGCGTACAAAAACCATTAAAATGAGGTGTCACTTGTCAGACTGTTTCATTTTGGGAATTTATGGGTATTTCCCCCCCCCCCCCCCTAAAACTCCCCAAAACTCCCCCTTAGAGTGACCCGATTCTGCCCATCTACGAACTTAGCCTGTCGATTGCCAAGACAGATTTTTCGTGCAAATTTGAACTTTTTATCTCAATTCTTTCGAGAGTTATCGTCTGGAATGACACACACACACACACATATATATATACACACAATTTTTGGTGTCTTTCGGCAGTGAATTCAGGATGGTCTGAAACGGATTTTGGTATAAAAATCTTTCGGAAATTCGAGTTTTAAAAATTTTGGACCGAGAACAATAGCTTCCTTTTCTTCGAAAATTCGCTAAAATTTTGAGAGGTAAAAAAAATTTCTGAGCGAATACTATTCGCAGAATAATAAACCAAAATCTGGGAAAACCCTATTTCTACACCCATTTTTCACCCATAACACCCTCCCCTCTGTGTGTATTCCGATCCGGCTGCCGAGCTTCGGAGCACCACTAGGACCCAAATGGAGCCTGTGTGCGAAAGATTGACGATTTTGGAGCAAAATAACGTAAATTTAAGACTGAAACTTTGTTAGAGCCTCAATTCTTCGCTCGTTGGTCAAAATCAAATTCCTCACAGAGAATAGAAATGCTCAATACCAGAGAAGTGACTTTCTACTTTGGACAGTTCATACCTGTATGCGACCTTCCGTTCTCCTTAACCGAGTCTATGCACCTGCTGTTGTGAGTTGTAAATGCAGACCATTACTGATATTAGGCGAGCCTCTCTGTTTAGAGAAGTATCCAACAATATGTGACCCCTGCTGGTCAACCTCAAAGATAATGTAGAAGTATTCAGTATCAGGGATTCTTCTTGGAGAGTTCATAACCTTCATGCGACAATCCGTCCTCCATAACAAAGTCTCTTCACCTGTTGTAGATGGCAAATGCAGACCATGTTACGGACATTAAGCGAGTATTTCTGTTTAGAGAAGTATCCAACAATGTGTGACCCATTGCTGTTCAACCTCACTGGGAATGTAGAAGTGCTCATTATCAGGGAAGTGACTTTCTTCTTTGGACAGTTCACATCTTCATGCAACCATCCGTTCTCGAAAACTGAGTCTCTGCTTCTGTTGTAGGTTGAAAATGCAGACCATGTTATGAACATTAGGAGTCTTTCATTTTAGAGAAGTATCCCGCAATGTGTGACCCCTGCTGGTCAACCTCACAGAGAATGTAGAAGTGCTCAGTATGGAGAAGTGACTTTCTTTTCTGGAGAGTTTATACGTTCACTGCGACCATCCGTATAACCGAGTCTCTGCAACTGTTGTAGGATGTAAATGCGTCACATGTTAGGGACATTAGGCGAGCCTTTCTGTTTAGAGAAGCATCCAACGGTGTGTGACCCCTTGCTGGTCAACCTCACAGCGAATGTAGGAGATAAGGTACCTACCTAATATCTGAGAAGGTGCCTCTTCCTTTGGACAGTTCGTACAGTTTGTTCTCCATATTCGAGTCTCAGGAATGGTTGGTGAGTGAGCATGCAGACCATGTTATTGACACCATTCGAGCCCATCTCTTTAGAATGTACGAATGTACGAACCTTGCTAGTCGACGTCAAGTAGAATGTAGTTAAGCACTATTGCTTAATATCTGAAAGAGTTCAGACATGAAAGGAACGATTTTTTCCACATATCCGGGTCGCTGGAACGGTTATTGAGGCCCATGCCAACTAATTTATCGCCATCAAACAAGCTCTTCACCTGAGTGAAGTATTCACCAATGTACCCACCCAATGTCAAGGTAACACATTCTTGTTTCGACAGTTCATAACTGAAAGAGTCCGGGTTTTTAAAACCAAGGCATGTGTGTTCGATATCTGGAATGGTCGGAGAGTGATTTTCATTAGGCGATACCATCTCCTGAGATAAGATTAATTACAGCTAGGCATAACCATTGAAAATTTTGAAGAGTGCAAACTCAGTCAAGAGCTACAGTCTGAGGTATGTGAATGCGAAATTAGCAGGCTTTTTCTTACCATGTCCTGAGATGATAATGGTGTCGCTCAAGTGTGTATATGATCAATATGACTCCCCCTATATTTGCCTTAGGTATCCTGGTTTCTAGAGAATGTGCAATTGCTCAGTAGGTATCAGAGAAGAGACTTTCTTCTTTTGAGAGTTCATACTTAATGCGACCAACCATTCTCCATACCAGAGTCTCTGCAACTGTTGTAGGTTGTAAATCCAGACCTAAGACATTAGGCGAGTTTTTCTGTTTAGAGAAGTATCCAGCAATGTGTGACACATTGATGGTCAACCTCACAGAGA
Organism: Leptopterna dolabrata; assembly: GCA_954871275.1. Classification (NCBI taxonomy): domain Eukaryota; kingdom Metazoa; phylum Arthropoda; class Insecta; order Hemiptera; family Miridae; genus Leptopterna; species Leptopterna dolabrata. The sequence goes on from OX940974.1 coordinate 95,423,415, forward strand.
ATGTAGAAGTGCTCAGTATCAGAGAAGTGACTATCTTCTTTGGAGAGTTCTTACCTACATGCGGCCATAAGTTCTCCATAACCAAGTCTCCGCACCTGTTGTAGATGGTAAATGCAGACCACGTTACGGACATTAGGCGACTCTTTCTCTTTAGAGAAGTGACCTTCTTCTTTGGAGAGTACATACGTTCATGCGACCATGTGTTCTACATAACCAAGTCCCTGCACCTACTGTAAGTGGTAAATGCAGACCATGATACTGACATTAGGCGATTCTCTCTGTTTAGAGAAATATCTACAATGTGTGACCCCTGCTGGTCAACCTCACAGAGAATGTAGAAGTGCTCAGTATCAGAGATGTGACTTTCTTCATTGGAGAGTTCGTACCTGCATGTGACCATTGGTTCTCCATAACCAAGTCTCTGCACCTGTTTAGGCTGCAAATTCAGACACCATGGTATGGACATTAGGCGAGTCTTTATGTTAAGAGAAGTATCCAACAATGTGTGACCCCTGCTGGTCAACCTCACAGAGAATATAGAAGTGCTCAATATCAGAGAAGTGACTTTCTTCTTTGGAGAGTTCGTACCTTCATGCAGCCATACGTTCTACATAACCAAGTCTCTGCATCTGTTCTAGGTTGTAAATGCAGACCATGTTATGGACATTAGGAGTCTTTCATTTTAGAGAAATATCCACAATGTGTGACCCCTGCTGGTCAACCTCACAGAGAATGTAGAAGTGTTCAATACCAGAGAGGTGACTTTCTTCTTTGGAGAGATCATACCTTCATGTGACCATATGTTCTACATAACTAAGTCCCTGCACCTACTGTAGGTGGTAAATGCAGACCATGTAACTGACATTAGGCGATTCTCTCTGTTTAGAGAAATATCCACAATGTGTGACCCCTGCTGGTCAACCTCACAGAGAATGTAGAAGTGCTCAATATGTGGCTCTCTTCTCTGGAGAGTCCATACCTTCATGGGATGGTCCGTTCTCCATAACCGAGTCTCTGCAATTGTTGTTGGTTGTAAATGCTTACCATGTTACGGACATTAGGGGAGCCTTTCTGTTAGAGAAGTATCCAACAGTGTGTGACCCATTGATGGTCAACCTCACAGAGAATGTAGAAGTGCTCAGTAGGTATCAGAGAAGTGACTTTCTTCTTTGGAGAGTTCATACTTCATACCTTCCGAGGCCATCCATTCTTCACAACTGAGTCTCCATGTGTTGTAGGTTGTAAATGCAGACCATGTTATGGAGATATGCGAGCCTTTCTTTTTAGAGAAGCAATCAATGTGTGACCCCTTGCTGGTGAACCTTAGAGAGACTATAGAAGTGCTCAATATCAGAGATGAGACTTTCTTCTTTGGAGAGTTCGTACCTGCATGCGACCAATGGTTCTCCATAACCGAGTCTCTGCACCTGTTTAGTAAATTCAGACAACATGGTATGGACATTAGGCGAGTCTTTCTGTTAAGAGAAGTATCCAACAATGTGTGACCCCTGCTGGTCAACCTCACAGAGAATGTAGAAGTGCTCCTATCAGAGATGTGACTCTCTTCTCTGAAGAGTTCATACCTTCATGGGACGATCCGTTCTCCATAACCGAGTCTCTGCAACTGTTGTTGGTTGTAAATGCTTACCATGTTACGGACATTAGGTGAGCTTTTCTGTTAGAGAAGTATCCAACAGTGTGTACCCCTTGCTGGTCAACCTCACAGAGAATGTAGGAGATAAGGCACCTAGTAAGAGAGAAGTGGCCTTTTCGTATGGACAGTTTGTTCTCCATATTCGAATCTCAGGAACGGTCGGAGAGAGCATGCAGATTGTAGATTGTATTTGGGATCGCTCAGGAGTGGGGGTTGGTTGCCCCAAAGCACGGAAGCCTATTGGCTTATTGTACTTTTCCTGAGTGTCCCAGTTTAATCAAATAACCCCAGGCCCCTGGTGAGGGTTGTTAGGTTTTTGATTATATTTTCGCTGGGAAATTCCCTCATTGGGGTTGGGGCCCCAAAGAGGTTGTACCTGCGCTGGGCGAGTGCTGGGCACTCAAATATTATGTGGGATACTTTTTCTTCTGCCTCCTCACATAATCTGCACTGGGTTGTTGATTGTGTAACCCCTATGCGACTTAGATGGAAGCGCAGGGGGAGGAAGCCGGTTAAGAGGCCGACTGTTTGCCTCAGCTCTCTGCGGTTCAATCTGAGAAGCTCCTTAGTAGCATTGGAGTTGGGTCTAGCCATCATCCGCTTACTATGAGCATGTCCATCTATACGTGACCATCTTTTGGTGGTCTGAGTGCGGACCCACCGGTTGATGGCCCCTCTGATGGTGGTTTTTGATAGGCCGACCGCCGGTTCTGGGCCAGTGAAGGGTGTTTGAGAGCCCTTTCTGGCGAGAGAATCGGCGTTTTCATTGCCTGTGATTCCTCTATGGCCTGGCACCCACTCCAGAGTAACTCTGTTGTGTTTCGCCAGGGCGTTGAGAGTTTGCATACAGTCCCAGACCACTCTGGATGAGACAGTGGGGGCTTTGAGTGCTTTTATCGATGCTTGGCTGTCCGAGAGTATGCGGGTGTGGGATCCGCGATGTCCCCTCCTCAAGCTCTCAGAGGCCGCAGCATCAATTGCCACTATTTCTGCCTGGAAAACGGAGGTGTAATTCCCTAGTGGGGTGGAAAATTCCCACCTGGGTCCTGCTCCGTACACTCCAGCACCAGTACCTGCATCCATTTTTGATCCATCTGTGTACCAGATTATATCGTTGGAGCAGCATTTTTTCCAGCCATGCCCCGCCCACATCAGCACGGATGCATATGGGCGTGGTTGAGGTAGGATTTTTGGCATAACATCTGCCACCATGTCGAGCAGTGGTTCTTGTATAGCCTTTAGTATGTTGGTGTGACCTGGGTGGGGTGTATCCCGCCAGGTACCATTCCATTTCAGCCTCAGGGAGGCCATTGCGGCCTCCCCTTTAATGTAGATGTCTATTGGGGGTAGGCCCAGTAGAATCTCCATGGCTGCAGTGGGTGTACCATGCATAGCGCCTGTGATGGTTAGACAGGCCAGTCGCTGTACACTGGTGAGGGTTTGGCAGGCCCCTACCTGACTGACCTTTGGCCACCACACTGCGCAGCAGTACGTAAGAATGGGTCGTACTATCGCGGAGTAGATCCAGTGGACCATCCGCGGCTGTAGGCCCCATGTTTTTCCGCATGTGCGTTTTGCGCACATAAGGGCTCCCTTGCCCCTATTTGCTATGTATTCAAGGTGTTTGTTCCAGGTGAGTGTTGCATCCAGGTAGACGCCCAGGTACTTCACCCCACGCTGAAACGGTACCCTTGAATTGTAAAACTGGGGTTCTGAGAGACCTCTCAGATTCCTCTTTCTTGTGAATTGAACCAGCGTGGTTTTATCTGGGTTTACTTTTAAGCCCTCTGTGCCACACCAGTCTTCCACTGCTTTCAGAGCTGATTGTGTCAGATCTGAGACTGTGCCGACAAAGGGACCCCTAACTAGGATCACCACATCGTCAGCATAGCCCTGTACGTAGAGGCCTTGACTGCTGAGTTTCTCCAGCAGAGAGTCCACAACAAGGTCCCACAGAAGGGGGGACAGTACCCCGCCCTGCGGGCAACCCCTTGCCACAGACATCCCCATGGACTCCCCAAGGAGCTCTGCCTCTACTATTCTGCTTGTCAGCATGGTTTTGATCCACCTACACAGGGTGTCGTTTGTTCCATGCTGGCGCGCTGAGTTTATAATTGAGTCTATAGAGGTGTTGTCAAAGGCGCCCTCTATATCCAGAAATACACCAATGGCAAGTTCCTTAGCTGCTAGCACCGATTCCACCCGTGATATCAGGTGGTGCAGTGCTGCCTCACAGGATCTGCCCGGTTGATAGGCAAACTGATTGGTGTGTAGAGGCCTCTCTGAGAGAGAGGTTTCCCTCAGATACCTGTCAACCAATTTTTCTAATGTCTTCAGGATGAAGGACGTTAGGCAGATGGGTCTGAAAGCCTTTGCCTGGTTGTACCAAGGTTTCCCTGGCTTAGGCAGAAAGATGACCCTTGCTTTGCTCCATCTTTGGGGTATTGTACCTGTTGCCAGGCAGGCCCTAAAGAGAGCACTCAGTATCCTGGTTACCCCATGGCCCCCCTCCTGAAGCAGTTTGGGGATATTGCCATCTGGGCCAGGCGATTTGTATGGGCTAAAGGTGCTGATGGCCCACTTGATTCGTTCCATGGAGGCTACACCCTTTGCCACTTCCCAGTCTGCTCTGGTCGCTCTCCTACCCTGAGCCCCGGTTGGTGGGTGAGGTGAAGGTCCCTGAACGTCGGTCACCACTGAGCCAGGGAAGTGAGTCTCCAGTAAGAGTACTAGAGTGTCCCCAGCTGTTGTGGTGTAGCTTCCATCTGGTTTAACTAATGTGCCAATTGGATTGATAGGAGCCTTAGATAGGACTCTTTGGAGTCTTGCACATTCTGAGGTGTTTTCCACCTCTTCACAGAACTTCCTCCACGTGTCCCGTTTTGATTTCTTTATAAGGCTCCTGAGTTGGGCTAACTTGGTCTTGTAAGCATCCCAGTTGCCCGTCTTTTGCGCCCTATTATATAGTTTGCGTGTTTCACGCCTTACGACCTCTATCTCCCTGTTCCACCAGGGAACCCAGGTGGTTGAGAGTTTAGTTGTCATAGGGGTGTGATTGTTGAATGAGGTGAGTAGCGCCTCTTCCAGTTCTCCCGCTACTGCCTCGATATCGTCTATGTTGTGCAACTTGGTTCGAGTCCCTCTCAACCAGCCCTCCACTTCCTCCCTATATGCCTCCCAGTTCGTCTTCCGTGGATTGCGGTAAGATTGCTGTGTTTTACCCACGCCTTGGATTTCCACAACAATGTACCTATGATCCGAGTAGGAGGGGATATCGGATACGAACCATTTCCTTATTCTCTGATCTAGTGGAGGGGTAATAATGGTAATGTCAAGGACCTCTTCCCTGTTGGTGGTGACAAATGTTGGTTTGTTTCCCCGGTTTGCTACGTATAAATTACTCGCTACCAGGTAGTCAAACAAGCATTTACCTCTGGTGTTGGTGTCAGTGCTTCCCCAGGCAACATGGTGGGCGTTGGCATCTGCGCCGACTAGGAGCTGCACGTTGTCTGCGCGGCATTTTTCAACGAGGTCCGGCATTTCTGCAGGTGGTGGCCCCTCAGATGAGTTCCCTGGAAAGTAGGCTGAGGCAGTTACTATGTGCTCCCTTTGGCCGTTTTCAGAGAGGGTTATCTTCACCGCTACTAAGTCCCTGAAACAGAACTCAGACATAGCTAGTGAATTGATGTCATTTTTGACAAATACGCAGGCACGTACATTATCAACGCAATTGCGTTTATAGATTAACCTACCTCCTGCGTTATTGAGGCCCCTGATTTCGCCCCGGTAGACCCAGGGTTCCTGTATCAAGGCGATGTCGTATTTGCCAGCTGCAAGCAGCTGGCACAGGGCGGCTGTTGCCACCTTGTTATGCTGCAGGTTTATTTGGATGACCCGCAGCATCACTTGGTGGTGTGGACAGCTGCCTGAAGGTGACTCTCCGGGTGTGGAAGTGGGGTTTGAAGTTATGCCCCTTCAACCATTCCAGAGAGTCCTTGTCTACTGTCAGCACAAGTTCCATCCCCTTCTCGTCTGCTCGGCTGTTCAGTAGTCGCCATTCCTTTGTTGAGAGTCCAGGGTTCTGGATCTCGAACAAGGGAATTAGCTTCCTAGCATCGGAGCGGTGAAGGAAGTCGGTGGGGATCCAGACCCCAACCTTCACCTGACCCTCCAATAGTATTTTTGCAGGCCCCGTCCGGAGTGTGGCTCCATCCCAGGGCCGCAGCTCCCCAACCCTTTCCTCCAGCCAACCCTTCGATTGGCTATTGGAGCAGGTCAGGTGGACCACTCCATTGCTGGTGTAGCCGTTTGTGAACTGCGGTCCCTGGCCAGCCAGCTCCAGGAACGTTGCCCGCACTATTTCTCCCAGGACCAAGCTGGCCTCCACTTCCGACAGTCTTTCCATGGGGTGGTTGCCATGGATTATGACCATCTTGGTGGTGGAGAGTGCACCGCTGTACCCGCCAGAGCTATCACCCTGGAGTGAATCCCCGGATTGGGCCGGGGTCCCTCCCCGTGCCCTCTTGGTCCTGGGAATTGAGGCCGAGGGAGGGGTGGTGTTGGGGTTGCGTCGCCGTTTTCCCGGCGTACTTGCCCCTACCTCACCCCCAACCGGTCCCAACGCCAGAGGCGGGCGGGAACCCACTCCAGAGGCGCCACCAGGTACAAGGGGTTGGTCAACGCTGATTAGCGTATCTGCCCCTCGTGAGGTGGCTGCTCCGTCACGAGCCCCCGCCGCCCCAGCACCAGGAGCCAGCTTCCCCGGCCTCTTTTTCTTCCGAGGCCTAATTGGCTCCCCTCTCTCAAGAGCCTTCTGTCTGGCCGCCTTCCTCAGCTGAGCGCCAGAGGGTTTGCGGCCAGACCGTTGGGTGCCAGCGGTTTGTTCCTGCGAACTGCCACTTGCACCTTCACAATCCATAGATGCCGGGGTTTGTACAGCCCCAGCATCCGAGATTGCCATTTCTGTCAGTGAGGAGGAGAGTTCAGTACAGCTCTCCTCTTCACTGGCATCGTTGGTTTTTGAGGGTATAGTTACTGTTTCGGGTTTCATTTTGGTCCCACGAGTAGCTAGGGAAAGGGGTCGTCCACCCATACAGAGCCCCGCATGTATAGGCAAGCCTAAGTACACCCAGGGGGTCGGCCGGTACCCTGGGGGCAGCCGTTGGATGTGCACATTGCCCTCTGCACCATGCAGACCATCAGCACGGCGTGTACACCTTGGTCTTGAGGGTTGTCTACTCTTAGTTGCCGTGTGCAATGGCCCACACCATCCGGTGATCAGCACACTCCAAGGAGGTGCGATCGTGCAATAGATGGTGTGCGCCGCGGACTAAGCCCCCTCACCAACGGCAAGGTGGTAGACGTGAGGGGGGAGAGCATGCAGACTAAGTTGTTGACACCATTCGAGCCCATCTCTTTAGAGAAGTATTCAAGAATGTACGAACCTTGCTACGTAGTCGACATCAAATAGAGTTGAGCAATATTGCTCAATATCTGGAAGAGTTCAGGCATGAAATGAACCATTTGTTCCATGCTGGCTACGTTATCGCCATCAAGCAAGCTCTCCGCGTGAGTGAAGTATTCACCAATGTACCCACCCAATGCCGAGGTGACACTTTCTTGTTTCGACAGTTCATAACTGAAAGAGTCCGGGTTTTTAAAAAAGGTTTAAGGTTAGTTACAGCTAGGCATAACCATTGAAAATTTTGAAGAGTGCAATCTCAGTCAAGAGCTACAGTCTGAGGTATGTGAATGCGAAATTAGCAGGCTTTTTCTTACCATGTCCTGAGATGATAATGGTGTCGCTCAAGTGTGTATATGATCAATATGACTCCCCTATATTTGTGTTAGGTATCCTGGTTTCTAGAGAATGTGCAATTGCTCAGTATCAGAGAAGAGACTTTCTTCTTTTGAGAGTTCATACTTAATGCGGCCAACCATTCTCCATACCAGAGTCTCTGCAACTGTTGTAGGTTGTAAATCCAGACCTAAGACATTAGGCGAGTCTTTCTGTTTAGAGAAGTATCCAGGAATGTGTGACACATTGATGGTCAACCTCACAGAGAATGTAGAAGTGCTCAGTATCAGAGAAGTGACTTTCTTCTTTGGGGAGTTCTTACCTACATGCGGCCATACGTTCTCCATAACCAAGTCCCTGCACCTACTGTAAGTGGTAAATGCAGACCATGATACTGACATTAGGCGATTCTCTCTGTTTAGAGAAATATCTACAATGTGTGACCCCTGCTGGTCAACCTCACAGAGAATGTAGAAGTGCTCAGTATCAGAGATGTGACTCTCTTCATTGGAGAGTTCGTACCTTCATGGGACGATCCGTTCTCCATAACCGAGTCTCTGCAACTGTTGTTGGTCGTAAATGCTTACCATGTTGGACATTAGGTGAGCCTTTCTGTTAGAGAAGTATCCAACAGTGTGTGACCCATTGATGGTCAACCTCACAGAGGATGTAGAAGTGCTCGGTATCAGAGAAGTGACTTTCCTCTTTGGAGAGTTTGTACCTGCATGCGACCATTGGTTCTCCGTAACCGAATCTCTGCACCTGTTTAGGCTGCAAATTCAGACACCATGGTATGGACATTAGGTGAGTCTTTATGTTAAGAGAAGTATCCAACAATGTGTGACCCCTGCTGGTCAACCTCACAGAGAATATAGAAGTGCTCAATATCAGAGAAGTGACTTTCTTCTTTGGAGAGTTCGTACCTTCATGCAGCCATACGTTCTACATAACCAAGTCTCTGCATCTGTTGTAAGTTGTAAATGCAGACCATGTTATGGACATTAGGACTCTTTCATTTTAGAGAAATATCCACAATGTGTGACCCCTGCTGGTCAACCTCATAGAGAATGTAGATGTGGTCAATACCAGAGAAGTGCCTTTCTTCTTTGGAGAGTTCATACCTTCATGCGACCATATGTTCTACATAACTAAGTCCCTGCACCTACTGTAGGTGGTAAAAATGCAGACCATGTCACTGACATTAGGCGATTCTCACTGTTTAGAGAAATATCCACAATGTGTGACCCCTGCTGGTCAACCTCACAGAGAATGTAGAACTGCTCAGTATCAGAGAAGTGATGTTCTTCTTTGGAGAGTCCATACTACATACCTTCCGAGGCCATCCATTCTCCGCAACTGAGTCTCCATCTGTTGTAGATTGTAAATGCAGACCATATTATGGACATTAGGAGTCTTTCATTTTAGAGAAATATGCACAATGTGTGACCCCTGCTGGTCAACCTCACAGAGAATGTAGAAGTGCTCAATACCAGAGAGGTGACTTTCTTCTTTGGAGAGTTCATAACATCATGCTACCATATGTTCTACATAACCAAGTCCCTGCACCTACTGTAAGTGGTAAATGCAGACCATTTTACTGACATAGGCGATTCCCTCTGTTTAGAGAAATATCCACAATATATGACCCCTGCTGATCAACCTCACAGAGAATGTAGAAGTGCTCCTATCAGAGATGTGACTCTCTTCTCTGAAGAGTTCATACCTTCATGGGACGATCCGTTCTCCATAACCGAGTCTCTGCAACTGTTGTTGGTTGTAAATGCTTACCATGTTACGGACATTAGGTGAGCTTTTCTGTTAGAGAAGTATCCAACAGTGTGTACCCCTTGCTGGTCAACCTCACAGAGAATGTAGGAGATAAGGCACCTAGTAAGAGAGAAGTGGCCTTTTCGTATGGACAGTTTGTTCTCCATATTCGAATCTCAGGAACGGTCAGAGAGAGCATGCAGACTAAGTTGTTGACACTATTCGAGCCCATCTCTTTAGAGAAGTACTCAAGAATGTACGGACCTTGCTAGTCAACATCAAATAGAGTTGAGCAATATTGCGGCAAGTCGAGCAATATTGAGGTTTAAGGTTAGTTACAGGTAGGCATAACCATTGAAAATTTTGAAGAGTGCAAACTCAGTCAAGAGCTACAGTCTGAGGTATGTGAATGCGAAATTAGCAGGCTTTTTCTTACCATGTCCTGAGATGATAATGGTGTCGCTCAAGTGTGTATATGATCAATATGACTCCCCCTATATTTGTGTTAGGTATCCTGGTTTCTAGAGAATGTGCAATTGCTCAGTATCAGAGAAGAGACTTTCTTCTTTTGAGAGTTCTTACCTACATGAGGCCATACGTTCTACATAACCAAGTCTCTGCACCTGTTGTAGATGGTAAATGCAGACCACGTTACGGACATTAGACGAGTCTTTCTCTTTAGAGAAGTATCCAACAATGTATGACCCCTGCTGGTCAACGTCACGGAGAATGTAGAAGTGCTCAATACCAGAGAAGTGACTTTCTTCTTTGGAGAGTTCATACGTTCATGCGACCATGTGTTCTACATAACCAAGTCCCTGCACCTACTGTAAGTGGTAAATGCAGACCATGATACTGACATTAGGCGATTCTCTCTGTTTAGAGAGATATCCACAATGTGTGACCTCTGCTGGTCAACCTCACAGAGAATGTAGAAGTGCTCAATATCAGAGATGTTGCTCTCTTCTCTGGAGAGTTCATACCTTCATGGGATGATCCGTTCTCCAAACCGAGTCTCTGCAATTGTTGTTGGTTGTATATGCTTACCATGTTACGGACATTAGGGGAGCCTTTCTGTTAGAGAAGTATCCAACAGTGTGTGACCCATTGATGGTCAACCTCACAGAGAATCTAGAAGTGGCGGTATCAGAGAAGTGACTTTCTTCTTTGGAGAGTCCATACTTCATACCTTCCGAGGTCATCCATTCTCCGCAACTGAGTCTCCACCTGTTGTAGATTGTAAATACAGACCATATTATGGACATTAGGAGTCTTTCATTGTAGAGAAATATGCACGATGTGTGACCCCTGCTGGTCAACGTCACAGAGAATGTAGAAGTGCTCAATATCAGAGAGGTGACTTTCTTCTTTGGAGAGTTCATAACTTCATGCTACCATAATGTTCTACATAACCAAGTCCCTGCACCTACTGTAGGTTGTAAATGCAGACCATGTAACTGACATTAGGCGATTCTCTCTGTTTAGAGAAATATCCACAATGTGTGACCCCTGCTGGTCAACCTCACAGAGAATGTAGAAGTGCTCAATATCAGAGATGTGGCTCTCTTCTCTGGGGAGTTCATACCTTCATGGGATGATCCGTTCTCCATAACCGAGTCTCTGCAATATTGTTGTTGGTTGTAAATGCTTACCATGTTACGGACATTAGGGGAGCCTGTTAGAGAAGTATCCAACTGTGTGTGACCCATTGATGGTCAACCTCACAGAGAATGTAGAAGTGCTCAATATCAGAGAAGTGACTTTCTTCTTTGGAGAGTTCATACTTCATACCTTCCGAGGCCATCCATTCTTCGCAACTGAGTCTCCATGTGTTGTAGGTTGTAAATGCAGACCATGTTATGGAGATATGCGAGCCTTTCTTTTTAGAGAAGCAATCAATGTGTGACCCCTTGCTGGTGAACCTTAGAGAGACTATAGAAGTGCTCAATATCAGAGATGTGACCTTCTTCTTTGGAGAGTTCGTACCTGCATGCGACCATTGGTTCTCCATAACCGAGTCTCTGCACCTGTTTAGTAAATTCAGACACCATGGTATGGACATTTGGCGAGTCTTTCTGTTAAGAGAAGCATCCAACAATGTGTGACCCCTGCTGGTCAACCTCACAGAGAATGTAGAAGCGCTCAATATCAGAGAAGTGACTTTCTTCTTTGGAGAGTTCGTACCTTCATGCAGCCATACATTCTACATAACCAAGTCTCTGCACCTGCTGTAGATGGGAAATGCTGACCACGTTACGGACATTAGGCTAGTCTTTCTGTTTAGAGAAATATCCACAATATGTGACCCCTGCTGGTCAACCTCACAGAGAATGTAGAAGTGTTCAATACCAGAGAAGTGACTTTCTTCTTTGGAGAGATCATACCTTCATGCGACCATATGTTCTACATAACTAAGTCCCTCCACCTACTGTAGGTGGTAAATGCAGACCATGTCACTGACATAGGCGATTCCCTCTGTTTAGAGAAATATCCACGATGTGTCACCCCAGCTGGTCAACCTCACAGAGAATGTAGAAGTGCTCAATATCAGAGATGTGACTCTCTTCTCTGGAGAGTTCATACCTGCATGGGACGATCCGTTCTCCATAACCGAGTCTCTGCAACTGTTGTTGGTTGTAAATGCTTACCATGTTACGGAAATTAGGTGAGCTTTTCTGTTAGAGAAGTATCAAACAGTGTGTACCCCTTGCTGGTCAACCGCACAGAGAATGTAGGAGATAAGGCACCTAGTAAGAGAGAAGTGGCCTTTTCGTATGGACAGTTTGTTCTCCATATTCGAATCTCAGGAACGGTCGGAGAGAGCATGCAGACTAGGTAGTGGACACCATTCGAGCCCATCTCTTTAGAGAAGTATTCAAGAATATACGAACCTTGCTAGTCGACATCAAATAGAGTTGTGCAATTTGATTGCTCAATATCTGGAAGAGTTCAGGCATGAAATGAACCATTTGTTCCATTTTTTTACCCAAATTTTTACGACATGAATTATTTTTGAAAATTATTTAGAGGCAAATCCGTTTCAAAGCATCCTGAATCCATCCCTAGATTTCAACAAAAATTTATATGTGTAGGTATACAGGGTGTCGCAGTTACGATGGTCCAAACTTCAGGGTTCAATTCTACGATTGATTTCCGACAAAAAATGTCTCCTAGCAATTTTTTGAAAAACGCTTTGTTCTTTGAGTTATTCCACTTTTAAGATTTTTTAGTTTCTTTCCACATTTTTTCAGTAATATGGCTATAACTCCCTCAAATATTGACTTAAAGTTAAAAAAAAGGGTACCATTGGAAAGAGCATTAAATTTCCTATAAGATGATGCCCCACTCATGTTTCCAAACTGGGAGTTGGTTTGTTTTTTTCGAACCCAAACTTTAAATTTTGTTTTTCCCTCATAAGTGATGCGAATTTCACTAAGGATTTTCACCTAAATCGTAGGGAGCAAAATCGATGCGAACCAAAGGAAAAACATCTTCAGATTCTTAGCTTTCCAACGATATATCATTTTTTGTGTTTACCATAGTTATTTGAGGAGAAAATGGCATCTGAATGCGAAAATCGTGAAATTTAAAAAGGATTCTGCACGCTACATGTCCCCCCCTCCTCATGCTAATAACAAGAGAAGTTGACTTCATTCTACTCGCTGAATCGAATAGTGACTATTCGATTAAATGAGGGGGCGTTCTGTGATTATAAATTATCAAGCCACAAATTACTCTTAATTATGTTGCACACCTCTATCCCTTGGTATTTGGTGGTGACATGTCGCCCTTCTGCTCCAACTCACTTAATTACTCGAAAAATTGTGAAAGATGTGTTCGTTTGTGTACATTTCAGCGAATGTGAATAACCTTTGGCACTCGTAGTTAGAAAAAACACTAGCATTTAGATTGATAGTGAGTCCAAGTTCGACGTATTCCATCTTGCAAGACAGAATGCTAATCAGTTCACCATATGCATTCTCACGATGCCAAACGTTAGTTACTATTTACGTTCTATTTAATAAGTTACATAATGATATTTTTGTGACGATGATACAGTTAATAATTGGAAGAGATTCGACACTATTCGATTCAGCGAGTAGAATGAAGTCAACTTCTCTTGTTATTAGCATGAGGAGGGGGGGGACATGTAGCGTGCAGAATCCTTTTTAAATTTCACGATTTTCGCATTCAGATGCCATTTTCTCCTCAAATAACTATGGTAAACACAAAAAATGATATATCGTTGGAAAGCTAAGAATCTGAAGATGTTTTTCCTTTGGTCCGCATCGATTTTACTCCCTACGATTTAGGTGAAAATCCTTAGTGAAATTCGCATCACTTATGAGGGAAAAACAAAATTTCAAGTTTGGGTTCGAAAAAAACAAACCAACTCCCAGTTTGGAAACATGAGTGGGGCATCATCTTATAGGAAATTTAATGCTCTTTCCAATGGTACCCTTTTTTTAACTTTAAGTCAATATTTGAGGGAGTTATAGCCATATTACTGAAAAAATGTGGAAAGAAACTAAAAAATCTTAAAAGTGGAATAACTCAAAAAACAAAGCGTTTTTCGAAAAATTGCTAAGCGACGTTTTTTGTCGGAAATCGATCGTAGATGAACCCTGAAGTTTGGACCATCTTAACTGGGACACCCTGTATATATATATTCGTTTGTGTCATTCCAGACGATATCTGATTCTGTCCTTGGGTACATGATAAACATCCTAAATTTTGCCAAATTGTTAGTAGGTACTGCCAAACAAAAGGATGAGTTCGAAGATGAGCTATTTTCAAAAATTCTAAGGGGGTCAAATTTAAGTCTTTAGGGGTCAAAATACGGTAAAAATTACTTAAGTCGTGAACAATTTATATAAAATCACTGAGTCGTATGGAAGGTTGAGTAAAGACAGAAAAACACAATTTCAGTTGTTTTTCGTACAGAGTTGGGGTCAAATTTGATTTTTGGCGGTTAAAAATCGGTATTGCGGGCTAAAATCAATATTAATTTACCTGACAGGGAGGCGATTCATGATGGACGGCATATTTCGATGATAAAAATATTTTTCTAAAAAAAGAGTGGGTCAAATGTGACTTTATAAGAGTCAAAAATCGGTAAAAATGGCTACTCACGAGAAAATGATATAATTTTACGAAAAGTGTTATCATTTCTCGCCGTATTATCTTTTTACACAATAGTACGAATAGTTCTTCGAAAATTCGCTCTTATAGCCATGCTGAAAGACTGGAACTTCCTATTTTTACTCGTTTGATAATTTTCTATTCTCGTTGATTTCAATGCTTCCATGGTTAAAAAGAGGTAAGTGGTAGGTAATTATTATACATGGATCTACCTTAGAAAAAAAATAGTTTATGTGACCATATGAAGAGTTTTCTTTCAAACTGCCTTATATCCACCGAACTTTTTCGGGGAAATTGAGAAAAACAATTTAAGACACGAAGCAAATTTTCCAGTGTTCCCAAATTTTCCAAATAGTTTGTAAATAGGACCACCGATTACACCATGAAATTTCGAAAATCTGTCTTACGTTTTGGAGGAGATTCGGCCAATTTTAATTTGGATATAAGCCCGTTTGATGAAAAAGAATGGATATGAGCCATTTCGAAAAAAACTGGTTTTTGGGCTGTTTAATGAAAACATCACATTTTCATTTCTTTTATGTTCTAATATCAATGAAATTCAAAGATGAAAGAAAACGACACATTCAAAACACTGAAAAATACATTTTTAAAAAGAATAAGTGAAAGAAGTCCACAAGAACGAAGATTCGAATTTTAAACGTGAAGTTCGCCGCAGTCTTGGTCGAGGCAGTTACATTCCGTGGCCTCGTCTACCTCATCATTTTCAGCTGCGTCTTGGTGAAGTAGTATGGATAGGTACCACTGGAGGTCTGGCATGTTTTTCCATTCATCGCCAAAATGGGAAGTGAGAAGGTGTTCCACGTCTTTCTTTTTCCTTTTGTCAAACAACGTGAGGATGAAAGATTTGTCAGTGTCTCCATCTTCTCTGATTTTCCTTTTTTAACAATAGAGTTGTACGCTTCTGTGTCTGAACCAAACCGGTAGTGTAGTCGGCATTAAACTCTGATGGTGACTTGATTAGAAGATTTTTTTGTTTTTAATTTTTTAAAGATGACTCTTTTGGCCTGACTGATTCCTTTTATTTTATTATAAGTACCTACTTTGGAGTGATTTTATGTCAAGCACTTGCCAGCCCCTCCGTAATTTCTTCACTGAGCCTACTTCAGCGTAGACACAGTCGTATTGCTCACTAGTCGTTATGACTGATATGGTTTTTAATAGTTTATCCGCCCTTCCAAAAACTCTGTCGGCGGGAAGGAAACTATGTCCCCTCACCGGGAATGTAAGTTGAATTGACTGTATGTGAGAGGGAGACTCCTTGGCTAGCCAATATGGGAGGATGTGCAAGACGTGGGCATTCTTGTTTTGCCCACTGCACCCATCGCAAAACATCAACATTTTTTTAACCGAAGGTTCAAGATGAAGGGTTTTCGAATGGTGAAGCAAGGCAGAGCCTATCTCTGTTGCTCCTCTGCCTGCCTCAACCTCGGTCCATGTATAAAACGTAGGATCTCGAGTGTCGATAGGTACACAACAAAACGTATGAAATGAAATGAACACAAAGCTACGCACGTTTTCACCTTTGGGCAGCCGAAATACTGATAAACAACTCTGCTCAGTGATAAACACAGGTGCACAAGAGTGATGGCGACGCCACCTGTTGTGAGAGTCGTTTATTACTGTTTATTCTACAGCCTTGTCTAGTGTTTCCCTCCATTGGTTGGGTGATGAATCACATTCGAATTAGAAGCGGAAAATATTAGTTTGGATATAAACCCTTTCGATGTGAAATGAACCACTAACATACCAGTAACGGATGGATAAGAGCCGCTTTGATGAAAAAGAGTTTATTGAATATAACAGGATGGATATAAGCCATTTCGGTGGTAAACCGATTTTTAGCGACCTTTTAAAGGAGGATACAAACCATTTCGGAAGGAAAGCGACTCGTGAGGTGATAGGCCTTATCCCAAAGATTAAGAATCCGTTAAAAAAACGATAAGTGTAAAAAATGGATATAAGCCCGTTTGAGAGAAACTCCTCATATTTATGTGGTCAATACAGATTAGGAGATGCATCCTCTGGTGGATAGTTTGTTTATCAGCTTGGTGCATTCATACGTTTTCAAGAGTTTAATGATTTTATTTGGATATAAACTAATGGAAAAAAAGTCAGAGAACCTCAGTCTCACGTTTAAAAAAAAAGTTTTATATTCGTTGAAGAAACATAAAATATGGCGTAATTTGCTTCGAGTTCAGTAAGCACAACAGACGTCTTGAACATCTGATATGTCGAAATAATCATAAAACTGTTCGTATAGGGTTACACCACTCTATGCGGTTCATAACTAACACGAAACTGGTTATCTAACATTCGTAAAAGGATTCAAATGAAGTTCAATTTTATGCGATCAACCGATATCAATATTCTTAACTGAATAATTTTTTTTATTATAAACAGTTTTATTCACTACCTGGGGCCATACAATATTGTTTTAAAACCACTCCCTGTTTTTCGAAACATCGATAGGTATTTCGAAACATCGATGAAACTCTCTTTCAGGGTGAAAGAGTTCATTCTCAACATTATGTAAATAACTCAAAATCGGATTCTTGGGACTAGTACAACCCTCTGCCATGGAATAATGGATTTCTCATCTTCCATTACTTTGCGACTCGACGTGTAAATTGATGGTGCCATCACAGGGGATTTCACGCTTTAGACAACTTGTGACTTATCGCGGTATAAGTAATTCAACTTCCAATGAAAATGCAAGGTGCATTTCTATAAAAATGCCTTCAATGTTTCCTTTATCTTTGTTCAGAATGTGGAAGGCGGTGGCTCTTATAGTTGGACTGGTGGAATGCGGTCTTGCAGCCTCTAGGAGATTACCGGAAGAAACACCTCTGGAGAAAAACGCTTGGGCTCTTCTGGTTGCAGGATCTAACGGCTTTTATAACTACAGGCATCAAGTGAGTATTTGTATGTTACTGAGTACTCCTCCTGTTACTTCGTATTGAATACTTGAAATATAAAATGCTTAAAGTATTTTATATGTCATTTCATTTTGTCATATTACGCTTAATTTGACAAAAAATGCATTGTTTTGGAGAACAACTGAATTTCTTGAGAAATAACGAACAAAATGAATCATCTGAACATTATGTGAGGGAACTTTAATGCGAGATGGATCAATGAACCAGGCGAAACAAATAACTGAGCCGGCCTGGTAAACGGAAATTTATTTTCTCACCGAAAACGAAACCTCTTGAATCATTGGAGCCCCAAACCCTTTCCAGCAACTTATGAGCAGTTTGGGGTTTCACTTGTAGATGGTAAATGTTGGTATTTATGGAGGCCAATATTACCGTCTGCTTCAACGAAGCACACAAAACCATTCTTCTTAGAGTGTCATATACTACTTACTATATTACGAGTAATTATTATCACACTCCTTGCACAGACAATTGAATAGTTACTATTGTTAATAAAATTGAGAGACCCTGGCGTTTTCTTTACAAAGTTTCCGATAAAAATTCATCATCATCATTCATCATGTAAAAAGAGGCATCTCATTTCGCAGTGATCTTGGCGTACTGCACAGCATTACCCTACTTATCATTACTCTTTTTTTCTTTCTTTCATAAGGCTGACATTTGTCATTCATACCATGTGATGATCGCCGAAGGTATCCCAGCTGACAGGATTGTTGTGATGATGTACGACGACATCGCATACAACCGGGAGTAAGTTGACTGGTCGTTGCTAAGGTACATGTATGGTTCATAGTTCTTGCATGTAGGTATATTATAATATTTTTTTTAAATTTTATTTTATTTGGCATTATACTGGGTATATACAGCCATGGTACATTTAGTATTATAGTAAGTGCGGACACAATTGCTCTACCACACTAAATCACCTTATTTGTTGTTACAATAAACCTATAAACCTTAGGGAGTGCTAATTTGTTGCCAACCAATTCACTGTAGTTGAACGGTAAAGTCATTAGCGGAGTAGCCTCATGAAACAGATCGGATCGAGCAGAAGAGAATGTCTCACAGGTCATAATGAGGTGTTCCAGGGTTCCTTCTTCCAGTTGGCAGTTCGCGCACAAAGCTGGATGCTCATCCCCAATGAAGCGATTTTTATATGCATCGCACATTCCGTGATTACTTCTTATTCGACACATCGTACTGATTTCCCGGCGGTTCGATGCGACGCCCACAAACCAAGGTCTTCGGGGGGGGGGGGGGGGGGGGGGGGGGGGTTTGCCTGGACAGTCTTATAAAACCTTCCATTTCCGGAAATGTGATACTCATGTTCAAGAAGATCTAGGATTTCCTACTACAGTCCTCTTTGCGGTCAACTTAGGAAGTTGTTCCATCAGTAGCTTCGTTATTGGCAACTCCTGTAATTGTAAAATGTCGTGGTATCCTCCCAGAACCACAACTTCAATATGTAGAAATAAGATCTCGCCAAATAAACTTGGAAGTGGGGACGGAAGACGCAGGAGAGCCGCGGGCCAGCCTGGAGATCCGCGGGCCTTGGGAGACAGCTCCCAAGCCTATATACTCGCCTCCTTCGCCTTTTTAACCATTCTACGCTCTCCTCTAGTCGCTGACTACTCCCTCTCATCCTTACCTCATCTCTCTCCTTACCTAAAAGATCTTGGGATCTTGATGATTCGCTCATAACCAAACCAAGCAAATTCAAGCTAAAAGATCTCGGGCATGGTGTTGGTCCGCCCATAACCAAACCGGGCACATCCCCCCTCGACGCCGCTCGTAGTGGATGTGCGTCAAATTTTACATTCACTACATAAAACAATCAAATTTTCAGCTATCCTAATTTAGAGTGGGAGCAATATAGATGTATGAGGGATTCGAAAATAACGATCGGGAGAAGTTCATTTCCAATTTCTCGACAACCTTTATATTTGTTGGTTTATTATTTTCAACGACGAACATTTGGAATCGAACACGGAAATTTTTTACCCCAACATAAACATCCACTCGAATCTTGGCGAGCCTGTCAGGCAGGTGGGTTCAAACCTTTCGCCTGTAGAATCCGTGAAAATTGCCAAAACCCACTTTCCACATTCTCCAACCCAGTCAAATTCTCGCCCGGTCTTACGGTGTCTACTAACTGTAACTCCTTGCGTTTCCACTTATGAGAAATATCTGCAAAAACATTGTAACCCAATATAATGTCACCGTGCAATAAAACGTAGTCTATGGAAGGTATGTTAATTTTATTCCCTTTAGATTTACTTAATACCAAAATTAAGTTCGGCTCGGAAGGAGTTTTAGATCCATTTTTACTTCCATTTACATTAAACGAACTCAATGGAGTTGACGCTATGTCTTTATTTATTTATTTATATTTTTCCAAATAGGAACCCAACTCCTGGAGTGATCATTAACAAACCAAACGGAACAAATGTGTATGCAGGCGTGAAAATCGACTACAAAGGAGATGTAAGTCAGCTTCAGTGTGAGTTTGAAAATAATAAAAACACTTCCGTGCGTTGGATTTACATTTAATGGTACCTACGTACCACATCCATGAACAGAAGGACTTTGGATGTCATTTTCATGTTAAACCTCTCGTGGTATGTTTTCCACTTTCTCTTGAGGGTCAGTCGTACTTCAGGAAGCATAATTAACCTAGAACTCATTTCAAGAAAGTACCGTTCAAGCAAGCGCATGAACATTTGCGCAAATTTTCAAAATCGTTGTTTTTTTGTCTTTTTTGACGATGTTTAGCGATTTTTAAACGTCAAAAACTCAAACTTGTGCCCTTTTTTGAGAAAAATATTTTTGAAACTTGAGACAATCTTTCACGTTTCAGGTCACCAATTTAATCCAGTATTGCCCATCTTCGAAATCATCGTGTCGTTTATACAAACATTTTGGCAAACATTTCCAAAAATGCAAGTACCTAGTCTCAATCATTTGGACCCATTGTAACCGTGTCTGTCTCAAAAATTCTCTAAAAAATAAATACCCTGACCCGTTCCGAAACACAATGACACTTCGATAGAAAAATACATACGAATATTATATACGAATACTCTCCTAATACGAATTGGTAGCCTTTCACTTTACGTGCACTTTTCACACTCCTTTGAACTGAAAACTCTCCCACTAGGATACTTTCGCACACATGCTCAATTTGGGCCCTAGTTGTGTCTCGAAACTTTGCAGCCCGATCGGAATATACCCAGGGGTGTTATGAGTGAAAATTTGGATAAAAATAGGAACTTTTTGTGTTTTAGTACCATGTTAGTAACATGAGCTGTTGAGGTATCGTTGTCCATGTTTTTGGGGACGAGAAGACCGAATATGAAGTCGATTTTGACCAAAGAGTGGAAAATTGAGGTTCTACCAAAGGTTCAGCTGCCAAAATTGATTTTTTGATGAGGGAAAAACCTGGAAAATCGTCTGAAATCACCATCAATTTGTATAATAACACTAGAAAAAGTGTCGACACGTGGATCAAGACGATTAAATGGCACTACCAATGATCAAAGATAATTTGAAAAGAATTAAAAGGAGCGTTCCTACCTAATTTGTGTTTTGGGGGCCAAAATTGGAGGAAACCATCAGAAATAGCTATTTCAATTATTTCACACGAAAGAAACAATAAATGAACAGCCACCATTTCTGTAGGTATGTCCAATCGAATAATAAACCCATGTGACAAGGACTTTGCAGCGTTTTTCTTTAGCTTTAGCAGCAGCCCCCTCCTTATCTTTCATCATAGTGGATCCCTCAGTCGAGAATTTTCGATTCTGATGATCTGCCCTACACATGTACCCCAAGTTTCTATAATTTATTTATGTATTCATCTACCATTTACGGTACCTACATTCTAATTAACGAGAACAACCAATTGAGAACTATGGGTTATTACAGGATGTGACTCCTGAAAACTTCTTGGACATCCTTAAAGGAAACAAATCCGCCATGAAAGGCATTGGATCAGGCAGGGTCATAAAAAGGTATATTTTTGTTATATTTCACATGATACTCAAGATACCCTAGCCCTAGCTTATTTTATTAAGCGGAGATTATCATGGCGTTTTGCTAACATTGCATTTATCATACCATTAGAATCAGGAATTTCAGAAACAACACAGCTCAAAAGGAGAAGTATATTTTCTTTTGATCGATTATGAACTTTTGGGTACTTACAGCTCACATATGTAAATTCTAGGCTAATATCAAACTAATACCTACCGTGGTAGCAGCAGGAAGTAAGATGTACATATAGCGTTGTTGTTGGGCAGATAGCGTATTGTGACCATAATCTTGTTTTGGTCGCAGTGATGACACCACCAACGTATTCGTGTATTTTGCTGATCACGGCGGCACTGGCCTGTTGGCTTTTCCTAACAGCATTCTGCCGGCTGATGATTTGGAGAAGACGCTCAGAGAAATGAAAAAAGCTAAGAGATACAATAAGGTTTGTGAGACCTTGATAAATAAACAAGTCTGAATTACAATATGTCTATCTCAAATATTATAATGATAAGGAAACAAGGTACTCGAGGATCTTTTTAGTTTCTCTACCCTGTCAGAATGGCAAAGTTTCAGGCATGAAGCACGATCATAATGAGAAAATTAGCAAAACTGGTGACTTTTAGCTATTTTTAACGAGTTTTAGCATTGCATGTCTGCCAAAACTTATGTACTACAAGATTTTGACGTTACATAAATACCTGAAAAAGCGTAAGGACAAAAAGTCGATCGATTTTGACGCTCGTTTTAATTTCCAAGTGGAAATGAATTCTAAAAAAAATAAAAAATAAAATTAAAAAACATTAATGTGTTTGGCGTGGGGAGGGTTTATTTCAAAACAGAGACGAACAAGTGATTTTTTAAGTATTTTTATCAATCATTTTGATGAAATTCGGCCTCTTGATAAATTATCAGATATGAGTTAAGTACATAAAAATTCTTCAAATCCCGTACTAGTGGATTTTCAATTGGCACCAAATCCTATTGTGAGAATAAAAACAGGGAACTTTGACATGAGCTGGTTCATCCCTGGTGGATCTCAAACAGAATTTAGGGTTGATGACTGATAATAATATCATAATAACATAGGCTGATGGAAACATTATAATCTAGTTTCAATTGTATTTTTGCTGTCTCTAAACCTGATCAACGACCAACAGTTGCATCATTTTCCTGTGAAATTCGAGAAGTGTGACAACGTGTTCTGTATTTTCAGCTCATCATGTACATTGAAGCATGCGAATCTGGGTCCATGTTTGAAAACATATTAGAAGAAAACACCAATGGTAACTCATTCAAGTAACCTAAGGCACATGATATTTACATGTAGTACCTAAGTAATGAGGAGTGTAGTCACACTATAAAGTTCTTACTCCGCACCGAAGTTTGGATTTTGGGTGAAACTCGTTTTTCAACTCACGACCTTTCATTCGACTTTCTATAAAAGCACTCAACCAGTGAACTTGTACATCTTGTATTTCAATTTAAGCCGTGTCTGTCTTTAGGCACCAAATGATTACCTTAGGAAAAGGCTGTTGTGTCTTTTTTTGTGCGTGTCAGAGGATGAAAAAAAACAAAAAAAATTGGTAGGTACCTACCAAGAACCATATTTTTCCCAAGTTCTTACTGGGGGTTGTGAGCCCCTAATATTCCTGATATTGCATTAACTTTTGCCTGTCGGCCTCCACCTACCTTGGGTGGGTTGGGGGCCAGGCAACGCTGGGCTCCTGAAGGGAGCAGAATTGATGGTATTGGGACTTAGGACACACAACGCTGGGATTCAGTGGTAAATGGGAAATTTTATTGATATCTAAATAGGCCTTAATGATAAGCTACTCCCTAATTCCTACCTACTTCCTCCCAAAGGCTATTGTGCGTGAATTACCCGAGTTACGCCCGACTGTACGACGATCGCGGAACGGACGGGAATGAAAATTACTCGGGGTGGTCCACGTACCTTCGATCCTGCTCCTCCGACCTGGAAACGAGCTAAGTCCCAGTCGTGCCGGTGTCGGATGGCGGGCTGGCTCTGTCGGTGTAGTACCAAGGACCGGGCCAGCAGATAAGTACCTCTTCCGATGGCACTGCGGTAGAGGGGTCGGGTCCGTGGCTCGAAGGATGCTTCTCGTTCGGGTTCCTGAACTCAACGACGTGTTTTCCTTGTCTTTCCTGCTCTAAGTTTTATTCTTCAATTGGTGGGGTATTGTTTTCCACCAATCATAATGCGCGAACACAGGCGCGTGTGGCCGAGGACGCAATGAGCTCCTGGGTCAGCGCCCTTTGTAATTTGGGCACAAAGAATGTCGAGGCGATCGGTGAAATGAATATTTTTCGCTGAATCGGGTCTGACAGGGGTGTAGTAAACTAATTTTATTTTTCAAGGCCTCTTCTTTCATGTGGCATAGGTAGGTGATCAGTTATTTCGAAATTTGCGTTCCAAATGAGAGGAAGGATCAAAGATCGTTCCGAGTCCTTGCTGCGTTGGCGGATGGACCTGGGATGCTGGGTGGACCATGGATGCTGGTTGGACCATGGATGCTGAGTGGACCATGGATGCTGGTTGGACCATGGATGCTGATTGGACCATGTATGCTGACTGTAGTAGCACTTTGCAGTTGTTGTTTGCTAATGTGTACCACCGGTGGTCTGTTTGCCTTTGGTGGTTGTTTTCGGAATGTTCATTATTGATTTACGCGCACTTTCGCGGTGTAGAAACGTTGCGGCCGATCCTTGGGAGGTGTGGGAGGAAAAAAAAATCTTCGAATTTCGTACATTTATATCTAGAATGTAGTATAGTTATGTAGTAAGTTGGAAGAGCACCAAGCGCGCAAACATGTGTTGGAGCTTCCCTTAAGTTTTGTTTTCTTGTACAATATTGGTATAGTATAATATATATAAAATTATTTTTTCCATTCTTCGCAATCTCCACTTATTTATTTATTTTAACTTACTTAACTTTAACTTACTTATTTATTTATTTACTTAAGTTTATTTTCACAAGTTTTTTTTTTTTCATAAGTCTCATTACAGTTGTATTGACAGATAGACATTGTAACATTTGATTGAACTATCCATGAGGTAGCTGTGCTATCTCAACCCGTCTAAAGTCGCACCTTGAATTTTAGTCAATCTTTCCTACGTCTACTCTTAACCTATTTATAATTGGTACTATAACCTTGATAATATCATAATCTTGATAATAAATGAATAACCGATTGATAGAAATTGATAATATTAGCCTGCATAAAGAACTCAGTATTTGTTGTCTGCTTAAAGGCAGTTGTCTTCGTATTTTATAGAATAATATAATAAAGGTGTTGGTATATATAGGTAATATACAACAATACAATTTACAAATCTATAATATGTATTTAACGACATGTATACCATAGTTACAATCTAGTTTCTCTTCAATATTTTTGTGTGCATATTAATTCTATATTGTTAAAATTTGTTTTTATTTTTATTTTTCTCATATTTATTTTCGCCTCAATTATGTGCGCATGTAGTCTCACGTAAAGTCAATAATATGTATTGTATGCTATTTGTACACTCCTGTTTGGTTTAGCGTAGACCTAGCGTTCAGTATCAACGTTTGATCGCGAGCGTCGTCGTAGGTGGACTACCGGTTCTAGTGGTTGTGAGCCAATAACTAGAGTTTGATTGGAGTAGCCTTGAGTTGTTTTTCTCTGGAAGTAGCAAGTTAATGCGACCGCCACAATAATGACGATGGCAATGGTGCATAGGTTTGCAATAATTGGCAAGTGATCTGTTAGGTTTTCATACCAATCGGTATCAATGGCCAATGTCGGTGGCTGTGGAATGTCCTCAAGATCTTTGGAAAATTGCTTAAACAATTCTGAGCTCTGTTGGTCATCGAAAATGTCCTGAGGGGCCTGTAATGTTGCAGCTATAAGTGACTGTGTTATATTTGCTATATCTGTTTTTATGAATTCATAGTCCCTAGTTAGTTGTCGTGTATACGTTGTGCAAGGGACAATTAGTTGTCCGTAAACATTCATTTGACACCCGTCGGTGCACCGGAGCTCGTGTGTACCGTTCAATGTTATTGTTCTAATTATTTGGTTATCTAGGACGGTTATGGCACTACCGTTCGGTGCGTAAATATAAAACAAATTTGGGCTTTGAATGGTTGTCTGTACGTATGGTTTTGCTAATTGGAAGATACTCTATCTGATATCAGACTGCGTTGGTCTGTCGGTTTCGAAAATATGTAACTGGGTTGTGAAATCAAAAAAATACAACGTCTCATTTACTTGGTCGCACTGTTGGGAAATTGTGTCATCAGACGTGCCTATGTATTCCGTGTCGTCTCTGAGATACACCTCATGTTTTGTAGTGTAGCAAATAAATTTGTTGTGTGAAATTGGTTGTGGGACCGGCATGAACTTTACCATGGTGTACTGCTTAGCCTTCCTGAGAATTGGAATCTGTATATGTATTGCTATTCCGCCGTCAACTTTATAGTATTGGAGTTTTGCGTGATTTAAAATTTCTATGACGTCCATTGTGTCATTTGTTGTGAATGGTAGTGTTTGTGTTTCCTCAAGCTACGTATTTAATGTTCGTAATTGATCGTAAGTTTTCCTGGGATCGAGTAAGCTTTCAGAGAGCACATGAAGCTTCGCGAAACCAAAGAAATTGAAGAACGACTCATTGTCAATTTGAATTTGGAGTAATGATACTATAGTTTGTTCGACATACAGATCTATTGTACTGTGGATTGCAAGGTGTTCATTCTGACCCCGTAGTTGGTCGGTTGCGAGTTTTTCTTTGTTCAGCAAATCCATGTACGTAGACTTGGTTTGATTTAGGATGTGATGCAGGGTCGTGTCTGTCCACATTTTAAATTTATCATTGAACTTAATTATTTGCCGTTGGTTTTTCATCAGTGTATGCAAGGTGTTATGTATTGCTTTCTCAGATTCTTCGCCTAAGTTCCCCCACAAATAATGATTAATTTCTCCTACGATGGGTATTATATTGCTCTGGGTTTACGTGTTATCTTATTGTACAGGAACAGTTCCAAGATTTCTAGTTGGCGTTGGATCCTAGTAATAGCGTTTCGGAGGTTGGAATCACGGGACCTAACGGAAATGTGATCATAGCAAAGCCGTAGGTAATATTCGCTCGAGCGCGAAATCCATATGTCTTTCCACATATGGTCGATATTTGTTTAGCATGTTCTACCGCGTCTCTACTGGTCTCTAGTAGTTCAGTCGTATTGATATATGTGACGAAAGTAACGGAGCTATCCTTAAGAGATACGCTTGCCTGGTCTATTTCCAAGAAATGGACGTCGGGTGAGATCGGTTTTTGCCTAAAGTCGGCGGATGCGACGTCTACGATCGCCAGCGTTCCCAGGAATGTCAAGTACGTAGAGATCATCTGCAACACAGTGCTGTGGTTGGTGTTTTTTTTTTTTCTTTCTTTTTTTCTTTTTTTTCTGGGCTGCCGCTGGTGCTGCGCCGTTGGCACCTCTGTCTTGTGGAAGTTATTGCTTAATTTTATTTACTTACTGTGTTCGTGTTATTATTGTTCGTTTTTGTCCCAGACTGGTTGTTATATATTTCAAGCAGACTTGTTTATCTAGTCCTTTGGTGGATTGAAGTTTCTATGTTTATTCATTGTCACACAAAATTCAACTCAATTCATTCAATTCAATGCATTCATTCAATTCAATTCAAGTCATTCGCAAATTCAATCAATTCACTTATTCATTCGCAAATTCATTCATGATGGATTGTTACCTTTCATTCTGTCAGTCATTTCGGTCATGTTGATATTCTATCTCATTCTTACAGTCTGATGTGTTGCGTGGCCACGCGTGATTTAAATTTTGGTTTTCATTCATACAGTCATTCACGTTATCAACTACGCATGCATCTCAACCTCTCATCATTATTATTCATTCTTACGTCACGATCCATTGCATTCTCACGTTTGGCTAACATTCGTACTTGCATTCATTTTCACTAAGATTTACTTTCGGTTTTTTGTTTTGTTTTTAATTATGTATTTATTTTTATTGTTAGGGTGTTGACGTCTTGAACTAGAAGGTTAGTCTAGGTGCTGGTGTTTTGTGTTTTTTGTTGGGGTAGGTCTTCTTTTAGTTGAAGTCTTTCATGGAACTTGAGTAATTGTGAGGTGTGAACGTTTTGCAGCTTATATCCTGTCTGGTGTGGAATTCTAACAAGGGCATTTGCCGTGCTTGTCATGCGTTCTACCTGGAATGGTCCTGTAAATGGAGCGTCCCATTTATGCGTTTTCTGTGGTTTAAAATTTGAGTCCAAAATGAAAACCAGGTCTCCTGGCTGGAGACTCAAATTATGCCTTTGTTTATTGTATTGCATCGCGCGTTGTACAAAGGATTGGTGATGGATCTCTGGTATAGTGTTCCGTAGAGTTTGTAACTCTTGAATCCTGGTTTGGTTATCACGTTGATCAATTGGTTGGTTCGGATTTCCTATATATGGCTCCTGACCAAAAATTACGTAGTGTTGGCTCATGCCAATGGATTTGTTCACATTGGTATTGAATGATTTCTGTGCCTTTCGTATCATGTCTTCCCAATTTTTCTCGGAGTCTTGTGTCAGGTATGCTGATAGGTACCGAGTCAGTGTGGAGTTGGTACGTTCAATTATACCGTTTGTGCTCGGCTTGTAGCTGTTGCTATGCACAATTTTTATGCCTTTCTTCTCCCCGTATGCATTCATCTGTGCTGATGTGAATCCTGCCGCGTTGTCGCATTGTAAGATTCGGGGTGTGTCGTACTGGGCCGAATATGTCGATATGCCGAATATGGGCCGAATAGAATATTAATAATTAATTATCTATGGAATTTATGAGGGTACAATGAAATAATAATAATTAATTGCCCTTAAAATTCTACGAGGGGGACCTAAGCCTTAGGGACTTGAGGCGCCTCCACCAATATGTGAGCCCCTAATATTCCTGATATTGCGTTAACTTTTGCCTGTCGGCCTCCACCTACCTTGGGAGGGTTGGGGGCCAGGCAACGCTGGGCTCCTGAAGGGAGCAGAATTGATGGTATTGGGACTTAGGACGCACAACGCTGGGATTCAGTGGTAAATGGGAAATTTTATTGATATCTAAATAGGCCTTAATGATAAGCTACTCCCTAATTCCTACCTACTTCCTCCCAAAGGCTATTATGCGTGAATTACCCGAGTTACGCCCGACTGTACGACGATCGCGGAACGGACGGGAATGAAAATTACTCGGGGTGGTCCACGTACCTTCGATCCTGCTCCTCCGACCTGGAAACGAGCTAAGTCCCAGTCGTGCCGGTGTGGGATGGCGGGCTGGCTCTGTCGGTGTAGTACCAAGGACCGGGCCAGCAGATAAGTACCTCTTCCGATGGCACTGCGGTAGAGGGGTCGGGTCCGTGGCTCGAAGGATGCTTCTCGTTCGGGTTCCTGAACTCAACGACGTGTTTTCCTTGTCTTTCCTGCTCTAAGTTTTATTCTTCAATTGGTGGGGTATTGTTTTCCACCAATCATAATGCGCGAACACAGGCGCGTGTGGCCGAGGACGCAATGAGCTCCTGGGTCAGCGCCCTTTGTAATTTGGGCACAAAGAATGTCGAGGCGATCGGTGAAATGAATATTTTTCGCTGAATCGGGTCTGACAGGGGTGTAGTAAACTAATTTTATTTTTCAAGGCCTCTTCTTTCATGTGGCATAGGTAGGTGATCAGTTATTTCGAAATTTGCGTTCCTGACTGAAAAAAAAGGAACACTGTTGTACATTTTTTGGTGATCAAACCATCGTCAGTAATATTATCAATAACTTCATTGACCGCAAGTTGATTAGTTCGTATTCTTTCACACTTGAAGGTATTCTTCCGTATTCTTCCACCTCTCAGTGATCCTCTTTGTCGGGAGGTCCGCATGTTCTTATTCATCAGTAGATGGACATGTCATAAGCAGTGTTATGATTGTGGAAAAATATAATATTGTAACCACACATACTGCCGGACAGGTAGGCACAGACCCAAGTTCTTCAGAATGGTCTGAAAAATAGAAAAGGAGTGAACATTTTAGTTTTTAAAAAATTGTTCTTTCCAGAGTGAACACTGTGCCATGTAGAATATCGTGGGGAGAACGGTAAAAGTGACCAAGTAACACATTTTCAATTAATTACCAATTTTTCAATTTTGTATTCAACACAAACTTTATGCAATACATATCAAGAGTTTTAGAAAGTCTATATAACAAAAGTTCTAAAATTATAGTGGTAATGAGCCTAAGGTCAGTGTCCCGTCCAGGCTCGTCTCTTCCATTGCTGTTTATGTCTGCGTATGTATATGTACGTAGCCGCTGTTTCATTGACGTAACACACCGCAAGTGCTAGAATTTTTTTTTAAATTTTCAATTAATTTTTCAATTTTTTATTCGACAAAAACTGTATACAACACATAACATTTGGCAAATTTTACAGGAGAGCTTTGCAAACGTTTCCCCTCTTTCTGAATCGGGAAATGTACATTCCAAACTATTATGTTGCTCCGTATTTCCACTGTGGCTATTTAAAGGCGCCTTCTTGGTTGATGGTAACACTGCATATCAAGCGTGGAAATCTTCACGAATTGCCTTTGATTTGCAAAGTTTTAGTAAATCACTCTTTTTTGCCAATGAGATACTGATTTCTTTCTTGTATATCTGGGATATCTCGAGTTAAGTGATGGGTTTTTCTCCCACTGACATTAATTTTCTTGTCTTGTACTGTAATTTTCTCGTGTCCTTCATAGTCATCAGTATAAAAAATGTGGTTGGTTTGTGGGACCTTTCGTATTTAATTCCCTTGATCTTCAACCAGCACACCTTCTGACCATCTACATTAAGCGTTCTGTTAATAATTAAATTCGATGATAACTCTGTGAAGTCGTTAAATTTTAATACTGTGGCTGTGTACGGTTCACAGGCCTTCTTTCTTCGGCTTGGACGTACTGTCCTCGTGATAGTAAGCCAACCGTGCATAGCATTTGGTTTTGCGGATTCGATAGCACTATTTATGGAATCTGCTTCCATATGGATCGATACATCATGATGTACGTATACGTAGGCTGCTATAATAGCACATATCACTGGTACTATGGGTACCTATACTGCTGTCCTTAGCAGAAAAGTCGTATGTGCAGAAATCTTACTTTTGGGAAATCGGCCAAATAGGTTTTGCGTCGAAATTTTCCGATATTGACGTTAGTTTCCAAAATAATCTTGAACTTTAACATTCTCCTAGTAGAAAATATCTTGCTGAATCGATTGGCGATGTCAGAAATTGAGTTTTCCCATCGCAAGATACCAAGAAACGCCGTACGAATTTCATTCTCGTATTGTGGACTAAGATTGGTGATAATTTACGAAGCAAGAAACTCGTATCTGCACTTTACTTACCGTTTTCTACGTATCTGCCATAGATACGAGTATTTGACTAGGAAATTGCAGTTACGATTCGCTACTCCAGCAAAATGCATTTGCTTGTTTTGAATTTTACTAAGCTAAAAAGTCGTACCTGTTTGTTTGTATCGAAAAAGATAATTAAAATGACTTGAATTAATTAAAAATTATATCTAAATTATTGTTGCCCGTTAGAACTTGACCGTTAGAAATATTTGGTCACGACAGGTAGGTACTTGAGTGTTCACATTTTTTATTGGTTCAAGCTTATAAACGGGTGAGCACTATGAAATAGTTGGTAGGTAGGTAATATTAAAATTGAATCATGAAAACGTTAATTGACACATCATTGTACTTGAATGAAAACAGTTTTCAGAAAATAAGTAGGTTATATCAGGTTTCAGCCTTTTCTTCCCAGTCTTTTATGTTATAAATGCAAAAATGCAGTTCTATTGAAATATCGTTTGGCACACAAAAATATCGAAACTTAATCAACAATAAAAGTTACTACTTACTAGCAAGTCACTAATTACTAATAAATCACAATTTGAATGCATTCACTGCATGTAACACAGATGCTTATATCGTCTTTGCTTGTTGCATAGTAAAGATTAGATTCAGGAACTCTAAGTCTCGGTAACATAAGTAATTATCAAACATAACTCGAAATCGGTAGCATAAATATAACATCATTATTAGTGTGGTCATGAGAAAATATCTGTCATTAACTACCTAGGCATATTTTTTAAACTATTAAACTTATTTATTATTAATAAACATGACACGATTGTATGATCACAATTTGACTAAGTTCAATAACACAGACGATTGTAGTTGTATGGCACTAGGTACTAATATCATTTTCAGGTTCATTACCCCCGCAAGGTAAATTTTTCCAAAATTCGACTCTTGAAGGGGGGATAATAGCATTCTTTTCCTCACATAAACGTGCTAGAATGGCATCCCTTCTCCTAGCATCGACTCCACGTGGCTTATTCACCTTTTCCGGAATTGGGAATCCCTTCTGAAGGATTTTTTTTTGTAAGAAATCAAGTTCGATGAATTCCAAATCAAAATCCGTTTTGTATTTCAAAGTGTGTTTGCCTCTCAACGCTGAAA
Source organism: Leptopterna dolabrata (assembly GCA_954871275.1). NCBI lineage: Eukaryota > Metazoa > Arthropoda > Insecta > Hemiptera > Miridae > Leptopterna > Leptopterna dolabrata. The sequence continues at coordinate 95,455,322 of OX940974.1, forward strand.
TCTGTACAATGTCATGAAGATATGGTTTTGGAGTTGCCGAACTAATTTTTGGTTTGGAAGAAAAATCTCTCCACAGTGAGAAATCAGTTACCGCCATTTCTTTGACCACAACATTCTTTTTACTGTTTTGCACACATTCCATAAAATCTTGAAAATCGTAAACCTTTTTCTTTTCTCTCAGACTTTTTTCAACCAAATGGTGAAACGAATCACAGCTCATGAATGTATGACCCGGTTCAAAATAGTTAATTTCAATTTCCTGTACAGAAATGGATTCAATTTCATTCACTGCGTAAACCAAAAAAGAAAGAAAAGCCCAATTTTTGTTTTGGGCTGTGCAGTTATCTAACCACATGATGATTTTGCTCTTATCCCGATTCGCTAAGAGGAATTTATGAAACGTGCTTATTATGTCTTCCTTCATCCGACCCCTAGTAGCCTCATGCCATACGAAAGCGAAGGGAGGGAGAGGGTTTCTCTTCCCTACTGGGACGAAACTCTCATTATAAGCGACCAATCTTTGTACAAAAATAACGGATTTAAACATGTCACATCGAGGAAGCATAATTACCTTTTGTAAGTCTACAGAGTAAACTATCGTACCTTCTGGTAACTTATCAAGTTGTCCGTACTGTTCATAAAATTTACGTGATTTATTTGCAGAATCAATGTGTTTTTTCCACAAAAGACAAGTGTGACACTGGTCTTCAGGACAGGGAGTTTGTTTGTGGATTCCATGATTTTCACAACACTCACATTCCTCGTGCCCGAGTTTGGTGAATGATATGTTCATTTCTTTTACAACACATCGATACACGTCGTAACTACATTGAATCGTCGGATTTTTTATTTTGAAGTCCTCCCACATTTTTGTTCTTGTTATATCGCTGGATATGTACCTGCGGTGGGGCGCATGCTCTCTTCGATAGTGGGAGATAGTTGGACTGAATGATTCAACGTGGTCCATTATGAGTTTCCTATCAATTTTCTTATGGAGCAGTCTGGTTTGTCGGGAGGGGACTGGTTGTTCTTCTGAAGGAACTAGGATTTCAGGTTTCTCAATAATTGGCGATTTGTGAATTATGTGGTCGTGAGTGACGTTAAAACCCAATGTTCCCAAAAAAAACTTCTTACACACTTTGACCAAGTCATTATTTTCATTTCTGAAGGAATAAAACACTGTATTCAGTCTTCGACTCAATTCGATATTTGAGGAATTCTTTTTCTTAGGGACGATGGTTACCATTGATTGATGAAAGGTTTTTTGAGCCTCGTTGTCCAAGGACCAATAATGTTTGTGAATGGCCACTCTGCGGTCGTGGGAAATATTTTCATGGCACTTGAGTTTGCAGGAGTCGTTGCATCCTGTTTTCATGTCGAAGGACTTCCGTTTTTTCGTTTCATTTATCAACTTTCTTTCAACTTTACTATATTTGTACCTTTTTCTCTTCCTGATAGTTCCACTTTTGGTGAGACAGTCGTCAATAGTTTCTAAAGGGTTGATTTCGCTCAAAATGTGTCCTTCATTTTCATTTTCTTCAGTGTCACTTTTGGTGAGATAGTCGTCGATAGTTTCTAAAGGGTTGATTTCGCTCAAAATGTCTCCTTCAGTTTCATTTTCTTCTCGTGCATCATGGTCCTCAATAGAAGGATCATCAACGATGAACTCTGTTAAAAAAAGGGAGAGGTAAGGTAGGTATTAATTGCAGTCATATAGCAAATACTTTATCAGATTATTCGAAACTCATGAACTCCTCAAATGGTCTTCTACAAACATGCTGTTGGGAAAATTTGGATTACCTTCAGAGGCAGTAGGACATCGAAATTCTACTACTTCTTCCATGATTCCGCTGCCATTACTGACGTCTTCTAGGTTAATATATTCTGTAAGTTAGGAAAAATTTACACTCAGTGAGCAGGATGTTAGAATGTAGGTACCTACCTACCTAATTTAGTTTGTTAGTTGCGGGACATAATATATTATATAGGTACCTGCTATGACTATATCGGCTTCCTGAATCAACTGGTTGTAATCAGGAGATTCCTGCTCAGCTGCTGGAAGGTTGTTTGTGGCAGGTGGCTGACTAACCGAATTTTTCGTTGTTGGGGCCCTGTAGAATACCAAGGTTAAACATTCTTTAATAATTTGTGACAATGATCGAATAACAGGGATTCCTACCAACAACACTACCACCAGCAATGTTATTATAATATAAACATACCTTCATACTATAAACAAAGGAGGTTTAGGTATGCGGTTAGGTTTTTGTATGACTGACTGCATGCCTGCCTTTGTTAGTTTCCAGAAAAAACGGCTAAACGGATTTTCATGAATGAGATAGCAAATTACTCACTAAGGTCTGGGGGGAGTGTTTTTCAATTGTCAACTTCCGAATATTCAACATTTGTCAATATGAGTGAAAATATGGAGGTTAGGTAGGTACATAAAACTTACATCAAACCCAAGGCAGCAAACATTTTAGAACCCCTGGTGGCCATGAGCAGGCAGCGTTAGAAGTTCTGAAAACAATAAATTCCACCAAGTAACACAAACTGTAAGTATAAATTGTAAGTAGGTGCATTAAAAAAAACAAAAAACGGGGTTCGGTTTAGTAGAATAGAAACCTTCAAACTGATTCATTCACGTGTTCTATCACAAACATTGACTTTCGAAGGCAGGCAGCCGTTTCAAACATTCTAATAATGGGACAAGAAGAATGCACTTGAATATCAAGAGTAAAAATTATGTTCTTTTACTTACCTTTTTATCTCATTGAAAGTTCTGTCGTCGTTGAAAAACAAAAAGGCAGACAGCATGGGGAAGGTTTCACAAAGACAGGTAAAGGCGGTTCCCAAGAATCGTAACTGACTCCAGGAGTACCAAAATACTAAGCTGGAAATCCGTATCTGACTTTTCAGAACAAAAAAATCCGTATATACGAAATAAGTAGCTAGTAAATTGTATCTGGTGCCAGATACGAATTTTCTTCCTCTGAGAAGGACACTTACGAATATTTGCTAAGCAAAACCACTGGAATCGACATAAAGCCGGTATTCGTACGCTCGTTTTGAGGCATTTCCTTTGCAGATACGACTCTAGGACTCCGAAAATCGGTAGAAAACACCCTCCAAAACGGGGGGGTATCATTAACTCATTTTGGCCAAAAAGTCACATACGACTTTTTCGCTAAGGACGGCAGTATACCAAGTGCAAATGAACGGGACTATATTGTTATTATAATAATAATTCTAAATAGGTAGAAAGGCAAATTTCTGCTCAGTGACAATAATAACTTACTAAACTTGACTAAAATCCGTCTGCAATCTGCATGAAGCGTGACGAGTGAACGTGAATATCACATCTGAATTGCCAGCGGACAATTTTCCGGGATGTCATTAAGGTAAAACCAATGACATAGGATTGAAAAAGTAACTGTGTGGTGGATGGTCAGCTGTTCCCGAAGTTAAGCCATGGTTTCCATTAGCAATGAATTATAAGACGATGACCATCTGTATTACCAGCCTGAATTTCGTAAGAGTGGTTGAACAGTAACCCACAAAATGTGTTCATCCGCCACATGGTCAGTTTTACTAAACGAACGTCTGTATCCCCAGTAGCAGTTAATTTAAGAAGAAATGATCATTTACCTATCACTTGATCAGTTTTACCGTGAAACTATCTGGACACTTTGCCTTTGTAGTTTTATGGTAAAAATTGCCAACTGCAAACGATCTTTACCAGCGAAATTTTTTCCGCCCAATTGGAATGGACTGGACGGGTGAGTATAAGTGCTCATGTGTCACTAGGTCATGTAATAAATACAGTATCGGGCTGGAAGAATCTCCCCTCTCCCTTTTCTCTAAATCCGTTTCCTAAATACAAATAAACATATTCTGCATCAACTTATCAAAAACATCATTTTTTCAAAAAAAATGTCACTTGGTCACTTTAACCATTCACTCCACAATATAATAAAATACGTCATCTAATACGTCAATCGTTGTCTTTGAGGAGGTATCTTTTACTAAATGTAGTGTTATGAATCGTGAGCAGAAATCTATTATTGACAATACGTAGCGTTTCTTTACTCCTGCATAGAAAGGGCCATAGTGGTCCATACATACGTGATGCATAATTCTATTGCTGATTTGAAACTCCTGTAGCAGACCTGGTGCTTTTTGTCCTTGCCTTGGTTTCGTTTTTTGGCAAATTATGCAGGATTTGACATATTGTTGGATATCTCTGTTCATGTTTTTCCAATAAAAATTTGTTTTTATGCGTGCGAGTGTGTAATACGCTGATGGGTGACCGGCCTGGTCGTCGTCGTGGTTTTCTTTCAAGATTTCGGGTCGAGCGGTATAAGGAATGTATAATCTCCGTTGTTTCTTATTTTTATGAAGCCAGGTATAGTACATTAAGCCATCAGGATCAATTTCATAAGTCTTCGCTTGTTTCTGCAGCATTCTGTTCGATTTTTTATTATCCTGAATTATACCCTTCATTTCCAAATAGTAGGGATCCGTCAGTAGCTGGTGGAGAAACTGTTGTTCCCTCGTTTGTTCGTGAGTTTGTGCTTTTGAACGTGTAGCCATGCTGCCGATGCAGCGCGCTTCAGTTTCCGTTGACATCTCATTGTTTTGATGATTCTCTTCCCCGATCGGATCTGGCCCGATGTACGGTGATTTTATTTCGGATTCATCAAATATTTGATTACTCCACGGGAACCTGGATCCCCAGTCTGCCAGTGTGTTTTTAATTCCACTGATATGTGAGAATTTTAAGTTTTCGAAATTATTGATTGTTAGATATAGTCGTGCTAGTCGTAGGTTCCGCGTACGAAACGTTTTGAGAAAGGTGAGTGAGATATGGTCAGTATATATCTGCACTGGGCGGTTGTATGTATATTTATGCGTTTCCTGAAGTCCTAGAATTAGCGCTTTCATTTCCAATTCTGTGGCGCTGCTCGCTGATTGTTTCCCTTCGAGTTTTCGTGAAATGAACTCGACGATATGCATTTTCTTTGTAGCGTGGTGAATTTGAGCGTAGATGACCGCTAGGCCTTTAGCACTACCATCAATGATTAGCACATCCTTGTTCGCCGGGTCATATGGCGCCAGTGCCTTACTATTAACTATTGCTAGCTTCATTGCTTGGAAGCTTCGTTCTAGCTCCGGAGTCCATTCGATGTCATCCTTTTTCTGTTTCCCTTTCAAGGAGTCTGTTAAGGGTCTGATAATATCAGAAAATTTGTGGGCGAACTGTCGCCAATAATTTGCAGTTCCTAGAATTGAACGCATTTCACTCACTGTCGAAGGTCTTTCCAGGGCCAGGATTGCTATGTGCGAGAAAAATCCACTTTATCCGATCTTGATTCACAATACCCCTCCGACTCTACCTTGAAATTCTGGGACATATCTTCTACCGTGGGGGCTTGCTAGTCCCCCACCCATTTTTTCATCATTATTTCGATTTTCTTCATGATTCAGACAACAAATACACAACGATTTGAAAAAACAACATTTTATTAAACTCCATTCTTTTTTATAACAAATTCTAGGAGTAGAAAAATCGACTGTCAGCCTTGTTTCATCTGAAAATCCAAAACGAAATTTCTTTCATTGTCGCAGTCGGTACTTGATGAATCTTCTGGCATAACATCAATGTCATCTTCCTCTTCAGACAAAACTCCAAACTCGTCTTCCACGTCGTCATCATTTTCCAACACACAATCCTCATCTTCGCTCACTTCTTCTTGAATTTCCACTTCTTGTCTAACACGGTCATCATTGAGGGCTTCATCGTCACTCTCGGTCTCATTCAGTCTTTCAATTTCCCTTCGGATCTCATCATCAGTAATAAAAAAGGCCATTCTGGAATGAAAAAAGAAAAAAATTCAGTTCGTACCTTGCAGGCTGTATTGCCGAACAACGACAGGCAGGTGGGCAGACAAATCCACAATATAGCCGTTCAAACACTTATTTATCTACAAAGAAGACTGCACTATGGAAGAAAATATAAAAAGACGGGAATTTCAAATGCTATATGCCAATGATCCCCCCCCCCCCCCCCTACCTCACGCGCTCAGACTTTCTGATACAAAATAACACTCGCACACCCATTTTCATTTGCGGGCAATGGAAATAAATTGATAATTTCAGCCTTGAGTAGAAAATAACTTTTCGGAAAATCCGATACACAAGCACTACTGTAGGGGACGGAGAGTACCCCAACAGTGAGCGGCTACCATTTTCTGCAAAACATGAACCTTGTACTTACCTCTCTCAAGATCCGGCCGCACCAACAGCTCGACGGGGACTGAGGGGGAAGGTACTCAAGGCCTGGGAGGTCAACAACAAAAACAATGTTGCCACAACACTAAAAGAATGGCGCTGGGGTACTCAGAGTCCCCCACGGTAGAGTCGGAGGGGGTGACTAGATACAAGTTGAAAACACTCCAATCACTAAATCAGAGAAGAATTTGTTGAAGGCTGTCAAGCTGAACTTTGCCACTTCACAACACAATCGAGTAGAAAATCATAAGAATGGAATGCTGGTTGATGGAGGTAGGTAAACCTCTCTTGTACAAATCAAATTGATAAAGCTCCAGCAGATGTGAGAAGCAAGTTGGAATACAAAAAATGAGGGGTACCTCACGCATTTTGATTCGTTCATCAACTTGAATAGTAGTTCAAACAAAACTAACAAAGGGTATATTAGGCTGACTTGTGACCAGTTAATTGAAAAATATGCAGCATCAATGAATAAGTACCGTAAAATATGCTATCGAAGCATAATCAGTTATTTATTTATCTGAAGTGTTTGTACTTCCTTATTTCATCACGGCAGGTATAATACATTCTGAGTAAAAACTCCAAAAACTAAACAAATTATCGAAATTTACATACGATCTTAGCATTTACTCCGAAAGTACTTGAACTAACGAATTTCTAAACAGACGGAAACCAACATCCGCATCGTGAAGGGTCAGTTCTCGAAGGCAGTAAATATATGAACATTTGGTATATACAACAAATAATACACTGATCGAAATTATTAGCTCAATCCATTTAAAGCTCGCCACCACATTGGAATCAGCCGTTAATTGCAACTTGGAGGCATATAATGCTGTCAACAATTGCATGTAAAATAATTATGAACGCACTAAAATACAAAACAACAGTCGAAATACAAATATCAGTCGAAATGGGGGGGGGGGGGGGGGGAGATCTTACAAACATGAGGTGTATTTCAAGAAATCAAAATGGCTTAAAATCTGCAACATGGGTTAAACCTAAACAAGCATGCAACATGCAATGTATTTAAAGTCAAGCTTATAAATCTAGCTTATAAATAAACATCTATGAAAATAGCAAAATATTAATAATTAATTATCTATGGAATTTATGAGGGTACAATGAAATGATAATAATTAATTGCCCTTAAAATTCTACGAGGGGGACCTAAGCCTTAGGGACTTGAGGCGCCTCCACCAATATGTGAGCCCCTAATATTCCTGATATTGCGTTAACTTTTGCCTGTCGGCCTCCACCTACCTTGGGAGGGTTGGGGGCCAGGCAACGCTGGGCTCCTGAAGGGAGCAGAATTGATGGTATTGGGACTTAGGACGCACAACGCTGGGATTCAGTGGTAAATGGGAAATTTTATTGATATCTAAATAGGCCTTAATGATAAGCTACTCCCTAATTCCTACCTACTTCCTCCCAAAGGCTATTGTGCGTGAATTACCCGAGTTACGCCCGACTGTATGACGATCGCGGAACGGACGGGAATGAAAATTACTCGGGGTGGTCCACGTACCTTCGATCCTGCTCCTCCGACCTGGAAACGAGCTAAGTCCCAGTCGTGCCGGTGTCGGATGGCGGGCTGGCTCTGTCGGTGTAGTACCAAGGACCGGGCCAGCAGATAAGTACCTCTTCCGATGGCACTGCGGTAGAGGGGTCGGGTCCGTGGCTCGAAGGATGCTTCTCGTTCGGGTTCCTGAACTCAACGACGTGTTTTCCTTGTCTTTCCTGCTCTAAGTTTTATTCTTCAATTGGTGGGGTATTGTTTTCCACCAATCATAATGCGCGAACACAGGCGCGTGTGGCCGAGGACGCAATGAGCTCCTGGGTCAGCGCCCTTTGTAATTTGGGCACAATGAATGTCGAGGCGATCGGTGAAATGAATATTTTTCGCTGAATCGGGTCTGACAGGGGTGTAGTAAACTAATTTTATTTTTCAAGGCCTCTTCTTTCATGTGGCATAGGTAGGTGATCAGTTATTTCGAAATTTGCGTTCCTGACTGAAAAAAAAGGAACACTGTTGTACATTTTTTGGTGATCAAACCATCGTCAGTAATATTATCAATAACTTCATTGACCGCAAGTTGATTAGTTCGTATTCTTTCACACTTGAAGGTATTCTTCCGTATTCTTCCACCTCTCAGTGATCCTCTTTGTCGGGAGGTCCGCATGTTCTTATTCATCAGTAGATGGACATGTCATAAGCAGTGTTATGATTGTGGAAAAATATAATATTGTAACCACACATACTGCCGGACAGGTAGGCACAGACCCAAGTTCTTCAGAATGGTCTGAAAAATAGAAAAGGAGTGAACATTTTAGTTTTTAAAAAATTGTTCTTTCCAGAGTGAACACTGTGCCATGTAGAATATCGTGGGGAGAACGGTAAAAGTGACCAAGTAACACATTTTCAATTAATTACCAATTTTTCAATTTTGTATTCAACACAAACTTTATGCAATACATATCAAGAGTTTTAGAAAGTCTATATAACAAAAGTTCTAAAATTATAGTGGTAATGAGCCTAAGGTCAGTGTCCCGTCCAGGCTCGTCTCTTCCATTGCTATTTATGTCTGCGTATGTATATGTACGTAGCCGCTGTTTCATTGACGTAACACACCGCAAGTGCTAGAATTTTTTTTTAAATTTTCAATTAATTTTTCAATTTTTTATTCGACAAAAACTGTATACAACACATAACATTTGGCAAATTTTACAGGAGAGCTTTGCAAACGTTTCCCCTCTTTCTGAATCGGGAAATGTACATTCCAAACTATTATGTTGCTCCGTATTTCCACTGTGGCTATTTAAAGGCGCCTTCTTGGTTGATGGTAACACTGCATATCAAGCGTGGAAATGTTCACGAATTGCCTTTGATTTGCAAAGTTTTAGTAAATCACTCTTTTTTGCCAATGAGATACTGATTTCTTTCTTGTATATCTGGGATATCTCGAGTTAAGTGATGGGTTTTTCTCCCACTGACATTAATTTTCTTGTCTTGTACTGTAATTTTCTCGTGTCCTTCATAGTCATCAGTATAAAAAATGTGGTTGGTTTGTGGGACCTTTCGTATTTAATTCCCTTGATCTTCAACCAGCACACCTTCTGACCATCTACATTAAGCGTTCTGTTAATAATTAAATTCGATGATAACTCTGTGAAGTCGTTAAATTTTAATACTGTGGCTGTGTACGTTTCACAGGCCTTCTTTCTTCGGCTTGGACGTACTGTCCTCGTGATAGTAAGCCAACCGTGCATAGCATTTGGTTTTGCGGATTCGATAGCACTATTTATGGAATCTGCTTCCATATGGATCGATACATCATGATGTACGTATACGTAGGCTGCTATAATAGCACATATCACTGGTACTATGGGTACCTATACCAAGTGCAAATGAACGGGACTATATTGTTATTATAATAATAATTCTAAATAGGTAGAAAGGCAAATTTCTGCTCAGTGACAATAATAACTTACTAAACTTGACTAAAATCCGTCTGCAATCTGCATGAAGCGTGACGAGTGAACGTGAATATCACATCTGAATTGCCAGCGGACAATTTTCCGGGATGTCATTAAGGTAAAACCCATGACATAGGATTGAAAAAGTAACTGTGTGGTGGATGGTCAGCTGTTCCCGAAGTTAAGCCATGGTTTCCATTAGCAATGAATTATAAGACGATGACCATCTGTATTACCAGCCTGAATTTCGTAAGAGTGGTTGAACAGTAACCCACAAAATGTGTTCATCCGCCACATGGTCAGTTTTACTAAACGAACGTCTGTATCCCCAGTAGCAGTTAATTTAAGAAGAAATGATCATTTACCTATCACTTGATCAGTTTTACCGTGAAACTATCTGGACACTTTGCCTTTGTAGTTTTATGGTAAAAATTGCCAACTGCAAACGATCTTTACCAGCGAAATTTTTTCCGCCCAATTGGAATGGACTGGACGGGTGAGTATAAGTGCTCATGTGTCACTAGGTCATGTAATAAATACAGTATCGGGCTGGAAGAATCTCCCCTCTCCCTTTTCTCTAAATCCGTTTCCTAAATACAAATAAACATATTCTGCATCAACTTATCAAAAAACATCATTTTTTCAAAAAAATGTCACTTGGTCACTTTAACCATTCACTCCACAATATAATAAAATACGTCATCTAATACGTCAATCGTTGTCTTTGAGGAGGTATCTTTTACTAAATGTAGTGTTATGAATCGTGAGCAGAAATCTATTATTGACAATACGTAGCGTTTCTTTACTCCTGCATAGAAAGGGCCATAGTGGTCCATACATACGTGATGCATAATTCTATTGCTGATTTGAAACTCCTGTAGCAGACCTGGTGCTTTTTGTCCTTGCCTTGGTTTCGTTTTTTGGCAAATTATGCAGGATTTGACATATTGTTGGATATCTCTGTTCATGTTTTTCCAATAAAAATTTGTTTTTATGCGTGCGAGTGTGTAATACGCTGATGGGTGACCGGCCTGGTCGTCGTCGTGGTTTTCTTTCAAGATTTCGGGTCGAGCGGTATAAGGAATGTATAATCTCCGTTGTTTCTTATTTTTATGAAGCCAGGTATAGTATATTAAGCCATCAGGATCAATTTCATAAGTCTTCGCTTGTTTCTGCAGCATTCTGTTCGATTTTTTATTATCCTGAATTATACCCTTCATTTCCAAATAGTAGGGATCCGTCAGTAGCTGGTGGAGAAACTGTTGTTCCCTCGTTTGTTCGTGAGTTTGTGCTTTTGAACGTGTAGCCATGCTGCCGATGCAGCGCGCTTCAGTTTCCGTTGACATCTCATTGTTTTGATGATTCTCTTCCCCGATCGGATCTGGCCCGATGTACGGTGATTTTATTTCGGATTCATCAAATATTTGATTACTCCACGGGAACCTGGATCCCCAGTCTGCCAGTGTGTTTTTAATTCCACTGATATGTGAGAATTTTAAGTTTTCGAAATTATTGATTGTTAGATATAGTCGTGCTAGTCGTAGGTTCTGCGTACGAAACGTTTTGAGAAAGGTGAGTGAGATATGGTCAGTATATATCGTCGGCAAATTGACAAAGGGACGTATCTGCAAATTTGTAGTTCCGAGATATTATCGATCAAAGGTTCTCAGCTGTCCTAAAAATCACCAGACGGAAATTTTAAACCGCTCATCGACTAATTCAACTCGGGTTGCTTCATTTTAGGCCTTGACGCGTAATTTGACACCTAAAACCCTTCAAGGGTGCTTCAAAAACACTTACGTCTTTCTGTCAGATCGCCTTTTGCTATCATTACAGTTACGACCCCTGGTGATTTCACTGTTCTATTGCATCCAGTGAGTAATTAATTTCATTGCAACAATTTTATTCATCGTATTTCATGATTACTGGCTCACTGACTAATTATTAAGAACTGTGGTAGTTTGAGAAACAACTGGAAAAACGCCATAAGCCGTTGCTGTATTGATGAAACTAGAAAGTTTTATGACTGTGTTGAGAAAGCAATCGCTCATCCACTGCATTCGTACCATAAAAATATTCCTTTGTAAAGATTATACCTACTCCCTTACCTTTTATTCATTTGAATGCTTTTTTTTTTGTTTCTTTAGCGACCGTTAAATTACTGAGCTCTCAATTTCTGCTGTACAGAATAATAAATTGTTGAAAAGCGAAGAAACCGAAGAGAAAATAGAATGAATAATAATTATTGTTTTATTCGAGAAACTAACTAAAAGTAGGTACCAAGTAGTAGTTGAAAGGATCACGGAAAAATTAATAAAGATAGGAACTATTAAAATCATTGCCAATAATCTTTGTTTGAAACTCTCATTTTCAACCACTAAAAGCTGACCAGGCCACTGCACTTTCACTCTTCTTCCCCTTCGTACTCTGAGTCTTCATCCTGGTCAGGTTCAGGCAACCTGTCCTCAACTTCAGCAGAAGGTTGAAGACTTAGATAGTAAGGGTGGTATTCTGCCGGAATTATACCATCCAAACACATTTTCTTGAGGTCTCTGAACTTGACGTCGGAAATTTGCAGTTTTTGTCGATACGCTCTTGGCAGAGAGTCATTGCTGGTCCGGCGTAGACCTTTGGGAGACTGGTAATTTACCGTCTTGAATTCTCCCTCGTAGTCCTCTTTGTATTTTATTTCCACTGAGCCTGCGTCAGATTTTGAGTACACAATCATGCAGACCTTCCGCCAAGGAATGGCCTTCTTTAGTGTCTGTGACACGGCTGCGAAGTCCAAAATCTGGTCGTAAGTCAGGGAAGTTACTTCGAAGGGGCGAGGGTTTGTTCGAGCGCAGCGAATGACTTGTGCCCATCCGTCCGGAGTGTAAACTGGTGCGTACTTCGATTTCTTCTCAATTTTGGAATGCATAGAATCACATTCCATTTCGGAATGGCCTACTTCGAAAAATGTATGGCGAATGGTTTTCAGTGATGATGTGGTTGTTAGCAAATGCACGCACATTGTAGCAACGATTGAATTTTTATTTTGTCCACCGCAGGAGTCCGACATCATCCTCACAGTGGTGAGATTACCATTTTTTTCGTTCAACATTTTTTTCAGGAAAAGAAATACACACATCGAGATTTCGTTAGCTCCCCGGTTTCCTTGTGTTTCCTCCCATAAGAAACAGTGGCCTCGATGAGAAGCAAGGTCAAAAATCGTAAAGTTGTATACATACAGCCAGTTTTCTTAGATAGAATATTTGCCCTGCTTGTCCTTTCGGAGTGCAAAGGACGGCCTGCAGATCAAAATTGAAGGAGATTGTCGAAGCTCCCGGGTCGTTTTCCACCAAAGATTTGTCTTCATCTCTGCACCGGCGAGCTGCAGCCTTCCTCCTCTGGTGGTTTCTGAATTTTTCCTCGAGAGATTCCCTTCCTCCAGGCTGTGCATTCGCATAAGAGAGACATACTTGACATTGATCTTTCTTAGGGCGGAAGAACCCTAGGTTGTAAGATCGAAAAATTAGCCTGAATTTATTAAAGGAAACTTTTCGGACTCCTTCAGCTGTTGCCTTTTCTAGGTAAAGCTTGTGCAGAGTATTAATGTTCAAGGAAGAGTCCAAATATTTCTTGGACGAGCTTTTCCTGCAGAAGTGTGAAGCTACAGCGGGAAATGATTGAATAAACTCCCGCATGAATCGCTCCTCTGAATTACTGAGCTTATGTTTAGGGGCGTGTTTACCCCGTCTGTCTTTCCGAGCAACACCTTCAGGTGACACCATGTTGAGCGCATTGCGAATGAACTTTTCGCTCACGTTTAGGGTGGCTGCGAAAAATCTCAGGCATACTTTGGTTCGTTTGCCGGAGACCGTCAAGAGATAGTTAACTGTACAGTTTCTTCGAGAATTCTCCACCGTCTTTCTTTTTTTTTCAACCCTCTCGACGTGTTTGTTAATAAAAGACCGCTGGTCATCAGTGGTGGCCAGATTTCGGAAGGACTGATAAATATCCTGCCTTTCTTTCTCGTCTACATCTCCACAGCAGTACTTCAACCTCAGATGATTTGGGTTTATCCCATCACAGGGCACCGGTAAAAGAGGGCGAGCGTTCAGGAGGATGTTTCCGTTTTTATCACTGAATGACTCACCTCTAATCCTCTTCATTTTCCGAACTTCTTTTTCTCTAATTGAAACCCCTCTCTTCCTAGGGAGTGGACCTTTGAATGAGAAAAAAAATTGTAATTAGTGGAGTAGATATTAACAAAAAGGAGAAAAAATAAAATGGATAAAAGAGGAAAAATGTAGGTAGCAACGCAGGGTTGTCCAAAAACCTAATTAATAAATTAAGTAAAATGCGAATTTTCTCACCTTCCGCTTCATTTTCCTCGTTTCCCTCAAGCTCTTCTGGTGCCGATTCGCTGTCAAATTCTTCAGACGAAACGCGACCATCCAAATCAGGTGCATATTCAGAGGCAGAGGTTTCCAAATCCGCTATAGGGTCTGCGTCTGATTCCAATTCTGACTCCGAGGAAGCGCGCGAATTTTGAGTCATGGCCATGATCCTCATGGTTCGTTCACTTACGGAGCCCACGAGGCCATGAGGCCGAGGAATTGGCATTTTCATTATTATTTAGGTAACACAGCTCAAAGAAAGTTCAAAATTAGCACAGCTCAAAGAAAGAAAGAGCGATAAAATGGAACGATGAAAACTCGCTAAAACCCGAAAATCTGGCTAGAGATGGCCCTTGTTGAGAAAATACGTACGGATGCAGCAGAAATCAGTAGTGCAGACTGAACCAACACAGCTGAGCTAACAAACAGGTGACTAAAGAGTGTATAATAACCCAATACCTCATCAAGGGGCCTCTCAAGAGTTCGTTGAAAATGGACGCAATTGGCACGCGCCCGTCACAGGAACATGACAGAGGGGCGTATCTGCCGCTTACGCCTTTTTGTCAGATCGGGGATTCAGATACGTCCCTTTGTCATTGCGGAAATTGCGACTGTGGCAGATACGTCCCTTGGTTACGGCTTTTGGTTTATTATTCTCTGAATAATACACCTATGTAATCGCTCAGCAACAAATTTTTATAACACCCCCTCAAACTTTTTTCTTTTCCGTTTCAAGGTGCGTAGATTCAAAAAATGCAATGTCCGTCCGCCGTCCGCCGTCCGCCGAATCACGTGTACAGGCTTCATTTTCGGTCTAAAAAAGTCGTTCTTTCGCACACATGCTCTATTTGGGCCCTAGTTGTGTCCCGAAACTTTTCAGCCCGATCGGAATATACCCAGGGGTGTTGTGAGTGAAAATGTGTGTAAAAATAGGTACTTTTTGCGTTTTAGCAACATGTTGGTAACATGAGTTTTTGAGGTATCGTTTTCCATGTTTTTGGGGACGAGAAGATCGAATATGAGGTCGATTTTGGCCAAGGAGTGGAAAATTGAGGTTGTACCAGATGTTCAGCTCCCAGAATTGATTTTTTATGAGGCAAAAACCTGCGAAATCGTCTGAAATCACCATCAATTTGTAGAATAGCACTAGGAAAAGTTTCAAAACGTAGATCAAGACGATTAAGTGGCACTACCAATGATCATGGATAATTTGAAAAAAAAAAAAAAAAAATCGTACCTACCTAATTTGTGTTTTGGGGGCCAAAATTGGTGGAAACCATCAGAAATAGCTATTTCAATTATTTCACATGAAACAAACAATAAATGTAGGTACAGCCAACATTTCTGTAGAATAATAAACCCCATGTGACAAGGACTTTGCAGCGTTTTTTCTTGGGTTTCGAAGGGGTTGAACGCCTGGAGGTTATCATAACTTGATAGAGACGAGTGTTCTGGTATCTGAAATGAAGTTATCTCAAAATGTCAAAATTTGCAGATACGTCCCTTTGTCAACTTGCCGACGATATCTGCACTGGGCGGTTGTATGTATATTTATGCGTTTCCTGAAGTCCTAGAATTAGCGCTTTCATTTCCAATTCTGTGGCGCTGCTCGCTGATTGTTTCCCTTCGAGTTTTCGTGAAATGAACTCGACGATATGCATTTTCTTTGTAGCGAGGTGAATTTGAGCGTAGATGACCGCTAGGCCTTTAGCACTACCATCAATGATTAGCACATCCTTGTTCGCCGGGTCATATGGCGCCAGTGCCTTACTATTAACTATTGCTAGCTTCATTGCTTGGAAGCTTCGTTCTAGCTCCGGAGTCCATTCGATGTCATCCTTTTTCTGTTTCCCTTTCAAGGAGTCTGTTAAGGGTCTGATAATATCAGAAAATTTGTGGGCGAACTGTCGCCAATAATTTGCAGTTCCTAGAATTGAACGCATTTCACTCACTGTCGAAGGTCTTTCCAGGGCCAGGATTGCTATGTGCGAGAAAAATCCACTTTATCCGATCTTGATTCACAATACTGTGACTAGATACAAGTTGAAAACACTCCAATCACTAAATCAGAGAAGAATTTGTTGAAGGCTGTCAAGCTGAACTTTGCCACTTCACAACACAATCGAGTAGAAAATCATAAGAATGGAATGCTGGTTGATGGAGGTAGGTAAACCTCTCTTGTACAAATCAAATTGATAAAGCTCCAGCAGATGTGAGAAGCAAGTTGGAATACAAAAAATGAGGGGTACCTCACGCATTTTGATTCATTCATCAACTTGAATAGTAGTTCAAACAAAACTAACAAAGGGTATATTAGGCTGACTTGTGACCAGTTAATTGAAAAATATGCAGCATCAATGAATAAGTACCGTAAAATATGCTATCGAAGCATAATCAGTTATTTATTTATCTGAAGTGTTTGTACTTCCTTATTTCATCACGGCAGGTATAATACATTCTGAGTAAAAACTCCAAAAACTAAACAAATTATCGAAATTTACATACGATCTTAGCATTTACTCCGAAAGTACTTGAACTAACGAATTTCTAAACAGACGGAAACCAACATCCGCATCGTGAAGGGTCAGTTCTCGAAGGCAGTAAATATATGAACATTTGGTATATACAACAAATAATACACTGATCGAAATTATTAGCTCAATCCATTTAAAGCTCGCCACCACATTGGAATCAGCCGTTAATTGCACCTTGGAGGCATGTAATGCTGTCAACAATTGCATGTAAAATAATTATGAACGCACTAAAATACAAAACAACAGTCGAAATACAAATATCAGTCGAAATGGTGGGGGGGGGGGGGGGGGGGAGATCTTACAAACATGAGGTGTATTTCAAGAAATCAAAATGGCTTAAAATCTGCAACATGGGTTAAACCTAAACAAGCATGCAACATGCAATGTATTTAAAGTCAAGCTTATAAATCTAGCTTATAAATAAACATCTACGAAAATAGCAAAATATTAATAATTAATTATCTATGGAATTTATGAGGGTACAATGAAATGATAATAATTAATTGCCCTTAAAATTCTACGAGGGGGACCTAAGCCTTAGGGACTTGAGGCGCCTCCACCAATATGTGAGCCCCTAATATTCCTGATATTGCGTTAACTTTTGCCTGTCGGCCTCCACCTACCTTGGGAGGGTTGGGGGCCAGGCAACGCTGGGCTCCTGAAGGGAGCAGAATTGATGGTATTGGGACTTAGGACGCACAACGCTGGGATTCAGTGGTAAATGGGAAATTTTATTGATATCTAAATAGGCCTTAATGATAAGCTACTCCCTAATTCCTACCTACTTCCTCCCAAAGGCTATTGTGCGTGAATTACCCGAGTTACGCCCGACTGTACGACGATCGCGGAACGGGCGGGAATGAAAATTACTCGGGGTGGTCCACGTACCTTCGATCCTGCTCCTCCGACCTGGAAACGAGCTAAGTCCCAGTCGTGCCGGTGTCGGATGGCGGGCTGGCTCTGTCGGTGTAGTACCAAGGACCGGGCCAGCAGATAAGTACCTCTTCCGATGGCACTGCGGTAGAGGGGTCGGGTCCGTGGCTCGAAGGATGCTTCTCGTTCGGGTTCCTGAACTCAACGACGTGTTTTCCTTGTCTTTCCTGCTCTAAGTTTTATTCTTCAATTGGTGGGGTATTGTTTTCCACCAATCATAATGCGCGAACACAGGCGCGTGTGGCCCAGGACGCAATGAGCTCCTGGGTCAGCGCCCTTTGTAATTTGGGCACAAAGAATGTCGAGGCGATCGGTGAAATGAATATTTTTCGCTGAATCGGGTCTGACAGGGGTGTAGTAAACTAATTTTATTTTTCAAGGCCTCTTCTTTCATGTGGCATAGGTAGGTGATCAGTTATTTCGAAATTTGCGTTCCTGACTGAAAAAAAAGGAACACTGTTGTACATTTTTTGGTGATCAAACCATCGTCAGTAATATTATCAATAACTTCATTGACCGCAAGTTGATTAGTTCGTATTCTTTCACACTTGAAGGTATTCTTCCGTATTCTTCCACCTCTCAGTGATCCTCTTTGTCGGGAGGTCCGCATGTTCTTATTCATCAGTAGATGGACATGTCATAAGCAGTGTTATGATTGTGGAAAAATATAATATTGTAACCACACATACTGCCGGACAGGTAGGCACAGACCCAAGTTCTTCAGAATGGTCTGAAAAATAGAAAAGGAGTGAACATTTTAGTTTTTAAAAAATTGTTCTTTCCAGAGTGAACACTGTGCCATGTAGAATATCGTGGGGAGAACGGTAAAAGTGACCAAGTAACACATTTTCAATTCATTACCAATTTTTCAATTTTGTATTCAACACAAACTTTATGCAATACATATCAAGAGTTTTAGAAAGTCTATATAACAAAAGTTCTAAAATTATAGTGGTAATGAGCCTAAGGTCAGTGTCCCGTCCAGGCTCGTCTCTTCCATTGCTATTTATGTCTGCGTATGTATATGTACGTAGCCGCTGTTTCATTGACGTAACACACCGCAAGTGCTGGAATTTTTTTTTAAATTTTCAATTAATTTTTCAATTTTTTATTCGACAAAAACTGTATACAACACATAACATTTGGCAAATTTTACAGGAGAGCTTTGCAAACGTTTCCCCTCTTTCTGAATCGGGAAATGTACATTCCAAACTAAACTAGACAGCAAAAAAACCGGCGCACCTCGTATTTGTGTAGAAATACACATCCAACGTGAATTAGTTAATGTTTTTTGGGTGTGCCAAGTTGAGTTCATATCCCATGAGTGAACAGAAGGGCGCAGATAAAAAAAATAAATTTTATTTACTTCAGCCTGAATATTGTGAAAAATTAATTTGATTCTTCTTGTTAAAAAAAATGGTGTAAATTATCGATACATTTTTTTTAGTATTCTGTGTTGCTTCCCCTTGCTCGGATCACCGCCTGCATTCTTCTTGGCATGCTGTTGATTAAATTGGAAATCTTTTCCTGACCGACTTGGTCCCATTCTGCTACCACCGCGGTTCTGATGCCTTGGAGGTCCAAAGGAGGGTTTGGACGCCTTCGGATGCACCTCCCTAGCTCGTCCCATAGATGTTCAATAGGATTGAGGTCGGGGCTGCGGGCTGGCCACTGTAGGGTGCGAATACCAACCTCTTCGAGGTAGTCAGTAACCACATGTGCAACATGGGTCCGCGCGTTATCTTGCATAAAAATGAAATTTTCACCAATGAATGGGGCGAATGGGACTACATACTCTTCCAGAATATCAGAAATGTACCTTAGTGCAGTTAGGTTCCCTCTTGGAAAAACATGGAGGTCGGTTTTTGCTTCTGAAGTGATGCCACCCCAAACCATTACAGACCCACCCCCATAAGGCACCCTTTCAGAAATATTGCACTGTGCAAAACGCTGTCCCGGCCTTCTCCACACTCTTACGATCTGAAGAGAACAATGAGAACCTGGAATCATCTGAAAACATTACTTTTCCCCAATCGCCTTCTGACCAAGCTGCGTGTTTCCGAGCAAATCTAAGACGAGCTGTACAATGTGCTGTGGTGAGTTGTATCGCAGTAGCTGGGGCCCTCGACCGAAGGTTAACTTCAGCAAGCCGCCTACGCACTATATCCACACTAACATCAACATTTCGGGCAATTCGAAGTCGCTGAGTGGTTTCTACAGCCGTCTGAAAGTGATTTCGCAGAACCTGCATCGTAATAAATCGGTCGTCTGTGGGCACTGTCGCTCTCAGTCGGCCTGATCCTGGTCTCCTGTTGAAGCTACCAGTCTCCCTGTACCTTTGAACAGCCCTACGAACGGTAGTTTCCGGTAGCCCTAACGTTCTAGCCACATAACGTTGACTTCTCCCATCTTCTACCAACCCGACTATCTGGGCGACTGTTTCGGTGGTTAAAACCATTCCTCAGAACCGAACAAGCACAGAACAATCGAAAAACACAAGCTGAAAGAAAAAAAAACGCAAATGTGACCCTAGCGTGAACGACACCTGAACAAACGACTAGGGATAAACTGAGGGAAGAAGAGCAAATGCAAGCTAAGAGACAAACTGGGGCAAAGGTCCGCATATTCTAATGGACCTTGAGGTAATCATACTGTGTTATTGTTATGAAAGACTGAACTAACCATATCGAAACAATAAATTCGTTCAAAACAAACGTTGGACGTGTATTTCTACACAAATACGAGGTGCGCCGGTTTTTTTGCTGTCTAGTTTATTATGTTGCTCCGTATTTCCACTGTGGCTATTTAAAGGCGCCTTCTTGGTTGATGGTAACACTGCATATCAAGCGTGGAAATCTTCACGAATTGCCTTTGATTTGCAAAGTTTTAGTCAATCACTCTTTTTTGCCAATGAGATACTGATTTCTTTCTTGTATATCTGGGATATCTCGAGTTAAGTGATGGGTTTTTCTCCCACTGACATTAATTTTCTTGTCTTGTACTGTAATTTTCTCGTGTCCTTCATAGTCGTCAGTATAAAAAATGTGGTTGGTTTGTGGGACCTTTCGTATTTAATTCCCTTGATCTTCAACCAGCACACCTTCTGACCATCTACATTAAGCGTTCTGTTAATAATTAAATTCGATGATAACTCTGTGAAGTCATTAAATTTTAATACTGTGGCTGTGTACGGTTCACAGGCCTTCTTTCTTCGGCTTGGACGTACTATCCTCGTGATAGTAAGCCAACCGTGCATAGCATTTGGTTTTGCGGATTCGATAGCACTATTTATGGAATCTGCTTCCATATGGATCGATACATCATGATGTACGTATACGTAGGCTGCTATAATAGCACATATCACTGGTACTATGGGTACCTATACCAAGTGCAAATGAACGGGACTATATTGTTATTATAATAATAATTCTAAATAGGTAGAAAGGCAAATTTCTGCTCAGTGACAATAATAACTTACTAAACTTGACTAAAATCCGTCTGCAATCTGCATGAAGCGTGACGAGTGAACGTGAATATCACATCTGAATTGTCAGCGGACAATTTTCCGGGATGTCATTAAGGTAAAACCAATGACATAGGATTGAAAAAGTAACTGTGTGGTGGATGGTCAGCTGTTCCCGAAGTTAAGCCATGGTTTCCATTAGCAATGAATTATAAGACGATGACGATCTGTATTACCAGCCTGAATTTCGTAAGAGTGGTTGAACAGTAATCCACAAAATGTGTTCATCCGCCACATGGTCAGTTTTACTAAACGAACGTCTGTATCCCCAGTAGCAGTTAATTTAAGAAGAAATGATCATTTACCTATCACTTGATCAGTTTTACCGTGAAACTATCTGGACACTTTGCCTTTGTAGTTTTATGGTAAAAATTGCCAACTGCAAACGATCTTTACCAGCGAAATTTTTTCCGCCCAATTGGAATGGACTGGACGGGTGGGTATAAGTGCTCATGTGTCACTAGGTCATGTAATAAATACAGTATCGGGCTGGAAGAATCTCCCCTCTCCCTTTTCTCTAAATCCGTTTCCTAAATACAAATAAACATATTCTGCATCAACTTATCAAAAAACGTCATTTTTTCAAAAAAAATGTCACTTGGTCACTTTAACCATTCACTCCACAATATAATAAAATATTCGAAATTTAGCCAAATTAGAAAAACATAAATTCAAAATGGGAAGTATTATGTTTGATGTCTCCGGACCTCTATCCCCGAAGTGGGAAGCTCATACCTACGAGAGGTTTTGGAAAAACATTGATTTTTGGTAAGATGAAAAATGTTTTTCTATTAGGTTGTCGGTGCCTCCCTTACCCTACTATCACATCTCAGTCTGTATTTGATAAATAAATAGGTACTTATCGTAAATAAAAAATGAAAAAGTGGCCTGTCACGGTGGTAATGGGGTCAAAGGAAATTACAGTGACTTACTTGCCTGAACCAGTGATGGTCAACGGTACTCAATTTCGCCCAACTGCCAATCAGTAATTGATAATGCGGACGCAAAATGAATAACCGATCGATTTATGTTTCACAGTGTTCGTAATGACAGCTGCCACTAGAGATGAGAGCTCTTATGCTTGGTATTGCAACGACAATTGCTTGGGCGATGAATTCAGCGTCAAGTGGATGGAGCGACTGGATGGGGTAACATCTTAATACACGGCTTATCATTATATTTAACCTGTTAACTTTCAAATACTTTTAGTATGCTGATTACGTAAATAAATGAGCGCAGTTCGGGACTGCGCGTAAAGATATAGTAGGACACGTACGCTACTATGTTGTGGGATTTTGATACAAGATCTCATCTGTGATGTTATGAGTCCCATTGCCACTAAATAATCACATTTAAAAAAAAGTAGATACTAAGTAATGCAGCCTGTATACTACTCTGCCAGTATACAAGTAGTTAGTGGCAAGTTATTAGTTACTGCTATCGTTGCGGGCTAGTACGGGTGAGTAGACGTTCGCATACACTTGTGGTTACGTGCAGGAAAACTACAACAAAAGATGTCACAGATACATAAAATGTATCAAGTTATTTGTAAACTCAAAATGTTTTGATAAACGTGGCAAATCTGTTGCAAGATGAACTAGCCGATGTCCTTGAGAAGGAAGATGCTGCGTTCGCCAAAGAAGATGTGGATGAGAAAATAATTGGTTGACAGGCGATCCAATTTGGGCGCATCAGCCTGTTCGCTAGGAGAATTCAGTCGAAGAGGAAAATTAATAAAAGTAGTCTGTGTCTGAAAAACCAACCTGGAAGGGAACTTTGGACTAGAACTGGCATGCTATTACCAGTCCAGTCCAGGAGTGGCTGGTAGTAGCATGCTACAGCCCCATGTGACTGCGTATGAGAATCCCGTCCGTACTGGGCCAGGGTTCTTCTCAATTTATTGTGCCCGCAGCAGAAAGGATTCTGGAGGTTCGCGAAAACGAACCGTCAACTCCTGGAATCATTGCGTTGTAATATAACCAGTGTCTTACCATGAGGATGTCACACTCCTCAGCCTACCCCTATAGAGCTCTGGAGGAAGGGGAAACTGTGCTGTATTGGCGGCTGGTTTCACTGCTTCCCAACAAGAAGAACAAGAACTAGAAAAACTTGGAAAAAAGCGATTTTCAAACTTCCATAACTCCGGCACCTGATGGTCCGAGGGTTGAAATTTGCTACACGTCCTCAGGGGCCCCTCGAGAATGGGTGTACGAAAAACCAACACCGGAGACCCCCAGGGTCCTACCTACCTGTTCTGTCAAGTAAACAGTGTCTTGTTCGCTGTAGTATACTTCCGGTTTTCTTGGCGGGCAGGTCGAGGGTTTTCTTGGAGGGCCCGCGATCGACTTTCACCGCCTGGGTGTACCCGTGACCTCTGTTTATATTTTTGAACGAAAGTAGTGCAGATTCCATTCTAAGATTTTTGAGACCAACCGCACCGAACTCGTTGCATTTTTTTTTTTTTGTTTTAAATGAGCTTTCAAATTTTCGACAGCAAGTGACGTCACTCGGCAAGGGGGTCCCGCCCTGGCGGGAGAGGTGCAATGACATCACTAGTCGTCGAAAATTTGAAAGATCATAGAAAAACAATTATTCATCATAGGAGAGTGCGGTTGGTCTCACAATTCTTAGAATGGAGCTACTTTCAGTTAAAAATGGGAAAGTAATAAAAACGGATGTCATGGGTAGGCTACTCCTCATTCACCATCGGCAGAACTGCCCTCATAAGCCCTCATCTCAGCTCGCTTGGACTGTTGTTAGTTCATTGAAGACATTTCCATTGAAAGACCTGTGTGATGATTCCATGTCGGCCTCTAAAATCCTTATTGCCAATCGCACGCGTAACCCCCCCTTACTCAATGCCTCATCTGACCGTACTCCCGCCCAACGAAAGTACCTCGATGATCTACGTCTGAAGCTAAAGGAAAGAACTGACAGTGGCGAACCTGACTTGACAATTAGGTTTGTGTCGGGCATTCCTACGATAGTGTCTAAATCCAATCCTCATCCAAAAAACGGATAACGAAGCCCAACTTTGTGACTTTTTACTATCAAAATGTACGTGGGCTTAATACTAAACTTTCATCTATTCGTCACCAATCCCCACACCTCGACTACGATGTCCTTCTTCTCACTGAAACTTGGCTGTCAGGCAGGGTCGACTCCTCAGAACTATTTTTACCTCAATTTCAGATTTACCGGGCTGATCGATCTCCAACTAATAATCCTTTGAAGTCTTCTGGTGGCGGAGTCCTTGTCGCCGTGTCAAAGAAAATTCGTTCTTTTAAATGGGATTCCCCTGACATTGTTGAACATGTCTTTGTTGTCCTTCCGGACCTTAAAATACTGATCGGTTGTGTCTATCTACCGGATTACATGTCGTCCATAAAGTACGATGATCACTTCAATGTACTCGATGCAGCCCACACTGCTTTCCCAGATTTTAAAATACTTCTAGTAGGTGACTATAATATCCCCAATGTTCCCTGGAACGCCTGGAATGATGAAAATACTAATCAGGGATTCAGTATTAAGGGTAAAATAATTTACGACTCCCTGCGACTTCTCAGCCTTCGACAATTGAACGCCTTATCTAATTCTTCCGGGAACGTGTTGGACCTTCTTCTCACAAACTGTGCCCAAGTTAGTGTGCATTGTTGCGAGCCGATTTTGGAGCCTGATCCGGCGCACCCATCGTTCGATGTGTTTGTCCCAATTTCTGCACAGACTCTTGATGTGTGTCCCCCCCGGCGCTTCACATATAACTTCAAAAAGGGCGACTACACGTCGCTGAATTCCTTCCTGACGAACTACGATTGGACAGACTGCTTGTCTCTACCGATTGAGGAGGCCACTATACGGTTCTACAAAATTCTTCATAAAGCTATCGACATTTACATACCTAAAACCTCTCCTATTAATAGCAGTTTCCCAAAGTGGTTTAACAAAGACTTGATAGCCTTGGTTCGTTCTAAGAATATTGCTCACTCGCGTTACAAGCTCACGGGTAGTAATTTAGATTATGCGTTGTTCTCTAAGCTAAGGGCTGACTGTAAAATTATGTCAACGGCGGTTTATAAGTCATATCTTGAATCTTTGCAATGTTCTTTAAATCAAAATATTAAGTTATTCTGGAATCATGTGCACTATAGGGAGGGTGGGAACAACCTCCCTTTTCGAATGGAGTTGGATGGTGTGACAGCCGAATCGCTCCCCCAGGTTGCAGCGTTGTTTGCCTCGCACTTCTCGTCGGTCTATGATCCGCCGTCCTCCTTAAACCCTTGCTATCCAGTTCGTGATGTGATGTCGTTAGGTACCGTCTCTGTCTCTGAGAGTGATGTGTTTGCCGAGCTCTCCACGCTTGATACAAATAAAGGGTTAGGCCCTGACGGCATTCCTCCCATTCTATTAAAACATTGCTGTTCCTCGCTTTCGCTTCCTTTGGCCGCCCTATTCAATAGCTCCCTGAGATCTGGTACCTTCCCTGAATCTTGGAAATGCTCCTACGTTACTCCTATACACAAATCAGGTGATAAGTCCAAAATCAAGCATTATCGGCCCATATGCACCATATCAACTATTCCTAAAGTTCTAGAGAAACTAGTGGTCTCGCGTATTTATTCCGATTTCTCACGGTGTATTGTCCCGGAGCAGCATGGTTTTGTTCGCCGTAGGTCAACCATGACGAACTTATTGGTATTCCAGGAATATGTCATGAGGGGGTTTGAGTCTGGGGTGCAGGTGGATGCGATTTCGACAGATTTCTCTAAGGCTTTTGACAAGCTGTCACACCGACATGTTTTGTCGCTCCTGGAATCCCTGGGCATCCACGGCTCTTTTTTGAGTTGGTTGGCGAGTTACCTCACGGGGAGACGGTTGAGGGTCAGAATTAAGGATACCCTTTCGGAGGCTTTTGTCGCGGGTTCGGGTGTGCCGCAGGGATCTCACTTAGGTCCTTTGATTTTCCTGGTGATGATAAATGGAGTTTCTGAGTTGTTTAAAGACGTTCGATTCCTAATTTTTGCTGATGACCTGAAAATATTTTCTTGCGTGCGGTCACCTGAGGATTGCCGGCGGTTGCAGTTGGGTCTGGATCGATTGGGAGTGTGGTGCACTTCCAATAATCTCTTCTTGAATACCAGCAAATGCTCAGTAGCCTCCTTTTCACGCTCTCACACCCCTTTATCCTTTGAGTATCAAATTGAAGGCACCGCTCTGAGGAGGGTATCCATTGTGAAGGACTTGGGAGTTTGGCTAGATGTTAGGCTATCCTTCTCCCATCACATTGACCTTGTTTCTAGTAGGGCTATGAAAGCTTTGGGTTTTCTCAAGCGCCACACACGTGACTTTTCCAGTATTCCGGCGTTGGTCCTGTTGTACAAGTCGTTGGTCCTCCCCATCCTTGAATACGCTTCTGTAGTTTGGGCTCCCTACTACAGTTGCCACATTGCACAGCTCGAGAGGGTCCAGCACAAGTTCTTGCGATTTATAGCATATAGGCTCCATATACCGGCTGAAAGAGTGGATTATGAGGAGCTCATGGCAAAATGTGGCCTAGTGTCATTGGAGGATCGCAGGAAATGCGCCGATATGGCCTATCTTGTCAAGTTGCTGAATGGACGTTTGGATTGTGCTGAGCTCCTCTCGCTTATTAACTTCGCTGTTCCGCAGTTCAACTCCCGATCGATGTCACCCTTTATGGTTCCATTTAATCCCACCAACTATTTGTACTTCCGGCCCATCTGCCGAATTCCCAGAGAAGCGAATGCCCTCCTTGCTAGGGCACCAGATATTGACATTTTATCATCCAGCGTCGCCACCATGAAAACTCTAATCCTGACCCGAACTTGATTTCCATTTATTTCACCCTCAGTGTTTGTCCTTCCTTAATTGTTCCTTCGCCTTAGTGCTTACCTATATATTTATTGTTATGCTCTTTGTTGCTTGCTTCTTTATTACTATTACTTGCTTTGTATTTATGTACTTTCATGTCATTATTCTTTGTAATTGGGTTCGCCCGTTTAAATTGTAAATAAATAAATAAAATAAATAAAAGAAGACATTTGAAGAAATTGAAGAAATTTGGTTTCAAAGAAAAACACTGAAAACATTAGGTGTACCTACATTATGGAGTGAACTTTTCTTTGAGCTCCAAATTTCAAGTTAATTCAGCCTGATTGTATGATAGTAGATGAGTGCTCGAAATCAGTCTTATTTGTAAGTGTAGGTACATAACTCGGGACTTTTTTTCTTGTAGAATTAAACGTATAATGAAGTCCTTCATTAATATCGCCTTTTGTACCAAACAGATCCAGTTCCACCAGGTGACACCTTGCCGAATCCCTCGCAACATAGATTTTTTCAAATTTGTTAGCAAGTGCCCTTATTAATTGCGAGAATAGGTTGAAACCCCGATATATTTCTACACGTATAACTACTTTTGCGCTTTCTATTGTTAGTTTTTTTTTAATTACCTCAATGGAACGCACTTACAGTGAAGACGGACTGGTGAAGGAGGGGGGGATGCTACCTAAGTTATTATTATTACCAAGGCAATTCATTATTTTATCTACCTATACTGGCAGGTATTATTCTTATTCTTATTTTAGAGTGGAAAAAAAATATAAAATAAAATCTACCCTGCAGCCCTCCCATATCTGCATTGGATGGGGAGCTGCTCATTTTTACTCGTAGGTCGAGTTGCTTCTACAATTTTAGAAATATGGGATTTAGTGGAGGGAGTAAAATGAAAATGAGGTATCCGACGAACTCAACCACGTCCTCCTCCTATTTTTAGTTTTGGTCAACAGTTTGGTATACAAAATTTGTTTCCCCTAATTGTTTATCTTGCGTTACGGCAGGACGAAGTCTGAATAGGTGGGCAGGGGACAAACGTGTGTAGCAGGATATTATTTAATGAAATGCAATCTGTCTTGGATCGAAAGTGAAATGAAAATTTTCAGGATCGATAGTGATGGGTCTGTTATTTTTTCAGCAAATTCATTATTTCACTGCTTCTTCATGTATAGGAACACAAAGGTACCCTCGATGAATTCTTTCACCAGTATCAGCAACTGAGACCCTTGGTAACGAAGAGCCATATCCAGATTTACGGTGACTTCGTTCTTGGGGCGAACGCGATGACCCCTAACAAGGATGACCCTGGCTACTCCTCAAAGGTTAGTGCTGAATTAGAACAAAAACAAATCGATGGACAACTTCTTTATTTGAATCCACCATTTGAGTTGCCATAAATATGCCATTTACATAAATATGTTGAACCTCATGGCAATAGCTAACTAATTTGCGTCGCAACACAAAAGTTCTGTAGACTCGAGCCAAATGTAAATTCATTATATCCTCCATAAGAAATAATGCATTGAATTCAAACTTTTGGCTGCTCATTGGTTTATATCTTCATTTCAGAGCTCCTCAGAAAACACTGTTGCCGTTAATAGCAGGGACGTTCCCCTTTACTATTATCAACAAAAACTGTCGAGATCTAACGACATTGAAAGCCAAATGAAGGCAAAAAAGAACCTGGATGACCTCGTTGAAGTAAGAATGATAACTTTAGAAAAAGAAAAAAATCGAATCCGTAGATTAACTAATATAAGAGTAATATGAATAATGTCGTGTGATAGGTACAACAAAAATTAAATGACGTATGTACTAAGAATGACATAAGATCATTCCACCCGGTGCATACGTCGTTAACTCATGAAAATCTCATGGAATCCTAATTTGACGTGTATTAAATGAAGGGAAGGAAGAGTGCCGATAAATTGATGGAAGAGTTGGTGACGCTGGCAACCATTGAGGTCCCCCACCAGAGAGCATCTGTTAGGAAAGAGAGGATGCCTCTCAGCCTGGACATCTTCCCTTGCTACAAGAATCTCCTCACACACTTCAGAAGCCATTGCTTTGAACACAAGGTAATTGTTTCTACAGGATCTTGCAGTTCTACTAATAATAGGGCTTCATAAGAAACGTTTTTAGTGCATAGATTCATAACTTGAAAACTTCAAGTACCAACCCTACATTTCGTCATGAGCTGAGTACAGGCGGTCGGAGCTGAAACTCATGCCCAACCAGTAAGAGAGCTTATGGATAATATTAAAATATACGAATCTACATGATCTAATCTACACAAATGATGACAATCAGAATCCTACAGATACAAAATACGCATAGGTTCTGGGAGGAATAAAAAAATTATTATTATTATTATTATAAATAATAACAAATTAAATAAATAATAAAAAGTGGTCTTTGTTGGGCGAAACACTGTTAGTGCGGTAAGCCCGTTTATCGCATTCGCTTGTGTGCAAAAATATAATTCGTAACTTATTAAACCCCCTACCAAATGGGGTTATGAGGGTCCTAATCCTACCACCCAAGTGTACCTATTGAATGAGCAAACTGAAATAATTTCAAACCAATGTTTCATTATATTGCCTGGACTTGAATCCTCATTTTACTATATATTGACCCCATTCATCAATCATTTTCAGCATGAATACCTACTCCAGCATTACTACAAACTCGCCAACATCTGCGTTCTTGGGCTAGACACGTCACGGCTGTTACGGGAATTGCCGTCCTTATGCGCGTCCTACAAGGCTCAGCTGAAATCTACTGTTCTGTAGACAAAACCTCAGATCAATCAAGTGGTGTTGATGGGTCAAAAGAAGAATTCAGTTACAATACATCGATACCGAGAGAGAGAATTACCTATTCATTTTGCATACCCCTACGTGTTTATCTGTTTTATTAATAATTTATTTTAGATTACGTACACGAGCACGTAAAATGTGGTACAATATCGCGTACCTGCCATTGGTGGGGGGGGGGGGGGTCCTACTGGTGGTAAAACTGTAATAGAAGTTTCCGATCACTGTGCACATTGATGGAAATAACATTTTATTATGCTCGTGTGAAATTCCAGGAAAGCTCATATCATTGAAACATCTAGGTAGGTCCGAATTTTAAAAATCGAGTGGTCACAGATTTCATGAATGACCTTTCTGACATGTTCCCCAAGTTTAATCTAATGCGTATGG
This sequence comes from Leptopterna dolabrata, assembly GCA_954871275.1. NCBI lineage: Eukaryota > Metazoa > Arthropoda > Insecta > Hemiptera > Miridae > Leptopterna > Leptopterna dolabrata. Next base: position 95,485,524 of record OX940974.1, read on the forward strand.
TTCGTTGGCCTCTTCGAACGAATAGCAGGCAAAAAACATAGAAGACACGAAATAAAGGAGCCCTTTGACGTTGATTAGCATGAACGGAGAAGAAAACGAAAATTTGAAATTCTAATCAATGTACAGACATACAGACCAGAGATTTGATAAACCTATGTATAGAGGGTGACCAAAATTTAAGGCCCACCGAAATATCGCCCATAAGAAGGGGGTTTTGAAAAGAGTTTTAAATGACAATCCCCTTAATTTTTTGCGTAGAATCTGACTATGACAATTTTGCGCACTTGTGCATGCGCAAAATGTTAATTTTACTACAAAAAAAAAGGGAAGTTACCATTTGAAAGTGTTGTCTAAAACGGCTGATTACAAAATTAGGAGGGGCATGAGAAGGGGAGGGTGGATTTAGCCGAACACCTTTATTGCGCAAATCGAAAAATGAACATCACATTAGCCAACATTCTGAGGTATTTGCGCACTAAAAAATCGGGTGATTTTTCCATGAAATTTCACGTAGAATCCGAATCTGCAATGGGGGGTTCTCATTTGAAAATAATGGTAGGTAGTGTGCACTGCGCACGTTTTGGGCATGCGCATGTGCGCAAAAACGTAATATATGTATAGATTCTACATTAAAAATTTCTACCCCCTAACCCCCTTCTGCTGATATTTCGGTTGGCCTCAAATTTTGGTCACCCTTTATATGTAGGTAAACCTATATTCCCCCCCCCCCCCCCCCCCAACAATGGCACGTCGCACGTCGCTCTTGGGTGTGCATATCTTTTCCTTCCCCCTCTGTTGGCTGTGTGTATAGCAACCTGTTCCTTCTCCCTAAACCATGAAGTTTCTTTCAACGCTGTTTGACCGAGGGGGGGGGGGGGGTGGCATTTCGGCTGCCAGGACAAAAAGCTGCCCGTAAAACAGCGTTGAACGAACTTTCACGGTTTGGAGGGTTTCTGTACACACATCCAACAGAGGGGATATGTGCACATCCAAGAGCGAAGTGTGAAGCACCGAGCATGCTGTTTTGGCCGGCAAGGTAGATATCAATCCTTTTGCGGCTAAGGAGGTTTTTTTGGGGGGGGGGGGTGAATTTTCTCAACAGCGTTATGGGGGTGGAGGGGTTTGTTACATCTTTTCGCATTGTTGAAGTAAACATTTTTTCCCAGTACATAGGTAATTAAAAATTTTCTCAGTATTATCTACTAACTACCTCAGTAGATAGTACCTACAGGTTTGGGGGGGGGGGGGGGGGGGGTACGACATTGATAAAGCAAACATTTTTTCCCAGTAAGTACCTTAAAAAATTTCTCTGTACTTACCTACTTGCTGCCAAATTTCAAAATGGGGGGAGGGGGGACAAAACGCACAAAAGCACCTTGGAGCATAACGAATGTGTTCGCAAAATCTCAGCACGATCCGTTATGCCTGTGAGGCTACAGCCCCGTCAAAGGAGAAGAAGAACAACAACAACTAGAAAAACTTGAAAAATCGAGTTTTTCAAACTTCCATCTCCGGCATCTGATGGACCCGAGGGTTGCAATTTAGAGCACGTCCTTAGGGGCCCCTCGAGAATGGGTGTACGAAAAATCCACACTGGACACCCCCAGGGGGCCGAGTTGCTTGTGTTGTCGTGTAGAAATACTGTCTTATTAGTAGTAGTAATAACCCTACTGTCTTGGTCGCTGTAGTAATAAGGTAGGTGTGGAGGTTTCGGTTTTCTTGGAAGGCAAATATACTTTGCTAGATATTTCTACCCTGGATCGCCAAGTAGGTATTTTTTTGATAGAACCTACCAAAATTAGGTAAGTACCTGGGTATAATTTTTATCATCCTATCGAAAGTTTTTGGGCCTTATACCCCCGTTGTTTTTAACCCAAAACTAATAGGTGTGATGTACTTACATTCATACATTTCCAAGATTTTAATGATTATATTTGGACACAAACTAAATGAAAAAAAAGCAGGAAAATCTCCCCAGTACCAATCTCAACGATTTTCCAAGAAGAATTATAAAACGCGGAGTAATTCGCTTCGAGTTCAGTAAGCACAGGAGGTCGTCTTGAACATTTGGTAAGTCGAAATAATCATAAAACGATTATAAGTATTACTAGGATGCTGAGGATATCAGGGACTAAGAAACTTTATTAGTATCTTAATTTTGGCAAATCCAGCGGCAGTCACCCACGGCGAACCCGAAAAACTCACGTCGTCTGGTATAATTTTATTGGTGTGATACCCGTTTCATCTCAAAAGTCATCCTCAGTCACATCGTCTGTATCAGCAGCTACGTGGGGCAAAAACCTTTTCGTTTACCGGCAAATCGTGCGGCAAATGCACAATCATCACATAGGCCAGCGCTTGTCTGTGACTGTAAACGTATGTCTAAATGTAAACTGAAACACAGAATTTGGAGAATCACCCTACTATCAATTGCTCAGTTCATCAAGAAATGCGTCAATTTCGGTTTATTATTCTGCAAATGGGTGAATTTCCCAGAAAGGGCGAATCTCAACTTAGGATTTTTAGAAAATTAACATCTCGAAAAATGTTCCAAAAAAATCAGGGATGCTCTTTACACTGCCTTAATTGAACTCCAATGCAAGATCATGTACACGATCAGGTTTAATTAATTAATTATAATTAAAAATAGAAAACGCGAATGCGGGGGAAAGACACTCTTGGCGGGGAAAGGACAATATGGCTTCCGTGTGTAGTCAGCTTGAATGCTGGGGAAAGACACCCTTTGCGGGGAAAGGACAATATTGCTACCAACTGTTCAGAAATCGTTGATTTAGGACATACAAAACGACAATAAAGTAATGAAAAACATTTGCACCGTCATTGAATTCGAGGCATCAGAAAATACAGCAACAAAGTAAGAACGAATAGCAAATTAATCACAGCCACGAAGGCACATCACAATTTAAACAAGGGGGTAACTTTAAAGTAGTTCTGTCTAACTTGACTTTCAGTCCAACTTTAACGTATCGCAAAATACATTCAAACTACTCGCTAAGTAGAAACAATTGTATAAAAAAATCAAATGACTAGCTAATTATAGCTTACAAAAATTCTAATGACTAACAAAACTGATTAGTAAAATGTGAATAGAAAAACTTGACTGGACAAAGTTTCCTGTGTGTACCAAAATGAGAACATTTTGTACCAAGCAGTAAAATTCAAACTATAAAATGTCAAATCCTGAATTCAAAGTATTATGTAAAAAAATGTAATGAACAAATAATTTGTAAATTAAGTAGTATTCAAATAATCTATATGAAATTCAAAATCGAAGTGTGAGACATATCACACCAACTCACATGAAAATATATCACATTCTTTACAGCAAAACATATTATAACTATCCAGGTCTGCCTTGTTGGAATCAATGATACAAGACTGATGGTAAGATATGATTTGACATATATCACAGGTTCGTCCGTTCCTTTTTTCACTGATGGCACCCCCACATTCGAAACAAAGACCTTTCGTGCAAATGAAGACTTGGTTTTGTGGGTCTCCGTCGATTGGGGAGAAATCAATAATTCCTTGAAGCAAGGCTGTGTCCTGTTGTGACGTAGAGGGAACGACGTCTTTCTGGGCCAAACGAGGGGAAACTGTATTTTCTGCTTTCTTCGGAGGTTTTTTGGAGTTTTTAGCTTTGAGGTTTTTCGCAAGTGGCAAACACTCGTGAGAGCCTAAGGTGTACTTTGTTCAATTGTATGGGCATGAGAAACAGCTCAGGCTGTTCATGCTTAATGCACTGTCGTCCCTCTTCCACACAACCTGATGCGTCTTCATGCTTCCCTTAAAAGGTTTCAAGCCAGAGGGAATAGATGATGACAATTTGTTAATATTGCTGCACTTTGGATCACTGGAAAGTCCACAGCCTCAACTTTCCTCCGAAGAACACGAACCAGTTTTTCAATGCTGTCAATATATCCCGTCCCTGCGCTACTCCTCGATCGGCTGTCCTCTTCGCAACCCCCCCCCCCCCCCCCCCCAATGCCGTCTGGAGCTCCCTTCCCATGGCCTGGTTCGTGGTAGTTCCAGGTGGCCAGGTGAACGTTGGGAAATACCGCTGAAATATTCTATTGGAACAGATGAAACATCGTTTTGTTCCTGTATCGGCTGGATGGCCCATCCGAAAGAAAATGAACTCTTGATTCCAGGAACTTGTTTGTTGACGAAGCTGAAAACTGGCTGCAAGTGTGTCCAAATAGATGCTGGGCCATGATCGAGGTTCTCCGAAACTGAGCAGAAATTCTTGACAGAAAGAGGGCTAAGATGCGATACCTTGAAGTAAACCACCACTGTATGGAGAGAGATGCTCTGCCGGTTACCACCAAAATGGACTGCTTGTATCTCCAAACTGTACTTCATGGTATAGTTTTCACTAAAATCCATGTGGATTAGCACTTCTTGTTGAGAGAGTGAATCCTTCAGCTCCCTTAACTCCTTGTGTTGATGTGCAATGTTCCCCTCATGACTTAGGAATTTCAATGATTCTTCTTCAGCCAGGCGGACAATTTCGAGCAGATTTTTGGTGATTATCTTCTTCGCGATACGGTTGCAGGTTTTCACTTTTCTTGTTTTTGGGTCTTCGTACTCAACTGCTGTCTTCATCCACTGTTGGAAGGTGTGACGGTATATGGGAATCCCGTCCATCTTGGATGCGGGCTCTTCCCGATCTTTTTGACACGTGGCTGAAGGGGCGGTCGATTCGCGGAAACGAATCGTCAACTCCTGGAGGCATTGCGTTATAATCAAACCATTGTCTCCGGGGGCAGCTGTCACACTGCCTCCCTACCTTTCTAGAGGATGGAGAGGGGGAAACTACGCTTTATGGGCGGTGTAGTTAAACCCCTCTCCATCCTCTAGAAAGGTAGGGAGGCAGTGTGACAGCTGCCCCCGGAGACAATGGTTTGATTATAACGCAATGCCTCCAGGAGTTGACGATTCGTTTCCGCGAATCGACCGCCTCTTCAGCCGCGTGTCAAAAAGATCGGGAAGAGCCCGCATCCAAGATGGACGGGATTCCCATACCATTCGGGTACCATTCGGGACCCGTCAAACGTGTTATACAGAATAGGGTTGTTCCTGCATGATCTACAGGTCCTGAAAAGGCACTGTTCAGTCAGTCTCTCACAACACATTTGCTTTTTCACGATGTTTGCTTCAGGACTCGCAATTGCCTTGGCAGCGTGGAGCCCTCGTAGAATCAGTTTGAAGTGTTCATGCTTGATGCATTGGCGTGTGTCTATTTGATTAACGTTGAGACTTGACATCCAAAACGGTTTTAAACGAGTGAAGGGCACGTAGCTTATCATGTATGGAATAGTCGCTAAAAACTTCTTGTGCAAGATTTTCAAGCCTTCCAAAAGAATTCGCTTTTGTTTTTTCATCCCATTTTTCGTTTTACAGTCTTTTTTCCCGGGACAGAGTTTGCTGTTCTCATCGTCTTCCAGAAACGCAATGACGTCTGCATGAACTTTCTTAGTGATAGTCTTTGTCCGACGGTGAATGCGACTATTGCTCACCTTGGATCTGAGGCTATTTCTCAGTGTTTTCGATGGTATAAAATCCAAGTTACCAAGGAAGAAACAAACTCGCATATCAATACGGTTGCTCCCTAATAGCCGTCCGAGCAAAAATAAAAAGCCGGACAGACCTACGGACAGCTCGGACGACTGGTACACCGAGAGCCAGTTTTACAATACCAACTTGATGAGCTCTCTGCCTAACTCACAAGTTAATTCACAGCTGTCAGAAAGTGCACCCTGTCGCATTTCTAGATATGGTAATAGACAGAGCTATGCACCTATGTAAGGAGAAGATTCGGAAGCCATCCAACTTACCATGCAGTCCATCAGCAACCTCTTAAAAAACCCAGAGCTACCCCAAAACTCTGAGACGTTCACACAATCACTCGCCTCCATTCTAGAAAACCTAATTGAAAATCATACAATCTCCCAACAAAAAAAAAATCAGTAACCCTAACACTATACAATAATAACCGTTCAATGAATACAACTACTACATCTGATAATAATAACGTCCAAATCTTACAGTGGAAAAAAAAGTTAAAAACAAAGGGACCTTGGAACACTTTATTTCAAGTGACCCTGTGACGGTAATAGCTATATCCGAAACGTGGTTTCATCCGTCAAGACAATATTCCATAAGAGGGTACGATTTATTACGCCATGATAGGAACGACGGGAGAGCAGGCTCTGCTCGTTCGTCAAGGCATTCAGTATGAAAGACTACGAATACGCTCCCAAATAAACGGCCTGTTTATTTGGCCACCATTAAACTCCCAAACAATACTAAACATCCATCTATAATGTCCCAGGCAATCCATTAACGACTAACCAATGGGAAAATCTACTGACAAGCCCTATATCATAACTGGAGACATCAACTGTCACCATTCTGCAGTTGGATGCTCATATACAGACTCCCATGGTTCCGCCCTATTCGATGCAACATCGAACTTAACCTGGTTTTTCTTAATGATGGATCACCAACTTTGGTACCCGCCGCTTACCAACAAAACCAATCTGCGCTAGACCCATCTTTCGTCAGTGCCAGTCACGCTGTATATTTTCATTGGAGAGTACTTTCTTGATGATGCCTGGGGATCCAACCACCGGCCAACTCTTATAACTTCGGACCTTCAAGAGGAACCAAGTGCCCTTCCACGTTATAAGAAATGGAATTTTAGAAAAGCAGATTGGGAGAAATTTTACAACTACCTAACAACCCATATTGAATCTATCCGAAGTGTTGATATCACTTATGACGAATTCATAAGTTTGATCTCACGAGCCTGTGACCACGGTTTTGTGTTCTGAAAAATAAACGTCAAAATTATTTGTGGAATCAGGAATGTGCTAAAGCTGTAGAGGAAAGAAAACGGGCATTTCGAGTATATAAGTTCCTAAATCACTCGCGGAGAGATCGTGGAAACCCATTTCAAACAAAAACGGAGTTATTGAAAAAATAGTCTATTTCCACTAATACACGAAAAACGCAAAAACCGGTTATACCGGTTTCGGCGATCAAACCAGTGTTTTTTGCGTTTTTCGTGCATTAGTGGAAATAGAATATTTCTTCAATAACTCCGTTTTTGTTTGATATAAGTTCCTATCGAACCTATGGAACTATCTAGAGGTGCTAAGGTGTTCAGCTCGCGCTAAGCTTGTCATAATACAGGCAAAATGTGATTCGTTTAAAGCTTATTGTGATACTCTTAACAGGTTGACTCCAATCAAACAGATTTGGGACCAAATTCGGTGCATCCAGAACGGTAGAACACCCACCCTAAGGACTCAGATCGGAAGATGGACGGACGAGTTTTGTTGCAAACTCGCACCAGTATGGTGTCAACTAGTGATGGGAAATTCGAATGAAGAATCGAATGCGGCATTCGATTATTGAATTCATTCGGATATTCGGATGTGAGATTTCAAGTATTCGAATACTTTCGCATTCGTACTGTAGCGAAACTAGCGGTATCTTCGCGAAGCTCAAGATACAGGAGGATGGAACTGCGACAAGTGAACCTGTGACCAATGCGAATGCCCAAGTACCTACTGTCACAGAACAACCATAGCCGAGACTTTCATCCGAACTCTATCCCATTCCATTGGTTGTTTTTCATTCGAATACTTTAGCATCTGTTCTGCCATTGGTTGTTTTGCATTCGGATCTGTTGGAGGTTTTCCCACTCCTTTTTCATGATCCAAACGAATCATTCGAATGAAACGAGCTTCATCCGTGTAACTAAGTAAGATCGATGAAAAATCAAGTTATATTTTACCTATATATTCCTGAATTTTCTATTCTAATGTCAGTATCAAATAATTAAATTTTTTTTATTAATTTTTTTCTATTCAATATAAATCCTATAATATTACGTTACTTATTTTCCAAGTAGGAAGCTGTTTTTTTAATTTTATTTTTTCCAATCGGCTACTAAATTAATAATCAGGTACTTAATCTAAATAAATCATGTTTTTAACTGGCCGATAATAATAATAATCCATTATTTACATACCTATTTGGTCATTCACATTTTGAAGGTAAAATATAGGCTTATTAATAATTAACTACATGGAAAACGAAGTTCGAAAATTTGTAAACTTCATTTTGAACAAAATTAAAAACTCATGGTAATGCAATAAATTATGGTACTATATAAAAATGCTGAACATCATTATACCCAAGTTGTTTTTCAATACTTGTAGGTAGGTAGGTAGATACCTACAAGAATTTAAATCACCATACCGAGATCGTTTGTATAAAAAGAGGAAGTAAAAAATACTGAACGTCTTATAAATTTACGATATGTATATAATATATTTCGTACACCTACCTCATCATCATTTCGTTGTTTATTTATTTTTTGTTCTTCTTAAATCTGAACATGACAAAACACACCATTTGGTAGGAAGATTGCACTAAACTCAAGAAATACTGAACACCGCTAGATACAGATTAAAATCACAATTCAAAAATTAGAGAAGATAGGAAATATACCTAACTTATAAGTTGCAAATATATTTTATCTCAACTAAATAAAAAATGGACTAGGCATGTGTACCTACATAAAAATAATGTTTTCTTTGCATAACAATAAATAAAAAATATCATTGTTTCCTTGCATAAGAATCAATAAATATTATTTGGTCTAGTTTATCAGGCAGTAAACGATTTCTTCTGACATTTAAGCTGCCCAGCCTTGGAAAATACTCGCTCTGAAGGAACTGACGTTGCTGGGACACAAATATTTCATTGCAAGCTCATAAAGTTCTGGGAAGGTGAATTTATGCTTCTCCCAGAAGATCAGTGGATCAGCATTTCGGTCTACAAGTGGCAGTTGTTTGTACTGTTTCACAGTAATAATGCCATCGGAATGAGGGGTGGTAGCTGACTTGGCTGCTGCTGATTTACTGTCGAAAAAGTCCCAGATGTCGTTCGTTGCTCTTGGTCGTCCCGGTTCTGGTCCAGCGTTACTGCCAACAGGTTTGTTTGCGGCAGCTTGTTTGTTCGCGTTGAGGAGCACCGTAAGGTCTTCAGTAACCCAGGTTTCAGCATTTTCTGCGATTGAATCGTTTCCAAATGCAATGTTCTTGAACCGTGGATCAAGGAAACACGCTTTGGCAGCGGTTCTGTCTTGCTCCAAAGCGGCGAGTCGTCGACTTACTGCATCAGTCAGCGACTTCCTAAGGTTTTCTGCGCAATCTGACAGGAGCATAACCTTCCTGACGGACATCAGTAAGCCCCTGATGAGCGGAGGGACCGTTGAAAGGGTTACATATTTTTCACCTGACAGACTGTGCTTAATGTTTCAAAAGGTTTGAGGACTTTAATACATTCCTCAAGAATGAACCACTCATTTGCACTTAGCATTTCAGGTTCATTTGTTAGGCTCAGCATGGCAACGGACAGAGGTTCTTTAATTTTACAAAGCCTTTCAGTCATTATAAGAATCGAATTCCACCTGGTCGCAACGTCCTTTTTGGGTTTCAGGATTGGAACATTCATCTGAGACTGTACCTCACGAAGCTTATCCGCAGCCAACACACTAAATTTTAAGTGGCTGACAATGTTCCGGCATTTCATAATGATTACATTAAGCTCTCAATTTCCTTCAACTGAATGAAAAACACAGAGGTTTAATGTGTGTGCAATACATGGATGGTGTCGTCTTCTGAGGTGTTCTACTATCGCGTTTTTAACGTTGGCGCCATTATCTGACACAACAGTTATTATTTTAGAGGAAATAGACCAGTCATCAAAAGCTTCGGTTAATGAATGGGCAATTTTGTTCCCTGTGTGAGATCCCTCAATTTGTTTGGTACCTACTCAAATTGTAATGGCGGACAATCCCTTCAAATATGAAATGGGCCGTGACAGAAATATAACTTTTGGTACTGTCAGAAGTCCAAATGTCGGTGGTTATTGCTACGTGAGAGACAGAGGTCAACATCGCTTTGACAATGTTGTTGTTTTTCGTTGTACAACTCAGGGAGCATTTTCGTTGAAAGATGTTTACGGGTGGGTAGCTCATAATATGGATTCATGTTTTGTGAATACTCACGGAAGCCTGTATCTTCAACTCCAGAAAGAGGCTGGTAGTCGACTGTTATCATTCTCATGAGGCTGTCGTCAATTAATTTCTTTTCGTGTTGAGAAATTTTGGAACTTTCAGTTGCTAATACTAACTGTTTCGATGGCTGTGGCCTCGAGATAGCAACAGCATTTGAAGACGGGAGGTCGACGATCTCTTGGGCCCCTTGAATCATTGGTGAAGGTGAGATGATTGATGGAATGACTCCATGTGACTTGACAAGTTGCTTGTGTTACCGAAATATTTTAATGTTTTTTTGCACAAACTGCACGTAACCGATTGAATTTTTCCGCTCTTGTCGGTATTCTTACTGAAGAAGGCCCACACCGAACTTTTCTGCGCGCCTGGTCTCATCTTCTCACGCTCACGAAATAAACATAAGCCAGTCGAACATTTTATTCGGTTAACTGAACTTGAACTGATAAGGGAGATAAGATAAGAAATAACTGTTACAAAAGTGAAGAAGTACCTGCTCCGGTTCATTCAACAACTAGTTTCTTTCATCCGAATTCCGATTAATCTCCTATTGGTTGATTTAGTTCAAAATGGCGGTGGGTTTTCCCTCCCCATTTGAATGAAATCATTCGAATGATCATTCGATTATCAAAATCATTCGAATACTTGGTATTCGATTATTGAAATCATTCGTTTCGCCCATCACTAGTGTCAACTGCCACCAGCTCATTCAGACTTACCTTCGAAGATCATCATCAAGATCATTTCATGAGTCCCTTCACAATTATAGAGCTTAGGGATGCGATGAAAGGGCACTCGAATACAGCGCCAGGTATGGATGGTCATGAAATCCTTCACTGCCCACCCTCGGCTTTCCTTCAAAAATTGCTAGCATTTTACAATCATTTCTGGCAAACTGCTACGTTCCCTGACTGTTGGAAAGATTTTGTAATAATACCCATCCAACCTGGTAAATCAGGCCTAGAAGCTGACTCATACCGGCCAATTGCTTTAGCTTCCTGCTTACTAAAAACGTTTGAGCGTATGGTAAAGGCCAGACTGATGTGGTAGCTTGAATCGGAGCACATTTTACCTGATAGTCAGTTCGGATTTAGAACGTCGTGTTCGACATTGGATGCTTTGACCACACTAGTAACAGATATTTATCAGGGACTCACAAATAACGAAACCACCTTGGCTCTATTCCTTGATATCTCATCCGCGTACGACAATGTTGAATTGCAGATTCTCAGTACAAAGTTGGGTACGGTTGGTCTACCTGAGGCGGCTGTGATAGGTGTCATCCAACTCATACATGAGAGGAACCTTTACGTGTGGTGTGGAGGACGGCTTCTAGGTCCGCGAGTCTCTTGGCAGGGTCTTCCTCAAGGCGCAATCTGCAAGTTGTACAGTCCTCTACACCCTGTATGATGCTGACATAGGAAGCAATCTGCCGGACCAAATCAAAATCATCGAGTACGCTGATGACGTCTGCCTTTACTGTACTGCCTCGGACCCAGCCGACTGCACTGCTTTGATGAGCTCCACTGTAACCATTGTCACGGATTATTTCAAAAAGTTAGGTTTATCGATCTCTGCAGTTAAATCAATATTGTGCCCATTCTCTAGAAGATACCGCCTTCCTTACCAGTAGAACGTTACTTTGGGGGACCTTGTCTTTCCATGCAGCCGTAAAGTGAAATTTCTCGAATTAAATTTGACTTCAAGGATGAACTGGAGCCATCACATTTTGGAGATCAAAAGCAAGGTCGAACCATACCTCAACTTGATGAAAGCTTTCACACACACAACGTGGGGTGCTGACCCCCAAACCTTATTGCTCTTCTTCCGATCAACAGTCCAAAGCATATCTGACTACGGATGCCAGTTCTACGGAGCAGCAGCGGTCTGCTGGCTTGAAAAATTGGACAAAATGCACTATTCAGGGTTAAGAATTGCCCTTGGCGCCATGCGCTCAACTCCCCTAAATGTTCTTCTGGCAGAGGCAGGAGAACCTCCTCTACATCTGCGTAGGAAACAGCTGTCCGATAGATATGTGGCCAAAATGAATAGTAAAGACCCAGATGTAATAAGCCGGATCCGAACTCTTGCTATAGATAATCTGGTTGCTCGCTTTTGGTTGAAAAAGCCATCACCGCTCCTGGGTGACAGTTTCACAGACTTGAGCCCTGAGTTACCCTGGATTAGCCAATCATCAACGCCATATATTTACAGAATTCCGTATAATGTGTACAATCAGCCTCTCAGGGTCACTGAGTTACCCCAGTCAGTATATGATTCAGCCAGAACAGCAAATCCTTCTGTAGTAGCTGACTACCGCACAACCCCCGCCCGCACAACAACCGTTGGCCTAACAGCCTAATAATATATATCGATGGTTCGGTCCATCAAGATAAAGCGGGCGGTGCCTACGTTGTTCCCTCACACACCATCATTCGGCGCTTCCGTCTATGGAATCATTCGTCGACCTACACTGCGGAGACGTACGCGATATCGAAGGCCCTTGAGTTCGTACAAGATGAGCAGCAGAACTTCAATATGAACAGCGTGGTCATTATGACCGGAGTATAACCACGAAACTGGCAAACTTGTCCATGGCATCAATATTGAATTGATTGTCCCACATTGAAGCAACCATACTCCAGATCCTAACTCAGTTGAGAGCATCCAGACTCCAACTGACATTTTGCTGGGTTCGAGGGCATTGTGGTATAGCTGGAAATGAAGTGGCAGACAGAGAAGCCAACTGTGCCATCTCCCTCCCCTATCCACATCCCACGCCGGAGTTTCCGTACACTGACCGTAAGCAATATCTGGCAAATGACTTACTTAGTAAATGGAGAAAGGAATTCATGGAATACCACGCAGGGAACCGGTACAAGTCCCTATTTCCAATATGCCATATGAAACCGTGGTTCAAAAATATCAGCGATGCTCCACATAAGGCATACTATAATGTTATAGGAAGACTAAGGAGTGGACATAGCTGTTCAAATGCCCAATCGTTCCAGAGTAGATTCTGCGGAGCAGACCCGGAGACAAACGAACATAATATTATCCTGGAATGTGCACCTCACTCGGCAGTCAGACAGGGACTGCTGAGAGAAATTTCGGAAAAGATAGAGGGTCCGTACAACTTGGACACACTACTAGCCTCTTCGAACATCAAAATTTATAAGTTACTATTTGAATTTGTTAAAAGTATTAATGTTAATTTGTAAACTTATGGAGCAACTGGAAATTAATTTAAAACTATGATTTGAAAGTATTAATGTTATTTTTACGACTGTTAAGGCTGTAATGCAAAAAAGCCAATAAAAGGGGAAAAAAAGGAGCCCATACTTCTTCAACCATTTGGCATCTCCGACAATTCTAGCGAACGATGTTTTTGCTTTGCGTGATTTCAATGCTTCCCCGAATAGTAACTTTCTCCTCACTACTTCGGCGTCCTTTTTTTTATGATCCTCTTCCAGGGGCGGATCCAGAATTTTTTTCCGGAGGGGGGTCACAGGGTAGAACAATATAAAAAATAACAAAAAATAACAAAATAACCAAACGAACAATACAAACCGAATTTTCAACCTTATGCCTAAACTCATCCCATTTGTCTACTTACAAAATTAATTGTATTGTATCTAATATATAAAATTCTCGTGTCACAGTTTTCGTTGCCATACTCCTCCGAAACGGCTTGACCGATTTTGATAAAATTTTTTGTGCTTATCCGGTATCTATGAGAATCGGCCAACATCTATTTTTCATCCCCCTAAATGTTAGGGGTAGTCCACCCCTAAATTTTTATTTTTATTTTTTATACAAAATTTTTAATTTCTATTTTTTTATGATACAACATACAAAAATACATACTATCCTCAATTTTCACCCTTCTACGATCAACCCTTATTTTTTAATAGCCATTTAAGTAATTTAATCATTTTTCCTCTCCGGTCGAAAACTGATCAATCGTCATGTAATTAGTTATCCCCGGCAGATGTTTACAGGTGTCACTTCTGACCCAGTAAACAGCACGGAGTAGGGATCAATTTTGAGTGTATTTTAGTTAGTTAATCAAGTGATTTTATAACCTCAAAAGTACTCAACACGTGACACGAGCTTCCAATAACAACGGATTTTGTGTTGTAAGTATACTTTTTTTATTTATATCGAAAATGTTGCTGATCTTATAAAAATGTAATTTTAATTTAATTTTATTAAAAAAATGTAATTGAACAATTAAGATTTTCATAGTTTCCAAAAAATCAATCATTATGAATCTTTATTTTGAAATGTCAATGAAAAAAATCCTGGCCCTAATTATACTTTTAACATGTTTCATCATTAAATAATTTCATTAATTCTATTTATGTATGTTTTGTACAGTGAGCAATGCCAAGAAAACGCAAAGGGGCTGATTTGAGCCGCAGTACAAGTAAAGCTCGAAACTTGCGAAATAGCAGATCTGAAAGAACAGAAGAACAAATCCAGCAACAAAATACTGATGCACGTGTCAGAATGGCGCAATTGCATCAAGAAGAGCCAGAAGATACACGAGCTGAACGCAATGAAGTCAGAAGATTAGAACAACGACAATCACGCCGTTTCACAGTCAATAGACGAAGAACAAATTACCAACAACGACAACAGGTACATCGAGCATTTATATCTGATTCATTCCTGCGTCTAGCATTCCAGTATGAGCCCGATATTGAATATTATGTTCATTCAAAAGTGGTAATTGGTGCTATGGACAAGGAATGTCCGCATTGTCATGCTCTGAAATTCAAAAATGAGCCAGCTGGGATGTGTTGCGCGTCAGGAAAAGTGCAACTACCTGAAATTGAAACACCACCTGAACCATTGAACGGCTCACTTATCGGCACGGATCCAGATTCTAACGTGTTCCTGAAGTCAATTCGAAGATTCAATTCATGCTTTCAAATGACATCGTTCGGAGCAACAGAAATAGTTCGAAATACTAATGCAAATATGATACCAGGGAACTTGGTATCATATAAATCTATTGATACAGTTTGCGACGACAGCGAAGCAGTAAATTTTCCCACAGAGTTTTTGAACTCACTGGATTTGCCAGGCATGCCACCGCATAATTTACAATTAAAGGTTGGATCTCCAAATTATCAACAAATCCTAAGGTCAAACGATGTCTGTTTGTGGATTAGATTTGAGAACACCATGTTTTTCACACGGACAATTATACGTGGCATGCTCTCGAGTGGGTAAACCATCCAGTTTGTTTGTGTTAGCTAAAGATGGACTAACAAAAAATATTGTTCACGCTATAGCATTAAGAGATTGATATTGTTTAATAGTGTTACTGTCGTTATTGTTTAATTAATGATATATAATTTTAAGGAATAAATTATAATAACTTAAAAATAATGTTTGCCTTTTGTTATTTTTATATTCCCTCATCGTTCACAGCGCTCCATGCTTATTTCACGCATATACCACATTCTTACATACATACAATATACACATTCTAACATACATACATACTTACAATAAGTAAGCTATTTTTTGTCTACACTAGAAATTACTAGGAAATTATTTATATGGCAAAACAACGTTTGCCGGGTCAGCTAGTTTATTTATAAAATTCATTGTTTATGTAAAAAATATTTTTCAATATCTATTAATTATTTAACTGATAGATGTATTTATTTTCAATTTTCTTCTAAAAAAGTGTCCTAATGTGTTTTCAAACAAATTGGCGCATTTTATGGCAGCGTACCTAGCTAACTTCAGAGTTTGCAAATCAAAACATTGAAACCACAACAATCTATTGTTGATCTCAGTGGATTCAGTATCGTTTTTACTGAATTTGGCAGGAAAGAAAACGAGAACGAAACCAAAAACAAGATAATAATTAACAAAAATAAGAAGAAATAAACAAGGTGTAATTTGACGGATACACCAAAGTAAATTTATTGACATAATTGTGTGATGATCCAGCGGGAGCTAAAAGTAGGAATAAATACACGAGACTACTTGAGTCGGTTTGTGTGGTCAAATGACAATTTATTGGCAGTTCACAGCTTCTTTTATACCCCTTGATACATCCCCAGAGAGGGGTAGGGGAACCCCGCTCTGGGAAGCCGTTAGACGCGGCTTATAATGCAAGCGACGCTATTTACATAGTGTTAGGGAGCAGCCGATCACCACACTGTTCCCCCCAGAATTGAAGTTAAATACTGCAATTATGTAAATGACGATGAATCTTGTTGATGAGGCGTCGGTGTTGGTGAAAGAGGCTGCGTGTGAGCTGTGTAGTTGCCGTGTAGGTGGGTGGCTTGAGGAGTTCGTGGTGTCTTGCCGTCGTGTGTTAGCGGCGGCTGCGGTGTGGGATGCGTGAACGTGCTCGGATACGGTCCAGCTGGAAGCGTCGAGGCCGATGTCTCGGAGAGCGCTGGAACGGGCGGCTGGAAGAGGTGATCTTCCGAGGCGGCTTGAATGGTGAGGCAGGAGGTGCCGGAGCAGGTGACGTCGGCCGCACCTGGAGTAACGGCTGTGCCTGGGTCCCAGTGAAGACGGTGTCGGGAGAGGCCTGTGTCCCACGGTGTGATAGGCCGTGTAGGTGATGGAAGACCGGGCGCTGTAGAGCTGTAGGTAAGTACGGCCGGGGTGCTGAGTCGGGCCAGGATGTGCCAGTGTTACAGCTCTCTCGAGGACATGTTTCGTTGCTTCGAAGGCGGCTTCGGAGTCGTGAGAGCAGTGTAGTAGGCGTTTATTATGTTGCTTACGGGCGGCCGTTCGATCGGGCAGATGTGTAACGCCGCTGGGTGATACGATGTGGCCGAGGAATTCGAAGGAGGTGCCGGTGTAGTCAAATTGCCATCTTTGAAAAAGGCGGTCTTCCTGCAAATTTGACTCGGGCGGTTTTCTTCCCTTCGATTCGGGCGGTCCCTCCCGCCGACTCAGCGTTGGACCATAAGGAGTCAGGTCCTTCTGCGCCTCCCCTACGCGCAAGGGAGGGGAAGAGTATAAATACCCCCGCTCCCCACACCTCGACACACAGTTCACCGAGATCTTACCTGAGACCAGACCTGCGATTTTATAGTTGGATTTGTAGTTGTATTTGAGTTAGAGAAAAGTAGTGTTGAGAGTGGTAGTTGTGTTGGTTCAAAGAGAGTTTAGTTTATTTTATCCCTCCCACGATCGATCCCCCTGTGGAAGAAGACGAGCGGACTTGGCACGAAAACGGTTTCAATTCGGACACGCAAAATAACAGTCGAGCAAGAGAGAGAGAGAAGGCGATACGACCCCACCGGAAGGCACATTTGAACCCAAGTGTGTACTCAGTACTGCCGTGGAAGTATAGTTGTTCCAGGAGCCAGCAGCCAAGAACAATCGCCCCGGAGCCCCAGGAATTCATCCCTGGACCAGAAGCCCGGAAGGACCATCCCTGGACCTATTGGACCACCGTTCCAGCGGAGGTAGGAATCATTCCTTTTCTTACTTATCTTTACCTAAGCGATATCATTCGCGTAATAGCGCCCCTCAGGCTTGGTGCATCACACTTCCTAACGAGAGTTACAAAGGGGTTATACCCGTCTGTTCCAGAACTCTCCACATCTTTGGCCCCAAGAAATCTCCCTTGTCCCTCGTATCGTCGACGTCCGAACCCATCGTTGAACCCTCGACTCTGGTGCCACATTTTTCAACATCTTAAATTACACTTATCTAACCTACTTACCTTCTTAGTTTTCCTCCCCGTTCATGTAATTTCCGTAACTCGCGACTATTCAATTTCATCTCGTATCTTCTGTCTTTTCTTTTGCCCCTTCGCGACCCCACTTCATGTTGTCACATTTCCTATAATAAATTCAGTTACCTTGACGTATTGAGATTCTTTCACATCCTTTTGAGAACCGTAGAGTCACCTTTCGAACTGCCATCAGGCCTCCAAATTATTAGTTTTATCGTTAGGAATTTACAGCCGTACCATAACCTGTACCCGAAGTCAGAACCTGTGCAACGCTGACTACGGGGCCGCTGCCAACCTACAAACTTCAGGTAATTTACTTGTAGACTTTTCGCTGCCAAATTTCAGCCTTAGCTCGCCATCCATTACTGACATAGTCATAAGTAGGTTTGCAGGCAGGATAGTCACACAAGTAACGATTACAAATTTGGTGTCAGAACTGGGGATTTCATGCACTCTCAGAAATCCGAACCCAGTAGGTAGGCACACGGCTAGGTTACACACGGCATCCAGAGTCTCGCGAAACTCCCCCAAGTTCCCCCGATCCTCCATAAATATCACCTACTAGGTCCTGAAAAAGTAGAGTGATCCTTGTATATATTTTGATATTGTGTTGTAAATATTATTACATTTATTGCAAATTTTTCCATTTCTTTTATATATGTTTATGTGTTGAAATATTCCTTGTATATTGGTCACAATTTGTCATTTTGTTGTACTTGAATCACGTTTTTCAAGTAAGAATATTGTGGAAGGGATTTTTACGGGGAAGTTAGGAAATTTGCGGGAATCAGTGGGAATTTTATACTGTATGACCCCATTGACCCGATTTCGGCAGAAAAACTCGTGTAAAAATCCGTTACGAATACGCCGCCTGGGTGCAATTTCCCGCAAAAAGTAATATTTCGTAAGAAACTCCCCGAGAATTGAACCCAGCATGTTCGACCAACTTCACTTTCGAACCCACAATACTGCGCAATAGGCGAAAACCTGTTGCATTTGCCAGTTGAGACAGGCCGTTGTTAGCTGCCTCGTAAAAGTCAAGCGTTCAATAGGACTTTCCCCTGAAGGTTGAACGGTTTCTTTCAGCCCGAATTCATAACAACTTTCAGCTGACTCCATCTCAGTGGATAATACCCCTCAGGTAGACCCCACTGAACCAACCATTGGACCCATCTCACGCGGTAACAACCGCAAAACTTGACCACTAGAATCGACTGCCTTGCCTCATTTTTGGGTTCGACATCTGTTTCCCTCCACAATTGTGACCCCATCGTGTTATTACTGTCTGCCCGTTACTCCGTTTAGGTTCCCTTGTAGTCGACATTGACCCTAAACCTTTCGTTTTTGTGTGGACTTTCGCTGTATTTCATCGTGTTTACTTCCCCTTTCCCTCATACGCAGTTGTATTACGTCTCAAAACCTTGAGAGGCGCCATCTTGTCCCCTTGTTGTTGCTCCTCCGACTTCACCGAAAGTTGACCCTTATCCTTTTATCGTGTTATTCTTTCGTATCAACACCTGCCTTTCGTCTTTTTACTGCGTAGAAACCTCCGCTCCGTCTCAAAACCCTGTGGATCGCCATTTTTGACACAACTTTCGCAGCCTTCGTTCACTCCTCGAATATTATTTTACCGGCACTCTCGCCGATGTTGTCCTTTCCCTTTTTCTTACATTAGCATCTCATTCGTGTATAGTATTCCATTTATTATTCTTGTTCTGTCTATTTTAAAATAATTTTCGTATATTCTCGTTTAATAATTATTTTCGATTCTTCATCTTTGTTGTCTTTGAAATAATTCCGCGATTTTCGGGTAATTTCCATTCATCCTTAATTTAAATTCGTATTTGTCTAGTTCGTCTTCTAATTCAATTATTATTCTCGTTACCGTTTCTTTTTGCTTTTACAATAATTTTGTCTGTATCGTTTATTCTTGAAATAATTGGTACCTACTTTTCGATTTCCTATTCGACTTAGGTATTCTTTCGACTTCGTGTTAGTTCGCGTATTCTCTTGTCAGTTGCAATTTCATTTGTATTAACTACTGTCGTTTTCGTTGTATTTCATCATTCCGTGTCTGTTCCGCACTCTATTTCGCGTATTTTCCTTGTCTTTTAGTATTTTGAATTTTTCTAGTTATTATCGTTCTTTCATTTTTCTCTGTAACATTGTTCGCTCGCATCCACTCTCGCTTAGTTGATCACTACCCCGTTAGCGATGGCTACCTCTAATTCATTAGACAGCGAAGTAAGGAGCGACGAGCCGGACTTGACGCCGATGGAAAGGTCTATATTGGCTTTAGGCCGGATCATGCTGGACTCACACCGCGAAGTTTTGGGCGAGATAAAGGCCCAGGAGCGCCAACCTCCGAAGTTCACTCGCACCATGATAGACTCCCTCTCCACCTGGGACCCATCGGACCCAGAAGCCCTACCTCTCTCCGATTATTTCGAGTTGATAGAGGATGCCACACCAGAAATGACAGAAACCGAAAGGGCCGGACTCCTTCGAATCAAGCTCAAAGGGGTCGCATTCAACTGTCTGGTCAGCCACCCAGAATGGCGTCAGGCTGCTGCCCCATATAGTCTAGCCAAAGTTGGCTTGTTGAGATGGTTCGGAAGAGAAAGCACAGAGGCGCTCTCTCACCGGTTGGCGGAATGCCGGAAGGAAGAGTCCGAGTCCCTAGTCCAATATGCTGACCGAGTTCGCCGCTTAGCTGGACGCCTGGTTCGCGCCACTTATCCCGATTGGGAGGTGGGCGTGCGACACCCGACGATAGAAGATCGTGCGAAGCGAGCATTCATTTGGGGCCTCGAGGGACACCTCCGGACGGCGGTTGCCAGTAATTGCCCCACCTCGTTTGACGACACGGTTACAAGAACACTCGATCTGAGTGAAACCTTGTCAACCGGGGCCGGTTCGGAAGAACCATGGAACGTGGGTGCAGTGTATCCAAGAGGACAGCTCAGAGATCCTCGGAACAACGGCGGTTGTTATGTTGGTGGCCGAGGTGGCCACTTCGCACGCGAGTGCCCCAACCGCACCCAGCACCATCCTACGGGGATGAATCCACACCATGCACCCCGCCCCACTGACACGAACCCGGCGTACGCACCACCGGTCCGTGAGATTCCGCCCCATTACTTACCTCGACCCGCTTCGCCGGCCCCTGTTAAATGCCGCTATTGCGGTGTGTTTTCACATTACGCCGCCGAATGCCCCGACCGTCCAGGGGCCAAACACTTTGTTGGATGCACGTATTGTGGTGCCATTGATCACCTGGAACGCGACTGTGGTGACCTTACAGAGGCACATTCGGGAAACTCAACCTATACCCGCACCCACGCACCCCTATGCACCAGGATGGAGAAAGACGAACCCAAGCTCAAATCCACCGATCAATCCGAACGCGAACCCGACCGAATCCCCTCGGGTCCAGAGTGTCGCGGAACCCAATGACACCATGACCCCAGGATGGCACCCAACGACGGAATTGAACCCAGACAGAGTGGTCCTCGAAGATGGACCCCACGGAGCCTGTCAATCCACAACCGGAAATCCACCCACCGCAATGGCCGGAATGGATGAACCGCCGCAGTGGATGGTCCAGAACCCGTGGATAACCCCCGTAACTGTGGAAAACCCCGGACCCGCCATTACCGTTCCAGTCCGGCTAAATGAGACGCTCGTGACAATGGTAGTTGACACCGGTGCCCAGGTGTCGCTACTAAGCCACACCATACCCGGAAGCATGATGAAACCTACCGAACGAGAAGCCCGAGACGCCGGGGGAAAACCTATTCAGTTCAGAGGAACGCAAACCCTCAGGGTTCGAGTGGGCCCACACGATTTCCCCCACGACTTCCACATTCTGCCCGCCACTAGTCAAGGACTAAACTTAATGGGGTTAGACTTGATGATGAGGGTACCAATGGATATCCGAACCGCCGGAATGGACGCCCTCGGTCCGCCCAAAAGCCTATGTACGGACCAAGAAGAGGAAAATCTACCGGTACCCAGACGAACCCCGACTGCCTCGAGCCGAACGATGGGAACAGTATGTGACACTATCCGCCGTATAGAACGCAGCCCCTATGCTCTGGCTGGGAAACAATCGGTGTGTCCATGTCAAGAGGAACCAACCACCCACGTCGCGCGGAGGCGCTGGCGCCCCTGGATTGGACCCCTCCGTGTGATACGGACGTCTTCCGAGAGGATCTACACCTTACCCGATGAACCCGATTTGAGAAAAGGGTCACCAACAGCCCCGGAACGGGAGGCCCCAGTACACGAGACTGAACCCAGCGTTGCGCTCCCTACGGGATTGAAACTTGGTGCTCCGCCAGGCAGTCACCCTCCCGAATTAGAGATCGTCCCTTCCTCGGACGATACTATAGGTGTAGGGACCGGTAGGGCAGTCGATTCCCCAAACATACCCTGCCCCCTTGAGATCCGCACCCTTAGGAACTTCCCACTGGGACTAGGAAAGGAAAACCACCCCCGACCCCGGTTAGGACAACCCACCCGCCAGGTAGTGTTGGAAACAATTGGGCGAATTCTCGCTCACCCTTTTAATCTTGTGACCAATATTAAGAAATTAGGATAGGGTGTGTCGTTTTGGAACAACAATTCCCTGATGTGCTTTCTGGTGGATGTGGTATGAGCCAAGAGCTGGGGAAATGGTATTGTTTGAGTGAGGAGTGTGAGCAGGGGAGAATTGAAGTCCGTTTCTCTTTTACCAGTCAGACGGTCCAGGCTAGGATGGATCCCCGTGTCCCATCTGCAAGCACACAGGAGCCCCATTTCCTGGTTGTGCCCAATCCCAGACGAATGGACCTAACCACCCTGACTTTTGGCTTCTGTGCAAACTCCCCTTTTGCCTCGAATACTGGTTGCCAGGAAAGAGGAACCCCAACCCCCAGGGAACCCAGAGTGTCCTTTGTGACGGTTGACCCCACTGAATTCCCGGGATGCCACATAGGAACCCCACAACACCCCAGGGCAGGGAAGGGTCCCGCCGACCCCGATGAACAGCCGTCCCCGATTCTCACGCCGGCATATTCCCCATTAACGCCCCGGCCTGGAAGCGACCCAGTCCGACCCCAGACAGCCGCCGGAAGTACCGATCCACCCACGGTCCCGTGGGCCCAGTACAGCGAGTTGCTACAGAGGGTTGACACCCTGGAAAAGACCGTTGTCGGTTTGACCCAAGAGGTCGCCAACTGTCTCGCCCATCACGAGGCCTATGAATGGGCCGACACTATAGACAGGGGAACCGGAAGCGACCCCCCCGCTGACTCCGCGGACCCAGAATCCGTTCCACCTGAACGGAGTGTGACGCCCCTCGTCATCCCCCGGTCCCGCATGTGGATCAGCCCGGCCGACAAGCCATGTGCCGATGACTGGCGACGCGCGGCCCAAAAGACCTCTCCATGCCGACCCCCAAAGATCACCACGCGGATGGTACCCCCAGAGAATTACCACTGCCCCAATGACGATGAGGAGACATTACCCATACCTCGAAAAGGCGTATGCGCGTCCTGCTATCGGGACCACATGAAGCTGCATGGCACCTTTTGTGAATTTTGCCGCACAACCCTTCGACGCTGGACTGCCAAGTGGCTGAAGGAGGGAGCTTCTGCTGCCCTGCCCAGATGCACTCATCCGTTGGGTCGCCCCCGCCTGTTGTGTCATGGGTGCGTGATTCAGCATTACGTAACGAGGTACAACCGAAGGCACCCGACGGAGCCCCATCCAATCCCCCTTGGCCCCCAACCGCCATCATCCTCGCCAGCCACACCTCAGAAGGGAGCACCAGCCGCCGCCCCACCGGAGAAAGACCAGTGACCTCCATTGACGGAGGCTTGACTTTTGTAAATAGTTTAGTTAAGTTGTATTGTTCCTTCCGCCTGTTGGCCCCCATATTGTATCATCTGTTAGTCCATAGGATGAGTTGTGAGTAGTTCCGTCGGTGGAATAATTTTGTACTTCTTGTTTCTCGTTTTATATCTAGTAGCGTAAATTCAGTTGTGAGCCCGCTCACTCGTGTACTTATTTTGTACCGTTCGTACTATTCATT
The DNA here is from genome assembly GCA_954871275.1 of Leptopterna dolabrata. Taxonomy (NCBI): domain Eukaryota; kingdom Metazoa; phylum Arthropoda; class Insecta; order Hemiptera; family Miridae; genus Leptopterna; species Leptopterna dolabrata. The sequence goes on from OX940974.1 coordinate 95,509,440, forward strand.
CTTGACAGTTTCCTACTGTCCAGTCCCCTTAGAGCGCACATGTTTATTTTTGTTGCAAGATTCTTCTTCCGTCAGTCAATTTTATGTGTATCGATGTTCTAAGTTTTAACTTGTCCTTCTTCATTGTTGTCGATAGTCACCCTGTACGTACTGGCTGTCATCTTACCACCTTAATTCGTTCTTTTGTAAATATATAGATGTCTCATATAATTCGCCAGTACGATACAATTGTTCGTTAGTATGTATCCTGTCGGCACGTCAGTCAGATTTGTAAAATTCCTCGCCGTACAGCCGTTCTTCTTTACGCTAGAGAAGTCGACGAGACTTGATTCTTCTCGGATTATATCCATTATTTTATTGTATACCAGTTCTTTTTTTTGCATATGTTAGTTTCATTCATGTAAGCCAAACCCGACGATAATGTTCATTTATTTTGTAGTTGCTTGCCCTCCCAGTGAGATTTCCCTAAGTGATGTAGTAACGTTGGGTCGCTCAATACCTATTTGTTAGTTGGTTAAGTAAGTCAGTTTCGTATACTATTTCTTATTGTTCAGTCAAGGGTATTTGTGATAATTGTCCGTTTAACCAAGTTAATTATTTTGTTCTAGTATTTTATTCATGTAAACCGTCCAATGGTGACGTTCATTGATTAGGTAACCTGTATCATGTAAGTCAGTTTTGTATTCTGTCCGGTTTGAATATCGTCCATTTGTTCGGTCTCAATAAGTCAGTCACTTCAGTCGCTTCGATGTTTCCATAAGTCCCAAGTTCATTCAGGAGCCTCGACTTAATGTCCCCATTGCCAAGGGCATAGAATCTATCCGTTGTAATTTAAGTTCAGTTAAGTTGTCACTTGTCCAGTAATCCAGTCAGTCTCGCTCAATTGTTACTTTTGTCATGTAATATCCATCTGTAGATTGAGTCTTTCCAATGTCATTAGAATCCAGCATTATGCGTCCAGTCAGTCAATAAATTCCAGTCTAAGTAAAGTCAACTGTCCTTTTTAGTATTCAATAGTGAGAGCAAAAGTAAGAGTAAATGTAGCATCAATTCACCCTCCTGCAGCGTCCGCATCCACCCTCAAGAACCCTGGATGAAGAAAGTGGTTCAAGCCGTCGAGGACAACGGCTTCTTTTGAGGGGAAGGTGATGTAGTCAAATTGCCATCTTTGAAAAAGGCGGTCTTCCTGCAAATTTGACTCGGGCGGTTTTCTTCCCTTCGATTCGGGCGGTCCCTCCCGCCGACTCAGCGTTGGACCATAAGGAGTCAGGTCCTTCTGCGCCTCCCCTACGCGCAAGGGAGGGGAAGAGTATAAATACCCCCGCTCCCCACACCTCGACACACAGTTCACCGAGATCTTACCTGAGACCAGACCTGCGATTTTATAGTTGGATTTGTAGTTGTATTTGAGTTAGAGAAAAGTAGTGTTGAGAGTGGTAGTTGTGTTGGTTCAAAGAGAGTTTAGTTTATTTTATCCCTCCCACGATCGATCCCCCTGTGGAAGAAGACGAGCGGACTTGGCACGAAAACGGTTTCAATTCGGACACGCAAAATAACAGTCGAGCAAGAGAGAGAGAGAAGGCGATACGACCCCACCGGAAGGCACATTTGAACCCAAGTGTGTACTCAGTACTGCCGTGGAAGTATACTTGTTCCAGGAGCCAGCAGCCAAGAACAATCGCCCCGGAGCCCCAGGAATTCATCCCTGGACCAGAAGCCCGGAAGGACCATCCCTGGACCTATTGGACCACCGTTCCAGCGGAGGTAGGAATCATTCCTTTTCTTACTTATCTTTACCTAAGCGATATCATTCGCGTAATAGCGCCCCTCAGGCTTGGTGCATCACACTTCCTAACGAGAGTTACAAAGGGGTTATACCCGTCTGTTCCAGAACTCTCCACATCTTTGGCCCCAAGAAATCTCCCTTGTCCCTCGTATCGTCGACGTCCGAACCCATCGTTGAACCCTCGACTCTGGTGCCACATTTTTCAACATCTTAAATTACACTTATCTAACCTACTTACCTTCTTAGTTTTCCTCCCCGTTCATGTAATTTCCGTAACTCGCGACTATTCAATTTCATCTCGTATCTTCTGTCTTTTCTTTTGCCCCTTCGCGACCCCACTTCATGTTGTCACATTTCCTATAATAAATTCAGTTACCTTGACGTATTGAGATTCTTTCACATCCTTTTGAGAACCGTAGAGTCACCTTTCGAACTGCCATCAGGCCTCCAAATTATTAGTTTTATCGTTAGGAATTTACAGCCGTACCATAACCTGTACCCGAAGTCAGAACCTGTGCAACGCTGACTACGGGGCCGCTGCCAACCTACAAACTTCAGGTAATTTACTTGTAGACTTTTCGCTGCCAAATTTCAGCCTTAGCTCGCCATCCATTACTGACATAGTCATAAGTAGGTTTGCAGGCAGGATAGTCACACAAGTAACGATTACACCGGCTAGTTGACACTTCGACTTGTTGACTTGGAGGCCGTATTTTGTTAGAGTATCGAGTAGTAATTTTACGTGTGTAAAATGTTCCTCGATATCTCTCGAAGCTACTGGAAGGTCTTTGTAGACGGTGGTCCTATTGAGAGGCTGCGTTGAAGGCCGCGGTTGTCGGTGGTGCTGGATCACCTGCAACTCGTCGTTGACGGCAGCCACACGAGGAGGAGGGAGAAGGGTATGAGGCGATTCCGGTGTCTTCGTAGCTCTGGTCTTCATTTTCTTCTTTGTTGTTCCTGAAGGTGTAGATCCGAGGAATGAATGCTCCGTTGATGGTCGCTCTCGTTAAGTAAGCAGCGGGAAAAACGAGATTTTCTCTGGTTGGTCGTGGATCTTACGAGTGGTGGGGGCGTAGGCGGTTCGCTGTCGATCGCAGGAGGCGAGAAGCCGGGGCGAGAGGTGTATTAACTTTGCCGGTGTTGCGTTCGCAGAAGGCCGGGGCGAATGTGCGTGTCTCACGCCGAGTTGTCGCCGTAGGCTGAAGATCGCAGAGGGCGAGAAGCCGGGGCGAGAGGTGTATTAACATCGCCGGTGTTGCGTTCGCAGAAGGCCGGGGCGAATGTGCGTGTCTCACGTCGAGTTGTCGCCGTAGGCTGAAGATCACGGAAGGCGAGAAGCCGGGGCGAGAGGTGTATTAACATCGCCGGTGTTGCGTTCGCAGAAGGCCGCGGCGAAGAGACGGTCGCAGGAGGCGAGAAGGCGGTGTTGCATACGCAGAAGGCCGGGGCGAAGGTGCGTGTTGAGCCGTCGCAGGAAGCGAGAAGACGGGGCGCTGATCGCTGAAGGCGGGAAACCGGCGGCGAAGGTGCGTGTTGAGCCGTCGCTAGAGGCGAGAAGGCGGGACGCTGTTCGCAGAAGGCTGGAAGCCGGTGAAGGTTGCGTGTTCGTCGTCGGGCGCCGCCGCCTCGCCGGCGATCGTAGTAGGCGAGAAGCCGATGCGAAGGTGAAGGTGCGTGTTCTACGTCGGGGTGACCAGTGTGATGATCCAGCGGGAGCTAAAAGTAGGAATAAATACACGAGACTACTTGAGTCGGTTTGTGTGGTCAAATGACAATTTATTGGCAGTTCACAGCTTCTTTTATACCCCTTGATACATCCCCAGAGAGGGGTAGGGGAACCCCGCTCTGGGAAGCCGTTAGACGCGGCTTATAATGCAAGCGACGCTATTTACATAGTGTTAGGGAGCAGCCGATCACCACAAATTGTATATAAAGTAACATTGGTAGGACCAAGTGTACGATTATATTCGACTAATTTTGACATTTTTGATCGAATCTTTTTAGATTTTTTATAGTTCTCTTTTGTTTTGTTTTTTTAACACTGTCTACCGTTTGTGTAATTAGAAATTACAGTAATTAGTGGCGAGGACATTGGAATTTCAATTTGACGGATGTTTTATGGTAAATATTTACGCAGTTGTATATGAAGCAAAATTGAGAAGACCATGTGGCCAAATCAGTTTTTAATTTAAAATTCAAATTGCAATAATGTTTTGTTTATAGAATTTCTCGTAAATATTTATCACTTTTATTTGAGGGGTTCCCCTCAAGAACTCCCCGATTCGCTTCCTCTCGTTTGTGTTGCATGTGATGAAGAAATTTATCCATCCATTTGGAAACTACTTGATATTTTACATACGCTTCCTGTGACCGCAGCCACTGTAGAAAGGAGTTTTTCAACTCTCCGTCGCCTCAAAACTTGGCTGAGATCAACTATAAAAGAAGACAGACTCACTGGGCTTGCATTGTTACACATTCATCGCGACATCGAATTGGACATCGATGCGATAATCAACAGATTTGCGAAACAAAATAGAAAATTAGATTTTTTGTTATAAATGATCGTCCCAGTTGGAACTTATACAAATGTAAACAAATCACAAGTGTTGCTACAAACCAAATACAGAAAAAAATCAGTAGGTATTCTATAAAAAGTTTAATCGTAATTATTGTTATATTTTGTTTCCAATGTTTTAAGTTAACAATATGGTAAGTTGACTTTGGTCGTTTGGTTTGTTTCTGGTTTTTGATTTCACAAAAACTGGGTTCGTTTTCGTTTGGTTTTTTTTGTTTTCGGGTTTGTGAACAATTCGTTCAGCTGTGCTTTTTGAAATGCAGGCTGATTCTGGGGGGGGGGGGGGGGAGGGTCATGACCCCTGTGACCCCCCCCCCCCCCCTTGGATCCGCGCCTGTCCTCTTCACTAGAGACCTGGGTGACTCGACATAATTTCTTGACATTAAAATTTTGGTTTATTATTTTCAATAATTTTTTTTTTTTTTTTTTTTTTAAATAATGTTTTATTCAGTAAGACCATTACAAGTAATATACCTTAATGTAATTTTGTAGAGACATAATAGTTAAAGCCTTTAGTTATATTGCTTCAATAATTAGAAGATCAATATCGGAGTAAAATACTTCAAATAAAAATAATAAATAAAAATCAATCAAACATTTCTGGCAAAAATGAGGAGAGATGGCGTGGAAGTTTCAGCCGAGCGACTTCGTATGGTGCAATACCTTGGAGGACCAGTGGGTTTGGATTGCTCCTGGATGCGGCAATGAAGGTTTCCATGAGCCTTTGCCTGAACTCGCTGGGGGTCTCCAGCCCAAAGTCGCTGTATATGGTAGCATTCCTTACAAGAGGGGGAGCACGCACGATGTCTCTCTGAAGGGTCTTGTTTTGTTGCTGCTCGAGTCTGCGGAATTGTGATGCAGAACAGGTTCCCCATATCGGCACAGCGTATGCCCATATGGGCCTGATCATGGTGCTGTATACCAGCATCCTGTTGTCAATTGAAAGGTAAGGGCTGTGAAGGAGAGGTGTCAGCATCTTTGTGCGATTCCGCAGCCGTTTGATCAAGTCACTTACGTGCTCCCGGAAGGTTAACCGTTGATCAAGTACGACGCCTAGATACTTGTAGGATGCAGCTTTGGGTATGACTGCTGTGGAAAATCTAATGGGCGTGTAGTCGAATTTACGTCTATAGGTAAACGTAACGTCCCTAGACTTTGCAGCATTGATCTTCAGTCGCCACTTGGTACACCAATCCTTGAGACGGTCCACATCGTGTTGCAGCTGAGATGAGGCAGTTTCAAAACAGGGGTCAGATGTGGCAAAGACCAGGTCGTCGGCAAACACGGAGGCAAATGAGGGAAGCTCTGGCATAGGAAGATCGTGGCAGAAATATATATATAAATACGGCCCCATGACGCTTCCCTGGGGCACTCCAGCACGTATTTTTTTGACAGGAGATAGGTCGTTCTGGATATTGACTTGGAAACTGCGGTCTGACAAATAACTGGACAACAGCAAGAACAGGTTATTCGGAAGGTTGGGTCTGAGTTTGGAGAGTAAGCCCTCGTGCCATAGCCGGTCAAATGCCTGCTCGGCATCAAAGAATGTCGCACGGCAGAACTCCTTCTTATTGAATGAGTTCTTGATGTAGTTGGTGAAGCGTTGCAGTTGCAGTGGGCACGAGAGTCTCTCCCTGAATCCAAACTGCTGATCTGGTATGAGGTGTTCCGTGTATTTTTTGATGTGTGGTAGGATCAGCCGTTCAAAAATTTTTGAAAGGACTGGCAACAAGCTGATTGGTCTGTAAGATGAGATGTCATGCTCAGGTTTCCCTGGTTTAGCAATCATTATGATGGTTGCATGCTTCCAGGCACGTGGAAAATACCCTAGTTGAGCTGCTGAAGTGAAGATGCGTGTCAAGTGTGCGCTTAGACACCGTGGCGCTCGTAGAAGGAGAGGCTTTACTATCAGATCCGGTCCTGGAGCTTTGCGAGCTCCAGACCGTCTAATTTGCTTCATGACTTCCTTTGGGGAGAAGCATATCGGAGGAGATGGGAATGGACAGTTCTCAACTGGGAGGGACCCTAGGCTACTATCATGAGGAGTGAAGCGGCTTTCCAGCATATCAGCAAAAGCTGTAGCCTTCTCCAGAGGCGCAGATAGCCATGAAGAACCTTGTTTCAGTTGTGGTATTGTTTTATGAGTTTTGGTGAGGATTTTTGTTTTTCTGTACAGGGAGAAATCCCTGGCACTAAGCGAGAGTATCTCTTCGCGATGTTTCTCATTCCGGATCTGGGCCACTTCGGCTCTTAAAGCGTTCCCTAGCTGATTTTCCAGTCTTTTCTCACTTTGGTTGTTGGTTCGAAACCATCTGCGTCTGGCCCGTTTCCGTTCTCGCCAGATTTCATGTACATGTGGTGGGAAAAAGTATTTAGAAGTCGGGCGAGCAGGGGTGTTTGCTGAGGCTCCCATAGCTGCCCTTGCGATTAGGGACGTCAGGTTTTCAACAGCAGCATCAATGTCGGCTTCAGTTTTCAAGGAAGGAAGGTCTTTGAGTTCGTTTGAAATACTCTCCTTATATTTAATCCAGTCAAACGGATATTTAATTAGGGTTGGTGTTGTTGTAAACATTTTTGGTGTTTCATGTAAGTACATATGGACCGGGATGTGATCAGAACCTAGTTCTTGTTTGGCGTGAACATCAGATGTGCGATTATCCAGACCTTTGGTGATGAAGAAGTCCAGATGTGTTGGACGGATTCCCGGTCTTGGGTCGTATCTAGTGGGGACTTCAGAGTCTTCAATCTTGAGCTGGTAGGTTAGCCTCCACCGATTCAGTAATTGTCCGTAGGTGTTAGATCTTGGGGATCCCCATGAGGGATGTTTGGCATTAAAGTCGCCTCCTATAACGAAAGATGAACCCAATTCATGTAAGACGCCCATAAGAGTAGCAAAGGATAGCTCCCTGTTCATCCTTCTGCACTGAGGTGGGACGTAAGCTGCACCGAGTTGAACGTCCTTTCCCTCAAGGTGTAATAAACACCGGGCAATTTGTATGTCCGTTTCAATTATTGGAAGTAATGGAGACTGGTTAAGATTGGCTCTAACTAATAAGGCAGCGCCTGCACTGCTTTGGCCGTCAGGTTCATGGGCAATGTATGTTTTGAAGCCTGGGAGATTAATCGGAATATGTGATGGTAATTTTATTTCAGATAACATCAGAATGTCAACCTGATGAAGAGTTGCGTAGTGAAATAGCTCTTGAATTTTACCCCGAATAGAGCAACAATTCCATGTCATAATGTTAAGTTTTGTATCTAGTATCATTTGCTTAAGAAGGTTGATAGATTAATGGATTTAATGGCATTTTTTATTTCCTCTCGAATTACTGAAACTAGCTGAACGACAACAGCTTGGACGATTTCTTGAATTACGCTTCCAAGGTCTGACACTTGATTTTTGGGTTGATTATTACTCGGGTTGCTTTTGAGGGCTTCGTTGTAAGGGCGAGAAAATACAGTCTGTTGCATGTTGTGTGGGGGGCCAGTGAGTGGTTTGAATGAGCTTTCGTCGTACTTGAATTCGTTACGCCAGTACGGCTTGGTGTCCTTGGAGAATTTGTTTATTCCAGCCAGTTTGCGGTAATGGGGACATCCTTTCCGAAAATGAAATAAAAATATTTCTGTCTGTCCGCCGTACGCAGTACTGACCACTTTTCTTAGTTACCATGAATCAAAATTGATGAAATTCGGGTTATAGGTTCCGTTCGGGGTCTAGTTGGTCCTCGAAGCTCGACGTTACTGTCAGTCATCTTTAAAGCGGGCCATTCACGACCACTCCAACACGCCAAAATGAGGCGACCGCTCCAAAAACCGATGTGAATGGGGAAACCTAAATGGCTTGGCGCGGGGCGGTCGGCCCAGTCGAATATTCAACCCACCAGAAATCCATGACGCCGCTCCAGTGGGAGCACTTGGCGTTGGCGTGGCGCAATCCGGAATGGGGAAATCCGGAACGGCACAGACACTCGTGGCGCTCGTGAATGGGGAAACCCATCGCTCCATTTGGCTCAGGGCCACTTTCACCAAACTGCCTCTAATGTCTGATTAACCTAACGAAATCGTAACGGGACATGCAGGTTAACCGGGGCGTCAGAGATTTACATTTCACCATGCTATACAGGGCATCAATTTGATGTCGGCGTCAATTTGATGGTGTCACGTTGCTATAGGTGCCAGCAATATGGGCACATCTCTGCGTCCTGCAAGGCCGCTCAAGTTTGCGGCTACTGCGCGCGGGAGGGCCACCGCTTCTCGGAATGCCCCAGGACCGGTCAGCCGAGGTGTCTGCCATGCGTCAAGGCGGGGCTTCCCCATGAGCATGATGCGGGCAGCAATGCGTGCCCCAGTTACAAGAAAGCCATAGAGCACTACGTGAGGAACACTGACTACGGAAAATGACAGCGGAACCCATCAAGTTAGGTCAGCACAACATGAACAAACAAAGGATAGTGGCGGACCAACTCAGACAGCGGGCGGCTGAGTCTGGGATTCATGTGCTGGCCGTCCAGGAACCGCCTGCAGCCGGGGGTCGCATCACGGGGTTCGGGCTCACTGCCAGGGTGCTCTGTAAGTGTTCGGCAGTGGGTATTCCGAGGGCGGCGGTGGTGGTACTAGACCCCCGGCTGGACGCAATATTCAATGATGACCTATCAACCCCAGACATATCAGTGGTTCTGCTGTCAGGAAGAGGCCACAAGACCCACGTGGTCAGCTTTTACGCCCCGCCAGGGGACCCGATCGAAGAGCACCTGGGCTGCCTGACCCGGGTCCTGCAGCATATTGGGAGGGGACGGGTGGTGATAGCGGGCGACTTCAATGCCCATGGCCTGGCATGGGGATCTCCCGCCAATAATGCCAGGGGTCGGGAGGCCTCCTTATGGATGGCAGCGGAAAGTCTTACATTACATAATGACAACTCCCAGGGCAGCACATTCGATGGATCCAGAGGGGAATCATGTATGGACGTGACATTGTCAACCTCGCCAGATGATGGATGGCTCCGCGAATGGAGGATTGACTTCGCAACCACCAGCGACCATGGGCTAATCACTTGCAGCTTGGTACCGGAATCGGGAGCCCCCCCAGCAGCTACGACACGCTTTGTCACGAGAACCGCGCGATGGAAAGCATATAAGGCTGAGCTCCAGTCGGCTATGATCGACTATGCACTTGCACTGCGTCAAACCTCGGAGGACTTGGAGGGAGATCTCCGAGACCTCAATAGCGCTGTCCTGACAGCAGCCACAAGAACCCTCAAAAAAGTTGTTAAAGGAGTGATGAGAGGACTAATGTGGTGGGATGAGGAGGTTGCAGCGCAGAGAAGGGTCACTCTAAAAGCCCGCAGGAGAGCAAGGAGGGCTCGAGGACAGGAGCAGAGACAGGAACTGCGGGCACTCTTCTACAGGGAGAAGAGGAAACTCAGAACCTCATCAGAGTGAAGAAGCGGCCCGCTGGACACGGCTGGGAGTCCATGGGGAATCGCATACAGGATCATCAGGGAAAAAATAAGACCAGCGGTAGCTCTTGGTGCACTGGTCGCCGGGGGGAGGCGGGCTGAGGACCCAGAGGAAGCATGCCGGCTCTACCTGTCCCAGGTGTTCCCGGTGGATGACGTGGCAGCGGACACACCAGCGGAGATGGCCATCAGACAAGCGGCGGAAATACCACCCAGCACGCCGGACGCTCCGGCATGGACAATGACGGATCTCCGAAGCGCCATTGCTTCATTCGGAAGGGCCAAAGCACCCGGCCTAGATTTGATAGATATGGCAATGATCAAGGAGGCGCCATCATTATACCATGAAGCACTACTGGAGCTGTGCAACGCAGCACTCAAGAGGGGCGAGTTTCCGACCTGCTGGAAGGTGGTCCTGATCAGGGCATTGGTGAAAGCAGGGGACCGCGACCTCACAGACTACAGATCATTCCGACCAGTTAGCCTGTTGCCGATGAACGGCAAGATCCTAGAAAAACTCATAATGGGCACTATAGCAGGAAACCTGGAGTCGCAAGGCCACCCGCGCCAGTTTGGCTGCACCAGGGGCCGCAACACTGAGTCAGCCATAGCTACGCTGGTGGGCCTCATCCGGGGGGCGGGGCGGCCGCATGTCATGGTCCTTTTCTTTGACATAGCGGGGGCCTTCAACTCCGTGTGGTGGCCCCTAGCCCTCCAGAGGTTGAAGGAGTGTGGCGTCCCGCAAAACACATACAAGCTACTGCGCAGCTACTTCAGCGACAGGAGAGCCACAATGGAAACGGGCACGGCAGAGCAGTCCACGGCGGTGACAAGAGGCTGCCCCCAGGGATCCGTACTAGGGGCAGCGATATGGAACTTGGTATTTGCCGACCTGCTGGCTCGGTTTGCCGACACGGGATGGGAACCAGTGGCCTACGTCGACGATCTCGCAGTGGTGGTAGCAGCGCAGTCCAGGACCTCGGCAGTGGATCAAGCGGAGCGGTGTGCGAGGTTTGTCGACGGATGGTGCAGGAGCGCCCGCCTCCAGCTGGCAGCGGAGAAGACGCAAGTTGTAGTGTTCCGCGGAGAGGGAGACCGTCGGCATCCAACCTACGTCAGGATCGGAGATGAAAGGGTGAGGGCAACAGGCACCGCGAGATACCTCGGGATCACACTCAACAACAGGCTCTCCCCGGAAGATCACATACAGTCACTGATAGGCCGCACGGCCAAAATCGCGGGGGGAATGAGAGGTCTCGCAGGAGCCGGGTGGGGAGTGCCATACAGCGACAGAATGCGGCACTACAAGACAGTATTCCTCCTCACAGTAATGTATGCGGCCTGCACGTGGTGGCACAAACCAACAACAGCGATGCGGAACAGGGTGCGATCCATTCAGAGGGCCACTCTGATCTCTGCAGTAAGATCGTACCGTACTGTTTCGCACGAGGCACTGCAGGTCGTGGCGGGTTGCCCCCCCCTAGACATTGTTGGATGCCCGAGTTGCCTACGCTGCACTGAAATGGCCTGAAAGGACATGTGCGGAGGTACGCCCGGAACTCAGCCAGATCCTAGGCAGCAACCGGACAGAAGTGGAAAAAGTAAAGGATATTGAGGACTGGCTGATGGATAAATGGCAGGCTGGATGGGATGCCACAAGCAAGGGCAGAGCGACCCACCAGTTTTTCCCGAATGTCAGGGAACGATGCTCACTGACATTCGTGGCACCGGGCTATGAAGCTACACAGACGCTGACGGGACACGGAAATTTCAGTGCAAAGCTGCGTTTTTTCAGACGCAGGGAAGACCCAGCATGTCCATGTGGTGCTGACGAAGAAACATCAGAACATGTTATCAGGCACTGCCCCCTGTATAACGACATAAGAACCCAGCACCTTGGGAGTCAGCGGTATGAAGGACCTCTCGCAGTCCTGGTCAGCACCAGGCAGATATTTACCCAGCTCACACGATTCTGCAAAGCTTGGGCTATGAGAAGGGGCAGCGGAGTAGGTATGGCGGTGGTAGAGCGATGAAGTTGTATGGGTACCTTCTTCGACAGAATAGTCGCCAGGGAGTTAGAAGGGGATGAGATGGGAATATTTATAAAAGTACCTCTCTCCCCCAGTATGTGTGTTTTGTTTGTTTAGTACGTATGGCTGATCCTGCGCGGGCGCAGATCAACGTGATATTAGGATAAGGAGCAATGAACGGGCTGTGATAACAGGTGATTAGTTTAGATTTAGAATAGCTGTGATGTTAGTGTTAATTGAATGTTAGAATATAGTCGTGTGGGTGCTGGGGGCCCTATCGGCCCCGAGAGGGGGCAGCAAACCGATAGGTCTTTTACTTAATCCTTATTTCTTTAGTTCTGCATTTTGTTAATTTTCTTTTTGTTGATTTCAAGGGCTGTAGGCCCCCTGGTCAAGTGAAAGCCCTATAAAGCGGGTACCGGTGGGGCCATCCTAGGACGGGTGGGCTCGAGGGTGCTGGTGGGGTTTTCCCCAGCCCTACCGGCTAGTATGAATGTGTCTGTTCTGGATGTGACTGTATTTATTGAATGCGAGTATTTATAGAGCACATGGTCGTATTAGTATTTAGGGAAACGGATGTGATATTGGGCTGTGATACTAGTTAGTAAGAAGTGTAGAGGGTGGTGAGTAGTCGCTCTACTTCACCATACCGAGAAAAATATGGCACAGCCAAGGCACCAAAAAGAGGAGAAATTCGGCAGCGATGGGAAAACCGCAAGATATAAGAAGAGGAGGAAGAGTACCTGCGAAGCGCCGACCCCCGTCCCAAAATTATTACCCCTGTAAAACTGGCACCTCCGCGTGGGCCATCCCGGGCACACTCCTTAAGGAGTGTGGCTAACGCCAGAGGGGACGGGGGGGGGGGGGGGGGCCTGCTGTATCGTCAAGAGGGAGTGGCATTGAACGGAGAGCAGTATCAAAGACCAGCAAGATCGCAATGGGCCTGAATGGCCTTAGAAGCGATCTCAATCCACTCTGATACAGCAGGTGGTGTTAAGGATTCGTTAAGTTCACGATACCGTTAAAAACAGTGTTGAATGAAAGAAATTTTTAAAACTGGTAAGCTACAAACAAATGTCTGCACTGTGGTAATGCAAAATCCGATAAAATAGGAACAACTAACTCCACATTTCATTCTAACAAACTCAAAACAGTTAATTTCATTTTTATATTAATTTGATTTTCCCATAAAACAGCTGGTCAAATAATCAAGAATGGAAATGCACATATATATTGGTGCCACAGCGAGAAATGGATTAGACATAAGTATCCATAGACCCAGAAAAAAATAAAATAAAAATAAGTAAAATAAAAGCTCTATTGGCTCTCTGGCTAGTCATTCCAGAAGACATTTAACAGTTGATTTGTTTAAATTTCAAAAAGAGAAAAATTATTAAAAACCGACTAATGAGCCCTAAGGGCCCAGGCCCTCTGGCTTGGCCGTTACCTCACTGCAATAAAAAAGTATGCTGATGTATTATTACTTTAATTGGTGACACGACTTGCATTTTACTTATTTCAGGTGGAGGACCCAGAGATCCAAATGTTGGACCCACTGCTGATGACCTACAAGTGTTGGAGATGTTGGGACCCAGTGGAGAAGGTCTGGTCGACCAGTATGGAGGAGATCGGATGACCTTGGATGACAAGGAATGTAAGCAATAGTGTTATTTCTTACTACATACATGTATACTTGTTCATGCGTCTTTCAACTTTCCGATTTTCCCCTGGATTAACGTACGTAGGTGCGATGTAAAACACCTCTAATTGAAAGCTTAAAGCGCTTAAAGAAAATGGGGGCAGAAGTGAAGAACACCCACTATAAGTTAGCATCACTGATCATATTCATTGTTCCTTATGAAGCTCGTGGACGTACGAATTTTGTCTTGTATAGTTAATTATCGACAGTACTCTGTGACAGAAGTTTGATTTCCTGAGTGAACCACCTTTTGAATCGGTCCCTCACAGGAAGGGCAGTTAGTAATATTCAAATTATGGTTATATATTTCAGGCTTGAACCCAGTGGCTTTGGTGAATGAAGTCGTCATAGATTACCAGGAATCCAGTCTTGAGCCCAACGACACTGCGGCGGCAACAGCAAACCTTTTCACAGTACAGCCCAAAATACAGATAACAATGTAAGTGCAGTGGAACCTATATATATCGAAAAATTCCATTTATCGAACAGAATTCGTCTCCTTGATAGCACTGTGTTTGTCGAAGAATAATACTACTGCTATTGCTTACTGCTTTTGGCCATCCAAAGAGGAACATTTATTATTTATTTATTTATTTATTTACTTTTATCAGTTGAATTAAGTGTGAAAGGTTGAATGAATTTATTGCACAGTAGGACAGTGTTCAGATTAATATTGCTATTGCACCACAGACGCGCAGACCTATTCCTAATAGCTGTGATAGAAAAGGGGCTAGAAATAAGTTATCCAAACCATTAGGTACCTACCTATTTTATTGTGATTGGTTTCAGGTTGCTAAATCGTGGACAGAGAATCACTCTTCGAAATCGTTAGTGACGCCGAAGTTAATGGGGTGAATGCTCAGTTCATCATCGATAGTCAGGAATCCAGTCCTCAGCCCCAAGATATTGCGTCCCCAACACAAAACATCATACTCGAGCCCCACAACGCAAATCGCAATGTAAGCACTGTTACAGTACACCTTTCGTTACAATGAAAAACTCCATCCATTGAACAAAAACTGTGCACATTATTACGCAACGGTTTATTATTTACTTTTATAGATGCCTCAATCAATACCTACCCTCGAGCTCGCCCCAGGAAAGCCGTAATTCGTGGAGCCGGCCGAGGTATTACACATTAAAGTTTCATAAAAATGCGCGGGATTCAATATTTCGATCATTAATTTATTTGTTGTTATTCATGAAGCATAACGTTTGTTCAAGTTCCAAAATTACCTTCAACGATATCCAAAGGATTGCCGTGAAACGTAAACCATCAGTTTTGAGGGAGTTGCAATTTGTATGGTTTTTCGACATGGATATGTCTTATGGCTGGGGGGGTCATTCCAAAATTTGCGTGATACAAAAAAAGTGACGTTTTTTGGTGCAATTCCCGCAGTGGTAGAGACTTGAAATTTGGCATTTCACCTCCTTAGAACTTACACTTTAAGCAGCATAGGGCCGGGATCAGCTGAGTAGACCTGAAGCTAATTTCTATGCTAATCACTGTATGAAGATGTAATTTGGTAGGTAGCATCCTTAGGGCTTACACTTTAAGCAGCATAGGGCCGGGATCAGCTGAGTGGCTCCTAAAGCTAATTTCTATGCTATTCACGCTATGAAGCTTTAATTTGGTATGTAGCCTCCTTAGGACTTTAACTTGAAACTGCCCAGGCCCCCAATCAGCTTTGTTTATCGACATATGGATCCGGTCCCGTTGATTCTTTACAAAAATCAACCTTCACGAATCCTACTCCGTGAAAATGTCATTTCTTAGTCAGATTGATGATAAAAACCATAGCATCAACTTTTGCAGGTATCCTAACTACACCAAGGTTATTTCGTGTTGTTGGTTTCAGGTGGCTAGATCATGGAGAGCAAATCACTCATCGACATTGTTGATGACACCGAAGGCGCCACCCCTGAAGCCAGCTATAAAGCAGCGCCCCACCTTGATGAGTACCCCATTGGATTCTGCTCGTACAGACTTGGCCTTCTTAACAAAACTGGAGATGGAAGCAGAGGGCAAGAGAAAAGCGGAGCTCCATTTTCACCAAATAAAAAAACTGAAATTGGAGACAGAGTTGCTGCAACTTCAAGTGCTCAAGCTCAAAAAAGAAATGGGTATGGTTGAGGATGTTGAATAATCTGCGAACGCTGGCTAACCAGCTAGTTGATTTTTTCTTTGATTCGTTCCACTGATTGTGATGTTGCCCTCCTCCCTTCGCCATGTCGAACCGTCAATTAGGTGCTTATTTGCTACAAAATTTATATTTTATATTTTACTGACCTGAAAAAAAAAATTTTTGTGTAATTTCATTAGTCTTTTGTGGTAACTTTTACATTGGCTGTTGAATACTTACACTTTTTGTGATGAAACTTCGAGTTGCTCTTTTATCCCTTGTTTTGTATAAGTGCCTTGAATAAATTAAGATGTAGATTTCTTCTGAATGTTGATGTTCCTTTTTTGAAATGTTCTGTTAATAAATAAGCATTATTATGTACGACTGATGTATTCCTCGTTAAATAACTTCCTCTCCTTTTTGTATATTCATCTGCTGTCCTATAGGGAAGGAATGTTGGAATTTAATAATCGCTAACTAGGTAGATAATTGAAAAACATTATATAATACATACACGTATGTAAAAAAAAGTCAATTTCAGAATACAAATATTGAAACAATAATACAGTGAAACGATTAATGGCCCAACCTAGCAAAGTAGTGATTTATAAGCAAGGATCTATGCGGTGCTCGCTGTCCAGATTGAGGGAGCAGGTTCACAGTTGTGTTAGACAAGAGTTCGTCCCATGGTAGCGGCAGTGTGAGGGATGGATCGTTGGGGGGTTGCGGGTCCCCAGCTCTTCGGAGCATGTTGAAGAGCACAGTAGTGGCAATGATTGCTTGTACTTTTTCCAACCGCACATTGAGGCCAATTGCTACCGAAGGGAACCTTCTTTTGTAAACCCCATAAATCCTTTCTATTGGGTTCCGAGTTCGTATTTGTGACTCGTTGTAGAGTTCTTCAGCACGGTTTGATGGATGGTCGAGGGGAGTCATCATGTAGGACCGGCTAGCGTAGGCCGAGTCACCTACCAACACTGAATCCCCAAAACGACCACACTCAAGGTCTGCTCTCACGCGACTGTGGTCAAAGATGGTCTGGTCGTGAGTACTCCCAGGCCATCTCGCAGCGACGTCTGTGAACTCCAGATCCGCGTTGCAAACTGCCTGTACGTTGACAGAAAAATATCCTTTCCTATTTCTGTAATATTCTGCGTTTTCACCACCTGCAACAAACACGGGGTGTTGTGTTAATTCTTACTATCATTTGCAATTCTTGCTACCAGTGCATTGCGTATTTACAGAAACAGGCAAATGCTGTATTCGTGATCCCAAACATAATTATCTCATAAGTAGCTGCTAAGAATTTGAGTGGTTTTAGTGGAGCGGGAAGACCTTCCAGAAGACCACAAGCGCTCGGGACAGAATGCATGGAGATGATCCACAAAATGACTCCAGGGAAGTTCCACAAAAAGACAGCGGGATTATATGTGAGAAGCCCACAAAATTAGAGTTCTTTTTACTGACCATTCGGATTTTAAAATCAGGGTAAAAAGCAATTAAATGGTGCTAACCACATAATTATTATTTCCACTTGGCCGCTTGGAGCGTGGGGTTCACGCACCACAGAATGAATACCTACGTTTCATCTTAAATACTGTACACGGAGGTACCTGTTTAAAATTGACCTGTGCATCGCACAATATTATTAACCTACCTGGAGAACGGATTTTGACGTGAGTGCCGTCCAGAGCCCCCATAACTTTTGGAAACCGTGCAATACTTCCAAACTTGCGTTGGGTTCTCAGCAACTCTGCATGATCCCGTGGCATGTACACATGTTTGGGATAGAGGCATGCAAATGCATCTGATACCCGATGGATGATCCAGCATGCTGTGGACTCGCTTACGCCAATGAAATCGGCTGCAGCCAATTGCGTGCAGCCAGTTGCAAAAAACCTCAGTGCTAACAGCAGCTGGTTTATGGGTGGTACAGCGTCATTCGCAGCAGCCAATATCGCAATTAGTAGTCGGTAGTTAGGTTCCCTGGGGTCGGGGGATGGTGGACCGAGCCAGCTGGGGTGTCACTATTGTATTTAAAAAAAAAACATGCATTGCCAAAAATGTGTATCCACTACTCCTCTGGACGTAGTACCCTTCCTGGTTTGGATATTATGTTGTACGTCGTATAATGTCTTCAGTCGTGCCTCCCAAAGGTTCATAAAAATCTGCTCTACGCAAGGGAGTAAAACGCCAATTTCATGCACTGCGCATGGACATAGGTACCCGGCCGATTTGAATCGGATCTGGATATGTTGCAGCACAGTGTCTGAAGTTCTGCCTCTCAAAATTTTCATCAAAATTGGTCTAAGGAAGGAGTATTTGTTATGAACTTCAACATTGTACGTCAGTTTTGCCACTGCTTTATCATGAGTAGGTACTTCAGTAGAGTTTTCATGAGTACTATATTAATTTATGATGCCCCAAAGTACATAGCAGTGGTTTTATTAATTACCTGTCTGTTCGAAACTCCAGCTTCGATTGAATTAGGTGAAGGACATTGACGGCACTGCCCTTTGAAAGCCGGAACCGTCTGGCGAAGCAGACGTCGTCCAGCGTTTCAAAATGGAGAACTCGTTCTCGTATGAACAGTGGCCGCATAATCCGCATTCCACTATCATCAAATTCTTCTTCAACACAAGCATATTTGCTACAGCAAACGGCGAAATATCCATTTTGCTGGACGAAATGATAGGAAAAACAGAAAAAATGGCTGCTAATCGTCCGTTAACCTCTTAATTGGTGGAGGGTCCACCAATTAACTTTAACGAAATCTTTAACGGGCACGTTAACCCTTCTCGTTAAAGTTTTGGTTATCTTGGGGGTGGTGAAAGGAAAATCGCTCTGATTTCCGATTAACCGAGGCCGTTAAAGTTAATCAGGTCGGTGAAAGAGGCCCTCAGTCTGTGTCGGTGAGTTGTCGAGGGTAAGAGCGTTCAAGAGGTTGATAAAAGAGCTAGCCCCATCATTAAAATTACCATCTGTTGGATATTTGAAGAAATATTTTCTTTCAAAATATGATTTGATGGCTGACAAAATTGTAGGAAGAGAATCCGTAACGTTCCCTTCTTGTGTCTGACTGCTGATGTGTGGACTGAGACCACTACGTCGTTTTTTGGTATGACGTGTCATTTCATGGAGGGGACGAAGTTGGTTTCGGTTGAAATTGAGGCCCAAAAGCTGTCATCAAACCATACGGCAGAATATCTCGAGGCAATTATTAAAGACTCTTTGAACAAATGGGATATACCTACCAGAGTCAAAAGTGGTATGTGTTGTGACAGACAATGGTGCCAATATTGTCGCTGCAGTGAAGAAATATTTTGGAGAGAACCGGCATAACCCCTGTTTTGCCCACACCCTAAATTTGGTGGCTGAACGAGTGAGTGAATTGGAGGGCGTCATTGAACCACTCAAGAAGGTGCGGAACATTATAAAACATGTGAAACACAGTGTCAACCTCTCTGACAAACTGAGAAAGATTCAAATCGATAGTGGAGTTCCGGAAGGGTCCATTAAAAAACTTATCCTTGACGTGAGAACTAAGTGGAACTCCACATTCTACATGCTGGAGAGGTTCGTGGAAATGGGAAAAATCGTCAACGAAATTCTACAGGATGATATTTCAAGTCCAATAATTCCGAGCCCATCTGAAATGGACTTTCTCAAACAGCTGACAGATCTGTTGAAGCCTTTCGAATTTGCCACAAAAGAGCTCTCGGGGGAGCGGTACGTTACAGCGTCCAAAGTCATACCTATGGTTAACTGCATCAACACCCAGTTAGATCGATTTATTCCCACAGGAAATCATAAAGAAGGCTTGCAAGCCGTGAAGATTGCTCTCCAACAGCAAATGAAGAAGAGGTTTGGGAATGTCGAAAAAAACAAGGGATTGGCGTTGGCAACACTGCTTGATCCCCGCTTCAAAAACATTCATTTCACAGATCCGGTGGCATGCTCAGCTGCAGTTCGAAACTTGCGGGCTCAGACTCAAATCCAAGGTCTTTCTTCGAGTGATTCTGACGACGAGGCAGCAGCTACATCCTCTGGACCTACTTACTATTTTTGGGGAAGACATAAAGAACTAGCCCACGGTGTCAAGCGGGCAAAGAAAGGTTCTGGGTCTGGGATGTCAGTGGTATCAGACGAGTTGTCTGTGTACCTCGGTAACCCCGTTTCTCCTCTTCTCTCCGCAAACCCACTAGAGATTTGGGAAGAAATGAAAAAAGTCTTCCCCAACCTCTACAACGAATCGTGCAAGAGGTTTGTTGTAATGGCGACCTCAGTTCCTTCCGAACGCCTTTTTTCAAAAGCAGGGGCAATTTATTCGCAATCCCGCAACAGGCTTTCGCCAAAATATCTCCAGAAATTAATTTTCATGGGATCCCTTTCCGAAGATGATTTTAAAAAAAATGCATTGTGCTAATAACTTTCTTTTTACTTGTATCATTCATCTTTATGTACTTTTCTGATATCTAATTATAACTCTTGCATTTCGATAAAGTCTGATTTAATGAATAACCTTGATGAAAGTCTGATTTAATGAATAACCTTGATGAATTTTGAAAAATCTATCATATTATACAGATATTAGGAAGATGGGTACAACCACCTTAGTATAAATGCATAATTATAATTATGCTGGTCACTTTTAAGGCATCCTTTTCACATAGCAGCAATTTCTCTCAATTCTTTTCCTTTTTTTTTAAATTCCATCAAAAGAAAGGGTTTTTCTGAATTTTCGCCCTTGGACTTGGTATCGGTATCGGTATCGAGTAGGTATCGATACTTTTGATCCGATATCGGAATATCGATACTTTTTGACTGATAATATCGAGTATCGATACTTCGGGGAAAGTATCATATCGAAAGGAGTATCGATACTCAGATGGTATCGTAACCCGTAACGTCCCTAGCCAGAAATCCATCGCGCCGCTCCATTTGGAGCAGTGGAGTGCTTGGCGCTGCGCGATCGAGAATGAGAAAATCCGGAACGGCACATGCACTTGCGGCGCGCGGAGCGCTCGTGAATGGGGAATGGGGAAACCCATCGCTCCATTTGACTCAGTCTGTGTGTCTGTGTCTGTGAGTTGTGGAGAGAAGTACCCATCATGGAGAGCGGTCGCGAGTTTGTTATTGAAGTCATAGAAATGTATAAAGAGCTGCCTTGCCTTTGGAAGGTAACTCATTTGGATTACCATGACAAGATAAAAAGAAATCTTGCCTTAGAACAATTGTTACAATTTATTGTTCAAAACGCAAGATGAAAACGCAACGAAGGAGACAGTAAACAAAAAAACCACAGTCATGCAGCATGGCTATAAGAGCGAATTTTCGAAGTTTTCGGCATCTTCCTCCTCCGCCTAAAATTTTCTGAAAATTAATTTTCGGCCAATGTTTTCCCAACTTGATACCATACAAAATTAAAACAGGAGTAGTTTTACGCAAAGTAAAATTTGGGGTGGAAGGAGGGGGAGGGGGAAATCAAAACTGTTTTGAATACCAGAAGAGTAGGTATTGGGTACGTAACAAATTTTTTGTTCCATTTTTTGCCGAGTAACACCTCGGTTTGTAGATTTTCCAACGCTGAACACGATGGTGAAGTCAGAATTGCGATATCCCATTCCGTTATCAGATTAGAGCAGACGAACCAGGAAGAACATCTCAAGAAATAACCACGTTCCTTCATCTTCAAAGCGCTCCAGTTTGAGAATGGAATGAGATATCGCAATTCTGATTTCACCATCGTGTTCAGCGTACAAAAACCTTTAAAATGAGGTGTCACTTGTCAGACTTTTTCATTTTGGGAATTTATGGGTAATTTCCCCCCCCTAAAACTCCCCAAAACTCCCCCTTAGGGTGACCCGATTCTGCCCATCTTCGAACTTAGCCTGTCGATTGCCAAGACAGATTTTTCGTGCAAATTTGAACTTTTTATCTCAATTCTTTCGAGAGTTATCGTCTGGAATGACACTTACATGTATAAATATATAAATATATACATATATATATAAATATATATATATATATACATATAATTTTTGGTGTCTTTCGGCAGGGAATTCAGGATGGTCTGAAACGGATTTTGGTATACAAATCTTTCGGAAATTCGAGTTTTAAAAATTTTGGACCGAGAACAATAGCTTCCTTTTCTTCGAAAATTCGCTAAAATTGGATCGATGCGAAGTTCCTTCAGAAAAGAAAATAACAAGGTAAGTGCAACAAATAGCGAGTAATTATTGTGGCACAGGAATTAAATGTTACTTGTTGGTGATTGTGCACTCCTCCGTTCATGGCTTCCCATAGAGAAAAAATGTTTTAGTCAATTTTTTCTCCATTTTTTAGAGAATATTTTGTTTAAAATTAAGGTAGTTTGATGGGTCGAGAAAGTATAGAAGCGATTTAATTTTCTTCATAGATACCTACTAGTTTTGGGGAATTGAACACTGACGCTTTAACAACGTGTGTGTGTGCAAACATCACAACGTGTGTGTGTGATTCCAGACAATACCGACCTACTTGGCGAGAAAACAAATGCTGCTATTGGCAAAAAATCAATAATCCCCACAGAATTGTTGCGCAACACAAAAACAGGATTGTTGGTGCTCAAAAAAGCGTCCAAAATCCAAAAAATTCAATCATTTGGGGTACCTAAACATTTAGTGTATACGTGTAGACAAAAGGGAGAAGTGAAGACATCCTTGTCCGGGAGGGGCGGATATGAAGCTGGAAAGAGGAGTAAATCATTATCAAAGTTCAAACTAGTGCGGTCGGCTGTCTTTGAAGTGCGGCGACATCAAAGGCATGGACGATGCGCTAGTAGTAGTTTGATAACAAGAAACAACGCCGACGAAGAGGAAGGTTGGGAAGGCCTGGTACCTCTCTACCACATGCCATCTCAACAGCAAAATTGTAGCGAATTTTCGAGGAAAATAACTTCTGTCGCAATCATCATAGATCGTTATAGCTTATTTATTTAGCTACTAAATTTAAATTATCTATTTTTCTTTGTAAGTATGTATGTTCAGCTTGTAGGTTTGATCCTTTTCAAAATTGGGGTCCTAATTATAGGGTTGCCAGAAAATGTCCAGCAAAATATAATACGCAAATATAGTATGAGGAGGAAAAAAGTACACCGTTAAAAAATATCACATAATCACATAATCTTTTTATCCTATCTTTTAACCTATCGGATGGCTATTTTTATCTGAACGCTAATTTAGGCCCTTAAAATATTTTCTGGAGACGTGGGGTAATGCAAATCAGCAGTAGGTACGGTCAAATACGAGTTTGAGGTGTTGATGGTGGAGGGACGTCAACTGAAATATTTGTAGGCCTACTTACTCATGATGACATTCTCTAATTTATTACCTCCCTATGTAATTTCAATTTACTTTCATAGATTTTACAAAGGGTGTTCACTTACATAGACTTATAAATTATGCCAAGATACATAATACGAGTGTATAGGGTTGATAATTTAAAAATTTGAAAGCACGTTGAAGTCAACATAATTTATATGGTTGTTGTATTGTAGTAATAATATTATAGTTAACAATAATTCAATTTAATAATTTAATTGGTATTTAATTATAGTAATAGGCAATAGTTTGCTGCACATATTAAACAATTTAGCTATATTTAACTATAATGTAACTAATTTTATTTATAATGTAACTATAATTTAATATTATTTTTCTCATGGCATTTTTCTCTCTTTCACTTATTTTCGGTGGCCTTTTTCCGTTCTCGAACGCCTAAAACATATATTTACATACTACAATATTATATTTATGTAAGTACTACCTATGTTATACAGGGTGTCCTGCGAGACGTTCACTGTCCTATTGTCCTTAGGAAGAAAGTTGGAAGAAAATTTCAAATGGTTCAAATTCCAGATTTCAAATGCTTTTTTTTGCGTAGATCTCATATACAAAATTTATATTGGTGAAAATTTTTAAAAAGTCGAATTTTGACACGATCTTCATTTTTGGTGGATTTTTCATGCTAAATCATTGGGTGATGTCAATTTTTCGATTAGCAATCACACCATGAAGATAAATAGATCATTCCAGTGGTGAGTAGGAGGGATTTGAGGACTACAACTAGGTGACTTCAAGCAGACGGTAGCCTTTGCTGTGAAAGCGGCAAACCACGGGAGGTCTAGTTGTTGATATCTTTCACTACTATTCAGTAATGGGCTCGTATCAACTGATGTGCACAATATTAGAAGATAAAGAGTTGTAGAACATGCTAGCAGAACCAATTTACAAGTAGTTCCGATGTTGAAAGATTAAAAAAAAAATCCATTTTAACAGCTAGAACATACTGCGCAAATTTCCAAAATTGTGACTTATATTTTTTGACAACGCTTAGCGATTTTTAAACGTCAAAAACTCAAATTTGGGCCCTTTTTTGAGAAAAAACATGTTTGAAACTTGAAACAGTCTTTTGTGTTTCGAGTCACCATTTTATACCATTATTGATGAAATTTATATAATCTTTTGGTGATTTTAGCTATTATTGCCAATTTTTATCGACTTCTGAACCACTTTTTGTTTCCAAAAATTGCTCACCTTCGAAAATATAGGTTGTAAAAATGTTCTAGCTAACACACATTTTAAAACGCTGCAAACTATTACACAAAGGTTTACCTGCATAGATGCCCCTTCAGCGTAGATCACTGTTTTCCGTGGTCAATTCCCTCGAGCCCCAGGAAAGCCCTAAGCGAGTACTGGAGCCGGCCCCGGAATAAAAGTTTCCTACAAATGTGTCGGATTCAATAATTCAATAATTAATTATTTGTAGTTATTCATGAATCATAAGGCAAATAATAAACCGCTGTGTAATAATTCGACGTTTGTTCAAGTTTCAAAAGTAGGTACCTATCTACAAAATCTAAAAGATCCATCATTTTTCAAATGAAATAATATCACAGAACAACCAACTCGACTTCATACAGCCATCCTTGATTATAATCAGGTGCTCCCTAGCAATGATATCTGGGCCGGATATATACCGTTTGATTCACGATCGTGTTGACGAAGCTTTTCGGTGCAAACGAACGACTGGTCGTACACTGCTCCGGGTGGTCTCAAAAAATGCTTTAGTTTCAAGAACAATTTAAAAACGTAAAAAACCATACCCTCCTATTGTAAGTTTTCGAGCTACGGCGTTCTGAAAATTTCAACCCCTATTTTGGACCCCTTAGAGATGACTGACGGTAACGCCGAGCTTCGAGGACCAACTAGACCCTGAACTGTACCTATAAACCAAATTTCGTAAATTTTTGTTCATGGTAACTAAGAAAAGTGCTGCGTACGGCGGACGGATAGAAATTCTTTTATTGCATTTTCGGATTATGCATACCTTGAAACGTAAACCATGAAATTTTGAAGGTTGGTTAAATTTTTTATTTCCATGCTCGATTCCAAAGGTTCATTATTGAAAATGCATGTACTCTCACTAATTTTGGACCCAGTGTAATTGTTACTGTCACAAAAATTCTCTAAAAGAAATCCACTGAGCCGTTCCGAACAAAGAGATTTTTGTAGAAAAAAATACATTCACCTTGGACTGCTACAGGTTTATTGAAGGTCATCTGTGATTTCGCGAGTCTTCAAGATCAGCAGTGGTGTCGGTCAAGATCAGCAGTGGTGTCGGTCAACTCAAGTGAAAATTGTTATAACCCGAATGTTTAATTTTTTCCTGAGCTAGTGGGGCTTAACGGGGTCATTGTTTTTATGTATTTTAATTTTTATTCCTTTTTTTTCCAAAGTATCTTGCATTTTTATTTTGCATTTCCTCCATCCTAATATGAAATGATAGCCTCTAAGCACACTTTACGTGCACTTTCACACTCCTTTGAAATGAAAACTGCCAAAAAACGTAATATATTCAAACCCACTGGGATACCTACCCCATTCTTTGGATGTCTTTCTTATTTTATCCAATGCTAGTTGGATATACTATGTATTTACAAAGGATAGTATTGATTAGGGTTGTATTGATAACATTCAGAAATCACCTAATGGCGCTGGAAATAACGATAAAATTGAATAAAATCAGTCGAGTAGACGCATAGGTTTAGGTTGATTGCCTTAATCAGTATCAAAATGGTTATTCAGTTCAGTCACGGTCCTAAATCGACTGTCTACGATACAGTATGTTGGAATCTATACTAATTTACTTTCACCAAAATTGAACCATCAAAATAGACATTAGATAGGTGGGTTCAAAAATAGCTATATTTTGGTAAGGTATAATTTTTAAATTCCGAGTAGGTCTCCATGAAAGGCCATGGATCAGACAGAGTTATAGAAAGAATTGTTATCAACATTAAATCATCATTTATCAACTTTAACTAAATTCAACGGTCTGAATGTTCATTCACTAGATCATCATTGAAATTGCCATGTCACAAAACGTTTCTAGCAGATGATAATCTAAATGCTAACAAGGGAGAAAATCAGTGGTGGAATTTTAAATAACCCCCCCCCCCCCCCCGCCTGACCCTTTTATTCGTCAACAAGTTTGAACAGTTTCTGCGCACTCAAGGTAACTGTTGATGCCTTTTGCATCACGTATTATTCAGGGAGCCGGTAGACATTTCCACTGAAGACATTTTCACACAAAGAAAAAGTAGAAGACAGCTGTAAATTATGGAGTGAACGTTTTCTCTGAGCTCCAAATTTCATGTTGTTTTAGCCTGCTTGCGTGATAGTGGATGAGTTCACAGAATCAGTCGTATTTGTAAGTATAGGTAAGTAACTCGGGATTTTTGCTTCCGAGTCTGCGAAGCAGCGGAAGCCTTGTGTTCACTTTCGTGAGCCAAAAAATTTTTGTCTTCAGAAATCAAAATTTCCACTTGCATTTTGCGTTTCAAAGCCTACTGAACAAATTTGGTTCCGTGTCTGTCGGTCTGTGAGTCTGTGAGTCTGTGAGTCTGTGAATCTGTGAGTCTGTGAGTCTGTGAGTCTGTGAGTCTGTCCGCATTTCCTTGTTACAGCCATAACTTCCACGATTTTGAATTGATTCAGCTCAAATTTTGAGGGATGGTGCGGATAAGGCCCCTTGAGGTCCCATACAAATTTCAACATGATTGATCCAGCGGTACGCCCTGCGCATGCGCTAACGTTAAATTCAACAAACACGCATAACTTTCACAATTTTGATTCAATTTCGCTCAAATTTTCAAGGGTTGTTTGGACAAGGCCTAGTGAGTTCCAGTATGAATTTCAGCATGATCGGACCCTCGGTGCGCTCTGCGCATGCGCTGGCGTGAAATAGATTCAATTTCCTTGTTACAGCCGTAGTAACCAAAGATTTCACCCAATTTCAATGTAATTCTCAGGGATTAAGCGGGTAGGGCCCATTGAGGTCCCATATAAATTTCAACATGATAGAGCCAGCGGTTCGCCCTGCGCATGCGCTCTGTCTGTCTGTCTGTCCTTCTATGCACGGCCAAACGGCTCGACGGATATCGACCAAATTTGGCACGAATATCCAGTAGGCTCCCAAGTTGTGCAACGTCGCATTTTTAATTCCCTGACCATAGCGGAACTATGGTCGACCATGGTCAACTCCTGAATGGCTTGACGGATATCGACCAAATTTGGCACGAATATCCATTAGGCTCCCAAGTTGTGCAACGTCGCATTTTTAATTCCCTGACCATAGCGGAACTATGGTCGACCATGGTCAACTCCTGAATGGCTTGACGGATATCGACCAAATTTGGCACGAATATCCAGTAGGGTCCCAAGTTGTGCAACGTCGCATTTTTAATTCCCTGACCATAGCGGAACTATGGTCGACCATGGTCAACTCCTGAATGGCTTGACGGATATCGACCAAATTTGGCACGAATATCCAGTAGGCTCCCAAGTTGTGCAACGTCGCATTTTTAATTCCCTGACCATAGCGGAACTATGGTCGACCATGGTCAACTTCGTTAATTGAAATGGTAACCCCTATTTTTTATCGCGTATTCGTAATCTACGTGAAATTCTATCTACGATCGACCCTTCGGACTACCCCCGCGGTCGACCTTAGCGCATCCATGGGCCCCTCCATGGTCGAATCCCGAATTGCTCAACGGATATCGACCAAATTTGGCACGAATATCCAGTAGGCTCCCAAGTTGTGCAACGTCGCATTTTTAATTCCCTGACCATAGCGGAACTATGGTCGACCATGGTCAACTCCTGAATGGCTTGACGGATATCGACCAAATTTGGCACGAATATCCAGTAGTCTCCCAAGTTGTGCAACGTCGCATTTTTAATTCCCTCACCATAGCGGAACTATGGTCGACCATGGTCAACTTCGTTAATTGAAATGGTAACCCCTATTTTTTATCGCGTATTCGTAATCTACGTGAAATTCTATCTACGATCGACCCTTCGGACTACCCCCGCGGTTTACCTTAGCGCATCCATGGGCCCCTCCATGGTCGAATCCCGAATTGCTCAACGGATATCGACCAAATTTGGCACCAATATCCGGTAGCCTCCCAAGTTGAACGTAGGCGCATTTTTAATTCCCTGACCATAGCGGAAATATGGTCGACCATGGTCAACTCCTGAATGGCTTGACGGATTTTGATAAAATTGGGCACAAATACCCGGTAGGGTATGGGATTTTTCCGTCGTTTGTTGGTTCCACGATACTGCGTACAGCGAATCTCGGATAGCGAGCGAAGCGAGCGGTCAGGCTAGTTATGGATAATGGACGTAATGTATTATGGAAGTCATGTTATGTATAATATGTATATTTCATGTAATGTTATGTAATGTTATGTTATGTAATATGTATATTTAACGTTATGTAATGTTATGTAATGTTATGTTATTTTGCTTCCGAGTCTGTTCTATTTTATAATGGGTCACTCTGATTGTGACGAGGAAGCTCCTGTGCCATCACCTTGGCAGTGTATTTCTCTTCGAATTAAACTTATAATTAATTCCTTCAATAATAAGATTTATCACCTTTTGTTCCAAATAGTACCGGTTCCACCAGGACCTAACCTTGCCGAATCCCTCGCAACATAGATTTTTTGTAATTTTGCTTCCAAATGTGCTTATTAATTGCGAGAATAGGTTGGAACCCCAGTATATTTTTACACTTATAACCACAATTTTGCACTTGGTGTTGTTTTTTAACTACTTACCTAAATAGAATGCACTTACAGTTGAAATGGACTGAGGGGGTAAATTTTCACCAGGGAGATTCATAGTCATATTCCTATTCTTATTTAAGAAAAAAAAGTCCCCCTTGCAGACCCCAACTGCATAGTAGAGCTTCTCCTGTTGAAAATAATTATTACCTATCATTACTGTGACGCAAACGGTAAGCCACGAGATAAGCCTCGCGAGAGGGCCGGCGGTGGGTACGTCTCCCAACCTCAATCGCGAACTATTCGGAGCTCTTGCGAACTCCTCGTCTCCTATGAAGTTTTTCGTTCCGAGCGACGTTTGCGGCATTCCCGTAGATTACAGCAGATTCAAGTTGGCGCGTTAATTTCATATGTGGCTCACTCTGTAGGTATAGTGAAACACCTTTGGATGAACCGAGCTTACGCAAACCGACGTCGTAGAGCGCTGCCTGCCTACACGATGAGCAAGGTTGTGATGGGAGTCCCTAATGCTCATGGTCACAGTCAACCATCTACCCAGTAACCAATAACCTAATAACCAATTATATTTGCGTACTGCCGGGGTAGAGGAAGCGTATTTCGGCATTTTTCGACTCCACTTGGATGTCGGCGGTTTGGGCTCATCAGCAGTTTTGGGTAATTATTTTCGGGCCTAGTTCCAAGCCAACTCCGTATGCGCTCCCTTTTTCGATGAATTTACAAAAATGTGGAGTTGCTTCTACAATTATTTTAGAAATAATATACTGGAGGGAATAAAATGAAAATGAGGTACCTTTTCGACGAACTCAACCACCTCCTCTTACTTTTAGTTTCAGTTAACAGTTTTGAAATAAAAATCAATTTTCACTAATTGTTTATAATCTCATAACGACAGGACAACGTGTGAATAGGTGGGCAGGGAACAAACATAAGTAGTACATTTTTTCCGCAAATATAGGTCAGTAATTTTTTCCACAAATTAATTACTTCACTGCTTCTTAATGTATAGGAACACAAAGGTACCTTCTATGAATTCTTTCATCATCATCAGCAACTGAGACCCCTGATAACGAAGAGCCATATCCAGATTTACGGTGACTTCGTTCTTGGGGCGAACGCGATGACCCCTCACAAGGATGACCCTGGCTCCTCCTTAAAGGTTAGTGCTGAATTAGCAATAAAAACAAATCGATGGACAACTTCTTTATTTGAATCAACCATTTGAGGTATAACACGAATCATTAACATAAATAAGCTGAACCTCATGGCAATAGCTTAGTAATTTGTTCCACAACTCAAGTTCTCTAAACAAACTCGAGCCAAATGTGAATTCATTATATATCCTCCATAAGAAATAATGCACTGAATTCAAACTATTGGCTGCTCATTGGTTTATATCTTCATTTCAGAGCTCCTCAGAAAACACTGTTGCTGTTAATAGCAGGGACGTTCCCCTTTACTATTATCAACAAAAACTGTCGCTATCAAACTACCTGGAAAGCCAAATGAAGGCACAAAAGAACCTGGATGACCTCGTTGAAGTAAGAATGATCGCTTTAGGAAAAAAAAGTCTGCCAATTCGAGTAGGCAGTATAACTTCCTCACTTGAATCACATGAACGTATAGAATGGTTGGGTAGGTTCATTTTGTTACGGGACCCACGATCCAACCCACGTGTACCCCTCAAATCGAACTATTGAAGTATTATTCCTGACTGACCCTCCAAGTTCGAACTCATTTCAGCGATACTTGGGCGTTTCGAGTATTT
This sequence comes from Leptopterna dolabrata, assembly GCA_954871275.1. Taxonomy (NCBI): domain Eukaryota; kingdom Metazoa; phylum Arthropoda; class Insecta; order Hemiptera; family Miridae; genus Leptopterna; species Leptopterna dolabrata. Next base: position 95,540,014 of record OX940974.1, read on the forward strand.
CACGTTTGCGCATTCTCAGACGAAAATGTCAGTGCTTCTCCAATGATTTTCGTACGGGACCATCTATGACCAAACCCACAACTATCCTCCAAATTTCAGCCCATTTCGACCATTATTTCGGGTAGTTATGGGCGTTAAACGGACTTGACCACAGACAGACACACAGACGGACGGACAGACAGACACGGAACCAAAAATGTTCCTTGATGTCTGAAACGTAAAATGCAAGTGGAAATTTTCATTTTGGAGGACATAAATTTTGTTTGACTCTTAACACGAATACAAACCTTCCATACCTTCGGTAGTGAGGAAGCAAAATCGTACCCGTTGACTAGCTAATATAAGAGTACTAATGAATAATGTCGTGTGATAGGCACAACAAAAAGTATATGACGTAGGTACTCTAGAATGACATAAGACCATTCCACCCGGTGCATACGTCGTGAAAACTCATGAAAATCTCATGGAAACCTAATTTGACGTACCCATTGAGGTCCCCCACCAGAGAGCATCTGTTAGCAAAGAGAGGATGTCTCTCAGCCTGGACATCTTCCCTTGCTACAAGAATCTCCTCACACACTTCAGAAGCCATTGCTTTGAACACAAGGTAATTGTTTCTACAGGATCTTGCAGTTCTACTAATAATAGGGCATCATAAGAAACTTTTTTAGTGCATAGATACATAACTTGAAAACTTCGAGTACCAACCCGACATTTCGTCATGAACTGAGTGCAGGCGGTCGGAGCTGAAACTCATGCCCAACCAGTAAGAGAGCTTATGGATAATATTATAATATACGAATCTGCATGATCTAATCTACACAAATGATGACAATCAGAATCCTACAGATACAAAAAAACCAGTCATGCAGCATGACTTAATGAGCGAATTTTCAAAGAAATATTCGAATTAATGGCTATGGTTTTGAATAAAGGAAAACTTCGGTCTAAAATTTGGTTTTCTATGTATATTCTCTTCGTATTTATTTTAATTTGTACGTTTTGTCCATCCTGATTCTACCGTTTGTTTATTACGTAATTGTACTAAGTGCTTATTTATTTGATCGCTGTGGGTAAATTCAAGGAGTTGTACTAATCGTTTGCCTCCCCCTTTTTTGCTTCGAACTCTCGTCTTCAATTAATACTTCTCACATATTTCAATCTGACCACTCTAAGGGGGTGGGGGGGGGTAAGAGTTTAAAGATTATCCTAGTTTTGGGTAATTTTTGCGCACTTTAAATGCTCTAATTTAAGAACGGATTTAGATATCTAAAATCCGATTTCACTATCGTGTTCAGCGTGCAAAAACCTTTAAAATGAGGGGTCACTTGTTAGAAAATAACATTTTGGGGATTTTTGGGTAATTTTTGCGCACTTTAAATGCTCTAATTTGAGAACGGATCAAGATATCTAAAATCCGATTCCACCATCGTGTTCAGCGTGCAAAAACCTTTAAAATGAGGGGTCACTTGTTGGAAAATAACATTTTGGGGATTTTTGGGTAATTTTTGCGCACTTTAAATGCTCTAATTTGAGAACGGATCAAGATATCTAAAATCCGATTCCACCATCGTGTTCAGCGTGCAAAAACCTTTAAAATGAGGGGTCACTTGTTGGAAAATAACATTTTGGGGATTTTTGGGTAATTTTTGCGCACTTTAAATGCTCTAATTTGAGAACGGATCAAGATATCTAAAATCCGATTCCACCATCGTGTTCAGCGTGCAAAAACCTTTAAAATGAGGGGTCACTTGTTAGAAAATAACATTTTGGGGATTTTTGGGTAATTATTGCGCACTTTAAATGCTCTAATTTGAGAACGGATCAAGATATCTAAAATCCGATTCCACCATCGTGTTCAGCGTGCAAAAACCTTTAAAATGAGGGGTCACTTGTTGGAAAATAACATTTTGGGGATTTTTGGGTAATTTTTGCGCACTTTAAATGCGCCAAAACCCTCCTTAGAGTAGGCCAATTTCGCCCATCTTCGAACTTAGCCTTTCGATTGCCAAGATAGATTTTTTGTGCAAATTTGAGCTGTTTATCTCAATTCTATCGAGAGTTATCGTCTGGAGTGACACATATATAAATAAATATATATATATATACATATAAAAAAGTGTTAAATTTCAGGAATCGTTTTAGAATGGTCTGAAACGGATTTCTATGAAGAAAATTTTGGGGTAATTTTTGCGCACTTTAAATGCGCCAAAACCCTCCTTAGAGTAGGCCAATTTCGCCCATCTTCGAACTTAGCCTTTCGATTGCCAAGATAGATTTTTTGTGCAAATTTGAGCTGTTTATCTCAATTCTATCGAGAGTTATCGTCTGGAGTGACACATATATAAATAAATATATATATATATACATATAAAAAAGTGTTAAATTTCAGGAATCGTTTTAGAATGGTCTGAAACGGATTTCTATGAAGAAAATTTCCAAAAATTTATATTATTTAAATTTCGAAGCCATTGCAATAGCTTCATTTTCTTTGAAAATTCGCTAATACGCATAGGTTCTGGGAGGAATAAAAAAAATTATTATAATAATTATAATAATTTGATCGTTTTTTATGGTTGAAGCTCTAAGTTTGTGGAACTCCATTATTATGTGAGTAGGTCGAAGAAAAAGACTTAAGTTCCACAAATGTTTTACAAACATTTCCACAAACATTTGTGGAACTGAAGTCTTTTTCTTCGACCTACTCACATAATAATTATAATAATAACAAATTAGAAAGTGGGTCTTTGTTGGACGAAACACAGTTAGTGCTGCAAAAAATTTGTACCTTTTTTAAACCCCCTACCAAATGGGGTTATGGGGGTCGTAATCCTATCACCCAAGTATACCTATTGAATGAGCAAACTGAGATAATTTCAAACCAATGTTTCATTATATTGCCTGGACTTGAATCCTCATTTTACTATATATTGACCCCATTCATCAATAATTTTCAGCATGAATACCTACTCCAGCATTACTACAAACTCGCCAACATCTGCGTTCTTGGGCTAGACACGTCACGGCTGTTACGGGAATTGCCGTCCTTATGCGCGTCCTACAAGGCTCAGCTGAAATCTACTGTTCTGTAGACAAAACCTCAGATAAATCAAGTGGTGTTGATGGGTCAAAAGAAGAATTCAGTTACAATACATCGATACCGAGAGAGAGAATTACCTATTCATTTTGGATACCCCTACGTGTTTATCTGTTTTATTAATCATTAATTTCTTCACGGAGATGCGTTTTGTGCCCCCCCCCCCCCCCCCCAGAAATTTTACGGTAAGTAGTTACTGAGAGAAAAGTATTTAGGTAGGTACCGGGAAAAAATGATCATGCCATCAATGCAAATAGATGTGATATTTTTACTCCCACAAAAACAAACAGTTGAAAAAATTTAGGTGCTAGGTAAGTAGGTACCTACTAAGTAGGTAGGTACTAAATAGGTAGTACTGAGTAGGTACTAAGTAGGTACTGACTTTTTTTAGGTAATGGAAAAAATGTTGACTTCATCATTGCAAAACGATGTGATATCCCCTCGTTGTAAAAAAACTTGCCCGCCAACAAAACTTCAGCCGCAAAAAGGATTGATAGCGATTTCGCCCACCAAAATAGCATGCTCGGTGCTTCGCACCTCGCTCTTGGCTGCGTATATAGAAACCTGTTCCTAGTGTTCCTTCCCCGTCTGTTGGATATCTGTATTGAAACCTGTTCCTTCCGCCAAAACCTTGAAATTTCTTTCATTGCTGTCCGGAGGGTTTTTGTCCCTTTTTCGACAGGGTTGTAAATTAAGGAGGGGTGACACATCTTTCTGCACTGGCGAAGAAACATTTTCTCCCAGTGCCTAGACATTTCCTCAGTACCTAGTTACTACTTATTACGTACTCAGCACTACCTACTTACTGAGTACTACCTGCCAAACAGCGTTGAAAGAAATATCATGTTTTGGGTGAAAGGAACAGGTTTCTATACACATATCCAACAGAGGGTTGGTTTTTGGGGTTTTTAGAATTACGCACAATAACAGGCAAAAAGTGGTACAGAACCGGTTATCTCTCATTGGCCCGGGGGGGGGGGGGTCCTAACTGGTGGTTAAACTCTGATGGACGTTCTGATCACTGTACACATTGATGGAAATGACATTTTTTATGCTTGTGTGAAATAGCTCCACTCCAGGAAATCTGTCCGCAGAGGAGAGAATGAACTTTGACACTTTGTTGTATGTGCACTTATTACGGTGACAATACATCTACATTAAATCAACATGAAAACAGTCATGACAAGGAGAGGGCTCATCAGAAATCATACGCGTGCTTGTTATGCTGCGGATTCGAGGCGTGTCGGAGTAAATCAGTGGACCACAGTACATCAATTCATGGCGTCATCATTTCTAAAAAGAATCTCACTTTTGAAAATTAAATTTCTTTCTTGTCCTGGAAGACCCAAGTGGAGAAACACTGCATGTCGGTTTGTAAAGCACAGAGGCATTCGACAGTCTACAAATAGAAAAACTATCCGTTACTATTGCCACAGGGACAGAGTTTTCTCATCTCAGGGCACGGGTAAACGCCGTTTGAAAATATTGCGGAGCAACAAGATCCAAATCTTGTTGTCCTGCTCAAATTTCAGTCGCTATCAATATCAGTAACAAGAAAAACTAAATCATGCTAACAGTTTGCTCTTGCTGAAAAATCAGCAAATTGAATGAGTGCTGTCGTGTGCCGAAGTGTGATTCTTTTTCAGAGTTGGTATTTTGGTGGTACGCTGGTTAATGGGAGTTTGAAGGACGAGTGGGATCCAGGTGTTTTTGAAACCACTGAGAAACACAAGCTTTCAACTGCCCTCAGACGGTCATCTTCAGGTGTACCAGAATTAAGATAAGTTTTCTTATCAGGAACAACTGAGGGCAGTTGAAAGCTTGTGTTTCTCAATAAATAACGGTTTCAAAAACACCTAGATCTCAGTCGTCCTTCAAACTCCCATTAACCAGCATTGAAAAAGAAGACCCTACAACATTAATATAAAATTAATATAACATTGTTCCGATTCACTAGATGTTATATTATTATTGATAACTCTGTGATATTAGCGTGATATTCTGGTTATTTTCAATAATTTTGGCTATTTTCAACTATATCGAACTACATTCAATTTGGGTTACTTATTTTCAATTTATTCCTTTAACATCGAGCATGACAAAAAAAAAATTTTAACGCTCCCTCAAAATTTGATGGTTTCCGTTTCAAGGTACCTACGTAGTTTCCGAAAATGAATAAACAAATTTCTATCCGTTCGCCGTACTTCGCATTTTCCTTAGTTTCATGAACCAAAATGAATGCTAAATTTTATAAAATAGTATAAGAATCTTTGTTCAGTATTAAGATTATAGCATGATTCGAAGTCAATACATAAAGAATTGCTGGACAAAACAGTCGTGATAGGTTGATTACATGTGATATTGTCATGCTATTATAATTTATAATACTATTCTGTGATAGTTATTGTAATAGTAAAAAGTTCCATAGGTACCTACTAACCTAATTTCTCAAGAATAAGCTGTGAATTGTAATCCCGTAAATGAATAAAATTCATTTAAAGATTCATTAAAAGGATGATTACATGTATTGTGATATTGCCGTGGTATTATAATGTATAATAATATAAAAATAAATTCGTTGCCTTGGGCAATTTTCCTCTCGAATTTTTTCTTTTTCACGCTCAGTATTATAGCACTAATCTAAGTACCTAGTTATAACCTAAAAGAGACTAAATTGTACTAAGTATTGTGATTTGATAAGCTTTCTCTAGAATAATATTTTTAAGAGGGTGAGTAATACTGAGACTAGTGTATAATTTTGCCTATATATTTTGTGATAATTGTGGGAATAGTTAGAAGTTCCATAGGTACCTAATTTCTCAAGAATAAGCTGTGAAATGGAATCTCGTAAATGAATAAAATATATTTTTTGCTTATGTTACCATTATTTTCATTTCGTTGTTCTCCGAAATGTTTGTGTGGGCGAAATGGCTTTTTAAAAATATACCATTTCCTTGCAAATTTAGTCGCCGCTAAGGTTATGGCCCCTAAATTTTGGTCACCTATCTGGCAACGATTATTATTTGTGCAGCGAAAACTTGGGGCTAAACAGCTTGGTTTAGGCAGGTAGGTACATACTCGCTAAGAAAGTAAAGAACGTAGGTACTACTCCATCAATCGTTTATTAAAATAACAATTATAGAAGCTGTTCAAACCATAATCTGTCAAGAAAATCATGGTTTCGAAGCCCTAACGCCACAAAAACTGATCTTTCGAAAGTGTCTGGGACAAAAGACCTAGCCTCGAACCAACGATCTAACGTTTCGAAGAAAGTGTCGGCACCACTGAGCTACCAATCTATCTCTAGGATTGACTTCTGTAGTAGCAGGCAGTGCCTACAGGCGGAAATGGCCGAACCCCCTCGGCCGGAGTGGGCTCTGGCCAGACTCTCCTAGCGCACAACCCCTATAACGTTGTTTTTCATCAAAACCTTACTTTCTTTTGCGACCAAATTAGCCTCTCGGAAAATTTGTTAGCGATTCCTCTCACTAGTTCTCCACGATACTGCTCGGTGTATGCCTGTCGTAGCTGCAAGGTGACACTGCCCAATTCTCGAGGGGGGGGGGGGGGGGGGGGTTCCTTCTCTCCCTACGATATTGCTCGATGTACGCTTGTCCTGGCTACAAGGTGACATCTTCAAAATCTAGAGGACTCCTCACGCCCCTCACCTAAATTAGCTGATGTATGCTTGCCGTAGCTGCAAGGTGACACTGCCCAATTTTCCTCGAGACTTTTCCTTCTCACCTCCCTCAGGCGAAATCCTAGCCATAACCTCTCCTTTGCAGAGGGAAAACCAAAAAAATATGTAGGGACACATTCCTTACACGGTGGTTGCAGTAGTGGACATAATGGAGAGAATAATCCAAGATACCAGTCTGAATACTCTTAATCCCGATAGTTTCTTTAAATGCCGAGGGCAGTTTAGGCAATTTAGAAATTCAGAAGTTGGGGTGCTCTGAACTATTTGATTTTTTTAACTACTTCCTACTCAACAGATTAGGTAGGTAGTAGCAATTTTGTAAGGTAAAATATATACGAACTAAATCACTCGCGACGAAATCGTGGAAACCCATTTCAAAGAAAAACGGAGTTATTGAAAAATAGTCTATTTCCACTAATACACGAAAAACGCAAAAAACACTGTTATACCGGTTTCGGTGATCAAACCATCGTCAGTAACACACAATAACTGAAGGCATATTGGAGAGGAGACCTTATATATAGTCACAAAGTGAAATGTGGTCGATTGGGATTGGTTGTGAAAAAGAATGGTGAAGGGAACAAAGGGAGGGTGGTCGAATCTGATTGGTTGTGAAGAAGAATGGTGAAGGGAACAAAGGAAGGGGGTCGATTCTGATTGGGCCAGGAAGAGAATGCCGTAAAAGTGAAAGGAACATGAGGTGATCGGGAGGTGATGAGGGGGGGGAAGAGGGGTGGAACCAACCTGTTACAGAAATGAATGCAATAATGGAGAAAAACTTAAAGGAACTACATCATTCAAAGATTTACCCAACCTATCACTCTTAATAATTTCGAATTTTTCAAGTACATCCAACATGCTCCCTTTTGGGCAAAAATGAAGATACTCAATGAACTGTCTGTCTGCAAGATCAAAATTGAAGCTATGACCGGATTCATTCAAGTGACGTGCATTCAAGATTTCAGGGATAATAAGGGTGATTCGGCCTTTGCACGTCACTTGAATGAATCCGGTCATAGCTTCAATTTTGATCTTGCAGACAGACAGTTCATTGAGTATCTTCATTTTTGCCCTTAAGGGAGCATGTTGGATGTACTTGAAAAATTCGAAATGATTAAGAGTGATAGGTTGGGTAAATCTTTGAATGATGTAGTTCCTTTAAGTTTTTCTCCATTATTGCATTCATTTCTGTAACAGGTTGGTTCCACCCCTCTTCCCCCCCCCCCTCATCACCTCCCGATCACCTCATGTTCCTTTCACTTTTACGGCATTCTCTTCCTGGGCCAATCAGAATCGACCCCCTTCCTTTGTTCCCTTCACCATTCTTTTTCACAACCAATCCCAATCGACCACATTTCACTTTGTCCTCTCCAATATGCCTTCAGTTATTGTGTGTTACTGACGATGGTTTGATCACCGAAACCGGTATAACAGTGTTTTTTGCGTTTTTCGTGTATTAGTGGAAATAGACTATTTTTCAATAACTCCGTTTTTCTTTGTAAAATATATACCCTCACTACCTAGTTAGTCATTTCATTCCATTCCATCCTTCACCCTTGTCATTTGATTACTACCTGTACCAAATAATATGGTGCTGCTGAGTAAGGGGAAGGGCGATCCATCCTCTGCCTCAGCGTACAGACCACTATGTCTGGTGGATGCTGCGGGAAAACTCCTCGAGAAGCTTCTAAAACCGCAAATTGCTGCAGCAGTTGATCTTGCAGGTGCAGCAGTTGATCAAGGAGGCGGGAGACTGATCGTGGAAATCACCATACAAGACAAATGTGCCTGGATGTGAAGAATGCCTTTAATTCTTTGAGATGGGAGGACATCATCAATACCCTCCAGAGGCGTTTTAGCATTCCAACTTACCTCCTGGTGGTCATATGCGACTACCTGAAAGACCGCAGCTTGGTGTATCCAACGGAAGGAGGGGAGTACAGGAGGAGGGTCACCAGTGGTACATGCGTTGGTAAAAACTGATTAGTTACTTATAACAGTTATTTATTAGATAGATCTCAATTCGTGCCTGATTATTTTAATCCGTCTTTCAGTACGTATGTCTTCGGCTTTACGCTCATACGAATTTCTTACCTCGTGTCTCTCCACATCACGATCCGAATTTTCTGTATTGTTATGCACTTTACTACTATGCATTAGAATTTGGTTCACACTACCTACTTGTGCATACTTCACCCTACTAATAAATAAGATCCTTTTCAAGAACTTTGTTACCATTTTGTAATGAATACTGTCTTTGTTATTGTCTTCTCCCGATGTACATTAACATATTAACATAGCTGTGCATAATTATTGGCATGATTAGGATCCAACCATGTGGGGATGGGAACGTCGCCCAACATAATAAACATTTACTGGTATAGGTGATGCGTGTTGCCGAACGACTGAACTAGCGGTTCACTCCCATTCACGTCTGTCCTATTCCCATTATTTCTATTCGCTATCATTTATTAACTGTTGCCGTTTACTCTTGAAAGTTTGACAAGCCTCGAAGGCCTGGCGCTTTTACAACTCCCATGGAGCTGTTTCCCGAGAGAACACATGGCGCTTTTACACTACAATTGAAGAGGATTAAAAGGGATTGGTGTTTATGCATTTCAACCCCAGTTGTAGCCTTCTATTGTCTTGCGGTCATCTTCTGATACCTTTATTCCAGGTCCTATATTTGCTGTTCGATCTTTGGGTTTTCAGGTTTCTGTTCATCATAATCCGAGGTTTTTGTTGTCTCGGGTTTTGGTTCGTCAGAATCAGAGATTATTATTATGAGAATTTAGGTTTTATTGCCCTAGGTCGTTGAACATTTTTCAGATGGATTTTTCCGCGGGCGTTGTGATGTCTTGGTTGTATTGCAGCGGTCGTTCTAGTTGAATTAATGTCTTTGATTACTTCCTTGTTGTATTTTTTCTTAGTTTCATCTTGTATTTTTTTAGTTTCTACATATTATTCTGATGGTATGATTGGTAGCGTGTCTTCACGTTTTTCGTTCAGTTTGACAATGATTGCTTCCCCTTTTTGTCCTTTTGTGCGTCGTGTAGGTATGTAGTATTTTATATAGTTTTTTGTATAGACTTCGTCTTTGTGTTCTGATATATGTAGATATTTGTTGAGGCTGTTTCAATGTCTGGGGGAATTGGAGATAGGTTCCAAACGTGCCATTGATTATTTCGTAGTGTGACGTGACGCATTTGCTGGTGTGGATGCTGTTATTGTAAGAAGCTCCTGCATATTTGAATCTCTGTTTATTATAGAATTTTTTGGTACTCACCGCTTTCTGTCATTAGCCTCATCAATTCTGTATTTGTTTAATGAAATCTTCAATTGGGGAATTAGAGATGGGATTCTGGGTGCTAGTGTAGTGTATTTTTACATTTTGGACTTCCTAGAATTCTTTTATGACTGATGAGCTGAATTCACTCCCATTGTCCATGATGATTTTCGATGGGTTTCGGTGACGGGAGATGAAAGTCATGAGTTTTTCGTTATTTCTAAATTATTTTAGGGCGTAAGCTTTTGCATATTTTGAGAATTTATCAATCGCGGTTAGGAATTTTTGTCTTTCGATTGTTAGAGTATCAATGTGTACTGTCTCAACTTGTTTTGAAGGAGTGTATGTTATACTGAAGGCGGGCTTCGAGGGTTTCCTTTCGTATTTGAATTTTATGCAGAGCTCGCATCTATTGATGATATTCGTCGTGTCGTCCTTCAGATTTGGCCGGAAGTAGTTTCATTTCATGTGGTGTTACGTTTCTTCTATTTATGGATGGAATTTTCTCTGTATGTGAAGATGATGTTAGTTTCGTCTTCTCGGTCAGTAACTTCCAACAATGTTTCTGTAAATTCGGTAAGTTTTACTTATGAAGACTTGAATTTGTTAATTAGTATAGTGGCGAATGTTGAATAGATGTCAGTCTCAAAGAATAGTCGATACGACGTTTTCGGTTGTAAATAGTCTATAGTAAATTTTACGATTCCCTCGTCTAAATTTCTTTGTGGGAATTTCACAGTTAGTCGAGTTTTCTCACTTTCGAATAATTTTTATATTTTTACGTCTGGATGACAATTTGATTTTTACGATGGTTGACAGTTGAATTTGTTTACTGGTATTAAGGCGACGTCGATACAAGGTCACATGAAGGTCGATTGAAGGTCACATCGATATCGTCTCGGTCAACATTTACAATGAGAGAAGGTAAAGTTTCTTTGAATGTTGGCATGGTTTCTTTACCACTGATTTCTATTCCTGAAAGTGAGTCAGCGTTTGCGTTATGTTCCTTTTGGTTTATTATTCTGTGAATAATGCACTCAGCAAAAAATTTTTATAAAACCCCCTCAACATTTTTTCTTTTACGTTTCAAGGTGCGTAGATTCCAAAAATGCAATGTCCGCCCGCCGTATCATGCATATCTACTTTATTTTCGGTCTATAAAATTCGTTCTTTCGCACACAGGCTTCATTTCGGGCCCTAGTTGTGTCCCAAAACTTTGCAACTCGATCGGAATATTCCAAAGGGTATTATGAGTGAAAAATGGGTGTAAAAATACACCCGTTTGGTGTTTACACCAAAAACCAGCCACCAGCTTGTGAGGTATCGTTGTTCATGTTTTTTAGGGCTAGAAGACCGAACATGAAGTTGATTTTGACCGAACAGTGAATAATTGAGGGTGCAACGAAGGTTCAGCTCCCAAACTTCATTTTTTATGAAAACCTGGGAAATTGTATGAAATCACCATAAATTTGTATAATAACTAGAAAAAGTGTCAACACGTGAATCAATACGATTAAATGGCACTACCAATGATCAAAGATAATTTGGGAAATAAAAGGAGCGTGCCTGATTTGTGTTTTGGGGGCCAAAATTGGTGGAAACCACCAGAAATAGCTATTTCAATTATTTCACATGAAAGAAACAATAGATGAACAGCCAACATTTCCGTAGGTATGTCCAATAGAATAATAAACCCATGTGACAAGGACTTTGCAGCGTTTTGGAATCTGTGCATCTGGAAACGTGAAAGAAAAAATTTTGAGGCGATGTTATACAAATTTTTTGCTGAGCGAATACATACGTGTATTATTCACAGAATAATAAACCAAAAAGGAGCCTAATTCGTGTTTTTGGGGGCGAAAATTTGTGGAAACCATAAAAAATAGCTATTTGAATTATTGTATATGAAAGAAATAATAAATGAACATCCAACGATTCTGCACCCATGTGACAAGAACTTTGCAGCGTTTTTTGTGTTTGATCTTGAAGTCGAACTCCTCAAGACGGAGTTTCCACCTAAAGAGTTTTGAACTAAGTTCCTGTAGGGAATGTAACAATTGAGGGGTTGGTGACCTGTTTCCAGGGTGATTTTACTTTTTTTCACTTTTATTACTTTCCCATTTTCAAATGAAATTAGATTCTATTCTAAGAATTTTGAGACCAACCGCACTCTCCTACGATGAATGTTCTTTTTCTATGACCTTTCAAAGTTTCGGCAACAAGTGACTGCACCCCTCCCGCCAGGGCGGGATCCTCTTGCCCAGTGTGACTTACTTCACTCGTTGCCGAAACTTTGAAAGCCCGTAGAAAAAGAACTATTCATCGTAGAGTTCGGTTGGTCTCAAAATTCTTTAGAATGGAACCTACTTTCATTTAAAAATATAAACAGAAGTCATGGGTGCTCCTCATTCTCAACCGATTTGCAAGGTTCTTTTTTTGTTCAGGGCAGAAAACTGTCTAGTTGTGCAATATGTTGCCGAAATTTCGAAATTTACTTCTAGAAGAGGGAAGGGGGTTTAATACTGAAAAAAGTGGATTTTTCGGCTAAATCTTGTGCGCGCTGCCCAGGGCTTAATTCTCAACTGATTCACGTGGTTCTTTTTTTTTTGACGCAGAAATCTGTCTATTTTCAATTTTTTCTTATGAATGCGACTATAGAAAATAAATAATACCTTCTAACAGATGCACCTTATTGTTCTAATGAATGCATCTGGATGATCCATACTCTTCTACTACACTCACACCCATGTAGAATTCCTATTATACCTATTTAGACGGTTGTTTAATATTCAAAGAGTTGAATAACCCCATTATGTGATTTAAATGAGCAGTTTTTTTTAAACATGGAACATGTTTTTACGGGGGGAGATTTTAATTTCGGAGTGGCCCGTCGGAAATAATAATAATTATTTTGTAAAGAACTAATACCTTGAGAACGACTAAAACTGACAAGTCTCATCTTTGGCCAGTTGTTCGTAGATTTCTTCCCAGTATCATCAGAACTCTCCCATTAATAATACGAAATATTCGAGCGGATAAGTGCGTCCATAAGAAGGCAGCGATTACCGGTGATGTGGAGGAATCTCCTGACGTCACACCTCTTCCCATCCCGCCGAGCGTGAGCAGACTTTTCTCTCTTCACGCCTTGATTACAAGTAACACTTTGTACATGCGCGGACAAGAGTAATATTTTGATGTAATTCAATCAAATAGGGCCATCTAGAGCCCAATCCGCACCTACCCTTCAACTGTCTTCATTACGATCATTCATTCAAGAAGACATGAGCGCGACAAGGATTAAGCACACACAAATCAACACGGAACCCAATTCGTTTGGAAAGGTATAAAATGTAAAACGCGATTTGACAAACATTTTTTTCTCATGGCTTCTGCTACTTTGTTAGACCCGGAAGCAATAATAATATAATTGAATAAACACCTCTTCTATTACTAAACAATAATGAAAACAAAAAAGACTGAGAATCCCCGGGAAAATCAATCACTTCTACTTCCCTATCAATCTATGAGCAGTGGTGTGATTGGGGTCTTCAGCTCATAAAATAGCCCCCGCTCTAGTTCTTAAAGTCGCTACCATGTCACTGCAACAAAACGAGATCCAATTTATAAGACACGCATGACATGAGGGAAGGAATTCCCCATGGTAAGACACCGGTTATAACGCAATGTTTCCAGGAGGTGACAGTTCTTTTTCTCCAAACCGCCAGTATACTTTCTGTCAAGTAAAAAAATCAAGAACAGCCCAGGTCTTTTATGGACGGGATTCTCGCATATACCGTCACTGTCCCCCTTAAAACATACTTATTTCCAAAATAAGTATGTATACTTATTTGAAGAATAAGTATGTATACTTATTTGAAGAATAAGTATATGTATACTTATTTGAAGAATAAGTATGTATACTAATTTGAAGAATAAGTATGTATACTAATTTGAAGAATAACTATGTTAGGAAAGAAAAAGGGAGTGAAAGTAGTATGGAGTCCAGGAAACATTCGACTAGGAAGTCTAAGTTTTGGAAACCTCCATCGTAATGGTATTACTGCAAACTATTTAATGGTTGAGAACTTAGCTCCTATAAACTTTGTACTGACGGAAGTAAAGAAATCGGATGATAGGAAAATTTAAATCAAATTTTAATCCAAGTAAAACAAATTATCAGGGATAATTTCCACTTGGAAGTGAGAAATAGAATAAAGCATAAGGTACTGAACGCCAGCCATTTAGCGCCTAAATGCATAGAGTTTAGTTGCAAAATCCACCACCACGTGGCAGCACCAAAATGAATCAATTTCATCAAGAAGAAATAAAACTGGGTGGCAATGGACACCAGGCATTGAGCTCATTAAAAAGAATAACAGCACAATCTCTGTTCCTCCGGGTCGAAGATGGGGCCGTAAATTCTTCTGAGAACTTTTCTCTCCCAGGTCCGGAGCCTCTCTTCCCACTCTTGGGTAAGAATCCAAGACTCGGAGCCATATGTTACCACCGGGCGTATCGTAGTTTTGTACAGCTTGACTTTTGCCTTACGTGGAAGAGCAATGAACTTCATAATTTTGTGGTGTGCCCAGAAACAGCGATTACCAGCCTGCATTCTCGCTTTTATTTCTGCTGGAATATCGTTTTGTTCAGTCACCAAAGCTCCCAGATATTTAAATTGCTGGCAAGCTGGGAAATGATGACCGACCATCTCGATAGTATCTGGGTGCTGAGCAAAAGCATTTCTTGAGGTCCTCATGTACATCGTTTTTTGCTCATTTACCATGAGACCACGAGCTCGAGCCACACGCTCAAATTCCTTGAAGGCTCCAGAAAGTGCTGGCATCGATCTGGCAACAATTGCTACATCGTCCTCGTAAGCTAAGTGCTGCATCATCCGATTGTATATTGTGCCTCCCGGGTTCGTTCGGACTGCTCTTATTGCACCTTCTAGACAGAAGTTGAACAGGCCTGGTGCTTCTGGGTCCCTCTGTCTCAGTCCGTTGTTAATATCAAATAGTGCGGTTTGGTGCCCTTGTACTCTTACAAGGCATTTAGAGTTCTGCAGAGTCGTCCTGACCAACCTAACCAATTTCTTAGAGATTCCAAAGGCTAAAAGGTCCTTCATGAGTGTTGCCCGACTGATGCTGTCATAAGCTTGTTTTGCATCTACAAACAGGTGGTGTAGAGTTATGCCATATTTATGACTTCTCTAAGATCTGCCGCAAAGAAAATATCTGGTCAGTCGTGGATCGCCCAGGTCGGAAACCGCTCTGGTATTCACCAATCTCTCTGTCGGCATGATACTGGAGCCGCTTGCTAATGGTGATAGCTAAAATTTTGTACGCGACACACAGCAAAGCAATGGCTCGGTAATTCGCGCATTCTAGTTTATCACCCTTTTTATGGATGGGACATATTACTGCCAAACTCCACTCTTCGGGCATCCTTTCTTCCATCCATATGCTCCAGATCAGCTGGAATAATTTCTCAGTCAGCTCTTCTCCTCCTTGCTTGAGCAATTCAGCAGCAACTCCATCAACTCCAAGTGCTCTATTGTTTTTCAGGCTGTTGATGATTTCAGTTATTTCTTCCTTGTTGAGCGGGACGTCGTCATCGTCTTCTAAAATTTCATTCAGGATACGGTCTATAGTCACCTGGTCCCGTGTCTCCTGTTCAGTTTCGTCACGGTTGAGGAGTTGATGGAAATATCTGACCCACTCAGCCTTAATGCTTTCTTTGTCTGTGAGCAGTTTCCCGTTAAGGTCTTTCATAAATTCTATTCGAGGTTTGTAGCCATTCTTTATATTCCGGACTTCTCGGTGGAATCGCCTCACACAACCATCGTGGTAAGACTCAGTAAGGCGTTCAAGTCTGGCAGTTGCGTACACTATTTTCTTCTTCCTGCATATTCTTTTGGCAGTAGCTCTCTCCTCATAATATTGCCGTCTAGCAACTCTGGTTTTCCTTTGCAGCATCAACACACGAGCTTCGTTCCGAGCCTTAATCGGTTGTTTGCACTCCTCATCAAACCATCCATTTCTTGGTTGATGCTCTTGAACCCCTAGGACTTCTTCAGCTGCTGTTATGACGGCTGATCTGATCTTGTTCCACTGTTCTTCCACACTGTTTGTTACATCATTCTGTTGGAGTTTTTCTGCTACAGTAGCTTGGTATTGCTGTTTGATATCATCAACCTTCAACTTCTCCAATTTGAAAACAGGAGTCTTCTGGGAACGCCCTCCTGCTCTGGGTGCCAGCCTCTGCCTGTACTTTGCCTTGACCAAAAAGTGATCGGAGTCACAATCAGCTCCCCGATATGTCCTCACATCCATGAGATCGCTGGAATGTCTATTATCAATAAGAACATAATCAATTTGGTTCCTGATACGTCCATCTGGTGATATCCAGGTTTCTTTGTGTATGGTCTTATGAGGGAAAAGAGTGCTGCCAATACACATCCCTCTGCCAGCGGCAAAGTCCACCAACCTAAGACCGTTGTCGTTGCTAAGGCCGTGCAGGCTGTGCTTGCCAATCGTTGGTCTCAGAACTTCCTCCCTACCAACTTTGGCATTAAAATCTCCCAGAATGATTTTTTCTGGGCAGACAGTCGTACGTTCGCTCTAGTTCGCCATAGAAACGGTCCTTTGATTCTTCTCCACTTTCTTAGGTGGGGGAATGAGCAGATATAAGGGACAGGTTGAAGAATCTTCCTCTAAGGCGCAGCGTGCACAGTCTCTCACTGATTGCCTCATAGCGCATGACTGCTGTTTTCCATCTTCTTGCAATCATGAAACCCGTGCCCAAGCGGTTTGTGGTGTTGCCGCTGTTGACCAGCAGATAATCCCCCAGGTCCGTCAGCTCAGTATCCCTCCATCTCAACTCCTGTAGGGCTACCACATCAATGCTATACCTGATAAGCTCGTTCATCAACGTCCGGCCAACTCCAGGACTGAAGAGACTTCTGACATTCCATGTAGCGAAATTTAATAGGTATTGTCCATTTCCATGCCTAGGTCTTTTACCATTATAAACAGTCCGGCTCTTTCTTTTCTGAGGTTTCGTAACATGGTAGTTTTTTTATGGAGCCGGGGTGTCAGCCCTGCGTCCAACCCCCAACCTGGAGGACCAATCTTGCTAGAGGCGAGCCTCCTCCGAGCTGCAAGCAGAGCTCCCCTCCTGCTTCACGGCCGGAGATGTAGTCGCGGCCCCTACTGTCCTGAGACGGGCTTTATTGTTGGCACCCCAATTCCGGCTACAGGAGGGTCCTTCTTCAAATATACATTATATAAATTATAATTGTCCAGTACAGTGTTTATACGCAACGGGATTTATATGAGATTTCCTTGTGGAAATCTCTGGGTAGCAATTCCTTCTGGAAATACGAAACACTCATGAAATTACCATGTCATGGGGAAGGAATGAAACCAGCCGCCCATACAGCATAGTGTTTCCCTTTCCCCCACAGCTCAATAAAGGATATCACGGAACAACCAACTCGATTTCATTCAGCCATGCGTGATTATAATCGGGTGTCTCCTAGCAATGATTTCTGGGCTGGATGTCTACCATTTCATTCACGATCATGTTGACGAAGCTTTTCGGTGCAAGCGAACGGCTGGACGTACAATGCTCCGGGTTGTCTCAAAAAATGCTGAAGTTCGAGAACAATTTAAAACATGGAAAACGGTACCTCACAAGCTCATGTTCACTAAAACCTCGAAAAACGCTATTTTTACACCCATTTTTCACCCATAACACCCCTGGTGACTTCCCCATGGTAAGACACTGGTTAAAGCAATGTTTCCAGGAGTTGACAGTTCGTTTTCCCCTAACCGCCAGTATCCTTTCTGCCACGTGCACAAAAAATCGAAAAGAGCCCTTGACCTTTATGGACAGAATTATTGTCATATACCGTCACACGCGGTCCCTACGGCGCTTCTAGTCTCGTTCTGTGCCTCATCGATTCATGTCTGTACGTAATCCAAAGGGTTCTATTGATTAAAATTATTTAGATTTTAAAGAAGTTTTAAAAACCACGTTTTAAAAACGGACTAAAAAAGTATACAATAATTTCTCGTAGCCATAAAAAGAAAAACATGAGGCGCATGCAGTAGATCATAGTAAGCAGCGTAGGGAGCAGCTATGCTCTATTATCTATTGCATGTGCCCCACGTTTTTAAAAATTTATTTATTTTTTATGGCTACGAGAAATTATTTTGTAATTTTTAGCCGTTTAAAAAAAAGGTGGTTTAAAAAAAATTAGTTTAAATAATTGGTTACTCTTTAGACAATGCTGTATTAAATTTGCATACTATCCAGAAACATTGGAAGTTGTTAGGAATAAAAGCGTGAGGCGTTAGTAGATATTTTACTTATGGCGTACTTATGGTTAAATTAATTCGTGTATTGTGATCAAAGATAGATAAGTATGCGATATTTCTACTTATTTTAAATTAATTAAATCAATTAGTCATGTTTTTATGATTGGTTCATGATGAAGCTAGATGACCGTGGAAAATTTCAGCTCAACTGGTTATCGGGAAGTGGGCGAAAAATCTATTACAAGATTTGTACGGGACAGACACCGGACAAAACGTGGAAACCTTCAAAGCGAGTTAATAAAAACTTGGTAAAATACGTTTGTACGTAAACCCATCGTCCGCACTTGATTACTATACTAACTTAAATAAATATTATTATTATATTCGTAATTACTTACGAAGATGATCCAGCAATACAGTCAGCTGTTAACCTTTAGTGAAATATGCCACTTTTCGGATGTGTACAAGTATTGTCCATCAGCATGGACTCAGCCACCTTGAAATAAATCTCATCCTAACTGCGAGTACCTGTTTGCACATGCTCCTACTTTACTCCCACTGACAATAGGATTTCCATGGAATATTCTCATCTTTGAATGGCGGTGACATTTGATTATTTTAAGTCAGCTGGTTACCTTCATATTACCATCCTGAGTTAGTACTATATAACAAGCCGTTTGAAAGTTGGATGGCTGATAAACAATGCCTTTTACATGACTAAGCAGGAACTCGACACTTCTTTTTCTGCTCGTCAGAAGGGTAGGTGGGAAAAGGTTCCGATAATAAATAATATGCATCTACTATCAAAGGCTTGGGAAACACTGGTAATTAGAAAGCTGCGTTATTTTCTTCCACAGACCTGCAGAACTAGAACGTTGCCCAAACTTAAACCAAATTCCATAAAATCAATCAAAGAACCAACAAACAAATTTGGATGGTGGCAGAATATTATTAACAATTGAAGGGTTTAGGGGAAGACCGATAACTCCAAAAAAAGCTGATTTTGAAAACACAAAAGCAAAAACAAAGATGTAGTCAGGTAGTTAGTCATTTTTCTGTTACAACGAAAAACAAAGTTTGACAAATCCCTCCAATGCTCGGAAGTGTTAACTGAAGAAATAACTGGAAAATCCAAAACGCTGCAAATTATTACGCAGCGGTTTATTATTTACCTACAGATGCCCCTTCTGTGTAGATCACTGTTTTCTGTGGTCAATACCTACACCCGTGCTCCCCCGAGGGAAGTCCAAAGCCGAGTATATGAGTCGGCCGGAGAATGGCAGTTACACCGAATATTTATTCGATGGATTCAATTATAATTGATTTTTTGTTGTTATTCATGAAGCATAACGTTTGTTCAAGATACATTACACCTATCAACAAAATCCAAAATAACCATCATTCTTCATATTAAATAATATCACGGAGCAACCAACTCGATTTCATGCTGTCATGCGTGATTATAAGCAGGTGTTTCCTAGCAATGATTTCTGGGCTGGATTCAAGATCATTTCAAGAGCATTTCAGTGCAAACGAACGGCTGAACGCACAATGCTCCGGGTGGTCTCAAAAAATGCTGAAGTTCGAGATCAATTTAAAACATGGAAAACGGTACCTCACAACCTCATGCTCACTAAAACCTCGAAAAACGCTATTTTTACACCCATTTTTCACCCATAACACCCCTGGGTGTATTCCGACCGGGCTGCCGAGCTTCGGAGCACAACTAGGGCCCAAACGGTGCCTGTGTGCGAAATAACGGCGATTTTAGACCAAAATTTAAGGTATATTTAAGGCTGAAACTTTGTTATAATCTCACTTCTTCGCTTGTTGGTCAAAACCGACGTCATGTTCGGTCTCCCTAAACAACATGGGAAACGATGCCTTCCAAGCTCATTTTACTAAAACACCAAACACCCTATTTTTACACCCATTTTTCACCCATAAAACCCTTGGGAATATTCCGGTCGAGCTGCAAAGTTGAGGGACACAGCTAGGACCCAGATGGAGCGTGTGTGCGAAAAAACGGATTTTCTAGATCGAAATAAAGTAGATATGGATGATATGGCGGACGGCTTACGGCGCGGCGTGGTGTACGGTGGACAGCGGACGGACATTGCATTTTGGGAATCTACGGACCTTGAAAGGTAGAAGAAAATGTTTTTGAGGGGGTGTTCAAAAAACGTTTTGCTCAGCAAATGCATAGGTGCATGTATGCATCATTCGCAGAATAATAAACCAAAAGATATTACCCAAACCAAAAACTCACAATGGGGAGTAAAAAACAATGAATTGATATCCCATAACTGTCATAAAGTGTTGCTGATAAAATAAAAATACGTAACCCTCACCACGCCTGACGTTCTCGGGTCCTTCCATTTTACTGGATTATTGGTGTTTGAATAACATTCGGGAAACTAATATTTGTTCAAATTTTGATTTTCACGGTTGAAAACTATGGAAATGTTCAATATTCCTAGGTACAATAAATGGTGATTTGATAAGGTACCTATGTTCATTGGACGGTTCTCTCGTTAGTTCATGCTGCATGAATGGAACTTCAAGTTGTTGTACGCTTGAACCATGTCAAACCAAGGGCGCGATTTATCTAGAAAAACGAAAAACAAAACGCTGCAGTCCTTGTCACATGGGTTTATTATTCTATTAGACATACCTATAGAAATGTTGGCCGTTTATTTTATTTTAGTTTTTTCAAATTATCTTTGATCGTTGATAGTGCCATTCGATTGACTTTATTCATCTGTTAATACCTATTCGTTAGTCTAGTGTTATTATACAAAATTATGGTGATTTTAGACAATTTCCCAGGTTTGACTCACAAAAAATGAATTTTGGGAGTTGAACCTTCGTTACAACCTCAGCTGTTCACTTTTGGTGAAAAGCAACTTCATATTCGGTCTTCTCGCCCTAAAAAACATGGATACCTCACAAGTTCATGTTCACCAAGACCTCAAAAAAACCTCGAAACCCCCTATTTTTACTCCCATTTTTCCCCCATAACACCCCTGGGTGTATTCCGATCGGGCTGCCGAGCTTTGGAGCACAACTAGGACCCAAATGTGTTCCAAAATGGGGACCCGAACTGTGTGCGGAAGATCGACGACTTTAGACCAAATTTAACTTAAATCTAAGGCTGAAACTTCGTTAGAACCTCAATTTTCCACTATTTGGTCAAAATCGACTTCATATTCGTTCTCCTCGTCTTAAAGAACATGGAAAACGATACTTCACAAGCTCATGTTGCTAAAACTTAAAAAAAAAAAACCAGAAAAACCCTATTTCACACCCATCCCCCCCCCCCCCCCCCCAATAACACTCCTGGGTGTATTTCGATCGGGCTGCTGAGCTTTGGAGCACAACTAGGACCCAAATAAATGCGGACCCAAACTGTTTGCGGAAGAAGACGATTTTATACCAAATTTAACTTAAATTACTTAACTTATTTAAGACTGAAACTTCGTTAGAACCTCAATTTTCACTCTTTGGACAAAATCCACTTCATATTCGGTCTCCTTGTCCTAAAAAACATGGAAAACGATACCTACCTCACAAGCTCATGTTACTAAAGCACCAAAAACCCGATTTTTACACCCTTTTTCACCCATAACTCCCCTGGATGTATTCCGATCGGGCTGCAAAGTTTCGGGACACAACTAGGGCCCAAATGGAGCCTGTATGCGAAATGACGAATTTTTTAGACCTCGAATGAAGTTAGATATGGACGATACGGCGAACGGCCTACGGACATTGCATTTTTTGAATCTACGCACCTTGACACGTAAAAGAAAAAATTTTATGTTATGAAATTTTTTGCTGAGCGATTACTTAGGTGTACTATTCACAGAATAATAAACCAAAAACCGAGTCTGAATTTCAGTAATCATATATTTGACCGAACAAGCGAGGGGTAGCGCGGCAGGTGCCGGGGGATGCCAAGGGTGGGTGGGATGCTGAGGATGAGGATGCTCCTCGAGGTACCTATAAATACTTTCACCTTCCGCCTCGTCTTCATATACCATTTTGCCCCGCAGGAGTCCCGAGTGGTTCAAGTGACTTCTGGATGGTGACACCAGAACCGAGCGCGCAATGCCTTCTTTCTCCCTCAGCCTCTGCATCTGCCTCACCGCGCTGCAGGTCAGTTCAATTTCTAAAATAAATATTAAAACTTCAGAACACACCCAACTCCAAAGCCTCAGGTCTCATTTTGAAACTTTTGTCAAAGAAACGTACTTCTCCGAAGTATTATATGATCTATTCACAAAGTCATGCGCATGCAAATTCCTCAACTCAACGATTTTTACAAAATTCCAAAATTCAACATAAATAAGACATTTCAGTTGAGCGAATGGTGTTCAGTATTAAACATTTTTATTTTAACTGTCCACCATTTTGCTTATTCATTAGAAGATAATAGATACGCAATTACAAACAATGTAGAAAAAAGCAAGAAATCCACAGTTTCCAGTTCATTACTGTACATTAGCAAGCTTGAGTCAAACGATTCATAACATGTTCGTATTATAAAGGCCGTAAACAGCATACATCAAACTAAGGGTGCCTATTTAGACAAGTAGCATGTTGAGAGCAAGCTTAAAACATTTACTGACAATGAAAACATTGAGTTAGTTCCCGTTTGACGCAGAGTTGATTTTCCTAGGACGTTTATTTCGAGCGTTCTTTTTGGTGCTATTTGCTGGAAAATATTCAAAATAACTTGGAAAAATAGTGGTCTGGTACGATAATGAGGTTACAGCCTATGCAGTGACCCTTGATGATTTGAATCGGTTTTTTCATAAGGGCTTTATGACATTTTTGACCATTTTCACTTTTTTTGCAGTTTCTTCTAACGTCTATATATAGTTTACGATTGAAAGGAACCTCGTTACCTCAATATTTACGACGTGAGCGTTCTGACGTATTCGATTTCTGTTGAAAGGGCTATGTGAGCCACAAAGGAGATCTGATTGGTACTCGTTGGGGTGCCACAACTTGTGTGGTGGGTGTGATTGAGTATGTAAAAATGGCCCACCTCGTTTCTCTTCTGTTTATTGTCCAGAGGGTCCTACTGATCAGGAAAGTTCAGGTTGCCACCCGGGAAAGTGTTAGGTTTAGACTTCAGAGGGGTCGGGGCTGTGCTATGTAACGCTATTCTGTTGGTCAACTCGCTATAACTCGGATGCCGAGCTTCATAGAGTCTCGAATTTGGTCTCAAATTGTTCGTAACTCAATACTAAGCTCTTTTTATTATTAAAAATTTTACGTAAGTCCTACTTGTTACATGTTGGAATCTTGAACCAGCAGCAGTTTGAAGACGTTGAAGAAATTTGTATCTATCTGGTTTCAAACCAAAGGACTACTACTGCTCACAACCTTGGCATCATATATTTTCTCTCAAACTATAGGGTTCGGGGTCGATCTGCCTAAAGTTATTTGTACTTCCGACGTGCTGTACCTATCTTGTCGACGCGCGGTGGCTCAGGTCTTCATATGGAAGACCTGATCCCCCATGATCGATAAAACTGATATGATGGAAACTCGGCTGGGAATTTAAAAACAATAATTTTTACTGTAAACTGACAACAAAGGCTAAGCTACCCCCGACAATGACTGAGCTATGCTAGGTAACGATGCTGGTCTCAAACTGTTCGTATTTCAATACTAAACACTTTTTGGCAATATAGCTTCTTTCAAGATTAGGATTAGGGACTTAGGTGGGGACCATACCCCCTATCTGCCTCACTGAAACCTAGGGTTCTTGTACAAAGTATTTTCTTGTCTACAAAAGTTTGACATAGCAACTTTTCATCCTAATTTTGAGTCACTTTTGTTCTACGTTCAATGAAAATGTTCAGTGAAGTTCATACCTGTTTATGGAATACTTTGTACCCTGCTTTGAAAGGGGTAATGTGACTGAATTTCAAATTGTAATTGAAATTGTGAACACTGAATGAGATTGAAATTAAATGGAATTGAAAATTGGTACTCTTAAACGTGTTTTAAAAATATGAAAACTTGCCAGAAATGTGCAATACTTTGCTCTTGATGAGAATGGAAGAAATGTTCAGATACTGCCAGTACTGTGGAATGGGGAAGTTCATTGCGTTTTCCCAGAAGTTTTGAAAATGTGATATAGCCTCTTTAAAAAAAAATACCATTTCATTTGGTACGCTGTTCGCGGTCAGCGTGAAATTTCTTATGAACTGCAATTGTAATGGATGCATTATTCCGATTTTTTTATAATCCATAACTGCCCAAAATTCTGAATAAATTTACCTACCTACTGTCACCAATCTTATACACTGGTGCAATATTCCAGCATGTTCCGACAACAGAACTGTTTCAAAATCGGCTTGCAGGCAGACTGCAAGTCAACTAAGTAAAAGCTTTCAATGAAAAAACACAAGACCCATAACATGGAAATTAACATGTAAAATAACGACAGACCACAAGCGAATGGTCTGAGACGGTGGTTGCGGAGCGGCCTTCTCAAACCCATTTTAGGCCAAGGTCCGAAAATAATTTAAAATACAATTTTCTCTTAAAAGCTTCTCATTTAAATTCTTTTTATTCCATAATCACAAAGATTTCTATACCTTCCGGAGGAATCCGTCGGCACTTCGTGGTGGTGGGCGCAATTTATTTATAAATTCATTGAGGAATGCTGTTGCTATGCGGGGCGATTTTCAGATCTACCCTGATAAACATATTGTTGAAAACGAATTAAATTGAGCCCGTGCTGTATTAAGATGCGTTCTGAAGGCTACCAAGGCAAATTTTGGATAAGTTAAATAATTACCAGAGTGAAAAGAAGCGTTTGTTCATGTGAGCGTTGCCCAAGCATGAGTAAAAGAACCCATACTACTACTACCCATGCTACTTTCATTTGTATGAGGATGAGTCGTTGTGTTTCAGTATAAAAACTGATATTACTTTGAACATTAAACTTCTATACGACAGACAGTGTTGAAGGATGACCAGACAGAATACTGCATACTGGACACAGACAACATTGAGCAACTCTGACGAAATTACTGACAAAGTATTATTCTTATCGCTCGTTTGAAACTTTCGAGAATACGAAAAATCCGCGATTACTGATGGAGTAGAAATAAAGTTAAAAAAGCAAAAACAATATTATCGACATCAATGAAATTATCCGTTATTCTGAGTCCCCAGAGCACCTAATAGCGACCATCTCAATGGGAAGGCCAATCCGCTGAGAGCACAGATGTGCGAGATGCGTTTTAAAATCTTATAATTTGCAAAATTACCTATAGTTTATTTTAACAGAAGCAGGATAATATAGATTGCTTTTAGCACAAGGCTAGTATGTTATATAACAATTTCCTTATAAACCCTCTTAATGACAATCACTGACACAAAGCCAAAAGTACTTGTTGGAAACCAGATCAGCAGATCGTTTACTATCAAAGGAGGCGTGAGACAAGGAGATGCTCTCCTGGTTGTTGTTCATCATGGCTTTGCACAGAGCGGTGTGTGAAACTGAGGCAAGAGGTAACATATACCGATCCGTCCAACTGTTAGCATATGCTGATGATGTCGTGATTTGTGCTAGAAGCGACCCAGCTATCAGGGATGCGTTCTGGGGTTTGGGGGGAAGGTGTAAAAGCATGGCCCTAATAGCTGATGAGGCCAAAACCAAATGCATGGTGATTTCCACGTCAGAGAGCAGAAGACACCCAAAACAACAGGTACTTCCTTCGCTTATCTTGGAGCTGAAATCAACAGCGAAAACAGGATAAGTGAGGAGGTGATGAAGAGAATCATATCAGGGAAGAGAGCATACTGCAGCCTCTTATCCCTGTTTAAATCATCAGTTCTGGCCAGACAAACTAAGGTCAAATTGTACCAAACACTGGTTAGACCAGTGGTAACCCTTGGTGCAGAGATGTGGGTGCTGAAGCAGGCAGTCCAGCGGGCACTCTTGATTTTTGAAAGGAAAACGTTGAGGTGCATATATGGGGCTCTCTGCGTAAGGAATCCGGCGTCTAGAACTGGAGGCACTATACGAAAGGGGAAATATGTTAAGCTTCATCAAAGCATGTAGAGCAAATGATTGAGTGAGGCCCGATTGCCCAAAAAAAAAAGTTGGAAATGAAATAGCGTGGGACGAGAAGACGTTCAAGAAGAGGATGGCTGGAGGAAGTGGAAGAGGATTTTTGCAGGATGCACTCCAGAGAATGGAGAGCCAAAGCCAACGACAGACCGGTGAGGCGACGATTAACGTGGGAGGCAAAGATCCACAGTGGACTTGTTGGGCCGGAAAAGAAAAAGAAAGAAAGACAATCTTAGTTGCTAGGTTTGATGAATGAGAAGAAATGTGTGAGATGCACAATAAAAGTTGTATTTACCCCTTTATATGGTCGGCTCAAAGCAAGTTCTTGAGGAGTTCCGGAAATATAGAATAAAGGGGTTGAACCACAGCGGGTAAGGGATTGGTGGTTGATAATATGAATACAAGAACTCACCGTTACTCTTACACCCGTGGCCAGTATCAAGATCTTTACGTCCCTTTGTCCAATCACTCGCAAATTTTTAATATAAAATCATCCTCAAAGTACTTTGTGAATTACATTAATAAAATCATAGAGACTTCACAATATACCTAAGTATACATAATCTATTTTTCAGCCCATTTCATAAATTTCAGGCTTATTCAAGTAGGTACATCAATAAAACGAAAATGTGAAACCAGTATACCATTCTACCATTCTACCATTACTCCCTTCCAAAAACAGCCTTTTTAGTGTTAGTACTTACTTTTTATATTCAAAAAGGGAAGACATACCTACTTAATGAATAGTTGTTACCCAGTTAACACCAAATTGAACATGAAAAGTACTAGGTTGATGCAGAAACGGATTTGAACTATCAAATATTATCCATTTATAAAATTATGACGTAGAACATTAAATTAAGAAAGAAACTCATAAAGATAAATATTTATGGATAATCACGATGAGGATTCTATTCGATCGTCGCCGGCGCGGCTTAGAGGAACGTACCTGGAGCATATACTGTTGCTTCTATTCCCTCGAGTGAATTCGTAGAAGATCAATTATATAAACCGTGTGAAAGAGACCTCCATTTCTCAAATAGAACACCTAAACTTTGCACTTTTCAACTTTTCAACTTTGATCTGATGTCATTCGTTATATGTACGTTACCAACTGCATATGGGTAACCTTGCCGTGAATAATTTTGATACGAAATTTCAACAAATATTGGTAAGTATTTTTTTTTAAATTCATCAATGTGAACTAGAGTGATCTAGAGATAGATGTCGAACCCATCTGAAAAATGTTCAATTGAACACCATACAACTCTTAGTGGAGATATTAAAAGAATTGTCAAACTTCTCGTAACGCTGAAGGACTTGCCTATCAATCCTGGGATGGCTCTCGGCTCTGCCACCCGGCAGTTGGTGGATAAACGATTTTATGACGTAATCTGTCGAAAATTGCCCACAGCCGTGAGGTATTGCTTGGTTTCCAAGTACCCCGTTACGCGTTGGAATAGTTGGTAATGAACCCACTTAAATTTAAATATACTTATGTTTTTCAACTGTAAATTTATCCAGCAATCTCAGATAATCATATAACATTCAGCTCCCACCGCTATTATTCTGGTGACTTACCTTCCGTCAACTTCTGCACAACTAATGCCTGCAGTTAAGTACTTTTGTTCTAATCGGCCCATCTAGCTAATATTAAAATACATAATACATAGATATACATAGATATAGTAATGCCAAAGCAGCATTGTTAGCCAATACTCAAGGTTTCCTGGAAATGAGCGTAATTAGGATGTGCCAAGTTGGAGGTAAATAGTCGTGGTCTTGATTAAACGAGCCATTCCGTTCAAGAGAAGATAACGCATCAAACGGCTCTCTGAGATTAACCAATTAGGGCTTATGAGGTTTGTTGGGAGCCCCTTTTTTCTCTGAGTAATCCTTTAATGTCTTGTTACGACGGGTTTTACGGATGACATGAGAGTCTTGCGGAAGGACGGAGGAAGCGAACAGTGAGAGGCTGATTGAGTTGAGGATTTACGCTGAGAGCTGCCCATTTTGTTGGGTGCACTGTCCTCAAAGATATCTGTATTGGTTCTATATAAAGTAGACGCGCGCAAGCGCGCTTGCAGTACCTTTTTTCGTTTGTCATTTGGTCACCCGTGAGTAGGGATGTCCGATACTTCAAAAGTATCGAGATATATATCGTATCGATACATCTAAATCCAAAAGTATCGATAGGATACTTTCAAAAAGTACCTATCGATATGTTGAAGTATCGATGCTTTTTGATACTTTTCAAAAATGGGTGGAAATGTCGTTTTTGTTCTCTCTCCATCAGCGTGACAATGAATATTATATCACATCCCACGTTTTTACTTCATCTACATTGGTGTAGAGCATATCGAAGAATTATTTCAGGATAATATTATAAAATGAACAATACAATAAATCACTTCTTTCTTATTTGAAACTTTTTTGTTTGGGCGCTTGTTTTTCAAAATTATTGACAAGACAAGGCATGACATTATTTCGTTAATTCGGCACAATCACATCAGAAAACAAGAAAGAACAAAGAAAATCCAACCAAAAAGCTATTGAGTTAGGTTGGTTGGTTGCTTGGTTGGGTTAACATTTTGTTGGCCCTTCCTACTAAATGGAGGACAGCTGATTCTCACTAAGAGCTGGAGGTGGTGGTACATCAACTTTCTTTAATTTGTTGATGTGGTTGGTCTCCCTGCAATCTAGTTAGAGTTACTGTCAACAGTACCTACACGTCGTAGGTGTTGAAACTGATGAAATGAGAGGGATAAAAAAGTATCGGCTCCGATACTGGGAAAAAAGTATCGATACTAAGATATGTATCAGGGGAAAAAAGTATCG
Source organism: Leptopterna dolabrata (assembly GCA_954871275.1). Taxonomy (NCBI): domain Eukaryota; kingdom Metazoa; phylum Arthropoda; class Insecta; order Hemiptera; family Miridae; genus Leptopterna; species Leptopterna dolabrata. The sequence continues at coordinate 95,569,354 of OX940974.1, forward strand.
ATATGTTATAAGTCAACTTAGTTCTAAGAAATACCGTTAGAGGCCACTGTCAAGCGCCGTCTTGAGCGGACCAATAGGAATACCTGTGGGTTTGGGGGATCCCAAACCCGTGTATAAATACCACCCCATATGGGATAATAGGGCAGACAAGCTAGAGCTCTCAACATTAAAGTATCAACTCAAGCCGTGCGAGTTTTATTCATCCAGCCTACAACAGTGGCGACGAGTCTGGGATCGACTCTGTGTGCAGCTAAACCGTCAACGCCTCTCGCTCCGATACGAGGTCGTCCAAACATCCCGGCGTAGTTCAAGAGAAGTTCCTGCGCCTGCCGCCGACCTCCAGCTTCGAAGTGAGGTACTCCATCCCTGTGCTTCCGAGTAGCAGCCAAGCACTGAGACTGGTGCAACGTCATTCTTCTAGCTCCTGATTAAGAACGCGGCTGTGGCCCTTCGTCCCGGCGTTCGCCTTGTTTGCAAGGTCTTCTTTGGGCTAATTTCGGAGTGTGTCGGCCCCCCTGCCCTCACATCTCCTCGCTCCTGATTCAGAGCGCGGCTGTGGCCTTTCGTCCCGGCGTTCACCTTGTTCACAAGGGTTTAGTGAGCTTTTTCTTGGGGTGTGTTGGCCCTTTTGCCCGCACACACCCTGCCTTCTGTTTTGAGTGTGACTGTGGCCTTTCGTCCCGACACTCACCTCCTAGGAGGGTCAGTAAGGCTTCTTGAGGTACTCTTGGCCTTTGCCACGACTCCTCCGGCTACCTACTCTGGGTTTTTACTCGGTTGTGGGAGGTCTTGCTCTTTCTTGGCGGATCACTCGGTCTGGGTTACGAGGGTGTCACATGAAGTGCTGCTGCTCCTAGCGGTTCTCCCTGTACTCCTCTCTCCTCTGCTGAGTCTTCTGTAGCAGGAATCTACCTTCGCCGCCTGGCGAAGATTCCGTCGGCAATCCTCTGTCTGCTGGGCCGCCCGAACCCGCAAGGCACAGTGTGACGCCAAGGGAGCAAACCCTCACTTTCCAAGAAAAAGTTACCTGATAGTACAGCCATGGACTCCTGGCCGGTACCAAGATTTACTCAAGGTGAAAACTTGTCCGATTTCACGGATAGGTTGGAGCTGTATTTCGTGGACCAGGAGATTTCTACTGACAGACAGAAGGTAGCCCGACTGGCGTCGGCTCTTGACGCCAGTACCTTCTCGAAAATGAAATCTTCCTTGCTGCCCAAGGCCGTCAAGAACGCCACTTTTCTTGAATGCACAGTGGCATTGGAAAAGGCTATTTCTCCCGTCATCTCGAAGCCAAGGGCAAGAATGCAGTTCTCCACCCTTCAACGTGCCCCAGGTCAGCCCCTGTCTGACTTCATTGGACTTCTGAAGAGGGCAGCGTCAACCTGCGATTTCGGGACTTTTGAAGAAACGGCTCTCAAAGATCGTCTCGTTCAAGGTGTGAACGACAATCAGCTAGCGAACGTTCTTCTTCCTCTGGTGGAAAACAAGACATTTGCTGAGCTCGCCGAAGTAGCTCTCATGGCAGAGTCACTTAGAGACACCGCAGCTTCGATGGCGCCTCCTCTCGTCGCAGCTCCCATCTTCAGTAGATCGCACTCGCCCTCCCGCGGTACGAATGCTCGACCACAGCAGCGAGTTCATCGGTCTCCGTCCCCAAGGCGTCATGTGAGTTTTGCACCAAATACAAATGTCTCTCAGTCTCAAAATAATAATAGAAGTAAGGGTCAATTTATCTCGAACAAACGTTGTAATGGTTGTGAAGTTTCCCATTCTATCCAAACCTGCCCTGCTAAGTCATGGGTTTGCAACCATTGTGGTGTTCGGGGGCACACAAAGCGATATTGTAGGTCTCGCAGCTCACTCAGTACTTCCTCTACATCTCTTCAGCCATTCCAGGAAGCACATGTTCCTTTCCTGCCCTCGGAACAGCCATATCATGTTGAGCCAAATTATCCCCAAAATTCACAAAATTTCGATTCCGTTTATGATATTGATGACCCAGATCAATTTCAGTCCGTTTCTGTTATTAACACCCAGCCAACAACAGTTTCCACTACTCAACGTTTGGCCCAACCTGCACCCCCTCTTTTTCTCACGCTCAATTTAGCAAATTCTGTTGATTTAAAATTTCTAGTTGACACTGGTAGTGCCGTATCCCTCGTGTCCCATAACATTTATACAAGTCAACTCAAACATATTGCATTACACCGTTCTCACATAAATTTATCTGCTGCCAATTCCGATAAAATCCATGTCGAAGGAGCGTTACGTGTGACTGTCAAAACTCCAAATTCGGCCACCACTCCTTCAGTTATTTGGGTGGCGAAAAATCTATCTCCCCCAGCAATCATAGGTAGAGATATTTTGCACACCCTTTTTCCCGACTGGGAGTCTTATTTTCTGCCGACACAGGTTTCCTCAGTTTCACTAGAGAGTTTTAAATCGCAATACCCCAACGCTTTTGCTTTGAAAAATAATGACAAGCCTATTCGCGAGTTCATGGTTCATATTCATTTAAGGCCAGACGCAAAGCCAGTTTTTCAACGCCCGTACAATATTCCATTTGCCTTACGTCAACCTGTCCAGAGTGAACTTGAGAAATTGCAAAGCCAGGGAATAATAGTTCCTACATCGTCGAGTGATTGGGCTTCACCGCTAGTGGTGGTTCCTAAGAAAAACGGGAACCTCCGTATCTGTGTTGATTTGAAAAGAACTGTAAATCCTCAGTTATTGCATGAATCTTACCCTCTTCCACGTTTAGATGAATTTTTCCATAAATTTTCGAACTGCTCTATATTCTGCCGGCTTGATTTATCAAATGCATATTTGCAACTGGCTGTGCATGAATCTAGTCAACAACTACTAACAGTAAATACGTTTGTGGGTCTGTTTCGATACACACGTTTAGTTTTCGGGCTGTCTTCCAGTCCTCCAATTTTTCAATCTGTTATGGATAGAATATTAATGAAAATCGAAAATTGTTCAACATATATAGATGATATCCTTCTAGGGGGGAGGGATTTTGAAGAGTGTCAGAGCATTTTACATAAAGTCTTGTCGACTCTCGATTTTCATAACATCAAAATTAATGTCGAAAAATCAGAATTTTTTGTACAGTCATTAGAGTTTCTAGGGTTCGTTTTAACTCGCCAAGGCCGACAACCATGCCCCTCCAAAATTCTAAAATTAAAAGGGATGCCTAGTCCCACAGATGTGACTCAACTCCGTTCTTATCTCAGTATGTTGAATTTTTATAGATCATTTTTGCAAGCACCTTCTGATTTATTAGAGCCACTCCACTCACTATTAAGAAAAGATGCAAAGTGGGATTGGACTCCAACGCATGAGGCTGCGTTTCAAAAATCCAAGAATTTGCTATCTAATCAGTCTCTGCTGGTTTTGTTTAACCCAGATTATCCGTTGGTGTTGTCGGTAGACTCATCGAATTATGGGGTGGGTGCAGTACTTAGCCATCGACTTGACAACGTCCTAGCCCCTATTGCATTTGAATCCGCTACCTTATCACCGCCTCAACGGAGTTATTCACAACTCCACAAAGAAGCTTATGCCATAATTTTTGGGTTAAAAAAATTTCACAAATATTTATTCGGAAGAACGTTCGAAATTGAAACTGACCACCAACCATTAGCCTCAATTTTTTCTGAAAAGCGTAACATTCCCACAATTGCGGCTTCCCGTTTAGTTCGTTGGGCAGAAATCCTGTCTAGCTATAATTACACTATTCACCACAAAAGTTCGTCCAAAATTCCCCAAGCAGATGCACTTTCTAGACTCCCCTCTTCAGATTCCATCGAACCAGCACATATTGCATTTATTCATTCGGCGTATCCGCCACTTGCCATGGAGAAACTTAAAACTGAATTGAAAAATGACAAAATTCTAAAGCGATTGTTCTCTCGTTTACAAGGCTCATGGTCTTCATGTCCGAAAACAGATTCCCTCTATCCGTACTTTCTGGTACGAAATAACTTATCCTGTGACTCTGAATACATCAGGTTCGGGGACAGATTAATTATTCCTGCATCTCAACAAACACAACTCCTGACAGTTCTCCATGAAGGTCACCCAGGAGTTACCCGAATGCAATTGTTAGCGAGGTCCTATGTTTGGTGGCCTTCTCTGGACCAAGACATCAAAAGATTTGTTCAAAAATGTCATGCTTGCCAACAATATGCTCCCAAACCCCCCGAACCAAAACACAGGGCCCCATGGCCGGCTGTTTCAAGACCATGGGAAAGAGTTCACATGGATCTTTTCAACCTGGAAACAGTGGACTATTTTCTAATAGTTGACGTATTTTCCAAATGGCCGGAATGCTTTATAATTAAAAATTATGTAGCCACAACACTTCTGCCCTTGTTGGCAGACGTTTTCAGCAGGTTTGGGTATCCAACCACGATTGTTGCTGATAACGGGCCCCCTTTTTCCTCACAAGCATTTGCTCTGTACTTGTCCCATCGTAACATAACACTTCAATTTACCCCTCCGTATAATCCTAGATCCAATGGTCAAGCGGAGAAATATGTGTCAATTCTAAAATCATCTATCCGAAAATCTAAAATTCAGCATCCACACCTATCTTCCCACGAATTATTGCAGCATGTACTGGCAACCCTTCGAATCACTCCATCCACATCGACAGGTATCGCGCCTACCGCAGCCTTATTATCATACAATCCCATATCTGTTATAATGCCACCACCACCCCAACCTCATAATGAGACTTCCAACTCTCACTCAGTTAGACCAGTATGGGTCCTTCTTAGACCAGACTGTAAACCAACTATCTGGTCCGCAGGAACCATAGTCAGCAGAGAATCGGAGAAACTTTTTAAAGTCAAACTCGAAAACGGCGTAGAAAAAACCGTACATTACAACCAAATGAGGCTCCGTCACCCCCCTAACACCCCCACTCCTATTACTCAACATACTTCGTCCATCCCAATACACAATATTCATGCTCCGACACTACCACCATCCACCACCAGATCGGGGAAACTTTTCAAACCATAGTCTTAGGTCATCATAATGATAGTATTATTTCGGAAACTTAAAAAAAAAAAAAAAAAAAAAAAAAAAAAAAAAAAAAAAAAAAAAAAAGGTACCACTATTGTAAAATAGCTCTTAAGTAGATAATTATTAGATATTAGACCAACACTGTATTTCCTTCAAGTACCTGTAATCCTGTAATAATTAGGATGCTACACTAATGTTAATAACCGACACCCTTTGTGTATTAAGTGGACCATTGTTGTATAGTTTTAGTACCTTATTTTGTATATATTGTGTTGGATGTCAGGGGAGAAAAGATGTTATAAGTCAACTTAGTTCTAAGAAATACCGTTAGAGGCCACTGTCAAGCGCCGTCTTGAGCGGACCAATAGGAATACCTGTGGGTTTGGGGGATCCCAAACCCGTGTATAAATACCACCCCATATGGGATAATAGGGCAGACAAGCTAGAGCTCTCAACATTAAAGTATCAACTCAAGCCGTGCGAGTTTTATTCATCCAGCCTACAACACGATACTTTTGGGACATCCCTACCCGTGAGTCAGAAGAAACAAACACTATAATAAATATTGAAACATAATTTCACAAGAATCATGCATAAACAAGGTCGAATGCACAGTGCTACATCGACGATATGATCTCGTCCAAAATTGTTGAGCAACTAAGGAAATACAAATATTGTACCTCCATAACCTACCTAATATTCCGTATGAGTGATTATCTCGAAAGGTGGAAGATGCACAACAACACGTTGACCGGTGTGATAGGCGTACGTATTTTATGAATCTTGGTTGATACATCGGCGGAAGTTGTTCATAACAGAATACATCGATTTTCAAATTTATGTCTTGTTGCGACATGCGCGGCACGTAGATGCAACATAGGCTACCCAGTGGAAAGTCTGCAAGCCCTCTACTCTCGAACAATAAAGGATCCGAGTATTGCAACATCGCAAAGCTCGATGAGTGACCCGACCTTTCAGAAACGATTAGTCCCGTCGCAGATTGAGGTGTTCGTCTCCTGTCAACAATCCTTTGGGTACAGATTACTGGTAGGTATGGACCTCTAAGACTTAATTTGACCATGACGTCACAGTTGAGACTGGATGCTCAGAATAAATTATTCAACAGTTATCTTCCTTATATAGTAAGTGCATCGAGTGAATTATCGGTTGTTGCCTTAATATTCATCTCGTTTTTAACCGGATTCGACTGTGCAAGCAATATTATGACAGAACATGTAAGTTAAGCAACAAGTAGCATTCTCCTCGCTGCTACAGGGATGTTGTATTATACTGGCAATTTTTGAATCATCACTGGCCAGTACAGTGTCACTATTCATGGAACTGAGCTGTTAACCCTTTGTGTGATGATGTGTCCATGAGACCAATTTTAAGCAGACATCTGTAAATTTGTAGGTACGTATAGTAATTATTGAGTAATTGTATATGGAGTAATATTGTAAAGCTGTCCTCGTATGAAGCCCAGATTGCAGGTGGATCCTGGCTTGCCAGCTCTGCTATATGGCGGCTGAATTCTGAGCTTGAGCAAATATTCTGGCAATGCTTAAAGAAGGGAAGTGGAATTGATGACAGGATTTGATGGAGAATGTAATGTTGCTGGATGATGAGGTATGATTTTGACATTCTGTGGTTAGGTTTGTTCAGGATGTTCGTAAAGATGAGAGGTAGTATATTTGAATAATAAATATGTTTTCGACTCGTGTAATAAAAATGAAAAAATTTTTTTTTTTAAACAAAACAAAAAGCCGACTTCAACCAAAGCTGTATCTATAAAACTAAAAAGTGAAGAATAATTTTTACGCTGAGCAAACATTATCTAAGCCAATACAACAAAAATTTAGAAGTCGGCGCCAAATTTCAATTAAAATGTATAAAACAAAGGGACACAATATGAAGGCTGTTTTCTAAAATTTGGCGCCGAATTCAAAAATGTTTTTGTATCAGCTTTGAATAAATTACGTTTTTTCAGCATAAAAATTACCCTTTACTTTTAGTTTTATAGGTACCGCCCTAAAGATTTTTTGAAGTAGGTTTTTTGTTTAAATTTTTTTTGGCTTTTTAGCAAAACCCATTAAGAATTAGTGAAAATTTTTAGCGAAATACATTTATTTATTTGTTTAATTTAGTTTCGAAAGGGTGTTTATGAATTATTTTATACTTTTTTGCTCGTCTTTTGATGGTATTTTTTTATTAGGTACCTACCCACATACTATGCTAACGCCAATACTGACCCAGCACTGGCTTGATATATACCTCAAGCTATCAAGTATACTGATACCATCGTTACTGGGGCATCCACAGTCTTTCACAGGCTGTTTTCTGTCGTCAAATCGTGCCATGTCTGTCAAAGAACTAGAAATCGAAGAGTATAACTGGCCTAGTACAGGCCCAGTACTACTTTTCTACTTAAAGAACTAGTATGGGGATGATCCTCTTTCATTTGAAAAAAGATTAATCGAAATCGGTCAAGTAGTTTCGGAATAATAGCTGGACAAACATTAAAAAAAAAACATAGAACAGGTTAAATTGAGAACCTCCTCCTTGTTCTTTTCTGAAATCAGTTAATAACTACATCCTGTCATTTAAAATAGTAAATAAGTCGTAATGAGCCTTGAGTGAGGGCAATTTTATGATAATTGTGTAGTATTTAAAATGAATTCTGCATATACGTTGTTAATTCGTCAGAGTGTGCTGTTCAAGTGGTGTCACAGCTGCGCGAAAAAATAATTTCGAGTTGCGTAATTTCTTCCACAGTCAACATGAACGTGTACAAATGATTAGACAACCGTTTCGTGAATCTACTGTACTTGTCCTACCTAACTGTACTTCAGGGAACCACCCGGAAGAACTAGTGGGTATCTTCTAAAACAAAATCATCCAGAGGTACTTCATGTACGAGTATCATCCTCATAAACGTTCTAGCGTGATCCTGTTTTCATCTGAGAGGGAACTTGGGTCCACTGTGAAAGAAATGAGATGCATGCTAGACTGAAATTGTCCACGTAAAAACACCTTACTTATTAATAACATGATAGTCGTGCGGTCTGAGTGGCCACAAACGCACAAAAACGCATATATTTTAGAGAATTATATAAAAAACAGGATAGAAACAAGTTGGACTTACTTCGTCCAACTACGTACTTAAATACATGCAAATATATAAAATAATGCCTGAACCAATCCATAAATGATCTTTATTTATACAACGATATAAATACAGTAGTCAGTAATTCACTTGACAATGATTGTAACAAGAATATTATATTATCGAATTGACCACGACAATTACTTAGAGAAGCTCACGCCTCGCTTGATGAAAGGAATCCTTGTTTGTTTTCAAACACGGCAGCAGGATAAACGCCTGATCTTGAACTTGATAGCGTTTTAGAAAGTAGAAGTGGATGCGGAAGATGGGCAGACCGGTCTAGATCTCAGCGGTCAAGGTCGCTGGTTTTATTGGCTTCTTGACCGCGTCCAGCCATGACTGCAACTTTATTATCTGTCGGTTCCAAAATTTGATCACATTACTGAGTGACCGAACCGCCACCACTCTGGATTGATCACATTGGAGGGAACGCCAAAACTGGGCGGTCTGCAGTTTACAGGTATTTCAGTTACTCAGGGTAGTTTCCCCCCAGTAGACTGCTAAGAATCAAACATTTAGTATACAAAAAGAATTAAGAAAAACGCTGCAAAGTCCTTGTCACATGGGTTTATTATTCTATTGGACATACCGACAGAAATGTTGGCTGTTCATTTATTGTTTCTTTCATATAAAATAATTGAAATAGCTATCTCTGGTGGTTTCCACCAATTTCGGCCCCTAAAACACAAATTAGAAACGCTCCTTTTTTTTTATAACTGTCTTTGATCATTGGTAGTGCCATTTAACCGTCTTGATCCACGCGTAGACACTTTTTCCAGTGTTATTATACAAACCGATGGTGATTTCAGAAGATTTCCCAGGTTTTTCACTCATAAAAAATCAATTTTGGGAGCTGAACATTTAGTAGAACTCAATTTTCCACTCTTAGGTCAAAATCGACTTCATATTCGCTCTTGTCGTCCCCAAAAACATGGAAAATGATATCTCAGAAGCTCATGTTACTAACATGTTGCTAAAACGCAAAAAGTACCTATTTTTACACACATTTTCACTCATAACACCCCTGGGTATATTCCGATCGGGCTGAAAAGTTTCGGGACACAACTAGGGCCCAAATGGAGCATGTGTGCGAAAGAACGAATTTTTTAGACAGAAAATGAAGCCTGTAGACGTGATACGGCGTACGGCGGATGGCGGACGGACATTGCATTTTTGGAATCTACGCACCTTGAAACGGAAAAGAAAAAAGTTTGATGGGGTGTTATAAAAATTTTTTGCTGAGCGAATACATAAGTGTATTATTCACAGAATAATAAACCAAAACCGGTGGCCCTGGAGTCACAAACTATGTTTACCACCCGTTCAACCCTTAAGGACCAAACCTGGAAAGTCATAAACTCGGGAGGAGAAAGTTCGAACAAATCTGGGCATCGTAAGATGTGTCTACTTACCCCCGCCTCTTCTCCCTTACCCAAACAGTCATAAGTTGTTCTGACATCTAGGCGATGACTTGAACGATTACAAAATGACAGTTCCTCTTTTCCGATATGAATATCGAGATTTCCGTAGTTTGCTGCACAGCTAGCTTCCAAGCAGCGCCTTCAGTAAGAAACCTATAGTTTTCCAGACAATCGCTCCGTGTCCCTATTCAACGGAGTTATGCAAAGAGATAAACGTAGTTACCGAACCGGTCATCTTCCGGAGCCGAGTAGGTACATGACAAATTAAGCTTAATTGCTGCAACATACGGCCCTTTCTTAAACTGAGAGTAGCCCAAACATATGACGAATATATTATATTGTTGACATGAGGAGTTGAAAGCCACATGCGACCAGTTTGAAAAATCAGGTGATTAATTGGAAGACGTAGGTATCTACATACCTGACGGGAGAGGCAGTGCCCAAACAATTCTAACGTAGGTACCACTCATCAGTAATGTGGTATATAACTCCACTGATGCACTTATATTTCCAGCCATTTTGTTGACATAACATAACGGAATGTGGATCTAGGGATGCGGGACCGTCCCGCCCGCCAAAAAACCGAAAAACTCGAAAGGGACCAAGAATACTGTTTACACGAGAGAACAATCAGGGTTTCCGGCCACTTGAGGGTCTCCGGTGTTGGTTTTTCTTTACATCCATTCTCGAGGAGCCCGTGAGGAGGTGTACCAAATTCCAGCCCACGGAACCACCAGGTGCCGGAGTTATGGGAGTTCGAAAATCGCTGTATTTTATGTTTTTCTAGTTCTTATTCTCGTTCTCGTTGTTCTTTGACAGGCTACAGCCTCACAGATATAACGGATTGAGATGAAATGTAGCACACACACTCTTTATGCCCCAAGGAAGTGTCTTTTGTGTATTTTGTCGCCCCCCAACAAAATGCACAGAGTAAGTTAGAGAGGGTTTTTAGGGCGAAAATCTATTCACAACACACAGAACAACACAAAAAACTACAAAACAACATAACAACTCCAAAACTTGTTCACTAGGGCTCCCTGAGGGAGAGTTCAAAATCTGAACCAGATCGGTTCTGTAGAAGCCGAGTTATAACTGTTTGAAAACGCTGGAAGTTATGGTTAAATAACGTAACTGACGATATCACGTTTGGAGCGCTGTGACTTTCGCGTATTATACTTTTCTGTAGCGCTTTGTAAGAAGAGTTGAAAACAAATATTTAAAAAAAACGCTGCAAATCCCTGCACAACGGTTTATTATTTTGTACAGAATACCCTTCTGTTACAGATCACAGCTCTCTGTATAGATAACCCGTCTATATAATATAATATGTACTATTCTATACATATTATGTAGATCGCAGACCCTCCGTAGGTTAGTACCTAACCCCTTACTCGTTAATAGGTACCAATCTAAATCACGAGTTAAATGTTGCTAAAATAATTCTGTCGATGACAAACAATAACTAAAACGGCAAAAAGAAACGCAAATAATGAAGTTCTGAAGGAAAATTGTTGATGTGGAGTGAAATAGATGCCCCTTCTGCGTAGATCACTGTTTTCTGTGGTCAATACCTAGGTACCTTCGTGGTCGAGTATAATGAACCGTTGTGTAATAACTTGCCTATCAATAATAACGGTTGTTCAAGTTGCAAAAGTACCGATCAACAAAATCCAGCCTCTTCTTGGTTGATGAACCGTTGTGTAACAATTTACCGTTGTGTAATAATTTACCGTTATGTAATAATTTAACGTTGTGTAATAATTTGCCGTTGTGTAATAACTTACCACTGTGTAATAATTTACCCATCAACAATACTTCAACGGTTGTTCAAGTTGCAAAAGTACTGATCAATAAAATCCAGCCCCTTCTTGGTAGATGAACCGTTGTGTAATAATTGACCGTTGTGCAATAATTTACCGTTATGAAATAATTTACCGGTGTGTAATAATTTGCCGTTGTGTAATAATTTACCATTGTATAATAATTTACCCATCAATAATACTTCAGCGTTTGTTCAAGTTTCACAAGTACCTACCAACAAAATCCAATAGTCCATCACTTATCAAATGAAATAATATCGCAGAACAACCTACTCGACTTCATACAGCCATCCTTGATTATAATCAGATGCTCCGTAGTGATGATATCCCGGCCGGATTTATACCGTTTGATTCACGATCGTGTTGACGAAGCATTTTGGTGCACACTAACGGCTGCACGTACATTGCTCCGGGTGGTCTCAAAAAATTGTTTAGCTCAAGACAAATTTAATAACGTAAAAAAACCATACCCTTCCATCGGAAGTTTTCGAGCTACGGCGTTCTGAAAATTTCAACCCCTATTTTGAACCCCTTAGAGATGACTGACAGTAACGTCGAGCTTCGAGGACCAACCAGACCCCGAACGGAAACTATAACCCGAATTTCATCAATTTTGTTTCATGGTAACTAAGAAAAGTGGCCAGTACGGCGGACAGACAGAAATTTTTTTATTGCAGTTTTGGATTCTACATACCTAGAAACGTAAACCATCAAATTTTGAGGGGGGTTAGAATTTTTTTTCATGCTCGATTCCAATGGTTCATTATTGAAAATAATAAACCAAAATTAAAATATGTTGTTTTTGAAAAAATGAATTTCAAACCAACTGTTTTTAGAATATTGAAAAAAATTGAACAAAACATTTAAAAACCTTTTTTTCTTTTTCAAAGAAATCAGAATGAACAGTTTCAGCTAGCTGCAACGATGACGATGAAAACCAAACAGAAAAAGAGTGAAATACGTTCCGTTAACCTCCAATAATCAGGCCGATAATCTCAAATTTTAGCACAATAATGAACCTACTTCACTAACAGGGGGAAGGCACAATGAACCATCGACCGATTCCGCTAAAATTCTTAAACTTTATTTTACCTTAAAAGAGGTATAGACTCGTACTGGGTGGCTCATCTTAATTTATTGACCTCCCATCTCTTAGGTCGAACCTATTCTGAAAGAATACAACCTGTGCATTTTCAGTAAAACCGGAGGTGGACCTACCGTTGCCACGCCCTCTCTCCGTAAGTGAAAGGCTACAACTTTCTAAGATACAATTTTCACATATATGATCCCAAGAACTATGAAAATATAATTCGAATAGCTTACCCATCAAAACATTCTATGAACCCACGATTTGGCTGTATCAGAGAGTTCTTTTATTAAATGCCATAAGGATGCATAAGGATGTTAGAAATTTCATTGGTGCGCCTGGTGATTTCAAGAGTGTCAGCTCGATTAGTTCCGAATTAGTGGGTGGGAAAGTAACTACTGATCTGTGGAGTCGGTACCTAGGTACCTATCGAAAGGTAACTCCAATAGCCAGCACCGAACACTGCAATGTTGTTTCTATCAGTTAGTTCTGGAAAAAAAAGGTTAGGGATTCACTAACTGCTGTATTCTTCAGTCTCGCCTACGCTAATGGTAGGGTAGGACCTGACCGTTCAAAAAGGGGAGAAAGGAAGTGTGAGAAATCTTGCATAAGGCCAATCCAAAGAGAGGCTTTCAAAGAGGGAGTCCATCATTAAAACGTAATTTTTCTATTATATTCGGCAGAGGGTTAAGTGATGAATAACGGGGCGAGAAAAGTCTGACGGGCATTGACGGGTTTCGATAATCAGTCAGAGTAACAAGTTACGCCACGACCTCAGTCCACTGCGCTTGGCAGATGCGCAATTCCAAAATCTACGAGTTGAGTCACATTGGGCAACGTCAGGTGGAGGCGCAAGATCATGTTATTCGCTTTCTGAGTAGAACGAAACGCTGTTTTGGAAGATATGTGAAAATAACGCACCGACCCAGAGGGCACAGCGCTGCGAGCGAAGTGACGCAAGGAAGTCTGATGATCGGGGGTGCGCCCAAGTCCAGGGCCAATAAGCGTTTCGAAATACTTATACGTATCTTCAGATATGGAAATCAGTCGTAGGAGGAGAAGATTAAAAAGTGTTATTTCGGGAAGGCTATGGACATTTCTTAGTGTTGGCGTCCTAGAAAGGATTAACACCATAAATATGCAAATAGTGTGAATTAGAAAATGCAGCACAAAGGGGGGGACTCCACTCGATCAGTGTTCAGATTCCAAAATTAGTGGGAAATTCTTTGATTCGTACACGATTGGCTAAGGTGAGGAGCCGCATCACGGTAATACAGACCAACAAAGATTATTTTACGGAAGCACTAGCGTTATTTCTAGCAAATCCAGTTTTGCTTCCCGTAACGTAACATGATACATCTTGATGCATCTTAAATCATCTTCAGTGACACTATAGTATACGGTTTTTTCTTTTGAGCTGTACCTACAAACTTCTTAAAGATATCGATCTTGATGAGCTTTACTTAGGTAACTATAGCGAAAGCTTACGATTACTTTTTAGATGTTAAGACAATTCAGGGCTATGGTGGGCAATGATAAAATCATCCCCTCCCGTACATCCACTCAAACTATTATGTTAACTATTTATTATGTTCACGAATGTCATGGCGATCCTAAATACATGTTATCTGCCTTGAATGTTCACCATTTCTTCGTCATGAAGATACCTACATTTAAATATGTACTGAGTTCCTTGAGTTTCAAACAGTTGCCCTTAGCTGGGGTGTTCAACTGTTCACTGCAAATGAATTTACTTTTATTGTTTGAGCTAAAGCAGCTGTAACTATAACTGATGGATTTGAACAACAATCAAAATGAGGAACACCCACGTATTTCACTTGATTTTTAAGTTGCAAGTAGAGATTGAGATGACACCGGACCTTTCGCAACATACATGTTGTTGCACGAGACATTGGTACCTGGTTGTTTTATCAAAAATTAGTTGCACGAGACATTGGTACTTGGTTTTTTTATCAAAAATTATTAAAGGTTTGATGACGTCACTAATTCAGGCGTTGTATACGTAGGTACAAAAGTATTTCCATGATGACTGAAGCAGGAATTTCCAGGCTCACTCTGCATATCCATGTTATTGGTTCAAGTCTGTTGTCAAAAACAATACTTTTTAGAGCTTTGTGACAGGGTGGATATCAATCTAAAACAATTGAATGAAAAGTTAAATGTCATTAACACCAACAGAAAGTAATTTGATATGTCATGAAGGTGCCAACTTCCAAACTGCGGTGTGGAGGAAGAAGTTTGCAGAATGAAGTCACTTGGACTACCTAATCTGTCGATTCTTCCAACCGCTTGGAATTTACTCATCAGTTCAACTCGAAAAAACGATTATAGGAAAAAAATCTGCCATTTTCAGACCCTTGGGTATTACCAGTGGGTCCGCTGACCAGTAGCCTCACGAATCCTTCAGTAAACCGAATACAACACATACCTACAACAAATGAGCCGTTTTTGGATTTTTTGGTGCTACTGACTTCGTCTAGGTAACAAAACCTATGTAGCGATACTTGACAGTGCACCCTGAAAATCTTAAGTCTCCCCTTGGCGCCCCTCCTTGGAACTGCATAATTATTGAGATCCAAATGATTCGCCTCTTTTTTCCTTGCTGCGCTTTCTTTCTTCTCACGAAACCCGTCTTTTAAGATGGCCTGGTGAGCGTGGCACGAGACCTAAGAAATTACGCAAAGCTATGGTGATGTGTGGCAGTGGTGGTTATATGCTCATCTTCTTTGCCTACGAGGTTTCTGCCTTGAAACAATCACATACAAATAACGAATTTCGTCGCCTGGCACAATTGTAATAATATATACTATACCCAGTAGTATCGGGTTATCTGTATGCATTTTTAGAACTTGGACACGATCTTCCGCGTGAGGTTAGCACGCGCATTTGTAAGAGATTTTCAATTTCTTTCAAGAACCAGTAAAAAACCATCGAGGAGATGTAATGAACATGTGAATTTCACGAGCTTGAATATTATACTCGTAAAACCTGTAGTAGGTTATCGATTTACAAACGTTCATCTTATTCAATAGGTAATTTCTTAAGGTTTTTTTCTGTAAAAGATTTGACATTAGGGTTGGAAACATGCCAGAGGGCTCACGACGAGTGTTGTATGTAGTTGGAAAGTGAAGGACGTATCATAAAGCTGGACAGCTCCTTCATCCGAACGATGTTGAAACTATTCCCTTGTGAAATAACGTAATCATTCAAAGCGTTTTTCGAGTAAATCGGTAGACCTGCCGACCTCCGTTTAAGTTAAGGCGAGCTGCGGGTTAAAGGTCGGGCTACTGAGGTCCAACTGGCAAATTTTAATTTAGGTTTGAACGATGATGTAGGTACCTACCTGGAATTTTCTAGAAATCACTGTAGAGACCCCAAGATCGCGGCAAAGATCCATTACGAAAAAGCCGGAGTTACTCGTAAATTGAAACTACTTAAATAGTCCTACCTAGTTCTCGATGCGTCGACCTTTCACGCTATCATTTGAAGTCTGATAACACCGAAGGTGAACGAATATATTATATTGTAAGAAGTTCAATATTTCGGAATAAATTAAGATTTAAAAAAGTAGGTACCTACCTATTCTATTTATACTAGGTGTACAGTAGATAGGTACATCCTACCTCCGAAACTACATTCCAGTCCAACATGGGCGAAGTCAGATAAGGTGTGCATAGTTTTGCACACCTTGTTTGAGCGTGCGCAGACGGAAGTTGCAGTCAACTTTTGATAAGGGATCATTAGTTGACCAACCCACATATACGAGTACAACAGCTACTTCGCAAATTTCACCTCATTTGGACGGTTCTATCGATAAAATATAGTATAAGAAAAGTAAAGTAAAGTAACAGACATTTCGGGGTGGGGGCTTTTCGTCCGACTGACCTGCCCGATAAAATATAGAGCATAACAACTAATTGCGTACAGACGGGTAAAGTGGATTCTGACATCGGGACCCCCCCCAGTTAGGCCCTCTAGAGCGCAATGCTAACATTTTCATCAGAATTGCCCACAGCTGCGCATTACGCACAATGTTCTAAAATAGTCTGTTTCCTTCCGTAGGGCCTACTGCATAAACGTACAAATTTGGCGAAGATCGGTTCAGCCGTCTAGGCTGTGAAGTTTTCTGTTATTTCCCAGCCAACGCACGGGTAAAAATTGATTCTGACATCGGGACTCCTCTTTAGCCCCCCCCCCCCCCCCCCCCCCAGCAAAATGCAAACAATTCCATCAAAATCGCCAACCAGAATCCAGCCGTTCAGAATTTACACACAACTGCACCCAGTTGCGCATTGCGCACAATGTTCTAAAATAGCCTGTTCCCTTCCGACGGACATACAGCATAAGTTTACCAAATTTGGTGAAGATCGGTTGAGCCGTTTGGCAGTAATCGGTTCCGGAAAAACAGATAGAGAGATTTATATATTAGTATAGATTCGTGTTTTGCCATCGAAGATGACACTGTGCAAAATTTCAGCTCAATTGGACTTTGGAAAGTGGGCGAAAAATCATTTAAAAGATTTGATCGCCCCAGACAAATCAAGTTAAAAGCCTGTAATAATAATAAAACGTGTATTAATTCAACAAAGAACCATAGCCATCGAACCACAGCTACCGAATCCATAGCCATTCAAAAAGACAATAAAAGCGAACTTTACTGGTACATATACTGTTGCTATCTACGGCTGATTACGCCCATCGTTCATATCGATGGGTACTAGACTAGTTATATTGTCCGATTCGGCATGATAGGGGTTTTCTTGAATGATAAAACCCAGTCGCATATACCTACGCACAAACTATGACACTGTGTTCTCCAATCAACTAGATACCTACTCTTTATTTTTCTCCCGTAAAGTAAATAAATAAACGGTCAATAAACTATGGCATGCCTGATCTTTCAGCGAACTTTAAGAATGGGAAATTGCTAATGAATTGAAACAATCAAATCAAATTGGCGCGTGAGAAGCGTATCATATTAGGTCTCATATTAGTCTCATATTCTACGAGTCTCTTCTACGAGAAACAAGAAAAGTGGGTGGAACATACAGTCTCTTGAACGATTACGTGACTTCAAAATTGTTGACGGGGCACATACAAGCCCTACACCATTTTTCGTTGGTGTGGGTGACTATTTCGGAATCAGGAAACCAAAGCGCGAGGCTGTTGTCACGTTTATTGCATCTATTTATTGCCCCAATGAGCGGCTTGTGGGCGATATATCGTAATGGGGTTCTTAGGAGATGAGAGAGGGGGCTACCGTAATTCACAAACCCACTGATAAAAGACACGCAAGAGGCGGAGATGGCTATAAAAAAGGATGTTGTCTTGCCTGGTGCCGGCGTTCCTGCCGACCTCTGATATTTCTTCTGGGGGTTCAATAAAAGTTCTTTGATGCAAGAAAGGTGAAGAGGTCGCGGATTTTTTCCTTCTTTCTTTTTTCGGATTTCTCAAGATTTCAGAAGAAGCCCTCAATGTGCTTCTAATTAAGCCTGTGCGCTCGGCCGAAATTAATGTTTCTTTAAAATGTAGCCCGAGCCTTGAGAAGTGTAATCTCAAGTGGGATCCAATGGCCTGAGGGAGCCGGATCGGCCAGTTATAATGACGGGAGTGAAGAACGCCCGATTGGTACTACATGATAAAATACTGATGACTGCAGATTTCCTTGCAAGGGCTCCACGATTGAAGGTAATCAAGCAGACTTTATCCTGGGTTTGCCAAATAATTAAAAAAACTTGTACAGCGAGATAAATTAACGTAGAACTCACTGTCTCCCTCAAGTAGGTAATTCCCTTGAAACGCAAATAACTTACGCAATTTCACAGTTTACACAACCGTGTGAATCGATGTATTGATTATAAATAGTGTCACCTTCTGACTGAAGCAAATTCAATAGGAAAAAATAACGCAGGAGATCAAATGTACAACAAAAACCTTGAAAGCTGCCCCTCCTCTTTCCTTGGTGGGTGTTTTCGAAAAAAAACTTCCTTGTGATCAGTTTTCGGAAGAAAAAAAATCCTTGTCGTCCAGTATCGAAATTTCTACTTGCGTTTTGCATTGTACAACTTTCTGAACAAATGTAATTCCTTGTCGGTATCTCTGTCCATATGTCTGTCTGTGTGTACGAAATATCTTACAACGCACATAACTATGAAGAAAAATGGTGGGAATGCGGAGGGTCGGTCAGGTTGGGCTCTGGATGGTCCCATATGAATTTTTCCAAAATTTATGGGAAGTTTCCTCAAATTCTAAAGTTTTATTATCATTATGGTGATGGTTAGCTGAACCGATGTCAGCTAGAATCTACAACAAATGCCAAAAAAAAAAAAAGATTTTACAGTTTTCGCTGACCAAATAATGACTCTTACCCATCCGCACGCGCAAACTAAAGTTACAGTCCGATTTACATGCCAATCATGTGGGACTATGTTTGTAGGGCTCAACCCACTCTTACATTCTAAATTCCAGCTAATTGCGACTATCTTATCAATAGTTTTGCGCGTTAGAGGGACATACAGACGAACATACAGAAAGGTAGACAGGCACGGAACCAAATTTGTTCAAAAATTAGGTGTAAAATGCAAAACGCGAGTGAAAATTTTGATTTTGAATGACAAAAGTTTTGTTCCTCCCAAAAATTATCACGAGGCTTCTACTACCTTAGTAGACCTGGAAGCAAAAGTTCATATATAGTGTGTTTTGGTTTATTATTTTCAATAATGAACCTTTGGAATTGAGCATGAAAAAAAATAAAATTTTAACCCCCCCTCAAAATTTGATGGTTTACGTTTCTAGGTACGTAGAATCCGAAAATGCAATGAAAAAAATATCTGTCCGTCCGCGGTACTTTGCACTCTTCTTAGTTACCATGAACCAAAATGAATTAAATTTGGCTTTTAGGTCCCGTTTGGGGTCTAGTTGGTCCGCCAAGCTCGGCGTTGCTGTCAGTCATCTCCAAGGGGTGAAAAACAGGGGTTGCAATTTTCAGAACGCCGTAGCTCGAAAACTTTCAATAGAATGGTATGATTCTTTTTAACGTTTTTAAATGGATCATGAAGTAAAGCATTTTTTATACGGAGCATTGCACGTCCAGCCTATCGCTTGCACCGAAAAGCTTCGTCAACATGATCGTGAATGAAACTGTATAAATCCGGCCCAGATATCATTGCTAGGGATCATCTGATTATAATCAGGGATGGCTGTATGAAATCGAGTAGGTAGTTCTGTGATATTATTTCATTTGATAGGTACATTTGCAACTTGAAGAATCTTTATGATTCATGTATAACAACAAATAATTCATTAATGATTGAATTATTGATCCCGCGCATTTTTGTGAAAATTTAATTACCGGGTCGGCTTTCCTGGAGGGAGCTCAAGGCTAGGTACTGACCAAAGAAAAAAATGATCTACGCAGAAGGGGCATCTATACAGGTAAATAATAAAATGTTGTGTAATAATATTTGCAGCGTGTTTTGTTTAAAAAATATAAGAGATTTCGCGCATCAACAATTTTTCTCCGCCAAGCGTAGCTATAAAGGCAATTCTGTGAGAATTACGATGTTAACATGTAGAAGAAGTACTCTTTGCCGTAGCAGTAGGTATTTATTTTCTGTTACGCGTTATTATTTGGCCATTTAAACGCATTTTCCCCATCAAACAACAAGATGGCGGACTTGGTGACTCATAGTATTCATAGTACGTATAGGCTACATTTAGTCACGCTAGATCATCGCATTTACCACCAGAGGTCACAGGGTTGAAAAGACAAGGTTGTCGTCGAACACCTGACGTGGAAAATTATTTTTAAATGTTCCCCGAGCGTAAAGCACTTCATGGTAAAGTAGTTTGCGTTTACTTTCACTGCAGCAGGATCCGTAAATGGCCATCCCACTCGAGTAAATGAAGCACCCGAGTGACTGAAGGGGCTGTTAAACGAGGAAATGAACGAGGAAGATCACAGTACAAAAGGTAACTAAAGAGGATGGGCCTTTTCAAACGGTAGTTTACGGGTGTCCGCCTTTCGTTCAATCGCGGCAAAATTAATTTTTTCTTAAGCCTTCATCGTTAAAGGCCCTTCAGTCAGTGCCACTTTTTATTTTCAATCAATTTTTCATTTCAGTCAAATGAGACAATACCTTCATCGCAAACATCAATCAGCCACAAAGAGTCAAGGTGGTTTAATATTCTTTTATCGAATGTGTTCGCTCATATCTATTGAGCGACAGAGTCTATAAATTGTCCCAAAGAACAAATAGCTCAAAAGAATCAGTCCAACATTTGAGCATCGATGTCTGCCGAGAAAAAGGCAATAGTTAGGACGCAGGACTGTGAAGAAGGAAGGCCCCTTGTCGTGGTACCCCCATTTCACTCCAATGTAAATATGTTAAGATTCAACCAATAAATAGCAAGAAGAAAAAAGAGCTGAGCGAAGCCTCGGTGAAAGCCGGGAAGGGTTCCCCTCCATCAACTCCCAGTGTTTCCCTGCTGCCGTTAACGGTTGTTGGTAGACGGGGGACGAGGTGGAGGCACCTTTATAAGGCGCCTAGCTCACCCAGCTCCTCATTCTACCGATCAGACTCCTACTTGGGACTTCTCTCTCTCAAGGTTCCCACACAGTGCGGGAACAGGACAGGAAACACCGTGGGTAGGACGCGGGATGTCGGCCGGCCGCCGCTGTCCTGTCCTGCGCCTATACCCACATTAGGCAGGACTTTCCTCAACTCTCTTTCCCCCACCCTCCTCTCGTCGCAAGCAAGGGTGTGAGGGTGAACGCGGGGAAGGTAAATATTGGACGGTGGAGGGAGAATGTCCCGTGCCAGGAAACGCCGTTTTTCGCTTTGAGAGCAATTGCGGCGGAACCCGTCCTGCTCCTACCCCATGCCGTGACCGCCGCGTCCCACCTAGTGTGCTTATCTCCATTCAAATAAACAGAAGTGAAAAAATACGACCCGTGTCCCACAACTGTTTCCCGTCCTGTTCCTGTCCTGTTCCCGCCTAGTGTGTGAGAACCTTTACTTTGCGCCTCCTCTCTCGATCCTTTCCTTCCCATACTTGTTGTGGTCAAAACCGCGGGGTGGTAGCGATCCTAAAAGACTCCTAAGGGGCAGATCCTCCTCTCTCCTGCGACCAAACCAAACCATACCTTGTGCTCACCTCTGTGCCAAGTTTAATTCAAGCAGTAGTACCTACCAAATCCAGGTTCAAACTTTAAATGTTTTCATACTTCCAGTACCTCAAAGCCTTTTGTTCAAGTGCTGAGAGTAGTTGAGGACTGGTCTGTCGTCAGCTTTACACAAACTTCCTGTATTCTGTAGATCTAATTATTTTGATATTGTATGACATTGAATGATGATGAAGAGCAGCCTTTTTTAGACGGGTAGTAACACTACTATTTCACTACTACTATTTCACTACTACTATTTCACTACTATTTGATTCAAACTTTCGTTTTCCTTCCCATCTGCCATACATTGTTTGCAGTTACAACTCGCATCGACTTGATATTTTCTTCATTAGCCCGATCGATTTTGGTTTATTATTCTATCACTAATACAACTATGTATTCGCTCAGCAAAAAAATTTTATAACACCTCCTAAAAAAATTTCTTTTACGTTTCAAGGTGCGCAGATTCCAAAAATGTAATGTCCGGTACGCCGTCCGCCGAATCATGTACTTATATCTACTTCAGTTTCGGTCTAAAAATGTCGTTTTCCGCACACACGCTCCATTTGGGCCCTAGTTGTGTCCCGAAACTTTGCAGCCCGATCGGAATATACCCAAGGTTGTTATGGGTGAAAAATGGGAGTAAATTTTTTTTTTGCGTTTTACTAGCACGAGGTTTTGACGTATTTTTTCCAT
Source organism: Leptopterna dolabrata (assembly GCA_954871275.1). NCBI lineage: Eukaryota > Metazoa > Arthropoda > Insecta > Hemiptera > Miridae > Leptopterna > Leptopterna dolabrata. The sequence continues at coordinate 95,591,768 of OX940974.1, forward strand.
GTTTTTTAGGACGAGGAGACCGAATCTGAAGTCGATTTCTACCAGAGATTGAAAAATTAAGGTTCTAACGAAGTTTCAGGCTTAAATTTGTGTTACAATTTGGTCTAAAATCGTCGTTCTTCCGCACACAGTTTGGGTCCCTATTTCGGAAAACGTTTGGGTCCTAGATGTGCGAAGTTCGGCAGCCCCATCAAAATACATCCAGGGGTGTTGGGGGTGAAAAATGGGTGTAAAAATGTGGGTTTTCGAGGTTTTTTTGAGGGTTTAGCGAACATGAGGTTGTGATATAGCGTTTTCCATGTTTTTTAGGGCGAGAAGACCGAATATGAAGTTGATTCTGACCAAAGAGTTGACGTTGTAACGAAGGTTCAGCTCCCAAAATTCATTTTTTACGAATCAAAAACCTGGGAAATTGTCTGAATCACCATAAACTTGTATAATAACGCAAGAAGTAGTTTCAACTGGAGAATCAAGACGATTAAATGTTACTATCAATGATCAAAGATAATTTGCCAAAAATAGGAGCTTTTTGGGGGCCAAAATTGGTGGAAACCATCAGCAATAGCTATTTCAATAATTGCACAGGAAAGAAACAGTAAATGTACATACAGCATTTCTGTAGGTGTGTCAAATAGAATAATAAACCCATGTGACAAAGACTTCGCAGCGTTTTGGAGTAGAAATGGTCAGAGGATCCAAAAGTAAAGTGCATCTTATGAATTCCAGTTGCATTGAACCAATCGCTTGAATCTTCCAACGTTTAGCTACTGGCATAGACATATGTACAACCGCTGGTATATAAATATGGCTACCGGTTGCCGTCGGCACAAACTTAAATGTCACAAACGGGAATGGCACGCATCGGAGAACACTAGTCAACCCTCTCAGATTTCATAACCATCACCTCCTTAATTAGGATGTCGTAATTACGATATCATTGGAAGGAACTCCTAGCTGATAATCCGGCTAGAGTCTGGAGGCCACGGAACTGGTTCTGAGCATCTCTTATAGTTGATGGCCATGTTTTTTCTATCGCCTCTGTCACGTGGGCGGGACAAGAAGTATAACAGGGATTATCCGCGACGTTTCCAATTCTTTAGGTCCACTTAATTAGAATTACTGGTATGCAACCCTGATAGAAGATATCCCCAAGTCACGCTCTTCAGTGTTATATTATATGCTTTTCATTCATTCATTCATACAACCTAATGGAAGATACGCATTCAGTCCACTTGACCTCAGCTCAGTTATTTTACTCATTTATCAGATAAAGTTACTTCGAATCATTATATCCATACAATGTGGCCTCAAGATCTGCTCATTTGTGTACAGCGCTTCACAAGCTCAACCCCATCTAGAATTCTGGAGTGTATATACTTGGAGACATGGAAGATGATTTTTGTCGTTGACGTTCTGATGGTGATAGTTCCTTAGTCTAGATTCTTCACGTATTTTCGAGTTAGTCACACTAAACCACCAATTCGAGATCCCAAAACAGGCGTTTTGATATTTTGGGATTTGAGCGTCATAAGGGTTTCGTTTTTTGCGCAAGCGCAGCCTCTACAATAATATTCGTGATAAAATTCACAGAACCATCAGAACGGCAATTTGCGTTGTCCCTGAAAGGATCTGCAAAATTAGCCGGGTGGAACCGGAGTTGCGGAGTGTCAGGAATTAAATTTTTGCGCAGACTGCTACTATTACCATAAGTTACTATTAACGGAAAGTTGCCGCTTTTGATAACATTTATATGGAGCCATCTGAAGGCACTCACCCACAAATGCCAGCTCGTTTGGATTGTTGTTTCGTTAACATATGGTGGTTATAAGGAGTTGCGGACCAACAGAAAGACAAACACGGAACGGATTGTTGGTTGACGTCTGGAACGCAAAATGCGAGTGGATATTTTGGTTTTTTTTCTGTCTGCGGAGAAGAATTATCGACTGGTATCAGAAGAATGTTGAATCAAAGGCTTGAATGTCAGTGCTTCGATAGAATGGGTGCTGAATTTTCGATGCTGTTATACAGGGTGTCTACAGATAAGCTGTAGCAAAATTCAGCGATGAACTTTACAACTAATTTTCAACAAAAAAAGTCTCTTAGAATTTTATTTGTTTATTATTTATTTATTTATTTTTTTAAACCTCGTCTTTTCTGGAGTATTTATTAATTCAAGTTTTTAAAACATTATTGACTTTAGCGATTTAAAACCCTAGAAGCTACCGTTTCGAGGCCTAGAAATAATATAAGCGCATCATGCAACAGGACTTATAAAAATCTATTTGAACAATTCATGAACAGTTCGGGAAAAGCGCTGCTTCTTATTAAAAACTCAGCCCAAATTTTTACTTTGACATTTTTAAGTTTACCTTTTTTCAAATAGATTTTTCGCTTCAAAAAAGAAGTTGATTTTGTGGCATACAATGAGAAAACCTTAACCAAAATCTCAGGTTTCCAATCGTGTATTTGTATGTATTCTTACCATCCTACTACTTAACTCCCAAATTTTTTCCGAATGCATGACAACTGATTACCGATTCCATTTCCTGCACCCAAGTCAGACTTACATACCTACTTAACAGCATACTGAAATAAAAATCGAGGGTGTTTTCCCTTTTAGTGCTTCTATATTATATCACCATTTCCATGACAGATTGAACCTCTTCCGAAGAGCTTTAAAAATTTCTGAATGTTGAACATTCGCCTAAAAGAACACAGAATAAGCGAAATTAAAATTAATCAAGGTTTGCCTCACTCAACTAGGAGAATAATAATTTCAATTATGTAATGTGTCTCTTTATTTTAAATCATTTCTGAAGTGTACATTTTTTACACTGGTTTTACACTGGTTGTTTTAGGAAAATGTTGTTGACGGTAAAACTTGGGAGTACCACCGTTCGATTCAAATTATGTAGAAGTCGACACAAAGATCTCAGAAGAAGATACACCTTCTAGAAGTTAAGCCAGGTTCATGTTCTACGAAAAAACTCTGATTTGGCACACACACAAAAAATCTACGTTTTTTCCGGTCAAACTCCATTTTTTCCTCTAAAAAGATGTGAAGAATAAAAACTTGAATACCGTTGAAAATCTGAGATGGAAAAATTGATAAATGGACCTAATAGCCCATTTTTGAACAGACTCGTAAGAAATGGAGACCTCGGATATCGCGTTTGCGCGCACACAGTGGCCTTACCAATGATCCGCTTGTTCTGAAATTCATCGGCCCAGTCCCAAACCCATTCCGCATGATCCCTGAAACGTCAGCAAAATCGAACGCGAAAAAGTAAAGGAAGTTATGCGTGTGGCAAGGAATTGCGGACAGGCAGCAAACCAAATTTGTTCAAAAAGCTCTAAAACGTAAAACATGAGTGGAAATTTTGAATTTGGAGACAAGAAAATTTCTTCTTCTCAGAAATGAAAATAAATTTTCCGCCACCTTGGACGACTCGGAAGCAAAAACTTGTAGAATGGACCCCCGAAATTTGTTACACCTCATGTGTAACACCTTGTATATGACAGGGTGTCAAGTAGTGATACCTATCACAATACCTCAGAAATCGATTCTGCATTTGCAACAAAATATCTATTTGCAATTTGCTCGAAATCTTCCTCCTCGGAACTTAGAACCACCATTCGAATGCCCATAGCCCCCAGCCTCTTGGGAGATTCAATTTAGCGTCTAAAAATAAGTTGAACCGACACCCAACCCCCTAATGCCCTTTCGAATGGTGCTTTTTATGTTCAAATATTTTATAAGCCACAAAATTAGCAATTACTATTAAAATTTTATTTTTGGTTTGGTATTTTCAATAATGAACCTTCGGAATTTACCTAGCATGAAAAAAGTTTAACCCCCTCAAAATTTAATGGTTTCTGTTTCAAGGTATTTATAATCCGAAAATGGTATTAAAAAAGTCTGTCCGTCCGCCGTACACCGTACTTCGCACTTTTCTTAGTCACCATGAACCAAAATTAATGAAATTTGGTTTGTATGTCCCGTTTGGGGTCTTTTTGGTCCGCGAAGCTCGGCGTTACTAGCTTGAAAACTTTCAATAGTATGGTTTTTTTACGTTTTTAAATTGATCTTGAACTAAAGCATTTTTTGAGACCACCCGGAGCATTGTACGACCAACCGTTCGTTTGCACCGAAAAGCTTCGTCAACGTGATCGTGAAAGAAACGGTATAAATCCGGCCCAGAAATCATCGCTAGGGAGCACCTGATTATAATCACGGATGGGTGTATGAAGTCGAGTTGGTTGTTCTGTGATATTATTTTGTTTGAAAAATGATGGATCTTTTGGATTTTGTTGATAGGTACTTTTGGAACGTGAACAAACGTTATGCTTCAATAGTAATAATAAGTTCAAAAACTTATCATTGACTTATCATAACTTGATCACCGGTATAACAGTTTTTTTCGTGTATTATTGGAAATAGACTATTTTTCAATAACTCCGTTTTTTTTAGACAATTAATTAATGGTTGAATTACTGAATCCCGCGCATTTTTATGAAACTTTGATTCCCGGGCCAGCTCCAGTACTCGATTTAGGTCTTTCCTCGGGGGAGCTCGAGGGTAGGTATTGACCTCAGAAAACGTGATCTACGCAGAAGAGGCATCTATACAGTTAAATAATAAACCGTTGTGTGAAAATTTGCATTTTTTATTTTTTAATTAATTTTTTATTGAGAAAAACGTGATGCACGACAAAATCAAATAATTGAAAACAACGCGGAAAAAATTGTTTTTCAAGAAAATCGCACGGAGATTTCTAGTTGCTAATTGGTTGTAGAGTCGATCCCTTAAGTATTTGGATTCTATTCCCGGACACCCTATGCCTACAGCCGATCAGAGCAGTTGGGGGACAAACTCGAGATGTCTAATACAATGGGCAAACCTTTAAGTTCATTGGCTAGAAAGCTTTTCTTGGTAAACTTGGTTAGTAGTCCCATCACCATTAAATTTAACAGTTTTATAATGATCTACTTAGGCCATCCAAGTGCCTCTACATACTTTATTATTCGTCTGGTTAAAGGAAGATCAGCAAGCGGAGAACGGGTAAGTTAAGCGATCCCGCTTGACAAAATTAAAGAAGAAACCACGCTCTAACCAGGAAACCTCATCATCAATCAAGGGGTTTGCTGAATGATTCACCAAAAGGTGACAAGGAACCCAGTGATTTCGAAATCGCGCGTTTTGACCTATGGCCCCTGGGTGACCTCAGATACATCATGGTTTTGATAAAACGACCTTGAAAACGTCTGATGGGATCGCTAGGCTCACACTTCGTTTCATTTATTAAACAATTCTGCGCGGCTCAGTTCCTCGTTTCGAACCCGCCACATTACGTATACTGGATGACAAAGAGGTCTACAAGGAATCTACAAGGAACATGACCCGTTGTACGACCACCCGGAGCGTTGTACGACCAGCCGTTCGCTTGCACCGAAAAGCTTTGTCAACCTGTTCGTGAAAGAAACGGTATAAATCCGGCCCAGATATCATTGCTAGGGAACACCTGATTATAATCACGGATGGCTGTATAAAGTCCAGTTGGTTGGTTATTCTGTGATATTTTTCATTTGAAAAATGATGGATCTTTTGATTTTGTTGATAGGTACTTTTGCAACTTGAACACACATTATGCTTCATGAATATCAACCAATAATCAATGATTGAATCCCGCGCATTTTAATGAAAATGTAATATAAGGGCTTTCGAGGGGGGAACCCGAGGGTAGTGACCACAGAAAACAGCGATCTACGCAGGGCTTCCGTACAGATAAATTATTACACAACGGTTTATTATTCACCTTATGATTCATGAATAACAACAAACAATTAATTATTGAATTATTGAATCCCGTGCATTTTTATGAATTTGTAATTCCCGGGCCGGCTCCAGTACTCGATTTAGGGTTTTCCTGGAGGGAGCTATTGACCACAGAAAACAGTATACAGATAAGTAAATAATAAACTGTTGTGTAATAATTTGCAGCGTTTTTCTGCTTCTTCTTCTTCTTGTCGTTGTTCTTGTTTCTTCTTTGACAGGGCTACAGCCTCACAGACATAACGGATCGTACTGAAATATTGCACTCACATTCATGCCTTTTGCCCCTCCCCCCCACCATTTTGGTAATTTTTAGGTAAGTAGGTACTGGCTACTAAGAAATTTTTTAGGTACTAGGAAAAAAGCCTCAGCCAAACAGCGTTGAAACAAATGTCAAGGTTGGGGGGGGGGGGGGGGGGGAGGAACAGATTTCTATATACATATCCAATACCGAGCATGCTATTTTGGCGGGCAAAACGGATATCAATCCTTTCCGCAGCTGAGGAGGTTTTTTTGGCGGGGCTCAGTGGTGTAGGTATACATAAATGGGTCAGCCCCACGAACCAACATTTTCTATTACCCGCTGGGGCGGAACCTTATAGTATTATAGCAATAAATGAGTGTTTAAAGAGAATTGCATATATTGCTCATCCGCTGACACTACTTAACATTGCTCCGATTGCATTGAAATTGATAGGATACCATCATAGTGAAAATCATTACGCTAATATAGGTATCTGTGCGATGACCCTGCAACAAGTAAGCATTCATTATATTACATTCATATTATATAACAATAAGACACGTAGGCAACAGAAGATACGTAGGCGCATCATTCAGTCAAAGGGTGGCTAGTACAAATATTAGAAAGAACTAAATGTTGCGGTTGTTGGGTGTCCCACGATACTACACTACAATACCTGCTACAGCGAGATATACAAATAACTCTTCAACTACTTTCTCGTTCTTTTCTCTTAATGATGTTGTTAGGAACTATGGCTCGATAGACGACAGGCGACACAAAAAATGGCTCGTACTCACGTGTTTTATTGGTGCCTATTTAGGGGTTTTATTTATTGGTATTTATTGGTGCCTATACAATTTTGGCATCCATAAGAAAGACTAAATAAGGGATATGGAGCTATTATTATACTGGAATACTGTCAGAAAGCTATCGGCAGCAGCGTCAAGTAGGAACTGGGAGGTACACCTGGTCAATCCCACGCCTAAAAGCCTCCAGCTAGCGAGTATTACGGCCTGCTTCCCTTTGAAAGCTGGCCACGACTCTCGGACCAAGTATTTAATTGAACAGGACTGAAATTTTCAACTCACCCATCTCCCGTTTGTGTGTGGATGGTGAAAATAACAGACACATTCTAATATTTCCCTCCCTAAGGGGTGTAGGAGGGCAATACCACCAGAGCGAAGGAATATTATTGGGGAGCTCGTAAGAGGACGGCATTCCTGCCAAAACTAGTAGTAGTTGGAAAAAATTTAAAAAAATTAAACTCATCTTCAAAGATTCGTCGGAGCAATTTGCTTCTCACAGATGCACCGTTCTGAAATTACCTCTCTTTCCTCCCTCAACCACAACATAATCTCCACCTTGAAGATCGCGGGAATACTCATTGTTTTTGCACTCATCAACTTTTTTTGTACAATAATTTTTTGTTTCAATAAGGAAAGCGATGTTCACAATAAGACGAACTTGAGCGGGTCGGGATCAAAGGATGTAAGACGGGAAATGTTGACTCCCTCGCGCCTGCGAACGTGACCGGGCGAGCGTGGAGGCGGTTATTAAGGTGACGAGTGAGCTCGGCCTTGAACTTCGCAGGGCTATTGTGAACCAACATCTGATCGAATGGTCAGCGCCGGATCCTGACCAGTTCACTTGTTGCATAACCAGACGCCTCGGCCGCACTCACTTTGCGCGGGACGCGTCGGGTGGACGAAGGCTGGCGGATTCCTTCAGTAGGTCGATCAAACTGGAATTCGAGACGTTTGGCTCGCACCGCCACAACAACGATTGGTATCCCGATGAGGTCACGCTGGTGTCTGCACCAATAATCTAAATATAATCTCTAGATAATCTAATATAATCTCTAGATAATCTAATATAATCTCTAGATAATCTAATATATAATCTCTAGATAATCTAATATAATATCTAGGCAATCTAAATATAATCTCTAGATAATCTAATATAATCTCTAGATAATCTAATATAATCTCTAGGTAATCTAATATAATCTCTAGATAATCTAATATAATCTCTAGATAATCTAATATAATCTCTAGGTAATCTAAATATAATCTCTAGATAATCTAATATAATCTCTAGATAATCTAATATAATCTCTAGGTAATCTAATATAATCTCTAGATAATCTAATATAATCTCTAGATAATCTAATATAATCTCTAGATAATCTAATATAATCTCTAGATAATCTAATATAATCTCTAGATAATCTAATATATCTAATATATAAGATAATCTAATATCTATAGATTATATTAGAATCGTAAACAGCTTCCGTTAGGTCGGTGGAAAGCCGCGTCTTTGCCTAACCACAGCCAAATCTGAAAAACGTCTAACCAAGATAGGTGGCAAATAAATTCCTTCATAATCACAATGCCTGTTTGCTCATGCGCAAGCGAACATTTCAAACCCATTTTGATGAAATTAATGTCAGAACATCTAAGGACCAACCCGCGCTAATCTCCCGATTGCAGCTCATGATGATCACTGATTCGTGTAGTCATACCTGTATATTTATTTATGGGACAAGTCCAGTTACACAGAAATTATACCAAAGTAAATCAAGGATTATCCAATAAATCAGGGATTAGGGTATTGTAGGGGATTAGTAGGGATTGTAGGGGTATTGTAGGGATTAGGGTAAAGCAGGGATTAGGCGATGTATTTTCCGTTCGGGCATGCGTTGAAGACAGTTACGTTTCGATTTCATGGCATTCATAAGGGACCGAGAGACCAACCCGCAGATATACCATCCAAATTTCAACTCATTACGACTATAAATATGCTCATCGCAAGGATTTGCAAACATACATGAGTACAGACACAGAGCAATCGAAATTGGTCCTGGAGGGTCTGAAACGCAAAACGGGTGAGGAAATTTTGATTTTGGATGAAAACAGTTTTGTTCCTTCCAAAAATGTCCACGAGAGTTCTGTTACCTAGTAGACACGGAAGCATTGTACATTTTAATTGAGGCTTCTTGAAACAATCTAGAAGTTTTTCACCAAGTTTTAAAAAACGTTTTGTCTCTAATCGAAGGGTGCTTGAAAAATCATCCGTTTATCCAAGGCATCCAAGGACCTATTCTAACACGTTACAGCGCCGGTTAGCTTAGGAAAAACCATAACATAAAACAACCATGCTGTATGTCATCATATTTTTCACATTGGTTTGGTACTGGGGTAAAACAGGGAATATAGATCTACGGGAATATCAGTTATGACTCAACAATTTGGGCCCTTGAAATTTGCAAACAGGCCCAAGGTGAACGCTGCAGAAAGGAATGAGAGGTATTGTACCGTATACAAATATTATGTGCCTTTGATATTGGTTTTCAACATTATTCTGTGCTACGCAGTGGTCATTTAACTAGGGTAGTATATAGATATGGTGTAAGTGGCTCTTTAAATCCACTCAATTGGCTGGCCTTTGCAGTTCAGAAAACGTTTTAAATTATTCTTATATTTAAATCGCGCTCTACGTGATGGTTAATTTCCAAACGTTTTTAGCGGCCTCGAATCCATCTTCTCGTTTAGATCGCCCTGTACCTAATCCGACAGCAATTTCACCATAAACCATGACTACTATTTTAATATTGTCATACGGGATAATTGTTCATCGAAAATCCAAGGTTGTAGTACAAACCATCTACTTCTTTCGCAACATAGTTATCTCAAATTTGACGTTATTTATTCATTATCAGGCACTTTTTACGCCAGCAGTCTGCAGCGGAATGGGTATAGAATGAATCAGGAGATCAGTGTAGGGAAACCCGATTTCGAAACAGCTATAAAAAATAACGAATGCATAAGGATATAAGTTCAAAGGTTGAGAAGATTCTTTAGCATGTCGCTGAAGGCCGTGGTAGGCAGAGACAGAGATACCTCCGTCCGGTTCACCTTTGTAGGTGGTTTGAGTGAGGTGATACTGAGTCAAATCCTCGTAGCTGAGAAAAAATGCAAGAGCTGAAAGGAGGCTTGTCTAGTGCTCGCATACTTACATTCACTTCTCCGAGAACCTAATTATTTCCTTACCAAGTTCAGCTGTTGGAGCAGAGATCATTTACTGTTGTGTTTCACAAGTCCAATCAAGAATTCATTCAATGGGCACTACTGAGCACTGATAACTTTCATTCCTCAAATCGCTCCGTTTACGATTCAAATTACTAGACATCCCGATCCACCAGCGTTCTTACTTCAGAACCTACTCGCCTGAAAATGATGAGATTCGAAGATTCGCAACTGCGAATGGAATTGATCAATTAGGTACCTATAGTTATGATTCCCAAACTACCAAGGTTGTCCCCCAAAATCTGAATTTCCACGCGTGTAAATCCTTTTACGCGTGCAAAGCCTTCCGTTCAGACCTCCCCGAACAAAGTCCCTTGTCAGTACTTGTGTGTGACCAAAAATTCATGCCTTATGCACTGATTCGTTTTAACCTTATGTAGTCAAGGTTAAGTACTTCCGATCCGATTGATAAGAGTAATACCGATCATGAAATGGAGAGGACATTTTCAGGATAGATGTCTTTACCGTTACGCGGAAGCTCAGACACTCCACCTTGCTTTCTCACGTTCTTGTCTTATTGGTTGTTCGAATTTTCTAAAAGCATTTCTTTTGCCGATTCTCTGTGGATATAAAATTCTGAACAGCCCTTTGCGGTAGCAAATATTCTGGTCGAGAAAGAGAACGTAAATTTAGCCAATAATACAATAGAATATTAATTAAATTCCCATTCAATACATACCTTCAACAGGTGTGCCTGTTCTCAAAGCGGAGGTCCATCATAAAATTTCGTACAGCAAACATGATTTAATCATATTTCATGGTGAGAGTTCATGCGCCCTTTTTGGTTTATTATTTTCAATAATGAACCATTGGAATCGAGCATGAAAAAAAAAATTCTTACCCCCCCTCAAAATTTGATGGTTTACGTTTCAAGGTATGTAGAATCCAAAACTGCAATAAAAATATTTCTGTCTGTCCGCCGTACGCCGTACGGGCCACTTTTCTTAGTTACCATGAAAGAAAATTGATGAAATTCGGGTTATAGGTTCCGTTCGCTGTCTAGTTGGTCCTCGAAGCTCGACGTTACTGTGAGTCATCTCTAAGGGGTTCAAAATAGGGGTTGAAATTTTCAAAACGTCTATACCATTTTTTTACGAGAATATTTTTACGGTTTTAAATAGTTCTTGAACTTGCGAGTTTTTTAAGACCATCCGGAGCGTCGTACGTCCAGCCGTTCGTTCACAGTAAGGCCCCGCAGTTTGCACCGACAGGCATTTTCGACTCCAGTGTGAATGAAATTGTATACAATTCAAACCAAATCTCGTAACCAGAGACGCGCCCACAATAGGAAATTTGGCGGAGATGAAATCATTGCTAGGGATCACCTGATTATATTGGCGGAGTATGAAGTCGAGTTGGTTGTTCTGTGATATTATTTCATTTGAAAAATGATGGCTCTTTTGGAGTTTGTTTTGGTAGGTAGTGAAACTTGAACAAACGTTGAAGTATTATTGATGGGTAAATTATTACTACGGTAAATCATTACTCAACGGTAAATTATTACACAACGGTTCATTATACCATCTACGTAGAAGGGGCTGGAGTTTGTTGGTAGGTACTTTCGCAACTTTTTTCACTCCTCATCAACAATTTCTTTTCAGAACTTCATTATGTGTGTTTCTTTTTGTTAGGTACTGTTTGTCATCGGCAGAATTATTTTAGCAACATTTAACTCGTGATTTAGGTAGGTACCTAGTAACGAGTACGGGGTTAGGTACTAACCTGAGGAGGGGAACAAACGTTGAAGTATTATTGATGGGTAAATTATTACTACGGTAAATCATTACTCAACGGTAAATTATTACACAACGGTTCATTATACCATCTACGTAGAAGGGGCTGGAGTTTGTGTTGGTAGGTACTTTCGCAACTTTTTTCACTCCTCATCAACAATTTCTTTTCAGAACTTCATTATGTGTGTTTCTTTTTGTTAGGTACTGTTTGTCATCGGCAGAATTATTTTAGCAACATTTAACTCGTGATTTAGGTAGGTACCTAGTAACGAGTACGGGGTTAGGTACTAACCTGAGGAGGGTCTGCGATCTACATAATATGTATAGAATAGTACCTACATATCATATTATATAGACGGGTTATCTATACATAGAGCTGTGATCTGTAACGGAAGGGTATTCTATACAAAATAATAAACCGTTGTGCAGGGATTTGCAGCGTTTTGAAGAAAGCGTCTGTCCTGTAGAATCATACTGATGAAGAGCATAATCGACATATAAAAATGATAATGGCCTTGCTCTGTAAATTTCATCATTACCTTTAAGTATATTATTATTGCATTTAAGAACTTTCCATTGTTATTCTAACAAATATTTTTCTTTGCAGGTAACCATTTTTACTGCGGTGATCAATATAATAATTTCGGAGTGCGGAGGCAAGTAAGTAACCACTGCTGTCACTTTCCCATTCAGCCAGCCATCCAACAGCGACTGCATCATACGTATAGTGCGAAACGGTGTACAATGCGGGATTTTCGGATTGTGAATCCCTAGTCTACACTTCTGTGAACGCTTCATAAGTTCTATTATATACCTAATCGGTGTTAAGCGATTAACTTCGATGTAAAAGTTAACACAAATTTGCATTACAGCAGACGCGAAATCATAAACAAGAAGCAAGGATGGTGATAACAGGGAGAAGACGATAACCATGTTAGAAGGTTTTTTTTTTCCTGTTCCACGGAATAATGAATGCTGCTTGTCGGTGGAGCGGTAACTGGTGGGAGAGCGGAACTATGAAATGAATATAATCAACTCCTAAAAAATCATGCGAAATTTTCGAATCGTGACCGTGTTGACTATGGTTTGGAGCAACACAAGCGACCGTGGTGCCTTCTAGCTTCGATTGAAATGTCTAGATCGTGAAGGACTCACCTACGACAGTCGCTGACCCTCCCTACCTGATACCTCAGTAATTCCACAAATAACGCATCGGGAAACCCCCTCTTGAGCTCATTCCCATTCTCTATAATTTGTTCGGAAAAAGAAGATCAATCTTCTGGTAAGAGTTGACTCATGCCCTCGCAACATGACGTTTCTGCTGTCCAGTGTCACAATGACAGGCTAATTGTTAGGTCATCATCATGAATTTGTGTCAGAGAACCTTGAAAATGATGTAAGGTGGAGGGATATCACTGGGATAATGTCAATGAGAAATGACTGTCAAAAATCTAAAACCATGTCTCCAAGAGAATGTGTAAATGAATTATAATAACTGTGATTAGAAGTCATAATAAATTATAACTAAAATAATAAGTTTGTAAAATTATAAATTAACTATTGAAAAGAAGTGTAAAATCTTTGTTTAATGTGTTTTTATCGCATATCAACTAATAGTTGCATACATTTTTCTTAATTTTATATGATTTTGCATTACATGAGAGTTAAATGGTACGTGGCATATCGAGCCAAACAGCAACTTTTCTGGAGAGTCAAAAACTGGTTTTCAACGATTTTCTTCGTAACCATCCTACTTTTTCCAACTACTAAGGTTTACTACGATAAAAATAGCTGTAGGTATGTATGTTTAAATCACAAATGAATTTTATACCTACTATACATTTTTGCAGTCCAATCAACAACTCCAATCAAATTAATGATATTTATCAATTCAGTTATCGTAATTTCGTCGGGTTTCTCATGATGTATGTATGATACAGCTTGTGTATGAAACAATAATGGGGCATGGGCACACGAAAGCCGTTTATATTATTTTTTAATGAAACTAGATTCCATTCTGAGAACTTCCGACACCAACCGCACTGTCGTACGGTAAGTAGTTATTTTTCTATGATTTTTCAATTTTTAAACGAATTCTGACATCACAGTGGGCAGGGGCTTGTGATCGTATTGCGACACTAGGGGTGGATAATATACGGCTATTTATATTAGGTGCCGCAGTGATAGGCGATTTTCTCCCTTCCATAAGTACATCATCTTGTGATCCTATTCTACCCATACATATGGATACTATTCGGCTACTGACAGATGCCGAAACGATAGGCGATTTCCTCCTTTCCAAAAATGGCGTTGCTACCAAAAAGGAACCTCCGGCCCCTTTTCGGGCCCGACCACCCGAAATAGTCGCTTGTCTGGTTGTCCCATAAGAAAATGTACTCACCGGAAGACGCCCAGGCGAGAGGAGTGCAATGACATCAGAATTGGTGAAAACTTTGAAAAATCCTAGAAAAAGAACTACTTGTCGTAGGACAGTGCGGTTGGTTCCAAATTCTCAGGGTGGACTCTACTTTCATTCAAAAAAATTAAGTAAATTCGTGCACATACTCCATTATTTCCTAGATAAGTAGGTATACATTATTTTTTTCATATCAACTCTTGCAATTATTTTACAACGGAAGCAGCCTTCAGAATAGAGCATTAGGTACTGTATTACTGTGCTAAGAAGAAACAAACGACTTGAGATAGAACAAAACCAATATCAAGGACAAGAAATAGTACCAAAACAATACTTAACGATATGAACTGAAATGAAAAACCAAAAAAAATACTGGCAAAGATCTAACCAGTATGATAAGAATCAATTTGACCCTTCCGATCAAATTGTTGATCATTTGTATGATAATTTAATGATTCACCTATAAGATAAAATGTTGCTTTAAACTAAATCACTGACTGTCCCACTGATTTAATAGGTAATCTACAATAGAGCCTTTATGACGACAATTAGTCAAGGTTTAGAGGATGGGTGGATGATTCATAGTTGGATCTGACTCATTGTCAGGTAGTCTTGGTTATTTAGCTACTTAAATCAAGGAAAATCAACAACAAATTAGTGGCAAAACTGCAATTTGAAGCATAAATATCAAGTACATCACATTTACTGGACGTTAAATGCGCTATTACGATAGAAGGTACTGTCAAAAGCAAACTTACTTTCCTCTGTTATTTTCTCAAGAAGTATCTTCAATTCAGCACGGATAACATTAAATTTATCATCATAAAAGAACGCAGCCCATCCGCTAAACTCTATGTCTTGCATTTGACGTCCTCAATATTATTTCTGACACTAAAGTTGTTGAAGGTGAGGAAAATGCCACACGCAGTATAAGCAGTGAGACCAATGATGGCTATATAACGAATAAGGGAAAGGAAGAACTATTCGAGAATAATGTAACGGTAAATGATTGGAAACGATAGGTACCTACAGTCGGGTCGCGTTAATCCGAACAGAAATGGGGGAAGGGGTCATTCGGATTATCAAATCGTTCGGATTATCTACAGCCGAATACCAAACTGGGTTGATATTAAATTGTAACTAGTTCCTTTTTCTAGCGAGAGGAGTATTTCGGATTTTTGTTGGAGAGACAAAGTGACGTGTTTACGTGGAGCCATCGCACAATCAAACTGAAAACTAAAGCTTGACGATTCATGATACCGACTGTACATAGGTTTACTGTGATAAACAGGGGGAAACCAGGGTCGGGGAAGCCCGTTCGGACTACCGCGTCGTTCGGACTATCTGGTGTTCGGATTAACGCGACCCATATGTATTTGTTTTAAGTTAACCACAGGTACCCAGTAGTTTTTAGCTCTCGGTTTTGACAGGCACGTCGGTTTTCTGCAGCTCGCGGTCTTCATTTGCTCAAGCCGAAGTCCAAACCTACCTCTTACTTCCTCCAAGCTGGTTTTATAAACAGGCGTACTTTTGTCCCAACCAGAATTTTTTCTTCTTATTTCCTGACGTGAATGTTATTTGTCTGTTTTCAAATGTTTTCTGTACCGCCCCTTCCATCTGTGGCACTCTTTCTGTTTCCTCCTAAAGTCATGGGACAATCAATCCATTAAACCGATAAATTTAAAAATGTTCCATAATAGGACAGGATAAAAGAAATAACGTTTTATTGTAATATTGCCACATTGACCGTGTTCAGAAATCAGTCATTCTTGCTTCAAATTTCATTTCTTCGGTTCTCTTCAGTATTCGAATAAGCCCCATAGCTGAAGAGTGTATTACTCATTTTCTCATTGTGCCTATGGAATAATTCAAAAGACCTAGCACTTACTTTTACGTTGTATGATTTCGCTTACTTCATCCTCTCTTCGTTGACTTGAACCCATTAGGATAAAATAAATCAGCAACTTTCTTCATATTGCGCTGAGGAATCCACGAACAGAAAATCCAAATCAGTCATTAGGGAAAAATCCTGTCCATGCCTACAAACTTCCGCTCCATAGACGTCACCAACTCTGAAATACTCGTTTGACGGATCCAATACACCGAGTGACAATCACATGGTCGAAGAGACAAAATAAATTGTGGCAGAAATAATGGCCCAAAATCTGGTAGTGTTTATGAATGGGCCCCTTCACAATGCGGCCTTACGGGCAATGAGCTTGGCAAGCACATCGCCTCGCCAAGCTTGGCTGCTCCTTACCATAGCCAGTGGCCACTACCACAGCCACCTCTCAACCAGAATCTGCTGTCAGTGATAAAGACAAAAGTGTCTAAAGTCCACACACAGCACACCTTGACGACAGCATCTGTAGGCGAAGGCTGGCAAAGTATGCTAAACCACAGCTTACCCTCAAAAATCCAGGAAAGTCATCGTTGCCAACTATAGACTCCTCACTAGGCACGATTATATCCAAGCTCATCTCCACAGAATAGGTGTGATGGAATCGTCCAACATCTCTAAGAATGTCCTTTAATCGTCGACGCAGCATCATCAGCGCTGCAGAACCAGGACGTATACCTCAAGAATGCCTTTACTGACCTGCCCGTGCCAATATGGATTTAGTTTCGAATGGCGGCGTAGGATAAAAAAAAGTATCTTAATCATTTTGCATTGTTGAACAGGAAAGAAATATTGTTATGCTCAACGTACATGCACGTATCCCACCGTGAGAGCATCCTTTAACAATCCAGAATGGCCTGCACCGACAAAAGAGGGTGTAGGGAATTTTCTGTAGAATCAGTAAAGGCAAAGACAAAACAAGTACTACATCAAGAAATTGGATGGCAAAATATGGTGATAACCGTTGGGTGATTCTTTCTATAATAGTCTAGGTCAAGATAACACCCAGTATTTCTGTGTGAAACCGAGAATATCCATAAAATGTGGTAACGCTCGGTACATTCCGGCTAAAAGGGAGGCCTCCGCCAGTATTTTCCTTCATAGCGCAACCCTAATGGGACAACAGCATGGTGGGGGCTGGGGTTCTATCTGGATGAATATAGGTCGGCTGGTTCGTTGTTACGCACATCAAAGGGGTCACTGAGTATAATCAGGGTCGTCCTTTTCTAATGCGACAGTCGAGATCATGGGGTGTCATCACGACGTGCAACACTAGCGTCGGTATGAAAAACCAGCATTACGTGCCAGTTTAATGCCTTTACCGCCCGTGATGAAATGTGACATTTCGAGGTATGTTGTTGATGTATACTGTGCACAATGAACCCAAAACTGAAGACTATTTTCCATCTGTACAATCTATACAGTGTGTAAAAAAAAAGTTCCGAGGATCAATTTTACCCAAATACTAGAGATCAAACTATGGAGTAGTTTTTTAAACGTTGATAACGACCAGAAATCAAGGGAGGAGGACTGATTTTTGAAACTTAGGGAAGATAGATAAAAATGCCTTATTTCCGCAGCTCTCATTTAATGAATTGAAAACGGGCAAATTACTAAGAAATTACTAATAGGATGAAAAAAAGCACAACAAAACTGTGATCCTAGCCCATGTAAAGGGCTACCGAAGTTGAGCCTTTGCAAAAAATTTGCTCTTTTCGTAGGAGTACATATACGAACGCAGAGTACACATATACGTGGATATCAATTATTAAAAAGAATGTCTATTTCTTATCTCAGCGTGTAGGAATGCCTAGAAAAAACTGTACTTAATTTCTTATGTAGCATACTGAAGGTGGAGGCTTCGTAACGTTTAAATAAAAACAACCATTTCCTGTTGGAAATAGTGGTGGGTGGTGGGGGACGGGGGGGACCCTGTACACCCGTAGCTACACGTATCCTTTCGTATCTACACTATTTGTTGGGTTTTTGGCTTGCATTGAACCGTCCAATAGGTGTCCCTGCAATGTGTTAGTTAAGTACTCAACAAAACTTTCTCTCTTTTAATATGTTTGGAAGGTCAACGCTTCGTCATCACTTCCATTTTCATTCAAGAGATGCGCATGCGCTTCGTGGCAGCTAGTTCAGGCTCTTCTGTCACATGTCTATAAAAATAGTAATGATGATAACATTAATAATTACAAAAATAAAATGAAAATGAAAATAAAAATAAAAATAAAATAAAAACATTTAAGACTGTTACTGGTTTTCAAGATCTGTGGTGTTGTCCTGGTTTCAGTAAAGCCAGCAATTCTGGATATCGATATCCCGAATGTCCCTTCACAGACTGAACCTTTTTGGCCGAACTAAACCGCTAAGATTTTGATCGCCTTATTCCTAATGTAAAGGCTCAGATAGGTTTGTTACATAGTATATTGCTGTGGGCCTGGTCATTAATTCTCGCTTAAGACCCCTCACAAGGCTTCGGCTGTCTCCACGTTTCAAATTTTCATAACAAAAAACCCCAATCGCGCGTTGTTCTCTAGTGAGTTCAAGGGCGACCGGCCGCCTACGAAACTGCTCGTACACGGCTAAGTTACATATTATAACCCACCAACCTGGAATGGAAAAATCTATACCTTCTCCGTATCTCCTTTATCTACGGCACTCAAATCTTGAACGTGGAAGTGGGGAAGACAGGTTAGAAGGGCAGCGCGGGAGGATTCACCTGTGGAAGGCAGAACTGGTTGTTACCTCACCGCTGATCACCAGTCGGATGTCATCTCGTCAGGTGGTCATCTCTCTATGAATTACTCGACCGATAAAACTGCTCTGATAGAAACGTCTTTATAAAACGCATCACTAAGTTTAATAACGGAGTATCGCGAATCATTCCGGAACAAAAGCAATCAGTGGAGCTTACCGAAAATAGAAGACGAGCAGGATCGTTGTCTTTAACCATTTGAGTTAGGTGGCATTTGTAAAATGATACAGTCACATTGGGAATATAAAAATCACCAGTTATAATTATCAGTTATAAATTTCCAACAAATTGATTCAAATGTTTTCTTCAAT
The DNA here is from genome assembly GCA_954871275.1 of Leptopterna dolabrata. Classification (NCBI taxonomy): domain Eukaryota; kingdom Metazoa; phylum Arthropoda; class Insecta; order Hemiptera; family Miridae; genus Leptopterna; species Leptopterna dolabrata. The sequence continues at coordinate 95,611,054 of OX940974.1, forward strand.
TTTCTAAACTTTGTTTGGAAATCTTTTGAAAATCTGTTGTAATTTGCAGCGTTTTCAAACAGTTATAACTCGGCTTCTACTGAAACGATCCGGTTCAGATTTTGGACACTTCCTCAAGGAGCCCCAATGAACAAGTTTGCCAAATTTCAGCTCTTAAAACCCTCTCTAACCTACTCTGACTCCCCCTCCCCCCCCATGGTTTTCAAACCTCCATAACACCAGCTCCTATGGTCCCGAGAGTGGAAATTTGGTACACATCCTCAGGCGCCCTTCAAGAATGGGTGTACGAAAACATCGGAGACCCCCAGGGGGCCGAGTTATGGGGGGAGGGGGGTAAAACCCTACTTGTTCTGTCGCGTTCTTGGTTGCTTTCGAGTTTTTCGGTTTTCTTGGCGGGCGGGACGTTCCCGCATCCCTAGATCAGTTTCGAGGTTTTTTAAAAATAACTTTCACCCTGTTCATTTTGAAAATTAAAAAAAATTGACATCTCAGGAGTAAATTCCTTCAAGGTGGTAAAATTAGAATGATTCATTAACTTTTTTTTCTAAATTTGAAAGTGATCAACTTTACCTGGCATATCCGTCTAAAGTTGATCACTAGGTAAAACTCCACGTTTTCTCATATAAAAACTTAATTATGTGATCAGCATTCCAAGGGAGAACCATTGAAAGACCCAGAACTTAAATTTTAAAAAATTATTGTAATTTTAATAGGCATGGAACAGAAAAACCCCTGATAAAGTTTAAATTCAAAACAGAAATACATTTCACAGCATTCAAAACTTGACCAGAAACATACCGAGAGAAAGAAAAATGTACATGAACGCCTGGAGACAAATAGGATATCTCAAAATTCTAATTTTACAAATAATTTGAGGAATCATTCGACATTATTATCGTCCGAACTAGTAAAGGTGAATCTCACGTCTCGATTCCAACGCCTGGTACACACTAACAATATGCTTGCGTTTGACGAGTTCAATGTTTTCCACGTCTGGATAACGAAAATAATTTGTTTCTTCCCATGGAATTTTCGGAGAAACCTGAGTTTGAAAAAAGTATTGGTCGCCTTTTCCCTCTGATACAGTCCATGAAATTCCTCGATCTCCTCATTAAACTGAACGAGGACGATATCGCCAATTTTGGGAGTGGCGTTTGCTCATGGGCTGTGTAGATGAGCCAGTTCCAGGCTGGTGAGGATCGTATTCTTCCTCAGAATCAGTGGCTGAAGAATTTAATGGAGAATCCTCATCACTGCTTACAATCAATGGCTTCTTTCTCTTCTTCTTTTTAATTATTTTCTTCTGCTGGCGTCTGCCACGGCGTGCACTACGGCACTTTCCGAATGCACTCGTAGTTTGTTGATAGGTAACCCAGGACGACGATTTTATTTCCACACCATGATCAACTTTACAATGGTTTTGTTTACATAACAACAAAATATCTTGTGGAGACGAAGTAAACAAGGTAAAAGGACATTTTATTAGTGATTCACCATCCTGATAGTAGGTAGTGCCAAAAAATGTCAATAACAAAATTGCGACATCTCGAGCAACAAGTGAGAACAACTGAGAACTATTTGAGGTTGGAAAAAATATGAATAAGGGAAAAAACAGATGTTTATTCATTAGATGCTACTACAGTTTATTCATTAGATGCTTAAAACTCCTCACAATCATCACTCACGAATATAATAAAGACGATAATAATACAATTTCTGGGCATAATAAATAACATTCTCATAATACAAAGTTGTTGGCATTTAGGAGGGGTTGGTCGGTTGAGTCAAAGAAATTTGATCGAATTCACGAGTAAACGTGAAATACGTCAGGTGGTCATCATGATCATAATTCATGACGATCATGATTACCGGGGATATGCAAGGAATTTTCATAACGGGAAAAGTCGATACTGCAAAATAGGTTTGATCTTTATAATGGTCACTTTTGGATGGGCGATCCATTAGTCAGTGGCTCTACGAACATGTTGAGGTAAGCGTAGGTGTCGTATGTGGAGGAATTGTATGTATAACAACATTACTACGCTGTTGTCACGTCTCAATGGTTTTGTTATAAACGGTTGCAATAAAATATTTTTGTAAGTACAGTCCTGCTAATATGACGATCAACTGTTTTAATGGGGGAGGGGTCTTTGATAAACCGTATACCATTATCGAAAATAATGAACCAATATAATGTGAATCTTCTTCAGCGTTGCTGTAAGATAGGTACCAATATTTGTCCAAGATCTCTGGTTTGACACTGTAATGAGCGTTTAGACGAGGGACGTACGCCGAATTTGGGGTCTTCCCTGATTTATGAGCATTACGAAATGAGAAGGCTATGGTGCGGGAAGGGTTACACGATTGGTTTTGTCAGTCTCGGTAATCGTTTAGGCTCCAGAGCTAGGTGGAGCTACTTTACGTGGACAAGTCCATGACATAAGACAAGAGCTAATAACCTGCTGTTTGAAGCGTCGTTAACGTGGGGATGACAGCTGGTTCTTCTCCCAAGTCAGCTCAAGAGTTGCACGCGACCTCCTAAGGTTAGGGTGTAAGTATATAGAAAGTGATGCCCGAGCAAGAAAGTATTTCGCAAGTTGTTATGACCCGATCCCCACCTCCAGGGCATCCCCGATCTCCCTTCCAGCATCCCATGTCCTCAAACTCGTCGGTGAATGAAACGGACCGGTGCAGGAGGTCTCGGATTCCAAAGAACAGACAATGATGCAATGCCACTCGATGTGAAGGAAAATTAGTAAGCATCCCATGAATACTGGCAGATGGTACACACGACCTACAGTGTAGCTCGAATGACTACTATTTACGAACATCTAGGAAGAGAACATTTACGACGTTCATTATACCAACCATGATTAATTAATTCTTATTAATTAATCATGATTATTTAATTCGTATTAAAACTGTAATAGGGAGATTGCCATGCGCTGTATTCTGTGGGCCGTGCACGCTGTACCTAACGGGTATTCCCCAAGTGCGAGTAGGGCCCAGATGGTCCTCCATGGATTTCTTCAAACCCTCGTGCGCACGTGTTTTCCTTAAAACGCCAATGACTACCCGAAAAACGCTGCTAATCCCTGCACAACGGTTTATTATTTTGTATAGAACAAACATCCTTCTATTATAGATCACAGCTCTCTGCATAGAACACCCTTCTGTTACAGATCACAGCTCTCTGTATATAGATGACCCTACTGTATAGATCGCAGTCCCTCCGTTGTTTAGTACCTATTCACCACTTCAAATTAATATCATGCGTTTAATGTTCAAGTGAAATGGCAAAAAGAAACACAAATGTAGTTCTGAAGGGAAATAGTTGGTGTGAAGGGAAAAATGTTCAGACCCGGAACCGGGATGCGAACCTCTGATCTTAAGTGCCGTTCACGCTGCATAAACGCTGCTCTCCAGGGCAAATTTTATAGCAAATTTTATGGCGACATCGTAGAATGCTCCAGATGGTCTCGAAAATTCAGGAAAAAATCAAGCTATTTAAAAATGTGAGAAAACCCACACCTCAAAATCCAGAATTCAGTCTTGTTCTCAACGATATCTGCTGTATTTTTAGTACCCATATAATCTATATGAAAATATTACGTCAGCTTTAGTTCATTTGTATCAGTAGTAAACCAAAGTAATATTGTCCAAGGAAAAACCATTTTCATCACACATTCAAGATTTGTTCGTTCACGTATCCTAATTCTCAGACAGTAGGAAGGGGTGAAAATAGGATTTCAATCTCCCGAATGTACAAATTTTTTTCTTCTCAACACTGTTCGGTCAATCGTTTGGTCACCATGAGGGCTGAGCGTTTGACCCATAAAAGGTCATCAATATGAGCATCAATCAATCTGCTAAACTTCACCCTCTCAATTTTTTATCGAAGCGAAAAGCTAATTCAAATATTGTCTTAGTTACGAGAAGTTGTACTATCTATTCCTTGTTCTGAGATATCTTTTGTTTCCACAGTAAGAAGGTTATTTTGTACATAGTTTGCAGGCGGTTGTACAATGTACACCAAGAACACATTTTGGTTTAATTCAGCTGTTGTAATCCAATAATTATGATACGTTCTTCTTTTCTTGTATGTATATTTTGTCGCCGTTCGGGTTCGGCAAGAGGTGCTGATGAGTATAATAACCAGAGACGTCAGTTCAATTCCCATCCGCCGCTCATTTTTCTGTTTTTTCCAACTACTGACATAGTACAGGACTTGCTCTCCCGGAATTTCATAATTAATTGAGGAGCGAGTATACCAATCACTGAGCAACCATCTACACTCGTTTTTCAAGAAAATCCCATTCGTCCGCTGACGACATTACATACAGAAACGTTCATGTCTAATAAACATTCGGGCTCATTTCGAATATTTTTTTCGCACAGTCACGTGTTTAAAGGATAACAGTGGTAAATTGACATTTTGGCATACGATATTTTACGACATTTCCGAAAATGAAGAACTATTGCGGAAGATCTAGCAGACAGCTCTAAAACAGATTTTCAGCTCTCTCCATCCTGGAATTTTTCATTTGATTATGGTCGTTCATGAGAAATAGGAAATTATTCAAATTGGCATGAATTTTCCACCATCGAGGGGTACCCACGAGTATACGTTGTATGAAGCTCAGAGTTTTAACCAATGACTAGATCGCATGTTCACAACACAGAAATATAATTCAATACGAACTAAGGAGCAAACATATAATAACTTAATAATTGTTTTGTTCTAAAAAGTAAGGGTTAATTTGAGCACCAACAGGTTATGGATTGCTTCAATGCTGTGATCTGTCGAGAAAACCAATATTTTCTTCAGGACATTTGAAGTTTTCCTAGAAGTCATTCCTTAACATTAACTTATCTTCATCATTTTTTTACGTTTTACGTTGCATGGGAACGTCGTAAATAAATGCCGGAAGACATGATGTTACCTACTATCTGAAAGTCCTTGGATGTTACCCTTACAGCACTTAATCCATCAGCCGTTTCATCATAGCTATTCGAGGAGCATTTTATGATGCTCAGACTAGGTTGAGGGGTACTTGCTTAATTTGTTTACCAAATAACCTGTGGAATAATAACCTGGGCGAATGACTAAGGAATCTCGAATACCTATATGCATCCTATGGTGACTAGTTGTTATGCGTGACCATAATAAATACCACTAATAAATGAGAATCTCTACTTTTGATTGGGTTTATCGGAACGATTAGTATTATGTGTTTTGCAGGAACCAAAAGTCTCACTATCCTAGCTTTTCACGTAGGTATATGAGTTTTATTGGTGCTATCTTTACTTTACTCACTCAGGGCTTCAGCATGCTGCAGATTACAGCCTAGAGCGGAGGTTCGCGATCGGGAAGTGTGAAGGGTGTCCGGGATTGGGATTTGTACGTCAATTAGGTAGCGTGGGAATTTGCTTTTTTCCCAACAGATTGGCAATTCAAACATGGATTCTCACCATCTGTATGTCCTTATTTGCCAATGAACATTTGCACACGGATTTTCAATTTCATCAGTCAATGGGGACCTTGCATGATTTTTTTTTAAATGTTCTCGATGAGGCGTTTCCAATAAGCTGTAATATGACCGGATGAGAGATGCAGTATGAAAATGGGTGTTGAAATTTAGCACCTTTAGCTATGCCACTCTCCACTTCCGCCTGGATGAATTCCGAACTACAAATAATTGGTTGTTCCAACCCATGCCAGTTCCTTATCCTCAAAAACCAAGACAATTCTTCGGCCAATTCCTTCGAGGTTGTGTTCGTTACAAAATCTTTGTTGTATTGAATGGACCTACCTAATAAATCCGTACAAATTTTCTGGGATTTTCAATACTTTAACGCGCCTATTCAATTCCGTTGTTTTTGAGATGAACAGAGAATTTTTTCTTTTCCTTGAAAGAAACAGAAAAACATCGAAAGGCAATATTAAGCTGAGGGTAGATACTACTTTCTGGTAGTATAAATCAGGAACACACTTCTCGATATTTTCTCTGAAGAGGTCAAAATTTAGATGAAAACATGTGAGAGTAGTTGTTCTAAACTTTACTTAGGTACTCAATTGTTGTCAGTTAAAAGAAAATACAAAACATATTGTTAGAAGATAGGTAGGTAGTTGTCTAATGACATTTGACATGCATTTTTTCGTTAACGCCGTAAAAAAAAAATTGTCATTATGGAGGAGAACTGCCAAATAAAATATCCTCATACCCTCATAAATACCCTCATCACTAGATTATTATAAAAGAGATTTTTATTATAAAAATATTATTATAAAACAGATAGGTTAAATTATGTACGTCATCAAAGTAAAATGTCATGAAAACTTGATCAAAAGTGTTCTGAATAGAAAATGATATGTTCAAGTTGTTAACTCGCGTTTCTTCTACTGTGACGCAAGTATTGATCAAGTGCGGTTCCACTATTATCATAATTGATATCAATAATCACTAAAACGGCAATAATAGGAAGATAATAAGAACTAAATGATGGTGGAGGGGCGAGGTGGTGTTAACTACTGGTTTAGGGGCGGGGGAAAGGGCAGCCTAAAATTGGTTACGAAGGACTGGCCAAGACTGACTAACGAACTAAGTTATGATAAACGTTCCGATTCTTTTCCGTGTGAGTCCAGACGATATCTATCCTTGGCTAGGAGATGAAAAATTCCGAATTTCGCCACTACGGCAAACAAAACGAGAGTTCAAAGATGACCGGGATTCGAAAACAGAAGTGGGCCAAATTTTTGTTCGTTGATGTCTGAAACGCAAAATTTGAGTATAAATTTTTGATTTTAGAGGACATACCTACTTTTTTATATTCTTGCATGAATACAAGCTATCCTACCTTCGGTAGATTGGAAGTCCAAAAACGATATGCCAAGTACAACAACTTATAAACAACGATAAAACCCAAAAACGCTGCAAAGTCCTTGTCACATGGGTTTATTATTCTACTGGGCATACCTACGGAAATGCTGGCTGTTCATTTCTGTTGCTTTCATGTGAAATAATTGAAATAGCTATTTCTGATCCACAATTTTGGCCCACAAAACACGAATTAGGTAATTACGCTCCTTTTTTTTCATATTATCTTTGATCATTGGTAGTGTCATTTTTTAATGGTCTTGATCCACATATTGACACTTTTTCTAGTGTAATTATACAAATTGATGGTGATTTCAGACGATTTTCCAGGTTTCTGAGTCATAAAAAAATCAATTTTGGGAGCTGAACGTTTGGTAGAACTTCGATTTTCCACTCTTTGGTCAAAATCGACTTCATATTCGGTCTTCTCGTCCCCAAAAACATGGAAAACGATAACTCAAAAGCTCATGTTACTAAAACACAAAAAGTACCTATTTTTATACACATTTTCACTCATAACACCCCTGGTTATATTCCGATCGGGCTGAAAAGTTTCGGGACACAACTAGGGCCCAAATGGAGCATGTGTGCGAAAGAACGATTTTTTTAGACCGAAAATGAAGCCTGTACACGTGATACGGCGAACGGCGGACGGACATTGCATTTTTGGAATCTACGAACCTTGAAACGGAAAAGAAAAAAGTTTGAGGGGGTGTTATAAAAATTTTTTGCTGAGCGATTACATAGGTCCATTATTCACGGAATAATAAACCAAAACGGTATACAACTTCACAGATTATGCTATGAAATTCAACGAAAAAACTATGAACTCAAAATCCAGAATAAAAAATACCAACTCGTTGTAGAATAAGACCAGAAAAAGTGTCAACACGTGGATTAAGACGATTAAATGGTACTATTAATGATCAAAGATAATGTGAAAAAAAAAGAAGAAAAAGGAGCGTACCTACCTAATTCAAGTTTTGGGGGCCAAAATTTGTGGAAACCACCAGAGATAGCTATTTCAATTATTATTTTACATGAAAGAAACAATAAATAAACAGCCAGAATTCATGTAGGTATGTCCAATAGACCCATGTGACAAGGACTTTGCAGCGTTTTTCATTCAGCAGCGCCATTGCCGGTGCCGTTGCGTCGTGGTACTACAAGCTACACAGCAATATCTGATTACAGTAATAATTGCTAGTAGTAAACCCCGAAATCAACTATTTTTTGGAAATAACTGCGCTATTCCCCGGGCCGCGGCGCTGCTCGGCGCCATCGAGACACCGAAAGATATTGAACAATAGGTAACGTTCGGCAACAAGTAATACTCACTTCAATAGGGATGTTGCTTTCCACCCGCAAACAAGGTAGGTAATGTACGCAAAAACAGTTGGGGTGGTAAACAACCTTTCGTATCATTTTATTGAATTTAGCATTCCTTGTCGTCAAAACTGTTTTGTATTATGTCCGATAAAGTTTTAAAATGGCAAAAAATTACCCTATAGACTCATTTTTTTTTTGGTCTGGTTCTGTCCATTGCCTCGTGAAAGATTATGTAGATGGATGCCCTAAAGTCCATTGGGAATAGAAAAAAGTTGAGTCCAATGTTATGGGAAATTTAATTCTTCGTCATTGAATGAGGGCTGCTTTCGATTCTAAAACAAAATTTATAACTGGGCAATTTTACTGCCCAGTCATGAGCAAGAATTAAAATATCCCCCCCCCCCCTCCTCACCACCACCACCACAATAATTGATAACACATCCTTGATGTCAAAAATTATAACGACAAAAATTATGATCATCCACAGTCCTTTTTGCCATTCATTGACTGGCTAGGTACTGATAAATAATGTAGTCAGCCTATTCGATTTTCTTCAAAACTGTCAATTTTATATTTTTAAGACGGATGTGGATCTTGTTCTTTTTCCATATCTTTTTCTTTTTCCATGATATCTTTTTCTCCTGCTTATGATTTGCTGTGATTTCGAGTGTTGAACTCGTTCCAGTTTCGAGATACGGCTAGTAGATATAAGAAAAACGCTCTCTCTCACGAGATAGGAAGATCTGTGGTCCAGCGGCGCTACGACCTTCAAACACTTACCCTTTACCTTTCCTAGCACGTTCTTGTCGAAAGCGGAAAGCACCGACGGAACGCGGGACTTGAAGTGGTGGATCTGTGGCTTCCCGAGATTATCTCATCGACATCTGCAGGAATATCATCATGAGTGGTGTTGCGAAACATTCTGTTTACTGTCGGCCTCGGCGACAAACCAGGTTTGACTCGCCCAGTCGTATTATGAATCCTACACACATGGGCTACCGATAGACATGAAATTTTCTAGTTAGCGGATGATTCAAGCGACGTTAAGACGTTCCTCCACGCCAAAGACTTTGGAAAATTGGTGAGAAAAGAAAAATATGGAAGGAAAGAAATATATGAACAATAAACGGTCCGCTCCCATTACAGAATGTTCGTCAATGATACGTAAAACACCATCTTATACTTTTTATATAAAACGATTCTACATGGAGAGGCGGCATGTATATTTTTTTTTGCAACGGCGATTAACTTACTTACCTACTAAGTAGGTAAGTAAGTAAGTAAGTACAATATGAGGTCATATTTTTGAATACCGAAGTAGTATTTACGCATACTACAGGTATTTATAATTAACTCCACATTTACTGCCTATCTATGTGATCTAATTATTGTAATAGTTCTAATTAAATAGTCAATTGAAATAATAATTCGCGGGTCTGTTAACATTATCGACAGCGATCCGGCACGTTTGGAACAATGGAGGCATGCCGGACTGTGAAACATTCCAGATTACAAAATGAATATTGAGAAAAACGTGAATTGAACAAACAAACAAAAAAACGCTGCAAAGGCCTCGTCACATGGGTTTATTATTCTACTGGACATACTTACAGAAACGTTGGCTGTATATTTATTGTTTCTTCCATATAAAATAATTTAAATAGCTATTTCTGGTGGTTACCACCAATTTTGTTCCCCAAAACACGAATTAGGTACGCTCCTTTTTTTTCAAATTATCTTTGATCATTGATAGTACCATTTAATCGTCTTGATCCACCTCTTGATACTTTTTCTAGTGTTATTCTACAAATTGATGGTGATTTCAGGCGATTTTCCAGGTTTTTGACTTATAAAAAATCAATTTTGGGAGCTGAACATCTGGTACAACCTCAATACGTCATCTGGTACGTCCCCAAAGACATGAAAAACGATACCTCAAAAGCTCATTTTACTAACATGTTGCTAAAACGCAAAAAGTACCTATTTTTACACATATTTTCACTCATAACACCCCTGGGTATATTCCGATCGGGCTGAAAAGTTTCGGGACACAACTAGGGCCCAAATGGAGCATGTGTGCGAAAGAACGATTTTTTTAGACCGAAAATGAAGCCGGTACACGTGATACGGCGGACGGCGGACGGCGTACGGCGGACGGACATTGCATTTTTGGAATCTACGTACCTTGAAACGGAAAAGAAAAAATTTTGAGGGGGTGTTATAAAAATGTTTTGCTGAGCGATTACATAGGTGTATTATTCACAGAATAATAAACAAAAAACGCTGCAAAGTCCTTGTCACATGGGTTTATTATTCCATTGGACATACCTACAGAGATGTTGGCTGTTTATTTATTGTTTCTTTCATATAAAATAATTGAAATAGCTATCTCTGGTGGTTTCCACCAATTTTGGCCCCCAAAACTCGAATAAAGTACGCTCCTTTTTTTTAAAATAAATTATCTCTGATCATTGATAGTGCCATTTAATCGTCTTGATCCACCTGTTGACACTTTTTCCAGTGTTATTATACAAATTGATGGTGATTTCAAACGATTTCCCAGGTTTTTGACTCATAAAAAATCAATTTCGGGAGCTGAACATCTGGTACAACCTCAATTTTCCACTCCTTGGTCAAAATCGACTTCATATTCGGTCTTCTCGTCCCCAAAAACATGAAAAACGATACCTTAAAAGCTCATGTTACCAACATGTTGCTAAAACGCAAAAAGTACCTATTTTTATACACATTTTCACTCATAACACCCCTGGTTATATTCCGATCGGGCTGAAAAGTTTCGGGACACAACTAGGGCCCAAATGGAGCATGTGTGCGAAAGAACGATTTTTTTAGACCGAAAATGAAGCCTGTACACATGATACGGCGGACGGCGGACGGCGTACGGCGGACGGACATTGCATTTTTGGAATCTACGTACCTTGAAAAGGAAAAGAAAAAATTTTGAGGGGGTGTTATAAAAATGTTTTGCTGAGCGATTACATGTAGGTGTATTATTCACAGAATAATAAACCAAAATGAAAGTAAAACATATTTTATATAACTGATACATCATGAGTAGAATAAGCAATTACCTACATAATAATGTAAAATAACTATTTAACAAAAAATGTGCACTGTAGGCTTAATACAAAAAAATTAATTCCAAGTTGAGCAAGACGGTTGATCTAAGCCCAAAGGATTTTTCTTCTGGTAGAAGAGTCATCTTAAACGAATCTCGAGTAGATATCCGTTTGTTTTGGTTTATTATTCTGTGAATAATACACCTATGTAATCGCTCAGCAAAAAATTTTTATAACACCCCCTCAAAATTTTTCCTTTTACGTTTCAAGGTGCACAGATTCCAAAATGCAATGTCCGTCCGCCGTCCGCCGTATCACGTGTACCGGCTTCATTTTTGGTCTAAAAAAGTCGTTCTTTCGCACACATGCTCCATTTGGGCCCTAGTTGTGTCCCGAAACTTTTCAGCCCGATCGGAATATAACCAGGGGTGTTATGAGTGAAAATGTGTATAAAAATAGGTACTTTTTGTGTTTTAGTAGCATGTTAGTAAAATGAGCTTTAGAGGTATCGTTTTCCATGTTTTTGGGGACGAGAAGACCGAGTATGAAGTCGATTTTGACGAAAGAGTGGAAAATTGAGGTTCTACCAAATGTTCAGCTCCCAAAATTGATTTTTTATGAGTCAAAAACCTGGGAAATCGTCTGAAATCACCATGAAAAGAACAGGGAAAACCTCCAAAGGAACTAACTACCTACTCATACCTACTCCGCGACCAAGAACACTGTTTACACGACAGTTCAAGTAAGTTTGTACCCCCCCAATAACTCGGCCCCCTGGGGTCCCGGGTGTTGATTTTTCGTACACCCATTCTCGAAGCCCCTGAGAACGTGTACCAAATTTCAATCCTCGGGACCATAAGGTGCCGGAGTTATGAAAGTTCGAAAATAAATTTTGCACGCACATTCGTTATGCTCCAAGGAAGTGCCTTTTGTGAACCCCCCCCCCACCTCCAAAATTGTTTAGGTACCTACCTACTGGGAAAAAATGTTTACTTCATCAATGCAAAAAGATGTGATATCCCCACAAAAACTACCCTGTTGTAGAAATTTACCCACCAAAAAAAAACTCCTCAGCCGCAAAAAGGATTGATATCTATTTTGCCCGCCAAAATAGCATGCTCAGTGCTTCGCACCTCGCTCTTGGATGTGTACATAGAAACCTGTTCCTTCCCCTTCTGTTGGATATCTGCGTAGAAACCTATTCCTTACCCAAACCTAGAAATACCTACTCAAGTAGTAAGTACCTAGTTAATTTATTCATGAAAAAATTGACATTCTTGCTAAGAAGGCGATCCCGACATGAAATTTTCAACGGCAACATTTGAATATCAATTTCAATATGAAACGATGGGTAGGTAATGTAGCAGTTGTCCTATAGCTGTCACTCCTAATGGACAGGGGATCCCTATGGTAGAGAGACATGCAGTGCCACACGTTGTCATCGGGAGCAATTAAATTGTTCCGAGTAGTTTTGCTCATAGCCCGGTAGAGTGTGCCACCAGTAGAATCTTCGCTAACGTCGCTCAGGTCGGGGAATCGATTAGGACGGCAGCATCGTGAAAGAGCTCTGCCTCGAACATCACGTTTCATCTTCAGTTCCTGATCATCCTGGAAAACCGCAACCGAGTTACCGCAATACAAATAATATGTTGTGTTTCTGGCGTTTATCGGTTGGGTCGCCCTAGACACAAACAACGGATTTTACTCAAGTAACTTACAAATCGAATCATTAAACATTGTTCAAGGATAGTTGTTACCATCAGACTGTAGGATATGGTAAATAAAAAATATGGAAGCCAGGGGTTTCCTAAAAATCAGTTGTATGGCACTGTGGGCACTGTAAAAGCATGCTTGTCACAAATATTCAGGACGGTTCTTATTATGGTTCAAGTGAAGTGGATTAGTTACACTAAATCAAATGTTGGAAATCGCGTTGTTTTTGAAACATGAGTTGGATGCCTATCGATGAACCCAACACTCCTCCACTCCTTTGTTGGGCAAAATATAGTTGCAACTAACAATTAATGAATACAACAGTAAAGTTGATTTTTGTTGCATCCAACAACTGAATGCAAGTCAGATGCAGCGAATAACCCATTCAATGCAGAATCAAAAGTAATTCATTCCACAATAAATTAACCCTTGCTACAAAAGCAGACTTAAAAAATTAGTTAACTAATGCCCAGCTTGTCCCTATTAACGCACGGTAGGGCCAATATAACCTATATAAATATTTGGTCTTACGGTATTATCCGAATTCTTGAAATCACCTAGTTCTGTATCCTTGGATGATGAACAAGCGTATCTTACTCCTATTTCACTGAGGGCATTGAGTGATTGAGAAACTTTGCGATTATGCTAGGAAACAGTCAGTATATTCTATTGCTATATGTATAACCTGAATTCTCTTTATTTATAATTAAGTAACGACATTACATAATTTACAAATAGTTACATACGTATAATTTGCATGTAGTTCAAATAACCTAAGTTAAAATGTTTGAACATCATCGTATTTTATTTTATCGACATTGGTGCCCTATTTTTCGGACCTGACCATATGGTCAACCCTATGAAGTAACTCCCCCCTTTTAACGAATGTGAGATCTTCGCAGACAGTGCGACACCTGGAGGATTATCCTGGAGATTGGAGTTAACGAGTTCTTGGGTAAAAGGTAAACTGAACAGCCAAGCGATTTCGGCGCAGCGAATCAACTCGGTGGTTTCCTTCAGTTGAGACGTTAGGCAGCTCAACTGTCTGTTTTTAGGTCGGCCGGTAACTTAGTTCAAGACTCGTCAAGTCGGACCGAAAACGAGTCATATATATGCAACCCACTGGATAAGTAGCACTGACATTTCACGTTGGTGGGTTTGTAAACTTACGAGTGCAGTCACAGTGGGTTGAGCGAACCGTGAAGAAGGAACGGATTATGAGTCGACCGTTTGACCCCTCAGATATGGCGTCAGACTGTGAGAACCTCCGCTTTTACGTGATTCACCACAACGAATCGATTAATTTCGCGAGCCCGCTACCCAATATTGTCTTCAGCGGGTTCGAGATGACCGAATGTTGTACAAGGTCCAGACGTTTACACAAGTGCTAGTTTCATTTCATGAATTGCCATAGAGCGGATACCTGCAACTAAATTGTATAGGGAAGGCAGGGGCGAATATAAGGGGGGGGGGGGGGCCAGGGGGCCCGGGCCCCCCCCCGGAATGAGGAGAAAATTTAAGGCAAATTTAAATGTTGTGAGTTTATTCTTTAGATTTTGTTTTTTGTGTTGTGATTTTGATTTTAGGACTAGGTACATTATAGTTCAAATTTTGTTCTAAATTTTTTGAACAATCAGTTTTGCTTTTATTGTGAAGATGAGCATGCCATAAAAGCTAAAGAATAAGTGTTTACCATCTTCATGATTTAGGCAAATATTAATAGGAATCATAATGCTAATTTAATTTTTATTATATACCATTTTTGAGCTGTCAATTGCTCTGTTATACCCTTTTAAAACCAATATTCTTATAATCTAGTTGTAATTTACCCTCTGAAATCAGCCTTAAAACCCAGCGTAAAAGATAGAGTATAACTATACTTTATTACCCAAATTAATTAACACAAGATTGATCTAGGCCCCCCCCCCCCCCCAAATATATTTTATATATACGCCACTGAGGGAAGGACAGAGTAGGAATAGGTACCTACCATCCATACTTGATTTCATTTGCGTGTATTACCCTCCTCATACCTACGTATACTACACTACTTTAATTAATGACTGTCTACCATTAACCTTTCGTGGTCTTACGACATGCACCCTGGCGGGATTTTACCTGTTCTTCATCCAAGCAAGTTAAGTGGTTGGGCGATGGTAAACTCACGCCTCCAATTGCACGCATCCTCGCTCACTTACAATAACATTCACTTGCTCTTGGGACATCTTGTTGACTGACGCTGAGCCGAATCTTCCATATCGATAATCCTCGTTATCTTAACGACCCAAGGTGGGGCCGAGTTTACTATTTCTACCTAGCTCTCAACTGTGGCCCTCGGACCTTTGGCCCGAGTTTGCTACCGCCTAAGTGGTTTCCGGTCGTACTACATGTGTCACATGCTCTTGTTCTTGGGATTAGGTCGTAGCGCATGTGTGGCATGCAGCTACTTTAAGCTTCGATAGGCACCTACCTACTTTCTTTCTATTTATCCAGTAACAAATTATTAATTGGCCATTTCCCCCATATGTTACCGAGGCAACGAAAGGTTCAAAAATTTGCCATGGGTGGGGGGGGGGGGGGGGGGCTTTTTCAGTTATGTAAGCTATCCTCCACCGAGGTGGAAGCTCGAATCAAGTGAAAAATTTTAGCATTCTCTTCTTATTTCTCCCTAAATAGTCCAGTGACGATATGGTTAAAAATAAAATAAAACAAAATAAATTAATGAAATAAAAATAGAATAGCGCAGTTCCAATTACAGCTGGAAATGGTAGGTGAGACCTTGCTGTTCAATATCGTGAAGAGTCCCGAGGTGGGGGGAGGGGTCCACCATCCGCCGCCATCTTGGATTGGAGGGGTGGGGGATCAAC
The DNA here is from genome assembly GCA_954871275.1 of Leptopterna dolabrata. Classification (NCBI taxonomy): domain Eukaryota; kingdom Metazoa; phylum Arthropoda; class Insecta; order Hemiptera; family Miridae; genus Leptopterna; species Leptopterna dolabrata. The sequence continues at coordinate 95,626,921 of OX940974.1, forward strand.
TTTACCAGATTCATAGCCTGCACCATGCTCCTCAAATCATATATGTACTTCTACAATTTCAGTGACATGTACATATGTAAACCTAAAATTTAGTTTAGAAGCACTATACCTCCGAAACAGTTCGAGATACAAAAAATTATTGAGTCAGTTTTTTTACAGAATTTAATTCCCTTCAATTTTAGTCTAAGGAGTGTTTATCGAAAGTTGACCGTTCTCAATATATTTGCAAAAAAAAACACAAAATGGGACTTAAAATCCAAGATGGCGGTGGGTTGCCGATCCCCCTTCCCCACCAGAGGACTTCAGGGGGCCTATTCACTAAAATAGATAGTGAAAATGTATTATCTATTTTGAAAATCTCCTGGGAGAGATAATCTACCTCTGGAGACAGTCTCTTCAAGTGTCTCACAGGTTAGTCTATTTTACTAAATAGCTCTCAACTCAGACGTTTTTACTCATGAATCGATAATATGTACCTATATATTTAATAAACAATCGACTTAACTTTAAGAGATGAAAAAACATACATCAAAATGACCAATATGGTAGCCGATGAACGAAGGATGATACAAACTCAATATCAAACAAACGAGAAATGAGAACTCTCTCTTTCGAGAAGACACCTAAGAAGAGGAGACACCTAATCAAAATCAAGTGCCTCTCTGAAAGAGATCGAAAATGCCAAGATGCTCTCTTTTAGAAGTTACTGAATAACCCTGTCATGGATACTATAAAAATCTCTTCTGCAAAAGAGAGAGTCAGATCGAAAAGAGATGTCTCTTTGGCTTAGTGAATAGGCCCCCAGGATACAGAACAGCATGGTGGCACCTATCATTTCCAGCAATAATGAGGAGTGCCTATGACTTTTGTTTATATTTTTGAATGGAATTGGATTGCATTACAAGAATTTTGTGACCAATCGCACTGTCCTACGATGAACAGTTCTTTTCTCTATGAGCTTTCAAAGTTTGGGAAACAAGTGACGTCACACTGGACAATGGGGTCCCGCCGTGGTGGGAATGGTGCAATGACGCACTAGCTCCTGGAGATTTACGTGCTTTCGAAAAACTCAAAAAATATAGCTACATTTGGACTACGAGCAATTGTTTTGAGATGGCAGAAAAATTCCAACGGTCCCGTAAATATCTTGAAGAGCAGGCTAACTCACCCTGGCAAAATACTAATTCGACCTGGTGGCATCTTGCATGCCTGCATGTGACTCATGAACTACGACCGCCGAGCCCTCATCGGCCATACGACTGCAATAGGTTAAGGAAAGAGCATTTGAGCATGCGCAGATACATATACCGGATGATGTCTAAATCAACATGAGAGCATCTGGTGACGAACACATGCGTACTAAGTATATGTAACTAATATCAACTCTTCTGTTCAGGCCGTTCTTCTGTAACCTTATGGGGGACAAAAAACTTGGTAACGAGTTAGTAACATTTGGATGAAATTCATTCTGGACTAACCCGCACCTATTTACCTGATTTCAGCACATTAGTACGATTTCTGAGTATGATATGTGTGTTTCGATGATTTTCTCGTAAGGATAGGCCCATACATAATTATGAGAAGTTTGTATGGCTTGACTGAGTGCTTATCATGTTGCAGTAGGTCTAGTGCAACCAGCACGTGTATCCAATCATAATGTCTGACTGCTCTGTTCAAATGTACACAAACATCAACATTTACTACATACCTCTGGTAGGTATAAATGACAGGTAGTTCTCTGAACTTTACGCATAGATGTGAAATGATATTAATGTGGTAACAGGCGTCGAAAATACGTTGGAGTTTTGATAAGGCTTGCTTTTCAGCAAAATACTGGGTAATAAATTCAGATTCCCTTACAGAGAATGTCAAGTTCAGACACTTGCGTTTGGGTAAAAGGTTTTTGGAGCCATGGGAAAACTATAGGCTTCCTGAAAGAGGCACTAAAATATAGGCGATTCCTAACTGATACCTTCAATTTTGTCGGCTAACTTATTTATTCATTTATTTTTAAACAAGTTGGTATTATTTAATTATTTATTATGAATAACAAAAATAACATACAAACGAATTAGTTAGATATAGGTAACGTACTTGAGTAAACAGAAGACAAAAGTTGCAATATAGATCTTATAAATTTATGTGTTGTTAATGTAAATATCAAGGTGTCCTCGACTCTCCGGGCAGATGATATTCCGTTCGTGCCATATGATGTTTATGCACACCTTGTATTATGTATTTAATGTATTATAAATAGACATTCTTTATATCTATCTGTCTATCTACTGAGAATGTTGAAAGTTACTAAATCGTAAGAACCATGTACTCTTAGGAATCAAATTCATGATAAATGCATGAGCGGGAACATCGGTGTTAGGTATGAATTTTGGTCCAACTACTCGACCGACAAGATGGAACATTCGAAGTTTGGCCAAAATGTTTCAAAGGAACGGAAAGGATAAGTTCAAAGATGAACGATTTTTGAAAATGAAACGTTGGTAAAATTAGAGTTTTCTGGGTGAAAAATAGCTAAAATACGTAAAATTTGCTAAAATTGCCAAAACCTGAATTCATTGAAATTGATATAAAACTGTGATAGTTCACCATTCAAATGTATTGTTCACTAAATTGATATAAAATTGTTATAGTTCAATATTCAAAGATATTGTTCACTAAATTGGGGGCCAATGATCGCTGAAAATCAGGGAAAATTGCTAAAAATCACCTTCAGTGTAGAATGGTAGAATAGTGGACTGAGAATCAACGGAATGATGTATTTTGTAATAGTAACCTCTTGTCATACTAACCTCTCAGAAACATCGAACTCAGAATTTTCGGCGACTGCAGCACAGCTTGCATAGGTACCTAGAGGTAGTTACTAGTTAGAGGGGCGGTGGGGGTGCTACTACGTAATACAAACCCGATATATCCCAACCCCTCTATCTCACCCAACCCCCAACACCCAACCAAGTCTCTATCACCAACATAATTATGCACTAAAGTCTACTGTCGTGGTACCCTTCAAATTCTTAAAATTTGCCACTCCTATGTAATACCTAAATGATTTACCCAAATAAACGAAACAGAGGGGAAAGTAGGAGAAGGAGCCCCTCTATCGACCGCCATCGCCCCTCAACGGTTGTAACGGCCGTTGGCGGAAGGAAGACGGGTGGAAAGGGGCATTTATAAACAGCCCTGCTAGCCCAGCTCCTCCCTCCTCATTCGACCGACCACTCTCCGACTTGCGACTTCTCGCTCTCACTCTATCTCTCTCTCTCTCTCTCCTCCTACCCTTCTCCTGCACTCTCTGTGGTGATAACCGCGGGGCGCTAGCAAAAGACTCCTACGGAGCACATACTTCATTCATCCATCCAAAGAAACCTCATCCAACCTTCCGCCTGACTGTCATAAGCCCGCGCACCGGCTTACGACATCTGTCGATATATAACTATATTTAGAATATGTAATTGCAAGACTTGCACCACGAAGAACCTTCGATGGCAGCGGTTTCAAATAACCTTCAATTTATTTTCCATCAACTGAAAACTAATCGGCAAAAAACATATGATTTGTAAGCTGTCGATGATTAGATTATGCGATTATGTTGCATCGTTGGTTACGTGCCGGGTATAAATGATACCTTTCGCGTGGCATAAAACTAGGCACGGAGTAACGGGTGAATAAGGTCAGGAGTTCCGAGTTGCAACGCTCACCCAATAATCTTTGTTTTAAAGGTAGGTACTATACTGGAAAGGGAGGATGAGGTGGGAGGACTATTATGATAGGTGGAGGATGAGGGAGGTCGCCAAACTCCCTGAAACTTGGATTCATGATGAGGTTTAGGATGACTTGTTATGCAACGGCACACCCTGAAGGGAACATATTCTCGTTGGGGCCAGGGCTAACGGCCTGCGCCTCTGCTCAACTCGTAGATACACCGCAAAAACCAAACGTACCTGCGAATCATTAATCACAGTTATGCCTCCGATTACAAGTATTAAGAAACGTTTTGATGCCAGGCTTTCACACCGCTTACCATATCCGTTCAAGGATGTTGTATAACTGAAAGGAATCCCTCACTTCGCGACCTTATGATTGTGGTACGAGTAAGCATAGCATATCAGAGGTTGTACTCAGGTTTAACAACCTGTTCCTATTCAGATTCGGCGCGTCTGACTCCAGTTCCTGACTTGAACATTGTTCTGTCCCGTACTGGAATGAGGAAGGTGCCCATGTGTAGGAAATTGGCTGATTCTTTCCTCAGATCATTTATCACGTGGAACACTGATGAGAAAATTCCAGTTAATCGTGAAAAACAACTATTACTAGGTTACCAGAATTACCTCCTGGCATCCTAGTTGAACGAAATGGATACTATTGCATCATCCGAGTCATGAATGGGGAATTTTCGTCAAAAAATTTTTTTTGAATCTCGTATATATAGAGGCATACGGGGGGGGGGGAAGGGGGATTTTCACCCATTGAATTCTGTTTAAAAAAATTGATTCGGCGTCAGGGAGATAGTTAATTTAATGCTGTTTCCTATGATGAACCACATTAGGTTTTAGTCCTTAAATTAAGCGGGTTATGGCCATTTTAGTGACTTAAGGTCGAAAACACGAAAAAATCTTAAAAGTGAAAAAAGTCGGATTTTAAGCGGTAAAAAAAGTTATAGGAAACTTTTCATATGAAATTAGTTGTAGAATCGATTCCTGGCCGGTGGTACGACCTTAACCCTGACACCCTTTAGTTATTGACCGTATTTCACTGTTGTGACAGAAATTTTTGAGGTTCGGTCTGTTTTTATTTTTCATTTTTTTATTACCTATAGCTCTAAATTGATACAGGCCGAACCTCAACAATTTCCATCACAACAATTTATATGAACTACGCTCAATAACTTCATCAAACTCGTATTATTCAACTGAGACGGTTCAAATCAATCTACTACACAGAAAAATGTCATTCTTCGACGAAATTCGGGCTAAAATAATAGGTAATATAGATGCAGAACACGGGGTCGGATGAAAGCTACCTGCTGTTAGACTCAATGAACCTTTGCGGTCAACCAGCGTATCTTTCTTCTTCGATGTAGAGATACAGGAATCTTCCCTCCTCACATTCAAAACAGACCGAACCTCAACAATTTCCGTCACAACAACATATATATATTCAGAACATGATATAATATTTTTTATATACATTCAGAACTCTTGGAAAAAGGAAAGTTTGAAGCCCTTTTTCAAAAATAAGCGTTATTTTGTAAATTAGGATGAGTAAAAATGTGGCAAAAAATGGCGTATAGGGTCTATTGACATCTGACTGGCTGTTGGCACAAGGAGGCAGGAGGCGAAGGTTCTCAATACTGCCAACAGCCCAAAATTAGAAATGGCAAACCTCTGTGGCAAGCTTCAAGAACCTTTGCCCGTGACCTTTCCCTTGGTTTGGTTTCGAGGACGTGTTTTTTTTTAAATTTATTTAGGTATATATTTGCGGTTCCACCCATTACGGTTCTGTACGTCGTCTAAAGTTATGCACTAGCGCTCTCAGCGGTATTTGAGTTGAACTACTCAGCAATTTAACTGATACGTTTCCTAGCGGGATCGCAGAAATTCAAATTTCACGCTCGTTTTCTGCCTAGACTTTCCAACACATTATGCGGTCAATATGTGTTAATTTCCGTTATTAAACAGAATTTGGCCAAAAAAGGAGAATTCGTAACCCACGACAGTTCCCATTAGGTACCATATCTGCGCGTATCCACCCATGACATCCAGTAACGTCATCAAATAACTACAAGTTTTTAATAAAATATGTACAATATACCTAAAACTGCATCACTAAAATCCATCAAGAGTACTAATAGAGCCACAAGTCTTTTACCGAAGCTATATATAGGTAGAGCAAGTTCTGATGGTGTAATCAGAGAACCCTCAAAATTTGAAGTCATACCTATAGCAGTAACGGTAGTGAAATAACACAGCAACACTAGACTATCAACTCCTACTTTTATTAATAGAACACTCTCGGTTAAATTGATCATTTCAGGACATAAATTGAGACCCAACGCGGCGCGAATTAAAACTGACTGAAGTCAGCGTGGACATCAAATAATATGAAACACCATCAAGTCTGAGCGGGCTAGACCGTCCGAGCTTTGAAAAGTTTGAATGTAAGCTCATGCAAGCACCCGACCAGTGATTAGCTCTTCACCTCTGATATAATCATGTGAAGCCTAAGGGACTAAATAATATTGAAATAACGAGTCTCATATCGTTCAAGTAAAAAGTCCAGGGTTACATAAAAAGAAAAAAAATCAAACTGAAATCTTAATAAAACCCGATTTTATCACTCATATCAAACATGGATCGGACGTCTTCGGCAACACTTCGGTTTTCACTGGAATGCATCTAATTAAGTACTTTTGGAGTGTCGGGGATGATAATATACCTTATTTAATTTTTTTTTTAAATAAATTTGTTGCTACTGAAGAGATATTTTCGAACACCTGCTTACATGGATCATATGGGCACATCAAATTTTAAATAATGAAAGGAGTCTCCTCTGTTTTGGAACAACCCTGTTCTTGTCATTTCAACTGTAATTACAGTTTACCTTGTATTTGCCATTTTCTTTAAGAGCTAGGAATTCGCTGTACGTTGAATTGCTAATCTCCTCTGTCAGAAAATTCGATGGTATACCTAGCGCATCGGTGAATTTTGGCTAACCGTAAAAACTTATCTCATCTTCAATTCTAATGTGAATACCTTGGCTCATCGTCGTGAATATTCGTGAATATTTTGGCCCATCGTGAATGCTTGGCTCTTCGTTAATACTAAGCGCATTGGTAAATTTTTCATTTTATTTTTCTAAGTGCTAATCTACCTACGTTGAATTGCTAATTTCCTCTATCAGAATATTTGGTGGAATACTCAGCTCATCGATGAATTTTTCATTTTATTTTTCTGAGTCTATTCTACCTACGTTGAATTGCTAATTTCCGTATCAGAATATTCGGTGGAATACCTAGCTCATCGGTGAATTTTGGCTAAACCTGAATACTTAGCTCATCTTCAATACTGCTGTGAATACTTTGGCTCATGGTCGTGGATACTAGCGAATACTTTTGCTCATCGTCGTTGATACTCGTGAATGCGTGGGCTCATAGTGAATGCTTAGCCCATCGTTAATACATAGCTCATCGATAAATTGTTCATTTTATTTTTCTAAGGGCTATAATTCTAACTACGTTGAATTGCTAATTTCCTCTATCAGAATATTTGGAGGAATACCCAGCTCGTCATTTTATTTTTTTTATCTTTATTTTTATTTATTTTTATTTTTCTAAGATCTAACTACACGTTGAATTGCTAATTTCCTCTATCAGAATATATTTGGTGGAATACTCAGCTCATCGGTGAATTTGGGCTAACCGTGAATAATACTTAGCTTATCTTCAATACTACGGTGAATACTTCGGCTCATGGTCGTGGATACTAGTGAATACTTTGGCTCATCGTCGTGGATACTTGTCGTTAATACTTAACTCATCAGTAAATTGTTCATTTTATTTTTCTAAGGTCTGTTCTACCTACACGTTGAATTGCTAATTTCCTCTATCAGAATATTCGGTAGAATACTCAGCTCGTCAGTGAATTTTTCATTTTATTTTTCCAAGATCTATTCGAACTACACGTTGAATTGCTAATTTCCTCTATCAGAATATTTGGTGGAATACGTAGCTCATCGGTGAATTTTGGCTAACCGTGAATACTTAGCTTATCTTCAATACTACGGTGAATACTTCGGCTCATGGTCGTGGATACTAGTGAATACTTTGGTTCATCGTCATGGATACTCGTTGCTATTACTTAACTCATCGGTAAATTGTTCATTTTATTTTTCTAAGGTCTGTTCTACCTACACGTTGAATTGCTAATTTCCTCTTTCAGAATATTCGGTGGAATACCCAGCTCGTCGGTGAATTTTTCATTTTATTTTTCTAAGATCTATTCTAACTACATGTTGAATTGCTAATTTCTCTATCAGAATATTCGGTGGAATACCTAGCTCATCGGTGAATTTTGGCTAACCGTGAATGCTTATCATATCTTCAATACTACTGTGAATACTTCGGCTCATGGTCGTGGACACTAGTGAATACTTTGGCTCATCGTCGTGGATACTTGTCGTTAATACTTAACTCATCGGTAAATTGTTTATTTTATTTTTCTAAGGTCTGTTCTACCTAAACGTTGAATAGCTAATTTTCTCTATCAGAATATTCGGTGGAATGCTCAGCTCATCGATGAATTTTGGCTTATCGAGTTTCTGTTGCTAGGTAGAACCACATTAAAGTGGATGATGAGTATGTGATTTTATGATAAACTCCCTTGCGGGCTGGGCATTTATTGCGGAAAAAAAAGGGAATTTTAATGAACTGGCACGTTGCTGCGGTGGTGAACGGTCAACTGAAATGTTGGAGTGTGCCAATGGATCTTGAAAAAAGGGTTGTTCACTCTTGAACTCCTCGTGCAACAAGAAAAACACGACTCGGCTGGTTGGGGAATGTCATAATCGCCTGTGGACACATTCAGTGTCGGCGGATCAGCGAACGAATCCGCTGTATTGTTTTAGGGGCCCGGCCCTGTCTCCGCATAGCAGTGCCCGACGATGTTTTGCATATCCCCGCAGGGCTCGAGTGGGGAAAGTCTCATCCTTTAACGAGCCGTTGTGTCATCTCCGGAGGTGACTTGGGTTTAGCCACCTCTGCAGCGGCGTAACCGAGTGCCCCGCCCGTCTGCTCAGCCAACCCCCGTTCTGGACCAACTAGCGCCCGCCCGCTAATCTCCCGCTCTCGGCCTTCGAGTTCGATGAGGGGCAGGGGCCGCTGATATGGAGATTCCTGCAAACTGCGGGTCCAGAGACCGTCTCGTCAGATGTTATTACGTCGATTATGATTCATCCTTATCGGAATCACAAACATACGAGGAAATCACACAGCGCACTACACATGAACAATAAAGAAGTTCAGAAAGTGATCTTAGAAAATCTGTTAAAAAATATGTAGGTATAAGTGTTTAGGGACGCGGGATCGTCCCGCCCGCCAAGAAAACCTAAAGACTCGAAAGCGACAGAACAAGTAGTGTTTTTACCTCCTCCCCCCATAACTCGACCCCCTGGGCGTCTCCAGTGTTGATTTTTTGTACACCCATTCTCGAGGGGCCCCTCAGGGTGTGTACCAAATTTCAACCCTCGGGACTGTCAGATGCCAGAGTTATGGAAGTTTGAAAATATATATTTTTCTATTTTTCTTGTTGTCGTTCTTCTCTTCTTCCTTGACAGGACTGGGGCCTCACAAAAATGAAGGATCGAGCTGAAATTTTTCATGCACATTTTTTATGCTCCAAGGCAGTAATATACTAGCTAATCGACTAGCTACATGGTAACTTCATACTGGATCATCCATGTTTAAATTATTCTCAGTGGATTGTATGGCGAGCAACGAGAGTTTTTCTTCAGAGAGTGAATTCGTAAATAGTTTTTAATTATCTAAGTGTCTAATATTAGGAAAGAAAAAAATTCCAAGTAAAAACTTACGTGACCAAAGGTATGAGTTACGTACCTACCGACAGCCATGCCTACTTTGAAAACCACATAGCATAAATATAGTTGATTGTAGTCTTCAGTGGTACGACCCATAGCATAAGCCATCATAAATACCATCGCCTGAATATGGGTCAGGGACGCGTGATGTCTCGCACCTGATGTTTTAGTTTCCACAGTTGGTATATTAATAGGTACCAGTTACAATAGGTCTTGATATGTCACTCAGTTATTGTGATTCCAATCTTTTTTTTTCGCAGATAACCAGCGCCACTCCAGATGACGAAGACTATTCGATGGTGGAGTACAAATATGTTGAAGGCCCAAGATCAGGAAGGAGCCCAGCGTTTGGGGATCGCATCTCTCCTGTAGCCAAGTACGTTTTGTTGTGATCCTGAACTTTGTTTTATTCATGAGAGTAATGATTTCTGTTTCCTACAGAGTTTGCTCTAGTGATTCCCATGGAATTAATCTATTATTTCGTAACTTGAATTACTATTCCAATAAACAACATAAGAAGTGGAATCAGGATACTTAGGGGAAAGTGACCTATTATGAGATACATCCCTAATATGAGACCCCCTAATATCTCCTCTGTATCGTGCTGCTATCGATCGATTGCGCCGTGAACTATCTACCAGAGATGTCTTTGAGTGATGGGAGTTGGCAGCACTGAACCATTTCAACCTGTGGCTCCTCAGTTCCGCAATATGGCCGCCACCTGCTGAGTGAATTTTTTTTTCTCCTTTTTCAGTTGGACCTACAAGCCACCAGGTAAGAGCTTTTTTACAATTCAGCTAGTGGAAAATGCTCGTTATGAAATGTAGTTTATGGTCGTCATTCAAGTTTTCCCAAAGTTCCACTTTTCACGATTTTGACTTCGATCTCATCGATCATGAGCAAACTGCCTATATAGAGGTACAACAAGGAACCTAATATGAGATATCTCATATTAGGAATAGGTTTCTTAAATTTACCTAATTTCTTAGGTACATCAACTTCTACTGGAAATTGTGAACGTTATTTCCAGATGGCTCGGTACCTCAAAGGGCGACGTCGTCGTCATCATCTTCCCGATCTGGATCATCAGCTCTCATAACTGCCTCTCCATACAAACGGATGCTTGAGGAAAAAGAGAAGTTAAAGAACCAGAAACTAAGAAAAAAAGGGAGAACAGGGAGAAAAAGCTAAAAAGAAAACAACAAAAAACAAAATGCCTGTTAGATCAGAAAAAACAAAAAGAAGAATATCATTTGAGTCAACTGATGAAGAGACATGCGACGATGAAGAACCACAACTAATGGACACTGACGACGATGTGGATTATGACGAAGATGATGTCGAATGCATGTTTTGCAGCTCGAAATTTTCTGAGGACAATCGCGGAGAGAAATGGGCGAAATGTCGTCAATGTCATCGCTGGTCTCACAAAGATTGCGGAGAAATAAAAGATTCCGTGTTTTTGTGCGATTTTTGTTTCACTACTACTTAAAAAACAAACTTTTGTCCAGTCATCTTTTTTTTTCGTTCTGGTCAATTCCAAACATTTTGGTGATATTATAGATTTTGTCATATTATAAGAATACTTTATGTGAAGAATATATTTATGTAGAGTTCAGTGATAGGAACATTTTTGAGGAGAAAACTTTAGTTTTGATGATAATAATAGGTACTTTTTCTGTGATATTGATGTATTTTTCTATAATGATTCTCAGCCTCATTGACACTAACATCACATATGTATACCTATAACACTGAAGATTATTTTTGCGTTGTACTCTAATAAACACTTTTATCTTCTTTTGTTCAAATGTCCTATTTTTTGTGTGGTATTATTGAAGATGACCTAATATGAGACAGTCTCTTATTGGGAACGCTAGGTATCTCATATTGGGCAATATGTTGGCCAAACGGGTAACCATGGAATTTTCGATTTTTTGATATATTTGACCACTTTAATGATAGTTAACGGAAATTTGAACATATATTTTTGAAAAGGGGATGTTAATGAACAAATTTACTGCGAAATCGGATTTTTAATTTACATTAAAGTGGTCGCTAGCGCCTACTGAAAAAAAGTATCTCATAATAGGTCACTTTCCCCTACCTACATAATAAACAGCAAACAAATAGTGAGATTTGATGTTGACCCCTTGCATTCTCCTGGTAGGTTGGAGGACAGCTGATCACGTCCAGTCGGACGAAAAGCCCCAGCCGAAATTGCTGTTACTTTACTTTACTTTTATTTAGGTGTAATAATTACTGTATGTAGGTATTAGGAAAACAGGAATCAGAAAAAATGTTCCCTCAGTTCCTGTTATCCTAATACGTATACCTACCTACATAGATTACCGAAAGGATTTATTTTTTATTTAAAACATATTGCAGTTAGCACTGTAGGTTGAGGGGGGACGCCTTTCTACACTAAATCTTCTTCAGGCTAGCCTATAATAATTAGTACTACTTCAATAGTTTCTGCAGGTGGTTCGCTCATTAGTTCTGATACCTGAATTTAGGAACAGCATCGGTAAATGCAATTGAAAATATATAAAACCTTGGAAATAACAAATACTTACGTGTAAATGTTACGTACCACTGTCCAGGTCATCAACTAACAAAGGGTTAGTACAGATGAGCCACCACCGCGGGACGAGGGCGCACTTGCCTAACGAAGTTGGCTCTCACGCTCACAAAATCGACTTCGTTATCGACCAGGTTATTTGCGACTCCAGAGGGATCACAGTCAGCATCACCTTCGCTGAGCCTTTCGAAGGAATCATCTTCAGTCGAGGTCACTTCCAGAAACGAGCTTGCCGGTAAGGAGTACATAATAAATAATATGCCCTGTTTTCCATGAGAAGAAATTTTTTCGCGTCTCATCAATATACCGGGAGCCGGAAGCCCCTTCCATTACCTCAGAAAGATGTTTTTTCCCCTCAATTTAGTAATTCGTATTCAATTTTAATTTCTGAATCTGAAATCAGTCCCTGGTATCGAAAAACATGTTTTTTGGGTGGTAACGTCCTTGAAAATTAGCAAACGATTCGCTTTAGTATTTTTCTCGAAAAAGAATCTCTCAGAGAAATAATTTTTCCTTAATAAAAAAAAAACAGAAAAAACAGTGAAAATAGTGGAGTGTTGACCCTATAGAAAAGAGCTTCAAATTGGCAAAATGTCACAAAAACACTTTTTTTCACTTCTATTCACATTTTCCCCTGAAATTAGCGAAACCTAGGCTCAAGTATGCCAAAACGAAGTCGCTTTTTTAGGTAGGGATTTATACATTTAAAAAACCAGTTCTACGTACTATTTTTTTTTTCTTGAATGAGGACAATCTGAAGTTCATTTTGAATAAATGGGATAGGGAAGAAATTAGCTAGACAAAATTAAAAAGTTCCATGATTATAAGAGCGAATTTCCCGAAAAGCGAACCTACTCAACCTAACGACCATTTTCCATGGTTTTGTCCACTAAATACATTTTTGCCCTCAATGGTTTTGTTGCTGTTGCTACGAATATGTTGTTGTAATACATTTTTTATTGTGTCAAGTCACCCACCTTCCCCTACTGTTGGCAACTTTTAAATTAAAAAAGGTTTATTGAGAAACACCTTTTTTAACTGTTGAAATTACTATTTTTCTGCCTCAAGTTACGGTTTCATACAACTTCATTTATTTTATTTTCTTCATTTTATAGAGTTCTAGCAAAAATCAAATTCGCTTCACTTTTTGTTTTGTTTTCGATTCGGGTGAGGGATATTTCTTGGACACCCACGTATGTATGTAATATCTTATGATACGGAATTAAACGTTACGTAAAATTACAGTTACGTTGATCCTGGCGGGGGTCAGACCCAGTATGTTTTCAACATCCCTGCAGAAGGATGTGGAAACGAACAAGGCGTTTGTAGCAGAGGGTCCTGCAGTTTGGGGTCGACAATAGAAAATGTGATCATCATCCAAACCGATCCTGAAATCCAGGTATGGGAGAACATGATTCATCAGTAGTAAGTTTAATGCTATAGGAGCAGATATTAGGTTAAGTAGGTATTGTTTTACTGTTGCCATGCAAACGAAAAATATGCATTCGTGAATGATCAAAACGTGACTGTAATTGATATTTGTTCACGATTAGTATCGTTCATTTAAGAAAAAACTGATTCATTAAAACGTCGTATATTTCTATGAAAACAATGAAGTCAGTGTCATTACTGACTAACAATAACTGAGAGTACATAGAAGAGAGGTGAGTTTATGTAGTGAAAGGAGCAGCGCACGAAAAAGGAGCAAAAATATAAGGAAAAAGACAAATATGTAGCGTATATGGGATTCAATCAAAATATCATAAGCAAATTCGCCTAAGAACCATTTCTAGTGCGGATCAGAAATTTATCATTATGAAATAAATTTCCGCCCTTCAAGTGCAGCAGACCGCAAGCTTTCTATGACTATGGAGGTGATACTTACTTTTTGATTACAGGAAGAGTGGGACATCGCAAGAAAAGTTGCGTGCAGAGCGAGTAGCGGCAATAACGCAGCGTCCAGTGGTAAAGCCATATTTTTCAAGCCTATAATTGTCGATATGCTCGATGTGGTCACAGTGCCTGGCGAATCCGGATCAGTTGACTGTTGGATGGACATACAGAGGGGAAAATACCCAAATGCAAGTAGATCATTTTCCGCTTACACCCAATCCATGTGGTCTCTAACATTCTTTAGAATACGAATGCATTTTCTCCTATTGCCCTGGACGTCACCTATTTTGCCCAAATGGTTGCGCTTCTTTATTAGGAAGCATGTAACCAGTGATTGACAAAATTTATGGGTTCAATATAATGAAAAAAATTACTGTCTTATGCCATCTTTCATCTAAAATAGCTGATCGAACTATCTAATGTGGAATATTCCATCTTCCATATTCCATCTTCCATATCTTATTCCACATTTCATCTGAAGTTCGTTCTGCTGACATAGAAAAGGAAAGGTTTTTCTTTGGGGAAGTAGCACGAAGTTTTCATTTTCAGATACCTACTTCTTCTTCTGCTCACCCTTAACCAATATATGTATTATCTTCTTCAGGGCCTTGGTAGGATTAGGATACCCTAGTACCTATACTGTGGAGGTTTAGGAAATATCCTCAAGGGTTCTCGCAGACGTTCAATACGGGCGATGTTGACGTTGTGAGGAAATTAAACTGCACACCCACTTGACCCCATTTAAACATCCCCGCACAATCTTTCAGGTCTGGGTGAGCTGAAATGTCTTCCGATCCGTGAAACTATTAACTATTGAATTTAGGTTCGATAGTACAGAATAAACTATCATATAAGTCGTGTTTACCCCATTTAAATATTATTAAAATCAACCTAGGTACCGATTCAATTCAGTCACGACATTTATATGGTGGAATCAATACTGATGAAGTTGATTACGAGGCAAACTGGGAGTCGGTACATTGGCTACGTATTAAAAAATCTTAATTTCATTGGGCAGTTTCGCAGTCCTATGAAAATGGAAAAGTATTTCAATAATGAGTGATTTTCACAGCTCATTAAAAAAAATATAGGACCTTTCCTGTTATCGTTCCGCCACTCCGACTCTGGCCGCGCTCAACCAGGTACGGTTCCGCCACCACTGATTACTCCAATATTATATTAAACCACAAATATTATATTTAACACCAGTATTGAACCAAAACCAAATTTTATGTTAAATGAAATGTCTTACATCTTAGAAGTGGGTCTCAGGAGGCCAATATCGCACAATTTCAGAAAGAATTTCTTCAAATGGATCTAGGTTGCGTGATAAGCAGGACTGTCGCCAAATGAATTCATTTAAGTAACTATCGAGGAGGGAACGATTTGTACCCCACTGCCTCTTATTCCTTGCTTCTGCTTTTCCCCACAAACTCTGCGGTGTGAGCACCACTGTGTGGGTTGACAAAATTTAAGGAATGATTGGCCGTGAAATGATGAAAGGTCGGATCAGCAGCTAAGGATGCGTAACTGCGCCACTCATCCGATATTATTGTAGAGCCTGGGGCGATCCTTTCCCTAATAATAGGAATTAGCGTAGCTGCAGACCTGTCGGGCACAGCAACGAGAAAACATTGTTTCGTTTCGCAGCAAATACCACCAAAAACCCATTGCTGTGGTAGAATCCTCCCTCTGTTATTTTTGCGACGAGTGAACAACGATCCGTCAATCTCCACAGTGCAGTTGGGCCCACCAATGCGCGTGTTTAAGCGCAAAACAGCGTTTGCACAAATTTCGTGCATATAATTGGCCCAATCCACGAGTGTGTTTTTGTTCATGCCCAGTTCACGCTCGCAAAACTTAATATTGTAACAATTTCTCTGGCCCACGCATAAATAAATAAAACTATTGTTGTAAAATGCAGTTTTGAACCAGTTAAGTAGGTACTTGTCCTCAAGGCTCTTTCCGCTCTGCACCCTCGTATGTGACACCTCCACTTGTCCCTCGTCACTGTTAGAGATAGTGTGGCATTCTGTCCTCCACTGCATAACATACTAGTAGGCAAAATCCCTTTTTCCTGCAAAAACTGTACAGCACCTTCTTTAGTTTTGACTTTATCGTAAAGAGAGAAAATGTTCATTTTGTAGGCTCACTTCATGCACTTCACCGTACTGGACTGAACCGAACTGGCAACTGAACACACTGTTGTTACAGCGGTTAAATGAGATAACATTTGGTTAAATGAGTTTTACTGTAGTCAGGTTACCGACCTTTAACACGAGATTTGAGAGGTGGCGGAACAATAACAGGAATGAGTACGTTAGGCGACAGCGCTTATCGCCGTGGCGGAACGATACCTAACAGGAAAGGTCCAAAATATAGACTGTTGCTAGATAGGATATGTACATGAATAACGTACCTACTGTACACCCACATACCTGCTAAAGTCTTCTGTTTTTACAGACTGTACCCATAGAAGGCGTGGTTAAAATAGGCGAGAAACTCTCCGTTCTCATCAACGTCAACGATCACGATAACGCTTATGACGTCTCAGTGAGGGAATGCATCGCATACGACAGTGAAAATTACAACGACCCCGCCACCACCAAGCTTCAACTCACCGGAAAGGACGGCTGCCCAAAGTAAACGCTCTTTTCCGAAATGAACGATTTTACCTTTCTCATTAAGTTTTTAAACCAACGTTGTTATGAAAATCGAGAGATCGTATTAATTATTACATGCACATGAATGATTTCTCGAATTCCCCCTCGAATTAGAGGAGGAACTCCAGGTCTTAGGATAGCTTAGCATTCATGACTGAGAATTGAAAGGTTCTGTGGTCTGCTACCGCTCTGACCAACATTAATAAATGCAGTGGGTTTGCAGCAAGATGACAGTCTGTCACCATGATGTCTGTCACCATACTTACCATCAAGGTCGATACTTGAGTAATATTCTAATATTCCTTAATAATACTCTTTCACGGAGGGTTTGCTGCTGGTCAGTATCGGGAGGACCAGCGGAAACTCTCCAATCGGAACTATCCACTCATAATATTGTCGTTTGTTCTTTTGTAGCCAACTCGTGCCTGTTTATAACTAGTTACTCCTGTAAACATTACACCTTGAAACTGCATCTTAATAATTATCTCACTGTCCCAAGAATGACTCATCAGGCTTGTGTGCTTCATTTGCAGGAAAAAGAAGCTCATATCCAGATGGTCGAAGTCCGTTATGACGACTGCGGAAGGAACAATGATTACGTCCTACGCAGAAATCACTGCTTTCAAATTCCCGGATCGACAACAGGTCTACCTCACTTGCAGCGTAGAGGTACGGAATATTATCATAATAGTTTATTAGAAAATGTTTCAGATTAGAAAATCTGAGATAAGAACGTTGAGTCAAATATTATAATTTATACATTACTTGACTCATTTCGAAATTTGAGACTATGAAGAGGGAGACCGAACGAACAGAGATACTTGGAGGTCTTATAGGAAATTTCAAGCTCGGGATGGGGTGGGGGGGTTCAACTTTTTTTGGGACAAAAAACACGAAAACTACCAAACAGTCAAGTTTAAAAAAACGTCGAAATGAACGAATTAAATTCTGCGTACAATGAGACCAACGCCAGGTCGAAGTAATGTATAAATCACTTGAAAGGAGGAAGGGGTGGGGGTGGGTGTGTATGAATGTTGATTCCAACAATTCAGAGACCAGTTTTGTAATCCGCAGTGAAATGAAACAAGAAACATTCCTCAGGCATTGCAGCAGAAGAAGTGAACCAGTGTCATCACAACAATTTTAACTTAGTTTGCCTACTCGAATGACGGAGTATGCGGACATAAGTTTAGTCTACGGAATGGTCACTATGAGTGCAAAAGCGGCTGCCGGGATTTATGCTGAGCGCTACTGGCTCAGCGTAAACTATAAAGATCGATGGATTGACCGTTGAGGACCTGGGGCATGGCCTTCAAGGACTCCAGATCTAACTCTATTCTATTCTTCCTTGGGGGGAGGGGGGGGGGAGGATAAAGTTTATTCCGTCCCAAAATATTCGGAAGAACATTTGTCACGGATTTTAGTAAGAAATATTTTCAATAGATGGCTGCACCGTCTGGGGCAATCCAATATTCGGTTTATCTCTTGAACGGGTCAACCGATTTTCAATCTGTAAAATGTTCTGTAATCGTTATAAACAACCACAAGTGCGGACATTCAGTTTTGAATTTAAAATTTTTTTCGTGGAGTTCCTGAGATTGTTTTACTCAATTTCAATTTTTTTGAAAAAAGCAACTAGTACTTTTGTAGCAAAAAAATCGAAGAATCCAAATCCGTTTTCAGATTGAAAATCGGATCATTAGATCGAACGACATCTGGGAAAATCACTATAACAATGGGGCCTATTAATTGTTAGCCCTCTAATCCTCTGGGGGGGCTCCACCCCTAGGCTGGTGCGTCGTTGACTTTCTAGCGTCAACCAGGGACGCTGGAGGTCCTGGTGAAGTTTTCTAGAACCAGGGGTCTGGGGAGTTAGTGGATATGCAGGTTCATTATATCTAATAGTTGGACTTTTTTCAACAAGGTAGACCGAAATTTCTGATCTAATGCCATCGAATTATTCTCAGCAGTATTGGCAATACGCTGGCCGACAGACAGGAAGTATAGGGAGCTTTCAGGGGAGAAAGATGAGATTGATGTCAGTTATTTATTTTTGTTATGTTTATTGTCATTTTAAACCCCCCCCCCCCACCAACCCAAAGGGTTTTTGGTTTATTCTTGTTATTTTCATTATATTTTTCGTTGCTATGATTTAATTTCTTCTTGTTATTGTTGTTACGATTACTGAACATTTTTATTGTTATTATCGTTATTGTACGCATTTTGTTGTTGTTATTGACATTCGTAAAACGTGTAACTTGTTACCGTTATTTAATTTATTTTCGTTATTGTTGTCGAAGTTTTTAAAACATCTAAAAAATTTTATTCTTGCTACCTGGAATCGAGCAAGAAAAAAAAATTCTTACCCCCCCTCAAAATTTGATGGTTTACGTTTCAAGGTATATGTAGAATCCAAAACTGCAATAAAAATATTTCTGTCTGTCCGCCGTACGCCGTACGGGCCACTTTTCTTAGTTACCATCAAACAAAATTGTTGAAATTCGGGTTATAGGTTCCATTTGGGGTCTAGTTGGCCCTCGAAGCTCGACGTTACTGTCAGTCATCTCTAAGGGGTTCAAAATAGGGGTTGAAATTTTCAGAACGCCGTAGCTCGAAAACTTCCGATAGAAGGGTATGGTTTTTTTTTACGTTATTAAATTTGTCTTGAGCTAAACAGCTTGACCACCCGGAGCATCGTACGTCCAGCCGTTCGTGAGCACCAAAAAGCTTCGTCAACACGATCGTGAATCAAAACGGTACAAATCCGGCCCGGATATCATAACTACGGAGCATCTGATTATAATCAAGGATGGCTGTATGAAGTCGAGTTGTTTGTTCTGCGATATTATTTCATTTGACAAGTGATGGACTATTGGGTTTTGTTGGTAGGTACTTCTGAAACTTGAACAAACGTTGAAGTATTATTGATGGGTAAATTATTAAACAATGGCAAATTATTACACACCGGTGAATTATTACACAATGGTAAATTATGACACCACGGTAAATTTTACACAACGGTAAATTATTACACAACGGCTCATCTACCCAGAAGGGGCTGGATTTTGTTGATAGGAACTTTTGCAACTTGAACAACCGATGGGTAAATTATTACACAATGGCAAATTATTGCACAGCGGCAAATTATTACACAACGGTAAATCATTACACAACTGTAAATTATTACACCACGGTAAATTATTACACAACGGTAAATTATTACGCAACGGCTCATCTACCAAGAAGGGGCTGGATTTTGTTGATAGGTAGGTACTTTTGCAACTTGAACATCCGTTGAAGTATTATTGATGGGCAAATTATTACACAACGGTGCATTATTCTATCTCCGTAGAAGGGGAACCTATACAGGTAAATTATTACACAACGGTTTAGGTAGGTACCTAGTAACGAGTACGGGGTTAGGTACTAACCTACGGAGGGTCCGCGATCTACATAATATGTTTAGAATAGTACATTTGTTATATAGAAGGGTTATCTATACGGAGACCTGTGATCTGTAACAGAAGGGTATTCTGTACAAAATAATAAACCGTTGTGCAGGGATTTGCAGCGTTTTTTTTTTGTTCATACTGTCTTCCAAAATCTTTTTTAATTAAAGAAAAAACGCTGCAAATTATGGTACTTTTCGGTTATACCCCCCCCCCCCCCCCCCCCCAGTCAATTGCGTCTTCAACACGCCCGCCCGAAGTGTCTAGGTTGGATACAAAGGTCAGGAGATGAGGATCGGGAATAATAATAATAATTATAATAATAATAATAATAATAATAATAATAATAATAATAATCATAATAATCATAATAATAATAATAATATTCCTAGACACTTCGGGCGGGCGTGTTGAAGACGCAATTGACTGGGGGGGGGGGGGGGGGGGGGGTATAACCGAAAAGTACCTTCTTATTATATAGCGGTTTATTATTTACCTGTATAGATGCCCCTTCTTCGTAGATCACTGTTTTCTGTGGTCCATACCTACCCTCGAGCTCCACCCAGGAAAGCACTGAACCGAGTAGTGGCGAGTACTGGAGCCGGCCCGGGAATCACAGTTTCATACAAATGCGGGGGATTCAATAATTCAATAATTAATATTATTTGTTGTTATTCATGAAGCGTAGCGTTTGGTTAAGTTGCAAATGAAATGAAATAATATCTTCAAATGAAATAATATTACAGAACTACTCGACTTCATACAGCCATCCTTGATTATAATCAGGTGTTCCCCAGCAATGATATCTGGGCTGGATTTCTCAGTCAGTTTTTCGTTACCCGTGTTCAAGAGTAACAACAATCTTAAAACTGAGAACAACCCTCAAAACGGCAATGGAAAATAACGGCCGTCAAATCCAGCAGGATATTTGTCGCCAAGGAACTTCGAAATGGCGGCCCGGTGACGCTGAGCGATCTGTAGGCGTCTGAACGTTGACCCATTTATACCGATTTTTGGCCCTTATAAACTTGACAAATGTGTCAAATTTGACCCACTCTGTTTTCGCAATGTTAGGTGAAATAATATTAGTTTTAGCCCATAATACGAACTTTTGACCCCCCCCCCCCCCCCCCATCAAAATTTAACCCATATTCTGTACGAAAAACAATTGAAACGTTATTTTTCCGTCTTTACTCACCCTTCCATACAACTTTCAGTGATTTTATATCAATTGTTCGCAGTTTTAGCCGTTTTTACTCGAAAACTCATATTAGACACACTCCCTTAGAATTTGTAAAAATTGCTCGTCTTCAAACTCATCCTTCTGTCTGTCAGTAAGAACATGTTGGTGAAATTAGGAATTTCCCAGGTTTTTGACTCATAAAAAATGAATTTAGGGAGCTTAACCTTCGTTACAACCTCAATTCTTCACTCTTCGATCAAAATCAACTTGATATTCGGTCTTCTCGCCCTAAAAAACACGGAAAACACCTCACCGCAAGCTCATGTTAACTAAAACCTCAAAAATCCCTCGAAAACCCCTATTTTTACACCCACTCTTCTCCCATAACACCCCTGGGTATATTCCGATCGTGCTGCAAAGTTTCGGGACACAACTAGGGCCGAAATGGAGCGTGTGTGCGGAAGGAGGAATTTTTTAGACCGATCTAGAATGAAGTAGATATGCGTGATACGGCGGACGGCGTACGGCGTACATCGGACGGACATTGCATTTTTGGAATCTACGCACCTTGAAACGTAAAAGAAAGAAATTTGAGGGGGTGTTATAAAAATTGTTTGCTGAGCGAATATATACGTGTATTATTCACAGAATAATAAACCAAAAACGCAATGTCCGTCCGCCGTATCACCCATAACTACTTCATTTCGGTGTAAAAAATTCGTTTTTTTTGCACACAGGCTCCATCTGGGTTCTACTTGTGCCCCAAATGTTTTCAGCCCGATCGGAATATACCCCGGGGTGTTGTTAGTCAAAATGTGTATAAAAGTAGGTTATTTTGTATGTATCCGTTACATGAGGTTTTGAGGTATCGTTTTCCATGTTTTTCTGGGACGATAAGACCGAATATGAAATCGATGTTGACCAACGAGAGGAAAGCTGACGTTCTATCAAAGGTTCAACTCCCAAAATTGATTTTGTTATGAGTCAGAACCTGGGAAATCGTCTGAAATCGCCATCAATTTGTATAATAACACTAGAAAAAGTGTCAGCACGTGAATCAATGGCACAACCAATGATCAAAGATAACTTGAAAAAAAAAACAGAAAAAAAAGGAGCGTACCTAATTTGGGTTTTGGGGGCCGAAATTGGTGGAAACCATCAGAAGTAGCTATTTCAACTATGTCACATGAAACAAACAATAAATGAACAGCCAACATTTCTGTAGATGTCCAATAGAATAATAAACCCATGCGACAAGGACTCTGCAGCGTTTTTCAAATGGAATAATATCACAGACTCGACTTCATACAGCTATCCGTGATTATAATCAGGTGCTCCCTAGTGATGATATCCGGGCCGGATTTATACCGTTTGATTCACGATCATGTTGACGAACCTCTTCGGTGAAAACGAACGGCTGGTCGTAAAAAGCTGCGCGTGGTCTCAAAAAACGCTTTAGTTCAAGATAAATTTAAAACGTAAAAAACCCATGCCCTTCTACTGAAAGTTTTCGTGCTACAGCGTTCTGAAAATGTCAACCCCTATTCTTCACCCCTTATGGATGACTGACAGTAACGCCGACCTTCGTAGACCAACTAGCCCCCAAACGTGACCTACAAAGCAAATTTCATTAATTCGGATCATGGTAACTAAGAACATTGCGAAGTACAAATGTATGATTGAATGGAATTTGGGCCGTAATCTTCTGGAGCTTTAATTTTTTAGAAAATTCCTTTCTATTCTTATTTTTCCCACCAATAAACTTTTTCAACAAGGTAACCCGACGTTTCTGATCTCGAGCCGTCGAATTACGCTCAACAGTACTGGTAATAAGCTGGCCGACAGGCAATCAGCTTTTCAAAGGGAAGGCGAACTTATCCCTCAACTCGATAATAATAGTAATGGTTTTTAAAAATACCTAATTAGTATTATTATTATATATCTCGGGGAAGAGGAACCGTTATAATATATGTAAACAAAATTCTTACAAAGTTTCTACGGCCTTCTACCGGTTTCTACTGGCTGGATAATTCGGGCCGTAATCTTCTGGAGCACTATTTATTTTTTTTAGAAAATTGCTTTTTATTGTTATTTTTCCCACCATTAAAAAGAGCTTCCTTCAGCATTCCTGCGTTTTTATCTGTCTGCGATTTTCTCCGTTATACATGCTGGGCTTTTTCCCGTTATAATATATCTAATAGTTTTAGCGTGCCATTCGGAACCAATATGGTAATCTAAAGCAGCCCCTCTAACTCTACTCGCTCTGCTGATTTGTTTACCCACAGTAAACTTGGCCACTAATGCCATATAACTTTCTGCCGAGTTACTTGTGTCATTTGACAATAAATAGTGACTTTTCAATAGTACAGGGCAAGTGCCACTTGTATTTTACAATGTAAAATAATAGTTACCTCATCAAGCACCTTCCCGTTTCGGGGTTTGAACAGTCTTAATACTCATTACATTCTCTATGGACGCCAAAAATGAGATCTGGTCCATTAGTTAAATCTATCCTTAAATCTTCAACTAGACCGGTGGATTTCGAATTGTGCGCGATTGCACCTCTCGCACACGCTTTCAGCCGCTTTATAACAGAGTTGGTTAACATTTTAGAGTAAGTCCGGGAATCTTTTTGCAAACCACAAAGCCGTTTTGTATAATTTTTGATCACGTGATTGGCGCATTCAATTTTTGTCATATTGCGTCCACACGAAACATTTTGAGAAATTTTTACAAATGCACCGGAGTCCCCATCCCCTATCATATACCTATGTATATTCTGCTCCATGGTGCTTTTCACATATCAAGGAACATTTTTCCGTGTCTATGTACAATCCCTGATGAAGGCCATGAGTGCCAGAAAAAATGGTTGTCACGAGCTGAAATTTAGAGGGCAGGTGCAGGTCGAGTCCCTGATAGTCCCAAATCAAAATCATTTAAAAAATACTGTAAGCTTTGTTAGCGCATGCGCGAACATGCAATCCTTGTACAGCCCACAACTACCTTATAATCGTAGCAAAGAATTCAAATTTGGAGGGTGGATCTAGAATGAAACACTGAAGGTTCCATATGCGTTACCCAAATTATAACGGTTGTATTCTGTTGAACACATCATGGAAATATAATTATGTAGCCAATTCCTTATAACGCCCATAAGTACCCGAAAAATGGTGGCAGATTTTTCGGATAGGCACGGGTTGGACCAATATAATATAAATGGGTTGGATAAAATGCATTGAAATCGTGCCTTTCGTCAGCTCAAATGAAAAATCCTTGACACTCTCGTTATTTTACATTCTTGTTATTGTTATTCCAATAGCAAGTTATTTTTTATGTACTTGTATTCTTGCTATTATTATTCTATTGATATTTATTGCATTTGAATTATTGTTATTGCTAATATATTGATCATTCTCAACATATTTGTTATCTTCGGTCGTTGTCAGTGATATTTCCATAGGCGTCACTTGTGAACCTCGAAACTGATAATATATAGTTGTGGCAATATATAGTTATCGAGTGCAATTTTGCCTGAACCTTTTATTGAACTTCCTTCATTTTACGGCGATCTTTTTTATGGCTTCATAGGGCTTGGTGGACTATGAGTCCACTCTGAATGGCTTATTATGGAAATTCTAGTCACATAGGTACTTAGAAAGTAATAATTTAGAAAATAAAATCGTAGTAAGAAAACTAGATACCAGTCAGATGCTAAAAACCAAACGCCCTTCTTGATACCCTGACAGGATTCAGCCAAAATTTGGCTGTATCCTGATTTGATCCAGCAGCCAACTATTTCTGCCAAGCAAATCTTGTAGTTGAAGAAATAGATGTAGAAGGAAAAATACACTCTTAGATGTGAACTCAGTCCGCCTGCTAGCTCAAATCAACAGGAAAGGGAAGGCAATCGTTGCAAGGTGGGCCCAGGTAGAGGATTAGAGGGCTAACAATAGGCCCCATTGTTATAGTGATTTTCCCAGATGCCGTTCGATCTAAGGATCCGATCTTCAATCTGAAAGCGGATTTGAATTCTTCGATTTTTTTCCTACAAAAGTACTAGTTGCTTTTTTTTTAAAGGTTGAAATTAAGTAAAATAATTTTGGGAATTCCATGAAAAAAAAATTTTAAATTCAAAACTGAATGTTCGCACTTGTGGTTGTTTATAACGATTACAGAACATTTTACAGATTGAAAATCGGTTGACCTGTTCAAGAGATAAACCGAATATTGGATTGGCTCATTTTGAAGCACAACTTGATGGCGGTTCTTGGAACTAAACCCGGGACATTTACCCTTAATGAACCGCATACAAATGCATTTGATGAATTGTCTTTGGAAACACATCAAATCCGCAGTGCCAAGATCTTTGGAGCATCGTAGTGTTCTTTGCATTAATACTAGCGGTGGATGTAATAAGTGTTGAGATAAGTAATAATAAACGATCCAACAATTCAACGATCAAAATAGTTATTTAATTACAGTACATACTACCCAGTCCCATCCTCCTTTCAAGCGATTTATCAACAAATCATTATAAATTTGCCAGAAACCGCGACTGCATTACTTTGAGCCGGCGTTGGTCTCATTTTACGCAGAATTTATTTCCTACAACGTTCATTTCGAAGTATTTTTCGATTTGACTGTTATTTTCCGTGTTTTTTGTCAAAAAATACTCAAAAACGTTGAAAAACGCTGCAAATCCCTGCACAACGGTTTATTATTTTTCATGGAATACCCTTCTGTTACAGATCACAGCTCTCTGTATAGATAAACCGTCTATATAATATAATATGAACCTACTACTCTGTAGATATTATGTGGATCGCAGATCCTCCGTAAGTTAGTACCTAACCCCGTACTCGTTACTAGGTACCTACCTAAATCACGAGTTAAATGTTGCATTCCTTTAGCTTAGTTGAGACTTAGATACTAATTCCGTAGATTATACTCGTCCCAGCAAGGTCTTATCTCCTGAATTTTGACAAGTTGATGTCTCAAACGTACTTTGGTTTATCTGATTTGATTAACATGTTTCAGCTTTGCCCTGGAATATGCGAGAACGAATGTGGGGAACAACGTCAGCCACAGTGCCCTCCAGGGACGAACGATCCAAGATGTACTGCACTGACTACGCCAAAGCCTATACCTCAATGTTATCCCGGCTCAAACGATCCTAGATGTCCACAGCAACCACCAACTACTCAATCACCACCATCATGTTATCCGGGATCATTAAATCCAAGATGTCCCAAACTTCCATCAACAACTCCCATTCCACCATCCTGTTACCCTGGGGCTAGGGACCCGCGTTGCCCATCTACTCCCTCAACTACCTATGCTCCTCCAACGACACCATCCAAACCATTGTGCTATCAAGGTTCAAATGATCCAAGATGCCCAAGACCACCTTCAACAACACCTGCACCGCAGTGTTATCCAGGTTCAAATGATCCAAGATGCCAAAGACCACCATCAACTACCCCAACCCCTCAATGTTATCCAGGCTCAAATGATCCCAGATGCCCAAGACCTCCTTCAACTACCCCATCTCCTCAATGCTATCCTGGTTCAAATGATCCAAGATGTCCGAAAACACCCTCAACTACGGCCACCCAGCAATGTTATCCAGGATCAAAGGATCCTAGATGTCCAAGACCTCCTTCAACTACCCCAGCTCCTCAATGTTACCCTGGTTCAAATGACCCGAGGTGTCCGAGTCCACCCTCCACTACAGCAGCCCCTCTGTGTTATCCAGGTTCAAATGATCCCAGATGTCCCAGACCACCTACAACAACTCCCTCACCACCAACATGCTTCCCAGGATCAAGGGATCCACGTTGTCCACCTTCTCCCTCAACAACATATGCACCTGCAACAACACCATCCAAACCATTCTGCTATCCTGGTTCAAATGATCCCAGATGCCCCAGACCACCTTCAACAACACCTGCACCGCAGTGTTATCCAGGTTCAAATGATCCAAGATGCCCAACACCACCATCAACTACCCCAACCCCTCAATGTTATCCAGGCTCAAATGATCCCAGATGCCCACGACCTCCTTCAACTACCCAATCTCCTCAATGCTATCCTGGTTCAAATGATCCAAGATGCCCCAGACCACCTTCAACAACACCTGCACCGCAGTGTTATCCAGGCTCAAATGATCCCAGATGCCCAAGACCTCCTTCAACTACCCCATCTCCTCAATGCTACCCTGGTTCAAATGATCCAAGATGTCCGAAAACACCCTCAACTATGGCCACCCCGCAATGTGATCCAGGATCAAATGATCCTAGATGTCCAAGACCTCCTTCAACTACCCCAGCTCCTCAATGTTACCCTGGTTCAAATGACCCGAGGTGTCCAAGACCGCCCTCCACTACAGCAGCCCCTCTATGTTATCCAGGTTCAAATGATCCCAGATGTACCAGACCACCTACAACAACTCCCTCACCACCAACATGCTTCCCAGGATCAAGGGATCCACGTTGTCCACCTTCTCCCTCAACAACATATGCACCTGCAACAACACCATCCAAACCATTCTGCTATCCTGGTTCAAATGATCCCAGATGCCCCAGACCACCGTCAACAACACTTGCACCGCAGTGTTATCCAGGTTCAAATGATCCAAGATGCCCAAGACCACCATCAACTACCCCAACCCCTCAATGTTATCCAGGCTCAAATGATCCCAGATGCCCAAGACCTCCTTCAACTACCCAATCTCCTCAATGCTATCCTGGTTCAAATGATCCAAGATGCCCCAGACCACCTTCAACAACACCTGCACCGCAGTGTTATCCGGGCTCAAATGATCCCAGATGCCCAAGACCTCCTTCAACTACCCCATCTCCTCAATGCTATCCTGGTTCAAATGATCCAAGATGTCCGAAAACACCCTCAACTATGGCCAACCCGCAATGTTATCCAGGATCAAAGGATCCTAGATGTCCGAGACCTCCTTCAACTACCCCAGCTCCTCAATGTTACCCTGGTTCAAATGACCCGAGTTGTCCAAGACCGCCCTCCACTACAGCAGCCCCTCCATGTTATCCAGGTTCAAATGATCCCAGATGTCCCAGACCACCTACAACAACTCCCTCACCACCAACATGCTTCCCAGGATCAAGGGATCCGCGTTGTCCACCTTCTCCCTCAACAACATATGCACCTGCAACAACACCATCCAAACCATTCTGCTATCCTGGTTCAAATGATCCCAGATGCCCCAGACCACCTTCAACAACACCTGCACCGCAGTGTTATCCAGGTTCAAATGATCCAAGATGCCCAAGACCACCATCAACTACCCCAACCCCTCAATGTTATCCAGGCTCAAATGATCCCAGATGCCCAAGACCTCCTTCAACTACCCAATCTCCTCAATGCTATCCTGGTTCAAATGATCCAAGATGCCCCAGACCACCAACAACAACACCTGCACCGCAGTGTTATCCAGGCTCAAATGATCCCAGATGCCCAAGACCTCCTTCAACTACCCCATCTCCTCAATGCTACCCTGGTTCAAATGATCCAAGATGTCCGAAAACACCCTCAACTATGGCCACCCCGCAATGTGATCCAGGATCAAATGATCCTAGATGTCCAAGACCTCCTTCAACTACCCCAGCTCCTCAATGTTACCCTGGTTCAAATGACCCGAGGTGTCCAAGACCGCCCTCCACTACAGCAGCCCCTCTATGTTATCCAGGTTCAAATGATCCCAGATGTACCAGACCACCTACAACAACTCCCTCACCACCAACATGCTTCCCAGGATCAAGGGATCCACGTTGTCCACCTTCTCCCTCAACAACATATGCACCTGCAACAACACCATCCAAACCATTCTGCTATCCTGGTTCAAATGATCCCAGATGCCCCAGACCACCGTCAACAACACTTGCACCGCAGTGTTATCCAGGTTCAAATGATCCAAGATGCCCAAGACCACCATCAACTACCCCAACCCCTCAATGTTATCCAGGCTCAAATGATCCCAGATGCCCAAGACCTCCTTCAACTACCCAATCTCCTCAATGCTATCCTGGTTCAAATGATCCAAGATGCCCCAGACCACCTTCAACAACACCTGCACCGCAGTGTTATCCGGGCTCAAATGATCCCAGATGCCCAAGACCTCCTTCAACTACCCCATCTCCTCAATGCTATCCTGGTTCAAATGATCCAAGATGTCCGAAAACACCCTCAACTATGGCCAACCCGCAATGTTATCCAGGATCAAAGGATCCTAGATGTCCGAGACCTCCTTCAACTACCCCAGCTCCTCAATGTTACCCTGGTTCAAATGACCCGAGTTGTCCAAGACCGCCCTCCACTACAGCAGCCCCTCCATGTTATCCAGGTTCAAATGATCCCAGATGTCCCAGACCACCTACAACAACTCCCTCACCACCAACATGCTTCCCAGGATCAAGGGATCCGCGTTGTCCACCTTCTCCCTCAACAACATATGCACCTGCAACAACACCATCCAAACCATTCTGCTATCCTGGTTCAAATGATCCCAGATGCCCCAGACCACCTTCAACAACACCTGCACCGCAGTGTTATCCAGGTTCAAATGATCCAAGATGCCCAAGACCACCATCAACTACCCCAACCCCTCAATGTTATCCAGGCTCAAATGATCCCAGATGCCCAAGACCTCCTTCAACTACCCAATCTCCTCAATGCTATCCTGGTTCAAATGATCCAAGATGCCCCAGACCACCAACAACAACACCTGCACCGCAGTGTTATCCAGGCTCAAATGATCCCAGATGCCCAAGACCTCCTTCAACTACCCCATCTCCTCAATGCTATCCTGGTTCAAATGATCCAAGATGTCCGAAAACACCCTCAACTATGGCCACCCCGCAATGTTATCCAGGATCAAAGGATCCTAGATGTCCAAGACCTCCTTCAACTACCCCAGCTCCTCAATGTTACCCTGGTTCAAATGACCCGAGTTGTCCAAGACCGCCCTCCACTACAGCAGCCCCTCTATGTTATCCAGGTTCAAATGATCCCAGATGTCCCAGACCACCTACAACAACTCCCTCACCACCAACATGCTTACCAGGATCAAAGGATCCACGTTGTCCACCTTCTCCCTCAACAACATATGCACCTGCTACAACACCATCCAAACCATTCTGCTATCCTGGTTCAAATGATCCCAGATGCCCCAGACCACCTTCAACAACACCTGCACCGCAGTGTTATCCAGGTTCAAATGATCCAAGATGCCCAAGACCTCCTTTAACTACTAGTGCTCCTCCATGCTACCCTGGTTCAAATGATCCAAGATGCCCAAGACCACCATCAGCTACCCCAACCCCTCAATGTTATCCAGGCTCAAATGATCCCAGATGCCCAAGCCCTCCTTCAACTACCCCATCTCCTCAATGCTATCCTGGTTCCAATGATCCCAGATGCCCAAGACCTCCTTCAACTACTGGTGCTCCTCCATGCTACCCTGGCTCAAATGATCCAAGATGTCCGAAACCACCATCAACTACACAAGCCCCACCATCCTGTTATCCTGGCTCAAATAATCCAAGATGCCCACCACCACCTTCAACAACCCAGGCCCCTCAATGTTATCCAGGTTCAAATGATCCCAGATGTCCCAGACCACCTGCAACAACTCCTTCACCACCAACATGCTTCCCAGGATCAAGGGATCCACGTTGTCCACCTTCTCCCTCAACAACATATGCACCTGCAACAACACCATCCAAACCATTCTGCTATCCTGGTTCAAATGATCCCAGATGCCCCAGACCACCTTCATCAACACCTGCACCGCAGTGTTATCGAGGTTCAAATGATCCAAGATGCCCAAGACCACCATCATCTACCCCAACCCCTCAATGTTATCCAGGCTCAAATGATCCTAGATGCCCAAGACCTCCTTCAACTACCCCATCTCCTCAATGCTATCCTGGTTCCAATGATCCAAGATGTCCGAAAACACCCACAACCACGGCCACCCCACAATGCTATCCAGGATCAAAGGATCCTAGATGTCCAAGACCTCCTTCAACTACCCCGGCTCCTCAATGTTACCCTGGTTCAAATGACCCGAGGTGTCCAAGACCACCCTCCACTACAGTAGCCCCTCTATGTTATCCAGGTTCAAATGATCCCAGATGTCCCAGACCACCTGCAACAACTCCTTCACCACCAACATGCTTCCCAGGATCAAGGGATCCACGTTGTCCACCTTCTCCCTCAACAACATATGCACCTGCAACAACGCCATCCAAACCATTCTGCTATCCTGGTTCAAATGATCCCAGATGCCCAAGGCCACCTTCAACAACACCTGCACCGCAGTGTTATCCAGGTTCAAATGATCCAAGATGCTCAAGACCACCATCAACTACCCCAACCCCGCAATGTTATCCAGGCTCAAATGATTCAAGATGCCCAAGACCTACTTCAACTACCCCATCTCCTCAATGCTATCGTGGTTCAAATGATCCAAGATGTCCGAAACCACCCTCAACTACGGCCACCCCGCAATGTTATCCAGGATCAAAGGATCCTAGATGTCCAACACCTCCTTCAACTACCTCAGCTCCTCAATGTTACCCTGGTTCAAATGACCCGAGGTGTCCAAGACCACCCTCCACTACAGCAGCCCCGCAATGTTATCCAGGTTCAAATGATCCCAAATGTCCCAGACCACCTACAACAACACCTTCACCACCAACATGCTTCCCAGGATCAAGGGATCCACGTTGTTCACCTTCTCCCTCAACAACATATGCACCTGCAACAACACCATCCAAACCATTCTGCTATCCTGGTTCAAATGATCCCAGATGCCCAAGACCACCTTCAACAACACCTGCACCTCAGTGCTATCCTGGTTCATATGATCCAAGATGCCCAAGACCTCCATCAACTACCCCAACCCCGCAATGTTTTCCAGGCTCAAATGATCCAAGATGCCCAAGACCTCCTTCAACTACTGGTGCTCCTCCATGCTACCCTGGTTCAAATGATCCAAGATGCCCAAGACCACCATCAACTACCCCAACCCCTCAATGTTATCCAGGCTCAAATGATCCCAGATGCCCAAGACCTCCTTCAACTACCCCATCTCCTCAATGCTATCCTGGTTCAAATGATCCAAGATGTCCGAAACCACCATCAACTACGGCCACCCCGCAATGTTATCCAGGATCAAAGGATCCTAGATGTCCAAAGCCTCCTTCAATTACCCCAGCTCCTCAATGTTACCCTGGTTCAAATGACCCGAGGTGTCCAAGGCCACCCTCCACTACAGCAGCCCCACAATGTTATCCAGGTTCAAATGATCCCAGATGTCCCAGACCACCTACAACAACACCTTCACCACCAACATGCTTCCCAGGATCAAGGGATCCCCGTTGTCCACCTTCTCCCTCAACAACATATGCACCTGCAACAACACCATCCAAACCATTCTGCTATCCTGGTTCAAATGATCCCAGATGCCCCAGACCACCATCAACTACCCCAACCCCGCAATGTTATCCAGGCTCAAATGATCCAAGATGCCCAAGACCTCCTTTAACTACTAGTGCTCCTCCATGCTACCCTGGTTCAAATGATCCAAGATGCCCAAGACCACCATCAACTACCCCAACCCCTCAATGTTATCCAGGCTCAAATGATCCCAGATGCCCAAGCCCTCCTGCAACTACCCCATCTCCTCAATGCTATCCTGGTTCCAATGATCCAAGATGTCCGAAAACACCCACAACCACGGCCACCCCACAATGCTATCCAGGTTCAAATGATCCCAGATGTCCCAGACCACCTTCACCACCAACATGCTTGCCAGGATCAAGGGATCCACGTTGTCCACCTTCTCCCTCAACAACATATGCACCTGCAACAACACCATCCAAACCATTCTGCTATCCAGGTTCAAATGATCCCAGATGCCCCAGACCACCTTCAACAACACCTGCACCGCAGTGTTATCCAGGTTCAAATGATCCAAGATGCCCAAGACCACCATCAACTACCCCAACCCCTCAATGTAATCCAGGCTCAAATGATCCCAGATGCCCAAGACCTCCTTCAACTACCCCATCTCCTCAATGCTATCCTGGTTCAAATGATCCAAGATGCCCCAGACCACCTTCAACAACACCTGCACCGCAGTGTTATCCAGGCTCAAGTGATCCCAGATGCCCTAGACCTCCGTCAACTACCCCATCTCCTCAATGCTATCCTGGTTCAAATGATCCAAGATGTCCGAAACCACCCTCAACTACGGCCACCCCGCAATGTTATCCAGGATCAAAGGATCCTAGATGTCCAAGACCTCCTTCAACTACCCCAGCTCCTCAATGTTACCCTGGTTCAAATGACCCGAGGTGTCCACAACCACCCTCCACTACAGCAGCCCCTCAATGTTATCCAGGTTCAAATGATCCCAGATGTCCCAGACCACCTACAACAACACCTTCACCACCAACATGCTTCCCAGGATCAAGGGATCCACGTTGTCCACCTTCTCCCTCAACAACATATGCACCTGCAACAACACCATCCAAACCATTCTGCTATCCTGGTTCAAATGATCCCAGATGCCCCAGACCACCTTCAACCACACCTGCACCACAGTGCTATCCAGGTTCAAATGATCCAAGATGCCCAAGACCACCATCAACTACCCCAACCCCTCAATGTTATCCAGGCTCAAATGATCCTAGATGCCCAAGACCTCCTTCAACTACTGGTGCTCCTCCATGCTACCCTGGTTCAAATGATCCAAGATGCCCAAGACCACCATCAACTACCCCAACCCCTCAATGTTATCCAGGCTCAAATGATCCCAGATGCCCAAGACTTCCTTCAACTACCCCATTTCCTCAATGCTATCCTGGTTCAAATGATCCAAGATGTCCAAAACCACCCTCAACTTTGGCCACCCCTCAATGTTATCCAGGCTCAAATGATCCCAGATGCCCAAGACCTCCTTCAACTACTGGTGCTCCTCCATGCTACCCTGGCTCAAATGATCCAAGATGTCCGAAACCACCATCAACTACACAAGCCCCACCATCCTGTTATCCTGGCTCAAATAATCCAAGATGCCCACCACCACCTTCAACAACCCAGGCCCCTCAATGTTATCCAGGTTCGAATGATCCCAGATGTCCCAAGCCCCTTCCTACAACTCCCTCACCACCATCATGCTTCCCAGGATCAAGGGATCCGCGTTGTCCACCCTCTCCCTCAACAACATATGCACCTGCAACAACACCATCCAAACCATTCTGCTATCCTGGTTCAAATGATCCCAGATGCCCCAGACCACCTTCAACAACACCTGCACCGCAGTGTTATCCAGGTTCAAATGATCCAAGATGCCCAAGACCACCATCAACAACACCAACCCCTCAATGTTATCCAGGCTCAAATGATCCTAGATGCCCAAAGCAAACACCAACAACTCCATCCCCTCCATCATGTTACCCAGGATCACCAGATCCAAGATGTCCCAAACCCCAACCAACTACTCTAGCCCCACCAGCCTGTTATTCTGGTTCGAATGATCCAAGGTGTCCACAGCCACCCTCAACAACACCTGCACCTCAATGTTATCCCGGTTCAAATGATCCCAGGTGTCCCAAGCCCCTTCCTACTACTCCCGCACCACCATCATGTTTCCCAGGATCAAGAGATCCGCGTTGTCCACCGTCTCCTTCAACAACATATGCACCAGCTTCAACACCATCAAAACCGTTCTGCTATCCTGGTTCAAATGATCCAAGATGTCCACGTCCACCATCCTCAACACCAGCACCTCAATGTTATCCTGGTTCAAATGATTCTAGATGTCCACGTCCTCCTCCAACGACACCTGCACCTCAATGTTATCCAGGATCTAATGATCCTAGATGTTCCAAACAACCAACAACTACTCAATCACCTCTAACATGTTATCCAGGATCACCAGATCCAAGATGTCCAAAACCCCCAACAACTACTCGAGCACCACCATCCTGTTATCCCGGTTCAAATGACCCTAGATGTCCACACCCACCTCCAACAACACCTGCGCCTCAGTGCTATGCAGGTTCGAATGATCCCAGATGTCCCAAGCCACTCCCAACTACTCAATCACCCCCAGCATGTTACCCAGGTTCACCAGATTCCAGGTGTCCGAAGCCCCCACAAACTACACCTGCACCAACTTTGTGCTACCCTGGGTCTAGGGATTCACGATGCCCAACTTCTCCCACAACTGTGCCAACACCAGCCACGAAACCAGCTAAACCATTCTGCTATCCAGGCTCAAATGATCCAAGATGTCCAAGACCGCCTGCAAGTACCCCACCTCCTCAATGTTATCCTGGTTCAAATGATCCGAGATGTCCAAGACAGCCTCCAACAACCCAGGCTTCTCAATGTTACCCAGGTTCAAATGATCCCAGATGTCCAAATGTGCCACCCACTACCCCACCTCCACTGTCATGTTATCCAGGGTCACGTGATCCACGTTGTCCTTCATCTCCTTCTACTACATATGCTCCTACATCTTCTCCCTCCACACCATTGTGCTACCCAGGCTCGACTGATCCTAAATGTCCAAAGCCTCCTTCCAGTTCTCAATCACCTCCATTATGTGGGCCTGGATCGAGTGATCCTAGATGTCCATGCTATCCTGGGTCTAGTAATCCGAGGTGCCCCAGACCTTTTGATACGACCCCTCGCCCAACTGAACCCCCCCAATGCTTCCCCGGTTCTGCAGATCCACGGTGCCCACATCTTCCGCCGCCCACTGCCCCAACTCCTTATCCATCAAGAACTACACCATCAAAACCATTCTGTTATCCTGGATCCAGTGATCCTCGTTGTGTGAACCCATCTTCTCCTCCTGTACCTCCCACCTATCTGCCACCATTTGGAGTGGCTGCCCCTGAAGGAGCAGAATTGGCAGGTGGAATTGGAGGGCTTCGCAAAAGGTGTGCTGATTCAGCTTGCTCAGCGACGAATGAGAAGACTGGAACTGTAGAGTTCGATAGATGTACGTTTTAGTTACCTACCTCAGTTTTGTTATAGGCATTAATTTTCGAGATAATATTATTGTTTAGACACCTGGATTTGAAACCCGAATATGCCACTGATTTTTCGTTTGCTGCAAATTATTCATTCATGCTTACATACAATAGAGTGTTCTAGGAGGTAAAAAAATTTTCTCTCACATCATGTTCAGTCCATTTAGTGTTGCCAGTTTATGTATCACTTTTCAGCTACTAATTCCGTGTAGTTTGGCCATAAAACGGATGATATGAATGTGGGCTACGCTAAAGTATTTGTGACTCGGTGAACGTTAGTTTGACACACTAGGTTCATAAACCGAAACACACAGACCACATTTCACGTATCAAACCTATGAACCTTATTAGTGAAATCGGACGAGGTGACAACAAAAAGTTAAATACTTTCTAGTGCTTTCGTTATATACTTTCTAGTGCGTTTTTCGAAGGTTGAAAAAAATTTTTTTTTTTTAAATAACTCGGGTTAATGGTTGAATATTTTCTTCATATTTAAATGGTAAACTCTCGAATTTATCGGCCTAAGTACCTATATAAAATAATCGCAGGCAAATTTAGATTACCAATTACTCAACCAAACATCAACCGATTTCCATTCTAAAAACGGCTATGGGTTCAATAGAATTGACGCTCACTTTTGTTTTTATTTTTACAATTTTAATTTAGAAATTTTATTTCTAAATTTCAGATTTCCAAAATGTATTAGTAAAATTTTGGGTTCAGCAACTAAACTAGGCATTTACTGTGTACAGAACATTTTCCAAAATCAAAATTGGATGGATAGAACAGCCGTAATCCTCTGAGAGAGCTAAGCCAATCAGAATGCAGACCCTCTAATGAGGGGCCCCAGGGGCGGGTTGGTTGGCCCCTGCTGCCCGCTTATTCCCTTGTTTCTTGACTTCTAGTTCGTCTACATTTTGTGTCACCCTGTGGTTAAAAGAATGAACTAACTTATACAACATGGTTAACGATTCTAACATTGTCAATGGAAATTGAAGGGTTGCTTTATTCCATGTTATGAATGTATTTGAATGAGTGATCTATTTATTTTAGTCCCTATTATACATGTATTACCTATTTGCATTGTTTTCTTTTCATTTTCCAGACGAACGCTCTTCAGCCCAAATCAAAAGACTGACCAAAAGAGATATTACATTTGAACAATTAGTGCAACATGTGGAAGAAACCTCGGAAGCGAATCAAATCGGCCTAACTTTTTACACCACTTCAACATTTTTCGCTGTGTTTGCTATCGCTCTTGGTGTTGGGATGATGATGTTTATAAAGCATAAACGACTACGATCGGATAATGCAGTGAGAGTGTAACTATTTCATGGATGTAAATAAAACGAACACGATACCTGTACATTGAACTTATCGTTTAGTTGACTAGTGACTTGGACTGATTGGATAAACGTGCCATAGTTAAGAAGCAATACCTTCCACTGCTTCAGACAGTTGTCCATCGTCTTTTTTGAAAATCTTCGTGAGAAAATCAGCGGGCTCTCCAAACATGGATAATTTATTGCGCATGACCGTTTAAGTGTTGCCTATTTGAGTAAAAGCGTTCCGATTTTCAAAAATATTACCATCACTATTATGACTTCTTCGACTGTTGCATAATAAATGACATTTTATAAAGAAGAGAAGCATTATTCATATCCTGAAGCAATATGTTTCTTTGTCTTGGGCGTCGAACTTTGAAGATGTAGGCACTAAAGCACTATGTTTCTGGCCTTGAGAATAGGTACCTACATCTTTTCTATGCGCAGGTAGAATTTCAATCAAAAAATGAAATCAACTTTTTCTGGCGAATATGCTGACAAAATTCAGACTTGTTACACTATGTTTTAAACATATGCACTGGTAGGCATATGCGGCCACGCCAGAGGAAACAGCGAGTGAAAAAGATTCGGCTGGAAAAGGAAGTTCCTGGGGCCGTCAATTTGTTCCTTGTCTCCATTGGATCCATTGTTCTTGGAATCAGTGGAAAATCTTGCAAAATAATTAATGTTTTCCATATAGAAAATAAATTGTCCAGTAACCAGTAACCAGTAAAAGGGAAAACCCTGTTACTAAATAAACTGTCCAGTAACAAGGGAAACCCACTGGACGTGTGTAAATAGGTGTGTTACACAAGTTACGAGCGCTATCTTTCTTTTCGAAGTTTGCTGTAGGCACTATTAGATTCGAAACCGACTTGGATGCCGAAATAACCCGTCAAAATCAGATGAAAATATCAGTCTGGACTTTGAGAACTACATAATATCTACTGTTGAGCGAAGCCACTTGAACTACCTTTTGATCTGGGTTAGAGGTATCAAATTATCTTGGATAATTATTTACATTCCGTTTCATTATATATTTTTCTTCATAATATAAACATATTTACAATTTTAATTATTGTCTGATGTTTAATACAGATGTCAGTGAAAAAAGGAACTGTACGTAACAAATAATACTATTTCTACTTAGTATAAGAAATTTTCCAATAAATTTAATGACAATAGCAAAACAGCTAGAAATATAAATTTAAATATAACATTCCGTAAGTGGCCATTGTGTGGTTATGAATTCTATAGTAGGTATCAAAAAGATTAGTCATTTGGTGCAATACACTAATTATAACGAAATCTGAATAATTATTTACATTAATATAATTAAATGAACCACATGAACACTTTTACGGAATAACAGTTGATTATGAATCAGTTAATATATTTACGTACAGAAATGGTTGAACAAATCCTGCAATAATGGCTCAAAGTTTTGGTAACTTTTGAAGAATAGGTATTTGGAAATGGTTATTATATTTTATCCTAAATACGAAAATCATAAAATCACAAATAATTTTTCAACAGTACAAACATTATAATGAGGTAACGTAACAATGAATATCTTAAAATACAGGAAGATGTGCAACATTCATTACTTAAATTTGAAAGTAATACTGTCATTGTTATTATTTAGGTATAGTTCTAATACATACTAAAAATTGTACAATTTAATTGATTTGAAAATTGACAGATACATTTCATGTTTCAAAATCAATTCTACATCGGCAAAATTGGCAAACGAGAGGGATTTATTCTTACTGAAAATAATTTACATCTATACAATACATACCAATATCTCTGGAAGGTAAGAGAAATTTTCAATATCTCAAAAATGTAAGAGCTAGCTCATGAATTCGAAACGAGCAGGTAGTAACACTGTTTATAAAAATGTTGATATACAAAATTATGTCCTGGACTTCGAATGTAAAATACCGGGAATGATTTTTCAATCCCAAAGTACTGTCGTGTTTATAAAAAATATGCTTCTATATCCACTGTCACCTTGCAATGATCATTGGATACAAGAAGTGCACATTTTTATGTTTAACATTTGGCTTATATAAAATACTCTTCTATTGTTATTTACAAGCAATATTTCCTTTCATCTTGGGTTCTAAAGGCATCAGTTCTACTTGAACGCATAGTTTGGGCATCTGATACTTGGTAAGAGGCAATCACGAACTTATGCGGAACATGATAGGTGCTTGTTAAAACTGTTTAACTTAAGTTAACCATGGATGAACTGATGACATCAAAAACTAAATAGAAAATCTCGAAATACATTAATTTTTGTGTGCTAACAATCAAAATGTAGTTTAAAAAACGTGAAACATCTAAGTAGATTTAAAAGTTGGCATCCAGGTAGGTATGCTAAATATTTTAAATAATCAACATTGAACCTATTAGGTATAGGTACGAGTATATTCATACAAGTATATTATCGCTCTCTCAAACGAAGAATGAATTCAACAAAGAATTTTTGGTCCGAAACCTAATTATGTTCGCGAGACGATTGCGAGAAAAAAGAAAAAAAAGATATGTATATTCTGAGAATATGTATTTTCGATCACTAATAATACTTTGAAAAGCAATCAACTATCCCTTCGAACTTCGGCACAGCACTTTTTAATCTATAACAGACCGTGGTCAACGCTGTGTACTCGATCAAATTTGAATCAACAGGGGAAAAAGTAGGCAATAGCTTTGTTCAGACTATCACTATGTCAGTATAATAACCTACCATACAGAACGGAATTCTTTTGTGTATTCGACTGAAATGTATTTGCCATTGTGAAACGAGCCATGAAAACAAATGATAGGGAGACAGTGAAACTTCACGTTCGTGAGTTTGTTGATGAATGTATTATGCTCCTATCAATAGAGTGAATGGTAACTAATTGATGGTCTATAGCTACTTCTTACTACCATCTTCAACTAGAAGCTCTCGAATTGGAGAATGCAGGCACTTCAAGATAAGACGTGGAAGATTTGTTCTTTGACCAAACGATTGGGCAGTGAACACAGGTTGTTGCTACACTACAAGGATTATAAAAATCCCTATTGACACTTGAGGCAGCGCCAGTGAATATCTTCAGGTATTCCCCGATTTCGTTATCGTAATTGGGTGGTGAGACATTCAGGGGGTGTGTCTGCCAACACTCAATTGTCACGTTTTCCACGACCAGCGCACTCAAAACCTGCACTGTGACTGACGTATATTTCAAGGCATGTATGTTCAAGGCTTATGAAGGTCTGATAAGATCACGATTAATGATTAGCACTTGGAACGTGTTTAATACGTTTTCTTGTAAGGTTGACATGACACTCATGTTTTGGGGTAGATCACAATTAGGTAGGCACTATGCTTACTCTTTTCTGAAGTATATAGGTATTACTACAGGCATTCCCAAATGAAAATACTGGAGTTCGTAAAATAGATTCAACGATTCATGTTAGCCTAAAACGTTATCGCCAAACGTAGCACGGAGGTATTTAATAGTTAGTGAAGAATTTCGTCGTTAGCCAATTATTTTGCTATCTATAAATTACAGCATTTCATTGATTTCGCAATAACTTTTAAATGTATTATGCCCAAAAATTTGAAAACTGTAACAGATTTCAACAACCTCTTCAAAGCTGATTTCAAGAAACCAATTATGACTTTACTCGTTTTCCATATTCACTACCATATACCGATATTGGCAACATGAAATTTCTTTCGTTCGTTAGTATCGACAGAAGAATCTGCTGAACCATTGTTAGTTGAAACAGCACCATTGTTAATCATTGAGTCAATCCGTACAGTTTGTACGAAGAAAAACCATCGTCACCATCTAGTACTGAAAATAACAAAAAAATGGTGTGATCCCATAATGTCTACTAACTAACTAATCATGTGCTTTTCGCTTACTCAATTCCATCGTCAGAGCTATGAACGAAAAGAGAAAATAATAACCATTCATACCAACAACCAATACCATGCCAATATTCTCAGTAACATTTTGTTTAAAAATAACTACACGCACATAAATTGCCACGACACCCTCTAAAAATAAAACAAAGTAATGTAGGTAACGTTCTTATATCAAAGCAACACTTATTTAATACATCGATCACAGGAATTCGTTTGTTCTTCAAATTTTTGAAGCTCGTTAATTTTGTCAGTTTGCAACCATCACTTTGTTATAAGTATGATATTTATTTTATGGTATTCAAAATGTATGAACAGGTAGGTAAACTTTTGAAACAACGTGCCATAAGGGCGAAACAGACAAGTCTGAAAAATGTGGAAAGGTTCGTTTTTCAATCAGTCATTACCTCCACAGGGTAGGATTCGTATCTAAACACCGAATTTGAGCCCATTTATTTCAATAAGTAAATTAAATTAACACGTTAGAAAATCCAACGGCGTTATCAGTGGATGGTACATGGACTGACTGGTACATCAGATTGTCCATACTTGCACCTTCTCTGCCACGACACACCAGTTGGCATGATCATAATATGAAGATATGATGTGCAGGCTTTCAACATATCGTTCAATCAGCTGATCTAGCTCTCCTTCTCTGAAAACATGGTAGTACCTATGGAATGTAATAGCCCCACCACCGCTATCAGATAGTAGAGAATCTTGTGAAGTCGACCCAGATAATGACGTCTCACAACTCTGTGCTTTATTCAAATGCTCATTTGGCTCTTGAGTCGATGCTCGCTGACGAACAAGCTTGTTCATGCACGAACGAGGAAGGGGCATTTCCTCCGAAGATGACCTTCCATCGCACCGTGCCATTCGCCTGTCAGCAAAGCGCGCATCCTTACTGCAATCGCTTGCTTTATCCGATGCAAATGAGGCAGTGCTGGGGGTTTTTCCAGCTGAACTGGTGTTCTGCCTGCTGACATCGCTCCCAGTTCTGTCAGAAACATCTCCAGCATCGCTGGACTCAATTGAATTCCCAGGCCTGAGCAAGGAATTTTGACTGCTACTCGTAATATCTCCAAAAGATACAGTATCTCTCCTTGAGTCTCTGCTTCCATCACTACCTGCCTTATCTGAATAATCTCCTGCTTCGCTGGATTCGATCGACAACCCAGGTCGCAAGGATTGAATGCTCCCAGAATCAGAAATTTGTATAGTTTCCCTTCGAGAACTTGGTCGACTTCCCTCACTGCTGCTTCCAGTCCTCTCTGACAAATCTCCTGCTTCGCTTGACTCCAATGAAATACCCAAGTGTAGAGGGTTACTTTCAGTGAATTCACCTCGGTCTTTTGAGAACTGTTCTGCTGGTTCACTCATCTCCACAGATATGCTCGGCCTCCGCGGCATATCCTTTGCGGGTAGCAGCTCAATAATTGTTGTTTCCTCTCGTGGGGCCGGATTAGTTGTGTCAAGCTGGAGCTGTACCACGGTGGGCTTACTCAACAGGACTTTATTGTTGGGGAGTATAGTATTTCGTCGCGAGTCTGTCCAATTCCCTTCACTTTCACTGCTGTCAGGATCACTGAGCTCAGGGTTTTCTTTACAGTCTGTATCTGTTGGTTCCATTGAACCATCACACTTCTTTGGATTATTCAAATCATCTTTGATCTCCTTTAAGTTATGCTCATCCCTAGGTTCGAGAATAAGAGGAGGTTTATCATCTGAGAGGGTCTCGATGAGGTTAGGAATAATGAACTGCGGAATTTTCGTAACTTCTTCTGTGTACTCTTGCAGGAGAGGTATTTGTTCTTCCAAGAGATGAATAGTCTTGTACTGATCAGTGATCAATGATGATCTTCTTCTAATACCAATGTACATCTCGTTTGGATTCTCATCCATTTTATTATCATTTTCCACGTGTTTTTCTTCTGCGGCTGCACCTTCTCCTTTCACTCGACCTCCTTGTTTCGAACTGTCAAGTAACGAACGGACAGTAGGGGTAGTAACCTCAGATCTTTTGTATCTATCATCACTGTTTTCCTGCAATTCTTTGCTCAATTTCGTCAAATCCTGTAGATCTTCACT
The DNA here is from genome assembly GCA_954871275.1 of Leptopterna dolabrata. Taxonomy (NCBI): domain Eukaryota; kingdom Metazoa; phylum Arthropoda; class Insecta; order Hemiptera; family Miridae; genus Leptopterna; species Leptopterna dolabrata. The sequence goes on from OX940974.1 coordinate 95,670,714, forward strand.
CAGTTTGCATAAATAGGGGTCATCAAGCTCATCTATGAGTTGATTATCCCTAGAATACACAGGAGACAACGCTTGTATTGACGAACTTTGTTCACGATACCTGTCAATTTCCGCAAGCAACTTTTCACTCAATTTCTCTGCAAAATCCGCTAAATGTTGACGACACTCTTCATCCCATCTCCTATCTTTATCTGCACCGTATTTGGACATATCCAAATTTGAGTCACACGATTGATTGTTTCCAGCGCACTCACTAACTGTGGAAGATGTATCGAAATTTGTCAACTTATTTGTTTTATCCGACTCAGCTGGCTCCTTTGTCTCCAAGTTTATGTAAAAATCGTCTTCGAGGATAATCCGCGGGTTGGTCTTTATTGGGAATTGCTTTCTTTTTGCCTGTGGGCTTGATTGGATTACCGCATCCACAGTTTCTTCCAATGAGATAGCCACGTCAGCAGCTGCTTCCAATAATGGCGAAAGTCTTGAACTGCTAGTATCCATCCTTGGTTTATCCAGTTCAAGATTTAAACTAGGATGGTGTTTTGAAGAGTCAGTTAATTTATCTACCTGCTGTACAGAAAGACTGATGGCAGTTCCTGCAGAGCGATCAGGTTCTTCAATATTTTTTTCCTCTCTTATTTGTAATACTGGTTTGGTATCTGAAACAATACAATTTTGGAAAATAGGTTAGAGTTACAAAACAAACTTCCGCGAGAACCCAAAACGCAATTAATATTAATTAATGGATTAATATTAATGGATTAATATTAATTAATCCATCCAGTTGACTCATTACTCTCGTCTTCATTATCTCTGTTAACGAGAAAAGATGCGGATCCTAGATTAATAAGTATAGTTGTTAAAGATAAGATTGAGGTAAGGGTACCTATTTAACGGAACATACTTACAGTAGGCGTATTTGAAGAAACCAAACAATACTGTAAATGTGGAGTCAAAATAGACGGGAACTCTAAAAATCTCTATATCTTTATTTATTATAAAATCGTGTGTCAATCTGAGTGTAAAGACATTACGGCTGAATAGGGAATGATGGTTGACGTGAATTGGGTGTGAAGGTATTGGGGGGAGGTGAGGGGGAGTATAGTATGAATTTACGAAAATAGAACCCAGTAAATTAATAAGGGCGGGCGGCGGAGAGAGGTTGGCACCCCTTCAGATCTTTGGAATAACCCGAAATGGAACAAAAGAAGCATAGGTACCTTGAAAAAATAACTTTTTTATTTTAAAATATGTCTTTATTGTTACCACTGTATAAACATTTAGTAACTTATCTCATCATGCCTGTACAACATTCATAATTGAGTAACGTTTGTGGTCACCACTTATATCCACTAGTACACTATGATTCCCGTTCACACACTGATGCGGGTCGAGGCAAGGTCCAACGGCTTGGTCCTCTTCAATCGCCGTATGCCTCCGCTGTTATCCGGAAGGCTCAACACTTCGATGGTTTGATTTTAATAGAGCCTGATTTCGTGCTCCACACCGTGTTTTTTAATATAGTATTTTACCTTTTAGTTAAACCTTTTTCGCATTGATTTAAACCTTTTTTACTTTAAATTGAACCTTTTTCACATTGATTTAAACCTTTTTTACTTTAATTTAACCCTTTTTAACTTTTATTTAAACCTTTTTCCCTTTCATTTGAACTTTTTTTACTTTCATTTAAACCTTTTTCACTTTCATTTAAACATTTTTTACGTTGTAAAATTAAACCTCCTTCTATTCACAAGTAGGAAAATAAATTTTTGAACAAAATGAACACATGAAAACTTCATTTCCCACACAAGGAACAACAGGTGAAAACTTTATTTATACAATGTACAATATAATATACAATATACAAACAAACTGATATAGGAAAAACGCAGTCAATGTGGTCTTGCAGAAATTTGATGGTGTCAATGTAGAGGTTGGCCATTGACTGCAGTGGGTAATAACAAGTACATACATGTCTGTCACATAATTTTGACAATCACGTGGAGTAAGAGAAGCAACACTTGCTGCAATTACTTGGGGAAGATGGTGCTCTTCTCGGCGACTCAGGATGTCTCTTGCTGCATACTTTATCTTGGAAAACGCCTTTTCCACAGGGTTGAGCATTGGCGAATAAGGTGGTAGGAACTTCATCGTCATTGCAGAAGCCATGAAATTCCTAACAGCATGTGAGCGATGAATTCGAGCGTTGTCTAATATGAGGACTACCCCCTCCTCATCAGAAACCTGACCCTCAAGTTCCCTCAAGAACTCCACGAAAATTTCAGCAGTCGTAGTGCCGGAAGTGACTGTTTTTGAGTGAACCACACCATGAATACTCAGTGCCAATATCAGTGAGGTTTTGCGTCCTCGGACGGTGGGGACAGTTATCACTGATCTAGTTCCCACCCTTGAACGAGCTTGAGAGCGTCTTAGATGAAGGTTGAATCCACTCTCATCAATGAATATTAGTTTTTCCCGGTTAGCGGTTGAAATCCAAAGCATAACGCCTTCTCTGCCGAATAATGTCAGAGTTCATTCTGTCTACTTCAACCGATGCTTTTTTAAGCGTAATTTTCAGGCGCCGTAAGGCTTTGAATATGGATGCCACACTCACCTCAACATTACGTTCGAGAAGGCGCTCTTTTATGTTCTTAAGAGTTATGTCGGGTTGCCTTCCAATTGTTGCTTCGATTAATTGAAGTATTTCGGGAGTCAATATCGCTTTTCGGTGCCATCGTGGCCTGTTTCGAAGTACAGTTTTCTCGGTATTCAAATTCATACCTGATTTCGATGCCGCTTCCCTGATAGTAAACCCTTCTTCATATAATTTAATAAAAAACTTCTTCTTTTCAAGCGAAATCTTTTGGTATTTCCCATATCTACCTCTTGAGATGCGAGCGACGGGAGACACTGAAGAATCTTCAATTAGATCATCTAAATCTTAGCTTTACATTACTCGCACCCTACGCCTTCTTCGAAAGATAATGGAGTCCTCACTGGAACTGCTGTCATTCATGTTCGATTTCGAAACTACACTTTCGGAGAAACAGTACCGGGGAACGGTCTGCGGTCTGCGTACTTGACCGGGGAGAAGATCGACAATTAATGCTGTGCTTCATTGCGGAGGAATTCACGACGCAAAGGAGTTATTTACCGTACACTTATAGTGAAACGCAGTAGTAATCACACGAATTGACACACAGAAGGTACCCTAGTTAGGCAGACATGGGTAAAAACGGATCGCCTTCTTCTTAGGAGAAATGAGGCGACTGAATGTGTCTTCCTCTATTTCTCCCTAGATCGGCACCGGGTTAAGCACCTGCTTTCGACTCTGACAGCCAGCGTACCATTCATGAGCTCATTTTTAACCCAAATTAACATTCTCTTCTAAGGTTTAATTCAATGTAAAAAATGTTTAAATGAAAGTGAAAAAGGTTTAAATGAAAGTAAAAAAAGTTTAAATGAAAGTGAAAAAGGTTTAAATGAAAGTTAAAAAGGGTTCATTTAAAGTAAAAAAGGTTTAAATAAAAGTAAAAAAAGGTTTAATTTAAAGTAAAAAAGGTTTAAATCAATGCGAAAAAGGTTTAACTAAAAGGTAAAATACTATAACATCAGTCACATTGCAAGGTCTCCGAGGTCTTCCCAGGAGAAGAGGTTGGACTGTGAGATCCAACTCCTGGTGCTTTCCTACCAGACGAGCGCCTGATTGCTTGTATTGCGTCTTTCGGAGAGTAGTGTATGGCTGGAGACGGGAAACCGCCTTGAAATTCGTCCGGCTCCCTGATCGATGCTGGACGTCCGAAAAGGGAATGTCAGCAAAGAGTCGCCTTGTCGACTGGTAGGGTGACCCATCTTGAGCCAAGCTTAAGTGGTAATTGGCTTATGGGTTTTTGTTAATATTTTAATGGCACGATATAGCGAGCAGTCCTTGGCGTTAAGGGTTGAGAGTTTTTCTCTTAAGATTTTCCTCCCTCAGATTCGCGACCTCAGCCTTAAGGGCGTTGCCTAATCATTGGAAAGCTGCTTTTCAGTGCGGTTTCCTGTGCGCAACCATCTTCTACATGCCTGTTTCCTTGAAACCCACACTATAGGTACTATAGGTGGGAACTGGATGTTTGTTTTGGGGGGGGGGGGAGGGGCTCGTTACGGATATGACAGGGACGCTCCAATGGTTATTACTGTCGTTAATATTTCGAAGAATTGATCTATGTCTCTCTCGGAATGAAGGGAAGGACGAGCTCTCAATTCGTTTGCTACATACGTGCCCAGTTCATCGGATTCTGGATGAGGGTTGTTCGTTTGAGGTTGAGTGTGTAGTAGTAGGTCATGTGTAGGTCATGTATGTAGTACGTGGTCTGAGCTGAGATCATGATGTACGTGCGTATCAGGTAGTCTTGACTGAAGTCCTTTAGAATGAAGAAGTCTATGTGAATAGGGGCAACAGATGGGCGCAAGTCGTACCGACTAGGGACGACACCAGGAGTTTCTAGATGGAGTGGAAATTTGTTTCGCCTATTATTCATCAATATTCCATAGTGATTGGATCGGATATCGTTCCACGCTGAATGTCTGGCGTTGAAATCGGCTCCAGTTGAAAAAGTAGGTCCTAATTCGTGTGCTACCGACCAAAGGGTGTTCGCTTCCAGGTTTCGGCCTCGTCTCCGGTCCTGAGGTGGAATATAAATGGCATCGAGCTGGATGTTTTCACTGTGCAATTGATTAGTGACCATGGAATCACATGAGAATTCTTTCTTGTTTTTCAAAAGTCGGATGTGCTCTATGAATGTTGAACGGGATCGTTCCAGAACACCGTTGCTATTGCGATTTTGACTGCTGATAAAATGGGCTTCTACTTTGTGGAGGGTTAAGAATTCTTTGACTAATGAAGAATCGAGTTCGGCTACGTTGTCTGAAATTATCGTTTTGGGAAGACCATGGTGTCCAAAGAAGGTAAGCAGGTTTTTGACTACGTCTAAGTTATTGTTTGACGTCAGGTAATAAGCCTGAGCATATTTAGAGAAAGAGTCAAACTATCGTCCAGTGTGAATTGTCCATGTGTATGGTTTCGAATGGTCTCGACGGAGTTGGCGTGAGATTGAATTTTGGTTTGATCGGAGTGTGATCATATTTCGTCACTAGACACGTGTCACACCAGTTAATGAAATTTTGAACTGACTTCCTTAAATTTGGCCAAAAATATAGTCTTTTGATTCTCTCGTACGTTTCAGACGTTCCCCTATGATTTGTTTTACCAACATGGTAATTTAATATAATTTCCGTCCGTTTTTCTTCGTTTTCTATGTCTAGAACAAGTTTGGAGCATCTGGTCATCCAAATGTATGATTCTCTAAAAGTTGACGTCATGGTCGTGGCGAATTTCGATATAGTTCTCCGCTATCATCATTTTGAAAATAAACGGAATAACTGATATCAGGTTGTATTTATTCTTTTACAAAGTTATTCTCTTGTTATTCTCGTTTTATTGCCAAAGGGTTGTGAGATTTTTACTGGTTTTGGCGTATTGGTTACTTCTTTTATTATGACGTGATGCAGGCCATGGTTAAGCGCACCATCAGAGACGGGTATGGTCAGAATCGTATTATTACCTTCTGCGTTGGAATGCATAGTGGCGTTTGAGTCGGAATCTAGTTGAAGTCTGGGTCACGCAAAGTGGGGTTCACAATCACTGAATCTGAATCTTTCAATTCAATGTGCTAAGTGCATCTGGAAATTTGAATCTTCGGTTCTCTCACCGGGAGTAAATCTGACTGGTTCAAGTTTGACCTTAGTCATAGGATTGCTCCTGCTCTTCCTACATCAGATGGGTCGTGAGCAATGTACATATGATCGGAAACCTGGAAGACCCCAAGTTTTTCCACCTGGGAGCTTTACTTCAGATAACATGACGTCGTCTAGTCTGTGAAAGTTTACGTGACATACGTGACGATAGATTGGGACAGGAACCCATGGTCGAATGTGTTGCGCGAGATTGATTGATTTGAAAGCTTGGAGGATTTCCTCTTTGAGGGTCTCTATTATGTGGTGAATGACCGAAGTCACTATGTCTTTGATTATATCGCCGAGTGACGAGTTTTCGGATTTTTTTAAAGGGCGGGTTTTAGTTCGCGGGACTTGAGGTGGGTTAGGGGAACTTCGTTCGGTAAGGGTTAAGAAAGACTTAGGATCACCTTAAGTGCTAATCGACCTTCTTACAATGATGAAGGCGCCATAGGTCCCCCTTTTGAAGTATAAAAATTAATTTTAAATAAGTAAATAATTATGTCAATAAGTAGTGACTAAAACAGAAAAAAAAATGAAAAAATTTAATTTAATAAAACTTTCAGAAAAAAGTAATGAATGATTATTGATGAATCAATCAAAGGTTGAAGAGTGAATTGAATGCTATTTGACTAATGACTTGATAGGCAAACATACCAAACCAAAGAAATAAGAATGAAACGAGTGGTTAAGGATATAATGACTAGTGAGAAATAAATGACCTCAACTAGCTAGGGAGGAATTCAATAGCAGTAAGTGAATAAATTTATGAGCGAATACACTGGAATAAGAACAAGTAAAAATACATAATGGAATCAACCAGCCACCTTGATCTGCATGAACAGGGGTCACAGAGAGCAACGGGATTGCATTACACACTGCAGAAAATATGTAACATACTAGAGCCAAACCAGACTCAAGAACTTGTTCATATTTGTACTAAAATACCTAATTGAAAAATGGAACCAAACAATTCAACAAAGAGTGTCTGCAGAATCAAAAGTGGGCACTAGAAATCATAACTGTACAAATTAAGGAGTTGGAGGACAAAATCAAAAAAAAAGAAAAAGCTTACAGAGATCTACAAGAATACGTTCAAGAGCAAGATGACATGGCCAGGAAGACAGAAGAACAGTTTAAAAACGAAGCTCAAACTCAATGAATCAAATAGTTGAAGGACAGAACTTCTAGAAGAGATCAAGCCACTTAGACTTGCTGAAAGCAACTTAATGTGGAAAACACACATTTGAAACGTATTAGGTATAAAAAAACCTACAAGCATCCGTGTGAGAATACGAAATAGCAAATTCGGACTGGCTGTATGCTTAATACTAACCTGGTACCAATGGCTCCTCCTCGTTTTTTATGGAAATGACGCTGCCGACGGAATCTGGTGACGATAGGCCAGACGAGTCGCTGTCCATGTCGTCCGTCTCAGGGTTGAAAATCTCTAGAGAAAGCAGCCGGGGGGCGGGTCTGGGGGGCTCTATACTTCCGTCGTTCATCGTAGCGGAGCGCCTCACTAGAGGAAACTGACTTCGGAGGATAGTACCTGTTGCACAATAACAGAAATCTGATTTCAGAAATATTAATGAAAGACAAAACTGAGTGTTTCAGCAGTTCAAAATTTAAAATGTATCAAGTAATGCCTGGTTTCGTTTCCGTCAGGTTTGGCAATAAACTTAACTGCTGTCCAGTCTTGAAATTACAGGAGACTTTTTGCTCACTTCGGATCGTTCGAGACTCCATGCTGGTGCATCTAAAATTTTTTCAACGGACCCGTACATAATTAAGTCACTCCATAATTAGGATACCTATCAAATCGTATGCAGTACCTATCAACAAAACGTTATTTATCAAAAAGGATCCCAAGTATGCGTATGCACAGATCTCCGTTCCTCCAATCACTGAGACATTACAGAGGTCGAAAAATCAACCGAACTAAAATGGGGTTGTGGAAGTTCAAAGAGATCAGTACGAAAGCGCAATAAGATATTGCTCAGATCATGAATAAATTCATAGAGGTGAATCTTGGACTCCTGTATGACCCCTGGTAATTCCATTGAATTGGCAGTGACTGGAGTAAGACCGTCGTTGTTGACGCATGAGCAAACACTTATCATTCCGATCGCATTGTAATTTTCATGGATTTGATTCGATAATTCGGAGTATGGTACGAGATTGTCAGGCATTCAATTTTTGCACATGCGTAGACAAAATTTCCTGTTGAATCCCGATGAGGCACTACGATCCAACATTCATCTCTGGAAGTGTCATCAAAATCAGTTGGCTGCCACCCTAAAAACGAGTGCTACAACGGTGTCGTAGTTTGTGCATGCGCGGACCATCACATGATCTCATTATGATCGTATTAAATGCAACGAGGGGAGGGGGGGGGGGTATAAATTCATTAGGCACAACCCGATCAAATGCTCTACTCTACATTTTACTAACTTCCTACTTATACAATTGCTCTTCATCGTTTTCCTTAGTCAGACAACCTTTTCATTAGCTCCCTGCAGCATTTGAAATGAATATTTTCCTTCTCTTCAACGAACTTTTAGCTAAGTGGGATTTTCCCTTTACGTTTATTATTCTGTGTACTCGCTCAGCAAAAAAAATTTGTAACAACCCCTCTCAAAATTTTTTCTTTTACGTTTCAAGGTGCGTAGCTTCCAAAACGCTACTAAGTCCTTATCACATGGGTTTATTATTATATTGGACATATCTACAGAAATGTGGGCTGTTCATTCATCGTTTCTATCATGTGTAATAAATTGGTATAGCTATCTTTGATGGTTTCCACCAATTCTGGCCCTTAAAAACACGAATTAGGCTGCTATTTTTGTACAAATTATCTTTGAGTATTGATAGGGTCATTTAATTGTTGATACTACTTCTAGGGTTATTATACAAATTTATGGTGATTTCAGACAATTTCCGAGGTTTTGTCTCATAAAAAATGAATTATGGGAGCTGAACCTTCGTTACACCTCAATTCTTCACTCTTTGGTAAAGATCAACTTCATATTCGGTCTTCTCGCCCTAAAAACAAGGAAAGCGATACCTCACAAGCTTAAGATCAGTAAAATTCAACAAAAAACCCCATTTCCCCCCTATAACACCCCTGGGTGTATTCCAATCGGGCTGCCGAGCTTCGGAGCACAACTAGAACCCAGATGTGTTCCCAAATGGGGGCCCAAACTGTGTGCGGAAGACCGACGACTTTAGACCAAAATTTAACCTAAATTCAAGGCGTGAAAGTAGGTCAGAACCTCAATATTCCACTCTTGGTCAAAATCGACTTCATATTCGGTCTCCTCGTCCTAAAAAAGAATATAGAAAACGATCCCTCACAAGCTCATGTTACTAAATCGCCGCAAAGTTTCAGGACACAGCTAGGGCCCAAATGGAGCGTAAGCATTTTTGAGACAGAAAATAAAGTAGATATGGATGGTGCGGCTGACGGCGGATGGACATTGCATTTTGGTTTATTATTCTGTCAATAATGCACCTATGTATTCGACAAGCAAACATTTTTTATAACACCCCCTCAATACTTCATTTTCGGTCTAAAAAATTCGTTCTTTCGCACCCAAGCTCCATTGGGTTCTAGTTGTGTCCCAAAACTTTGCAGCCTGATCGGAATATAAACCAAGGGTCTTATGAATGAGAAACGCTGCAAAGTCCTTGTCACATGGGTTTTTTCTCTATTGGACATATACCTACAGACATGTTGGCTGTTCATTTATTGTTTCTCAAAAACACGAATTGGCCCCTGTTTTTTTAACAAATAAACTTTGATCATTGATAGTGCCATTAAGTCTTGATTCACCTGTTGATACTACTTCTAGTGTCATTATACAAATTTATGGTGATTTCAGAAGATTACCCAGGTTTTTGACCCAAAAAATGAATATTGGGAGCTGAACCTTCGTTACAACCTCAATTCTTCACTCTTTGGTCAAAATCAACTTCATATTCGGTCTTCTCGCCCAACTATACCTCACAAGCTCATTTTCACTAAAACCTCAAAAAAACCTCGGAAAACCGATCGAGCGGCCGAGCTTCGGAGCACAGCTAGGACCCAAATGTGATCCAAAATTTTGTCCCAAAGCCGAAGAACGACGATTTTAGAGCAATATTTAACGTACGTTTAAGGCTGAAACTTCGTAGAACCTCAGTTTTCCGCTTTGGTCAAAACCGACTTCATATTCGGTCTTCTCGTCCTATAAAACATGGAAAGCGATACCTCACAAGCTCATGTTACTAAAACACACAAAAAAAAAACCTATTTTTACACGCATTTTTCACCCATGACGCCCTTGGATATATTCCGATCGGGTTGCAGTTTCGGGACACAACTAGGACCCAAATGGAGCCTGTGTGCGAAAGAACAAATTTTTTATACCGAAAATGAATTAGATATGGGTGATACGGTAGACGGCGTACGGCGGACGGACAGTGCATTTTTGGAATCTACGCACCTTGAAACGTAAAAGAAAAAAATTGTGTAAGTAATAGGTAAGTGTAAAAATAGGTTTTTTGGTGTTTTAGTAACATAAGCTTGTGAGGCTTAGTGTTCCATGTTTTTTAGGGCAAGGTGACCGAACATTAAGTCGATTTTTACCAAAGAGTGGAAAATCGAGTTTCTAACGAACTGTCAGCCTTAAAATTACGTTAAATTTTGTTCTAAAATCGTCGCTCTTCCGCGCACAGTTTGGGTTCCCATTTGGCTCCTAGTTGTGCTCCGAAATCGGCAGCCCGATCGGAATGCACCCACGGGTGTTATGGGGGAAAAATGTGTAAATAGGGTTTTTTGAGATTTTGGTTTATTATTCTGCCAATAATAGACCTATGTATTCGCTCAGCAAAAATTTTTATAGGACCCCTCGAATTTTTTGGTATATTATTTTCAATAATGAACCTTTGGAATCGAGCATGAAAAAAAAAAAACCCTCCTTCAAAATTTTGTGGTTTATATGTCAAGGTATGTAGAATCCGAAAATGCAATAAAAAATTTCTGTCTGTCCGCCGTATGCCGTACTTGGCAATTTTCTTGGTTACCATGAAAAAGAAATTGATGAAATTCGGGTTATAGATTGCGTTCGGAGTCTCGTTGGTCCTCGAAGCTCGGCGTTACTGTCAGTCATCTCTAAGGGGTTATAAATAGGGGTTAAAACTTTCAGGACGCCGCAGCTCGAAAACTTTCGACAGAAGTGTCGTGAGTCCCTCCCGGAACTCCAACTCACTACAATTAAGTTCTCGCCAAAAACAACCTGTGAAAATAAGGCTCTGGGAATAAACGGTAAAAGTGGGGCAACCGACGCAGGATCCGGCTCAACCTGAAACCCCACCACCAGGGTGGGGACTTCAGAGTCTATAAAACCCCGGATCCTGCGCCTTTTTCGCCATTCTACGTCTCCTCTAGCTGCTGGCTACTCTCTCTCTCTCCTCATACCTCCTCTCTTAAAACTCACTTCTCAAATGCTCTCCCAGTAAATTCACACACACAGTAAACTCACACTCACCCATTTCATCAGAGTTAGGTGGAGGTCTCGCCCTTAACCAACCCTGATGAAACACACTACACGCTCGGTGGAGGTCCGCCCTTAACCGCACACACTTTCTACACAAATTTACCATCAAATTCACTCACACATATTTCATCAGGATCAGGTGGAGGTCTTGCCCTTAACCGATCCGGATGACACACACTACACGCTCGGTGGAGGTCCGCCCTTAACCGCACACACACTCACCTAAATTCAAACACACACATAAATTTAGTCAGGTATGGTGGAGGTCTCGCCCTTAACCAACCTGACGAAATTTATTACACGCTCGGTGGAGGTCCGCCCTTAACCGCACACACACACACACACACAACCAAAATTACACGCACTTCATGCCTTCAAATTCTCCAACTTAAATTCACTTATTACCTTTTCAACACACGCTCGGTGGAGGTTCGCCCTTAACCGCAAACACACCAAAAATCAACACACCACAATTTTAGCTCTAAATTCACTCCTATCCTTCATCCAACTACCTCCACCTCTCATGGTGAATTTCACATCAACTTAAATTCACCATAAGAAGGATATGGTTTTTTAACGTTTTTAAATTGATCTTGAACTAAAGAATTTTTTGAGACCACCCGGAGCATTGTACGACCAGCCGTTCGTTTGCACCAAAAAGCTTCGTCAACACGATCGTGAATCAAACGGTATAAATCCGGCCCAGATATCATCGCTAGGGAGCCCCTGATTATAATCAAGGATGGCTGTATGAAGTCGAGTTGGTTTTTCTGTGATATTATTTCATTTGAAAAATGATGGCTCGATTGGATTTAGTTGGTAGCTACTTTTGAAACTTTAACAAACGTTGAAGTATTTATTGATGGGTAAATTATTACGCAATGGTAAATTATTACACAACGATAAATTATTACAGACCGGTAAATTATTACACAACGCTTCATTATACCATCTACGTGGAAGGGGCTGGATTTTGTTGATTGGTACTTTTGCAACATGAACAACCGTTGAAGTATTATTGATGGGCAAATTAGTACAGAACGGTTCATTATACTATCTACGTAAAAGGGGCACCTATACAGGTGAAGTATTACACAACGGTTTATTATTTGCCTTATGCTTCATGAATAACTACAAATAATTAATGAGTGAAATATTGAATACAGCGCATTTGTAGGAAACTTTAGTTCCGGAGCCGGCTTAGTACTCGATTTAGGGCTTTCGTGGGGGGAGCTCGAGGGTACTGACCACAGAAAACAGTGATCTACGCAGAAGGGGCATCTATACAGGTAAATAATAAACCATTGTGTAATAATTTGCAGCGTTTTTCTTTAACGTTTTCAAGGTGCATAGATTCCAAAAATGCAATGTCCGTGCGCCGTATCCTCCATATCTGCTTCATTTTCGGTCTAAACAATTCATTCTTTCGCACACAAGCTCCATTTGGGCCCTAGTTGTGTCCCGAAACTTTGCAGCCCGACCAGAATACACCCAAGGGCGTTATGGGTGAAAAATGGGTGTAAAAATAGGGATTTTTGGTGTTTTAGTAACACGAGCTTGTTAGGCATCGTTTTCCACGTTTTTTAGGGCGAGGAGACCGAATATGAAGTCGATTTTGACTATAGAGCGGAAAATTGAGGTTCTAACGAAGTTTCAGCCTTAAATGTACGTTAAATTTTGGTCTAAAATCGACGCTCTTTCGCACACAGTTTGGATCCCCATTTGGGAACACATTTGTGTCCTAGTTCTGCTCTGAAGTTCGGGAATCCGACCGGAATACACACGGGTTTTCGAGGTTTGAGTGAACATGAGCTTGTGTGGTATCGTTTTCCTTGTTTTTAGGGCGAGAAGACTGAATATGGAGTTGATATTGACCGAAGAGTGAAGAACTGAGGCTGTAACGAAGGTTCAGCTCCCCAAGTTCATTTTTTATGAGTCAAAAACCTCGGAAATTGTCTGAAATCACCATACATTTGTATAATAACACTAGAAATAGTATCAGCAGGTGAATCAAGACAAACAAATGGCAATATCAATAATCAAAGATAAATTTTAAAAATGAATAGGAGTCTAATTCGTGTTTCTGGGGGCCAAAATTGGTGGAAACCATCAAAAATAGCAATTTCAATTATTGCTCATGAAAGAAACAATAAATGAGCAGCCAACATTTCTGTACGTATGTCCAGTAGAATAATAAACCCGTGTGACAAGAACTTTTTTCTCTGTATGTTTTTAATTTCACCCCCCCCCCCCCCCTTTTTTAATAGATGGTGATTGTGACTCCATTTGTCTTCCTGATGTATTTTAATTGCTTTATAGAAGTAGCTATAAAATTTCTGTGTAATTGGGCTTGTTCCATGAAATAAACAAGTAATAAGTAACCCATTTTGTCCATCCTTTCGATAAGACTGGACAAGAAATACAGATTCATGATTTTTTTCTTTCTCTGGTAGACAGAAAGTAGAGTTGGTCTGGAAAGAAAGGATCGGAAGGTGGCAGTTTTTAGTTGTGGAGGTTTAGAAGGTGGTTATAAGTTGTGGCATTTTTTTTTTGTGTGAATTCCTCAAAAGTGGAGTGGATATTGGAAATATCGCCAGTGAATTGCTATACCTTGGTACCTATATAATATAATATTTTTCTATCCGATTTCGATGATAGAATAAAGTAGCAGTCCAATATTTAGTATTTCCAAATGGGCTGTTTTCCGACTATTTTTTAGACCATTTATATCGTACCCCCAACATTTAGACGGTCATAACAATATCTTCAAATAACTGGGAGTTGATAATGAGAAATTTACTTGAACAATAATAATGAAAAAAATAACATGAGTAAGAATGACTTACTTCCATGTTTACCTGTGGCCAATTCTCCTTCCAACTCTTTAGGGTGGTATTCTCCTGCAACAATCGGTGCAACTTTGGCCGCGACTAAGCTCTTCGAAATATTGCTGGTGGGAGACAATCCCGGAGATACAGTAGGTTTGAGGTCCATGAACGTGGTATTTTCATTGGCTGGCTCAGGCGAGTCTTTCACGTGGCAAGTCAATTCTTTCTTTTCCGTATTCTGGGTTCCATCGGTTGCTATTGTAGTTGTTGTGGAGATGGGAGATTCGGAGACCGGTTCTCGGGGCCGAGGCGTATCAGAAGTTGGTGAAGACGGAGTCAGCATGGGTATGTAGTAGGTAGGAAGAGACTTGGTGGCAACTAACTGAGTTTTGCCCATAGGCGAAGAAAAAGAACTTCTAGAGCATTGTTGAACAGTGAAATTGGTTCGAGCTGTTGGGGAAGTCAAGAAATTAGCTTGAAACGGTCTTGGAGAGGTTGACTGCGGGAAATATTTCATTTTTGGCGAGGTGGGTGTTGTTGAGCTCATCAGCTGACCCGGATGTTTCAGTTTGGGTGAGGAAGGGTGGGACGACATTCCAAATGTGATTTGGGAGGAGGGCTTCATTTTTGGTGATATGGGGGGAGGGAACTTGATCTTCGGTGAAGTAGGTTGTGGAGAAGCAGGAGTTGACTGTAAAGTTGGAGACGTGTTGGTCGAATGCTGGTCTACATCCGACTTCGGAACAAATATGACAGAGGCGAAACTATCTTCAGAATCAACACTTGTATCGCTTTGAAGACTACTATCTTTCGATGAATCGGATCCATCCTCACGCGAATGTCGTCTCTCACCAGGTTGCTCTTTCTTTCCATCTAAGATAAATGCTTTGAATTCTACATTTTGAGGTGGTGGTGGAGGTGGGGGCGCTGCTTGTGGGATGGGTATTCCAATGTCGCCACTCGTCCAGTTTTGTAGAATCCTTACAAAACCATTCTTAATGGATGCGCCAGCCACCTTTTCAATGCCTGTTGTTGAACTTTTAATTTTATTTGTAAGCCCTGTTTTTATAATCTGAAATCGCTTAGCAGTAGATGTAGAAAATAATGAATCTTTTAATGAATCCAGCGTCTTATTATTCCTATTATATATCAATTCCTCGTTGAGAGAAGCTTGCTTTTGTATATTTTGACGAACTTTCTCTTTTTCTCGTAAGCGTTCTGTCGACATGAGTTCTTCATTCATCGAGCTTTGCTTAAAAACGTTACCACGTTTGTTCATTTTGTTACTAGCAATTTTAAATTCTGGCAAGCTTTCCACCATATTCTTCATGTCCATAGCTTTATCCCGTTCTTCACTCTCCACATCTTCTTCGCAGACAGATTTCTTCTGCTTCACCAGGCGCGGCTTAGATGGCGTCTCAGTTTCACTTGGTGCGCTATCGTGAATTTCTAAACTGGGGACGCTGGACTGGGATCTTACCATGGCCTTTTGATCAGTCACTATGTCCGTCAAACTTTTCGACTTTTGACTCAACGCACTATCTCCGTTTTTGGACTCCTCTAACAGCTGACTTTTGATTGATGAAGAGAATTCGTTATCTTCTTCAAGGCGTCTCAACTCAATCGGTTGATCCTGGATATCTTCGCAACCTTCAGGATCGTATCGTCGAGGAGGAGGCTCTTTAGAGGTACAGCTTGTCCAAGATTCCAAGAACCATGGACGGCTGCGAGCGCCACCACGTTTTACACCAGCTAGTTTCTGCGAATAATACGAACGTCACGTCAGTACGATGCCTAAAACTTGAACAAAAATCACATTTACTTCTCACACTATAAATACTAACTTTCAACGCTCTTCTGACGAAACTGTAACAACTTTCATTTGGACTTGATAACGACGAACTACTCGGCGAAGGGACTACCTCGTGCATTTTACACTTACTCCTCCTTCGAGTGCAGCTACCCCTGAGGAAATTCAATATCACAACTTTTAGGATCAGGGTTTGAAGAAGGTTACTGAACTACTAGCTATGTTCTGCTAACCTGAACTAGTTCACTAGTTTACTTTGAATTCACTACTTGGCACCTAGTTATCTAGGTTCACTGTATAATGTTGACGAGTTACCTAGAAGGGCCGGAGTCACTATCTGATGTGTGCATACATGCTGCATACAAATGATGATGAGAGTCCTCTTCGCTAGTGGTAGTTGTTGGCGTCAACTCGAGAGAAGGCGTGCTTAGTGTCGTGGGCCGGTGCCACGGAACTAGGACGTCCTGAGACTCAAACTGGGAATGATTGTATCATTTTAGCATGGTTATAAGCAAAATGGAAGGGCTCTATTGTTTACATAAATTCAAAATAATAACACATAGGTATCTTCTGAAAATAGACTATGACTCCAGATAGTTTACAATTATGTACAATGAATTCTAAATAATGTCACCTGCACTTGCTGTTTTAGTGGTAAGTGCTATTTTTAACCATTCGAATGTTCATCTCACCTTCCTATGCCGCTGCTCCATTGCCCAGACGGAAATGACAAGGCGGCCACCAATTCTGAGGACGCGAGCTAGTTCCTTGATAGCTCCGATGCGGCGTTCTCTCGTCGCAAAATGGTGAATCACCGCGATCGACAGCACCGCGTCGAAGCTTTCATCCCGGAAAGGAAGTGACAAGTTGTCACACACCAGCACCTAATCCCACAAAATTACTGTGATGAGCCCTCAAGCTGCACATCAACTTTGTTACATCGGACATATGATTTAAGTGCAATGCAGTGGCCACGTTCAGACTCAGGGCTGGTTGATCAGAGAATTCGGGTGTAGGGCACACTTATCGTAACGTACCCTGACCTCATCGACAGGTGGTTCGCGTCATGAAGCCAAACCGACCAGATTTTAATTATTGCTCAATATTTTCGAAAGATGGACTATTGACGGCAAATAATAACCTCGAAAAAACAAACGATTTCGTTGAGCTGTATTTAACCCTGGTTTTCTAAAAATAATTTGTCTAACAGAAATGAAGGTTTATGACATTGTCCGACAGTGAACCTTCGTAATCAATCAAGGGAAACGTAAATTATGTTATATATTATATTGTTAGACTTGAAAGTTATGTTTAACGTCATCCAACATGAGGCTTTTTATCCGTAATCAGTTGGGGTGAGCCGGTGGCTGACCTCGTTAACGCGATTGATACGACAACTAGATTTGATGAAAAATTAGAAGTCCCCGATTAATTCCTGATTTGGTGAAGACCCCTTTTCAGGTGACAAGGTTACTGGGCTATGTGAACGGTACCTACCATATTAAAGAGTCCGTGGTTACCTTAAAAACGCTGGAAATCCCTACACAACAGTTTATTACTTGTACAGGACACCCTTCTGTTACAGACCACAGTTTTCTGTATAGATAACCCTTCTATAGATTATATTTATGTACTATTCTATACATATTATGTTGATCACAGACCCTCCGTACACTTGTACCTAACCCCGTACTCGTTACTAGGTACCTACGTAAATCACGTGTTAAATAATGCTATTTACCTGTATAGATGCCCCTTCTGCGTTGATCACTGTTTTCTGTGATCAATACCCTCGAGCTCCCCCCAGGAAAGCCCTAAATCGAGTACTTGAGCCGGCCCCGGAATTAAAGTTCATGCAAATGCGCGGGATTCAATAATTCAATCATTAATTATTTGTAGTTATAAGGCAAATAGTAAAACGTTGTGTAATAATTTACCGAATAACATTTCAATGTTTGTTCAAGCTGCAAAAGTATCTATCAACAAAATCCAAAAGATCCATCATTTTTCAAATCAAATAATATCACAGAACAACCAATTCGAACAGCCCCCCTGATATCCCCCCGCCCCTAGCACCTGATATCTAGGCCGGATTTATACCGTTTGATTCACGATCATGTTGACGAAGCTTTTCGGTGAAAACGAACGGCTGGTTGTACAATGCTCCGGGTGGTCTCAAAAAATTCCTTAGTTCAAGATCAATTTCGAGGACCAACTAGACCCCAAAAGGGACCTACAAACCAAATTTCATTAATTTTGGTTCATGGTAACTAAGGAAAGTGCTAAGTACGGCGTACAGCGGACAGACAGAAAATTTTTATTGCATTTTCGGATTCTACATAGGTACCTTGAAACGTAAACCATCAAATTGGGGGGGGGGGGGTTAATTTTTTTTCCATGCTCGATTCCAAAGCTTCATTATTGAAAGTAATAAACCAAAAGCCGCGGACGGCGTACGGTGTTCGGACGGAAATTTTTGTATTCGCTATTCGTATTCTACGTCCCTTGAAACGTAAACCATCAAATTTTATGGTGTGATGGGGGGGGGGGGGGGGGTTACAATTTTTTTTTTTTATGGTCGATTCCAAAGGTTTACTATTGAAAATAATATTGAAAACAATCCTTTTGGAGGTGAAAGTTCATCAATTTTATGATACCTGAAAATAAACATTAAACTTTACATTTTGACGAAAACATTAATTATCAGCTGTAGCTACCTCTTTCTCTTCTTCTCTAGCTGTCTCCGTCAAGCGACTGCACCTGTCAGCTCCTATTTTGTAAACTGAAGGATTCACACTCAAGTACTTGCCACTTCCGCAACCTGCAAAATCGCATTGGGAAATCTGATTAGTACACAACGCAAAATTCTTTAATGTATCCACGCACTTTCATAAGTGTCACAGTCATAAATGTTCACCATAATGAGTTTTCTGGGTTCCTCAGTGTTGGAAATTTATTGGTTGTGGACACAAGATGATGATGTGGTGGACAAATACAGTGTATCCAATCTTTCATTTCTCAGCCTCTTCCATTATAGTAAGTGAGATGATTATGTTGGCTTGAGTTCTCAACAAAACATCACGCTAGAAGCTAGATCAATGAAAGTACACAACTCTATGAAATGTATGAAATTCCATGTTGCGGATTCTGGTTGCACTCTGAGCTCTTCATGAGATTCTTGCTGCTCGGCAAGTTTGGCCCAGTCAAAATCTGTTACTGGGGAGATTGCTGACACACTTCCAAATAATACATGATACAACTTCAAATTTCAAAATCAATTTCTCATCATAGGATACTCTTTATACAGCACGTTTTGGGAATTCTTTTGCTGACATCCTTCTAAACTGAAAGACAGGAAAGTTATCAAGGACACAACCCATTAGGTTGGTGCCCAACTAATGTCAGATCGCAGGGTTTTAGAACTTAATTAGATTGACAGGACTGTATCGTGTAAATTGTAATGGCGTTTTTAACATGGAACTTGCTTTAGCCTTGGACTAACTAGCCGAAAAACGTTACACGGGATGGGTGACGCGGAAGTGGAACGAAATTTTAACAATGATTTTCACTTACAACCGAGTAGTTGCTAGGGAAATGAAACTTCTTTCATTTTCATCGGACAAAAATCGTTTTCTATTCGTTGGAAAGCTCTTGATTTATCACGAATGTATTTCGTATTTGTTCTTGGTATTTATATCCTAGTTTCATAATATAACTATATAAATGAATGTTGTAAATGGATGGTAAACAATGACGCTTGTTTGGTTGTCACTTGGTTGTAGTAAACTACGCGGCTAAAGCATGTTCCATGTTTCTTGAATTTTAGCCGTAGGCTCTAAGCAGTAAGCATCCAGGGGTCCAGGGGGCTTGCCCCCTGGCGAGGCGCGGAGCGCCGAGTTTTTTACTTACCCACGTCACATACGATCGAGCCCTGCTCAAGATGATTCAGGAATTGGGTTATTCTGGGCCAGGGAGGGTGCTGCTTGTGGTCACCCCCTCCCATCTGATGGTAGACCTCATGGACGTAGGCTTGCTCCAGTGCGAGGCACCGGGCCTCCCGCTCCACCATTGCTCTATATCACTTCATCACCTAGCTCTCTGATTAACATGGAAAAACAAAATTAAAAACATTCATCTGGTAAATGATCCCCCCCCCCCACCCTGAAAATTGTTACAAGGTTAACAGACATTGTTAATAAGGCCGCCAAACAGCGATGGAAGAAATTTCAAGGTTTGGGGGAAAAGAACAGGTTTCTATACACACATCCAACACAGGAGGGTTTAATAGCTGAAATTTGGCACACTTATTCACTGGGGCTCCCTGAGGAAGTGTTCAAAATCTGGGCTCGGCCCAACGATCGAAAATGTTTTTTTAATGTAGGTAGGTACCTACTTACTGAGAAAAAAATTGTTAGGTACAGGGAAAAAAAAGTTTACTTCATCAATGCAAAAAGATGTGATATCACCCCCCCCCTCCAGGCAACCTTGTTGTAAAAATTTATCTGCCATGAACACCTCCTCAGCCGCAAGAAGGATTGATACTCATTTTGCCCGCCAAAATAGCAGCTCTTGTATGTACATATACAAACCTGTTGGATATGTGTATAGAAACCATCGATGTATAACCTGGATCTTTGGCAGGCAAGCCGAGGAAACCCACCACAAAGTAGCAAGAGAACTTTTTACTTCATACCAACAGTTCTGTTCCAATGCTTTTTGTGCTGTTTGCCAGTGCTGCTTGTCTATCTTGTGTTTTTATTCTGTATCACAATCAATAATAATAATTATTATTATTGCGTTATTGCCAACAATGTAAAGCATTTTACATAGTTGGTCTCCAATTCCTCACCTCCAATTCACTAATATTTAATGCTATGTACATGTTAGAAACAACTAACCAAATGCGTGAGAAAAATGCTGATGCGAATGAATAGCTCGATAAAAATCCATTGAATTTCATCCAGGGCAAGTGAAAAAAATTCGCCGGCTTTGGAGAATGAATGCCATCTGGTCAGGGGTTCGTGCCCTGCTGTGGTGAGGGAAGGGAAGGAGGACTTTTCCGGCTCCTCTCCTGACCCCTGAGCCCGCGATCCAGGTTATACATCGATGATAGAAACCTGTTCCTTCCCCCCAGACCGTGAAATTCTTTCAACGCTGTTTGGCGGGCAGCTTTTTGCCCCCCATGCGTTTTCATCCTTGATGCAATCACCAACCACTAACGGACTAGATTCTAAAGGACATTTCCTTTGTGATTATATGCAGAATGAGCGACCTTGTGAGCTGAAAAGGGTCTGCACTACTCAGACTCTCATCTGGATACCTATGGTTAACATGCTGTACCGTACTGGAAAGAGATTTCATTATCATGTGTAGAATTAAGTTGTTTAATATCTAGGAACTTTTTCTCTTTGGTAAGCACTAACTTGCAAGTTTTTCAAAAAGGAATTCGAAGATTTCAAAAGTTGTAAATGCAACATATGCGCTATTGACCTTAATGGCTTCTTTTTTCGTAGGAAACATTTGGAACCTTGGAGAATGAAAGTCACAATGCCCAATAGATGGCGTTGGTCTCAACAAGCATTCCCTTTCACAGCGAAACGGCAGTCGTAAATTGAAACGAGTGACTTCGTATACACGGTCACAGGTTATAAATAGACTTCAAAATATTATGTTAATGCTTGAAATGGTTCATATACAAATTGTTAACCTAAATCAGTAGAGCGGTGGTTAGATAGTCAAGTTGAAAATTTGGAAGGAATAAAGCAAGGGGGATGAAAATAAGAGGGGGGGGGGGGGGGGATTTGCTGCGTTGCCAAGATTTGGATTGGTATGTGGTGTTGGCGTGGAGGAGTTGTTGGTGTAGAGGGCGCTGTGTGGTGTGAACGAAAAGAAGCTTCTTTGCGCTGATATAGCGCACGTCCCAGCTAGTTAACTCGCAAAATAATATTAGCATTCAAGATTACTACGTCTATAAAATCTATGAAATTTTGAGTTTTGGATGCAATTTTTTTTTTAAATAAATAAATACAATGAAGTCAAGTACTGAGTGTGCATAAAGCAGATATATTACTCACGGAATGGATGTAGCACCACGCAGAAGCCGAGTTTTGGGATACCACCTTTGCTGTGGCCAGAAGCACTAAGGACATCCTTCAAACCCTCGCTCACTGCAACAAGTAAAGTAAAGTAAACAGCCATTCCAGGCTGGGGCTTTTCGTCCGACTGCCCTGCCAGCATCGCGGGCGTGATCAGCTGTCCTGAGCACTGTGGTGAGTTTTGAGGGAGAATACGACTCAAACAGATGCGCAGATGCCACGTCCCCTTCGAAGACGGTTTATAGTTTGTACAAAATCTTCTGTTTTATTGTATTTTTGCGGTTGAACCATGGAATCGTCATTAACTTCGGGAAAAAGGAGCTGTAGTAATTACCTGCATGATACGAATTGTAGAATATTCTCGGGATTTATCACGTACAGTTTTTTGGAATGTTTGGTTGTAATCGGTGGTTTTAATTTCATGTTGCTTATTCTTGTAACTGGGTAGCTTCTTTCGCTTTTATGTCCACTGTTCATTCCCTGCTATGCCCAAGTCAATATATATATTTTCTCCGATTCCTTCAGGTATTGTGTAGCTTTGTAAATACCAGGTATGTCGGATGGTCAATTTTTGATGATATGTTAATGAATTGCCAGTGTTTTATTTATTGCAAAGTCTATCTCATTGTGTGATGGAGGAAGCGTTAATTCTATGTTATTGTAGCTATTGAAATTCTTTTCCAAATTACTTTGTTTTGGAATGGGGCTACTGTGCCTTTGCGCATTCCCTGTTTGGCCAGAGAAGAAAAACTATCCGAATACTTTCGGGATTAGGATAGAGCGATGACTCTCAAGAAACCTTCAAATCGTTGGAAATATCGACATAACTCAGTGTATATAAGAGAATTTCTTATCATGGTCCATAGGAATAAAAAAAAAACCAGTCATGCAGCATGACTTAATGAGCGAATTTTCAAAGAAATATTCGAATTAATGGCTATGGTTTTGAATAAAGGAAAACTTCGGTCTAAAATTTGGTTTTCTATGTATATTCTCTTCGTATTTATTTTAATTTGTACGTTTTGTCCATCCTGATTCTACCGTTTCTTATGAGTAGATTCCTTGTTCCTTCTGAATGGCCTTTCCTCTTGACTACGATTTCAGGCCTGGTATCTAAAACCAGTTCAAGATTTGCTCTACTAGGTAGGTAGATCCTTCCTTCTTCATTGATATTATTTTTATCATGTTAAGTACCTACCTACCTTTGAATATCAAATATTCGTATGATACTGATAATAAATTGATAAGATACCTACCTAACCTTCTTCCTCCTACTGTTAGTACCTAAATTGAATAATTTGAAATAGATTTTTTCTTTCGTCTTCCTTCTAGTAATACGTGGGCCGGTACTTGTCTATCTATGAAGGTATCATAACAATTATATGTCAAATAGGAAATTCAAGGAGTTGTACTAATCGTTTGCCTCCCCCTTTTTTGCTTCGAACTCTCGTCTTCAATTAATACTTCTCACATTTTTCAATCTGACCACTCTAAGGGGGTGGGGGGGGGGGGGGGTAAGAGTTTAAAGATTATCCTAGTTTTGGGTAATTTTTGCGCACTTTAAATGCTCTAATTTAAGAACGGATTTAGATATCTAAAATCCGGTTTCACCATCGTGTTCAGCGTGCAAAAACCTTTAAAATGAGGGGTCACTTGTTAGAAAATAACATTTTGGGATTTTTGGGTAATTTTTGCGCACTTTAAATGCTCTAATTTGAGAACGGATCAAGATATCTAAAATCCGATTCCACCATCGTGTTCAGCGTGCAAAAACCTTTAAAATGAGGGGTCACTTGTTAGAAAATAACATTTTGGGGATTTTTAGGTAATTTTTGCGCACTTTAAATGCTCTAATTTGAGAACGGATCAAGATATCTAAAATCCGATTCCACCATCGTGTTCAGCGTGCAAAAACCTTTAAAATGAGGGGTCACTTGTTGGAAAATAACATTTTGGGGATTTTTGGGTAATTTTTGCGCACTTTAAATGCGCCAAAACCCTCCTTAGAGTAGGCCAATTTCGCCCATCTTCGAACTTAGCCTTTCGATTGCCAAGATAGATTTTTTGTGCAAATTTGAGCTGTTTATCTCAATTCTATCGAGAGTTATCGTCTGGAGTGACACATATATAAATAAATATATATATATATATACATATAAAAAAGTGTTAAATTTCAGGAATCGTTTTAGAATGGTCTGAAACGGATTTCTATGAAGAAAATTTCCAAAAATTTATATTATTTAAATTTCGAAGCCATTGCAATAGCTTCATTTTCTTTGAAAATTCGCTAATAGTTCGTTATGAAGAGAAATCCATGGTCACAACGCAGGAGGGGGGCCCCACCCACGTGTCCCAGTGGGCTGGAACGTGGATGTTCGCGAACGTGGATGTTCGCGAACGCTTGTATTTCGAAACGGACGAGCACCAAAAGCATGCAAGTTTTCACACGGCTGGTTTTCATCAACTTTCACATCTTATTAAAGGATTACATGAAACCTAAAGGGGACAACTGAAGTCCATTAATAATGTTCTGTTATAGAGCCAAGCTAACCCCCCCCCACCAGCCCATCAGGAAACTATTATCTGGCAACCAAATATCCAGGCTCAATTGAAGTCGCCGAATTCCTTCGACTGAAAGATACTAGTTTTCGTCACGTCAGGAAGGCGCCTAAATAAAATTAGTATACCAACGTATTCTACGTTAGTATAACTCTCAATGTGGGAAACTTTCTCTGGTCGGACATCCATCAATCCAACATAAATTGCCCCCGACTAGTAGCTGTATTTGAACAAAAGTGCTCAATTGAACAAACAAGAAAAGTTGTAATGTGGAAATGGGTGCTGGTGTGTCCGAAATAGGCACTACGACTCTCAAGAGTCACTTGTTATCAGTCGTAACGACTCGGGAGTATCACCATTCGATTCAGCTTGCCTAATTACGTAAAAGTTGATATCCAAATCTTCAAGTCATGGTCAGGTTCAAGTCGCCTAATACGTTAAAACTCGATTTCCTTGAAAAATTCACGTTCAAACGGCATTTTCTCCTCTAAATATCACGATAAAAATAAAAATTATACTACCGAAAGCTGAACATTATTTGAGGATGTCCCGTTGCTGCCTGCGATTTAGTTTACCTTAGCTCAGGTGAAAAATTCATGTTTAAAAATATGGAAAGGCCAAAAATTAAAACTTAGGCTTAAGAAATGCATAATAGCTTTGGAAATATTTCTGTGAGAGTCCATCTTATAGGAAATTTAATTGGGTTTCCAATGGTGTACCTATCCAGATTGATTTGAGGACAAAATTGGAAAGTTATCAGCCTGGTGGGGCCTTAGTTATGCACAGTTCACTATATCACCGCTATGTAGCAACTGGAATCATCATTGTTTTCCGCTCTAGCAGCCGGTTATTGACGTCCAAATTGTGTGTACGTCGGGATCTGCCGCAGGTACCGAGCGAAGCACACGCCCACTCCCATCTGTTTTCGCCTCAAGGAGTACCTACAGCACGCGCCCACACGTTTAGTGTTTTTCATACGACCAACGGCGCCCAATTTGCCTTTTATTATTCAAGTATTGGTTTTTAATTTATTCATCATTATTGTGTGTTCCTATCCAATCCCATATTTTCATTTATTTATTTATTCATTTCGATCCCATTTTTTCTATATTTACATTGATACTGAAATATGTAGGTACATAGCAATATCATTCCGTAATCATGTGTTTCTTGTACGCTCTTTGATAGGGCAGCGAAATTGCAGACTGATGACGAAATTCACCGAGTATAAAAATGAATAATAACATCGGACAAATTTACGACAATCTACAGGCGAACATCTAAGCTAATTATTAGTTACAATGCCTCATTTCAATTTGATGATAATATTATGATTATAATGACCAAGCCTTTTCATATTAGCAAATTTTCAAAGAAAATGTAGCTATTTGTCTTGTTCCAAAATTTCAGAGATGCTCCCTGTGAACCGGAAACCCCTCCGAAATCCGTTTCATGCACAGCGTAACACGTTAGGGGGAATGGGCCCGGCAGAAGACGCGGAGGAAGGAACACGATAGGGTTAATGACAAACAGCACGTTAGGGGGCAAGGTCTCGAAACTGGACAATGGACACAAAAGTTCTTTGGTTTGAGGTATTTGCCACCGGATGACGTTCGCAATGCTTTCAACGACCTCACGTTCACTGCACCGACTGCTGGAATGTCGTTCGCATATTATGTGCACACCAGTTACATCGAAGAAGACTGCAATGTCAACCCAACCCTTTGGGCACAACTCCCTGCCTTGGGAAGTCCCACGACGACGAATGGATCCGAGTCTTTCCATGCGGACTTCACCAAGCAATTTTATTTCAAGCGCCCGAACATTCATGTCATCGTCAAAGTCCTAGAAAAAATTCAGGCCGAAAGCATGTTGAAAATACGGAGTTTGAAAGCTGGCTCAACTAATCCCATGCGAAAAGACCGCAAGGAACGCCTGGACTTTTCCTCCTAAACGAGTGGGAGACGTATCAACGGGAAAAAAATGCCCTCGCATACCATGAGAGAGTTGGACCAAAATTAGCCCCTGCGTAAAATGCGAAATTTAGATATGAGAAATTTTGGCGAAGTGTCCTCGGACAAGGAAATCGAAGCCAGCAATCTTTAACCACACCTACGCTCGTAGCCAGTCAAGTCAAGTGAGACGGAAGATGTGCTTGGAACGCGTCGATTTTGGCAAGGTGAGCGTTCCCCCTAACGTGTCGTTTTCGTCAAAAACTATTCCCCCTAACGTGCTATAATAATTTCCTCTAACGTGTCGTTTTCGTCAAAAACTATTCCCCCTAACGTGCTGTAATAATTTCCTCTAACGTGTCGCTTTCCAGTTCACGTACCCCCTAACGTGCTGCGCCCTTCATGCATCGGAGATCTATATTACAGATTTTCACTTTTTCGTATATACATATACGATATATACATATACTTTTCCAAATCAAAATGAACATTTTCAAAACCAAGATAAACACTTTGCAAAGCAAAATAAACAGTACAACATTCACTGAAAATAATAACTCAGGAGAAAGAAACGTTCGTTGAGAGTACGGATAATTTTGTATCCGCCAGAGAACGCTGGATTTGCGAAGAAAATTCGCTGAACGTTTTAGAGTTGAGGCATCACAAGACAGAGACAAACTTGTATTCATTGACGATCCGGTTTCACTCTCCATGCGACGATCTCGAGGGCAGTTGTTATAAAGTTTCGACAGTAAGGGGCCGAAACATTTCCCTTACTTTTTTTGCTGTTAATACTCAAGGGGTTTTCCAACATGAAGTTATAACCTCTGGGACTACTGAAGCCCGGCCATTCGGTCAGCTTTTAGAAGAAATGCTTCGGAAAGCTTCAAGGAAGAATAAGTGAAAACACATTTGTGCTGGACAATGCACGAATACACCGCACGAGATTCAGTCTTTGACTCGGGCATCGCAGATGAACGTCATGTATTGCACCCCTCCAACTAAATCCGGCGGAAAATTCATTTTCTAAAACTAAAACCATGGTTCAGCTTATCCTCGGCGAACAGGGAGAGTCCCTTGGGGGAGGTGATCACAAGAGGAGTTGCTGCGATCGCATCTACTGATTGCAGCAACTTCGTGATGAATGCGTCCGTCAATCTTGTAACAGCAGCTACAGATGAACCACTTCACTGAGAATGCACCATTACGTTTGCTGCACGTTAGTCAATATGTTTATTGTACGATCTCTGATGCATGAAACGGATTGTGGAGGGGTTTCCGGTTCACAGGGAGCATTTCTGAAATTTTGGAACAACACCCCGCATGCCTTTGTTGCTGAAGTCCTTTTTGTTTTGATTTTTTTGACCAAAAAAATTGTAAATTTGGACCGCTGCGCTGAGTGCGATCGGGCTGGGTAACGAACTCATCATAGCTCTTGCTGAGACGGATTTTTCAGCGCCGGATTTTCTTGCGCAGAAAATCTGCCTCCGCAAGATTAATGATGAGTTCGTAACCCAGTCCGATCGCACTGTGCGCAGCAGTCCAAATTTACAAATTTATGGTCCACAAAATCCAAACAAAAAGGATTCAGCAACATAGGCATGCAGGGTGTAAATCATGTTTTTTGGTGCGCTGAATCGATTGCAACTAGTAGTCCGATTAGGCGCACCCAGCATATCATTTTACAAAAATTTAATCCGAAATCCAAAAAATTCAATTTTTTACGTAGGCATGTGAGGTGTCTTTTTTTATGTCGCTGAATCGATTGTGAGTAGTTACTGCACGTTCAAGTGATCAATATCACAACTTTTTGGTTCAAAACACCCAAAAATTATTTGTTGGCATAATTTTTCTGCGCGACGTGCCACTCTGGTTTCAACAAGTGCCCAGTCAGGCCAGAATGAGTGCTCTAGCGGATGACCAATGATTTAAATTCTCTATTTCCCCAAACTTTTTCTTCAAAAATTAGCTCCTTAAGCCATGCTGCACGACTGGAATTTTTTTATTTTTTCGTGATGATTTCAGATTGAAATGACTCATAGTCATTAATTAGGTAGTTTAATTTTGTGTGTTCCCCAGTCAGTTGTCCAAATATAATGTAGAACTGAATTATTTTGATAATTTATAATCATTATACACTAATTTCCATTAATAATATTAGAAAAATAATGGGATTTTTTTTACTAGCCGCACTCAGTGCAGCACGCGCCCACTCGTGTAACTGTGATGGCGAGCCCACTCGAGGGTTTGGAAAAGTAGGGTTTTTTGAAAATATTCTATTTGTTCTAATTGCATTTATTGAACACTAGAAAAAGATGACACGAAATACATCAAATGCTACTTTCCATTTTGAGGGCAACCTCGTATTTCCCGTTTGAAGACCTCTATAAGACGGTTCTTCTTGAGAATTAGTGGCAGAATCGAACCCTGAAGTTTTTATTTATTTATTTAATTTTATTTACTTATTTATATTTATTTTGTGCATCAAAAATTTATACAGCCATAAATAATACTAAATTGATCATACATACAAACCTATTGAACTAATAAATGAGTAAATGGTTTTACAAATATAATGTCTCCACTTTGTAAAATAGTTTCGTAGTTAAAATTGTGCTCAATCACTTCGTTGATCCCGTCCAACTGCTCTTCACGTTACCCTGCATTCCGTCATCAAATGCTCCAGATTGCCATCCGCTGCTCCAGATCCGCTGCACTCCCCTGACTCCGACAGTCCTATTCTAGCCAGCTATGCGTTGAAAATGCCATGGTTTCATATCAGTCTACATATAGTTCTGCCAGAATCTTTAGTTACATCTTTTCCGCTGAACCACGGTCTAGGTTGGCTGCAACCTCGTGTAGAATGATCCTTCCGTAGTTCCAGCATACTGCTGCTGCCATCTGGACCGATGTAGCCTGGCTGTTGAAGGGAAGATGTCCTCCTCCTCAACAGTCAAATCTAACGGGATTCCTGTTTCGGCTCCCTCTTTTGCCAAGCGATCAACTGTCTCATTCGCATTCAGACCCACGAGCGCCGTCACCCATACGAGAATGACCACTGTATTATTAATCCGGGACATATATGCAGCAGATGGAGGAGTTGGGAAGCTAATCCACTTGAAGCTCGCCCGGGAGATATTGTGCCCATTTTTCACAGGAAACTCAGAGAGTCGGAACCAATAAATGGGTGGTTTCCGTATCTCTTTCGTCCAATAGATAATCTACGGACTTAATAACCGCTATAATTTCTGCGTGGTAGCTAGATGTTAAGGGCAATTCGTAAGAGGCTGTGTGATTTGTTCGGAGGTTCCAAAACGCGCACCCAACTGATTCTCCACTCTTAGATCCATCTGGAAAGGTGAGGTCACCGTCTGGCCACTTCGAATTAATGAATGCGCAGAACTGTTCACTTGCGTTGCTATTGTGTATTTCTCTTGGTACAAACCGAATTATTGATATCAGATTGAGGAATTCTTCGTACTCCAATATAAACAAGGGTGGTGGTTTAGGACTGCTATACACTTTGGTGTAGTCAATATCGTTCTGGATAAAACTGACCATCAACATAGGCGATTTCCGGATGTGGCATGTCTCCTGAGTTCAAATAAAAAATGCTGAGTGTACATATGTCATTCAGAGCTTTACTACATAATGATCTTAGTCTCAGAATGCACCGATCGCTTAATATGTGAGCTGTGATTTGGAAAGCCTGTCTCTGCCTTCCTAACGTTTCCACCAAATGGATGATACGGTAAATTTTACCATACCATTCTTCGATTTTTTGCGAGTGTCGACTAGCGAACCATCGATTCCGGAAATATCTGTTAGGCACCAATTCTCGCATTAAAATCTCCCCATCATTACTGTTTCTCCATCACCTTCATACTCTCTAACTACTACCGATACCCTATCAAAATCTTCCTCCCAGTTGTTCAAATATACGGGCAATAGAATAATCCTCCCATGATCTGCATCAAGACTGACCGATTCGATTGACCACATTTGAGAGAACTTGGCTAAACTAGACACTGATTTTTGTATACCTATCAACATACCACCTTTAGGTCTGCCAAATCGAGCCGTTTTCGTTCCAGGTACCCACATTAGATTAAATTCCAAAAACATATTGGAAAACGAAAATCGAGATGTTCCTTCCTCTAAAACATGAGAGTTTCTATTAAGAAAAATAAATCATAACATTTTATGCAAGGAGAAAAATCAGGAAATAATATTTTATTACCTAATCCATTAACATTGAAACTAAAAACTGACAGAATTTTCGTATTGCGGGGGTTTGTGCGAGACTGGTTACTTGCCACTACCTGGCAGAAGGCGTTTTCTCTGGAGGCAGAGGCACCACTCCATTCTGTGCAGTAGACTCCAGGCCAGGGAGGAACTCAGTTAGGTCGATTCTGAATTGCTCTCGGATATTTTCATCACCGTGATCGCCTTTGCTTTTAGTTACTCCCTTTACATGATCCCACACATAGGCAACACCTTCCGCTAACAATTTATTGGCAATGAGGGTGTTCTTGACGGTTGCTTTTCTTCTGATGAATTCCTTTCTTACTTGATTTAGTTTTCCCCTTAGTTCCTCATAGCATATAGTAGATATAGGTGCATGTAATATCCAGAATTCTTCAATTTATGCACATTCATGAAAACGGTGGGAATATCATAATGGGTTATTTAATTCCACCAGTATTGATCGTTTAGTTACAGTTGATCCACCTAGCTCCAGCTCGCACGATGGGCTATCTGCTCCAGACCAAGAATCTCTCTCAGGAAACTTTCTGCCGATTCCTTGAAGTCAGGATTCCCTGGTAGTAGGTACTAGTCCACCAATTATTAGATTGTTTCGGCAAGAACGAAATTCAAATGTCTCCAGTTTAACCTTCACATTTTCGAGCTCCTTTTCAAGCTGAGTATTCCTAGTTTTAGGCGATTCAACCTCCATGATTTGATTTAAATCTTCACTTTTGGCTAGACTTTTCGATTCAGTCATCTCGCTTAGACAATTCTTTAGCTCCCCAAGGGTTAGTTGGCTTATTGCAGTAGTATCTCCTGCTATTGTATCCAACCTCATGCAGGAGTATGCTTTGGGCGACTCAGGTGAGATTCTGTTTCGTTGATTGACTCGAAACTGGAAATGTTCGGACGGCGGCCGCCACTGAAAGGACTGGTTCGTCGCAAACGAATCAAACGGCGTACCACCTCCACACCACCAAAATTGTAGCTGCACACTCTCGTGATTCTGATGTAATGAACTAGTTATAAGCACACGCTAGATAGAATTGCACTAGGAAAGTAGAAGAGGTTGTTCTCCACACCCTTTGAGTATAAGGTGAAGAGATATTGCATTGTAACAACGGTGAAAGGATTGGCTCCCCCCTATCAAGCGGCTCTTCCTTCTTCTTAATGGTCTGTCATTCCTGTCTTTCATTATCTGTAATTTCCTGTAAATTAGTATCATCTGTCACGTTAAAATCACTATGAATTCACTAGAAATATAGATCACTCTTAATCTCTAGTTTCTTGATGAATTAATCAACTGATCCCCTTTCAGACTCATGGAAGGGGAGGTATTTTCTTGTAAATGGTATATCAATACATCAACATGCAACATTACAAGTTGACGTAACACATAAATATGTACTCGCTTTAACATTGTGTTAATCTTTTGTAATTAAAGAAATGTTCATTACCTCATTTATTCATTCATTCAACTTTATGTTTACAATTGAATAGTCCACTTGTGACTCTCCCTACTCAATCATATCTAGTACATAACGTTTGTATAGCATTTAAAGTTTGTAATTCAACATTTTACAAATTCATTCAAACCTTTTACAAATTAACTTCAACATTTTACAAATTCAATTCAACTTTTTAGAAAATTGCAAGTCAACCCTCCACTAATTCAACTCAACCCCTGAATTGATATTTTGTACGAATGCTTTTTGCCGTATTCAACTAGATTCCTAATTTTGAAGCAGCTTCCTAGGCAGTAAATCCATCGTCACACCACTTCACGAAGAAATCCTTTTTCCGGTGGATTTACGAACTCGTATTTCCCACGTCTTGTTCCAGTATTGCGTCGAGCGACTGGTGACACAAAACTGTCCGAATCAGAATCAGTTTCTGTTACCTGTATTCTGCGTATTCCTCTAACAATAAAAGAGTCTGAATGGGGGTCACTAACACTCACAATTACTTCAGGTTATGAAAAACAGCGTGCCGTAAAAGTTTTAACGCGTTATTAATTCATGAGAAGGTTTTTGCTCCAGGGCATGCAAACAGAAGAAATTGGCAGCAAAGAAGTTAACTGACCTTACCATACAGAAGACATTGATTGGCAAGGCGCTGAGGTTACGTAGCTACCTCCAGCAAGTTTCCGGTGAAGGGTTGAATTGGATTTGTAAAAAAATGAAATGAATTTGTAAAAAAGTTGAACTGCATTTGTAAAAGGTTCAATTAAATCTGTAAATGCTATATTTCCTCAATTAAAATATGATCACGTGCTACTTACACCTGCGTAGGTTTTGAAATGTGCAGAGAAGGAAGAATGTCAAAGAAATCGGATCTTTCAGAAAAGCGTAACTAGGATATATATAAAAATGAAATTACCCGTAGTATCAACAAGTTAGTAGTGTTAATGGCACTGAATAAGCTAAACGAATTTTAGTAATACGGACAGGTGTTCGATAACTCACCATTAGAACGAGCAGCATGACTGATTTTCGTTACCTAATCTCTCTCCTTATCTGGTTTTCCCGCCATCCCTCCTCCCCCAGGCCACACGACCCTTTCGAACCGCCCACAACGAACACATCATTCGAAGCCACTTAATTAAAACTGGGAGGTTTCCCCACCCTCCCCTCTTTTATTGGAAAGGATGAAGGGCTTGCGGGTGACAGCTAGAAAGGGCGAGAAGTTTGAAAGTATTGGCCCCGACATGGAAGATCTTACTTTATTTCCAAGCTTCCCTTCCGTTGTGTTAGTGGGTCGCGATTCCAGGAGCTTGACCTACATTCCCTTGATTAATCCCGTACCCTCTAAAACGCACAAGTTATCCCAATGGATAACTGTCGTTTGTAAACAATCGTCTAACACCAATATAAGCTGTCAATTTGTGACTAGATCAACAGCCAAATAGATGAAGCAAATCTCAAATTTGAATTTGAATCTGTCACAATTTTTTTTATCGACGTTCTTCTCTATTACGTTTGGCGAACAATTCGTAGGTACGCTCAGATGACACTGATCAAGTCTTTAAAAAATAATGAGATGAGCAGACAATGTAACATGAGAAGAAGAGGGAACGTTAGAAGAGAGTGACATAAGAAGGACCTTAACTGGTCTCATTAGTTTCCACACAAGATCTTTATTTTTTCTGAACGGTGGACATCACTGAGTCCTTATATGCCGTAGGTATTTGGTTGTTTCGTTGACTGGATAGATTTGTACATTAAAAAAATGAATAGCTTCGGGTTGGGAGCCTGAGGGGCACCTGTTTGTTTTGGTAGGAATTGATTGCAGCTGACGTCATACAAAGGAAAACGGATAATTATCGGGATGAAGGACTCAACAACAAGACAAATGAGTTATTAAAATTCTACTTACATGGTTAGTGAAGAAACATTGACAGGAATGTTGTTGTGAGAGGCCGTAGAGATGGAGCTGGAGTTAATGTTATCATATCAGCGAAGTCAGGGTGTCCTGAGGGTGACGTAGGGCTGCGGTCACCCACGCGAGGGACGGACTCCCCGATCACCAGGAAACGCGGCGCCAACATATCCGGGCCTCGAACTCAAGTTGCATCATTTGTAACTCGGGGAGGGAGAAAAAAATTAGCGCAATAAAATTATCATCCTCGGCGAAGGGTGCTGTGGTTGAACAAGGGGGTGGGGTGAGTGTGATAGGAGGCGCAGAGGTTGGTTCAGGGTGGCGCCGCGGGAGCGCACTTGGAGCGCCAGGTCAATAAGGTTCCCGACTGAATGGCGGGATACGAGACCGTCGATGTCAGGTGATGCGCCGCTGATGAGCCGCTGACGTCATTTCCGCCTTCCCACAGTCCCGCGAAAAAACTGTAGTCTGTGGTGCCCCCCCCCCCCCCCCACCACCGCAAAAAAAACGCTGCAAAGTCCTTGTCACATGGGTTTATTATTCTACTGGACATACCTACAGAAATGCTGGCTATTCATGAATTGTTGCTTTCATGTGAAATAATTGAAATAGGTATTTCCGGTGGTTTCCACCAATTTTGGCCCCCAAAACTTGAATTAGGTAGGTACGCTCTTTTTTTTTTTTTTTTTTTCTTCAAATTATCTTTGATCATTGGTAGTGCCACTTAATCGTCTTGATCTACGTGTTGAAACTTTTCCTAGTGCTATTCTACAAATTGATGGTGATTTCAGACGATTTCGCAGGTTTTTGCCTCATAAAAAATCAAATTTGGGAGCTGAACATCTGGTAAAACCTCAATTTTCCACTCTTTGGTCAAAATCGACTTCATATTCGGTCTTCTCGTCCCCATAAACATGGAACACATGAGATATCGTTTTCCATGTTTTTGGGGACGGGAAAACCGAATATGAAGTCGATTTTGACCAAAGAGTGGAAAATTGAGATTGTACCAGATGATGTTCAGCTCCCAAAATGATTTTTTATAAGTCAAAAACCTGGGAAATCGTCTGAAATCCCCATCAATTTGTAGAATAACACTAGAAAAAGTGCATCAAGACGATTAAATGGCACTACCAATGATCAAAGATAATTTGAAAAAAAAGGAGCGTACCTAATTCGTGTTTTGGGGACCAAAATCGGTATAAACCATCATAAATAGCTATTTCAATTATTTCACATTAAAGAAACAATAAATGAACAGCCAAAATAATAGTAGGTGTGTCCAACAGAACAATAAACCCATGTGACAAGGACTTTTTGCGTTTCAGCAACATGTTGGTAACATGAGCTTGTAAGGTATCGTTTTTCATGTTTTTTTGGACGAGAAGACGAATATGAAGTCGATTTTGTCCAAAGAATAGAAAATTGAGGTTCTACCAGATGTTCTCCCGAAATTGATTTTTTATGTGTCAAAAACCTGGGAAATCGTCTGAAATCACCATCAATGCGTAGAATAACACTGGAAAAAGTGTCAACAGGTGGATCAAGACAATTAAATGGTACTATCAATGATGAGAGATAATTTATTAAAAAAAAAAAAGGAGCGTACCTTGTTTGTGTTTTGGGGGCCGAAATTGGTGGAAACCACCAGAGATAGCTATTTCAATTATTTTATATGAAAGAAACAATAAATGAACAGCCAACATCTCTGTAGGTATGTCCAATAGAATAATAAACCCATGTGACAAGGACTTTGCAGCGTTTTTATACACATTTTCACTCATAACACCCCTGGGTATATTACGATCGGGCTGAAAAGTTTCGGGACACAACTAGGGCCCAAATGGAGCATGTGTGCGAATGAACGAATTTTTTAGACCGAAAATGAAGCCGGTACACGTGATACGCTGGACGGCGCACGGCGGTCGGCGTACGGTGTCCGGCGTACGGACATTGCATTTTTGGAATCTAATATAGGTACCTTGAAACGTAAAAGAAAAAATTTTGACGGGGTGTTATAAAAATTTTTTGCTGAGCGATTACATAGGTGTATTATTCACAGAATAATAAACCAAAAGAGCGTACCTAATTCGTGTTTAGGGGCCAAAAATGGTGGAAACTATCGGAAATAGCTATTTCACATGAAATAAACAATAAATGAACAGCCAAAATTTCTGTAGGGTATGTCCAATAGAATAATAAACCCATGTGACAAGGACTTTGCAGCGTTTTTGGAATCTTCGCACCTTGAAACGGAAAAGAAAAAATTTTGAGGGGGTGTTATAAAAATTGTTTGCTGAGCGAATACATGGGTGTATTATTCACAGAATAATAAACCAAAATCAATTAGAATTATGTTACGCCCCGATCATTTTCGCCTATTTGTTCGGGTTCGGGGCGGATCGCTCCGTTGGTGGTTTTCCCCCGTCACATCAAAGGAATGATACGTTACGAGGTTCGGATAGTGTTGAAGGGGTCGGGCGCCCTCCCGTATCGTAACATCAGTCGAGACCTTACCTTCATGTAATCTTCCATTAACATATCCACAATCGCTCGACATACATTGGCGACGATCTTGCCTATGGTCTGCTTGGATATCTTGAATGCGTATTGAAGGCTTGTGAAGTAGTCACCGCTCGCCAAGAAACGAACGTTTAACGCCAGCCTTTCCTGGGCAGGGTTGGCTCTTCGAAAGGTGGTGTCGCTTTTTGGAATTCTGGGAATCAACAGTTGCAGCAAAAACTCGAAATCGCTCGGATTCATTCGGGTAAAATTGTATACAGCCCACTGACTTTTTGAAATTTCATGACAGCCATGAGACCGTTCCCACCGTACGATTCGCGGTTCTGCCAAACATTCAGCATCCACCAACGAGGTGGTTTGCGGGGTTTTTGTTCTTCTTTTGTTAAGCAGTGAATAAAAATGTAAGCAGCAGCCACTTGTTGCAATGAGTACATTTTCACGGTTTATGACTGATCGGTCAGAATTGTTATGGAACGCAGTGATGATACATGCGTTTTTCCCCAGTTTGATACGATACGGTGTTACGCTACGGAGTTACGGTACGGAAGTTTGATACAAGTGGATACCTAGCTTTCAATGCGTTGCTCGTCTGTAAAAGCCGTAATTTCAATTTTTTTAAGCGAATTTCAAAGAAAATGTAGCTATCTGGCTCGTCCCCTTGTGCACCGGAAAACCCTCCAAAATCCGTTTTATGCATCGGAGATCTGATTGATAGATTTCACTAGTCATTCCGCACGATAACAACCTTAATTTCGTTCCCTTAATTCGTTCTTGCTCCGAAAAATCCGTCACCGCAAGAGTAATGATGAGTTCGTTACCAAGCCCGATCGCCGATCGGCCGATTTTCAAATTTCTGGTTCAAGAAATCAAAAAAGAAATAAGTTCAACAACACAGGCATGTGGGGAGTTGTTGAACATGTTTCTTGGGGCGCTGAATCGATTGCAGCTAGTCCCAGCCCGATTAGGCGCCCCCAGTGTACCAAATTTACAAAATTATGGCCAAAATTTATAAAAAGCGTAGTTTTTATGTGGGCATAGAGTCTTTTACCAAGTTTCTTTTTTGTCGCTGAATCGACTGCGAGTAGTTTCAGTACGTTCAGACTGCGTCGAGTGATCAAAATCACAATTTTTTGGTTCAAAACACCCAAAAATGATTTTGTGACAGTTTTTCTGCTCGACGTGCCACTCTGGTCTCAACAAGTGCCCAATCAGGCCGCAAAGAGTGCTCTGGCAGATGAACTTTAGTTTAAATTCTTAACTTCCCAAACAATTTCTTTGAAAATTCGGAATCGGGAAATAGCTCCGATTGCTTGAGGCGCTTTGGTCTTGTTTCATGGTCTACTAACTAATTGGAAATCTGATTCTCGGCACTTGAACACTCAAAAGTAACAACTTATTACAAGAGAGAAACACACTCCTCACCTACGAGTTCTCATCAAATCATGCTTTTCAATGGGTAAAAAAAAAAACCACAGTCATGCAGCATGGCTATAAGAGCGAATTTTCGAAGAAATAACTGATTTTATGTAAAATGTGATGTTTGGGATGTCCCATTCAAATATGGGCAATCTTAAACTTATTGGGTAATTATAGGTATTCAAGTACGTACGTATATTGAAGTATTGGTACTACAATATACGTACAGTTACTTATCCAACATACGTACAGTACGTATGTTACGTATCCAATACAGAGTAGGTATTGGATACGTAACAAATTTTTTGTTCCATTTTTTGCCGAGTAACACCTCGGTTTGTAGATTTTCCAACGCTGAACACGATGGTGAAGTCAGAATTGCGATATCCCATTCCGTTATCAGATTAGAGCAGACGAACCAGGAAGAACATCTCAAGAAATAACCACGT
This sequence comes from Leptopterna dolabrata, assembly GCA_954871275.1. Taxonomy (NCBI): domain Eukaryota; kingdom Metazoa; phylum Arthropoda; class Insecta; order Hemiptera; family Miridae; genus Leptopterna; species Leptopterna dolabrata. Next base: position 95,709,290 of record OX940974.1, read on the forward strand.
TCCTTCATCTTCAAAGTGCTCCAGTTTGAGAACGGAATGAGATATCGCAATTCTGATTTCACCATCGTGTTCAGCGTACAAAAACCTTTAAAATGAGGTGTCACTTGTCAGACTGCTTCATTTTGGGAATTTATGGGTAATTTTCCCCCCCTACAACTCCCCATCTACGAACTTAGCCTGTCGATTGCCAAGACAGATTTTTCGTGCAAATTTGAACTTTTTATCTCAATTCTTTCGAGAGTTATCCTCTGGAATGACACACATATATATATATATATATATATATATATATATATATATATTTTTTTTTTTTTTTGGTGTCTTTCGGCAGTGGATTCAGGATGGTCTGAAACGGATTTTGGTATACAAATCTTTCGGAAATTCGAGTTTTAAAAATTTTGGACCGAGAACAATAGCTTCCTTTTCTTCGAAAATTCGCTAAAAAATAGTACGTCGGTACGCCCCCTAAAGGATAAACTTCACGCGTTCATTGGATCGCCCAATGAGTCTGGGGAGGTGCCGTTCGTTAAGTCCGAAGAACAATTTTAGGAAATAGCAAAATAACGTGTTTCTCCTCTATTTACCTACTGATCAATAAACTTCCTTTCTCCCACTATTACTACTCTCTCCAATATTACTACTCCTTTACTACTATTATTTTCAATCATAAATCAATAATAAATTATTTTCAATAATAAACCTTAGGAATCGAGCATGAAAAACATTTTTTAAGGCACCCTCAAAATTTTAGTTTCTGTTTCAAGGTACTTAGAATACGAAAATGGAATAAAGTTCCGGTGTGGAGACTGCCACACAATACTTCCATGTTCTTAACAATACATAGTAGGTATGGATATAAGTTTGGCGACAGGAGCCGCCCATTTCAGTCAAAATCAAAAATGTTGGACCCACTGACATATTTTTTTGCTGGCAATTAGCCAAATCAAATGCGATCAAGCTTAAATCAATAAGCATGATCTAGAGTGTCCTAACGGACATATTGGTACCAACCGCATCAATTTTAGTCCCTTTTTACGGCAGTTATCGATGAAAATCGACAAATTAGAAAACCCATCATAGCTCCCTTACTTTTCCTCGTAGAAAGCTCGTTCTCATCTCAAATTGAAGAGTTCAACGAGAAGAACAAATTCCAGAAAGAAAATCTAAAGAAACCCGTATTTTGAGGAAATTATGGCCATTTGAAATTCCAACATACTTACACACGTTCATCCACATATACGTACGAAGCGACATCAAGCGGAAACCCTTCCAGAAACTCGTTTTGAGCACTTCTGAACAAGATTCCACAGTTTTCTGGAACACCCATTTTTGACGATCCACCATACTTCCATTCCTATATAACAGGAACAAGGAAGTCAAAACGCTACGAAGTTTGATTGTTCAACACTTGTCAGATTCGGTGTTGGTGACGATCAAGAATCAAGTTACTGCCAAAGGTATGTTTGACACCTTGACGACAACGTTTTCGAAAGGAGGAATTGCCGAGCAGGTAAGACTAAAGAAACTAATCAGTCAGTTGGAATATAAACGGGACACTACTTTGTTGAAATTTTTTTGTTTGTTTGAAAATCTAATAGGAGATTTCAAGGCTGCTGGTGGTTCTATGAGTGATCAGGAGGTTGTCACTGCTTTGTTGACAGCTATGCCGTCCTGTTATCAGTCTGTGACTAGGACGATTTCGATTCTGTTTCATGCGGACCCTACGAAGGTGAACCTAGATTTTCTGAAAAATCAACTAATTTCTGAGGATGAGCGTTTGTCAGCTGACTCAAAGACTGATTCTACCACCGATCCAGTGAGTTTTCTTGGTGATAAAAAACCTAAATTCAAGAAGAAGGATACTAAGTGGGTTCCCAAATGTTGGACTTGTAATCAGATGGGACATAAGAAGCCAGACTGTCCTAAGAATAAGAAGGGTGCGTCGTCTAATGTGGCTGCTGGTCATGAAAGTGACAACTCATCTGTTCCATTAACGTTTTTGACCGCTGGTGGTGTTCCCGAAGCTTGTGTTTGTGCTGATGGAGTGGTTCCCATGGTGGTTGATTCTGGGTCAACTCATCATTTGGTTGACTGTGAGACAGGCAAACTCCTTCAAAATAGCACACCTGTTGATTTTGTGATTCGTGTAGCGAAAAAAGGTGCTACTGTGACTGCTAGGCGTTCTGGAACATTGAACGTTTTTCTCCCAGATGGGCGACCTATTGTAATCAGTAACGTTATTGAGTGTGAGGTGCTCACTAAGAATTTGCTTTCTGTCAGGCAACTAGAACAGAAAGGTCTCTCTGTGCGATTTCAACAAGACAAAGTGTCAGTCTGTGATAGTGTTGGAACAGTTGTCTGTGAAGGTCCTAATGTCAATAACCTGCATGTGCTAACGTTCTATTCTGGAACAGGTGCTGCCTTGCTGACAAGTGAGGATGTTTTGATGCACAGACGGATGGGTCATAGTTCAGCCTATCCTACTGTCAAACCCTGTGAGATCTGTCTTCGTGGTAAGCAAGCAAGGAACCAGTTTCATGACCTACCTGTGGACCGGAAACCCAAACGGATTCTGGAAGTCATCTCGACGGACGTGTGTGGCCCTTTGGAGGTTCCTACTGTGAATGGAATGCGGTACTTTGTCACATTTATGGATCATTGGTCTCATTTTTGTTGTGTTTATCCCATTAAAACGAAAGATCAGGTTTTTGATCAGTTTAGGATATACCATGCTCATGTCACATCCAAGTTTGATAAGAAAATTGGGCGTTTGCGTTGTGACTCGGGTGGGGAGTATAAATCCAACCGTTTCAAGGACTCTTGTTTGAACCAAGGAATTTCTGTAGAGTACACCATCCCATACACTCCAGAGCAAAATGGTGTAGCTGAGCGCCTGAATAGGACTTTAGCTAGTATTGTAAGGTGTTTACTGTTTGATGCTAAGCTTCCTACAGTTTTTTGGGGAGAGGCTTTACTAACTGCTGCATTCCTGATTAACAGACGACCTACCTCAGCACTTGATGTCGTTCCTGCGGAGCGATGGTTTGGTTATGCACCAAATATGAGCAAGATTAAGTTGTTTGGCTGTCTCGCTCATGCTCACATTGATAAAGAGCTTCGTCGGAAGCTGGATGACCGCAGTCAGTTGATGGTGATGGTCGGCTATGCCCCAAATGGATATCGTTTGTGGGATTTGGAGAAGCAGCAGGTCGTTTTCAAGAGGAATGTTGTTTTTGACGAATCGCGAACCTTGGCTGATGTCAGCCACGTGGAACTACCTTCCCTTGGACCAGTGATTGATCCTCCACCTGATCCTCCTGATGACAGAACCAGTGGTATTCGTAGGCCTAGTCAGCAGGACTTTGTTGATGGTGGGGCCAGTCAGGGAGGTACTGGTGTTGGAAGCAGCCAGCAAGATGGTGCTTGTGCTACGGATCAAGACGTATTGGAAGTTCGCAGATCTGGACGTGAACGGAGATTACCATCATGGTTAAATCTTTACTCCCTAAACTATATGGAAGCTCTGTGTGCAGGTGCTTTATTGGATGAGGGACCTAAGTCATTTGAGGAAGCAATTTCTAATGGTTGGAAACCTTCCATTGATGAGGATCTCAATTCACTTTATAAGAATAGTACGTGGGACTTAGTGGAACCTCCCAAAAATGAGAAGATAATCGATTCTCGGTGGGTTTTCAAAGAGAAGACTGTTGGTGAAGAAAAGATCCGTAAATCTCGTTTGGTGGCTCGTGGCTTTCTTCAGGGGGAGCTATTGGATGAAGAAATTTACTCTCCAGTTGCACGGATGGTCACTGTCAGGACACTTCTCGCTTTAGCTGTCAAGAATGTTTCACAGTATGCCAGCTTGATGTTAAATCAGCCTTCTTAAATGGAGAGCTAGTGAATCCAGTTTACATGTACCCACCTGAAAGTGTTGAATTCAAAAATGGACAGGTGTGCAGACTAAACAAGGCTCTCTACGGATTGAAAGAAGCTCCTCGCTGCTGGTACGAGAAATTGAACAAATTTTTACATAATTTGAATTTCACCAGGTCTCTGGCTGATCCTTGTTTGTATGTTAGTCCTGCAACATACATATTAGTTTATGTTGACGACATGATTCTCTTTTCACGATCTATGACTGACTTACTTCGTGTGAGAAATGCTCTTATGGAAAACTTTGAAATGCGTGACTTGACAAGTTCTGGAAAAATTTTTCAGTTCTTGGGAATCAAGATTGAAAAGACTGAAAACGGATTGTGTCTTAGTCAAACTGATATGATTTCAAAACTTTTATTGAAATTTGGAATGAGTGAGTCAAAACCAAAGAATGTTCCAATTGAGCCAAAACTGAATCTCCCAAAAGGAAAAGTGGAGAATGGCAAATTTCCATACAAACAATTAATTGGAAGTTTGATGTACCTCATGTTGGGAACTCGCCCTGACCTCAGCTATGCTGTGTCTTATCTTAGCACTTTTCAGAATGCTTATGATGAACAGCATTGGACCCATCTCAAGCAGATATTGAGATATCTACAAGGAACAAGAAATCTGAAGTTGGAATTCTCCCAAAGTGACAGTGTGAATACTCTTGTTGGATTTGCTGATGCAGATTTTGCTAATAATACTGAAGATCGTCGTAGTGTCACTGGCTATCTTTTCAAAGTGTATGGAAGCACTGTAATATGGAGAACTCAGAAGCAACCTCTGGTGACACTGTCTAGCTCTTCAGCTGAATTCGTTGCTCTTGCAACTGCTGCAACAGAATGCCTGTTTCTCTCTCGACTGTTGAGTGAGCTTTTATCAAAAGATGTTTCACCTGTTGTCATCTATGAGGACAATCAATCTACGATCAAGATGGCAAGTACTCTTGAGACGAAGCGATCAAAACATATCGATGTTCGTTTTCACTTTCTGAAAGACTTAGTGAGTGAAAAGAAGATTGATTTGCAATATATCCCGACAGATATACAGATAGCTGATCTTCTTACTAAGGGACTGTCTCCTGTTAAATTTTTAAAGTGGCGTGAAGCACTGGGACTTAAGACTGTTTGAAACTGATGTACGAAAATGTGTTATAAGTCTGTGATGAATAGTTTTTTTTGTATTTGTTTAACTTTTCTGGTCTCATAGCATGTATCCTGAGAATGTGGGGGAGTGTAGGTAGCAATTCAAGGCTACAAGCCAGAAGTAGTTTCTCTTTAATACCTACCTATTATGGAGTGATGCATTTTATGTACTGTTATGTTGGCTAATTGCTGCTCTTCCCTCGCTTTATTATTGATTGCGCTAGCTGAATTTTCTTGTATAAAAAGCTTGAGCTACTTCTTTGTCCTTTTACACGATTTTTAAAGTTAATTAAACAAAACCTCTTTACAAGTGTGTTTCTGTCACGGATCCTTTACTTTGGTCTTGTTTCAAGGTCTACTAATTGGAAATCTGATTCTTGGCACTTGAACACTAAAAAGTAACAACTCATTACAAGAGGGAAACACACTTCTCACCTAAGAGTTCTCATCAAATCATGCTTTTCAGTGGGTAAAAATAAAACAATAGTACCTCGGTACGCCCCCTAAAGGATAAACTTCACGTGTTCATTGGGAAAAAAATCTCGAAAAACACCACTTTTACACCCATTTTTCACCCATAACACCCCTGGGTGTATTCCGATCGGGCTGCCGAGCTTCGGAGCACAACAAGACCCAAATGCAGCCTGTGTACGGGAGAACGGCAATTTTCGACCAAAATTGAACGCAAATTCAAGGCTAAAACTTTGTTAGAACCTCAAGTCTTCGCTTCTTGGTCAAAATCGACTTCATATTTTGTCTCCTCTTCCTAAAAAACATGGAAAACAATACCTCACAAGCTCGTGTCCCTAAAACACCAAAAATCCCTATTTTACCACCCATTTTTCATCCATAACACTCTTGGGTATATTATGATCGGCCTGCAAAGCTTCGGGACACAACTAGGGCTCAACAGGAGCCTGTGTGAGAAAGAACGAATTTTTTAGACCGAAAATAAAGCAGATATGGATGATACGGGCGACGGCGCACTGCGTACGGCGGACGGACATTGCATCTTGGTTTATTATTCTGTCAATAATACACCTATTCATTCGCTCAGCAAAAACTTTTTATAACACCCTCTCAAAATTGTTTTCTTTTGACATTCAAGGTGAATAGCTTCCAAAAATGCAATGTCCGTCCGCCGTCCACCGTCTGTCTGCAGCCTGCCGTATCATCCATATCTACTTGACTTTCGGTTTATAAAATTCGTTCTTTCGCACAAAGGCTCCATTTGGGCCCTAGTTGTGTCCCGAAACTTTGCACCCCGATCGGAATAAGGGTTTAAGGGAGGGGGGGTGTTACGAGGAGGGGACTTCGGGGTGGAGCAGAGATGGGTTCGGTCGAGGCTTTCACCCCATTGCGGCATGAAGCCCCCAAAACCACCCCCGCTAAACCCTTCTCTCCCTGCCGTACTCCTAATCCTTCCCTGAATTGCTGGGAAATGAATGCAAACTTCTAGCTAACATGGTTGTGAATTGAGATACTAAGAAAAATGAAATTACCTATCTTTACTGTATTAACCTAAAGGGGGCGTTCCACCAACCGTTTCCCTCCCATAAATGAGAGAAGAAACAGTAAACAAAATAATGATTATTTTAATTTACAACAAAATAAAATCGAGGTAGAGCTACTCTTATCTCACCCACCCAAAATTTACTAAAGCAAGTGACTCCTCTACCATCGTCCGTCTCGCAGCTTCACCAAATGCATCTTGTCCCAATTGCAAATAGTGTAGGCCTACTTAGAATTTCTGCAACCAAAAGGCCTATCGGGTGATTATTAGATTATTGGCAATGGATCTTCCACTTCTGGAACGAACCTACTCTAAAAATCGGACCTAGCCTAACTTGTAAAAGTGATAGTGTAGTGTCAGAAAAATTACTGCAAGAATTCTAGATCACCTCCAGAAGAAAACAACCATCAATCATGGACTTACCTTGCTTCCTAGAACTCCACTATAAGACCTGAGCTCAATTTAGCAAAACTCCAAAATGTTGGAGTATTATAGTTCAGGCTCTCGAATCTCCCTGACCCAACTTGCTTGTCTTTTGCGAACGGAAACATACCTAACATCACAAAGGGGGAAAGTTGGAACTATAGGGCGATAATTCCCGAAAGATCCTTCTTATCCCAAGGCACTATCATAGGCCACGGTGGATTCGTGAGGAAATAAACCCCGATCCCCAAGGAACGGATCCAGGCTTACTAGCTCCCGAAAACTCCGAGGTCCATCCCAAAAGACAAGGAAGTTTACCAAAATTCGGCTTTTCAACCTATTCGAACGAAAAGAGAAATGTTTTTCTGAAGGTTTGAAAAGTTACTTGAGCTCAGGATCCTATGAGAAGAGCGGCCAAGCCGACAATGAGCAGCCTATAGCCACATGGTAGGAGGTGACCAAATTTATAGTTAAAATACGGAAACACGAAGAAAAAAACCTAGCTTCTCTCAGATATGTGGACGACACTCCTAGGGTAAAATAAACAAATAAAAATGAGGGTCAAACCGAGAGGGAAACTAATTTAGTCTTAAAAACGTTCGGGAAGGTGAACTGGAACTAAAAGACTTGGAAAAGAATCCTAGATGAAAACTTGAAATTCCCTAAAACTGTGTGCTATCTATGAAGATGGGACAAGATGCTGCCAAAACTAAATCACCAGGAAAGGATACGGGTTTTGCAATTAACAGGTACAAAATCCATATTCAAGCCCTCAAGATTTATTGAACTAATAATGAAATAAAGAAATGAAAATGGAAAACATAGATAGGAAGTGAGTACAAATATAATGAGTTCTTAGATTCTAAAAATTCTTAACAAAGTAGAAATGTACTAAAACCTGGAGGGATAAAAGAAAAAAAACCTAACTTCTACCCACAAATAAATCTATAGCATGATCTAATTAGAACCTAAATTAATAATTTGGTCAGTACTTTTACAAATTTTTCTTTAATGAATAATCTTTTCCGTTAAGTAACGTAGAAAGGAAAATTCTCCCCTAAATCCTAGAAAAAACTCTCACGGAAACCCCAAAGAAAAGAGCTTTGAGATGGAACCACCATCACAAGATTTGAATTAATTTTAGTGTTATACATTTATTTCTTAGGCATGGAGATAGAGTTAAGTTAGAAAAAAAACCCCTTGAGGGCAAAGTTAATTTAAAAGGGGAAAAAAAACCTAACCCTATCCCCATATATTCTTATAATACTTCTCACTTGATCAAACCACAAAGAATAATTTTCATAACGGCCAATTGCCCACGAGATTTTCGAAACTATTATGGTAAATTTGAAAAAGATATAGGTTTCTTCAAGTGCCTAGATTCTGTAACCCCGTTGCGTTTTAGCATTATCAAATAGGAATTTATCTTAGGTTGGGATACTCTAATAATTTGGACTAGGAGGGAAGAACCAAGTTCTTACCTTAATTCAGCAGGAGGAGAGTCGTCCAGGGAATCTTCAGTCGCCAAGTGTCCAGATTCCGACTTCTCTCTTTCCCAAGTCAACTCCGGCCTCCCACTCCCCGTTTAATAAGAAAATCTCATACTCTGAGGAGAGGGGCGACCGAGCGAATTCTAGGAAAGGGGGCCCCGGTAAAACGGTGGATTGATGACTGAGGCCATACTGAGAGAGATTATTTCCGAATATTGGAGAATTTATATAGTTGACAATAGAAGGAGGGACATGACGAAATTCGCCCGTATTCACTAAATATTCTAATTGATAACTTTAACAGTTGTTTTGGGAATTTCGTCACGTCACAGGGGGTAAATAGGGTTTTAAAGGTTTTAGTAACATGAGCTCGTGAGGTATCGTTTTCCATGTTTTTTAGAACGAGGAGACCGAATATGAAGTCGATTTTGACCAGAGTGGAAAATTGAGGTTCTAACATAGTTGCAACCTTGAATTTATTTTAAAATTTGGTCCAAAATCGTCGTTCTTCCCCACACAGTTTGGGCCCCCATTTGGGGACAAATGTGGCTCCTAGACGTGCCCCGAAGCTGGGCAGCCCGCTCAAAATACACCCAGGGGTGTTACGGGTGAAAAATGGTTATACAAACAGGGTTTGTCGAGGTTTTATTGAACACGAGCTTGTGATGTATACCTCACAAGCTCATGTTCAATAAAACCTCGATAAAAGAAAAAACTCGAAAAACCAAATTTTTACACCTATTTTCCCCCCATAACACCCCTGGGTGTATTTCGATCGGGCTGCCGAGCTTCGGAGCACAAATAGTACCCAACTGTGTTCTCAAATGGGGACCCAACTGTGTGGGGAAGACCGACGATTTTCGACCATAATTTAACGTAAAATAAAAACTGAAACATCGTTTGAACGTCAATTTTCCACTTTATAGTCAAAATCGATTTCACATTCGGTCTCCTCGTTTTTATAAACATGGAAAACGATGCCTCACAAGCTCATGTTACTAAATCACCGAAAAACCCTATTTTTACACCCATTTTTTACATAACACCCGTGGGTATATTCCGATCGGGGTGCAAAGTTTCGGGACATAACTAGGGCCCAAATGGAGCCTGTGTGCGAAAGAACGGATTTTATAAACAGAAAGTCAAGTAGATATGGATGACGTCGGCGTCGTACGCCGCGCCGTACGGCGGACGGCAGACGATCAATGCATTTTTGGAATCTACGCACCTTTAAACGCAAAAGAACAAAATTTGAGGGGGTGTTATAAAAAGTTTTTTGCTGAGCGAATACGCAGGTGTATTATTCACAGAATAATAAACCAAAACGCTGCAAATTATTACATAACGGTTTATCATTTAGCAGTATAGAAAGCTCTTTCTGCGTATATCACTGTTTCCCGTGGTCAATTCCTACACTCGTGCCTCCCCCCAGGAAAGCCCTAATTCGGGTACTGGAGACGGCCGGGGAATTACGGTTTCATAAATATGCGGTGGATTCAAGAAATCCATCATTAATTATTTGTTCTTGTTTATGAAGCATAACGATTGCAAATCGTTACAAGAAATCAAGTCAAAAAAGTACCTACCAATAAAATAAAAAATGACCATCATTCTTCAAATGAAATAATACTAGGGAACAACCAACCCGCTTTTATAAAGCCATGTGTGATTATAATCAGGTGTTCCCTAGCAATGATATCTGGGCTGGATGTACAGGTACCGCTTTTTCCACCCCTAAATGACTGGCGGTAACGCGAGCTTCGCGGACCAACTAGACACCAAATGGGATCCACAAACCAAATGTCATTAATATTTTCGTTAATGTAACTAAGGAAAGTGCAGCGTACGGCGTACAATGGACGGAAAGAATTTTTTATTCCATTTTCGGATTCTACGTACCTTGAAACGGAAACCAGTTTTTTTCGTGCTCGATTACGAAGGTTTATTATTGAAAATAATAAACCAAAATTAATGAAATTTTGTTTGTAGGTCCCATTTGGGGTTTTTGGTCCGCGAAGCTTAAATCTTGGTCACCCGTCGAGATTGAAAGTGACCTGTACATACTAAATCACGATGAAATCATGGAATCCCATTTCATAATAAAAAACTGAGTTATTGAAAGGCTGTCTATTTCCACTAATACAACTGTAGGGAAGCGCCGGGCCAGGTGACCAGGACCTAGGAAACAAGTTGTTGCTTTGAAAAACAGTCAGTCTGAAATTGGTTGTGGAGACAAAAGGATTCGAAAAACAATATTAGTGCGTTCATGTTCATTGAGTTATTTGCGTTCAATAAATCCGTTCGTGCATTAACCTACTCTGGTAATTTCTAACAACTGGTGTCAGAAGTGGGATCGGTGTCGCCGATGTCAACTCGTTCAGGAAGGAATTTCGGGCTACATGAGGAGACAATGGATCATGACCCAGTACCGGCAGGTCAAGATACAGGTGACGAGCACTTGTTAGGGGAGGACCATTCGTCCACAGCGCCCGCACATCCCTTGCCTCCTTCTCCAGGAGACCACCTGATGTCGTCGGAGGTGAGACAGTTCATATTACAACAAACTGACCAAGTGAGGAGGGAAATCCGGGAAGATATTGCCGAGTTATTTGAGTCTTTCCTCCCTAGGCCCCAGACAATGCCCCCAGTTGTGCCAGAAGCCTCAGACAGGATTCCTCCAAGAACGCTGGGAACTAGGAAGCTTAAAACAAAACCGTTTGACGGTAATGCGGATTGGGAGGCGTACCATCGGCAGTTTGAATTGGTAGCTGAGAGCAATGGATGGAGCGAAACAACTAAAGCAATGGAGCTAGGTGCCACTCTAGTAGGCCCAGCTCTAGCTATGATAACAGAGGTTCCTTTGCCTATAACCTATCCAGATCTGTGTGGCTTTACTGCAGGGTCGCAGGCAACAACCAGGTGAGACAGTTACTGAGTATCATCGCCAGGTGCAGGCATTAGCACGGAAGGCCTGGCCAGGTGCGACACGAGGGGGAGAGGCCGAGGAGCTCCTTACCCTCCGTTTTATTGACGGGCTGCGGGACCCTACCCTAAAAGAGAAGGTCCTCACAACTTGGCCACATACCATGCAAGAGGCGTTGACCACTGCACTGCGCCTAGAGGCTGTTGCAACGTTAGCGCGCCCCAGCAGTATCAGCACTCCTATGCCCCGGCTGCACATGGTGCAGACAAATGATCAAGGACAGAGGCGGGTAGTGTGTTGGCGCTGTGACCAACCGGGGCACTTTCTCCGGGAGTGTCCAACTTGGGGATCAAGAAGGAGGTTTCAGGAAATGGGAGAGGAGGCCAACAACACCAGGCAGCGTTCGGGAAACGAGGAACGGCCAAACTGAAGGGTAGCAGCAGTTTGAAGCCCTCAGTTCCCCATGCTCCCAGACATACAGAACTTTATCAAGTTGGTGGAGGAGCTGCACTCACAGTTAGAGGCCTTATAGGTTCAGTGGCTTACACCTGCATCATTGACACAGGTGCATCTGATACCTTCATCAACCCACAGGTTTTAGCACAGGCAGGGCTGACGATGAGGAAAGCAGGAGCACAGGCACTGTTACGGACAGCCACAGCCCCAATCTTGGGGAAGGTTAGGACCCATTTGCAGTTGGGAGGAGGAGTCAAGGTCCCAGTTGATGCGGTGGTGGCCCACATTGAAGGGGAATGTATTATTGGAATGGATGTCCTGCAAGGGGAGCAATGCATCATAGATGTGGGCAGTGGGACATTGGGGATTAAGGGGACACAACTGCCAACAACGGGACCAGGCAACGTTTCCTCTATAGAGGTTTGGTGCACAAAGCTCCATTCCCATCACACTTAGCCCCCCTCCTGGAAAGGACAGCAGAAAGGGTGAATGCAACACAGCTGGGGGAGTTCCAGGATTTGGTGCTCCGCTATGCAGAGGTGTTTGCAGCAGATAAGCAGGAGTTAGGAAGATGCACCCTTGGAGAACACACTATTGATGTTGCAGGTCATCGCCCAATCAAGCAGCAGCCCCGACGTACCTGCCCAGCCAAGGATAAAATCATTAGGGAAGAAATGGAAAAGATGAAAAGACAAGGGGTGATCCAGGAGTCCAAGACATTCTCCCCTGGTGCTGATGGTCGGCCGAAACTGTCTTGCATGTGGGGGGGTACAAGCATGGTGCAAATGAAGTTTGTAAGGCACTGGGTAAGGAATGTTTTTTGTGTCGAAAGAAAGATCATATTGCAACGGCTTGTGTCAAAAAAGGAAGGGCCATTGTCAAGTCAAACAAGATGCAAGAGGACAAGAGGACAAGAGTGGGCGAATCAACTTCAGCCCCCAGTAGATCTAGAATATTCAGAATCCGAAAGTGATGGAGGATCGGGGCTAGGATGCCGACAGATTTCGAAGAACGGCTCAAAAGTAATGCTGAACGTCCTCGTCAACCAGAGACCACTTCGAATGTTGTTTGATTCGGGTGCCTGCCAGTCAGTCATTAGTAAGAGAACGTGGAAACACATAGGTAGACTGGCCCTCGAACCATATCCTAATTTGCGCGCATATACGGATTTAGTGGTGGAAACTTCGGGCGTAAGCTGTGTCACCGTCGAGGCTTTTGGCGCTAAAATGGAATTACTGGTTATTGTGGTGAACACGCATGATACACCGTTGTTTGGTTTGAAATGGGCGTTGAAATTCAACCTTCCATTGCCGCCAGGGGCAGAAATTTGTTCAGTGAACAGTTCGGAAGATAGACCTGCCAAGAAGGAAGGAGCAGGGGAAATTCCTGTTGAAATTAAAGCGTTAATTCGAAAATACCCATGTCTTTTTGATAACCCAACTGGCACTATCGTAGGACACAAAATTGAGATTAGAATGAAGCCAGGAGCAATACCAAAATTTTTTAGGCTAAGACCTGTTCCATTTGCACTGAAGGCAGCAGTGGAACAAGAACTTGAGAGGCTGTTAGCTGAGGGGATCATTGAGCCAATCGACCCAGCAACAACACCTGTTGAGTGGGCTTCACCATTCGTAATCCCCCCGAAGCCTAATGGGAAGATTAGGCTGTGTGCTGATTTCAAAGTTACAATAAACAATCACATTGTTACAGATATGCATCCCCTACCAACGTTCGAAGAAGTCTGTGCAGAGCTAGCAGGTGGTGAGCAGTATTCTGCAATCGATCTGCGAGATGCTTATCTACAGATGGAGGTTGAGGAGAAGTCCAAGCAATATTTGGTCATCACAACACACAAGGGGTTCTTTAGGTACCGCCGTATGCCCTTCGGCAACTCATCTGCCCCAGCTAAATTCCAGAGAACAATGGAAATCATCCTTCAAGGAGTACCTGGGGTCAAGTGTTACCTCGATGACATCATGATCACAGCTAAGGACAGGCAAACTCATTTGAAAACGTTAGAGACTATGCTGGACAGGTTAAACAAGGCAGGAATGCGAGTGCGGTTGGAAAAATGTAAGTGGTTACAAGATTCTGTGATATATTTGGGACATAGGTTTGATAGGAATGGAATACACCCAACTGAAGAGGGGATCAAAGCAATGATGCAACTTCGAGTGCCCACAAATGTTGAAGAATTGCGATCATTTTTGGGGTGTATTAATTATTATCAATGGTTCATGCCAAACTTACAAGGAGATTGTGCTATTTTGCATCTGTTGAAAAAAGGAGCCAAATGAGTTTGGACCGACGAGCACCAGCAAAAAGTAGAACAGCTGAAGACAATGTTAACATCCTCAGACACCTTGGTGCATTATAACCCAAAGCTTCCACTTATTTTGTATTCTGATGCTTTGTTTCTGACAATGGGCCACAGTTCAAATCTAAAGAATTTGATGAATTTTGTTCCAGCCATAATATCAAGCACGTCACGTCAACCCCTTACCATCCACGGACAAATGGCTTAGCTGAAAGGGCTGTGAGAACATTCAAGCAGAGAATGGCTTCATCACGAAATGAAGGTACCTTGCAGTCAAGGGTGCAGAGGTACCTTTCTTCTTATCGGGCATCCATTCACAGTTCCACAAACCGCTCATCCGCAATGTTGATGTTTGGACGTGAACCTCGGACCCGACTATCCCTTTTGAAACCAAACCTCGGGGCACACATGGAAGAGGCCTTACAAAACCAGCAGCGCCAGAGGTATTGCTTCAAGGAATTCGATGAGGGGGAGGATGTGTGGATAAAACGGAAGAAGGAAGAGAAAGCATTCACTAAGGCCACTGTGAAAAAACGCACTGGTCCCTTGTCCTACACGGTACTACTAGATGGCCAGGAGTGGCGAGTTCACGCAGACCAGATGAGGAAGGCGCCACTTCCGGGTGGAGGGGGAGGAATTTTGGACCCTGACTCCACTAATCAAGCATCTGGTGGCAAGTCACCTGCTTGACAACCCAGAAATGTTGTATAGTTGACTCTTGTATTGTGTGATATAATATATTAACTTGGTCGAGTCATATCATGAATCAAGTTATTTCAAATACCTTATCCCTTTCTGTAAACATGTTATACCTTTTTTTCAAGTTTCAGTCTTCAGCACCCACTGTATATTATTCGCCTTCAGCACACTTCTTCCATATTATTTTTAGTCTTAGCTTCATTGGTACAATCTGGGGGGAAGTATGGCATAGTACCATTAAAATATACCATTCCTGTAAATATTAAATTACCACCAATAAAAACGCGGAGAAGTCATGCTGTGATGCAAGGGACAAAGCCAGGCAGCTCTCCCTCCAACGGCCCTCAGTGGACTGGGGGAGGGTAAAGGCACCCGGCTTGCCCAGCTCGACATTCCAATGATCTCCCTCGAACCAGAGCCTTCTCTCTCTTAGGCTAGGCACACATGGCGATTCCGACGTGGGCGTCCTTCCATGAACTCCGTCCGCCTCACGCGCTGAACCTGACAGCTGTGCAGTCAAATAGAACGGAACACACATCGGCGTGAAGCAGAGCAGAGCGGATTTTTCTCCCCTTGGCAGGTTTTTCATGTGCCCGCTCTGTGCTGGATTTCCGTCGGAAGCAGGAAATTCACGCTGAAGTTTGAAGGGTGATAGCCCACCTTCATCCCTTCCACGTCCCTGCTACGAGCTACGGCAGGATAAAAACGCTGTTGGGTGTCACCTAGTCGTGTGCGTGCAACGGATTTTTCTCTGGGCGCGTTGTTCTTGGAAGTCCGTAAGCCCGGAAAAAAAAGTTATGTGTCCCCAGCCTTACCTTACCTCACTCCTCTTCAACTCACCCTTACATTTTCAACTTGGTGAGAACCGGACGAGAATTTCCTTTCCAGCACTCAATGTGGTGATAACCGGACAAGTGCTTTTCCAAGTATCCAACGTGGTGAGAACCGGACGGATACATTCCTACATTTCATTTTCAATATCCAACGTGGTGAGAACCGGAAGAATATTTCCTTATACCAGTATCTAATGTGGTGAGAGAGAAATGGACGGATATTTTCCTATCCTCGAGGCGTATCCAAGGTGGTGAGAACCTGTGGATACGCTCTCATACTCCTCTCTTCATCCAACCTCACTTCTTTAACATCACCTTCCCAAACCAACCTCCAACTTACCACTCACCACAATACCCATAGAACTCTTCTAGGAGGTTGGACGATTCGATCCATTCCTAGCTTCAACCATGTTGAAACTACTAGAATACTTGATTTCTGAACGGAATTGATTGATTTGATATAAATGGTTACCACCACAGGAGCCGGTAGCACTTGGCAACATTGTGGAGTTAGTTCTCTGGTCCTGGTGCTCACCTGTCTATTAGTCCTCTCGCCCTGCACCAATGTCTCAGTCCACTACAGCTAATATTATTACTCTCGTGCACTTCAATTATAACCTGTGTACCTCAGTCCTATCTAGATTTCATTCTGACAGCAGAACAAACATGACTCGTATTCACTTAATTTACTACCTTAGGCAGATACTTGAAATAGCCAAAATTCTTTACTTCCACCATACAAACGACCGACCCTATTTCAATTACTGCACACCAGTTTTCTACAGGTGAGATTTAAACTGTTTATGGTTTATAAATTACTAGTATTCGTCACCACATCATCGTTACGGCCATTTGCTATGAATAGCCAATTCACAGAAAGTTGCATGGGAAAAGAGTGTTGTATAAAACTTACTCACCTTCATTATTGTATGTACTGACTACTGACTTGGAATTTCTGTCAGTGTCTTGGAGTTCTTTCTGTGTCCTCTTTTTGTGTCCGAAGCTAAACACACACACACACACACACACACACACACACACACACACACACACACACACACACACACACACACACACACACACACACACATATATATGTATTTGTTTATAACTTCGGATACAAAAAGAGGACACAAAGAAAGAAACTTACACTACGTCTGAACGTTTCGCACTCAGCGTCGTCGGCAGACACAAGTGTAAGTTGCTTGGCTATCGAGGCGCGGTCAGGTTGAATCAAATAATGCTTTATTCCGACGTTTCGATAATTTATTTCATCATTATCAAGGAAATCTACAAAAATAAAACAAAATGGATACTATTACTGAATCTTAAGGGATATTTTTTGAAAGCAAAAAGATTATCATAAATTGATAACAACTGTTTCATACTAAAATGTGGAGGAAAAAAAAAAATTGTTCAAAATTGAATTAATTTTACCTACTGTACATGGTGTTTTAAAATAATACTATTATTAGGGTTTTAATTCTATTTCAAGAAGTTTTGGTTAACATTATAGGCCTAATAGATTACTTACATGTCGAGTTGAGTGGAACAGGCAAGTAGACAGAGGCACTACTGAAGAGAGGTACTTGTCACTGTACTTGTACATTTTCAACTGAGCTATCTGAAGCTGTCCTGGTAAATTATTTTTTGCGGTACTTTTGAAGGGGTAGTGGTAGGATGGGTGAGGGGGGGAGGGGGCAGGTATGGCTATGGTGGAGTTATGGGGGGGGGGGGGGGTCGTAGCCGGTTGATGAAGTGGCGGTCCGTTTGATTTTGAAATGTATAAGGTTCCCATAGCATTTGCTCAGATCGTGTACGTCAGTTCTTTTGTTGATTGTGTCATGATTGTTGTTTTTTTTCCTCCACATTTTAGTATGAAACAGTTGTTATCAATTTATGATCATCTTTTTGCTTTCAAAAAATATCCCTTAAGATTCAGTAATAGTATCCATTTTGTTTTATTTTTGTAGATTTCCTTGATAATGATGAAATAAATCATCGAAACGTCAGAATAAAGCATTATTCGATTCAACCTGACCGCGCCTCGATAGCCAAGCAACTTACACTTGCTCTCACATATATATATATATATATATATATATATATATATATATATATATATATATATATATATATATATATATGTATATTTTGGTACCTTAGGGGCGACGATAGTCCCCTAGGAGTCCCAATCTGGGCCTCCAGTCAATGCGACTGTAATGGAGTACCTAGCAGTCCCATGTAAGATATTTTGGTACCTTTGTGGTAACAACCCTCATAATGACTGCAATAGCTCTGAAACACAGGGGAATGTGTTTTTGTGAGGTTGGTAACTTCCCTCAAGGATGGGGAAGCTCTTGTGAAGCTAAGATATTAGGATGGTGATTACTATGTCATGTTCGTCGCCCCTATGGTAGCAAAATATCTGAAAGCCCAAGTTAGGTTAGGAATAGATATTTTGTTCTCCACCCCAATCCCAGAGGTGACGACAAAGCCCTGTCTGTCGCCCCTGTGGTAGCAAAATATATTCAGAGTGTAAGAAGCTCTGAAACCCTCAGTTGGGTTAAGAAAAAGGATTTTATTAGGTAAAGTATGGTACTTGGAGTAGAGTGGTGATAATTATGGTAATTATTATAAATCTCTAACAGTACAAAATCGTGTTAAAAAGGGTTATTGTGTAAAAGTGAGTTTTAGATGTCAGCCTTACAAGGTTAGAAGTGGATGGTTGGACTAAGTGTAGGTAATTATACCAATTATTATAGGAACCGGAAAAAGTTATTATGAAAAAAATACGTTGAATTTAATGTTCAGGCAAAATTGGGTAGGGGTGGTATTTGCAGTATAGTGGTGGCAATTAATGAATATTAGAATTTAAACAGTAAGAAATCGAGAAAAATAAGTTTCATCCAGTAATGATTAAGGGGATTAGAATTTCCATTGTGTGATTGAGTTAATGACCCTGGTAGCACCAGAGTGGGGGCATTAATAAGTTGTAACAGTAGAAAATCAGGGAAAAAATGCATTATTTTGTAAAAATTACGAGTAATTCAATTTGTTTGGTCTGATGATGGCAGGACCGGAGTGGGGGTAATTATACGAATTCGGTAGTCATAGGGAACAGCAGAAAATTGGGGAAAAAGGAATTGTTGTGTAAAAATCACGAGGATTTCAATTTTTTTGGTCTGATGAGGTCGGACCGGAGTGGGGGTAATTATACGAATTCGGTAGTTGTAAAAGTAGAAAATCGGGGAAAAAAGGTATCGTTGTGTAAAAATTAGGCGGATTTGAATTTGTTTGGTCTGATGATGGTTGCACTAGAGTGGGGGTAATTATACGAATTCGGTAGAGTAACAGCAGAAAATCGGCGAAAAAAGGTATGTTTGTGTAAAAATCACGAGGAATTCAATTTTTTTGGTCTGATGATGGTAGGACCGGAGTGGGGGTAATTATACGAATTCGGTAGAGTAACAGCAGAAAATCGGCGAAAAAAGGTATGTTTGTGTAAAAATCACAAGGAATTCAATTTTTTTGGTCTGATGATGGTAGGACCGGAGTGGGGGTAATTATACGAATTCGGTAGTGTAACAGTAGAAAATCGGGAAAAAAGGTATGTTTGTGTAAAAATCACAAGGAATTCAATTTTTTTGGTCTGATGATGGTAGGACCGGAGTGGGGGTAATTATACGAATTCGGTAGTCGTAACAGTAGAAAATCTGGAAAAAAGGTATGTTTGTGTAAAAATCACGAGGATTTCAATTTTTTTGGTCTGATGATGGTTGCACTAGAGTGGGGGTAATTATACGAATTCGGTAGAGTAACAGCAGAAAATCGGCGAAAAAAGGTATGTTTGTGTAAAAATCACAAGGAATTCATTTTTTTGGACTGATGATGGTAGGACCGGAGTGGGGGTAATTATACGAATTCGGTAGAGTAACAGCAGAAAATCGGCGAAAAAAGGTATGTTTGTGTAAAAATCACGAGGAATTCAATTTTTTTGGTCTGATGATGGTAGGACCGGAGTGGGGGTAATTATACGAATTCGGTAGAGTAACAGCAGAAAATCGGCGAAAAAAGATATGTTTGTGTAAAAATCACGAGGAATTCAATTTTTTTGGTCTGATGATGGTTGCACTAGAGTGGGGGTAATTATACGAATTCGGTAGTTGTAACAGTAGAAAATCGGCGAAAAAAGGTATCTTTGTGTACACATCTCTTTTTTCACAGTTTAATTGAGTTACTCGTTGTGTTTTGACAAGGTGGGGGTAATTATATGAGTTTTCCCCAACCCTTGAGTAGTACTACCGATTTCCCGGTTTGGAGATATTTCTTGATATCATGAAGGGCTCCTGACACCTTCTGCATCCTCGGGAATTAATGCTACTCCCCCGCAATAATGCTACTCTAATCGCTGTAGTAGTAATGTAAATAAGGAATAATGCGGTTTTTCTAAACATATTCATACACCTAGGTGGGTGATAAAAATATGTTATCCCATGTAATTTTGATGTGAAGTTATAGTGGCCTCGACGAAATGGAATTGTGACTCAGTTTCATATTTTGATCGTGTTACGGAATTCTTCTCTTTGCTACGGGTGCTCGACATAAACGAGCCCTCGTCGCTGACACAATACCTATATCAGTCTAGTAACCCCTACTACCCAAATACTTATTAACTAATAATGTGGAATAAAATTTTAGTATATGGCTACGCGGAGGATAACAAAATTGTTAGTTCCAATTTCGATGTGAGGTGAAAGTGGGCATCAAAAATGAAATTGGGACTCCTTCTCATCTTTTGTCATCTTATGAATTCTGTGATTCAGTGTAATTTATGAAAAATGTACCTACCTCCTTACAGGTGCCAAAGTATGGCGTCACCACTGTCCGTAATGGTGGCTGTAGGTACAACGAAGAGATACTACCTATCATGTAACTATAGTGAGGATGGGTGTGCTGAATTCTTTTCTTTCAACGAAATTGGTTAATCAGATACGTGTGTCAAGTTCATATGGCGGTACCACTGGCGTCGCTAGGGTGAAAGATGTACCTACGATAAGTAGGTAACAGTATTCTCTTTGTTCTCTCTTAAAATGAGTAGGTAACTACGGTAGGTCCGTAGTTGTTTATTACAAAATTATGTTTTTCAATGTTCATTAATATTTTGCATGAAAAAGGTGACAGGAAAAAACGTAGATACATCCGTTTCCTTCCATCACCCGAGAGATAACTCCATTCATTTACTGTATTTTTTGTGTGTGTTCCAAATTTGAAATAATACCGTGCATATTGAGGAAAATGAATTATGATGTACCTACTTCGATCGCACAATTACGCTAAGTAAGGTAGGTATGTACAAGTGGACTGGATGTTGTTGACATTTTCAGGAATGGTTGGTTATTAGCAGAATTGAATATTTCCTGAGTTTCAGCGTGACCGCATTATTTGTTTCTGTGGCCGCACCTTTTTTTAAATTTTAGGTACTGAGTAAAGTACCAGTAGGAGTTAACCAACTTCGATGAAATTTTCGGGGATGTTTGGTTATTACTAGAAAAGATTATTTCCTGAGTTTCACCGTGACCGCATGATTAGTTTCTGTGACCGCAACTTTTTTAAATTTTAGGTACTGAGTAAAGTACCAGTAGGAGTTGACCAATTTCGATGAAACTTTCAGGGATGTTTTGTTATCAGTGGAAATGAATATTTCCCGAGTTTCAGCGTGACCGAATGATTAGTTTCTGTGACCGCAACTTTTTTTAAATTTTAGGTACTGAGTAAAGTACCAGTAGGAGTTAACCAACTTCGATGAAATTTTCGGGGATGGTTGGTTATTAGTAGAAATGAATATTTCCTGAGTTTCAGCGTGACCGCATTATTAGTTTCTGTGACCGCAACTTTTTTTAAATTTTAGGTACTGAGTAAAGTACCAGTAGGAGTTAACCAACTTCGATGAAATTTTCGGGGATGGTTGGTTATTAGTAGAATTGAATATTTCCTGAGTTTCAGCGTGACCGCATTATTAGTTTCTGTGACCGCAACTTTTTTAAATTTTAGGTACTGAGTAAAGTACCAGTAGGAGTTAAGCAATCACGTGGGGGGGACGGTATACTACCCCCCCGGCGGCGGGAGGATAGTCTTTGGTCCCTCCCGCCGGGGTGGTAGGGGGAGGGGCAGGGGAAGGGGGAGGGGGGAACCCTCTCAATAAAGGTACCAATTTGGTTTTGTACATGTGTCTTCATTCATTTATCCATTCATTCATCTGTATTCAGTTGTAACTTTTCATTCGAATAATACCGTACCATTGGAATAATACCATAACATTGGAATAATACCATACCATCATTCAATAATTCACCACTGAAGAACATGAAGTAGGTCAACCCCCCAATTATTGGAAAACCCCAAATTCAGTCACCAATGTAATTCAAATTTATAAATTCTTGGTCAACGTAATGTCTGTGAAGTGTGTAAATCAGGAAAACAAGGTTATCATGAAGTATGTACATCAGAAAAACAGGGGGATTAAATGTTTTATTTTTATCAGTGAGTACGTGAGGCAAGGTCAGGCGCGGATCCAAGGGGGGGGGGGGGGGGGGGGGTCACAGGGGTCATGACCCCCCCCCCCCCCCCCCCCCCCCCCAGAATCAGCCTGCATTTCAAAAAGCAGAGCTGAACGAATTGTTCACAAACCCGAAAACAAAAAAAACCAAACGAAAACGAACCCAGTTTTTGTGAAATCAAAAAAGAACTATAAAAAATCTAAAAAGATTCGATCAAAAATGTCAAAATTAGTCGAATCGTACACTTGGTCCTACCAATGTTACTTTATATACCTACAATTATGTCAATAAATTTACCTTGGTGTATCCGTCAAATTACACCTTGTTTATTTCTTCTTATTTTTGTTAATTATTATCTTGTTTTTGTTTCGTTCTCGTTATCTTTCCTGCCAAATTCAGTAAAAACGATACTGAACTCACTGAGATCAACAATAGATTGTTGTGGTTTCAATGTTTTGATTTGCAAACTCTGAAGTTAGCTACGCTGCCATAAAATGCGCCAATTTGTTTGAAAACACATTAGGACACTTTTTTAGAAGAAAATTGAAAATAAATACATCTATCAGTTAAATAATTAATATATATTGAAAAATATTTTGTACATAAACAATGAATTTTATAAATAAATACAATTAATTTTGTAAGTAGACAAATTGGACGAGTTTAGGCATAAGGTTGAAAATTCGGTTTGAATTGTTCGTTTGGTTATTTTGTTATTTTTTATATTGTTCTACCCTGTGACATCCTCCAGAAAAAAATTCTGGATCCGCCCCTGGGCAAGGTACGTAACCTACCTGCTTCCCCAACAGTAATCACCACGCCAATAATCACTTCGCCGTTAGTTAAGCCATCAATGGATAGGAATTTGTACGTTACTATCTCAATGTGAGTATGAGCCAGTCACGTGACCAAGTTGACGTAGGTGTGTTAGTTACGTTGTAGCACTATCGAAATAGGGCAAAGCAGCGCGTTAATGAACATGTTACCATCACCAGTTATTAGCAATCTGCAGTCGGACTTCCTACCCATGTACCTAGTACCTTATAATCAGCACTTATAATAATACACGCCTCCACTCAACCGGCATTTCAGTTACCTGTTAGCCTACGTCCCCTATAACTCCGTGTTTTGAAGAAAACTGTTGACGACCAACCACTATCACAACTTGTATATTATATATAAAATTCAGATCATGTAATCATAGTCACCAACGTTCATAATTGCGTGATTCACTAAAAAGAAAGGAATAGTATGAAAATAAGTAGGTACTTACTTTCTTAACCATGGTTTACCTAAATT
The DNA here is from genome assembly GCA_954871275.1 of Leptopterna dolabrata. NCBI lineage: Eukaryota > Metazoa > Arthropoda > Insecta > Hemiptera > Miridae > Leptopterna > Leptopterna dolabrata. The sequence goes on from OX940974.1 coordinate 95,732,869, forward strand.
AGTTGGTACCTAAACAATATATTCGGCATTAAAGTTAAAGTAAGTAACGTAGGTATCATCACAAGGAAAAAAAAAAAATCATGACAAAGCAGCAGGGAATGAACAGAAGGCAGAAACACTGTAAAGCCGTTTATTTCAACGTAAATATTATGTAAACATAAAAAACCTAGCCTCAACAAGGAAATGGGTTACAAGTGGTAGGAACCCTTTGTACAAACAAGTTAGTAGGTACCTGAACTAACAAGTTGTTAGGTGTCTCGCAAATTTTGAGCACATGGTAATTGGGTAAATATCAAATTAGTGTAACGGTGGGAATTGACGTGGGCTGAGTAATGAAATCAGTTGGTCCCACTGTCAACATACAGTAATACATCAGGTAATAATAGGCTATAGTAATTTATAGATGTACTCAAAAACTGTGAGGTGATACTGTATTTCCCTACGGTCGTAAATTTAAGAGGGACTGAAATATAAGAGACACCAATTTACTGAACAAAGAAAGACCTCAATCGTGTGTCACAATGGTGTGATGTATTTTAAATAATTTATATTGGATTCAGACACAGCATTTACAACAATTGGAGGTTAGTTAACAGATGAAACCAATGTCAATTTCAAGGATGTAGACAAAGTTGTATCCGAGAAAGAAAATATTCGATGAACTGAAACATACCTATACATTATTTTACGTAATAACAATCTAATTCTAACAAAAGCTGATAAGGGGAATTCGATTACTATTTTGACCTATTTACTAAGAAATGAATGATTCCTTCAAAAGGATTCCGTGTTTGAAATAACAGAATACCACTTAGAAACTCATAGTTGTAAGAAATTGAAACATTTGTGAAAAAGTACAAGGATCTCATGAAAACGAAGTGGTATTGTGAAAACATGAATCCAAAACCACCATCTTTATAGGGTTTAATGCAGTCGCACAAACCAGATAAGAAAATGAGGCTAGTGATTAGCTGAACCTGCCGAACTTACAGTTTTGTTTGATAATACCAACATTGTGGCGAATTTCGGAATTGTTATCATTTACCCAAGGTAAGACGTCGTCTAGAGAGACACATAGGTTATTAATAAATATGTAGGTACAAACTATATACACTTTTGTTAAAATGTTGGTATGCATTCAGGATGCTCTGAAACGGATTTCAACAAAAAAAATGAAGTTTTGAAATTTCAAAAATTTTGGACCCATTGCAAAATAATGAGACTGATTTCACAATGTACAGAAAACCTTCATTTGCATAAATTGTGTTATTCAAAAAGCATCCAATAACCCCTGCACTTAAAAATTACCATGGTTTCGTTGAATGATTCACACAATGAAAACAGTACCAATGTGAGAAACGTCATAAAGTGAAGACACACCTCAATAGTTAGTTGTACGTTAATAGGTAACTATGAAAAAAACATAAACAGTGTCAAGGAAATTCGCAGCCAACAAAAAAGTGTACACTACAGAAGGATATTTACTTGAACCAATCCTCAATGAATTAATATTAGGTAAAAAGCAGTAAAGTGAGTTAGTACTGAAACCCACATCTTATGCAAATAATACCGTAGCTAAATTAAATAATTCAAAATTAAAGGAAAAAGTAAGTAAATCATCAAGTGGGATTCATTTGGAGTGGATAACAATAACAAGGCAAGAGTGGCAGGAAAGTTAAGAACAGGGCAAAAGAAGAGCATTTGGCTGCACTAGAAAAAAATCAAAAATTGCAAAAATAAAATTATTGAAAAGAAAATCTCGAATTGATTGCTCAACGTAATCTCTCTAATGAATCCAAATTAGCAACATAACACAAATCAGCAAAATCAAAAATGGAGACTGAAGATTTATAGGGGATTTGATGTTCTGATGGTGTTCTGTATCCACCCAGCAAGTAGCTCAGGCAGGATAGCGTTGAGGGTGGCGATCACTGAGGGGGAACCGCCTTTCGTTGTGTAGGTGCCACCATCGCTTGTCAACAGGAACCACTGAAAACAGTTAACAGATACAGTACGGGTGGGTCCTCTGACAAATCTGTCGACTAGCAAATCGTCCACAAGTGGTCGCAAGAACGCAGCGAAAAGGAGGTCATGGATATTATAGAGGACAAAAAAAAAGTTTCTAGCGGTTTGTGAGTGGCGTTTTTGCCACAACGAACAAACCTAATATTGATGCTCCCCTTCACGAGTACCCTGCAGGAATGAGGAGGGCCAGACATAATATGAAGGAATAATGAAATTATTTTGAAGAGATGTAGCAATGAAAATTAGAATGTTCAATAAAATCAACAAAAACTTTTTTTCCTCTCACTCAACCACATATATATTACTTGGAGGTGTACATGATCCAAAGAAATCAAGCCCACAGGATTTTATGACAACTACAGTAACTTACTACCGGGTTCGCAGGAATCCTGATGTTATCCTAAATACCTACTGATAATTTTCATTCAATGTTGAAAATATTGCATACGATATTTGTATTTCTTAACCCAATAACAACCTATTATTATTTTCAAAGTGAAAATAAGTACACTTTTTCTATAGCTTTTTTGCATGGCCAACAAGTGTAGACAAAAAAGTCTGCCAATTGGAGTAGGCAGTATAGCTTGAATCACGTGAACGCAGTGGCGTAGCCAGGATAGTTGAATGGGGTTATCGGAAATAGAAATACAATTCCTGTCATGTACCATGGCTATGAGACCGAATGTTCAAAGAAATATTACTGATATTGTGTAAAAAGATGATATAGCGAGAAACCATACCACTTTTCTTAAAATTACATAATTTGTCGTGATTTCAGCCATTTGGACCGATGTTTGACCCTAATAAAGTCAAATTTGACCCACTTGCTTTTGATAAAAATAGTTTTATCATCCCACACAACGTCAGGTGAATTAATATTGATTTTACCATTAATACCAATTTTTTACCCACAAAAGTCAAAATCTGACCCCTGTTCTGTGTGAAAAACAACTGAAATGGTATTTTGGTGTCTTTACTCAACCTTCCATGCCACTTTCACATGCCAACCTTCCATGCCACTTTCACTGCCAGGTCACATGGACTAGCAGAATTAGTTAGGTAGGTTCAACTCTCTACGACTATTTTGCGCGTATTTAGAAGGGTTACAAGGAAATAGTCAACATTTCATGTTCACCCATACGCAGAGGAAAGTTGCAGTACGATTCCAATGAAATTTGTAATTGTATTATACCTGATCGACCCTCCCAGTTTGAACTCATTTCAACGATAAGATAGTTATGGGCGTTTGCGCATGCACAGACGGAAGTCACAGTAGTTTTTCAGTGATGTTGGTATGGGACCCACCCACACCTAACCTCCAAATTTCAGACCATTTCGACCATTATTACGGGCAGTTATGGGCGTTACAAGGAATTGATCACAGAGGGACACACCACTCACGAAACCAAAAAAGCTCCTTCATGTCTGAAACGGAAAATGGTACTGTACATTTTCATTTTGGAGGACATGCATTTTTTTTATTTTTGTTACTCAATCACGAATCCAAGGCTTCCCCACCTTCATTAGTGAGGAAGCAAAAGTAAAAAGTGTCTGTGATGTCAACAAAAATTATGGTAAATATTCTTAAAAACCTACCTCTTCCAGTATTAGTACCATTACGATCGGTATGTTAGGTACCTATTTGACTTAACTTATAGTAGGTAATGTGCAAGTTATGAGGTTAACTCGAAGTGGCATTTTCTGATGGTTACCTGACTCCCAGAAAACCCTAAGAAACCATCAATGAAAGGCGTTTGAAAAGGGTGTGGAATGAAGAAGGCGGTACTGTCCAGTTCATGTCGGCCCGATGTTTTGTAGAGAGGAATGAACAATCAGAAACCCGGCTGTGGATGGTCAGGAACACATGGCAATGAGCCGGTCATGGATACTATACAGTCAGAAAAGCATCCGATAATCAGTGCGAACGGGCTAACGCCTTTCTGACGGTCAGATAACCATCAGATGGTCAAGGTATTGTGACTAGGTATCACATATGTAGGTTAGTGAACTACATAAGAATAATACTTAGGCAACAGCGCCACTTCGTCTTCTGGGTGTAGATGTAGAACAGAGGTTCGAGTTGTGCTGCCTGGGAATGAGACTGTCTTTTTCTTTGAAGTCTGAAGGAGTTGATAAGGTATGCACATAGACAACTCCTCATCTCACTTGTGGTGTACGAATCCATTAAATCTTCCACCACTTCGCGTCTAAGTTGCTGACTGTGACAGAGGGGACGTTGCTACCTTGGGAAAAAAAAGTGACATATCAAACAAATACCAATACACAAGTTGAACTTTTTAAAAATAAATAACTTTCATTTACACACATGGATATGTTGTTGGGTTGGGGGACAGTCTAAAATTTCCCACCGACACCAAGAAGTATAACACACATTCGACAGTAGGTATCGAACGGGCGCTACTTCCCCCGCTGTCGCTTGAGTGCAGTCACATAGTAACCAAAATCTTAGCAACAGAGTCACGTTATCGCATTGCTTGTCAATTGTTTGTTCAACTCTGTTTCGTTCAAGTTTTGGCAAACCAAAACATGGAAAAATAAATCAATGAGGTAGGTACTTACGTAAAACCAGTGGTTTCGCATGCTTGTGCCTACTTTTTGAAGCCAGCTATTTATTAGGAACCAGTTTTTTAATTATTCTGTTGAAGATTACCTATTCGTAATGACCTACATGATTTAGTTGAACTAGGTACCTTTCTACTCAATAACTCTGCAATGACTAGGTACTCGCCAATATTTACAGTTAGGTACCTACCTAGTCTTGAATGTTTACCAACATTGTTTTGTATGATTGGTGGAGAGAAAGAGAAGTAGGTACCCAATGAATAACCTCACCTGCTACGTATTTTGTGTATTATTCTCTAAATAATACACGTCTATGTATTACCTTAGGGAAACTGTTTTTTAACACCTCTCGAACTGTTTTCTGTAGCACCTAACTGTAGCGGTGTCATCGGTAGGTATCTACGTCAATTTCTGGTCTACAAAAATCGTTCTTTCACACACAGGCTCCATTTGGGCTCTAGTGATGTCCCCTAGCTTGGCAGCCCGATCGGAAAACACCCAGGGGTATTAGCGGTGAAATTGGGTGCAAAATTGGCTGATTGTAGTGAACTTGGGGATGTGAGGTATCGTTTTAGATGTTTTAGGGTGACGAGTCCAATAATGTGAAGTTGATGTTGACAAAAAGTGAAGAACTGTATTTTCAACTCCCAAAATTCAATTTGTATAGATCAAAAATATATGAAAACGGGTGACATCACCAGAAATGTGTATTAATCAGAATGCAGTACTACAGGTGAATCAGTAGCTATAGCTGAATGACAGTTTCAACGATCGAAGATGACCCGTCAAAAATAGGAGCCCATTTCTAATTTTTGCGACCAACATTGGTGAAAACCATGAAAAGGTTCCAATCATTAGACGTGAAAGAAACAATAAATGAACAGCCAACATTTCTGTACGTTGAATAGAATAGTAAATCCATGTGACAAGGACTGCAGCGTTTTAGGGGAAGTTTTCATGACACCTATAATAATATCTTCCTAATATCTACCAAATCGACAAATCCACATATAAAACATAACCATCCCTCATCAACAGATGCAAGGGTTCCCTCCTTTAGCAACCTTACTTCTGTTAGTCTTGGATCGAAATGGATAAAAATATCGTAACCTTGGATTAAAAATATCGGACGACCAAATGCATGGATACTGTAAAAATCTTCAGATGTCCCTTTGCAGAGACCTACCGTATTTTAAATATTCACTTTCATAATTTTTCTACATACCTTGAAACATAAACCATCATTTTGAGTGTGGGGGGGAGGGGAAACGACATTTCCTTTTTTGTTCATGCTCGATTCAAGAGGTCCATTATTGAAAGAAATAAACCAAAATATACCTACGTGCGAACTTGAAACCACAAACGACAAGTTCGTCGAACTTATTACAAATTTCCAGTCATGCACCATGAGTTGAATGTTCGTAATTCGCATACCAATACTTTTGAACCCCTCCCATAAGTAGGTACCTTCATTTTCCTCAAAAATTCGCTAATCCATTCAACTTTTTAATGTACCTGTTTTACACATTTCTGAATGCTTGTCATTTTTTATAATTAACTTACCTACCCATATTTGGGTCGTGTACGTGAGAAGTTTCGGTGGGTCCTTGAGTTTTTCATTTTCATTGTCAGCAAAACCGGTAGTAACTTGTTCTTCGTGTGTTGACATGTTGACGTTTCGGTATTCCAAAGTAGATATTGGCGCCTGCTGAAAAAAGGTTATGTAAATTTTTTTTTTTTTAATGAACCTACATGAGGGTGACGAGGTATCCTGGCAAAAATACGGACCACATAATTAGCAAAATCAGAAGCAAAATCAAGTCATCGGTAGATGGTGGGGGAATGGTTTTGACAGGCTCCATTGCTAATAAATAGGGTTTGGATTCACATGGAAAATTGCATGTTGCGTCCTGTGCGAATTTGATGGAATTCCAAATATCAGTGCAACTGTTGAAGGAACGTACGTAAGGTACGTGAATATTAAAAATTGATGCAACAACAAATACCTCATTTCTTTTGCGTGTGGTGGCTAAGCTGAGCCCAACATACAAAACCTGCTAAAACAAAAAATAAAAGATAAACGTTGTGTAATAATTTGCAGCGTTTTCCTGATAATTCCATCTCAATGGCTCCGAAGTCCTATTTCCTGTATTTTTTAAATTTTACCTTCCTCCTCCTAATCAATTGTTGGTTCACTCAATCAATTTTTTATCGTACGACCAAATGCATGGATACTGCAAAAATCTTCAGATGTCCCTTTGCAGAGACCTACCGTATTTTAAATATTCACTTTCATAATTTTGCGTGCGAACTTGAAACCACAAACGACAAGTTCGTCGAACTTATTACAAATTTCCAGTCATGCACCATGAGTTGAATGTTCGTAATTTGCATACCAATACTAAGTAAAATCAACACAATATGTAGGTAGACAACACACAAAAATGTGTACTGTATATTTTGGAAAAATTATGTTGATACCTAATGAATGAGAAATAGCTCACTTCATTTTTTTATGTTATGTACGTTCCTTTATTTTACACAGGTACCTATACAATTCAAAATTTTCTGGTAGTAAGTACTGTCATAATTGGGCTAGTCAACACAACACAGAATCTTTTGGATTTTGTTGGAAGGTACTTTTCCAACTTGAACAAGCGTTATGCTTCATGAATTACAAAAAATAAATGTGTTCACTATAGAATTATTGACTCCCACGCAGTTTTACAAAATGTAATTCCCGGGCTGGAGGGAGTAGGAGTGTAAGTACTGACCACAGAAAACTAGTTATTTACGCAGAAGGGGCATCTGTACAGGTAAATAATAAACGTTGTGTAATAATTTGCAACTTTTTCCTAATAATTTAATCTCAAGACTGACTCCCACCCAACTACTGTTTCTTGCATTTTTGAAATTTTACGTTGCTGCTCCCAATCAATTATTGGTTCAATCAATTTTTTATCGTACGACCAAATGCATGGGGTACTACGTCAATCGTCAGATGTGTGTTTGCAGTGACCTACCGTTTTTTGTTTATTATTTGAAATAATGAGGCTTTGGAATCGAGCATGAAATAAACAAATTCTCAAAATTTGACGGTTTACGTTTCAAGGTATGGAGAATCCGAAAAATGCAATAAAAAAAATCCTGGGGGGAGCTCGATGGTATTGACCACAGAAAACACTTTTGGACTAATTTCTTCAACATTTCGCTAATTCATGCAATTTTCTAATCATATATCGAATTTTATCGTTATTTATTTCTGAATGTTCGGCATCAATCTAATTTTTTATAATCATGTTACCTAACTACCCATATTTGTTGTTCGACTGGGGGGGCTCTAATCAGAATGTTGACTCATCTGTCAACTGACAGCAGGGGATGAACATCAACAAGGATATCAGGAGATAAAATCGACGGAATATCGATGAGGATGGTATTAGGTACATACCTATTCTGCCGGAAACATTATGTACGTCCTTGGGAGGAGACCAGCGGGGACACACGACAAATAAACGAAAAAATACTGAACCGTCACGGAAAATCCTGTTCTCGCCCAACCCCGACGTACATACGTGACTGTGTGCGAGAGGTTACACGATATTATACCTCAATATTCAAAGGGTGATGACGTTTGAAAGCTTCTATCACATACACATACATATTTAGTGAACCCAAAGGAAGATGAACCGCACAATTTTACTGCCTAACTACAACACTAACTACCTACTTGAGGATCGAAATTAGGGAGGTACCTACGTTACTACGTTGTAAGGAACTAATTGACGACTACCTCATTAGATCCTACCTCAAACAATTTATCCATACATGAAAAAGTAGGTGCTGCATTACTGAATATTCGTAGGGAACTTACGTGAATACTCTTCTTACACGAACTTTCTGATTTCTCCATAGACGATCCTTCCAACTTGTTGTTGTTTGGTGCTATTCCTTTCTCCTTCTCGTTGTTTAATGACGTGTTCTATTCACTTCCACAGAAAACACTACTATACTAGGTACGTTCACTTCTATTGTGTGAGATATTGAAGCATCGCGGAAAATAACTAACAACTTGTGAAACCAGAGGACACAGCCATCTTCCCTTGAGCAACAGGAGCAGGAGCTTCGCGCACTTTTTAAAACGAGGCGTTCACATAGCAATAAACATTATTAACTGTTGTACACAAACGTTTGGATGATAAAACAGAATGATGGCTTTCAACAGCTGAAGGACACCCTTTCACGATTATTATGACTGAATTAATGCATCGGAATAAGCCTTCTACACTGTCACAAGTGATGAGTGTATGAAAAAAATCCAAGGGGAGGAGGTAACCTTCTCCTCCTGTTCTGTGGGCTGCAATAGCCTCTTAGTCGCCTCTATGGTAGGAAAATATATTGAGATGCACTCTGAAGGCCCAATCCTGTAGGAAATTCATTTGATGGTTATTCTCACAATATGGCTAGTCTGGCTGGGGCTTACAATGATGATCGTCGCCACAAGGATACATTTAGGTATATATATATATATATACATATATATACATACAATGTAACAATCTCCAAGTGGTTCCCTTGGCATTATTTACAATCAAATTCCACTCATATGTACACTGAACTCATTCAGACAGTACTTACAGAAGAATAAGATCCAAATTATTTAGACAAAAAATTTCAAATTCAGGGATTAGAAGAAAGTCGAAAATATAAAGAAATGAATACATTCATGAAGGAAAATATGGATGGAGCTGGTTAGGTGTCGCTTTTCCACAGTTTAATGGTCTTATCTTGATCTAGAGCCCCAGAAGCAATTATATTTTCGGTAGGGTGACAAGCAGTGCATACGACGACATCTGCGAAACAGAAAAAGTTGACGGAATAAGAAGAGATGGCACAGGAAGCTCGACTCGTTCGATCATTTGAGTAAACAGGGCCAATATTTCTGAGGACGTGGCATCAATTCCCACGATCAGGCACCAAGCTAATTTAAATTAGCCCCATTCATAACCGAGGATAACAATCGCATTCGTAGAGAAAATGAAATCCATGTACCTGTGTGACCTGAGAGCCTCTGAACTATTTTTCTAGTCTGGAGATCCCAAATATATACCAAGTTGTCTTCAGATCCGGATACGAGCCACTAAAAACAGGAGAAGAATGCATGATAACAAGCAAAACAGGTTTCAACGACAATATTTGTCGATAAGCCAGCAGGGTAATTCTAGTCAATTCTGTTGATTGAAGATTACCTTTCCTCCCGTCAATGAGAAGTTGGCGTAAATGTAAAATCTTTCGTTCTTGTGACCTGTGTATTTCTTGACACACTTTCCTTTGCTGATGTCCCAGAGCTTGAGCGTGTTATCTAATGTTGCGGCTAGTATATATTTCCCGTTAGGGGAAAACTTCACAAATGAAACCGGACGGGTGTTATCATCAATCAACGTTACCATGCATTGGCCAGACACAGTGTCCCAAATAATACGACTGAAAACGAAGATGGAAATTAATTGAAGGACGAAACCATAATACTCTGAGCTGAGAGTAAACTAGCTCCTCAAAGAAAGTTATGCATCTAGTACAAACTGAAGGCTGACTTTATATTAGGTATGGAGGATACACTGGTATTTACGCAATCAAGAAAGAGAAAGGACAGATATGGGCCAGTTGTCTCATTTTACTGAAATCTAACCTGAGAAAAAGGTTTATATTAGAGAGTTTTCGCAAAAGTTTGGCCACTAGGTCGTTGACAGGCTAAGGCCTACGTACGAAGGAATGTGTGAACTGCGCATGCGCACTTTTTGGTGGGAACGACCTAACTTAGCTCGTCAACGTTGGATGCCACCAGTCTACGTAAACAAACTAGAACTAGGTCGTATGCGCAGTTTCATGTACTAACCTTCCACCAAGGAAACCTCATCGTATGGATTGCCTTATTCCATGGCATTTGTGATCGTTTGTGTACGTGTACCTGATAGCGTGAGTCTTTTTTCCATCGATTTCCGACGCATTTTGCTGTTGCTTTTGCACAGGATGAATGAAGTAAAGGTACGTAAGTAGATGCATTTATAATTATCATATATTAACCAAGGATGACCGAATATCGTTGGGTGACCATCCGTCCTGGTTCCCAGGACGTTTGGGGTTTTTGACTCGTCTTGGGTTTGTTTGGGGTTTTCAAGTTTCCTGCGGAATGTCCAGGTTTTCTCATGAAATGGTTATTTCATTTACCTACTTATTTCATAGGTATCAGGACATTCTGAGACAGTATAAATTTAATGTAGGCTTAATTTAATGGTTTATGATTTTGTTACTGCTGATAGAATAGCGTCCTGGGATTGTAGGAACAGAGATAGGAACCCTATATCATGAACTAAACTAAAAGGTAGGAAACTACACTATTGGCGCATAGTATCAAAAATCATGTGCTGTCTTGTACTAGGTATACTTGTATGAAATACGAACCTAATTGGTTCCAACGAACTGCGGTTGATTTCATTCGTCAACAGTAGTTACCTACCTACACCCAAGTTTACCTTGATTTTACCAACATAGGTACCAGAAATCCGGTATAGTGCTATGCCCTGATGGCCACTATCTCGGGCAATCTAAAAAAAATTTCGAGGCGATTCTAGCATTTCTGGGAAGTCGTTCTCATGGTAGTTAACTGTGCTGACAAAGTGCTTTCTCGTTTGCAGGATGTCAAGAAAATCAAATTCTACGTTAGCGATGATGTAGAACTGCTGAAAATGGTTCTCAGTGAAAACCCATTTTTGCACACAAAAAAATGGGAGCAGATTTTAAGTAATATGAAAAATTGCATCCCCAAACCGTTTACTCTAAGGAACCTAAAGGAGAGAGTGAACTTCATGATCAAAGACTTCAAGAAAGAAGAAAGGGTGATTCGACGCAAGTCGGGAACTGAGGAAGAATACCAGGAGAAAGAACATCTCCTGGAGGAGGCTGCCAGGCTCCAAGAGGAATTCAAGAAACTAACAGGTTGCGGAAAGACGGTGAAGGGTAGAGCAGAAGAGGGGAAACACGTGCGCGATGCAGCTGCTGCTGTAGCTGCAGCTGAAATGGATCACATACTCTTTCCTACCTTGAAATGTGAGACTGTGTTCACCGAGGATGGGCGACAGATTTGTCCAGATGTGTTCAACCAAGTAAGGTTTCCCCATTTTACCTTAGTTGCCTTTTTCATTGTAGCAAATTTTCCTTTTGAAATTTTTTTTTAAACCCCTGGGACACATTTTGTTACAGAAATTGCGTCATTTTGTGTGTAGTTTCTGACTAGATGGCCAAGGCTAAAACATGTTCCTTGTTGAAAAGATCGGGTTTCAAATGTTCTCTTAGACCCGGTTCCAAAAAAAAATCAGCAACCACGATAGTCACATAACCCTGGGGTTCGATTCGATTTTTCGGTGACCACGGCGTTGACGGTGTGTGCGTTCCAAAAAGTTTCATCGATCGTGGTAACCACGGTTGAATCGATTAGTTGCGTCAAAACGTCTGAACCTGGATATTTGCATGGATAGTTGACAATGGATACTATTTTTTCTCTGTTCTACTCGTGGATACTTCAAATCCAAGACTTTTGTACCAGGGTTGATGTATTTTTCAGCTAAAAATAACGAATCCGAAGCAATTTTCTGGTAACACTGTTTTCTAATCGCGCGCACCCGCTTGAATCTGCAACCTGATAACAACCTCCCATCTCATTCTTCCAGTGAAACGAATCTCATAAAAAAGTGTTTTTTTTTTTTTTTTTTACAGTCTTTCAGTCAAATAAGTGTACAGTGTTTTTTAATAAGTTTAATTTAAAGTTTCAAAGTTTTTAAAGTTTTTTTTAAGTTTTAAAGTTGTTAGTTTTTTTTTGTTAAAGTCTGTTGTTAAAGTTGTTTAAGGTTGTTTTTGTTTTGTTAAAGTTGTTAAAGTTAAGTAATCTAAATTTATTTAACTGTAAAGATGATGCGGAAAGCAGTGAATTTCAGTCCGGTAGAAGAAAGACTTTTGATTTCTTTAGTTTCCGAGCGAAAACGTGTATTGGAATGCCACCAAAGTGACTGTGTGACACCGCGAGAGAAAAAGAGAGGATGGGAAGAGGTTGAGAGGGAATTTAACTCGTTTTCAAACCTCGCTCCTCGATCTGCCAGCTCTCTCCGAGACAAATACAATAACTTTAAAAAAAGGCTTCGCCGAGAAATGCAGATGAAAAACAAAAGAGTGGTGGTACCGGTGGAGGCCCTCAAATCATCAAATTGGATGCCACCAAATTTGAGCTCCTTCAGCTGATGGGCAAGGAGACAGCGGTGGGCTCTTCGTCGTATTTCGATTCAGACAGCGCTATTGGTGGTAAGCTAATTCTTATTTCAAGTTGCAGGTACATAGGTTCAATAGGAACATGCATGAATGTGGGCCAAGAGTACGTGGAGGGGCTCCTGTCATTTGGTTTTATATCAATCGCAGAAATTTTTCAAGCATTAGAGATCGGTGATTCGATGCGAATGTTCAATAAAATTATATTATTATATTCTTTCTTGTTTCACCGAATTTGGTTATCGTACCTCACGATGTTGATCTCAACTCGGCTGGTGGTAAGTAATGTTGTAAGCACCATAATGTTGGAGTTGTTCAGAATCTCTACAGTGCCTAGCACTCAATTTTGATACTCTTGCTGATAATTTGGTAAATTAGATTAAAGTATCAGCATAATGAGGATAGGTATTCAGTGCCTATATTTCATACTCGGGTTTAATAGTTGGTTATAGGTTGTTTTTGTTGGAATCGGCTGATTTTATAAAAAGTTTTTATGTACATATAATACCTATACATATCCATGATCTATTGTTTTTCCCATCAAGGGAGAAATTAGTTTCACCAAGACCCTAGGTTTTAACAATTTTTTACCTTGCGAAAGGTCCAGTGGTTTTTATTTTTAGTAAAGGGCCACACCCCAAAACGAGGGGATTCGGCTCACTCGACCATTGAAAAAGAAGTTGAAGGAGCACTCCGAAGTGGACCAATATACTTACCTTCCCAATACCAAAAGGTTCATAAGTTGAGTCATGAGGACTTTTTGACATAAAAGCTCTGAAGGACTCCCAAGTAATTAGGCAGTAGTTGTAGGTAGCTGAGTAGTTTTGTATGTTAATGGTTGATTGGTTTGTCGTAGTTATATTTCACTAACCATAATTCGTTTTTTCCTACGCAGGTTAAAGATTGATTGGTTTTATGGGTTTTTTTTGCTGTAGCTGTAGTTAGTTAGGTTGTTTTGTAGGTTAAAGGTTGATTGGTTTGTCGTTGTTGGTGCCAAATGGTCATATTTCACTAACCATATAATTATATAACCATAACTCCATATAACCATAACCGTAAATATAACCATAACTCGCTTTTTCCTTTTAGCAGCCTCCTTGCTGGATGGCTCCGAACCACCCCTAGCCGCCGGTGATGACTGTGCCGACGTCGAAAATGGTATCAGATATGTTATAAATTTCGATATTTTATAACTTGGCATTTTATTACATTACTTTCCATGTTTATGTTCGACTTTTCTAGACTGTGACAACACCGCTAGTGTTGAACAGACAAGGAGTTATCAAGCAGCTACCACTTCTCAAGCAGCTACCACTTCTCAATCAGGTAAATCTAGTAGGGGTATCAAAACATACCACATATTATATCTAATGAACAACCCATGATATTTCTCTTTTGGATTGTATAATTCAACTTTTTGGATACCTACTGTTATGGTTCCAAATAATTATAACATTATAATATAATATAACATGTTGCATTATAATACAACTTGTTGTTTATTTATTTCAGGAACTTGGGATAACTATGGGGTGAAGGACCTCAGAACTCCGGTCACCAAAGTTCTGAGTGAGTGTTGTGTTATACTAGTGGCAGATGTATTGATAGGATTCAAATTATGGCTCCTTCTTCGTATAACGTTAAGTATACCTGAAGCTCCTCCATTCCAAACCGAACAAGTAGATACGTGTGGGTGGATACGTAGCAAAAAAACTTAAAAGTACTAGCGAAGATGAAAACTAAAAACGGCTGTAAACTGATATCTTCAAGTGATAACATTTACATTTCAACGTTAACGTTAGCGTCACTCATCGAATCAGCTTAGATGGTTCAACGACCTAACTTTCACGACCTTAGATAGTTTCACGAGCTAAGAGGTTAGCATCCGGTTTTTTTCCCCTTATATCGTTAGCCTGGAGATTCTTAGTCCGTCAACGACCTAGTGGCCAAACTTTTGTGAAAACTCTCTATTATATTGATTACAACTTTAAATCAATTTTTTTTCTATATTTGCAACAAGCTGTTGTTGTCCTCATCAACCACACATATTCTGTTACAATATTTTATAAAAAGCTTAGGCTTACCACAGTCCATCGTAACTGCTAGAAATAATACGACGGCCGCAGAAGCCTACAGCACTGACAGCTTCGTAATGAACAGGAAGTGTTTTCAGGCATTCACCTGTTCTTACGTCCCATACCCTCACACGTTTGTCAAACTATGGAAACAAAGCCAAAAGCTACCAATAACTAACATTGAAAATTGAGACTGGATGTACACAGACACCACAATATAAAATCGAATGAGTATGTTGTAGTGTTGCCATCACCAGCTTCATTCAAAAAAGACCAAACAGTACGGCTGTTTCAGGCTGGGGCTCTGCTTGCACTCCTGTGGCCGTCTCAGGAGGATCATTCAAGGCTTTGCATTTTCTCAAGGCCCAACAGAGGGGCCCTGGGTCTCGAACTGACGATTCTAGCCACTGTCCCAATCCTAACATCAAGTGAACACGCATTAAGGGGAAATAGCCCACAAAAAACTTGTAAGAACAGATGGCAACACCATATGGAGGGCAAACTTACCTTCGCTCTCCTTCCGTTAACAATACTGTGCGATTTTCAATCTGTAAATTGCAGTGGATTCATAATCAGCATAGAATTTCCACAAACTGGTTCTGGTATTAAAAATTTAAAAATTCGTACACTAGTTCACTGGTGTTCACATTTGGCTCATTTTTTCGGAAATCCCAATTAGTCAAATTCTAGAGGGGTGTGTCCTGATTACGATGGCTTTTTAAAATTTAAAATTGGACAACTAAAAACATCAATTATTGTCTTAAAGGTAAAGGTCGGTGGGGGTAGGGGAAGAAGACGGCATGGGACGGTCTACCAAAACATTCCCACTCCTATGAATCATTTAGGGTTCAACTCTTGATTGCCGCAATAGTAGAAATTAATTCCAATAAGTGGATTTTTAGAGAGGATTTTTTTCGTCATACTTTTTGACATATTTTTTTGCTCTCAATTAGCCAAATCGAATGCGATCGAGCTCAAAATCAACATGCATGATCACGGAGATTTTGGCATCAACAGCACCAGTTTCGGTCTATTTTTATGGCAGCTATCGTAGAAATCGAAAAAATTAAAAAGCCCGGCAGAACTTACTTATTTTTCCACGTAGAAATCTCGTTCTCATCTCGAATTGAAGAGTTCAACGAGATGAACAAAGCTCAGAAAGAAAACTGGAAAAATACTTTGTTTTGAGTAAGTTATGACCATTTTAAATTCCAACTTACGTACGGAGCGACATCCCTCGTACTGAGTACTTCTGAACAAGATTCCATGGTTTTCTGGAACACCTACTCGTATTATTGAGGGTATCACCATAATTCCGTTCCTATATAGGGTGTCCAAGAATTAATCACAAACTTCAGGAATCCATTCTACAACTAATTTCCGACAAAAAGTCCTTCCGAGTTTTTTTTTCGTAATCCGACTTTTTTACGTTTCAAGATTTTTTCTCCCTTGCTCGGCCTCGTCTCACTAAAATTGTCATAACTCCCTTTAATGCGGGGGGGGGGGGGATCCAAGTTTGAGGATAGCGCTGGAAAGTGTGTTAAATTTCCTATCTCCCTGATGGCAAACCAAAATTTTTTGAGTGGATGAGTGAAAAATTAGGTCAAACATCAAAGTTTGTCAATTACAAAATTTTTTGGAAAATTTCGATGACATTTCCGAACACGATTTTCCCCAGCCTTTTCGTTTATCTTGATGGAAGAAACATTTATTTACATTCCATCAGCTTTCCAGCGGTGTAATCGATTTTATCTTTGCAGTTGACTTCAGAGGAGAAAAATAATGATGTTTGAACGCGAAAAAACGTGTTTTTCCCCCTGTAAAATAGTTTTTCTCATGAAAATGATCCCCCCACGAGCTAACCAGTTGGGAGGACTTCTACATAATTTTTCACGCTGAATCGAATGGTGACACTCAAGAGCCTCTTCGACTGAATAAAAACTGGCTTACAGTTCTCTTGAGAAAAATGTAAGTACATCTCACCGACTTTTGGTTCATTATTCTGTAAATAATATACACCTATGTATTCGCTCAGCAAAAAATTTTTATAACACCCCCTCAAACTTTTTTCTTTTCCGTTTCAAGGTGCGTAGATTCCAAAAATGCAATGTCCGTCCGCCGCATCACGTGTACCGGCTTCATTTTCGGTCTAAAAAATTCGTTCTTTCGCACACATGCTCCATTTGGGCCCTAGTTGTGTCCCGAAACTTTTCAGCCCCATCGGAATATACCCAGGGGTGTTATGAGTGAAAATGTGTGTAAAAATAGGTACATACTTTTTGCGTTTTAGCAACATGTTGGTAACATGAGCTTCTGAGATATCGTTTTCCATGTTTTTGGGGACGAGAAGACCGAATATGAAGTCGATTTTGACCAAAGAGTGGAAAATTGAGTTCTACCAAATGTTCAGCTCCCAAAATTGATTTTTTATGAGTGAAAAACCTGGGAAATCGTCTGAAATCACCATCAGTTTGTATAATAACACTGGAAAAAGTGTCAACACGTGGATCAAGACGATTAAATGGCACTACCAATGATCAAATAGTTTTAAAAAATTAAAAAAAAAATTAATGGAAACCATCAGAAATAGCTATTTCGATTACTACGCATGAAAGAAACAATAAATGAACAGCCAACATTTCTGTAGGTAAGTCCAATAGAATAATAAACCCATGTGACAAGGACTTCGCAGCGTTTTTCACTTGACTTACTCATGATGGATGTTTTCGTGTTCTCTAGAATAAGTTCTTTGTAGTGGGGAGTTCAATAGTTCAAGATGACATTGAAGGTACTTGCACATCAAATCATTCACTGAGCGTCAGTAGCCTCAATCAGTTCTCAAAATGCCTCGCCTTATGTACACCGATGCTTATCTTGAACTTTTATGGCCATTTTAGTGTGATAACAAAAAAACTTTATGAAGGACATTCTGTCGGAAATTGGTTGCAGAATTGATCCCCGTAGTTTGGATGCCTAATTCCTAGACAACCTGTATATCAGGAACATGGAAGTAATAAGCAGAAATTGGTAGGTTTTGGAACCGACCAGTTCAGACTATGTTCGTAGCTGTTTATGGGTCGACGGTTCAGGCAAGGAAACGGTACATACACGAAGGCAATTCGCGGTATCGTCTATTTAGGTTGGGTCAACATTTCGTTTACAAATTTGTTGTCACATGCAAAACTCCAGAACTACTGGGCAAATTATAGTGAAATTTTCAGGGATTGTGCGTGGAGGACCTTAGAAGGGCCTCCTATGAATTTCATTGCTGTCGGACCGAAGGTAGCACTACAATAGAGCTAACCGAAAATCGATATTTCACCAATAATAAATAAAGCTGTGCCCGAATTTGGAGCGAATAATCGACTTGCTGTTGAATGCACTTGGTGAAAATCAAAACAATAGCCACCTTCCTCCCCCACCCCCGCCACATAGTGGGGCAAATGGCCAATCTAGGTGGAAAACATTCAGAAACCGTCCTATACTACAGGAAATTTTACCCTGAGCACGAATATACCATATATTATTATACACTAGGGCATTATTTCGGCTGAAAACCTAAAAAACGCGTTTTTTCACCTTTAAATTTCTCAATTTTACACCTGGGAGTGGGTCAAAAATTCTGGCCGACGAACTCGGCCTTTCGTTTGACTACAACGACAATTTGGCCCCATTTTCGATTTTTTAGGTGCTTGCCAGGTTGAGTATCACCTGGAATGAAATTACAGGTGAATGCCTAAGATAGGTATATTCCTATATAGGTACTCTTATATGAAAAATGTTGATATTCAGGAATCGTTTTAGAATTTTCCAAAACGGATTCCTATGAAGAAATTTTTCAAAAATTCGAATTACAAAACGTCATCTCTCAAGTTGGCAAATAAAACTGTATAAATGAAAACATGAAGAGCTATCTTTGCTAAAAATGCAATAGAAAAAAAAATAACATTTTCTAAAAAATTAGACTAGGTACCAAAAACGCTGCAAATCCCTGCACAACGGTTTATTATTTTGTAAAGAATACCCTTCTGTTACAGATCACCGCTCTCTGTATGGATAACCCGTCTATATAATATAATACGTACTATTCTATACATATTATGTAGATCGCAGACCCTCCATAGGTTACTACCTAACCCCGTACTCGTTACTAGGTACCTACCTAAATCACGAGTTAAATGTTGCTTAAATAATTCTGTCGATGACAACAGTAACTAAAATGGGAAAAAGAAACGCAAATAATGAAGTTCTGAAGGGAAACTGTTGAGGTGGAGTGAAATAGATGCCCCTTCTGCGTAGATCACTGTTTTCTGTGGTCAATACCTACCCTCGTGGTCAAGTATGACGAACCGTTGTGTAATAACTTGCCCGTCAATAATACTTCAACAGTTGTTCAAGTTGCAAAAGCACCAATCAACAAAATCCAGCCCCTTCTAGGTAGATGAACCGTTGTGTAACAATTTACCGTTATGTAATAATTTGCCGTTGTGTAATAATTTGCCGTTGTGTAATAATTTACCACTGTGTAATAATTTACCATTATGTAATATTTTACCCAATCAACGTTTGTTCAAGTTGTGAAAGTACCTATCAACAAAATCCAGAAGATCCATCATTTTTCAAATGAAATAATATCGCAGAACAACCAACTCGACTTCATACAGCCATCCTTGATTATAATCAGGTGCTCCCTAGTGATGATATCCCGGCCGGATTTATACCGTTTCATTTACGATCGTGTTGACGAAGCTTTTTGGTGCACACGAACGGCTGGACGTACAATGCTCCGGGTGGTCTCAAAAAATTGTTTAGCTCAAGACAAATTTAATAACGTGAAAAAAACAATACCCTTCTATCGAAAGTTTTCGAGCTACGGCGTTCTGAAAATTTCAACCCCTTAGAGATGACAGTAACGCCGAGCTTCGAGGACCAACTAGACCACGAACGGAACCTATAACCCGAATTTCATCAATTTTTTTTTTCATGGTAACTAGGAAAAGTGGCCAGTACGGCGTACAGACAGAAATATTTTTATTGCATTTTCGGATTCTATATATCTTGAAACGTAAACCATTAAATTTTGAGGGGGGGGTTTAGAATCTTTTCTTTTTTTCATGCTCGATTCCAATGGTTCATTATTGAAAATAATAAACCAAAATGGACGCGAAAACAAAACTCAACCTTTACAAATGAAATGCATGTAAATCGCGTCTAGAAAAACTGCACTTTCACTTTTAAAAAATGTAAAAACCCCAAATACATTAAAAAAGAGGAGAAAACCCCCTATATAACTAAAAAACGCGCGGTACTTTTTGTTACTCTGTAACTTTTTGTCCAAAAAGTCAAACCTTATATGAAAATTCACTACTTTGTATTTTCAACTAATGACAATGCTGTGACTGGGCGATTTGTTTTATGTTAATTCAATTTACGTACCGGAGTTCCATAATGACGAAGAAAAGAGGGATAACACCTTTCCACTCGGGAGAAACCAGGCAACTGAAATTCATTTCGCTTCCGTTTGTGCCTGAGACAGCACGCACTTGTTCAAACATTACAGTTAGGTTCCTCGGTATGAAATTCGATCAGATTTTTTTCCTTCAGATGTTTATAGGTTTGAGATGGGTAACTATTTTTCTTCATGGATTACCATTGGATTGAACCATTGAGAAAAACATTTTTTGGTTTATTATTATCAATAATGAACCATTGGAATCGAGCATGAAAAAAAAAATTCTAACCCCCCTCAAAATTTGATAGTTTACGTGTCAAGGTATGTAGAATCCAAAACTGCAATAAAAAATGTCTGTCTGTCCGCCGTACTGGCCACTTTTCTTAGTTACCATGAAACAAAATTGATGAAATTCGGGTTATAAGGTTCCGTTCGGGGTCTAGTTGGTCCTTGAAGCTCGAAGATACTGTCAGTCATCTCTAATGGCGCGTTTAGACGGCGCGCACCCACTCGCGCACCAGCCTCACTTCCGGTCCCTCGCGCAATGTAAACACCTCCCTCCCCTCGAGGCCACTCACAGTGAGGCCAACTCGGGGTGAGCCGTCGTCTGTCGGTTTTTGGTCGCGCATCAAAGGACACTCGGTCTCTAACCTCGCGCCGTGCGAGTGAATGCGTGTCGTCTAAACAGTGAGGCGAGGATGAGTTTATTGCCGGGCGAGTTGAAGTCGAGTCGGAAGTGAGGCTGGTGCGCGAGTGGGTGCGCGCCGTCTAAACCCGCCTTAAGGGGTTCAAAATAGAGGTTGAAATTTTCAGAACGCCGTAGCTCGAAAAGGGTATGGTTTTTTTTACGTTACTAAATTTGTCTTGAGCTAAACAATTTTTTGAGACCACCCGGAGCATTGTACGTCCAGGCGTTCGTGTGCACCAAAAAGTTTCGTCAACATGATCGTGAATCAAACGGTATAAATCCGGCTCAGATAATCATCACTAGGGAGCACCTGATTATAATCAAGGATGGCTGTATGAAGTAGAGTTGGTTGTTCTGGGATATTATTTCATTTGATAAGTGGTGGACTATTGGATTTTGTTGGTAGGTACTTCTGAAACTTGAACAAACGTTGAAGTATTCTTGATGGGTAAATTAATACACAATGGTAAATTATTACACAACGGCAAATTATTACACAACGGTAAATTATTAAACAACGGTAAATCATTTCATAACGGTAAATTATTACACAAGGGTTCATCTACCAAGAATGGGCTGGGTTTTGTTGATCGGTAATTTTGCAACTTGAACAAACGTTGAAGTATTGTTGATGGGTAAATTATTACACAATGGAAAATTATTACACAACGTCAAATTATTACACAAAAGTAAATTATTACACAACAGTAAATTATTACATAACGGTAAATTATTTCACAACGGTAAATTATTACACAACGGTTCATTAACCAAGAAGGCGCTGGATTTTGTTGATCGGTACTTGTTGTGTCTGTGCTGACCACCCGGTCAGTAAATAACCAACGAGAACAACAGAAGAAGAAGAAGAAGAATATGATTACCTTTTTGTTATCACATTATCGACTCAATTCATTTTTTCCTTACTAGCCAGTCAGTGTACTTAATTTAATTCTCAATAAAAAGTTTATTTAAAAAAGTTAGTGTTATTGTAAACAAACCTAATATTGGCGCAGTTTAGGGTGATATCTACGCGAGTTAATTATGGCCACGACAACACCCGCGGCTTCCCCCCCTGTTGGTATGACGGAGTTCCTGAAGTCTAAAAAGTTTGACAAATACGACGAGCAAGAGAATTTCGAGGATTACATGGCACGGTTCCAGTCATATTATCGATACGACGATGCCGGAGATACAACTTCTGATGCTGACAAGGTAAATTCCCTTGTTGCTTGTTTGCCCCCCTCTACATATGCCTTATTGAAGCACCTCGCATATCCTACGGCAGTCAAAGATGTTAAGTATGGTGATGCTGTGCAACTCCTGTCGAGCCACCTGAGTCCTAAGCCTCTTATAATTCCGAGCCGACACGCCTTCCTCAATAGGAAGCAAAAGGAGGGGGAAACCATTAATGAGTACTTGATTGAACTACGCAGACTAGTGATCCCATGTCAGTACACAGCAGATACACTTTCGACAATGTTGCGGGACACCTTTGTGAGTGGCTTACACAGTAAGGCGATGCTGGATCGAATTTTTGTGGAAAACGACCCTAGTTTTGAAGCTACTGTTGGGATAGCTCAGGCGATTGAGAAAGCGTCTGTCGGCGCTCATGAACTGTTAGGGCCTACCGTCCACAGGGTGCACTATCAATCACCCCCAAATGCGGCCAACCGTGCCGCTACACGATCAGGCCAGGGTTCGAAACCCACTGTCCGTTGCTACAGGTGTGCTGAATACAATCACATCGCCCCACAATGCACTGCTACAAACCTCCTGTGTACGTTTTGCCATAGACCCAATCACGTGGCTCAGGTTTGCAGAAGTAGGAGGAATGCTGGTGCGGAGAAGACAGCCCAACCAACCAAGTCAGGTGACAACAAGAAGCCTATCCACAATACCACTACAGAGTCGGTGACCTGCAGAGTTGAAGAATGCTTACCCATGTACACTACGAGTTTGACGGAATATAACAGACCTCTTTACATTCAGGTGCGGATCGAAGGACAACCAGTCCAGATGGAGTTGGACACGGGAAGCGCTGCCACAGTCATGAGCTTGAAGGAATTCAGGCGTATCTCCGATAAGCCACTCGCACCAACCAAAGTAAAATTCAGGAGTTACAGCAATGAAGTCCTCACCCCGCTGGGCTCTTGTAAGGTCGGTGTTGAGTTTCAGGGGGCTAAGGAAAACCTGGATCTCTTTGTGATTGAGCAGGATTTGGCTACGCTTTTCGGACGAGATTGGCTGTCCCGGATCCCTGTAGATGTTTTGTCGACGTACATAAACAAAATACAGCCAGCAGAAAAACCTACCGATTGGCAGGAAACCCTGGATGACCTCATCACTGCATACCATGAGGTCTTTGAACGGAAGACGGGAGTCGTAAAAAACTATGTCTTCGACGTCAAGTTGAACCCGGACGCACGCCCTGTGTTCCTGAAAGCACGCTCTGTTCCTTTTGCGATACAACAGAGAGTCGCCGACGAGCTGGACCGCTTGGAGCGTGAAGGTATTATTCAACGGACGGATTTCAGCCAGTGGGCTACACCTATTGTTCCGGTAACCAAGCCCAATAACGAAATACGCATATGTGCTGATTACAGCAGAACGGTCAACAGGTTTTGCGATATCCCGCAATTCCCTCTTCCTACGATTGAGGAGGTACTTGCATCTCTCAGAGGTGGTACCCATTTTTCGAAGCTGGACATTTTCGGAGCTTTTCTTCACGTGCCAACTACTCCCCAGGCTGCTGAAATACTTACCATCAACACACAGAAGGGCCTATACAAATGCAACAGGATGATGTTTGGGGTTTCTGGTGCTCCGGCGACCTGGGAAAAGTTCATATATACACTGCTTTCGCCTATTCCGGGACTTGCAGTTGTCCATGACGACATCATTTTGACGGCCCCGACCTTTGAGGAACACATTGCCCGGCTTACAAAGCTGTTTGCGTTGCTGAAAGACAATAACCTCCACGTTAATCGTGAAAAGTGCAAATTCCTACAGGACTCTGTGGAATACCTTGGGTACAAATTTGATCGCATGGGAATGCATAAGACTTCGTCCAAGATTGATGCGGTGCTACAATTTCCAGTCCCCAAGGATGTGAAAGAGACCAAATCGTTCCTTGAGCTTGTCTCCTTCTACAGCCGATTTTTTCCCCACTTGTCTACCATGAGCGAGCCCTTACATGCCTTGACTCGGAAAGATGTTGCATTCCATTGGTCTGCCGAGTGTGAGGAGGCGTTCTGCAATATCAAGGACGAAATTGTGTCTGAGAGGATCCTGACCCACTACGACCCCATGAAACCACTGCTCCTAAGTACGGACGCTTCTCATGTCGGAATCGGCGCGGTTCTCTCACATCGGATGCCAGATGGGTCAGAGCGACCAATTGAATTCGCCTCTCGCACGCTTTCGCCATCGGAGCGAAACTACTCCTGCTTGGATCGGGAAAGCCTTGGCATCAAATGGGCCGTTCAGAAGTTCTACCCGTACCTTTTTGGACGCCGTTTCACGTTATACACAGACCACCAGCCCCTGATTCATATATTTGGTAAAAAGAAACAATTACCCATACTTTCAGCCACCCGTCTACTGCACTATGCCCTGTTCCTACAGAACTTCGATTTTGACATCGAGTACAGGAAATCTGCCGACCATGGCAACGCGGACGCATTGTCTCGCCTACCCATGACTTCTAAGGAGTTGTTCGAAATGGATGACGTCGAACTCGTCCAACTTTCCCACCTACGCCTCCTCTCCATTAGGTGCCAGGATATTCAGAAGGCCACTGCTACTGACCCCGAGATGAGCCAACTCTACGAAAGAATCCGCACGGGAGCTATCCGCTCAAAAGCAGAACTCGGGCAATACACAATTCAGTCTGGCTGCATACTGAAAGGCCCTCGAGTTTATATACCCTCCGTGTTCCGTGACGCAGTCCTTGCAGAACTCCACCGCGGACATATGGGTGTGCAGAAGATGAAAGGACTCGCCAGGTCTTTTGTTTATTGGCCGAATATTGACGCTGACCTGGAATCACTGGCCCACAATTGCACTGCGTGCCTGCATACAAAGAAGGAACCTCCCCGGACATCACATTGCTGGGAGTTCCCTTCGAAGCCGTTCGACCGTATCCACGTTGATCATGCAGGGCCAGTGCACGGTCATTACCTCTTCATTGTGGTCGACGCCTTTTCAAAATGGCCGGAGGTTCACGCCGTGAAAGACACAACGTCCAAGTCGACCATCCGTGTGCTTCGGGAGTTGTTTGCCCGGTACGGACAACCCTCCACTCTGGTGAGTGATAACGCGACAGCGTTCACAAGCGCTGACTTCCGCGAGTTCCTCCAGACCCAAGGCGTCCACCACATCACATCGGCACCTTACCACCCTGCCACCAATGGCCAGGTGGAGCGCTACGTTGACACCGTGAAACGAAAGCTCAAGGCATTGGGTTCCACACCGTCAACATTATTTGAAAAAATTCAAGAGTTCCTACTCACCTATAGACGAGCCCCCCATGCAACCACGGAGGAGAGTCCTGCTCGCCTGTTCCTGGGGCGTGACATCCGCACTCCGCTCGACCATTTCCGCCCGAATCTGTCTGCCGTGGTCAGGAAACACTCTCCTGCCGGTGCCCGACAGACAGCAACTAGGTTCTTCAAAACCGGCGACACGGTTACAGTGAGGACCTATAACCACCCCAACCAGAAGTGGAAGTTCGGGAAAATAGTCGCACAAGACGGGGACCTGCACTACACGGTAGAGGTGGAGGGCTCTCTGGTGCGCCGCCATGTAGATCAAATGCATGGGATTGGGACGGCTAAATCCACGAGCCACAACACCACCTCTGCCCCTGCTGCTCCTGCGGTCTCCACACCCATGCCTACATTCCCCCCAGCCCAAAGTCGCCAGCCTCCGAGTACACCGAATGCATCAGCGGGGTCATTGGACGACTCAGCAAAAACCATCGTCCCGGCTGACCAGTCCTCATCCGACTTCCTCGGATTCACACAGTCCTCGGCAATGCCTTCCTCAGCCCCCCAAGCGGTTGACCTCACACTGGAGGTTCCCGCCACGTTGCCGGTGCCCCAAGCCCACAGCAGCCCGCTGCCACGTCCACGCAGAGCCCGGAACCCGCCTGAGCGTCTGGGGTATGACTGAACCAGTGAACCAGTCCATGGGGGGACGGGTGTTGTGTCTGTGCTGACCACCCGGTCAGTAAATAACCAACGAGAACAACAGAAGAAGAAGAAGAAGAAGATGATTACCTTTTTGTTATCACATTATCGACTCAATTCATTTTTTCCTTACTAGCCAGTCAGTGTACTTAATTTAATTCTCAATAAAAAGTTTATTTAAAAAAGTTAGTGTTGTTGTAAACAAACCTAATAGTACTTTTGCAACTTGAACAACCGTTGAAGTATTATTGATGGGCAAGTTATTACACAACGGTTCATCATAGGGTAATGGGGGGCAAAGGTTCGCATCTAATTTTAAAAATAACCGGGAAGAGTTTTGGAGAGGATCAGGTAGGCAGTGGGTTTGCATACTTCCATTCAGTTGGCACAAGAAACGTGATGGAGTAACAACGACCAGAAGCTGAGAAAATGCGGTAAGTTTATTTTTGTCATTTTTGATGCAATTTTTCGCAACTTTTGAATAGTTTTGAGCATCACACTAAGCCGAAAACAGCTATGGTGTTCTTCTTGTGTTTTAGCTGGGTAAATAAGCTTTCGAATCGTATAAAAAGTTTTGAGGTTACTCAAGTTCAGTGGCGAGCGAGCATTCCACGTAAACAAAACCGTCCAGAAATGGCGCAAAGGTTTGCAAGGACCATGGGGTAAAGGTTTGCAGTGTCCTCCTGCGAACCTTTGCCCCACATTCCATTTTCTTTATTCAATGACTGATTTTCATGAGCAATTCTTGGCTCTATTGCCTTTGAGCACTCAGTTTAGTTTGAGAATAATATAACTTGTCCTTGGGAATGTAGGTAAACTACTAAATAATTGATATTCTATTTCAGGAAATACAAGAAGAAGAGCAACCAGCAACCCCTCACTCAAGCCCTGTATGAACAGGCGAGTGCCTTGATCAATGCAGGTTCTTCCATCCGCGGGGCTGCTAAAGCTATTGGTTTCTCGGACACCGCCCTTAGGAAGAGGTTGAAATGCGGACAAGGAGGATCAACGCTGGGAAGATTCAGAAAAGTGTTCTCAACCGAGCAAGAGGAAGATGTGGTACGCCACTGTGTGGAGTTGGACAAACGCTTCTTCGGGCTGAGTCTCAAATCTTTGAGATACTTGCTGTACTCTTATGCCCAGAGAAACAAAATCCCCAGTCCATTTTCGGACACGTCCAAAATGGCTGGAAGGGATTTTACAAGAGAATGCATGAAGCGGAACCGATTGTCTTTGAGAACACCACGGAAGACCAGCGTTGCGCGAACGATGGGGTTCAATCGCCAACAGCTCGTTCTCTATTTTGACAATTTAGAAGCAGTCTTGAAAAAATACAATTTCGCACCTGAAAAAATATATAACATGGATGAGACTGGCGTACAGACAGTGCCCAATAAAGTACCAAGGCATGTTGCACCTACCAACAAAAAGGAAGTGGCAAAGTCTGTATCAGCCGAACAAGGCAAAACTGTCACTGTGGTGTGTGCGATTAATTGTGTTGGCCATTACACACCTCCGTTTTTTATATATGCAAGAAATCGAGAAAACAGGCTACTGATCAAAGGAGGACCAGTTGGGTGTGACATGGCATTAACAGATAAGGGCTAAATGAACGTTCCTACATTTGTAAAGTGGCTGGCTCATTTCAAGAAATACTCAAAACCCTACTCCTGAGAATCCAGTCCTCCTCATTCTGGATAATCATATTTCACACATCAGTCTACCAGCTGTCAACTTCGCAAAGCCTAATAACATCCACCTACTAATGTTGCCACCACACAGCAGTCATCGGACTCAGCCCTTGGATAGGTGCTTCTTCAGGCCGTTCAAGGCTTATTACGATGCAGCTGCTGATAGCTGGATCACTTCCCAACCAGGGCAAACTATTACAGAGTTTGAAGTTGCAGAGCTGGTTAAAACCGCCTTTGAGAAGTCAGCATCTGTTGAACTTGCAGTCACCAGTTTTTGCTGCACTGGGATATACCCTTTTGACCGAAATATTTTCACGGATGCTGACTTTCTGCCAGCAGAAGTGACGGATCAAGATCCATAGGATGCTGAAGATCCTGATGAGCAGAGGTTGATAAGTTTCAATCCACAGGAGGACCATACAACACTGCAAGCACTGTCACCTGATGCAGAAGACCCTCACGATGCTCACGGGATGACGAATCCTCCCAATCCCCCTGAAGGACCATCAGCCTCGATACCAAGTGACACAGCGCCAACCCGCCAACTACTGCAGAACAAGCTGAGGGACCATCAGCTTCCCGCGATTTTGTGCAGGGTTTTGCAACACCTGGACCCTCAACCTCTACTCCTCGCGATCCTGAGCCGATAGTTGCCTCACCAGAAGACATTATTCCCCTTCCCAAAATAACAATAAAGCGAAAGAGGTCAGGCAGAGGCTTGAAATCAGTCTTAATCACCTCCACTCCTAACAAACGACGCCTCGAGGAGCAAGAAAAAGAGAAAGAGGAGAAAGAGAGCAAGAAAACGGCAAAGAAGGCAAAAGTCAATAAAGCATTGTTCGCAGAAGTTAAACCGAAGCCAAAGCAAGCTGTGACAAATCTACCAGCACAAACAAGCTCTTCGTCTGACAGTGACAGTGACTATTCACTGCACAATTCAAGTTCCGATCTTGACGGACTATTTTCAACGTCAGAAGATGACGAGGATGAACCAGGCGAATTGCGAGTGAACAATTTTGCTGTAGTGAAGGTGCAAGGGAAAACCAAGAACTCGGAAAGATTGTACGTGTCCAGAATTCTCCGTGTTCACGAAGATGGTTATGAGGTCTTGTTCTACAAAAGGATTCCTCAGACTCAACGGTTTTCAGAGACTGAAGAAGAAGCGTTCGTCGACTCTCACAATATTTTCATGGCGTTGTCCAGGCCAGTTACCTACGAGTACATCAGGACTATTCCAAAATACGACTACTTTTTCAAACGATCTCCGTTGTTTTTCAATTTATTGATGGTCTATAAGTTTATTTTCAAATTTTACTGAAGCAATCTTTTTGTTTTTTAAAAAGCCTTGACACGATTTCCTTCAAGACCCTTATTTTTGTGATTGCCTCGGGTTTAAAAAGACTGAGTAGATACCTAGCTAAAGGATACATTCTTAATGATATTGTTAAAATAAGGTATTTTAGTGTAAAGACGGTTACCACCAGAACGGTTACCACTTAGGGTATGAAGAACTTTTAATTTGCGATTTCCTAGACTGTTAAAACCTTTAAAAAGGTGAGCAAATATTCTGAACACTTATTGTGATGTGCTGTTGTGATGTTGCCTACCTCGGGTTTTCATAATAAAATTTTGTAGTTTGTTTTATTTGAAATTTCTTTGATATCCCAGCCCCAAATTAACAATGGGGTAAAGGTTCGCAGTCCCAGTATCGTGCAAACCTTTACCCCACTGAGGGGGGCAAAGGTTCGCAAAGAGGTCTTTTGGTAAAATGGGAAAACTAGGGTCTAAATCATTGAGGAAAGGATTCATTTTTTAATTGAAGGTAGGGGAGATACCCACCTACTACGTCAGGTACTATTTGGGGTGATACAATGTAATAGAGGTCCGTGAAAAATCCAAAACTCGAAACTGCAAACGTTTGCCCCCCATTACCCTACTTGACCACGAAGGTAGGTACTAACCACAGAAAACAGTGATCTACGCAGAGGGCATCTATTTCACTCCACCTCAACAGCTTTTCTTTACAACTTTATTACTTCTTGCGTTTCTTTTTGCCGTTTTAGTTACTGCTTGTCATCGACAGAATTATTTTAGCAACATTTAACTCGTGATTTAGATAGGTACGGGGTTAGGTACTAATCTACGGAGGGTCTGCGATCTATATAATATGTATAGAATAGTACATATTAGATTATATAGATGGGTTATCTATACAGAGAGCTGTGATCTGTAACAGAAGGGTATTCTGTACAAAATAATAACCGTTGTGCAGGGATTTGCAGCGTTTTCCACCTAGATTGGCCATTCGCCCCACTGTGCTCAACAGTCCTCCCCTACCCCCACCGACCATCACCTCTTGGACAAGAACTGATGGGATTTTAGTGGCTCAATTTTAAATTTGAAAAACCATCGTAATTAGAACACACCCTCTAGGATTTGACTAATTGGGATTTACAAAAAATGGGCCAAATCTGAACGCCAGTGAAAAAATTACACACATTTTGGAATGTTGAACACCAGAACCTATTTGCGGAAATTCTGACTCTGAATCCAATGCAATTTACAGATTGAAAAATCAGCTAATTATCAATGGAAGGACAACGAAAATAATTTAGCTCAATTTGGTACTGCCACGTAGTGGTGGCTTTTGGAACTAGACGTCGGGCTATTTTCCTTGGTCACTGAACCCCCCAAAAAGGGACGTCCGATTATCATGCTGTCAGAAATGACATCAACTTTAGTCATTTAAAATACTGAGTAGGTAACTCAGCCATGAATAATAACACTGTACCCCTTCAATTCGATAAATCCAATTTATTTTGTATTTCTCTGGGAGATGTAAGCTATTTTAATATGCAAGCGTTCCCGAGTTTCTAAGTCGGTTATCACGACGGTTTAGTAAAACTAAGTAGGGAAACCATGAAAATTGTATAGGTTTCGGATCAATCAGCATAGATAATAACAGAATCATCCCCAAAATGAGAATGACTAACATCCTCGACCGAGAACTGTAATCACTAGCTAGAAGTGACAGAACATGGCGGAGCTGTATGTGAACTTATGGCAAACCCTGCAAACAAGAATTACCTATTATTTTAGTTTTAATTGCATACTCACCGATCCAGATACGATGAGATTAGACTGAGGGTTAAAATTACAGCAAGTCACGTAATTAGTATGTCCCTTCAAAGTTTTCAAGCATTTGGCCTGGAAAGGAGGACAAAACAATTAAATAATAAGACATGAGAGTACAGCGTCAGTCACGATATGATATAATAAAATAAAACATTACCGAACTCAATTCCCATATTTTGAGAGTTTTGTCGTCTGATGCGCTGACTATGAGTCTACTGTCACTGGACCACGCGACTTCGGAAACGCCCAACTTGTGTCCTGCGATTGTCTTTTCAAATGCTCCATTATAAGCTCCCCAAATCTTGATAAGTTTGTCGGCGGCTGTGGACGTAGTGACCAGAGTATTAGTTCGTACAATGAATGTTGATTGAGGTATCTGGGACAGTGGTACCTAATGATTTATACATTTCACCAGCCAAAAAGAGGATCGAACATGCAGGCGTTGTTTAGAGCGTTTGAAGATTTCTTTGAGACTGGTTCATGATATGGTGACACGATCGATCCCAAACAAGCGAACTATTCGCCAAACGGCCGTATCAGGTGGAATAAACTGGTTCCCGTGAGATCACCAAAGTTGAGATACCTCGAAGTTGGTTACAGTACTTCGATGGGTGACCACCATGACATGTCCAAGTAGTATGACCCAAGTAGCTGATGGGCGAACCCCTCTCCACTCAAGGGGGCGAGGCAGTTAGTAGCCAAGTAAAGAGCGAAATGATCAGACCGAATTCTGATCCTCCGATTGGAGGACAGCTGATCACGTCCGTGGCGCTGGCAGGGCAGTCGGACGAAAAGCCCCAGCCTGGAATGGAGCTGTTTACATTACTTGAATTTTTTTTACGAACTAACTATTCAACAAAACTACCTGAGCGAATTCAACACATCAACACTGTCTGACAACAAAGACCACCATGTCTAGAAATGAGTATACTTTCTCTTACACTGTGGGAGTTCACCCTTGAATAGGTACACTTGACACACTGAAACAGGCCTGCAAGCCTATTTCAGTACCCCTTCACACCGAATGTTTCTACAGGATCACACCGTATGTTTCTACAAGATCTTGGAGAATCGGGTCAGAATTCACAACACATCCGAATAAATGTGTTGGAAGTATAATATCTTGGAAGTTAGAACTCACGAGGATGGACCATCCTTTCCCTCGTTGTAGGTAAATTCGAACTAACCTCCAACACCGCAGCTAATCTAACAGTGCTAAAACCAAATTTGCTTTCATGTTGTAAATGAGTCCACAATAACGAAGTGAACATTCAGTCCGTAATAAACATTGGATTCAAGATAACTACCGACTCAAGTATCACACTGTAAGCTGAAGAACACATGACGAAACATTAACCCTTCAGCACTCGCTTCGGGTCATGGTGACCCGAGCCTCCATTCAAAGGTGAATATTTTTTGGAACAGTGCTTGTTCTCCTCTCCAAACCACTTGCTAATCCTCCAAGTCGGCTAGACGCACCTCTCAGTATGATTCACCAGTCCAAGCAGTAACGTTTGATAGGCAAACGAGACATTTTGACCCGACTCGAGTGACTACGTATTGTTTTTGGAACCCCGAATGACCCGACGCGAGAGAACTCGTAACTTTTTCTGACGGAGGTACATTTGTGACTGTTTGCTCTTTTTTCCATTGAACACTCGATCAGAAAATGGAAAAAATACTTTTTGAACTTTTACAAGAATTAGAGCGGCAAAATTGTGAATCTCCAATACCGGATGACGACGAGTTGGTCCCTGAAAGTGACGACGAGGAAAAGTAACATAACTAGAACAAGGAGCAAGTCAGTCTAACTATATTCCACACGACAAATTTAAACCTTTTGTTTGCATGACATAGGGTTACAAGCACAATAACACCCACTGAACAAAGCAAGGTTTGAACCCTCAAAATAAAATTGTCACAAAAGTTGAGGAAATGAGAACTGCACTGGTTACACTAGAACAAACATAGGTACCCACAAGACTGAGAGTAACGAGGGATCAAAACTGAACAATAAGAACGCTCGAAAAACAATCACAAAAAAAAAAGAATCATCATGAAAAAACAATATTGAATTGGGTATTGAACAAAACGAAGGTTTGACGAGTGAAATGTAATTACGAAGACGAATTACTTATTTTGTAATTACGAAATGTAATTACGTGTTATGAATGATGAGAGCTGTGAAGACTTTGGTCTCTGAAATTGATATCGATATAAGTAGGTGGAATATGTATGTCCTGGCGCATTCCTGTTTGAACATGCTCTTCAGTCTAACCAGCTCCAGGGGGCCTTAGCGGGTGGCGTCACCCCCTCACCCACCCCTTACCAACCCTCTCACCCACCCCTTAACCCCCCCCTCCACCCATAACCAGCCCCCCAGTAGGTGGAATATGTATGTCCTGGAACACTCCTGTTTGAACATGCTCTTCAGTCTAACCAGCTCCAGGGGGCCTTAGCGGGTGGCACCACCCCCCCACCCGCCCCTTACCCACCCACCCCTTATCAACCCCCCCACCACCGCCCCCTGCCGCCTCCAGACCTCCACCCACCCCACCCCCAGCCGCCTCCAGACCTCCACCCACCCCGCCCCCAGACCTCCACCCAACCCGCCTCAAGACCCCCACCCACCCCACCATCCTCCTACCCCTCCGCCCACAAACCTTCACCCATCACCCCCCCCCCCCCCAACCATGATCCATCATCACCCGTCAACCTCCTACCACCCTCCCCCTCAACCACCCTCACCTTCACCACCACCCCCCTCACCCATCACCTCCAACCTTCTGAACAATTCTATTCCCCCCACCCCCTGTTATTCACCATTATCCCCCAGCAGCTGGTCACAACCTTCTGGAACATTCCCCCCACCCCCTACCCCTTCTCTATTCTCATTTCCCCTAGAACCTTCTAGGACATTCCTGTTTTGATTATGAATACCTACCTACTTAATTGTACCTATCAAATAATCATAATGACGTCACCCCACCCCTCCCAGCGTCTTGGAATTTCGTTTTGATTATGAATACCTACCGAATTAATTTTATCAGATAATCATAATAAAACCCTCGGAATTTCTGGAAATACTGTTTGACCATGAATACCTACTTGACACTCAAAACAGTCGACTTATTATAATACCCACCTACTTATGTAAATAATATTAAGGTGAATGTTTGAAATGTTGATTCTCATCCAGACATAATGGGGAGATCCACCTATGAAAATATTTCATTATGATTGAAATTAAATTACCACCTCCAACCAGACAGGAACCAGTGGTCTCACCTTGTTCGAATGTGCGTCTCTGCCTCCCTGGCCCGCCTATAATTGGCAGCCTTATGCTTTGGCCAAATCTACCTCAACATATTTAGATCATTTTTGCTACATCCTCCTAGACATGCCATGATAAATCTACCATTTCTATATATTATCATTGCCTAAAGTTCCAACTACCTATGTTCCCCTTTGAATTTGTTTTCAAAATTAACTTATCGTTAATAATAACTTAATGTAAAAGGATGGGATACCAAATGAAAAACAAACGTTTCCTTTTTTCTTTTTCTTTTTATTCAAACCATAATACTTCAAAAATCTCAAAACAAAATTAATAAATTAAAGAAAAAATATTTCATATCTTCCATCAATACATCCTTGATAAATAATGCTTATTTGATTGTAAATGAAATTCTCGTTGTATTCATCGATGCAATCTTGGGTGAGTGTTGTGAGGAGTTTTCTAGGTAGGTAGATTCTCGCTGGATAGGGGATCCCAATGGTGTTGTATTCGATGTGCGCCACTAATGCAGGAGGCTTAGTGCTTCCTTCTTTGGGTGGGATGATTTGCAACCTTTTAATTTCGTAGGCTTGCCCTACTTGTAGGTTGCTTACTTGTCCAATCCTTGATCCTCCACCGAGAGTTGCATTCAGGCGTTTGGCGAGGTCCATGATGGTCTTTTTTTTTTTTACAGGAATTCAAAGTCGTGTTTTCTGTTGAGTATTCCCTTGTATACCAGGTTGATGGGATGATTGAGGAATGTATTCTTGTTATATTCTTCAATAACTTCGTCGGTGAAGCAGCAGGTGAACCTCTTTGGTAAGAAGACTTTGATGGGTTCAGTTTGCACGTACCCCATACGGGGTGCCAATGTTGCAACAATTGTTTCTCCAAAGCGGGTAGTCAGCCGGGAGAATTCGACGATTACGTAGGGTTGTCCAATTCTCAACTCACTAAGATTACTGATTCCAGTGGTTCTATTGTTGATCACGTTCAGCTGGGCAGATAGTGAGCTCATGATTTCACTTGTTTCGGTGGTGGCGGTGGCGGCAGTGGGTCAAATGAGGTGGATGCGGGCCGCTCGTCCTTATATACTCTCCGTAGCTACCCCCACCAACCTTCACCGTTCCCCCCTCTGATTGGCTACCGCCTCCCCCTCACCACCCACCAAGGCCCCGCCTACCTCTCGCTGTGTTGAGCGTTCACATGTTTGTTCTGGTTCAACCTTGTCCGCTCCTGTTCTATGTTGTCCGCTCCCGTCCAATCTTGCCCACAGCTGTGCTACCTACCTCCTCCCAAACTCTTCATTCATTTTTAAGAAATATTTATGTACAAACTTCACTAAAAAAAATTATTGGATGAACAAATAAATAAAACAACGAGGACTCTTTTTCAAAGTTTATTCAGGAAGTAAAATAATATCATCTTCTCTTTCTTTTCGAAGTACTTATAACAATGTGTTTCAAATAACTCTCAAACAAAATCTTCTTAATGATAATTATTACATAAAATCCAACGGCCTATGGCCTTTGATCTATAGGTAGTACACAATGTTGGATCAAAGTTGTGATGTACACAATGGTTCCGTAATCTGAATGGTTCAAGTAAGATAGCAATTTTAGGACATCCCAAATTTTCAACGTTGACAAATGTCGGTCGTTTTTTTTTTTTTTTTTTTTTTACGAGGGAAACAGTGGGAAAATCTTGAAAAAGACTTGCGCTTTGGAGGGTCCGCACTCCGCAGCCGTGTGAGGTTTCACTCACTAAAAACCCACTAACCCTGATCCTCTTGACCTAATCCACCCCGGAATCACTTGTTCAGCATTACTTCGGAGTGGGGTCGATCACTGGGCGGAGTCACGCCCTCTTCTGATCTCTTCTTGCGGTCTCCAGTTTATTGCTCATCTGAGGATCGGGTCGTCCAGCTTTTTTGCCTTGAGGATTCGGACTATGTAGGACACAATCCTCTCCCAGGTTTTCTGCCTGGAGATCATCTTCCCGATCACATTAGTTGGTGTGATTTCGCCCTCCTGTTCTTCTAGGATCTCCTTTTCCCTGCTCCATCTGGAGCAGTGGAAAAACGTGTGTTCGGCGTCGTCGTTTGGTGCTTTACAGTACCAGCACGTTGTGGTGTCTGCTAGCGCCCTTCTGTGCAGATAGGACCGGAAGTATCCATGGCCCGACAGGAACATAGTGATGTAGAAGTCGACTTCTCCGTGCCTCCTGTCAAGCCATGGGCGCACCTGTGGAATAAGCAAGCGTGTCCATGCCCCCCTGTCATCAGTTTCCCACTCATTTTGCCACTGCTGCAAGGTTATTTCTCTCTCCTCTTTCTTGATAAGGGATCTTGACTCCTGTGCGGATCGCCGGAGGTAGATACGCTTCCTCTCCATTGCTAGGAGGTCGATTGGGATGGTGGCAGCAATGATCCCAATGGCAGGGAAGGAGACGGTACGGTAAGCACTTGCTATTCGTAGGGCTCCTCTCCTCTGCACTGACCGAAGGTGGTCTCGGTACTTTTTAACTTGAAGAGCCTCAGCCCACACCTCCACTCCATATAACATGATTGCCTCGGCTATGGTCATGAGCATCTTCCTTTTCTTGGGCGATGGTCCACCAATGTTTGCCATTAGCCTGCTCAGGTTTGCTGTCACTGCCGCTGCTCTTTCTCCTGCTCGCTTGATGTGCTCCCAGAAGGTCAGCCTGCAGTCGAGGGTCACTCCCAGGTATCGCACCGAATGAGATGAGTCAATGGTTTCGTCCTCCACCTGAAATTGGGTGACACGGTTGATGTGCCTCTTAGTCAGTAACACTATTTCGGTTTTGTGTACTGCCAGCTGCAACCCATGCTCCTCCATCCAAGGCATGACTCGCCTCATTGATTGGTTGAGCTTCCACTGGAGGCCCTCCAGAGTATGGTCTTTTATCACCACCGCTACATCATCAGCATAGCCCACCAGGAACACATCCTCTGGCATGTCCAGCAGGAGGATCCCATCATAGCTCACATTCCACAGATCGGGCCCCAATATAGACCCCTGAGCCGCCCCGCTGGTGATCTTCTTTCTGCACACCTTCCCCTTGGACTCATACACTAAGCTGCGGTTCTTTAGGTAGTCACATATGACGGCCAGCAGGTAAGATGGAAGCCCAAAGCGCCTCTGGAGGGTGTTGATGATATCCACCCATCTCACAGAATTGAAGGCGTTCTTCACATCTAGGGTCACTACCATGCACATATCTCTTGTACTGTGGTTTCCATGCTCGGTATCCCATGCAGCTGATACCACCTCCCTTATAGCACTCAGGGTTGATCTTCCCTTGACAAAGCCATATTGCCTACTGGCAAGACCCCCTGCAAGGGCGATGGCTTCCATGATTCTGGGCTTGAGGAGCTTCTCAAATAGTTTTCCCGCAGCATCCAGCAGGCATAGTGGTCTGTAAGCTGAGACAGAGGATGGATCTCCTTTTCCCTTATCGAGCAGGACCAAGCGGGCGACTTTCCACTGGGAAGGGAACACTCCGTCCACTAGGCATCTATTGTACATTCGGAGCAGCATATCCGGTTCGGTTCTGGTCACAAGTTTCAGGATCTCTGCAGGGATTCTGTCTGGCCCTGGCGCCTTCTTATTTTTAAAAGATGATACCGCTCTGGTCAGGTCATCCTTAGTAAATAATGGGATCTCTTGCCATGTATGACAGCTATATGGAGGGTCTCCGTCTCGTTCAGGGTGATTAGGAAAGAGGCCATCCACTATTCGGTCCTGGAAAGCTGCATCCAGGTTGGCCCCACCTGACATGCCCTTCAGCTTTTTGGTCACAATCCTGTATCCCAGGCCCCATGGGTTTTCTTCTATTTCTTCGGTGAGTTCCTTCCACTTGGCAGCTTTACTTCTGGCTATAGCTTGCCTTAATCTTTTTTT
Organism: Leptopterna dolabrata; assembly: GCA_954871275.1. Lineage (NCBI taxonomy): Eukaryota > Metazoa > Arthropoda > Insecta > Hemiptera > Miridae > Leptopterna > Leptopterna dolabrata. Next base: position 95,771,223 of record OX940974.1, read on the forward strand.
AGCTGCCTTGAACTCAGCAGTTCTGGTGGGAAAGTTCGGGGAGTCCCTGGTTGTCCTTTGAGCCCTACGTCTTAGTCTGAGGCATGTTCTTCGGAGATCTGCAATTTCGTCGTTCCACCAATAAGCAGGTCGCCTTTGGTCCTTTCCTTTCATAGGCATAGCTGCATTGCAGGCCTGCTGTATGAGTTTCATGGTGGCCTTGAAATGTCGGTCGTAAACTGGAGGAGATTTGTTGAAGTAGAAACTCAATCTTTTGTTGTCCCTTCACATAGATGACGTCATAGATGTTGGCGATCCAATGCATGATGTTCGGTAGTTCATTATACTCCACATCACCTTCTTCCCAGGTAAGTCCATGGAGGTGACGAGTAACCCATTCATTGACTCCTATCGCTTTTTTGACATGGATACAAAGTCCTTTGGGGGGTTTGAAGATCCAGTTCTGTGACGAGTGGTGATTCAAGTCGTAGAGGGATAGCTCCTTCACCACATATCGCATGTGGTTGTTGAGAAAGCATTGGATATCTATGACGACCTTTCTCTTCTGTGACGACATGTTCAAGACTGAGAATCTACTCGCTCCCTCCCCTCCTTTTATACCATTCGCCGAACGATATTGGTGAGGGGGTTGTATTCGATAGATCGATCGTGGACAATGAGACAGTAGGCTGTAGTGTTGGCAGGGAATGCAGTACTTGACTCGAATTCCAACAAAACATCAATTGGCCCTGATTTGATTGATTCACTCTGTTTGGAGCAATCTAGTACAACTAGAGGTGCTGCTCTTTTGAAATTCATTATTGACAATAAAGGGCAATTTACATCGACACCATAGAAACTCTGCTGAAAGGTAGCATACATTCGGTAGAGTATAGCATATTGGTTTCTATCAAAGTTCACATTCAGATCATCATAAGGATAACATTTCGAGTTCAAAAATAGTTTGACATTTGTTAAACTACAATGGTCAAAAACAGTAGCACTCTTTTCCATAGTGTGCTTTCTACCCGTTTGAAATCCCAAAATAACATATCTCGGCTTCTCGACTGAAGATGATGTCTTCACGTTCCATACTTGTTTCTGTGTTGTAGGTAGTAGAGGGTATTCATATAGTTCCAAGCATCGAAAATCCATTTTAATTGACTTCTCCTTCTCTAGATGGCGGTAGAGTTGAAGCCGATGTGTGTCGTCCAGTGTCAAATAGGGTACTCGCCACTAGATACCAGTCAGCTTGATTATCGCCTTCTCTCTGATGCCACCGTCTGCCGCTGGCGCTAGTGATGTGAAACAGTTTTCATCCCTTCTCGAACGGAGTAGGATCAATTCTTGCTTCACGTTGATAACGACTTTTTGATAGTCTTCAAAGAATCCGAGTAGAATGCTTAATGGAATGCATACGTTGAAATATCCCTCGTTGGAGACTAGTTCCGTATCCCGTTGAGTGGTCCATCCATAGGCCTCCAGTAGATTTTCCGTCCCACTCATGAAGGACACATAGCCTTTCATTGTCGAAGTGATGCCAGGATTTCTCACACGATCGATTTCAGATCCACATATTTCGTAACGTATCTCATCAAAGAGAAACGAGAAGGGATTTGTGCTCATAGTTGCAGAGACAGGTTTCGCAGATTCGTCCTCCTTCAGGAAACGTCCATGTACATCCAAGAAACTTTGACATGGTAGGGTAAATAGGTCTTGATGTTGGATGGCAATCCTTATTTCTTGTCCATGATCCAATGAACATCCATAGGGATAGTGAGAATGATATTCCACCCTCTCAATCCCACCATCTTCGATGACTCGGTGGTGCTCTTGTACATTCAACATGATGTTGTCGCTTTGTGATCTATGTCGCAACTGAGCCGATCTCTTGCCACTTCCTCCTTTTATACTTCTTCTCCACTTAAATCAGCAGTGTTGACCCAACTATTGTGTCGTGAGTCAAAACCCAACCATTTCACAAGTGCACGGCCATTACCATCTCGCCTTACTATCTTTTCAACCAGATATACGTTTGGATATTTGGTCAGCTGTAGCTCCTCTTCATAAAATCCACCTGCAATTGTCTTCTTGTCCGAATCTTCCAGTATATAAGTAGGTGGTATAGTCCTCTTCAACTTGACAATCTTGAATATCTCTGTAGACCAAGAGGGAGTGTATCCTTTCTCAAATCCCACTTTCCTCTTGGATATCCTCACGCGATCACCCAATTTGAATTTGGGGCGGGATGGTGTACCTTTCTTCTCGTAGAGGGTCTTGAGTGCCAAGGTCTCTTTTTGTTTCCCCTTGACTTCTATTGGTGCCATCTTGATCGAGCGATGTTTTGATCTGTTGTACTTGTTGATAGCATCCACAATAGCATCCATCCACTTGTAGGTTCCTTGTAGACTGAAACGTTTCCACAATTCCGTCTTCAACGTTCGTATGACACGTTCCACAATGGACGCTTTCAGGTTGCTGTATGTCGAATAATGGTTAATATTATGACTCTCCAATAACAGCCGCATTTTCCCGTTGTAGAACTCCTTTCCCTTATCTGTCTGCAGATGCCTCGGTAGGCGTGGGCTCGAATCATCAAATACTTTCTTGAATCCGTCACAGACTGCAGCACCTGTCTTGGATTTGAGTGGTGCCACCCAAACATATTTTGATAGACAATCAATGACTACCAGTATGAATCGATGTCCTCCGTTGAATCGGGAATAGGGTTGCAGCTCCAACAGATCCCCTTGCCATAGGTCATCTATCCCCTTTAGGAGTACTCTCCTCCTAGGGTAATTCTTTCTTGCAGGTCGATAAAGCTCTTCCACAATTCTCTTCTTGACTTCCATCATTGCTCAAGTCTCGTCGTGTACTGATCCATGTTGACGGGTACCCATCCTTTTTTGTATTATCTTGGTACCATCTGTTGAGTTTTCTTCTTCTTCTTCATCGTCTTCTTCTTCTCTTTCTTCTCCTTCTTTCTTCTTCTGCAGCTGACTTCCATCTTGATTCTTATTTTTTTCTGTAGTAGACTTCCATTTCTTGATTTCCCTACCTAATAATTGGAAAAGTTGCGTTCCCTACCTAATAATTGCGTGCCCTAATACCTAATATCGCTCAACTCCAAGTGTTCAGAAAAAAAATAGAGACCTCACTACTCGTGCGCTGTGCGACTTGCCTTTCGGATACTTGGCCTCTTCTACACTGAGGAGCACAATCATTATTTTGACTTGGGTTTATTCGCTGTTTTTGTAAACAGACTCTTTATTATATGCCATTTTGGATGTTTCAAATCCACAAAACACACTTCTGATGAACTATATCTTTTCTTATGAGCATTCGTTTCGTTCAATATTTTCTTGTAAGACTGTAAATCGTGGTCCCTAATTATGCTCATATCTGGTCTTTTTGCAAACAATAATTCCAACAGTCCTCGAGTGCATTCGATTTTCATAGAGTTCCCTAATTCGATCCTATCATTCTTGAATTCCACGTAGTTGTCACCCATTGTAAATCGTTTCGATGCTTTGTCATATCGTATCCCATTTGTTTCATCAAAATTATCAATTTTCTTCCGTATATATTCTGATGTGATGTCTTCATCTTTTCTTCTTGCTCCATCTCCTTCCTCCATCTTCGGTATTTCATTTTTTGTAGTAGTAGTAGTAGACGGTGTCTCATTTATTCTCAACTGGTCCTTCTTCAAAGTTCCTTCTCCTCCAGTAGATGGTCCTCCTCCTCCTCCTCCATCGGTCGGTGAAACCACAATGTATGGTATAATAGTGTTACCATCTGCTTTGATCTTCTCGTAGGGTGTTGATCTTGAACTTCGTCCTTCACTCTTCATTACTCCAGATGATAGATCGACGTCTGATGATCCATCCTCTTCCTCCTCGTAACTGGTTTTGAATATGTCCAGCACATTCGTACTTCTCCTTGTTCTCATCCTCCTTCTTCTTTTGTTGACGAATTTGAATTGGTCTTCTTCTTCTTCTTCTTTAAAATGAAATGGTGGTAGTGATGGTGGGAGGGATGGTCTTATATGTTCGACTGAGCCTGCCACTACGTCACGGAGAGGTTCGTATTTCCTTTTTAGCTGCGCCTCCTTCTCCTCTCTGCTCCTCCTTATCTGATTATATTTCTTGCGAATATTCTCTCGTACTTGCGCTATTGAGTTCTCCATGTTACTTCTTCTTCGATGGTTGACAAGTAACTGATTCCTCTTACTGCTCCCTCAGGGTATTATATATGTATCGAACCCCTGACGATAACGACCAGTGCTGACACCACATTCTTTATCGATAACTAAAAATCCATATTGATGTTGCTCCCAACATAATGAACAAATTTCCTTGAACTTGTTGAAACTCATATCCATGTTGACATGATCGTCATAAATTTTTTTCATGTTCAACGTATCTTGACGAAATACAATTATCAAGTTCGCACAATCTCGCAGTAAATGTTTAGGGATACGACAATAGCTTTGCGCCAGATAAAAACTATCAGTCTGGCTGTGACGGCCCATACTAAAATACATCCTAATACGCTCCTGTTTTTCACAAGCAATATCATCAAATATCATAATCGAGTTTGGGTTGGTTTGACAGGGCAGTGGGACATCGTCACTATTCGAGTACCTATAGAATCCTATTTCGTTCAGAGGTTTTAGAACATTGCACAACTGAATGTATCCCGGTTGAAAGAGCGTTTTCGAAAAGAGATAGATATTTTCAAATTTCAAACCTAATGAAGAGTACAATAGATTGAGCATTAAATTGGTTTTGCCGCCATTCGAAGTTGCACATATGATGCATCGTATGCTATTTGGTAGCAACTCGCTATGCCTAGTTCTCGCATCGTGCATGGTGGCATCGTCCTCGTTAATATTTACGACGGGAAGGCTGACGTCTAGTCTACGCAACTGCATGATGGATAATGTGACTTTTCTACCTAATACGCCCCTATTTATACACTTTTCAATGCTACCACCACCACCACCTTTGAAAATATAAATGATAATAAAACTGTGTTCCCTCCCTTCATTCATTCATCCACATTCATTCAATAATAAATTACATTCACTCACACATTCACACCGGTCAGAACCAGTAAGGGAGAGGGCAACCCGGTTCCGACCCTCGAGCCCACCCACGCTTTGAGTGGAGCAAGGAGTATACAACAATTGCCGGTCGTTGTAAGCCAAACGAAATTTAAGGATTCGAGGAGGAATACTTTAAATTCGTTCGACAAAACAAGACTACAACCGACAGAAGAATATCCGTCACTTGCTCCGGCAACCCCCGAGAAAGCGAATAACGCTTTCCAGCTGCATACGCAGCAGTTTGGTTGCTCCCGTCAGTCTTCTACCGGAGTTGCCTCTATTACTGGTTCTGCCTTTATTACATTCACACACGGGAGGTGGGGGATGGAGTACTTTGAGATAATATTCCTCGCATCCCCGCTATACTATACCTAATGACTAGAAATTTGAAAGAATTAAAACCTAATGACTAGAAATTTTGAAAGAATTAAAACCTAATGACTAGAAAACCCTAAAACTTGATAACCTAAATTTGAAATCCTACAATTTGATAACCTAAAAAATTTGAAACCTACAATTGAAAGAATTAAAAAAGACCTTTCAGGTACATTATTCCTCACGGAGGCTATAATGTCCTATGGCTAATGTGTCGATACCATTATCTAAAATGTGACGTTTATCGTCGTGTGGGGATAGCGATATTTTACTTAGTGCTATGCTTTGAACATCGTGATTGTGGGATCTAATGCTAGTGCAGACATGGCGAGTAATTGTGGAAAGAGTTATACATTTCAAATAATCATCAACGGTTATTTCATTCTCTACTAAGGCCCGTTGGATACCCTTGGCTCGTTTATACTCTTCACCCTCAATTTCTATTCCGTACATCTTTGACCTACATGCAACAAAACGGTAGATGATCTTGCCTGCGGCCTCGTCCTTGAATCTACCCAAACATTTTTTAAATTGTGATGAATAGAGGGGGTGTTGTGTTGGGTAGTTGGACGTATCGAGGTATCGATCTACCATTTCACCTGCCATGTCTTTGTAAAAATCTTTAGTTTTGATAGTCCATATAAAAGAATCGGTATCCATATAATTTAATTTGAGGCGATCCCCTGGATACATCAACTTCATGACATCATATTGATATTTGTACATTACTGTCTTCGACAAATCTAAAATCGCCTGCCCTACATAAATGGCTTTGTTAAAAAGTATTGATGTCTTTCCCATTTGTATCGCCACCAAATCTTCATTTAAAATATTAGAGCCTATAAAATTTGATTTTGCTATCAACTTCTCCGCTTTCGCATAACTTGTGGCGATTCTAACATCTATACGTTTACGGATTTGTTCGCATGTCTTTCCATATATGGCATTATTAGACAGTTTAAATTGATCCTTTTCGAAATCATTCCGGGAATTCTTACGCAGCTCATTGTTCATGTCTATGTAGGGCTTAAGCCACCTTGATTGGCGGAACTTTATTGCACGATTTATCTTTACTAATACAATGCCATGATCGAGAGCTTGTATTAATGCCAAATAGTGGACAACATAATTTTGTCGATTGCCTAAATGTGCGACAAGCTTCCCCCCTACACTAGGTAACTTTTCTGGAAGGAATGGCAAATCGTTATGATCATCATGAAGGTGATCCGGGTAATTCACATCGACATCCAATAAATAGCCGTAAGGGTCATCTTCCTTCAATGTGTCTAACCCAATGCTACTTGGATCAACCCATGTGAATTCACCTACTGGGAGGGGTCTGGTCATGACTGTAGCATACAACGCATTACAATCTTGATACGTTAAAAAGGTATCATCCTTTGTGGGATCATAGTCGGGAGCATATTGATTGTTGGCTTTGGAATACTTGGATGCTTGTACTAAGCCACCACGAATACCGGATTCCACCATCAGTAGCATATTGTAGTCGGTCAGCAGTTCTAATTTTACTTTTGTCATGCGTAACATACTTGACCATGTCATATGTGGTGTTGTGAAAAACTGTGCGGGATCAAGTTTATGAGATTTTAAAGTGACATCCCTAAACGCTTCGAATACCTCTGCTAGAAGCAGGGTGTCAACCTTTAGGTACAGATCATGGTAATCGCCGAGGGTTTTGCAGTCGAACTCCTTCCACACTTGTTGTGCTCGTTTATATTCCTCCTCACTGATTCCCGCATGCCTTAATTTACTATAAAATTTGTCCATCGGTGGCAACTGGGACTCGAGGAATCGCCCCCACGAATCCATGTATTCGTATGGGTAAACACCCTTTTGCTTAACTAGATCTAAAAGACGGGGATCAGGAAAATAGCGTGGTAAAATATTGAAATCACTTAAATTTTGGCTCAGACGATCGAGACTGTTTGATAGAAATCTATAACTATCTAAAAATCGAATACAAAATTTGCTGGAGATATTTTTGCTAAAACTGATATAATTTTCTGTATTTGCCGCAATCACTGATATTCGTTTATTGTCCACTGCATTTAGATGGGGGATGATAAAATGGGAATCATATCCAGATAAATTATGAAAAAATACGGGGAGGAACGATGGTGCCTTGAATCGTACATTACAGTTATTGTGAGCAGCACCACGATATGTCCCCACAATGTGGCAATGATCGTGGACTTTCCAGTTATTGTCTGTAAATGGTTTATCACATAAATAACAAGTTGCGGCGCCATCGTGTTCCAGTTGTTGACCTACTGTCAGTGGGAGCATTGGTACATTACGGGCATAAACTTTCTCTATCTCTGTAGCAATGTAGGTTAAATAATTTAAAAGTTTTTCAACTACGTCGGGTCCTCTATATAAAAATAATTGATCTAAATTTTGGGCAAATGGTAAAACTGATGGGGCAATACATAAAAACGCGCAAGCTGAATTGACCTCGTGTTTATTGTAGGGCATGTGGTAAGAATTATTTGGGTTTGGTGGGCAAGAATGTACCTTTAGTAGTAGGCTTTCAAAATCGCCATATACTGCAAACGGAACCCTCAGCGTTTGTTCTACTTCTTTGAATTCAACAAATTGTTTCTCATTTGATGGCATCTCCACTGCTACAGGTTTGTTCTTATTGCACAAATTATCGTGGACCTGTAGTTCCCCGGATAGTGGATCAACTTTTTTAAACCACAAACATCGCTTGCATATATTGATTCTATTTGTGTGTTTTGTTATTTGACTACGGACCAATTTGTTAAAATCTTTAATATAAACAAAATGCTTATTTTCCCCTTCTTCAAGCATGAGGAGATCTCTATGGTCATCCAACTCCGTATCGACAATTTTTTTGGGGCATACAATCATTTTTTCGTTAAGCGTAAAGACGTTTATGGATATATTGTTCTGAGTCTCAAATACTTTGATGTCACGTAGGGAAGTTGGGAACGATACACAACTAAAATCGTAGCGGTTAGGGATATTCCGATATTTTGACGCTCTTAGTGAATCATGCGTGAGGAACTTGGCTAAAATGGCGAAATAAAAACAGCGGTTGTCGTCACTTGGGACATCGAGACACGCTTTCCTATCGGATATCGTCTTGGGTAGCCTAATGGGACCAGCCCCTCCACGTAACGGGGAATACTTGTTAATTTTTAATCGTAGCCCATAAATAATATCCAATTTCCACCCACTTTTCTTCAGTTCTAATTCTGATAATTCGTCATTCAACTTTTTGAACATTTTGTTTAAAATACCGCGAATTTCTGAATGGTCTAATAAAATTTCATTTTTTACTTTAATATTGGTCTCGAGTCCTTCATTCAAAATGTTCGCCATCAGACAGTCGATAAAAATATTAAATTTGATCGGGCCGTGATCAGTGAGGGATTGTTGTAAAATCCTATTTATTTTATGCCTCACTTCATTCAAAAATAGTGGTAGATCCAATGTAAAATTAGATTGAATAAAGTACAAAGCGATCCGATTCGTAAATGCGGTTTCATAAGGAATTATATAATCGTTATTTGTTTGGGTAGCAAGTAAGTTTCGGACATGAGGATCTGTTGGCCTATTTCTGTCAATTGTAACTGATGGGACTGTAATACACAGCGGTCTATGGGCATCAAAAAGGGCTGCACTAGTATACCGTCCTCCGCAGGAATCACATAAAAAGTTGCTCACACATCCTAATTCATGTTTTATCTTGTCTAAAATATTTTGAAAAACTTCCCCACATTTGGCACAATTATGATTCCTAGTATGTAAGGCTTCGTGTTGACTCTTTCAGGTGGACTATTGAACGCTTCCCCACAATATTGACAAATAAAGTTAAAAATTTCAAAATCTTCTGGTGGGGGTAGGGGAGAAAACCTAGTTTTTTTAAGCGGGGGCTCGTCACATCTCATACTGTGGTCGGTAACATTCAGATCATAACCACATCGGTCACATAATACAAAGTCATGGACGTCAGCCATTCTTTGCCCGCAATTTGCCTCGTGCCGTATCAACATGTAATGGCACGGGAACGTTGAATGGCAGAAAGAACATGTTTTAGAGGACGATGCCATTGTAAAGTTTCCAAAAATAATAGATTTTCTCTAAAAAAAAATAAGATATTTATAAGATGTAGGTACTCTTCTTCTGAAAAAAAAAAATTAAATTAACGCTCTTTTACGAATAACAAGCTTTTTTTGAATAACAAAAAATCGAAAAACAAGCTCCTGATGGGATTTAAATTCAGAAATCTTGATATACAAAGAAAATACGAAAAGGGGGACGGGATGTCAAAAAAAAAACTCTTTCAAGCAAAACTAATTGAGAAACCTCTGAACGAGAAACGAGAAAACAAAATAAAGACGAACGAAACCGGATGTAAGAAAGAAAAAGGTGATGGGGATAAATTAAATGTAATCTTCTTGAATGTTGGATCTCAGCGAGTGGGAAAAACTATTGCGAGATATGGGTGAAAAAGAAAAGAAAAAATGAAAAATTAACTGGTTAAGAAAATAAATTGATAGCAAGGGAGGGGGAACGGGTGTAAAAAAAAATGTTGTAGGGGTTAACTAAATGAATACTTCTTCAAAGTTTGGGTCTCAGCTAGTGAGATAAAAACTATTGAGGGATATGGGGGGAAAAAAAAATAGGGGGAAAATAAATTGAATAATAATAACTGAGATGGGAGAAGGGGGAAAAAACGAGGTAATTTAACCTAAAAGAACGATGAAGAAACAAAGAAGAAAAAAAAAACGCAAAGGGTTTGTTTGGGATGCAACTAGAACCAATGATCCTAACAATGAATATTAATTAGGGATTACCTATTTAATCTTCCTTAGTTGAGGAGATGGGAGCAGTGGCAGGCAGGAGGACTTTCTGTGTTGAGAACTCAGAACGAAGTGTGGCTGCTGAGGGACTCCGGCTACTTATATAGGGGTGAAGGGGGGGGGGGGTTGCCTTTTCAGACCTGAAGAGGCAGGTGGTTCAGTGGCCTGGGTGATTGTCCAGACCTTTCCAAACTTGATTAGATCTGTTCACACAGGTCCTTCCAAGGTGGGTGAGTGGTCTGGGTGATTGTGGTATTGTGGATTGGGGGGGTGAGGGTGGTAGGAGGTTGATGGGTGATGATGGATGATGGGTGGGGGGGGTGATGGGTGAAGGTTTGTGGGCGGAGGGGTAGGAGGAGGGTGGGGTGGGTGGAGGTCTGGAGGCGGGTTGGGAGGAGGTCTGGAGGCGGCTGGTGGACGGGGTGGGTGGAGGTCTGGAGGCGCCAGGGGGCGGTGGGGGTTGATAAGGGGTGGGTGGGTAAGGGGCTGGTGAGGGGGTGGTGCCACCCGCTAAGGCCCCCTGGAGCTGGTTAGACTGAAGAGCATGTTCAAACAGGAGTGTTCCAGGACATACATATTCCACCTACTGGGGGGGGGGGGGGGTGGTTATGGGTGGTGGGGGGGGGGTTAAGGGGTGGGTGAGAGGGTTGGTAAGGGGTGGGTGAGGGGGTGACGCCACCCGCTAAGGCCCCCTGGAGCTGGTTAGACTGAAGAGCATGTTCAAACAGGAATGCGCCAGGACATACATATTCCACCTACTGATATATGTTAGTTTTTTACTGCTAGAGTAAAATATAAGATAATTTCATCAAGTTTAGAGACTGAAAACCCCAAAAAATTAAGATTTTTTAGTGCAACGTTACTTGCACCCCCTTGGGTTTATTGCCCAACACCATTCATTTTGTGATTTTTCAACATTTAAAATGTCGGTAAAAAATACAGAGAACTATTAGAAGTTGTTCTATATAATAGGTAAATGACGCTCAAAGTTGGGACTACAGTGAAAATATGGGTAAATGGCATGTGATATTCGAGCTTAACTTAAAAATACCAGGAATGATCTCAATGTGGAAATGTTGTTATTTAAATAGAGAACATTAGTCCCTCTTTCAGAACATGTGTCTGTTTTTTTGGTTTTGTAAGCTTTTTACCCACAAAACTTGAATTTAAAGTAGCTTGGGCCAAAAAGACCCGACGCGAGTGCTCATTTGTGCAAAACGACGGGAGTGCTGGAGGGTCAAGTACACCACGATGAATGAATGTTCCTTGCTGGCAACGTTGGAAGACAATTCAGATACAATTAGCATTTGATCTAGAACTTGATAATGAATTGATCTTACCATTATAATACTAAGAACCAGAATAAATACTTACACGAGCTAGCAAGCCATTCGCCATTAGGGCTAAATTTCACAGATGATACAGCTCTGGTGTGGCCGACCAAAGTAAGTTTCAGAGTGTAGTTGGGTTTCTGGAAATCAGTCCGTCAATTAGGTATGTAAATCTTGGTTGATAAATGCGATACGGATAGTGTTGTGATTCTCACCATATTCGACCAAGATCGTGTTCTGGCAGAAGAATTCGGTGAACCAAGCGGGTGGGCTCCGCTTTGAAGGGCCTGGGAGGGTCTCAGAGGCATCATCCGATGAGTTTCGAATCAAATTTTAATAATAGTATATACCTACAATATATACAAATTAATGACAGCTGACGCCAATTAGTGTAGGACAAAAACCAGAAAATCACAAATTTTCCACACAAACTTCGAAAATGCTCTGCCAGTTCTGTGATGCCCTTCCTCCTTGAAAACTAGTGACGTAGTGACGTTCCGATATTACCGATATTAGTAATATCGATACATTTGTTTCGATATTTCCGATATTTGTATCGATAACAAGAATTCGATAATATCGGGGTATCGAATGAAGCTTTACAGTATCGAATCAAAATATCGAATCCAGAACACATCGGAAGGAGGTTACTTACCTATGTCCAACATAGCATCAGCCGTTGGTTTACTTCCGAAGATTGGGGCTTACAATATTTTTTTTTAAACATTCACCACAATATGTTTTCCACTCTTTGTACTTTTTGATATAGATAACAGTAAAAACTTCAAAATCTGCCCAAGGGTTTATTTTTTCCACTCCTATAGTATGTACCAAAACTGATCATAATGCTGAGATAGGTGGATCATTGTAGGCCTAAACACGATTTATTTTTTGAATGGAGTTACAGAATTTGAGGACAATAAGTATTGCAACAAAAAAATGTAAGAATTATCGATATCATATGATACTTTCAATATCGATATTTCCTTTCGATAATATCGGAGTATCGATACCATGCTTTCGATATTGATTTGATACCAAATATCGGATCGAAAGGAGTATAGGAACGTCACTTGAAAACGCACAGCTCATTCCCATGAGCTGAAAACATGAACAAGTAATGAAAAACAACTTAAGCCGAACGGAAAAACATGGGTGCGCTCTCTCAAACACAAACTCAACTAAGTAATATCGCCAATTTTTATTGTATATTCATATAACACGCTATTAAATAATTTCACTATACAATTTTCATAATGTGTTCTGTAATTAAGCACCAAATCTGAGAGATTATGTTAAAAGTGCGTAAATGTTTGGTTTTACGTCGTGTTAAGTTGGTAGTTAGTTATTCCAGTTGTTAGCTTATTCCACCATCCATGGAGGAAAAGTTCTTCCAACACATGATGCTACGTAGTATAGTAGGGTTTTCTGTGACATGATGGGACAAGACCTGCTGCTACTGCGACTCTGAGATACAAGACATAAGTCATCTTCTCCTAAGATGTACCCGTAGGACGCCATCCAATTATCCATTTCGGCAATACCTCTAACAATTTCACCACTAACCTAATCCAACAATATTTAAAACAGGGCCTCACCAATAACCAGCTATCAGTTGAGGAGGAGTAGTGGAAATCCATAGCAAAACACTGCAGGATAAAAATAGAAATAGTCTATTTCCAGGTAAACTAACAAACTGTAGACCGGTTTCGGTTGTTACACCATCATCACTACACGATATTACACAACCGAAACCGGTACACAGTTTGTTAGTTTACCTGGAAATAGACTATTTCTATTTTTATCCTGTAGTTTTTTTTTTAATAACCAGATATTCTATGATCTTTATGAAATGCTTAATCTGCTGAGCATAACAATCCAAAATAATATCTCCCTTGTCTGAATAAATTAAATAATTAACTTCTCGAGAAATGAAACAAATAACATTTTTAATAAATAACATTTTTCTTCATAAACTTAACTCCCACCCTTCATTTTCCCTCACCACTCCCTGCTCAACTTCTACCCTGCTATAAAAAAAACTGCCTCAGACGCAATCCCAACTACGACTACCTCAACCATGCCACCGAACACACAATCTATGGCCACGCAAAGATCCCTTCAGGGCCAGAAGGAGAGAAGAAGAAGAAGAAGAAAAGTCCTTTCTTCCGCCATCTCTTCGCGATTGTTTGTTATGGTTTTAGAATTTTGACCTTCGTTCGTCGTCCACTTCCCTCATTTTATTAGAGTGAATTTACTTACCTATATTTTTTATTGTACGTACTTATGCGTGCTTATTAATATGCCGGTGCTTAAGAAGAGAAAATGTTTCATCCGCAGTTGTGGATCACCCTCTTCCCGACAACAAAAATCGTTCTTCAGTCTTCCAGTGAAAGGTGAAAATCTGTAAGTTCCTGCCTGTCTGCGTACCTAAATTGCCTTTTGACTGTGTACTTGCAAGTAATATAACAAGTAATGTTTTAATAGGAAGTCCACATAATCCGTCGAGAAAAAGCGTATTTTGAGTGCGCAGGTATATTATCTAAAATCAGTCGGTACCTTGCTACCCACTGAATGATTGATGGCGTGGTGTTACTCAATTTTTTGGTTTGCAGTTTAACTTGGAACTTCGGAACTTCCTGAGCCAAGTACCTACTAAGAGGCTATGATCCAGCCGTAATGTCGGTCGTGTTACAATAAAATTGCACAGAGATAATGCAGGTTTGGCTCAATTCATTGCAGAGAAAATATAAAAAGTACCAAGAGATCAGCCGTGTCAAGTTAACTGCATTGAAAAATCAATACCCTCTGAAAGGTGACTGGACTGGATTTAACATTATGTACCTACCTACCAGGTGCACATCAGGTTGAAATCAAAAGGAATTATTTAATAATTCCTTAGATCCTAGTGGCTTGTGATTGTTCTGAGTGTTGTTTTTGTCCCTACCAGGTTGCGTACATCCATGGTTTCGTATCTGACTGCATGCTGCCTTTAAGAATGCATCACCCGTTCAGTTTTTTCTTCATCAAGCAGTTCCTACCACGAAAAATCACTACGTTAACAAGCAGGTAATTATTTTTGGAATGGTAGGCCAAATGAACCTTGTGTAAGCCCTATATTGCCTACCTACTGATGGGTGTCTTCGAATTTAGAAAAATACCGAATGCATTCCTATGATCCAAAAAAATCTTGTTTAAAGTCTAATTAACCATGACGCTGGGGTATTAGTTAGCACCATTAGATGGTGTGGATTATTGCTTTCCATGGATTTAGAAAGGATGTATATATTTTTCACACTCTGCAGATGACTTGGTTAATGGCTGGGGCGATATCACCAATAACATAGTGTCAGTTTGCTGTAGAAGTCACTGTGGTTCCATCTTGGCGCTGTTCACCAGCACCATTATAATTTATGCATGGTGCGTAACTGTCATTGAATTAAAAATGGTAAGTTCATTCAACATTCTGTGAATGTTGTGTAAAATTTGATGTCACCACTGGAGCGGTGGCGTCACCACAGTTAGGTTTCCATAAAAAATGTAGGTATCTGTCAGAATAATAATGAGTTCATGGTCAACAATAAAATCTTATAGCAATAGTACCTATCCATCCAGCAGTCCATGGCCAGCAACATCTGTGTATATGAGGGTAACTATAATTCATCACCCTCTCCCTGGACACCAGCACAGTCATCAGTGCTGCCAGGATCACAAGCTGAACAAAGCTGTTTGTTCTGGTTTAAGTGACTTGACGCGCCCCACACAGAAACGTTATACATAATGTAGGACTAGGTAGATGAAATACCTACATGATGTTGATTTCACAGTGATTGTCGGCTATAAATCTGTCGGCCACCTGGGACAGCATGGGTGACTACAATGGATGAAATTGTGGATGCTATACTTATTTACCCCGCCAAATTGTTAGGCCACACTAGCGTTGCCCACCTCAGTTGATATGACATTACACAACGGTACTTGTTTCTCGAGGTTTGGTCGGTTGAGAAGATATACACCTTGTATGTAGATACCCCCCCCCCCCCCCCTTTTTGCTCGGTTTGGGGATCCTCATGTTGGGTAAATCTCAAAAATACCAATTCGTTCGGCTAACAAAGTCACATGATATTTGGGTACTGATTCCCAGGTCATGTTCATGGGGCTTTTGTGTTCATGGAAACGAACGTTGGGGAACGCATTCAGTCGTTGTTTAGATAGGTATACAGTATTAGCTCTACTATATCAACACAAACAAATAATACCAACGATGTCACATGTCACTGCAGTTTGAATGAGTACTTTGAGAAACACTACTTTCCTAGAGAACAGTACCTGCTGAGAAACAGTACCTACCTGGGAGAAACTGAATATGTCTAAAAACACTCATTTTTGAAGCAAATGGTGTGGGGGGGGGGGGGAGGGGGTGAAAAATTTGTTTCTTCAGAAACTGGTGCCCCAAAAAGTTGGAATATTCAAGAAATCCAGCTTTTCAGGAAACGCAAAAATCTTCTCGGCGAGGTATTTTTTTCCTTTCCAGTTTTTTTGCCGTTCAATTTGGGCACCTAAAAACCATTTTCTGAAGGAACAAATTTCAAAAGGAAACGATTTCATTTATTCATTAGTTTTCATTTATTGATTCTTTCATGTGCCATAATTGAAATAGCTATTTCTGATGGTTTCGACCATTTTGGCCCCCAAAAACACGAATTGCTCCTTTTTTTCAAATTATCTTTGATCATTGATCGTGCCATTCAATTGTCTTGATTCACCTGTTGACGCTTTTTCTAGTGTTACTATACAAATTGATGGAGATTTCAAACAATTTCCCAGGTTTTTGACTCATGAAAAATGAATTTTGGGAGCTGAACCTTCGTTGCAACCCAATTCATCACTCTTTGGTCAAAACGACTTCATATTCAGTCTTCTCGCCCTAAAAAACATGGAAAAATATATATCATAAGCTAATTTTAATAAACACCAAAAAACCCTATTTTCACACCTATATTTCACCCATGATACCCTTGAGTATATTTCGATCGGGCTACAAAGTTTCGGGACACAACTAGGGCCCAAATGGAGCCTGTGTGTGAAAGAACGAATTTTTTAGACCGAAAATGACGTAGTTACGCGTGATACGTCGTGCGGCGGACGGACATTGCATTTTTCAAAAAATATAGTATTTTTCGAATACCTAGTATTTTTTACGGTTTCCACCAATTTTGGCCCCCAAAAAGACGAATTATGCTCCTTTTTTTAACAAATTATCTTTGATCATTGATAGTGCCATCTAATTGTCTTTATTCACCTGTTGATACTAATTCTAGTGTTACTAACAAGTTCTATAATATACCCACAAACTAATCACCTGTGGAAGGATAGTGGTACCTGTGTGTCCAGTAGAAGAGATACACATCGACACCAGTCTCCAGGTTCATCCCACCCATGTTATCTGCCATCCAAAGGCGTTGTTAGAGGACGGTCGATTGATCAGCGATCTTTAAATTGATACAGCCGAAACATGGTGGAAGAATTTTAAAGGGCAAAGTGTTATTCTGTTCCTTTTCTTTTATGGCTTTTAGGTTGTGTGAGAGAGAGAGAGAGAGAGAGAGAGAGAGAGAGAGAGAGAGAGAGAGAGAGAGAGAGAGAGAGAGAGAGAGAGAGAGTTGAAGCGTTTATTAAACATTTATAATATGTAACAACAACATGTTAATTTCTGTGAGTCCAACTTATGGATAATTATTACACACTACGCTTCAGCATTATACATCATGATCTCTATTTCTGTAAACAAACCCATTCACCATTTAAATTCATTCACTAAATTTAGATTTAAACAAATTCGCTCATTCAAAATGTCATTCAAGGTTCTCAAATTCTTTTTAATTAGGTAGTTTATCACATATCTGCGACTGTTGTTCGTTGAACTTCTCTGATCTCTGTATATATATTGTGATGAATTTAAAATTGGCTCATTCATCACGGTGGTGTGAGGGAAGTGCCCAGGCGGTTATGAGCGAATCACCACCGACGTCTGGGATCTTTTTGGAAGAGGTTTTGCCTAGGCGGTTATGAGCGAATCGCCACCAACATCTAGGATCTTTTTGGTTGTGTCCAGGCGGTTATGAGCGAATCACCACCGACGTCTGGAATCTTTTGAGGAGGTTTGCCTAGGCGGTTATGGGCTGACCACCACCGTCATCTAGGATCTTTTAAGGAGAGAGAGAGAGCAAGGTAGGAGGAGAGAGAGCAGGCTAGAGGAAGTGTCGAATGAATGAAAAGGCGCAGGATCCGGGGTTTTATAGGAAAATGAGCCCTCCCCTTCCAATCCCCTGTTAGGGGTTGATGGTGGGGCTCCAGGTTGTGTACCCTGGATCCTGTGGCTTGTCTCCCCACTCGTACCGTTTATTGAAGAGAACATAATATTTGCGGACAATATTTGGCGAGAACTTAAGTTGTAAGGTGGAGTGGTTCCTGGAGGGACTCACGACAGAGCTCCCCCCAGTTCGAGCAAAAATTTGACAAGCTGAGGGCTACGGTACTGATGGGGCTGAGGGCGCAAGGTTACAGGAGGCTGAGGGCTGAGGCAAACAAGCAGGGGTGCTGAAGGCAAAGGTTACAGGGGCTGAGGGCCAACGCAAACAGGAGTGTGCTGAAGGCAAACAGGTTGTGGTGCTTAATTTTAACCGAATTTAAATTGTGGTGTTTACATGGAGAGTATTTACATGGTGGTGGGTAGCATATGACTTAGAGGTAGTGGAGGTATTGACAATGATGAGTATTTACATGGTGGTGGGTAGTATATGACTTAGAGGTAGTGGAGGTATGTACAATGATGAGGATTTACATGGTGGTGGGTAGCATATGATTTAGAGGTAGCGGGGGTATTTACAATGATGAGTGATGACATGGTAGTATAGTAAGCATTAGTTAGTAAATAGTTGTAAGCGTTACATAGTAAGAATTAGTTAGTAATTAGTTATAGGCGATAGTTGATATGTATAGCTATTTACAGCAGGTATGTACAAATAGTGCCATATAAAATGGTTACAGGGCTTGGATGGGTGGGGTGGGGTCACAATTTGGGGGGTTCACGGAAATCCGCCGTTTTTTAGGTGCGGTGATGGAATGAGTGTGGTTAGGGTGTGGAAGTGTGGATGATAGGAGGTGTGACGGTTTCGAAGAGAGGAGGCTACGCGGTGAAGCGGTAGAACCCCTGACGGAGAGAAAAAGACCTGTCAGGAGGGTCTTCTGCTTCGCCGAGGCGCCTTCGGTGTGTCGGCGCATCGGGGGGGCGTCGGAAGTTGTAGTGGCGGGGCGGCGAGAGGCGGGGTGCTGTGTGTGGGTAAATGGGACACAGACAGCATTCCACCATCTCAAGGACCCGCCGTGATTGCTCTGGGCGGGGCAGGGTGTCCGGGCCGCCGGGACGGGTGGAGGGTTGCGGCGCTCTCTCCGTCCGTGTCGTCGCCCGGGCCGGTTCGTCCCGGCGGGTACTATGGGGGATATCCCCGGCAGTGGTGTGGGTATTGGGGGTGGTGGATGCGGTTGAGGTTTTTCGGGGGGTTGAAATTTAGGGGTGGTTTGGGGGGGTTGTTGTTGATGGTTGGAGGTTGTTTAGGGGGGGGGGGGGCATGAGTTGGGCGAGGCGAAATTGGTGGAGGATGTCTGTCATGAGGGGGTCGGTGGGGACGTAGGGGGGATGTACCCCAGTGGCCTGGGCTACGCGAAATTCGCGTAGAATTTGCCACTGGGGTAACTTCCACTGCCGGGGCCGGGGAGGTAGTCCGGTGATCCTCGGAGGCGGAAATATAAGAAGCGGTGATGTGGGCCCGGGCGAAGGGGGAAGTGGCGAAAGGGGATCGGGGACGAAAACGTCCCGGAGAATTGCCGCCATTTCCGGATCCGTGTCGAAATCCGGAAACGGCGACGGAGGTGACGGGAAGCGGTTGTTGAGAGGGCGATATGACATGGTGCGCGGACAGAGAGAGACTGATAGGGGTTGGTGGTTGAGGGAGAACGGGAGCGGGTTTGCACCGCGCTAACAGCACTGTGTGGGGATTCCCGTCAATTAACAGGGTCGCGGTGGTTGGAGTGGAGCGGATGACTTGAAAGGGCCCGGCGTAAAGGGGTTGAAAAGTTTTATGGATGTCGGGCTCCTTCAGGTACATGTGAGTGGCGGTATAGAACCGTTTTGGATAGGCGGTGTCGTTTACGGGTGTTGTTGTGTGTAGCGGTTCCCTGTTAATTGACGGGTTGTGATGTGTGGGGAAAATGTCGGCGGGTAAGCGGAGGGCGTCGTACGCAGCGGCGGCGTCGGGGGAGATGTCTGACGTTTGTAGGAGGATGTCGTACGGCAGTAGGGAGATGATGCGAGAGTAGCGGGTTTTCTGGCTGCGGATGCCGGCGGCCGAGAACGCTGCGTCAACCTGAAAAAACCACAGAGCAGGGTCGTGAGAGTAGAATGGTGGCAATGAGAGAGGGAATGACGCAGAGGCGGTCATGACGTAGGCGGTGGCGGCCGCAGCGGATCCGGGTGGTGAGAGGGAGGAGAAGGGGTTGGCGACAGTTGCCGCGTCCGACGCCGGGGTGGTGGGGGGCTGCAGTGTGGCAGGCCGGAGGAGCGGAGGTGATTGAGCGTCCGGGTCCATGGTCCAGGTATGTCAAACTGAAACTTGAAATTCGAAGAGGTGGCGTGGCTGAGCGGAGATGTGAGAGGGTTGTGGTCTCCGGGCGAGTGGGTAGCGAGTGGGAACTTGAAAATGCGAATTTAAACTGAACTGAATTTGAAATTTGAACGGGCTGGATCTGACATTTGACTTGACTTGACTTGAATTGACTTGACTTGACGGGAAAAAAGGAGGAAGGTTGGGTGAACGTCGGGTTCACCACTGTGATGAATTTAAAATTGGCTCATTCATCACGGTGGTGTGAGGGAAGTGCCCAGGCGGTTATGAGCGAATACCACCGACGTCTGGGATCTTTTTGGAAGAGGTTTTGCCTAGGCGGTTATGAGCGAATCACCACCGACATCTAGGATCTTTTTGGTTGTGTCCAGGCGGTTATGAGCGAATCACCACCGACGTCTGGAATCTTTTGAGGAGGTTTGCCTAGGCGGTTATGGGCTGACCACCACCGTCATCTAGGATCTTTTAAGGAGAGAGAGAGAGCAAGGTAGGAGGAGAGAGAGCAGGCTAGAGGAAGTGTCGAATGAATGAAAAGGCGCAGGATCCGGGGTTTTATAGGAAAATGAGCCCTCCCCTTCCAGTCCCCTGTTAGGGGTTGATGGTGGGGCTCCAGGTTGTGTACCCTGGATCCTGTGGCTTGTCTCCCCGCTCGTACCGTTTATTGAAGAGAACTTAATATTTGCGGACAATATTTGGCGAGAACTTAAGTTGTAAGGTGGAGTGGTTCCTGGAGGGACTCACGACATATATTATTGTTAGTTTGTTTCTCATGATAGTACTACTGGAGATTCTAATCCGTCGCAGGGGGTGCTCGTTTTGAACTCGTTTTTTCTGTCCATTTCGGGTTTATTTGTTTTTGGTTTATAGCACTGTATACTAGTAGGGTGCCTACTTACAAATTCATCTTATGTTTGTATGCACATTATTTCAAATTATTTGTAGTTTTTGCTATGGCAGTATTCGTAATTAAATTCTGTAATAAGGAACTTCCTATATTTTCCTGTTTCTCTTATATATTTAGCTAAATTGTTAAGTTACATTTGCCGTCCAAAATGTCGATGGTTTCACTTTCTGAGATTGTGACGTTTTTCCTAGGCATGTGACTCTAAATTCTTTCAAAACTGGGCACTGCCAGGAAATGCTGAGAGGTCTCGTTCGTTTGCAAATTGCACATTGAACACTTATCAGATTGCCCTTCTCTCCACCACCTCTTTTTTACTGTAAGCATTTCCATCCTCGCCCTTGAAATTAGTCTCATTTTGGATAGGTCCTCCAACCCTAGGTATGCTAAACCCTTTTCTGGGATCCGGTCCAGTTTGGCAAACAATTTATGGTGTTGGGAGTTCACTACCTGAGTCGTCAGATCTGTTCGCCACAGCTCTTGCGTTTTACTTAGTAACTCGTGTTGTACTTGTTTGGACCATCCTTCCCTCCCCAAAATCATGTTACACTCTCCAGCTATTCTTTCGTACTCCATGTGCCACAATACTTTTTCTTTTACTACGTTCTCGGCTATAATGCGTGGGTACCTATGCTGTGGGTATTTTAGTACTTTGTCGACATTCTATCTGGAGTTTCAGGGTATAGAAATGGAGAGGCTCTAACCCGCTTCCTGAGTGGAGGGCGTAGTTGGAGGTGTTACTAGGTAGTGCCAGTAGTTTTTTGAGGTAGTATCGTTGTAATACCTCTATCTGTTCATATTTTAGATGTCCCTATACCTGTGCGCCATAACAGCTGCGCCATTGACCGCGCTGTTGCTCTATACATAGGTGGCTATACCTCCAGGGGGACGCTTCGCTTTTTGTTAGGGTTCCCCAGACTACTCCCATGCCACGTTTGGTATCAGCCTACTTTTGGTTTATTATGTTCAAGAACGAACCTTTGGAAACGAGCATGAAATTTTTTTACCCCCCCCCCCCCCCCCCCTCAAGATTTGATGGTTTCCGTTTCAAGGTATGTAGAATCCGAAAATGCAGTAAAAAAAATTCGGTCCGGACGCCTTACACCATACGCCGTTCTTCGCACTTTTCTTAGTTACTGTTATGGAGTGAGCTACTTTTGTAATGACGTAGGCACATCAAGTGTAACCTACAACACAGAAGGTTAGGAGTCCCGAGTTTTTATGTTCCATACAGTGAATGTGCATTAATAAAAGACGTCCAGTATTAAAGTTGTTTTCTTTATTAAGAAAAACCAACAAATTGGCGACGGAAAAATCGGTAACATGTCGACAGAACGTGATTATTGAGTGTTGAAGTAAAAGTGCCGACATGGTGATAGGCACGCCACCCGTTTTCGATCATGCTACATCAAACTATGGAGTTTTTAGAAGCCAGCTAGAAAGCTTCATTATCGTCAACGATGTCACAGCTGAAAAGAAAAAACCACTTTTGTTAACATGTTTGTCTCAGTCATCATTCCAGCTTCTCGCAAGCCTATGTGTACCGCATACACCTGATACCGCCACGGTAACGTATAACAATCCACTCGCGTTATTAGATACTCATTTCAGACCGGTAGCATCCTATTTTGCGGCGAGGGATGAGTTGTATACGGCTACGAGACAAACAAACGAATCCATCCAGCAGTGGGCCGCCCGAGTCCGTGATATCGCCGGCAGATGTGGTTTTGGATCGGAATTTACCATAATAATGCGAGACATTTTTGCAGTGGGCCTCGGACCTGGCGCATTACGAGATCGCGTGTTCGAGGAGGACGCAACAAAAACCAGTACGACGATGTCTACACTCATGCAAATAGCATTGGCGAAAGATTGGAAAAACTGGAAGATTGGAAGAATTGGAAAAACGAACGGAACACTAGTGAACAAGGCAAATCACCATGTACCCATTGTGGTCGTCAGAATCATGCAAGTAAGGATTGCAGATATAAAGAGTATAGCTGTAATGTTTGTAATATTAAAGGACACTTGGCTACAATCTGTCGAAATAAAAACAAGAAGGATAAACAGAACAAATATTTGAACGAAGGTGATGATAATGATCAAGATGTAACGTTAGGTGACACATTTTTTCACCTATACAATCAAGAAAAAACTGTGAAAGTAAAACCCTACACAATGAATCTCACAATAAATTATGAAGATTTTGATTTTCAAATAGACACTGGGTCATTATATAATGTGTTTGCCGAATCGTTCTATAGAAAACATTTCTATGAATATCCGCTTACCAAAAACGACATAGAACTGAGTGACTATATTGGCCATAAAATTGTGCCCATTGGTAAATTCTCCGCCAACGTTACAGGCAGGAAAGGAACATGCGCGTTAACATTCTATGTGATTAAACATGGAGGTCCACCGCTGATTGGTAGACAAGGGCTTCACGAGATCAAGTATGTGGGTGGGAATAACAATACAAGTCAAATATTGCACTTGTCGAAAAAAAAAACGAAAATATTCCAACGGCCCCGAAAAATATTCAGCCCATTTTGGATAAATACTCATGTCTTTTCGAAAATATAATGGGTGCTTTCTCAAAATATAAAGTCTCCCTAAAAATGCGTGACGGTGCTACTCCAAAGTTTTTTAAAGCACGAAGATTGCCACTTCGAGGGTTGCTTGGCAGAAGTGACCAAGTCCATTTTTTCCCGAAATTGAGGTTTTAACGCTTCATATAACTCGTAAGCCTGGTCTACACGCTAGTATTGGTAACTCCATGATAAAGGAACTATAAAGGGCTCAAATGCCCTTTCTAGTACCCCGATCCACCCCTTTTGTATCCGATTTTCATTTTCCTGGCAGAAATGACCAAGTGCTAGCTACGCAGCACTTGAAGTGCGAGTAATGGAAAAATGATCAAGTGCCAAATAGTCACTTCTGCCAGCCGGGATATTGTGAATCCGCTGGTTGAATTGAAGGCCCAAATGACAAATTTGACCGTGAATTTCATTGGGCTACCCCAATTGTTCCTGTATTAAAACCAGATGGGTCAGTCAGAATATGCGGGGATTTTAGGCTTACAGTGAACACCGCCCTAAAACCCAGTAGTTATCTGCTACCACACATAGAACACTTATGTAGTGACTTTGCTGGTGCTAAGATTTTTTCGAAGATAGACCTGTGCGATGCATTTCAACAGTGCGAGCTGGATGACAAATCAATGGCCTATACAACAATTAACACACATCAAGGGTTACACAGATATCGACGTCTGTGTTTTGGCATCACAGTAGCAGCGGAAGTTTTTCAAGAAATTATGGAGCGAGTGCTACAGGGAATTTCGGGAGTTAAGGTGCTGATGGACGACATTATTATTTTTGGGCCAAACTTATCAGAACACAACGAACGTCTGGAAAAAGTTCTGAAAGCGCTAACGGAAGCGAATTTAAGGCTAAAACCAGGAAAATGTGCCATTGGACAAACCTCCATCGAGTACCTTGGACATCGTTTTGATAAAGACGGCTGTCACCCAACAGATAAACACGTGTCGGCAATAAAGAAATGCCGGATCCCAACAGATGTCGATACCCTACGCTCATTCTTAGGAATGGTTACGTTTTATATTAAGTTCATACCAAATGCTGCAAAAGTTCTGGAACCATTATATTATTTACTACGTCAAGATGTCAGATGGGAGTGGACACGTCACTGCTACCAAGCGTTCAATAAAATCAAAGATTCTCCGACTTCACAGCCAGTGCTCTCACATTTTGATCCAGCTCTACCCTTAAGATTGACAGTTGACGCATCTGCTAAACCTGTGGGGGCCGTACTTTCGCATACCTATCCAGATGGCACTGACCACCCGATTGCCTATGCATCAAAATTGCTGTCCGATGCCCAAAGGAAGTATCCTCAAATTGAACGAGAAGCATTCGCAATAATATATGGTATCCAACGTTTCAAAGACTATTTGTTTGCCAAGCAGTTTGAGTTAGTCACGGATCACAGACCATTAGTTCATATATTTGGCGAGAAAAAAGGCATGCCAATATATGCTGCCAATCGGCTCCAAAGGTGGTCGTACTTACTATCAGGATACAACTATAAAGTGACATGTGTGAGATCTAAGGAGAACTGCGCAGATTTCCTGTCCAGAATGGAAAACCAAAGTCAAGATTCGACCCCAGAAGACTGTTTTGACAAGATCTCGTATTTGAATTTTATCCAAGAAAATTGCCCATTTCGAATTAATTGGCGAGCCATTCAGCAGCAAACAAGAAGAGACCCAATTTTGTCAAGAGTTGTGTCGCAAATAATGGGCTGGTATCAGAGCAAGAAGAAAATTTCAAGGACTATGTACGAAGGCACCGAGAACTGACTGTAGATCATGGGTGTTTACTCTGGGGCTACAGAGTGGTTATTCCAACGAAGTTTAGACCAGCTATATTGAAAGAACTACACTCTAGCCATTTAGGAGCGACAAAGATGAAGTCTTTTGCTCGAGGGTACCTATGGTGGCCCGGATTGGACCAAGATATTGAAAGTACAGCCAATACCTGTACCATATGTTGCAGCCAAAGAGGATCCCCTCCAAAAGCAGTTCTTAGAACGTGGCCACACCATGTAATCCCATGGACGAGAATACACATTGATTTTCTTGGGCCAGTTCAACAGAAAATAAATTTATTCGTTATCTTTGACGCAACTTCAAAGTGGATTTAAGCATTCTTCGTGAACTCAATGACAGCCTCAGTAGTCATTGAAAAACTGACGGAAACGTTCTCCCGCTTTGGCCTTCCAAGAACAGTGACATCAGATGGAGCTAGATGTTTCACTGGCCAAGACATGCAGAAATTCCTTGGTGATCTACGAATCCAGCACTTGACAGGATCTCCTTTCCACCCACAATCCAATGGGGCGGCAGAGAGCGCCGTTCAGATTGTTAAGAGATTTTTGTTGAAGGCCCTTGCAGACAAAGGATCAATCCCACTATCTCAAGCACTGAACAAATTCCTGTTCCAGGACCGCATGACTGAAAATGAAGCGACGGGCGAGTCCCCTGCCCATATGTTACTGCTTCAACATCCACGAACGATTTTTGATCACCTGCTACCCAGATCAGAGGACATTGCGACCGACAGACACGCAAAAATGATAGCCCGGGGCGGTAGCAGAGCTCAGTCATTCAGGGTGAATGAGGCAGTCTGGGCAAGGGACTACAGACAAGGGAACCCGAAATGGACTAAAGCAGCGATAAGTTGAGTGCTGGGTACACAAATGTACGAATTGGAGACTGAAGGGGGGGGGGGGGGGGGGAAGGTGGAAACGCCATCTGGATCAACTGTGGGCAAGGGAGCCAGAACCGTCGGAGACAACCGAAAAGACAAGACCAATACCACGGGATGGCGAGATGCCCTATGGTAGGACACAAGTGATTCAGCAGGACCACCCCTACCAACAGTCCATAAGTCAAGCTGGTGAACCGGAATCAGGCGATGGGCCAACACTTCAGGCAACTGTGCCTCAGACCAGCAGAACCTCAACGCCTCGGACCAGTAGAACATCGACCGGTACAGAGACAAGTGACTTCCAGGGGTTCCCCTCATCGGAAGAAACTCAGCCAAACACCGCAAGGCCTCAGAGGGTCAGACGACAGCCGGATTGGTTCCAACATCAACATGAACCAAAATTGACAAAATTCGGTTTATAGGTCCCATCTGGGGTCTAGTTGGTCCTCGAAGCTCGGCGTTACTGTCAGTCATCCCTAAGGGGTGAAAAATAGGGGATTGAAATCTCCAGGACGCGGTTATCTCGAATTTTTTTAAGGTTTTGAATAGCTCTCGAACTTGGGAGTTTTTTAAGAACACTCGGAGCATTTATGTCCAGCCGTTCGTTCACAGTAAGGCCCAGAAGTTTGCACCGACAGACTTTTTCAACAGGAGGGTGAACGCAGTTGTATACATTCAGCCCAAATATCATCACTAGGGATTCGGTAACAATCGAATTGGCCCGAGATAATCATTGCTAGGGAGCACCTGATTATATTCACGGATTATGAAATCAAGTTGGTTGTTCTGTGATATTATTTGATTTGAAAAATGATGGGTCTTTTGGAGTTTGTTGATAGGTAGTGAAACTTGCACAAACGTTGAAGTATTATTGATGGGTAAATTATTGCACAACTGTAAATTATGAAGCCTGAGGTTCTGCAGCCCGCCGTATCATCCATATCTACTTGACTTTCGGTTTATAAAATTCGTTCTTTCGCACAAAGGCTCCATTTGGGCCCTAGTTGTGTCCCGAAACTTTGCACCCCGATCGGAATAAGGGTTTAAGGGGGGGGGGGGGGTAAATAGGGTTTTAAGGGTTTTAGTAACATGAGCTCGTGAGGTATCGTTTTCCATGTTTTTTAGGACGAGGAGACCGAATATGAAGTCGATTTTGACCAAAGAGTGGAAAATTTAGGTTCTAACATAGTTGCAACCTTGAATTTATTTTAAAATTTGGTCTAAAATCGTCGTTCTTCCGCACACAGTTTGGGCCCCCATTTGGGAACAAATGTGGCTCCTAGATGTGCCCCGAAGCTGGGCAGCCCGATCAAAATACACCCAGGGGTGTACGGGTGAAAAATGGTTATAAAAACAGGGTTTGTCGAGGTTTTATTGAACACGAGCTTGTGATGTATACCTCACAAGCTCATGTTCAATAAAACCTCGACAAAAGAAAAAACTCGAAAAACCAAATTTTTACACCTATTTTCCCCCCATAACACCCCTGGGTGTATTTCGATCAGGCTGCCGAGCTTCGGAGCACAAATAGTACCCAACTGTGTTCTCAAATGGGGACCCAACTGTGTGGGGAAGACCGACGATTTTCGACCATAATTTAACGTAAAATAAAAACTGAAACATCGTTTGAACGTCAATTTTCCACTTTATAGTCAAAATCGATTTCACATTCGGTCTCCTCGTGTTTATAAACATGGAAAACGATGCCTCACAAGCTCATGTTACTAAATCACCGAAAAACCCTATTTTAACACCCATTTTTCACATAACACCCGTGGGTATATTCCGATCGGGGTGCAAAGTTTTGGGACATAACTAGGGCCCAAATGGAGCCTTTATAAAACGGATTTTATAAACCGAAAGTCAAGTAGATATGGATGACGTCGGCGTCGTACGCCGCGCCGTACGGCGGACGGCAGACGATCAATGCATTTTTGGAATCTACGCACCTTTAAACGCAAAAGAACAAAATTTGAGGGGGTGTTATAAAAAGTTTTTTGCTGAGCGAATACGCAGGTGTATTATTCACAGAATAATAAACCAAAACGCTGCAAATTATTACATAACGGTTTATCATTTAGCAGTATAGAAAGCTCTTTCTGCGTATATCACTGTTTCCCGTGGTCAATTCCTACACTCGTGCCTCCCCCCAGGAAAGCCCTAATTCGGGTACTGGAGACGGCCGGGGAATTACGGTTTCATAAATATGCGGTGGATTCAAGAAATCCATCATTAATTATTTGTTCTTGTTTATGAAGCATAACGATTGCAAATCGTTACAAGAAATCAAGTCAAAAAAGTACCTACCAATAAAATAAAAAATTACCATCATTCTTCAAATGAAATAATACTAGGGAACAACCAACCCGCTTTTATAAAGCCATGTGTGATTATAATCAGGTGTTCCCTAGCAATGATATCTGGGCTAGATGTACAGGTACCGCTTTTTCCACCCCTAAATGACTGGCGGTAACGCGAGCTTCGCGGACCAACTAGACACCAAATGGGATCCACAAACCAAATGTCATTAATATTTTCGTTAATATAACTAAGGAAAGTGCGGCGTACGGCGTGCAATGGATGGAAAGAATTTTTTATTCCATTTTCGGATTCTACGAATACCTTGAAACGGAAACCAGTTTTTTTCGTGCTCGATTACGAAGGTTTATTATTGAAAATAATAAACCAATATTAATGAAATTTTGTTTGTAGGTCCCATTTGGGGTTGTTGGTCCGCGAAGCTTGGTGTTACTGTCAGCCATTTATTTCTAAGGGGTGGAAAAAACGGTACCTACACATCCAACTCAGAAATCATTGCTAGGGAACAGCTGATTATAATCACGCATGGCTGTATGACATCGAGTTGGTTGTTCCGTGATATTATTTCGTTTGAAGAATGATAGTCATTTTAGATTTCATTGATAGTACTTCTGTAACATGAACAATCGTTATGCTTCATGAACAAGAACAAATAATTAGTGATGGTATTCTTGACTCCACCTCATATTTATGAAACAGTAATTACCAGACCGGCTACAGTACTGGTTTTAGGGGTTTCGGTGGGGGGGGGGGGGGGGCACGAGGGTGTTTATGTATTGAGTATTACCATTGGTTGTAATGAAGAGGACAGCACAACGAGTAAGGTAAATGCTGCAACGATAGAGGTAGATGGTAGAGAGGAAACGGCCTATACCCTGCCTAGCTTAAATCTTGGTCACCCGTCGAGATTGAAAGTGACCTGTACATACTAAATCACGATGAAATCATGGAATCCCATTTCATAATAAAAAACTGAGTTATTGAAAGGCTGTATATTTCCTCTAATCCATACTGTAGGGAAGCAACGGGCCAGGTGACCAGGACCTAGGAAACAAGTTGTTGCTTTTAAAAACAGTCAGTCTGAAATTGGTTGTTGAGACAAAAGGATTCGAAAAACAATATTAGTGCGTTCATGTTCATTGAGTTATTTGCGTTCAATAAATCCGTTCGTGCATTAACCTACTCTGGTAATTTCTAACAACTGGTGTCAGAAGTGGGATCGGTGTCGCCGATGTCAACTCGTTCAGGAAGGAATTTCGGGCTACATGAGGAGACAATGGATCATGACCCAGTACCGGCAGGTCAAGATACAGGTGACGAGCACTTGTTAGGGGAGGACCATTCGTCCACAGCGCCCGCACATCCCTTGCCTCCTTCTCCAGGAGACCACCTGATGTCGTCGGAGGTGAGACAGTTCATATTACAACAAACTGACCAAGTGAGGAGGGAACTCCGGGAAGATATTGCCGAGTTATTTGAGTCTTTCCTCCCTAGGCCCCAGACAATGCCCCCAGTTGTGCCAGAAGCCTCAGACAGGATTCCTCCAAGAACGCTGGAAACTAGGAAGCTTGAAACAAAACCGTTTGACGGTAATGCGGATTGGGAGGCGTACCATCGGCAGTTTGAATTGGTAGCTGAGAGCAATGGATGGAGCGAAACAACTAAAGCAATGGAGCTAGGTGCCGCTCTAGTAGGCCCAGCTCTAGCTATGATAACAGAGGTTCCTTTGCCTATAACCTATCCAGATCTGTGTGGCTTTACTGCAGGGGCGCAGGCAACAACCAGGTGAGACAGTTACTGAGTATCATCGCCAGGTGCAGGCATTAGCACGGAAGGCCTGGCCAGGTGCGACACGAGGGGGAGAGGCCGAGGAGCTCCTTACCCTCCGTTTTATTGACGGGCTGCGGGACCCTACCCTAAAAGAGAAGGTCCTCACAACTTGGCCACATACCATGCAAGAGGCGTTGACCACTGCACTGCGCCTAGAGGCTGTTGCAACGTTAGCGCGCCCCAGCAGTATCAGCACTCCTATGCCCCGGCTGCACGTGGTGCAGACAAATGATCAAGGACAGAGGCGGGTATTGTGTTGGCGCTGTGACCAACCGGGGCACTTTCTCCGGGAGTGTCCAACTTGGGGATCAAGAAGGAGGTTTCAGGAAATGGGAGAGGAGGCCAACAACACCAGGCAGCGTTCGGGAAACGAGGAACGGCCAAACTGAAGGGGAGCAGCAGTTTGAAGCCCTCAGTTCCCCATGCTCCCAGACATACAGAACTTTATCAAGTTGGTGGAAGAGCTGCACTCACAGTTAGAGGCCTTACAGGTTCAGTGGCTTGCACCTGCATCATTGACACAGGTGCATCTGATACCTTCATCAACCCACAGGTTTTAGCACGGGTAGGGCTGACGATGAGGAAAGCAGGAGCACAGGCACTGTTACGGACAGCCACAGTGGCCACAGCCCCAATTTTGGGGTAGGTTAGGACCCATTTGCAGTTGGGAGGAAGAGTCAAGGTCCCAGTTGATGCGGTGGTGGCCCACATTGAAGGGGAATGTATTATTGGAATGGATGTCCTGCAAGGGGAGCAATGCATCATAGATGTGGGCAGTGGGACATTGGGGATTAAGGGGACACAACTGCCAACAACGGGACCAGGCAACGTTTCCTCTATGGAGGTTTGGTGCACAAACAAAGCTCCATTCCCATCACACTTAGCCCCCCTCCTGGAAAGGACAGCAGAAAGGGTGAATGCAACACAGCTGGGGGAGTTCCAGGATTTGGTGCTCCGCTATGCAGAGGTGTTTGCAGCAGATAAGCAGGAGTTAGGAAGATGCACCCTTGGAGAACACACTATTGATGTTGCAGGTCATCGCCCAATCAAGCAGCAGCCCCGACGTACCTGCCCAGTCAAGGATAAAATCATTAGGGAAGAAATGGAAAAGATGAAAAGACAAGGGGTGATCCAGGAGTCCAAAAGTTCTTGGGCAAGCCCAGTAGTGGTGATCCCAAAGAAGACAGGGGACTGGAGGTTCTGCATCGAGTACCGGAGAGTTAACGAGGTAACAGTAAAGGATGCACACCCCTTACCTCACATAGGAGACACCCTACACATGTTAGAAGGCAGTCGGTGGTTCAGCACGCTAGACCTCCAAGCAGGATACTGGCAGATTCCCTTAGCCAAAGAGGCACAAGAGATTTCGGCATTTTGTACTCGGGATGGGCTGTGGGAGTTCACAGTAATGCCCTTCGGCCTAACCAACGCCCCCGCCACCTTCCAACGAGTCATGCGCCAAGTACTACAAGACCTCATTGCCAAGAATGTGGTGCAGGTGTACCTAGATGATGTACTAGTGCACACAAGTACTTTTAGAGAACAGCTTAAAGTCCTGGAGGATGTCCTTAAGAAACTGAAAGAGGCTAACCTCAAGTTAAATGTCAAAAAGTGTGAGTTCTTTCGGGAGACAGTCACTTACCTAGGACATCTCGTCACTCCAGAGGGGATATGCACAGACCCAAAGAAGGTGGAGGCGGTGGTCAAGTGGCCAGTCCCCCAGACAACAACAGAGTTGCGTTCATTTGTGGGGCTCTGCTCCTATTATCGACAGTTTGTGCCCCACTTGGCAGAATTAGCAAAGCCACTGTACCAGGCAGAGAACCTTCCCAAGTTAGAGTGGACCCCTAAGTGCCAAAAAGCTTTTGACCAGCTTCAGGTTTGTCTCCAGGAGGCACCTGTACTGGGCCATGTGAGGTCTGGGGTACCATTCATTCTAGACACTGATGCTAGTGATGTCTCAATTGGGACGGTTCTTTCCCAGATTCAAGAAGGAAAGGAAACAGTAATAGCCTACTTCAGTAAATGTCTCTCTCGGCCCCAACGCAACTACTGTGTAACTCGGAAGGAACTCTTATCTGTTGTAGAAGCACTGAAGTTTTTTGACTCATATGGGCTAGACAAGGGTTGCCTCACAGTAAGAACAGACCATGCTTCCCTCACATGGCTACTAAATTTCAAGAATCAGGATGGACAGATGGCACGCTGGCTTGATCGGCTGAGTGCTTATAATCTAGACCATTATCTAGGTCAATCACTGCCACAGGAACCGTTAGAAATGATCTCGAGAGTCCATCGGCATTCAGGTTTTTGGTACCTGCTTTGTACTTCGGAGTGTACGAATATTCCTCTAGCAGGAGTGACCATCTGAGGATCCTTGAGTTAGTGTCCTTCATCTGGTGCAAATATCTGAGGGGTGCATGGTCAGTCACCAATGTAAAATGTGTACCCCACAGAAACTGATGGAAGTATCGTACTGCAAAAATAACAGCTAGAAGTTCCAATTCCGTGGCTGAATATTTTGTTTCTGCTTTATTAAGGGAACGGCTGGCATAGGCTACTGGGTGTTCCACCTTGCCATGCATTTGTGACAGAACTGCTCCAAGCCCACTTGCTGAGGCATCGGTGGTCAGGATGAACTCCTTAGCAAAATCTGGGAATTGGAGGATGGGAGGACTGATGAGTTGCTCCTTCAAAGAGTCGAAGGCGTGCTGTTGGCTAGACCCCCATTCGAAAGGAACGTCTTTCTTGGTGAGGTCTGTAAGGGCCTTAGCTTCCTTGGCAAATCCCTTCACAAATTTTCTGTAGTATGAACAAAGTCCAAGGAACGCTTTGACTTTTGTCACCGTGTTGGGGACTGGGAAGGCTCGTACTGCTTCTATCTTGCGCAGATCAGGTTTGATACCAGCAGTGCCGATCCGGTGGCCCAAATACGTCACTTCGTTTTGGAGGAAGTGGCATTTCATCAACTGTAGTTTAAGATTGTGCCGTCGCAGAAGGTTGAGCAGTTCACATAAGTCATGGATCTGTTGTTGCCATGTGTGGTGGAATAGAACTATGTCGTCCAGGAATGCTAGTGCTGTTTGGGAGCCCAGGGCTTGGATCAAGTGGTTGGCCATTTTTTGGAAGGTGGCTGGGGCATTGGATAATCCAAAGGGCATACGCTGGAAAACCCAATTGCCACTATGAGTTGAGAAACCTGTTTTTTCAATATCCTCTTCTCGGACAGGGACCTGATGGTAGCCACTCTTCAGGTCGAGAGTTGTGAAGAATTCTGAGCCAGCTATCTGATCTATACATTCATGTACTCTTGGGATAGGGGAGATATTCTGGACGGGTGATTTTGTTGAGTTTCCGGAAATCAATCACCATGCGCCAAGACAGCAATGTTTTTCCATCTACGAGAGTTCTCTTGGGTACCAACAGACTTGGGGACTGCCAGGCTCCTGTGCCCTGACGAATTACTCCTTCTTTCTCGTGTTGGGCTATGATGGAGTCAAATATGGGCCTCTGCTTATAAGGGATTTTGTATTGGCGTGTGCGGATTGGAGGGTGATCCTCGGTGGGAATTGTGTGGACTGCCAGGTCTGTGATCCCTAGTTTCTCTGAACCAGGATAGCTGAATACATCCTCATAATCCTTGATTGCTTCCAAGAAGTGTTCCATGTGTTCGAATCCTCTTGCTTGGTCTGCAGCAAGATGGAGGAAGGATGTTTCACCCGCCTGGGGTTGTTTATCCAGACAAGCTGCTGTTGCTGTGCAGACAGTGGATGGTTGCAATTTGTCTATTTCCACTAGCTCACCAAGCTTGGAATGTTTCTGCACTGTAATTGGAAATTTGGAGGAGTTGTGGACCATGACTACTGTGTCTGTACCATTTCCATTTATCGATCTTGCGAAGTTGAGGTCTTGTCTTAGATGTGGTTGTAAGAGATGGTACACTCCTTTGGTGGCTTGCTCCCCTTTACGCAGTGCCGGAAGTACTGCGACTGTGTGAGGAGGTATTAGGATTGCACTTTGGGCCATTAGGTAGGGGCTGGTAGTGCGATACACACGGCGGTTGGAACCCTCAGATGTGTGCATAGAAAAGGAAACAGTGCCTTTGGGAATATCCAGTTTGGCATGATACTGGTGTTGGAAATCGAGGCCTATGATGGCCAGGAGGTCAGGTGGGAGGTCCACAACTAGGGCGTCTGCCATGCAAGATGGGCTATCGGTGAAGGTAAAAGAACAGGTAGTCTCCCCATAGGACACTAGTGGAGTTCCAGACACTCCTTGTACGACGTGCTGGGTAGGGCGTAGAGCTCCTTGCTGTACAGCAGTTCTGTCCACTAAGGTCAACTGTGATCCTGTGTCAATGAGACATGAGCCTTGTATTCCATTAACAACGCCGGGAATGGTAAAGGCAGGGACTGACGTGAGAAGGCAAGAGCTTGGGGGAATGAAGGATTCCGACATTGGGTCTATTGACCCCCCCGATACGCCTTCTGCTAGTGGTAATGGAGCTTGCCCCAGCTGGTTAATTTTACATGGAGGCACACTTAAAGGCTGTGGAACTGGTAATGGCTGCTTGCCAGTTCCTAATTGTGACTGATTAAAAGAGCTCATCGGTTTAGAAGCTGACACAGGTGTTGACTGCAGTAAAGGTATTTGCTTGGTTGACCTAGTGAACTTCTGGGTAGTAACCGGTAAGGGGGAGAGGTCATTTAGGTCCTTCCCCCTCTTTTCCCGTTTGGGGACTGGGTGGCAGAGTGCTGTACCTGTCCCAGGTGCCTAGGTTGGTTTCGAGTATTGATATCTGGTCTCTTAGGTGGAACTTGCCCATATTTAGCTGCCCCAATGCGATAAGGACAAACTGAAACATGGTGACTGTTACGATGCGAGGACTTCGGGGTGGAGCAGAGGTGTCTTCGGTCGAGGCTTTCACCCCAATGCGGCATGAAGCCCCCAAAACCACCCCCCCCCCCCCCCAAACCCTACTCTCCCTGCCGTACTCCTAATCCTTCCCTGAATCGTGGGAAACAAATGCAAACTTCTAACACTTTTGAGATTTGAAATACTAGGAAAAACGAAATTACCTATCCTTACGTTATTATTCTAAGGGGGGCGTTCCACCAACTGTTTCCCTCCCATGAAAGAGAGAGGAAACAGTAAACAAAATAATAGTTTTTAGTTGATGCAAAAATCGAGGTAGAGCTACTCTTCATACACCATCCCCACAACCCAAGAAGCTAGTGACTTCCATACCATCGTCGGTCTCGCAGCTCTGTCAAACTCATCTTGTCCCAAATTCTAATAGTGTACCTACTTTGAATTTTTGCAATTAAAAGACCTATCGGGTGATTATTGGGTTATTTGCGATGGGTCCTCCACTTCGGGAACGAACCTACCCTGAAAATCGGACCTAGCCTAACTTGTGAAAGTGATAGTGTAGTGTCAGAAAAATCACTGCAAGAAGTCTAGATGGAGTTTTTGAACGTTGGGAAAAGTGTGTACTACCTACGAAGTGGGACAAGATGCTACCAAAACTGAATCACGAGGAAAGGACATGGGTTTTGAGATAAATAGGAACAAAATCCATATTCAAGCCCTCAAGATTTATTGAACTAATAATGAAATAAAGAAATGAAAATGGAAAACATAGATAGGAAGTGAGTACAAAGAAAGCGAATACTTGGATCCAAAAAATTTCTTAACAAGCTAAAAATACACTAAAACTAAAAAGGACAAAATAATAAAAAGCCTAACTTCTACCCACTAATGGATCTATAAAATGATCTAACTAGAACCTAAATTAATAATTTGGTCGATACATTTACAAATTTTACTTTAATGAATAACTTTTTCCGTTAAGTAACGTGGAAAGGAAAATTCTCCCCTAAAACCTAGAGAATACACTCACGGAAACTCCAAAGAAAAGAGCTTTGAGATGGAACCACCATCACAAGATTTGAAACAATTTTTAGTGTCATAAATTAATTACTTAGGCATGGAGATAGAGTTAAGTTAGAAAAAAAAACCCCTTGAGGGCAAAGTTAATTTAAAAGGGGAAAAAAACCTAACCCTATCCCCATATATTCTTATAATACTTCTCACATGATCAAACCACAAAGAATAATTTAACTAAAGGCCAATTGCCAACGAGACTTTCAAAATTATTACGGGAAATTTGAAAATGAAGTACGTTTCTTTAAGTACCTAGATTCTGTGACTCCGTTACGTTTTAGCATTTTCAATTAGGACTTTAACTTTGGTTGGGAAACTCTAATAATTTTGGACTAGGAGGAAAGAACCAAGCTCTTACCTTAATGCAGCAGGAGGAGAGTAGCCCAGGGAATCTTCAGCAGCCAAATGTCCAGATTCCGACTTCTCCCTTTCCCAAGTCAACTCCGACCTCCCACTCCCCGTTTAATAAGAAAATCTTTTACTCTGTGGAGAGGGGCGACCGAGCGAATCCCAGGAAAAGGGGGCCCCGGTAAAACGGTGGATTGATGACTGAGGCCATACTGCGAGAGATTATTTCCGAATATTGGAGAGTTTGTATAGTTGACAAATCGAAGGAGGGACATGACGAAATTCGCCCGAATTTCATTAAATATTCTAATTTATTACATTAACAGTTGTTTTGGGAATTTCGTCACGTCACACACCCCTTCTGGGTCGGGGAAAACTCGACCCCGAGTTTTAAACGTGAATTTTGTGATTTTAGTAACTGGCGCCCTGGAGGGGCTTCCCGCCTACTGGTTTTCTTTGTGGTTTCATCCTAACAGGAGTAATTGTTTTTGGTGGTTCTAGTGGGGACAAGTCAACCCCATGTATGTTAGTGTTGCTACAAGGAAGTACAAGTTTGATTCTAACCTAAAGTTAGAGTAGAAGTGTAAAACTAAACGAGGCCTTACCTAATGAAAGGAGGTGTAATACTTAACTAACTAGTTATTGTCTGTTCTGTTGCGCTGTCACTTTCTTCGCGCACTGTCGCGACGCGGGACTTGCCGACCTGTTGGGCCGTCGGTGTCCTGTTTTCTCCAGTGGTGGCCCGTGGGTCTGCCTCGAGTCGTGGTGGCCGGTGGGGGCTGGAGATCGGGGTGAACGTCCACGGCCTCTTGTTGTTGTTCGCGTTTTCTGGTGCTGGTTGTGGTGCTGGTTGTGTCCAGCAGCGACGTTGGGGACGCCCGTCGGAGCTCTGGTCTCTGGGCTCGGGGCTGGGGGCTCTGGGTGGCGCGCAGTGGAAGGCGTGTTTCCCCCGGTGTGGGCAACTCGATATGCAGCGAAGTTCGGCAGTTCATGGAACAAAAATTTAACCGAAACACAATAGGATTAGAATGATGTCATAGTAGTGAAACTTAAGGGTGGGTAATCCCCCTGAAAAGGAAAGTTGTTATTATTAGCGAAGAAGGTAGAATAAGGGTTGATACTACTGTACGATCGTGTTTCGTCGTCGAGCTCTGTCCAGGTTGGCTGTCCCTCCCCCTGCGTTCAGGCTGGACCCGGCTCCCCCCCCCCCCCCCAGTCCAATGTTTTGTTAAATTCAGAGAGTTTAGGGCTGGTTTTTTTTTGTTTTTTTTTTTTGACGTGGTTAGGGGTAGAAGTCGGGGAAACAGAAAAGCGTGAAATCATACAGGAAGGACCAAAGAAAACGAAATTTCGCCAAGGAACTTAAACAAATGAACTGAAAAAAAAATAAAGTAGGTCCTCCATTTAATAAACTTTGGGTCCTGTGTTGGTATCAAGGATACCTTACTAGGATTAAATACACCTCGTCACTGTGTTAGGGACGTAGGCGACCAATAGACTGGGTTTCAAGGAACTTAAGTGGGGTCACTTAAGTTTTGTCATAAGTAGGCATCTTCCACGAGCGGACTCGATGTAAACTTTGCGTTTACACTGAATACTCTTCCTTATGATTCACGTATATCCCAGTGGATCTCCGCCGGTCAAAACGGGATCACGGGTTTCAAACCGCTGTTCTGTTTGGGATATCGACCCTTTGTCTCAGGGGTTTGGGCTACTTATGTGCTAGGTTGATCAGGCGAGGCGTCCCTCGCCTGAGTTCCTTACGGCTAGGGGTGGGAGACAGGTGTGCTGTTCTCCCTTTTTGGGTTTTGTAGCAATGGCTGTGCCGTACAGGGTTGTGTACGAATTAGTGTGGGTTGTTAATTGAGAGTCACCCTAATAGTGTGGTTTCAAATGGCGTGGTTTTTTTGTATTGCGTCCAGGTGAACTGGGCTACTGTGACAGTATTGACTTATTTATTTCTGTTGTTCATGTTATGTTATACGTTTATTCACCCCCTTTTTTTTTTGAGACCGGTTCTAGGTGAACCGGGCTACTGAGGAAGTATTTACATATTTATTTATGTTGTTCATTTTATTTTAATTGTTCATGGTTGTGCGACTGGTTCGAGGTGAAACGGGCTACTGTGGAAGTATTTACTCATTTATTCCTGTTGTTCATTTTATTTTATAAGTTTATTATTATTATTTTTTTTTTTTTTTGAGGCTGGTTGTAGGTGAACCGGGCTACTGTGGAAGTATTTTCTCCTTTATTTAATTTGTTTTGTTTTTTCGTATTTATTGAGTTATTTATTGTTTGAGATGACCCGAGGTGTAACGGGCTACTGTGGAAGTATTTTGGAATGAAATGCACGAAGCTGTAACCTTGCTACCGTAAATGTATGCAAATCGAAGTTACCTACTCGCGGTGAATGGTGTTTAGCGAATGAAAGTGGAAAACGGTTTTTTTTTCTCTCTTAGTTGCTTTGAACAATATCCTACCTAGGTTATTTATTTCTGGGACATTTTCAAGGGAGTGATGGAGCTCCTATTTGACTCCATTTTAACCGTTTTGTAAATGCTTGTTCCCCTGTTCGGGTCAGTTGATTCAGTTGGAATGTAGTGAAGTGCATTGCCACATTGTCTTTGGCAACTTTGAGCGGATAAAGGATAGCTTGCCTAAATGGAATCTCATTTTTATGATTAAGATAAAATCTTTGATGATTTCATGAATCTGGTAACCCTATAAGTGCGGGAAGCTGTGGGTTGGGGAAACCTTTTCGCGCCCGAATGTGGGATCGAGAGGATGGTCAAAAAAGCCGAGGATCAGCACGGGGGGGGGGGGGTTATTGGAAACATGGTGAGACCATTGCAAATGTTCCCGGTTAGTGTTCAGACTATAGGCTGTGCGCCAGAATAATGTCGGACATCGATGTTTTTCGTCCGACATCCGGCCGTTGTCGTTTTTCATTTGAAATATTAGTTGATACCCATTCCGATATGTTCATTCGATATCCCACCCCGACTCTATGGCGTTAGGGTTCGACAGAGGTGTGGCCTTAGATTGCCCTCTCGTGATGGCCAGACATCTATTTATTTCGCCAATTGCATCCCCGTGAACGAAATGGAGTGGAGGTGCGAGAGGAGACGGAGTGGAGGTGGGGTGTGTTTGTCAACAAGGGAACTTTATCGCTCAACGCTGGTTATCTCTCTCGCTGGCCCTCTCGACTCGCGCGCGGAAAAACCCTAGGCTCCCTTTTCGCAGGTTACGTATGGTGCTACGGAACTCATGGACCGTCTTGAAGTGGTTCAAACAGTAGTCGTCCCGTCCGAACTTTAGGAGGGGGGGGGGGGGGGTTATGGTAGGCAGATTCCCACCAGGGGCTCGTGCTCGGCCGCACAGTACGCCAGGGTAATTTTAGTTCCAATAGGAGGCCATATTTGACTGAGGCCCGTTGACATGGTGAGTCAATGGGGTTTTTTTTTTTTTTTTTTGGCTGAGGTATCTAGTTCAAAATACGAAAAGGGATGTGAACCCGGGTCGCAGAGAGCCGATTTCAACTTCGGGAAGGGCTGAACAACCCAAAGCCTCCGCACTACCCGTCTTTGGTTCCTCTACCCCGTCTTGGGTCGGGAGGTTGGTCACTGGGATTTAGTGGAATTATAGGAGAGCGATTAGGCATAGGTTAATAAGGAAATGCCTGGCAAATGGGGGAACTTGGAAGGTTCGGTTTTAAGTTTCGACCTCAAGTAGTGGACAGATTAGTTAGTAACAACACACACCGACAAGGATGTGTCAGTAAGCTGAGGCCAGATTTCGGGGCGAATACAACCATCGCTTATGTTGCGCAAAACCTAACTCTTAAGTGTCGAACTAGTCGGAATAAGGGTCCGTTCCTTATTTTGTTTCTAAGAAAGATAGATTTTGGTCTCTGTGGCCGTACGGCTATGCCTTTCCAACAATTTTAGGTTAGCTTTGACAATGAACGAGTGTTGGAACAGAGAACTCTTTAAAACTTAATAGTTTTTGATATTGGATGGTGCTGCGTCAGTGACATCAGGTTTCTTGAATGTAGCGATTGGGACACGCGCCTAGGCAACTTGAAATTATTTGTTTAAAGAATTGTAACCAATCAAATAATAAAGCATGAGTTAGCGTCAGTGGAGAATCACAAAACCCATCAATAATACCCTAAGGACATAAACTACAATTAGACAACAACATCAATTGGACTTGGGTGAGCGGTGGCGCCTAAGACGTGGTTTAAATTTTTTTTTTTCATGAAATTTGAAACGCACAGACCAACGAAACTGAGGTTAGAGGAGGAAAGGTTTCTTTGAGTGCAATAATCAGACATACCCACTCTTATTCGCTACGGCTTTAACCGAACGAAAGGTATTTCCATTGAGACGGCGGCTGTAATGTTTTAAAGGGACAGATAGATGCCTTCTAGGCTGAGATAAAGGGGAGATAAGCGCGCATCAAGTTCAGCACTTGCGTATCTCTGCAAGGTTTTATCCTCCGACCTTCTGCACTCGTAGTGTCGGAAGGTGTCACGGTTACGTCAAACCTTTTGTGACTGATTTTTCGTTAGGTCCAGAAAAACTCTCAGCTCTTTCGATGAGTTCTGGTTGACGTTAGAGATCGCCTCAAAAAAAAATTAATAGGGGTGTAGGTAATGTGCGACTAACGAAAGAAACTTCCGCTTTATACCTATCAGGGAAGCCTGTTCCCAAAATGATCGGATGATATAAGTGGGTTGTAACTACACAAGGCATAGTAAAGACGAAATTACTTGATTGGAACTTCAAATTGGTTCAACCTAAGGAGGTCCGAGAGCTTTTGTTAGTGACCTTTTCGTGACCCTCGCATGGTTTTCACACAATTCGGGTTTAGTGGAATTTTCCATCAAAGGTAATGGACGGTCCGCTATACAATTTGCGCGTGGCGCACCTTACCAAAGCAGGTAACTGTTTCATTGGGAGATAAACCCGTCGTCTAAACATGTACGCGTCACAGGTCTACCGGAGGTGATTGAATGGTGCTAATATTTTAAAAGGACACTCACCCCGTATGATTGAATGATTGATTGAGTGACATGTTTATTAATTGGTAAAATCTTGACCTAAGGAGCCCACTCTTACAATCCTACCGAAAAATACCGGTAATTGAAAAAAAAATTAGCTTCTAGTCTGCGAAGATATATATTCTTTTAATTTTAATATTATTTAGATATCTAGTTACGGGATTTTATTTATTTTATTTTATTTTAGGTGTGAATATAAACCTAACGGCAGTAGTTTGCGGGGTTTTTTTTTTTTTCCTCGTGTATCAATTATCGGTTTCAGTAGTGCCCCACATTGCACCAGGAGCATAATTGAAGTAATGCATCATTTAAGCCATTACAAGGTTTGATTTTGGATTTTAAAGGAAATCAAATGCCAAACGGTTTCGCTGGTACCGTGATAGGTGTACCCGTTTCTTTGTTCATGCGGCTTGTACCTGTTGAGACCAGGATAGACATTCATTGAGTATCATGCCGAGGTTACGTACAGGGTGCTCAGACACTAAACTTTCGGAGTTCTGCACAACAGAATGTATCATGGAGCATTCCAAATTATATAGACGGCGTTTGTTTCTTATGTAATGCCTCGAGCGCGAAGCCGCCAAACAAACTAATTAATTATCGGTGGAGCTCCACAATCGATTAATTAACTTGATCAGGTTTTGTCGGACCATATTCCCCTGTGTAGGTTACCCGCCTGTATCATATAGGGCAAAGGGGAGAAATTTCCAATATTTCTGCCTATCGAATTCATGAATCGTGTATAAATAGAAAAGGGACCAGTCGGAAAACCGGCGGAAATAAGTGACGCCAGGCCGTCTGGAAGTGTCGCGTTCTGCTGTGACCTCAGGATGACGTCACCGCGTTAGTTTCAGTGAACCAAGCGATAGAGAGAAGGGAGAGGGGAGATAACGAGAGAAAAATGAGCGCCTGAGGTCGGGCATCGTCTCATGATTTTGCTTAGAGAGCCGCTCGACATCGCTGACCATGTCTTGTGACTAGAGATCACATTGTCCTACAATAACACGACGCCTAGATTGGAAAACAGTTGATTCCCACGAACGGAGGTGGTATATGGTTACAGTAAAGCTGAGTTAATGCAAGAAAATCTATATCTCCCTAAGAAACTGGTCTTGGAAAGAAGATACTGGGATCTCCTGGGAAAAAAATCGCGTGGTTGCTCTCAAGAAGAAACCACCAGGGTCGTTGTTCTATGGCAATGGATGTAACGGCCGATTCATCCCGTGCCACGAAACGAATGTGATGAATCATGGTTCAGTCAAAGGGATTTTAAATCATAAGTACTTAAATTAAATAGAAATAATAGTTAGAACATGGTAGAATGCCAACGCCTGCAATCGACGGTTCAAGAAATCGAAGCGAAATTAAATCGCCATGGTACTTCGGAAAAGGTTGGGAAGAAAAGGCTGGATTTCGAAAGACAAGAAATTGAAATTCGAAGATTTGAAAATTGAAGTATTAGAATTCGTGATAATTGACGATTGAAAATTGAAATATTAAAATCTGACTGGATCCGAGGTGGAAAATTAATCCCTCTATTGGGAAAACCGCTAATTATCAAGAGAGCAAAACTGGTCCCACATTGAAACGTACTTCGATTTTGTATTGCAAAGAAATGCCTTGACTCGGGTGAATTGATACCAAGGGTTATCGAAAATTGTGCTGTGGCACTCTGACTGAAATGCAAGTGGTTATGATACCCACTAATAGAAAAGTCTTTGCGAAAATCACCCTGTTTTATTTTAAATTTAATTTTTTCTTATTTATTCATTTTATTTGAATTATTCATCATTTATTTCATTCTCATTTGCTTCTTATTTATACATTTCATTATTATTTTGGCTATTTACCCATTTTTTTTTTTTTTTTTCCATTAAGCAAAGAACGTATTTAATTCCAACTGCAGGGGAAATTTTAGTTCCGTATTTAATTATATTCGCGGACCTTTACCGATGGGAAGCGTTGTTTCAACCTCCTAACTAAACTATACCAGTAAATTAGCCAAGGGTCACTTAACCGACAATACCTAGTATACGACTACGTAAAGTGGAAAGTTCTAGCTATGGTAGTTAACGGTCGTACAGCAGTACCGTCACATCGTCACCGTGGAGGTCCGTGCAATGGTTTGAGAAAGGGAAAATGTGTTGTCGAGTCAGGGGCTACGTTGAAACAGTCGTTCTGCCTGTCCGAATACCCTATTAGGTCATATCGTCATAAGGTCAGTTAGTCGAAATTCTTGGTCACTCAGGGGGAACGTCCGAAAG
The DNA here is from genome assembly GCA_954871275.1 of Leptopterna dolabrata. Classification (NCBI taxonomy): domain Eukaryota; kingdom Metazoa; phylum Arthropoda; class Insecta; order Hemiptera; family Miridae; genus Leptopterna; species Leptopterna dolabrata. The sequence goes on from OX940974.1 coordinate 95,815,516, forward strand.
TTCATGTTTCGTAGATTTAACTTCGTTGGTCATAGACGTCTTACCAAATAACAATAAAACTACGCTATCTTAAGCTATTGTGGAGGCCTCCAATTACAACTAAATAATTATACATTCTAAAACCCTTGAGTGAAACATGATTGCTGGCATGAGTGAAAGATTTGTCTAGGGGCAGTGATAGTTTAATTAACTATCGTGCAAATTTTGACCAGTAAGAAAGGTGAGGACCTGGATGTCATACCACTTTAGCCAAAGGGTTGGACTACCTACATACGAGCATCTAGCCAAATATGCATTCGAATTGAAGAACTGAATGGCAAATCGAAATGAATGGGAACAAAAGGAAACGCGGTTAATAGCGATGGGAGAAAGGAAACCCCCAAAATTCCGCGGACCCTATGAAGTTCGTTTGTAACGATACTCCTATTTATAGTTTAGTGGTTGTTTTACCAATGTGTTTCAAGTTTTTAGAATTTTTACTCATAATTTACGTAGTGTTCGTGAATTTACATTTGGTGTAGTTAAAACTTGTACGTGGAAGGTGTGCGTAACCATCGTAAAATGGTACCTAACATGTGAATAAACCTACAAGGATAATAAAAATGCCTGGAAATACGCAGTGGTGTTGAATAAATGTCTGTGAGTACATAGTGTGTGTAATCGTCTTAAAATAGTACAAAATATGGGAAAAACCATGAAACAATAATAAAAATTCATGGATAAAAAAAATTACATATGAAGGCATGGTAGACCCATGGAAAGTGGAAAAGTCAAAAAGAGTAGGAAAGTGCACGCGTATTTAAGATCAGAAAATTGTTCAACCGAGGCAGACGAAGGATGGAACCACTGTACTTCACAAATCGGTACTTTCGTACTTCAAAATTCAGATTCGGGTGAGGATGGCGTATTTTTGCTTAACAAGAGGTACAAACAAATATATGAATTTTATGACGGGAGGATCGAAATTTTCCCTTTTACGTTGCCCCGTCATTTACAACGTACAATACCCAAGCCTGACACCAATGTTACGATGCGGGGACTTCGGGGTGGAGCAGAGGTGTCTTCGGTCGAGGCTTTCACCCCAATGCGGCATGAAGCCCCCAAAACCACCCCCCCCTAAACCCTACTCTCCCTGCCGTACTCCTAATCCTTCCCTGAATCGTGGGAAACAAATGCAAACTTCTAACACTTTTGAGAATTGAAATACTAGGAAAAACGAAATTACCTATCCTTACGTTATTATTCTAAGGGGGGCGTTCCACCAACTGTTTCCCTCCCATGAAAGAGAGAGGAAACAGTAAACAAAATAATAGTTTTTAGTTGATGCAAAAATCGAGGTAGAGCTACTCTTCATACACCATCCCCACAACCCAAGAAGCTAGTGACTTCCATACCATCGTCGGTCTCGCAGCTCTGTCAAACTCATCTTGTCCCAAATTCTAATAGTGTACCTACTGTGAATTTTTGCAATTAAAAGACCTATCGGGTGATTATTGGGTTATTTGCGATGGGTCCTCCACTTCGGGAACGAACCTACCCTGAAAATCAGACCTAGCCTAACTTGTGAAAGTGATAGTGTAGTGTCAGAAAAATCACTGCAAGAAGTCTAGATGGAGTTTTTGAACTTTGGGAAAAGTGTGTACTACCTACGAAGTGGGACAAGATGCTACCAAAACTGAATCACGAGGAAAGGACATGGGTTTTGAGATAAATAGGAACAAAATCCATATTCAAGCCCTCAAGATTTATTGAACTAATAATGAAATAAAGAAATGAAAATGGAAAACATAGATAGGAAGTGAGTACAAAGAAAGCGAATACTTGGATCCAAAAAATTTCTTAACAAGCTAAAAATACACTAAAACTAAAAAGGACAAAATAATAAAAAGCCTAACTTCTACCCACTAATGGATCTATAAAATGATCTAACTAGAACCTAAATTAATAATTTGGTCGATACATTTACAAATTTTACTTTAATGAATAACTTTTTCCGTTAAGTAACGTGGAAAGGAAAATTCTCCCCTAAAACCTAGATAATACACTCACGGAAACTCCAAAGAAAAGAGCTTTGAGATGGAACCACCATCACAAGATTTGAAACAATTTTTAGTGTCATAAATTAATTACTTAGGCATGGAGATAGAGTTAAGTTAGAAAAAAAAACCCCTTGAGGGCAAAGTTAATTTAAAAGGGGAAAAAAACCTAACCCTATCCCCATATATTCTTATAATACTTCTCACATGATCAAACCACAAAGAATAATTTAACTAAAGGCCAATTGCCAACGAGACTTTCAAAATCATTACGGGAAATTTGAAAAAGAAGTACGTTTCTTTAAGTACCTAGATTCTGTGACTCCGTTACGTTTTAGCATTTTCAATTAGGACTTTAACTTTGGTTGGGAAACTCTAATAATTTTGGACTAGGAGGAAAGAACCAAGCTCTTACCTTAATGCAGCAGGAGGAGAGTAGCCCAGGGAATCTTCAGCAGCCAAATGTCCAGATTCCGACTTCTCCCTTTCCCAAGTCAACTCCGACCTCCCACTCCCCGTTTAATAAGAAAATCTTTTACTCTGAGGAGAGGGGCGACCGAGCGAATCCCAGGAAAAGGGGGCCCCGGTAAAACGGTGGATTGATGACTGAGGCCATACTGCGAGAGATTATTTCCGAATATTGGAGAGTTTGTATAGTTGACAAATCGAAGGAGGGACATGACGAAATTCGCCCGAATTTCATTAAATATTCTAATTTATTACATTAACAGTTGTTTTGGGAATTTCGTCACGTCACAGTGACCTTCAAAACACATTTTGCAAGTGACATTCCCCTGCCACTTGGGAGGGACCACTCCATACATGTGGTTTCCCAGTTTGTAGGGACACTGACGAGCAGGGTGGCCATCCCCTTCACAAGTAGGGCAGTTTTTCCAGCTCACTCTTCTGGGCTGTGCCCCACCCGACTTGGGGGAGTGGCTTTCCCTTGGTGAAGGGGTTTTCTGTTGTCGGTCCGCAGCTGGTTCACTTCTCTGTTGCAAAGCTGCTGTAGTTGTCATAGATGTGTTCGACCTGATGGACTCCAACATACTCAGCGCTGATTGAGCTGTCTTCATGGCATCTGCTATGGTCTTGGGGTTTGTTGTTACTGTGTTCATGGCAATGTCAGGTGTCAGCCCCTTTAGGAAAGCTTGTAGGGCTACCACGTCATCATTGGGATCTTTCCCTGGATGGGCCTTTGCAGCAAGCTGTTTTATGCGCTCACCATATTGGACGATGGTCTCATTCGTCTTCATAGCTGAACGTTGCAGTTCTTGGAGATAGGAAAGTTCTGTGTGAATCCCCTCAAACCTGTCCTTCAGAGCTGCTTCCAGTTGGTCCAGAGTATGCAGCTTGCCGTACTGGGTCCTCAGGAACACTGCTGCATCGCCAGCAGCCTTACCAATAGCACTCTGTACCCACAATCCTTCAGGTATGGAGTCCCCTATCATGGTCCTGCCATCCCGAATGTTGCGGGCTTGTGTAACCCGTGCCTCTGCTGTGCCTGACTTCCCATTGCCTGTATATGTGGGCAGTTTGTCTAGGGCTTTGTAAACCCGGTCCAAGTCCTGAGCTGACACTGAAGTCACTCTTCGCCTGGGCTGGCGACCCTGTTCATTGAATATGTGGGGGAAGTAGTCATTAGAGGCGGGGTTCAGTATGGTTTGGTCGTCACCCCCCATTATGGGTGATGGAGCTGGGGGCCATTGGAATTCAGCTCCTCCTGACACCGGTCCACCCGGGCGAGCAGAAGCACGTGGTGGCGGGTGCTGTGTTGAGCAAGAGGTCATGTTAGTCCCTGGATAGTGGGTAGGCTCGTTGTTGTACCTGAAAGGGTTCGAGTGCTGAGGCTCTGGATGGTTTGTTGCTGTTCTTGGGGTTCCCTGCTCCCGGGGTGCAGACGTTGCAGTCAGTTGATCCACTAGGCCTCTAACTGCAGCCAATAAGGCTACCTGGCGTTCGCTTTGGGTTTGTAAATGGTTTTCCACCCCATTGATGGAACTGGCTAGCGCAGTCAATTGCCCATCCTGCAGCACGCCTGAGGCCTGTAGGATGTTGTAGACTTCCGTCATCCTAGTCAGCCTTGCACTGATAGTGGCCACCTCTCCACGGAGATCATTGATATCTGCGATCAGCATCGACATATCTTCCCCAAGTGAATGTAGGGGGGCTAGTTGGGTGACAAGACCGGCTGTCTCAGCTTGGACGATTCTCCTGACCGCCTCTGTAATGTCGTTGTTTTGGTCTTCCGTGAGGAATACTCCGTGAAGCATTGTTTGACGGAGGTCGCAATTGAGATTCCTCAGGAACTTGTCTGTGGCCTGAAATTGTTCCGCTAAGGCCCCTGCCCCGACTGTGAGGTCCTTTGCGGCTTCTGCCTGTCCCAAGCAGACTGGAGGGAGTGGTGGTGTTCGGTCCATACTGTAGAAAGACCTGCGGTCAACTGCTGGATGTAGGGGGGAGGTCGGAGGTGGGGTTGTCGGATTGACCTCCTGGCTCCTTTCCCTGTTGGCTAACCTGTCAACCCTGGTTGCTAGGAGAGTTAGGGCTTCCCGGTAGGTGTCCTGCCGTTCCTTCAGCGTTGGGCCACAGGACAGCATAGACACTCTCCTGAATAGATGCCAGAGAGTTGTCTGAACCTTCAGGATGGAATGCTGGTCGTCAGTTTCGTCCATGATTTCCACAATGGCCTGGAGAGCGTGGACCTTCGCGCTGCATAGCTCTAGCTCCTGCTCAGCGTTTAGGAAGGTAGTGATCCGTTCCAGCGGCAAAAGATTTTGTTTTAGTGTCTTGCGGAGAGCCGCCCTCATCTGATCAACTGTTTTCCCCGCCACAGGTTGGTCCCGAATTCTGAGCTCGAATTCAAGCTCATCCCGTTTAAGGTAGTTAACCTGGAACCTCTCGACGCAAGCCATATTGCACCCCGTGGCCACTATGTAATTACACCAAAACCTGGGTCCTGAGTGCCTTGCTAACTCCTCCCTCCAGGTAACTGGTAAAAGCGGGAGGTTGCGAAATGGCTCTATGATTGTGATGGCTGATACGTCTTGCCCGCTATTTCCCTTGTAATGACTGCGAAAGTACCTACCTACTTGACGATAATAATATGATGATGCTACAAGGGTTGAAAATATTTCAAAAAATAAAAATGTGATAAAAATGTTGAAATAATATTTCAATGATATTGTTGGAATAAAAATAGTTGGAATAATATTTCAATTTTATGTAATGTTTCAATACCTACTATAACTAGGTGAAGAGATGAGGAAAGTGATATAAGAAAATGGACAATTTCGAAATATTATAATTTGGAATGAGAGTCAAAGGTAGGTAGGTGACTGAAATGAAGTTTCAATGCAGCAGATAAACAAAGTGAATAGGGTGGTTGTACTTCAATATGAAATGCTGCAGACGGCAATGAGAAAGCGAGAGTAAGAACTTCCTGATGAAGGGAGATCGAAAGGAAACCTACTGTAAACAGTGGAGAAAAGAAAGAGAGGAAAGAAGCGATAAAAATAAGAGGGAATGTGGTAGAAGGTGGCGGGGTAATACGAGGCGTCGATCGAGTTCGGAACCCTTGCGAGAGCGCGATGACGAATGTGAAAGAAGGATTCCTTCCTGTGACGATACCGCGAAACACGAGATGGACGGCGGGCGCGAATATAACTTTCCGCAGAATTCGTTCTTCGAGCCTGTTTTTCAAGACACGCGGCGGGTTCCGGCGGATTTTATTTTCCGTAGGACGATCGGGAAAAAATTAGTGAAACGTAGTTAGGAAGGAATATAGACGAAAGGAGATGAAAGAGTGAGATCCGATGAGGTAGGAATGTGGAAGTGAGTATGTTCAGGCAACAGGTAGAAGGCAAGTAAGATGAAGAAAATAGGTAATTGAACTAGTTAAAGAATGAATCAAAACAAATGGAAACAAAACTGCATTCATAGATAAACCCACAGATACTAGACACTCGGTACCTGCCACGGAAAACCGGGGCTCTGACTGTGACGTCAGCGGCGACCTCCTGCCGCTCTGCTTCCCATTCCAAGCCTTGGTTGGCAAGCAATATTTAGCTTTTCGTTCCCAATTCTAACCAATTTTCGCTTCAAGAAATTCCTAATTGTTGCCAATATATACTTAGGGACCCTGGGTGCCTACAACAAGTGCAGGTATTACGGAAATAATTTTTTTAATAACGCAAAACGGTGACTAGGTAAAGGAATTAAAGTATTTTTCTCGTGTTCACTAAAATGTCTCAATATCATGCAGTATATTTTTGTACATAAAAAAGAACTAATGTAACAATGTATAATTATGCAGAAATCATTAAAATGTAGGTACTATGCTAAAACATCCACCAGTTAGGTAGTATACAAGTATTTACATTTTAATTCACAATTTTTCGCATTTTGTTATCACGCTTTTTGTTTTCATCTGCTGGTCGTTTGAGCGATTTTTTTTATCTTCTTCCATTCTCTTGTTTATGCTCTTCATTCTAATAAAAGTTCTAGTTCTGACAAAACACGAAACCATAAAAGTATCAAAATCTGGGTTTTTATTTTTGATTATCTCTATCAACGTAGAAAACACTTTAGGATTTCTATTCACGAAAGTTCCATGAAACACTGAAAATTCCTTTTCCATCGGTAAAATCATGTCCATACACTGTTCGCTAGGTCTCATCAACGAACCTCTTGATAAATTCTGAAGCCAGTTTCTTTCGTGAGGTGGTGATGTCTCGCTCGTTGTTGCTCCATAGTGTTCGGCTTTTTCTGGGTGTTTCTTTTTCATTCGGTAAGTATGTGACATATCCTGCAATCATTTCTAAGAGCTCGGTTTCCTCTTTAGTACTTTCAAAAGCCTCTTCGTCGTCAACTTGCTTCAAAATTTCATCGATCGAAGTCATGTTTTCTTCATCCTCGTCAAGTTGCTTCAGAATTTCGTCGATCGAAGTTATGTCGTCATTGCTTTGTTCCTCGGCAAGGCTGTTGTCATAATGTTCACCTTGACTGTTGACTTGTTGCAAGTTTTGATTTTCGAAGCTTCCACCTAGGACGTCAGCACTCAAAGATTGGGCCTCTTCCTTCTTCGCAGTTTCCACTTCCCACTAATTGAGCAGTGTGGTGACCTAGCGTTAACGACTTGATTCTCTGTTACAGTAGTCGGCATAGGATGGTCATAAAACCTTCCGAACCCTCATAAACGTGAAAAATAGTTTTCCAGCACGTCCTGGTTGAATCTTGCAGCCATCACATAAGAATAACCCTCTTGTTTCAAATCATTGTAAATTCCTCGAAGACTGTTGATAGATGTTTAGAAACCCTTTCTGAAATGGTAGAAGAGAGTTGGTTTTCTTTTCGATGACCTTCATTGATTTGAGAAGTTGATACAGCTTGTCAAGAGCTTCGTTCTGCTTCTCCAACTAAGCACTCTTAATGTTCAAAAGAACTTGAAATTATAATCGGATCTATCAGGAAAACGAATATTTGAAAACGCGGAATACCATTAGCACAGTCACTTTATTCAACTCTAAAAAAAAAACATATCCATACAAGAGAAAGGATGTTATATGGGTGGATGATATTATTTAAGTAGCCAGGTATACAACACAACCGCGCCGTATTGGCGTCACCCAGAACCAGTCAAAAGTTGCTTCAATCTTCCACATACTCCCACCTTGTAAATTAGAACAATTTACAACAAATTCTTAAAACATACAGCCAATCAACTTCACATCACAGGCTGAACATGATTAATTAATCTGTAGATACCATCTCACAGATCCAGTACTTCAGGTTTTCTAACCCTTCGCCCACTTCGTGTAGTAGGAGTCTCCTCTCTCAGATCCGAGGAAGACTCATCTTCTTGGGCTGAGTGCCCATCCTCCTCCTCTGGGGAAAAATCTCTAGGAGTGGTGTTCAGCGACTCATCAACCCTCATTGTGTCTGTTGAATCAACGTCAAGTGGAAATAGTCTCTGTAAAGGTCGTACTAGCTCCCCATTCTGCACTCTTACTCGAGCTAGCCTTGTGACACCATCTCTTCCAGGAAGGAGTTCCTCAACTTTGGCAAGCTGCCAGTCTAAGCGCTTCTTCCCTTCACTCCCAATAAGTACGATGTCCCCAATCTGGATTGTATCATGTCGTCCTTTCTTTGATGACCGCAGGAAGCCCAGATACTCTTTTTGAAATCTTGATCGGAGTCCCTGTCGAACATCTTGAAGATATCTCCACCTGCTCTCTAGACTTGTTGCCTCCAGAAGATCGAGATCATTCACAGCACTGTTAGCCAAACTGGTCAAAAACATGGCAGGGGTTAGAGGCATCAAATCGCCTGCATCTTCTGAAGTGTACGTCAGAGGGCGTCTATTCATTATGTCCTCACATTCACATAATAATGTCACCATTTCTTCATAGTTCAAACAAGCATTGCCTAAATTCTTTCTCAGGAGATCTTTTAGGATTCGCACAAGTCTCTCCCAATAGCCACCCCACCAAGGTGCTGACGGAGGATTGAATTTCCACCTTATTCTGTGCACACTACACTCTTTCTCAACCTCTGACCAATCAAGTTGGCTAAGTGAATTCTCTAGTCCTATAAAATTCGTCCCATTATCCGATTGAATCACGTATGGTCGTCCTCTTCTTGCCACAAACCTTCGAAGAGCTTGAATGAGTGCTGCTGAGCTCAGCGCCATCACCAGATCAAGATGTACTGCTCTATAGACGGCACATGTGAAAAGCACCACCCAACATTTTTCTCCTGAAGAAAGGAAAAGGGGTCCAGCCAGATCCACTCCCGTAGTATGGAAAGTCTGGCAGTTCTGAGTTCTGTCCCTGGGCAGAGGTGGAATAGGTACTTGTAATGATTTTGCCTGTTGTCTCCTACAGGTAACACACCTACGAATAATTGCATTCACTGTCCTGCGACACTGGGGAATCCAGAACTTCTCTCTCAGAATGACTATGAGAGCCAAGGTACCTGCATGATTATTCTTCCTATGCTCATGGTATATTAGACAGACTGTGATGGGATTTTTTGCTGGCAGAACAACCGGATAAACAAATTCTTGTGTGTCTTCACCTTCCAATAATCTTGATTTCATATGAAGAACCCCTCTTTCATCCGAGTAGACATCTAAGTTCTTCAGCATAATACTTTCAGTATCACCAACAAAACATTCTTGCTGAATGGTTCGAAACATAATGGTCTCTGCATTGATGAATTTTTCACATGTTATATCATGACAGAGAACCATGTCTTCCTTAAGACCACAATGATCAATGTATTTTGGACACAAAATACAAATGGCATCCAAAATTCTTGCAACTGTTCTGACAATTTTCATGTAACTTGAAAACCTTTTAGCTAGATGTGACAATGAGAAAGGCAAAGTTACTGTTGTTTTAGCAGTTACCACAGTTCTACGCTGTTCCCGCTGAACCTCTGTTGCATCAGGCTTCACCTCATTGTTTGGCCAGTCTTCTTCTGGTTGCTGCAACTATATGGGTCCCTCCCACCATTTAGAGTGAACAAGTTGGGATGGTGAGCAGCCTCTTGAGAGTGAGTCTGCTGGGTTCTCCACTCCAGGAACATGTCTCCACTGATCTGAAGAACTTGCCTCACGTATCTCTTTTACTCTATTCTCTACAAAGACAGACCATTGTTGCTTTCTTCTAATCCATGAAAGTGAGACAGCAGAATCTGACCAGAAAACTATTCGATCTATAGCATGACTCACACGTTGGATAGCCAATGAGTAAACTCTAACACCAATCAGTGCTGCCATTAACTCCAAACGGGGTAGTGTTAGTGTCTGAAGCGGTCGTAAGACAGCTCAGTGGAACGTGGAAAAGATAGATGAGGGATTATTCTCCACCATAATCGCCATTGGAAAGGGTTCCCTTCAGTCTACCACATACCCTACAGCAGAAGACCTGATCAAGGCCACCATGAAACTTATACAGCAGGCGTGCAATGCAGCTATGCCTATGAAAGGAAAGGACCAAAGGCGACCTGCTTATTGGTGGAACGACGAAATTGCAGATCTCCGAAGAGCATGCCTCAGACTAAGACGTAGGGCTCAAAGGACAACCAGGGACTCCCCGAACTTTCCCACCAGAACTGCTGGCTAAAAAAAGATTAAGGCAAGCTATAGCCAGAAGTAAAGCTGCCAAGTGGAAGGAACTCACCGAAGAAATAGAAGAAAACCCATGGGGCCTGGGATACAGGATTGTGACCAAAAAGCTGAAGGGCATGTCAGGTGGGGCCAACCTGGATGCAGCTTTCCAGGACCGAATAGTGGATGGCCTCTTTCCTAATCACCCTGAACGAGACGGAGACCCTCCATATAGCTGTCATACATGGCAAGAGATCCCATTATTTACTAAGGATGACCTGACCAGAGCGGTATCATCTTTTAAAAATAAGAAGGCGCCAGGGCCAGACAGAATCCCTGCAGAGATCCTGAAACTTGTGACCAGAACCAAACCGGATATGCTGCTCCGAATGTACAATAGATGCCTAGTGGACGGAGTGTTCCCTTCCCAGTGGAAAGTCGCCCGCTTGGTCCTGCTCGATAAGGGAAAAGGAGATCCATCCTCTGTCTCAGCTTACAGACCACTATGCCTGCTGGATGCTGCGGGAAAACTATTTGAGAAGCTCCTCAAGCCCAGAATCAAGGAAGCCATCGCCCTTGCAGGGGGCCTTGCCAGTAGGCAATACGGCTTTGTCAAGGGAAGATCAACCCTGAGTGCTATAAGGGAGGTGGTATCAGCTGCATGGGATACCGAGCATGGAAACCACCGTACAAGATATATGTGCATGGTAGTGATCCTAGATGTGAAGAACGCCTTCAATTCTGTGAGATGGGTGGATATCATCAACACCCTCCAGAGGCACTTTGGGCTTCCATCTTACCTGCTGGCCGTCATATGTGACTACCTAAAGAACCGCAGCTTAGTGTATGAGTCCGAGGGGAAGGTGTGCAGAAAGAAGATCACCAGCGGGGCGGCTCAGGGGTCTATATTGGGGCCCGATCTGTGGAATGTGAGCTACGATGGGATCCTCCTGCTGGACATGCCAGAGGATGTGTTCCTGGTGGGCTATGCTGATGATGTAGCGGTGGTGATAAAAGACCATACTCTGGAGGGCCTCCAGTGGAAGCTCAACCAATCAATGAGGCGAGTCATGCCTTGGATGGAGGAGCATGGGTTGCAGCTTGCAGTACACAAAACCGAAATAGTGTTACTGACTAAGAGGCACATCAACCGTGTCACCCAATTTCAGGTGGAGGACGAAACCATTGACTCATCTCATTCGGTGCGGTACCTGGGAGTGACCCTCGACTGCAGGCTGACCTTCTGGGAGCACATCAAGCGAGCAGGAGAAAGAGCAGCGGCAGTGACAGCAAACCTGAGCAGGCTAATGGCAAACATTGGTGGACCATCGCCCAAGAAAAGGAAGATGCTCATGACCATAGCCGAGGCAATCATGTTATATGGAGTGGAGGTGTGGGCTGAGGCTCTACAAGTTAAAAAGTACCGAGACCACCTTCGGTCAGTGCAGAGGAGAGGAGCCCTACGAATAGCAACTGCTTACCGTACCGTCTCCTTCCCTGCCATTGGGATCATTGCTGCCACCATCCCAATCGACCTCCTAGCAATGGAGAGGAAGCATATCTACCTCCGGCGATCCGCACAGGAGTCAAGATCCCTTATCAAGAAAGAGGAGAGAGAAATAACCTTGCAGCAGTGGCAAAATGAGTGGGAAACTGATGACAGGGGGGCATGGACACACGTACTTATTCCACAGGTGCGCCCATGGCTTGACAGGAGGCACGGAGAAGTCGACTTCTACATCACTATGTTCCTGTCGGGCCATGGATACTTCCGGTCCTATCTGCACAGAAGGGCGCTAGCAGACACCACAACGTGCTGGTACTGTAAAGCACCAAACGACGACGCCGAACACACGTTTTTCCACTGCTCCAGATGGAGCAGGGAAAAGGAGATCCTAGAAGAACAGGAGGGCGAAATCACACCAACTAATGTGATCGGGAAGATGATCTCCAGGCAGAAAACCTGGGAGAGGATTGTGTCCTACATAGTCCGAATCCTCAAGGCAAAAAAGCTGGACGACCCGATCCTCAGATGAGCAATAAACTGGAGACCGCAAGAAGAGATCAGAAGAGGGCGTGACTCCGCCCAGTGATCGACCCCACTCCGAAGTAATGCTGAACAAGTGATTCCGGGGTGGATTAGGTCAAGAGGATCAGGGTTAGTGGGTTTTTAGTGAGTGAAACCTCACACGGCTGCGGAGTGCGGACCCTCCAAAGCGTAAGTCTTTTTCAAGATTTTCCCACTGTTTCCCTCGTAAAAAAAAAAAAAAAAAAAAAAAAAAAAAAAAAAAAGCCATGAGTAAACTGATTTTGACACCTCCATTGTATTCCGTCCGAAGAAAGATGCAAGTAGCATAAGCCACTTTGCTTGCATCGCAGAAGACATGTATCATGCTTGATGCATTGACAAACATCCTGCGAGGAATTTGGCACTCAGATAGTAAGTGAATTTGACGCAACCATTGGGAAAATTCCTTAGTTATTTCCTCTGGCAATGGATCATCCCAGCCCTTCTTCTTATCCCAACATCTCTGTAGAAGGAGTTTTGGTATCAAGCTGACGGGGGCAGTAAACCCAATGGGATCGTAAATCCTCTGAGCCATTGAGAGAAGTGTCCTCCTTGAAAGGCAGGTGGGAATTTGACTTAGAATCTTGGGATAGCAACTAAGAGTATCCATGCTACAATTCCATGAGAGTCCCAACACATTTACTTCGGAATCTGAATCTTCAAAATTTGATTTCCAGCCACGCAGGTTAAATCCCGCTGAACTCAACAGAAGTTGTCTCTCTTGTCGAAATTGATGTAGTTCTTCTTCATTTTCAACTCCAGTTAGGCAGTTGTCAACATAAAATGATCGCCACAATTTTCCAGCAGTTGATGCAAGTCTAGGAGGTGCTCCCATGAGGTGGTAATGCAGTACGGCAGACAATAAATACGGACTTGACGAGACGCCAAACACCACACGACAATGCCGCAACATACACACCTTCCCATTCTCCCACCATAGGAAGCGGAGCCAGTCTCTATCTCTTGGGTCGAGTGCTATCTGGAGAAAAGCCTTCTCTATGTCGGATGTCACTCCAATAGGGTATTGTCTGAACTGTGTGAGCACCAATATTATCAATTCAATCTCATTAGGACCCTTTTCCACACATCCCTTCAAACTGTGGCCATCCTCATCTTGACTAGAAGCATCGAAAACTGGTCGGACCCGTGTGGTACTATTTTCCTTCAGAACCGCTCTGTGAGGTAGATAATGACAGATCTGGTTTACCTCGCAGTCTGGTACCCGTTCAACTATTCCTTGTTCCAGCCAATCCTTGAATATCTGGTCATACTCTTGTAATTTACCCATTTGTTTGAGTCTGTTGGTTGTAATCTTCAGTCTTCTCTGAGCCACTTCAAGATTATCCCTCACAGCTGGTTGTCCATTACTCCATGGCAGACGGACAATATACCTCCCTGTGTCATCTCGTCTCACTGTGTCATCAAAAAACTGTTGAACTTCGTCATCCCTTTCTTGTTGCGTCCTTTTCACCCCAGGGTCTCTTATACCTAAAAGTTCCAGTTCCCAAAAGTTTGATAGGTGAGACTGACATGAGAGTGTGACAACCATTGTTGCTGAAACTGACGACTGTTCCTTAGATGAACCAACAACTGACCAACCCAACTTGGTATCAATAGCCACTAGGTCTGCTTCCAACTTGATAAGCTTGTCAGTGATAATGAGCGGCCAAGCATCTGCTCCCAGTAAGATGTGAATTTCCTGAAATTGGTTATCTGGTGTAATTGCGAAATCGGAAAATACTACGCCTCTCTCCATTAGTCGTTTGTACACCCTTGAGTCACTTACCATTGGTACAAACCCACATATTTGATCCTGGTCCAATACCTTAAACTCCTCTTCAAAGGATCCCTTAAGTGACTTCAATCGGATGTTGTAAACTCCATGAGATTTCACCGCCGTTTTTTGTCCCCCAAACAGCTCCTGGCGAACCAACATCTTACTTTCTCTCTTCAATCCAAATTGTCTGACGCATGATTTCAATATATAACTTTTTTGTGATCCAGAGTCGATAAGTATCCTGACAGGGTATTCCTTGCCATTATTCACAATCACAGCTATTAGAGTTTGTAAGTATACAGGGACATTACTATTATTTATCATAGTCTTACTCTCAATTAATTCTGATACTTGCTTCGTCCCAACTGATATTTCTGAAGAATGTCTGCACATAATAGGATAATGCTTGCCTTTACAAATCACACACTTCAAAAATGCACGACATTTTATGCTTAGGTGGTTTCTTTTGGGACATTTGAAACAGCCACCCTTCCTTTTGACTATATCTGTTCGTTCCAACAGTGTCATGTCAACTGCTTTGTTGCACTCGGGTGAGTTGTGACCTTTGCCACAAAATATACAGGTGACGTCTCTTGATTTACTCTCAGTAGACACAAGTGAAGCAGCTGAAGCAGGTCTATTCGTTGGTTTTGATTTGCATGAGCCTAACTCAGTATCTTGCTCATCAAAAGTATTTAAGCGAAGTCTTAGTCTTTCTTCCCCTTCCACTTCAATTTTGAGAAAGTTTAAAAGTTCAGTGAGACAACTTTCGGGATCTTTTATGGATGCACCTTTCCCGATCCTATGTCTTTCCCACACTTTGAAGGTGTTCTCAGGAATAGCTGACTCCACTAGGGGAAAAATCATAGCAGCATATTTCTCATTAGTGACCCCAAGTGATTCTAGGGCTCGTAGTTGTGAAGCCAACTGGTCATGAAGTTCAGCAATTTGTATATTCTCGTTTCTTTTCAGAACTAATGATAATAATTCTCTCACATAGAATTCTATGAGGAATTCCTCCTTTCCGTACCTCGACTTCAGGAGTTCTACTGCTTTCATATAGTTCTCTTTTGAAGGAGGGAACCCTTCAACTAGTCTTTGAGCTGGGGACCCTACAGAGAGGGCATCCATCAACAATGCAAATTTATCTTCTTCCTTCAGGTTTTTGTCTTCGTGAATGGTAGAAAAGGAGGCCCAAAAACCTATCCAGCCTTTAATTTCCCCGCCAAACTTTTTTATTTCGGGTCTTTTCAGCTTCAAGGTATTATTGCTGTCACACTGTGTGGCCTTCCGTACCGTTTCTACTTCCAGTATTCGAAAAGAGTCAAGCTTCAGAGAGACCTCTTCCCTAATTTGATGGAAGGTAAGCTCATACTCACCGTTTTTGTCCAATTCGTTCTCCAATAATGACAATGAGTTTGTGTCTTGACTGGTCATCAGCTCCTGTACAATAATCTGGTCAGCGTTCTGCAATTTCTCATAACGATTTGACAGAGTGTGTAGTCGGGCTCTCAGCTCAGCTTCAGTTGTACTATCTATTGATATAAGTTCGCGTAAATGGTTCGCCTCTTTAGTGAAAACAGTCCGGAAAACTGCTCGTGACTTCGATTCCATTTCGAGTTGTAGAACTTAAAATTTCACACTCACTGTATCTACGATCGATCCGTCTGTACACATCAATAGTCCTGTCACGGTCGCCACAAAATGTTCAAAAGAACTTGAAATTATAATCGGATCTATCAGGAAAACGAATTTTTGAAAACGCGGAATACCATTAGCACAGTCACTTTATTCAACTCTAAAAAAAAAACATATCCATACAAGAGAAAGGAGGTTATATGGGTGGATGATATTATTTAAGTAGCCAGGTATACAACACAACCGCGCCGTATTGGCGTCACCCAGAACCAGTCAAAAGTTGCTTCAATCTTCCACACTTAAGCTCATTTAAACCAGACAATGGGAATCGAGAGTTAAGTACATCGAATCCATTGTTTATTATTGTTACAAACTCTCCCACATGTTCTAACTCCGGAAAGTTATGAATGATCGCTTTCCCAACTGTGAGAGAGAGTAATTCAGCAGCCTTTCTGACGTTCTGGCGTTCAGTGCCAGCTACAAGTACCTACATGGTTCATTGACAGCTTATGTGCATACTTTAGATCGTTCCCCATCGATTGTTGCTCAATAAGTTTAATAAAATGGTCTTTTTTCACTTGTTTACCATTTTCAAGGAGGTATCCTTTGTCGAGGAGGTGATTCCGTAATAATTTTAGGAGATGGGTTACGTCGCGGAAAACCAAAATTCTTCTTTTTTCGTCGCACGGATTTCGTATTGACGACGACTCTGGAGTGATACGCAATTCATTCATCAGCTTCTGATTAGACGGGCCCATATCACTAACCAATCCTCTGACTTTGAACCCAGCTTTTTCTATCATGGAAATGGCTTCAACCAACAGATCTTTCGTTACGGCAGTATCAAAATCTCTATCTCTATCTCTATCTCTATCTCTACTATATTATAAAAACGAATCTCTGTCTGTCTGTGTGTCTGTCTGTCCTTCTATGCACGGCCAAACGGCTCGACGGATATCGACCAAATTTGGCACGAATATCCAGTAGGCTCCCAAGTTGTGCAACGTCGCATTTTTAATTCCCTGACCATAGCGGAACTATGGTCGACCATGGTCAACTTCGTTAATTGAAATGGTAACCCCTATTTTTTATCGCTTATTCGTAATCTACGTGAAATTCTATCTACGATCGACCCTTCGGACTACCCCCGCGGTCGACCATAGCGCATCCATGGGCCCCTCCATGGTCGAATCCCGAATTGCTCAACGGATATCGACCAAATTTGGCACGAATATCCAGTAGGCTCCCAAGTTGTGCAACGTCGCATTTTTAATTCCCTGACCATAGCGGAACTATGGTCGACCATGGTCAACTCCTGAATGGCTTGACGGATATCGACCAAATTTGGCACGAATATCCAGTAGGCTCCCAAGTTGTGCAACGTCGCATTTTTAATTCCCTGACCATAGCGGAACTATGGTCGACCATGGTCAACTTCGTTAATTGAAATGGTAACCCCTATTTTTTATCGCGTATTCGTAATCTACGTGAAATTCTATCTACGATCGACCCTTCGGACTACCCCCGCGGTCGACCATAGCGCATCCATGGGCCCCTCCATGGTCGAATCCCGAATTGCTCAACGGATATCGACCAAATTTGGCACGAATATCCGGTAGGCTCCCAAGTTGTGCAACGTCGCATTTTTAATTCCCTGACCATAGCGGAACTATGGTCGACCATGGTCAACTCCTGAATGGCTTGACGGATATCGACCAAATTTGGCACGAATATCCAGTAGGCTCCCAAGTTGTGCAACGTCGCATTTTTAATTCCCTCACCATAGCGGAACTATGGTCGACCATGGTCAACTTCGTTAATTGAAATGGTAACCCCTATTTTTTATCGCGTATTCGTAATCTACTTGAAATTCTATCTACGATCGACCCTTCGGACTACCCCCGCGGTCGACCATAGCGCATCCATGGGCCCCTCCATGGTCGAATCCCGAATTGCTCAACGGATATCGACCAAATTTGGCACCAATATCCGGTAGCCTCCCAAGTTGAACGTAGGCGCATTTTTAATTCCCTGACCATACCGGAAATATGGTCGACCATGGTCAACTCCTGAATGGCTTGACGGATATCGACCAAATTTGGCACGAATATCCAGTAGGCTCCCAAGTTGTGCAACGTCGCATTTTTAATTCCCTAACCATAGCGGAACTATGGTCGACCATGGTCAACTCCTGAATGGCTTGACGGATATCGACCAAATTTGGCACGAATATCCAGTAGGCTCCCAAGTTGTGCAACGTCGCATTTTTAATTCCCTCACCATAGCGGAACTATGGTCAACCATGGTCAACTTCGTTAATTGAAATAGTAACCCCTATTTTTTATCGCGTATTCGTAATCTACGTGAAATTCCATCTACGATCGACCCTTCGGACTACCCCCGCGGTCGACCATAGCGCATCCATGGGCCCCTCCATGGTCGAATCCCGAATTGCTTAACGGATATCGACCAAATTTGGCACCAATATCCGGTAGCCTCCCAAGTTGAACGTAGGCACATTTTTAATTCCCTGACCATAGCGGAAATATGGTCGACCATGGTCAACTCCTGAATGGCTTGACGGATTTTGATAAAATTGGGCACAAATACCCGGTAGGCTATGGGATTTTTCCGTCGTTTGTTGGTTCCACGATACTGCGTACAGCGAATCTCGGATAGCGAGCGAAGCGAGCGGTCAGGCTAGTATATTATAAAAACTAATCTCTGTCAGTCTGTGTGTCTGTCTGTCTGTCTTCCCACGGCCTAACGGCTCGACGGATATCGACCAAATTTGGCACGAATATCCAGTAGGCTCCCAAGTTGTGCAACGTCGCATTTTTAATTCCCTGACCATAGCGGAACTATGGTCGACCATGGTCAACTTCGTTAATTGAAATGGTAACCCCTATTTTTTATCGCGTATTCGTAATCTACGTGAAATTCTATCTACGATCGACCCTTCGGACTACCCCCGCGGTCGACCATAGCGCATCCATGGGCCCCTCCATGGTCGAATCCCGAATTGCTCAGCGGATATCGACCAAATTTGGCACCAATATCCGGTAGGCTCCCAAGTTGTGCAACGTCGCATTTTTAATTCCCTCACCATAGCGGAACTATGGTCGACCATGGTCAACTTCGTTAGTAATTGAAATGGTAACCCCTATTTTTTATCGCGTATTCGTAATCTACGTGAAATTCTATCTACGATCGGCCCTTCGGACTACCCTCGCGGTTGACCAAAGCGCATCCATGGGCCCCTCCGTGGTCGAATCCCGAATTGCTCAACGGATATCGACCAAATTTGGCACGAATATCCAGTAGGCTCCCAAGTTGAACGTAGGCGCATTTTTAATTCCCAGACCATAGCGGAAATATGGTCGACCATGGTCAACTCCTGAATGGCTCGACGAATATAGACCAAATTTGGCACGAATATCCAGTAGGCTCCCAAGTTGTGCAACGTCGCATTTTTAATTCCCTCACCATAGCGGAACTATGGTCGACCATGGTCAACTCCTGAATGGCTTGACGGATATCGACCAAATTTGGCACGAATATCCAGTAGGCTCCCAAGTTGTGCAACGTCGCATTTTTAATTCCCTCACCATAGCGGAACTATGGTCGACCATGGTCAACTCCTGAATGGCTTGACGGATATCGACCAAATTTGGCAGGAATATCCAGTAGGCTCCCAAGTTGTGCAACGTCGCATTTTTAATTCCCTGACCATAGCGGAACTATGGTCGACCATGGTCAACTTCGTTAATTGAAATGGTAACCCCTATTTTTTATCGCGTATTCGTAATCTACGTGAAATTCTATTTACGATCGACCCTTCGGACTACCCCTGCGGTCGACCATACCGCATCCATGGGCCCCTCCATGGTCGAATCCCGAATTGCTCAACGGATATCGACCAAATTTGGCACGAATATCCAGTAGGCTCCCAAGTTGTCCAACGTCGCATTTTTAATTCCCTGACCATAGCGGAACTATGGTCGACCATGGTCAACTTCGTTAATTGAAATGGTAACCCCTATTTTTTATCGCGTATTCGTAATCTACGTGAAATTCTATCTACGATCGACCCTTCGGACTACCCCCGCGGTCGACCATAGCGCATCCATGGGCCCCTCCATGGTCGAATCCCGAATTGCTTAACGGATATCGACCAAATTTGGCACCAATATCCGGTAGCCTCCCAAGTTGAACGTAGGCACATTTTTAATTTCCTGACCATAGCGGAAATATGGTCGACCATGGTCAACTCCTGAATGGCTTGACGGATTTTGATAAAATTGGGCACAAATACCCGGTAGACTATGGGATTTTTCCGTCGTTTGTTGGTTCCACGATACTGCGTACAGCGAATCTCGGATAGCGAGCGAAGCGAGCAGTCAGGCTAGTTATAGTATATGGGCTGTACCCATTTTCCAACTAAACTGCGGATAAGCATGACTTGAACATAGTTGTGAGGCCCTCTGGTCATTTCCTCAACAGCGTCAAAGCATAACTTGCTGTTAACCTTCATTTCGTCAAAACTTAGCACAACATCTCTTTCAAACTCTGTGAAGAGGACGGCTTTTGCACGTAGTATCTCTAAGTTATCGCTTTTGCGATGTCGGCAGAAGACCACCTTGTACATCTTCCTTTACGCAGAAGTTGCATTTGGTCGGAAGAAAATTTTCTTTCCATCACATCTACTAAATTGTGAAGTCGTTCCAGTTCTTCTCTTGCGATTTTGAGCTGTTCTTGCAGAGCACGATTTTCCTGCTTCAGTTTCACGTTTTCCGTCATGACAGTGATCATTGGAACGGGCAGTTCAGCGTCTGAATTTGAAGAATTTTCCACCTCCAAATTTTCATTTTGCTCGTCATTTATTGTTGTAGTTGGGCTTTTGTCGCGTTTTTCTATGGAAAGTGTCAAGATTTCATGAACCTCCTTCCGAGCATTGCGTTTTTCTTTTCTTATATTCCGGGCGGTAGAAGCAGGTTTTGATGAATTTGGAGCAATATTATTAGGTAAACGCAAATGTGGAACGGCATCTGGTTTGAGGATGAACTTTGGAGGAATGTTAAGTAACTCACTTTTTAAATCACGGACGTAATCGCACTCGTCGAAATGAAATGAGCAGACCCGAGATGTCTCAACACAGAATCGGTCAATTCGCTTACAAGCGTTTATCCATTTAGCCCAGATTTCTGTGTTACTGGGAAAACGATGAAATTGAAAACTTGATTTACTTTGGTGCCTACCATGAGTAGTACACCCAGCAATTGCACAGCACACCATTTTTATGGTTCACACAAGACACACAGTTCACAACTGTCAAGGGAAGTTCAGGTAAGGCAAAGTGAAAGGTGGTCGCCCGATGACGAGGCGGTCCTTGGGTTTTCCCCGCTGGTGGGGTCTCGTGGCAGGTACCGTGTGTCTAGTATCTGTGGATATACCTATAATCAATGAACAATTAGCCTTACCTGAAGTCCAAGGGGGTTCGAGACTTGTTGGGCGCCAAATATGTACCTGTACTGGCCGGGTGATGAGAAGAATAAAACGGCACTTGAATGTAAGGAACGAATTTTATTAGAGAATCCTTCGCGGCCTCGATCGGAACTGCTCTCTCACGGGTTTTCGGAGGCTCGTTTCCCCCCCTGCGGAGTGCGGTGGTGCTTACTCCAGCACTTCCTTCGGTACAGCAGCATGGAAATGCAGATGCCCTATCTCGCAGGCCCTGTGCTAGCTCTGGCTGCACCTATTGTGCTCGACGTGAAGAAAGGGAGATGGGACAAGAGAAAGAAGGGGGCCAGGAGACCGCAGCAGTTCGAGTGGCAGCTCTAGAGGAAAAGGAGGTAGAAGAAGAGGGCAACTGGAAAAGTCAACAAGAGGTAGATCCGCAGCTGGCCCAAGTGTTGAAGTGGGTTCAGGAAGGCAAACGACCAGACTGGGAACATGTCGCTGGGTAGAGCACAGAGATAAAGGCCCTTTGGGCAATGTTTGACTCCCTACAAGTGAAAGGAGGGATTCTTTATCGGAATTGGGAGAATGTAACAGAACAGCAAAGCAGAGAGCAGGTGATCGTACCCACCCATCTCAGAGAAAAACTCTTGAAGCAAGCCCTTGGGGCTGCCCATGTGGGGGACAGGCGGATGGTGGCACAATTGAGGCGGATGGCTTACTGGGTGGGACTTCATCGGGATGTGAAAGAGTGGTGTAAGAGTTGCCGGGACTGTGGAAGACGTCATGGGGGAGGCCAACGTGTTAGGGCACCCCTACAGAAGTACGTTGTGGGAAGCCCCTTCCAACGTGTGGGGATGGATGTGGTGGGACCGCTTCCTGAAACAGAGAGGGGCAACCGGTACATTGTGACAGTAGTTGACTACTTCACAAAGTGGCCAGAAGCAATTCCCATCCCAGATCAAAAAGCGGAGACAGTAGCCCAGGCCCTCTTGGAACATGTTATTTCACGTTTTGGCATCCCACGAGAAGTCCACTCAGACCAAGGCAGAAACTTCCAGTCAGACCTGATGAAAGCAGTCCTGAACCTACTAGGGGTACACCAGACTCGGACAACTCCATTGCGGCCTCAAAGTGATGGGCAAGTGGAACGGCTTCACCGGACGCTGTATGGGTGGCTGGCAAAGATGATTGCATATCACCAACGAGACTGGGACCAGCAGCTACCTATTGTTCGATTAGCATACCGAGCTTCAGAACAAGCATCAACTGGGTATTCTCCAGCATACTTGGTATTTGGCCGGGAGCTCACCCACCCTTTGGAACTTCTGTTTGGGCGTCCTCCAGTGGAGGAGGAAGTTCAGGAATATGCGGCCCAGGTCAGGAGGAGGATTGGAGAGGCCCATAGAGAGGCCCATGAAAACGTCCGATGGAAGGCAGAGGACATGAAGAGGCGGTATGACCGTACTGCCAGGGGTCGCTCCTACCAAGTGGGGGATTTGGTGTGGCTGCATAATCCGAGACGAGTGTGGGGATGAAACCCAAAGCTGATGTGCCCCTGGGAGGGACCCTATGAAATTCGGAAGCGCCTGAACGACGTGGTGGTCCGCATCTAACAGCGCTGGGGGCGGTCAACGGCCTTCAAGGTGGTCCACATCGACCGAATTACACCCTATTGCGGAGGTCGAGGGAAGGGGGAGGAGTGTAGGGAAGCTACGGGCCAGGTGACCAGGACCTAGGAAACAAGTTGTTGCTTTTAAGGGGGCGCGGGACGGGAAGGCCAGTAGCACCCCCAACCACGAGAGTGCGCTGAATATCGCTTCCGCGGGAAGTTTCCCGGCGAGATTTGGAGATTTGGCGCCCCCGCCGGTAGGGGCAGTGAGACCGTCCTGCCGAATTTCGATAGTTGTTGTAACTGCGTAGTTAGTTTTTAGTTATCAATTCCATTGCCTCATGGACACTATAACATCCGTGATTACGTGAGCTCCCTCTGCAAGTTGATAGGTTATATTCTGTTGTTTTTAGTTCATTCCTTTGTTCTCTTTATTCTCTCACGCGGTTCGTTCACGTTAGTATCAGTATTCTATAGTTCATTCGTAGTGATATCCGTCGAGTGTATCAAAGCGTATGCCTCCATCGCCGAAGAAGTGGACCAGGAGAAACATCGGTAACAAAGGCGACAAAAAGAGGCGCAGAACAGTAAGTTGATACCACACATTTACATAATTACGTATCTAATTAATCGTTATTGTGTTTCCTGTGTAGAGCAACAAATTGAAATAGTTATTACAGTAACAGTATGATATGTGTAAAGGTCTCTCAGTAACGGCACATAGTAAGAATACGTCGGTATTTATGAACCTTCTTTCAATATCAAGCTGAACGATTCAACTTTCACACGATGTTGGCTTAGCATAAAAATTACCTACCTATCACGTTTCCTCTGCGGATCAAACTGAATTTTGCGGCCAACAGATTTTGTGTTAGTCTAATGATTGTCACGTAATTAGTACGTTCTCCGTAGTTTGGGAGTAAAACTCAGTTACCCAGCATCCCACGAAAATCTTTAACCTTCGTTGGAAAGTAATTGTCAAATCTCCTGCGGCTAAATCTCCGTCCACAACCTCATGATTGGCTGAGGGATCCGTTGGTTTATCAGTTTAGTATCGAACCATAAATAATTTATTAGGTTTTATAGGTTTTTCCGTGAGGCGGAAATTCATAGAATCAACGGGCCGTTTTATGTGTCAGACGTACCTACGTATATACCTACTATTAAACACAACAGAGAGGCTAAGTAGGTACTTAATTGAAATTTTTTCGGTATTATTTCTCGTCAAGTTAATTTCTGCAAATTTTTGAAGAAGAAACTGTTGCGCAGGCTTCAGAAAAGTTAACCTACTTGCAGTTCTGCTAACTGTTCATTCGCGGGCGTATCAGAGCATATTGATAGTGGGCTTATTATTATTATGTATTGGAATGGTTATTAGAGGTATTATGTATCTAAAAATTTATTTGGTTTGGCAGGCTCACTATGTATGTAAAAAAAAATTTTTTTTTTAATCTTAATTTGGCCTGAATGTTCTTGTTGCGGAAAAAGTAGTATTATCGAAGTCATAAGCTTCACAGTTCACTGATATGGTCACGCTGCATGGGTGGAATTGCTCTGAACAAATGTTGGGATAGATTGTAACTACCTACCTGTGATGCATATACTGAACTGTGTAATCCATTCTATAATCATTAATTGGTGCGTACCTACATAACTTCATACCTACATTTTGTGGTTACAGGTTCAAAGGCAGTTGCAAGTGACTGGCAGAAAGCTGTGCTACTTTGTAGTTTACACTAAAGAACAACCTAACATTTTCATTGTGAAAATAGGACGTGTTGACCAATTCTGGCCAGAGAAGATGGTTCCACAACTTGAAACCTTTCATCACAACTCAAGTTTACCTGAACTTGTTGAACCTATTCGAAAAGAACCTTTCATCCCCAAGAAGGAACAAGAAGTAGTGTAAGTAATAATTTGCAGTGCACCTCTAAACATAATATTACTAGCAATACCCGCTCACTAAGAATGTACATAGATACATACAGGTAGGGTGATAGCTCCCTATCCGAAATAGGTGTATGTAGTAAACTTTATTTCTCTACTAGTCTGGAAAAACATGGTAAGTTCATTTTTTCGTGAATGAGTCCATATTAGTGAGTTATTTGGTCGGGCTAAAGATGATAAGGTTGATTTAGCGGAAAATTTGACAAATAGCCATCAGCAGTAAGTGCTAAGTCAGGTCAGCGCAGTCTGGCAAAAGTTGATGAGTAACTTAGCAGTGTTGGCATGCCTCCACTGTTATGGTTTCGACATTTTCTTGGTCTGTCAGAACATGATAAATCAGGTATATCATATTTTGCCAGACCCAATAATTAATTTGGCAGCACATACTTGTACACAGACTTGTCGAAGATAACCAAGCCTTCATTGAGTTGCTACCTCATCGAACTATTTTTTCACCCCACATTCAGCAACATGTAGGTTATTTGATTTAATCCATTCGATGTTTCGAATAATAAGATTACCTGATCGTTAGTCAAAGAAAGACCATTTGGTGGGAGATATCATTGTTTACCAGATTCAGGATCCACGGTGTTTGGACATGAAAACCAAAACGCTGCGAAGTCCTTGTCACATGGGTTTATTATTCTATTGGACATACCTGCAGGAATGTTCGGTGTTCATTTATTGTTTCTTTCATGTGAAATAATTGAAATAGCCATTTCTGATGGTTTGCACCAATTTTGGTCCTCAAAACACGAATTAGGTACGCTCCTTTATTTTATTTATTTATTTTTTCAAATTATCTTTGATCATTGGTACTGCCATTTAGTCGTCTTGATCCACGTGTTGACACTTTTTCCAGTGTTATTATACAAATTGATGGTGATTTCAGACGGTTTCCCAGGTTTTTGATTCATAAAAAAGTCAATTTTGGGATCTGAACATTTGGTAGAACCTCAATTTTCCGCTCTTTGGTTAAAATGAACTTCATCTTGGTCTTCTCGTCCTCAGAAACATGGAAAACGATACCTCAGAAGGTCATGTTACTAAAACAGAAAAAGTACCTATTTTTATGCACATTTTTCACTCATAACACCCCCGGGTATATTCCGAGCGGGCTGCAAGTTTCGGGACACAACTAGAGCCCAAATGGAGCATAGAGCGAGTTTTGTAGACCGAAAATTAAGCCGGTAGGTATGCGTGATACGGCGGACGGAAATAGCATTTTTGGAATCTACGCACCTTGAAACGGAAACGAAAAATTTTTGAGAGGGTGTTAGGCTAGTACGCACTGGGATTCATTGTTCGGACTCTTTGTCGCGGAGCTGCATCTCGGATTCATTTTATTGCATCCGGGACGCTCCGCGACAATGAGTCCTGCATCTCGTGTGTTGCGTTTTAGTATTTTTTGAATCCCATCCGAAATGGGATTCTTTACACAATGTCGCGCAACATCGAGCGCGTGAATCTCGAACAGAGTGGGCCTCTCATCACTGTGTGGGAGTGATTGCACCACACATTCATTGTCCTCATACGTACAGAATTACATGCCAATGTAAACGTAGTTTTCAATCTCCTATATAATTTTTTTTAAATATGTAAATTGATTTTTTAATGCAATTACCTAAGATATTTCTTTTTTTAAATGTAACTTCAGCAATAAATAATAACCTAGAATATAATAAATATTTCCTTATTTTATTGCAAACTGAGCAATAAAATGACCATGTACCTACTCCATACAAGAAAAAAAATTACCTTAATATACGTTCTCAATGCAATGTTGATGGCTGTGCAGACTTCAGGAACAAACTCGGATATAATCTGCTTCGAAATTTTGAAAGTAAGTATACATGAGGCTTGTATACGAATCTCCACTTGCGAGGAACCGGAGAGTGACTGCAAGCCTGTTGATTGCAGAAACTGGCTCCCTAAAGTTGGTCTTCTTTTTCGAAATATACTTGGTCCAACCATTTTCAGGAGACATTCGAAACCGACTGTACTCATACGAACAAAATTGCGAAAACCCATTCCATCCTCCAATCTCAGTGTGTCAAGAAGATCGTGCCCATGGTTATTCCGATCCTTGAATAAATCACGCATCCACCAACGCGTTGGCTTTTTTTTAGTCGCTTTTTTACTCCGTAGAGCTATGTAAAGTGCTACTGCAATTCCCGAAAGCGCGACCTCGTTCGACATGGCTCAGGTTCATACTAGATGCGTACACGATTTGCAGAGCGACAATGTCGCGGGGCAAAGAATCTGCGACATAAATCCGAGCGTCAAAGAGTGCGAACAATGAATCCCAGTGCGTACTAGCCTTTATAATAATTTTTTGCTGAGCGAATACATAGGTGTGTCATTCGCAGAATAATAAACCAAAACGCTGCAGAATCCTTGTCACATGGTTTATGATTCCGTTGGACATATCTACAGAAATGTTGGCTGTTCATTTACTGTTTCTTTCAATTCAATCAGTCAAAATATCAAGCAGATACAATCTGCGATGCAGCAATGAATAAAAAAATCTTTAGGTAGCTACCTACCCTACTGTGAACGTCTAAATTGAAATGCAATACGTTTAAAAAAAATGAATGTTCCCATGGTTAATATAGATGGATGTGTTTCCAAGGTTTTTTGGTTTTGTAGATTAGGAAACCTCAATAAAAACCTAAGAAATACTGAAATTCCCAACTCTTGGCATGTTATGGTGTCAAAATCAGTCAAAACACCAAGCAGATGCTCGATATATTAAAATGTATTTCTAAGGTTTTCATTGATATTTCTAATTCATTGCAATCGGTATACCCAAATTTACTGATTTTATGTTATTTTCTGTTCTCAGTTCATGTCCAAACAACATCCGATCCAGAGTCTGGCAGACAGTGATGTCTCCCACCAAATGGTCTTTCTTTGAGTAAAAATCAGGTAATACTTCTTATTATTAGAAGTAGATCAAATATTTCGCTGTAATATCACATTCCCTTGATTCTTCATGCGCTTCTCCGGACTTGCAAAACTTTGACACGCTCTCCTGTAAAATCATCTGTATTGGACTTACCTACCACGTTTTGCCAGATCAGCACAAAAACATTTTCAAAGAAATTTTCAAATTTCTTCAAAGAAATATTCAATTTTCAAATATATAGAATTTAGAATGTAATTTATAGAATTTTTCAAAATTTATAGAATTTTCAAAGAAATATTCCTGATATTGTGTAAAAAGATGATATAGCGAGAATAGCTGAGGATGCTCTGAACCGGATTTGCCTATAAAAATATTTCAAAAATTCATGTTCTGAAAATGTTACCCATTGCAATAGCTTTATTTTCTTTGAAAATTCGGTAATAAGGTTTGAAATTACAAAGAAAGCTGAATTTAAATTAAATTTAACAAAGCACTAAATGTTACAGATAACGTTAGGTAAGATAAACTGAAGAACTACCTACGAAAAATAAATATAAAGAAGTGAAAGACCATTTGGTGGGAGATATCATTGTTGGGGCATACCTGCAGAAATATTAAGCTGATCATTTATTGTTTCTTTCATGTGCAATAATTGAAATAGCTATTTTTGATGGTTTCTACTAATTTTGGTCTCCAAAAACACGAATTAGGCTCCTGTTTTTGGCAAATTATCTTGATCATTGATAGTGCCATTCAATTGTCTTGATTCACCTGTTGATACTACTTCTAGTGTTATTATACAAAGTTATGGTGATGTCAGATAATTTCAGGTTTTTTTTGGTTTTATAAATTAGGAAACCTCAATAAAAACGTAAGAAATAGTGTAAATTGTGGCATATGGTATCAAATCAGTCAAAATACCAAGCAGATACTCGATTGATGTTACTCGAGTATTTCTAAGGCATTGATATTTGTAATTCATTGCTGCAATCAGTATATATACACAAAATTTATTGATTATGTTATTTTCTGTTCTCAGTTCATTTCCAAACAACACTCGATCCTGAATCTGCCTAACAATGATATCTCTCAGCAAATGGTCTTTCTTTGACTGACAAAAAATCAGGTAATACTTAATATTCGAGGCAAATCAAATGTTTCGATGTAATATCACATTTTCCTGGTTCTACATGCGCTTTTCTGGACCTGAAAAACTTTTACATGCTGTTCTGTAAAATCAGCTGTATTGCGTTTTGCAGATTAGCACAGATTTATAATAAATTAATATTATAGAAGGTAGCACCCTACCTGAAATCTGTGTATGTAGGAAAACTTTATTCACATTACATTTACTATTTTACTAATTTACTATTGTGTATTGTTTTGTTCAGGAAGACGATCAAAGTTGACATCATATTATGTTCCCAGCAACTCCAGTCGTATACAGCAACAAGCGAGTTTGAACCCCGATTTAAATTAACATGAACCTTGAAGGATTTACGAATACCTACCTAGATTCAGACTAATTTGAGTAGTGTAACTATTCTTGAGCTTTGCAATTTACTTTTCTACAGCATACTTTGTTATTGCGATTTCATTATGTAAATCATGACTACGATTAGGTACATAGGTACACTTCGTATGAGTACTACCTAATGCAGTGTTACGAATACCTGCGCTGTCTCCTAGTTTTTTTTTCTTATATCACTGTAAAATCCAACCCATTCAAGGTTACCTGATCTGAACAAATCCAGAGCTCTTCAGATCCTGTACCACACAGATACTACTCGAGAAAAAGTGTCAAGTATGAATTGTGATATATTTATGATCAAGTTCCAAAGCGTAGTTCTGTCATTTATATAGGTAATATTTTGTCATTATGTTAGTACTTTGGTTCACACTTTTATCCTATTCCGCATACCTATAGGGGTTACCGTCCGTTTTATCCGTCAAGTCGAATCACTAGTAGTCGCTTGTTCTAGTTTATTTGTTTAAATTTCAGTCATTGAATAAAACGGTAAACACTTGAGAAGTTATTTTTTACTACCTAATAATCCTCTCCTTATTATCGTTGAACTCTAAATAGATAGTGAAAGGTATTTTAATGATTGAAAGTAGGTATTTGAAATCATGTTAGATAATTTGTCTTATTACTGTTTTAATACGATAAATGGAACACTCAAGAGTTAGGCAGTGTGAAATCGATCTTTAGAGAAGTCATGTTTAATTTTGAGTGAAGTAAACGTGTGCATAAAAATGAAATTAAATTTCGCACACTGTGTGAGAGTACCTAAATTGTTTGTTTCATGCGGGAAGGCCATTTCTTATGAAATGCGTCTCACATAGGTAGGTGCCTACTTTGTGTTCAGTCGATACATTTATTGATCACACATTGATTTACATACCATTAAATGTCCAGTAAAAATCATCTCAAAATTAAAATACTTACCTAACGTAAGAGCACCTCACAAAATAACTCATGGGTCAGAGACTGATGATGCGCCACACAAGGTAAGTTTTCGAGGCTTTCCTATAATATAGGTAGGTACCTACCCAACCAACAAGTTCGAGCAGAATAGGTAGTGAAAAACGCTGCGCTCATTCATGGTTCATTATTTTGTACAGAATATCCTTCTGTTACAGATCACAGCTCCCCGTCTATATAATATAATATAATATGTACTATTCTATAGGTACGTATTATTTAGATCGCAGACCCTCCGTAAGTTAGTACCTAACCCCGTACTCGTTACTAGGTACCTACCTAAATCACGAGTTAAATGGTTCGAATGGTGAGTTCTACTCACCACTCGATTTTGTAAATAATGAACAATTAAGGGCCTAAAGGCCTAATGTACAAATAAATATTCTTATATCTTTCTCCCCGATTTCATACTGCAAGAATTGGAGAATTAATATAATTACCCCCACTCCTGTCCAACCACCACACACAACTCAATTAGAATATGAAATGGAAATCCGCGTAATTTTTACATAATGAAGCTTTTTTCCCCAGTTTTGTACTTTTAGAATTAGAGAATTAATATAATTACCCCCACTCCTATACATAAATGAAACATTAAATTGATAAAAATACCTTAACTGATAAGGTAGGTAGGTAGGTAGCTATGAAGAATCAAAAACGTCTATGGTTGAGTGTAGCTTTAATTAGGCAATTAGGTACTCAAAATAATTGGGAAAATCCAACCTCAATGTGATGCATTTTTGGCTCCCTTCCCCACTTTCTCCAAATACTGTAAAGATACCTACTTATTTATTGTCTCAAACCCTTTTCACCCACCCTTGTGAAAACTAGGATGGTAAATGAGTAAAACTAAGAAAAAACAAAGCTGACTTCCAAGCAGTAGAGGAGGTTGGCTTTGATGGGGAAGGAGGGGAGGCTGAGCAACAGCTCAGAACTATTATTCTGGAGGAAACCTTCCCAGCCCATCGTTACAGCGTTGCCAAATCGTTTTGGGAGTGCTGCAACACCGCATTCACTCTGAACAAGGACGTTGAAAATAACCTCCAGCAACAGAACGCATGGATAGTATAGGGGGAGCATCCATGATAAGAGCCAGCAGCTGTCCTTTCACTACCTGCCGCCAGAGAGCAGCAGAAGCCTGAGCCCCTATTTTGACGCCCTTTTTCAAAAATCGTTGAAATTTATTACCCATTTTGCTCGCTCATTTTACAAGTTATAACTGCGTTCATTGAATTTCATGATTTACTAGCCTTCCGAAAAGGCCCCTACGTAAGGCATTTCCATTTAAACAATTTTTAGCCCAATTTAAAATTTTATTTTTGTTCAAATTTGATGAATTTTTGTGATCGGTTGACGAAGGGGCAATCCCCAACTAATATAGTGAATTTACACGTTTTTTCCACAACTGTAAGTAAATCACAGCCTGAAAAAAATAGTAAATAGTTTTCAACACAGGGTCTGCAGGCCCTTAAAAACAGTCAGTCTGAAATTGGTTGTCGAGACAAAAGGATTCGAAAAACAATATTAGTGAGTTCATGTTCATTGAGTTATTTGCGTTCAATAAATCCGTTCGTGCATTAACCTACTCTGGTAATTTCTAACAATACCAACGAAAAAGCTGCTGTACCGGTTTTGTTGATCAAACCATCGTCAGTGACAAACAATAATTTACTGGGTTTATTTTGAAACTGAACTCCACTCCCACCCTGAGAGAGAAACAGGAATTAAACTAACGCCCGAGCACTGTGTTGAATTGAGGAGGATGATTGAAATGAAATGGCTCGGAGCAGGGGCCTCCAATCGAAAAACACTTCGAAATGAACGTGAAAGGGCATACAAAAAAATAAATAAAATGGGAACTGTTTCAGAATAAAACGCATAGCGATTTGAATAATTGACGGTATACCTAATTATTAGAGACGAGGTGAGCACATTAAATTAGTCGGGAGAACTGACCGCAAGGTGAGAAACAAGTATGTTTCACCATAAAATCTTCCGGCAGCATGTTTTTACGACATTACATGTAGTTAAGAATATTGTCTTCCAGACCATCTTCTCTCTTCTTGTCTTACTTGCCAGCGGATAAGTAAGGACATGGCGCAGGAAAGATTATTAATGTCGTAGAGATCGTCATCGGATATCATTTCTTCTGAAGATGGATCCGAATTGGTCTCTTCCTCCTTTTCTTTTTTTTTTAAACCATCTCTGATCATTGGTAGTGCCATTTAATCGTCTTGATCCACGTGTTGACACTTTTTCCAGTGTTATTATACAAACTGATGGTGATTTCAGACGATTTCCCAGGTTTTTCACTCATAAAAAATCAATTTTGGAAGCTGAACATTTGGTAGAACTCAATTTTCCACTCTTTGGTCAAAATCGACTTCATATTCGGCCTTCTCGTCCCCAAAAACATGGAAAACGATATCTCAGAAGCTCATGTTTCCAACATGTTTCTAAAACGCAAAAAGTACCTATTTTTACACACATTTTCACTCATAACACCCCTGGGTATATTCCGATCTGGCTGAAAAGTTTCGGGACACAACTAGGGCCCAAATGGAGCATGTGTGCGAAAGAACGAATTTTTTAGACTGAAAATGAAGCCTGTACACGTGATACGGCGGACGGCGGACAGCGTACGGCGGACGGTGGACGGACATTGCATTTTTGGAATCTACGCACCTTGAAACGGAAAAGAAAAAAGTTTGAGGGGGTGTTATAAAAATTTTTTGCTGAGCGAATACATAGGTGTATTATTCACAGAATAATAAACCAAAATTAATGTCAAACCACTTGAAAAAAAAAAAAAGCGTAGGATTGCTCGGCGACAACCGCTGGGCATACACGAGCAGACATCGATGGCAGATGTGAGGTTTCTGAGCGATATCCGCATGAAATACCTGAGCGTTAGTGGGCGAGATGAATCAACCGATGATCGGTTGAATAGTAGTTGCCCGTACACAAGCATATTTTTACGGCAGATTTGGGGTTTTTGAGCGATATCCGCGTGAAAATCTGGAGGTTAGTGGAAAGCCTGGACGAGAAAATCGAGCGATTTGAAGGGAAAATTTGTTGAACGATACCGGGCACAGAAATCGGCCGACGTGATCTGGCGCCTCCCCCTAACGAAAGGATTCGCCTAAGAGATAGGTAACTGTGAAGAACAGAATCGAACGACCTTGTCCGTCGTCCGCCCCTAACGTGCAGATCAGTTTCAACCGACCTTTCCTACCATGTACCAACGATCTGAGTTCCTACCTACCAACCCTTTCGGTTTTGTTTTTTTACAATACCATAAA
The DNA here is from genome assembly GCA_954871275.1 of Leptopterna dolabrata. Classification (NCBI taxonomy): domain Eukaryota; kingdom Metazoa; phylum Arthropoda; class Insecta; order Hemiptera; family Miridae; genus Leptopterna; species Leptopterna dolabrata. The sequence goes on from OX940974.1 coordinate 95,848,859, forward strand.
ACCTCTTCAAAACTATCGTGGTTCTCTACATATTTTTACAAATTGAACATATCTTTTCAACAACTAAGATAACAAAATCAGTCGAACTTACCTAGAAGAGTATTGAAATCTTCTTCGTCCATCCATTCGTAATTTTTAAAGTCAGTAGGATGATTTTGCTTAAGGTGGTTTACCAACTTCATATGCCCGAAGGTGTTTCTCATCGTGACCCATGACGACCCAACTAGTGTGTTCAATTTTTTTGTAAATTTTGTGGTTAATCGCACAAACACCTCCTACAATCGCAATTGCTTTATACCTATCACGTTGAAGGAGTTGTAACTCCATACTTTTAAAATTAGTTAAAAATTAGTTCTAGTAGAACACTGCTTCAAACTGCACGTGCCGAGGAACACTGACACAGCCCAAAGATCTGCCACAGATCTCGAAAATCTTATGTCATGTCAAAAGATATGAATCGGCCAGATCTAGGTCGGTGACCGATTGCCCCACGAAAGGTACATATTGCTCGGGACGACTGCAACGATGATCGTCCAACGATTATCGCTCAACGATTATCGTTGCGTACCATCTCTTTGTTTTCCTTATGGAGCTGTTTTGCTCCGCACGACTGCCGCTTGGATCGTTAACGACGATCGTACAGCGGGAACAGTCGTACGAGTGTGGGGTGGATATAATCGTCAGTCGTGAACGATTATTTGGCCTGACCGGTTGTTTTTGTGAAAAATGGCTCCTTAGATATTATTACTGGCTACTTGGCCTTAGATATTATTATGGCTACTTAGATATTAGGCTTAGATATAATAAACTGTTGTATAATAATTTACCCAATAATACTTCAACGTTTGTTCAAGTTGCAGAAGTGCTTATCAACAAAATCCAAGAGTCATCAATCGGGCACGGGATTCAATAATTCAATCATTTTTTATCTGTAGTTATTCATGAAGAATAATGGCAAATAATAAATCGTTGTGTAATAATTAACCTTTAAGGTGCCCCTTCTACGTAGATAGTATAATGAACCGTTGTGTAATAATTTATCGTTGTGTATAATTTATCGTTGTGTATAATTTACCATTGTGCAATAATTTCCCCATCAACAATACTTCACCATTGGTTCAAATTTCAGAAGTACCTACCACAAAATCCAATAGATCCACCATTTTTCAATGAAATAATATCGCAGAACAACCAACTCGACTTCATACAGCCACCCGTGATTATAATCATTTGCTCCCTAGTGATGATATCTGGGCCGGATTTATACTGTTCGATTCATGATCATGTTGACGAAAGTTTTCGGTGCAAACGAACGTCTGGGCGGTGGTCTCAAAAAATTCTTTAGTTCAAGATCACTTGAAAAACGTTTAAAAAAACCCCATACCCTTCTGATGAAAGTTTTCGAGCTACGGCCTTCTAAAAATTTCAACCCCTTAGATATGACTGACTCACTGCAACGACGAGGTTCGAGGACCAACTAGACCCCGATCGAGACCTATAAACCAAATTTCGTAAATTTCTCCCTTTTGTATCTCTCTGGACAAAAATTGGGTGAATTCCCGCCCGTTTCATTCCAATATTCTTAAGCACTTCGACGTCCTCCATTTCTTCGATGAGAAGCCACCGAAGCATCAATCTTCTTTGTAGACTCATTTTACTCAAACTCATTCTTGAATCGAACTTCACGTAAGCTTCCTCTTGAACGGTCAGGGAGCGAATGAGAAACGAGAGGTTTCGAGAGTACTCGAAAATCTTCGCTCTGAAAAACGCTACGAGCAAAATGGTCACCAACGATTATCGCTCAACGATTATTCGTTCTACGATAATCGTTGAACGATCGTCGTTGCAGTCGTCCCGAGCAATATGTACCTTAACGAGACGATCTGATCGGATGACAGACATCGGCGAGTGAAGTCTGCCAGATTTCATCGTGGACTCTTTTGCATGTTAAGGGGCAATAGCTAGCCATACACGAGCAGATATCTGCGGCAATTTTGGCGTTTTTAAACGATATCTGTGGGAAATATCTGTGCGTTAGTGGGTGTTAAAAAGATGAAAGATATGAAAATCGGCCAAGCGATATCGGCGAGAGTTCAAATCTGGCAGATCGTAGTCGGGCGTCCCCCACTAACCTGCAGACTTCTCGGAAGCGATGTCTGAGGTTCAAAGATCTGTTAGATGGATCGGGCAGAGTCCCTTAACGTTCAGATGTTAGCGTTAGTTGTTAGTTTTCCCCTAGTTCTGTTGTCCCCTGAGATCTCTTCTCTATATAAAAATCGGTTTTTATCGGTGTGGTTTGAAAATGGGTAAAAAAGAGTGGTCCAACGAATTGATAGAATTAATGATAGACATGTACAAGGAGAGACCTTGCCTGTGGCAGTTAAAAAGTAGAAGTAGTTAAGAAGTATAAGTCGAAATCTTCTTCAGTCATCCTCAGGCAGTTGTGGAAATCCCACGGGTTCTTCTCCCTAAGGTGGTTCACCAACTTCATGTGCCCGAACTTTCTCCTTTCCAAAACCCACGACTTTTCCCAAACTTGTCTTTTTTTTGCTTAGCCGTTCTATGGGCAATGAGAAAAATACCCGCAGCAAAACCGGCCAATTTGCGTTTATTAAAAGTCACTAACCCCATGGCGTCAACTTACCTACTGCAAATCTGTCACCGATCTCTAAAAACTTTCGGATCCGACCGATAACTCAAAACTGCCAGATGAACGTCGGTGACAGACCTGAATATTTAAAAATCTCCCAGATTTCATCCCACTAACGAGCAGATGAGATCGGGTGACAGATCTCGGGCATGGAAAGTCTGCAGATAAATTTTTCACGTTAAGGTACGGCGAGCGATCTCATCTGTCACTCCTGATCGTTAACGATATCTGGCAGACGAGGTCGGCTGACCAAATCTGCCGCAAATATCGGCTCGTGTATGGCGGGCTAATCGGGAACAGAAACCCTAAAGATCTGGTCTGCCGTTCCCCCCTAATGCAACGATTCCTGCAAGATATTTCTGTTGACTACAGATCTGTCAGACTCAGTCGGCCGTCAGCCCATATCGTCAGTTACCTCGGGATCATTTCACGCTGCTGCTTATTTATCGTATTTGCTGTATTGTATTAGTCGGGAGAACTTACCGCAAGGTGAGAAACAAGTATAATAAGTATAATTTGTCATATCATTAAACAAGTCCACTTACTTACTCTGTGGCGCTACAACCCAGTGTGGATCTTGGCCTCCTTCAGGAAACTTCTCCATTCGTCCCGGTCTCGAGCAGCAGTTTGCCAGTTCCGGACCCCCAGCCTCCTGCAGCCCTCCCCAACACCATCAAGCCAACGCAGCTGGGGCTTGGTCGTGTACCACCGGGTTCTCCCTTGTACACCTTCACCTTCTTGGGGATTTCTGCTTCAGGCATTCTCGCGAGATGCCCTTGCCCATCTCAACCTACCATGTTTTATGAAGGCAACGACATTTTTTCCCACACAGGTCGTACAAATCGCGGTTGTGTCGTGCCCGCCAGTTCCCTGCATCATTTACAGGGCCAAATATCCTGTGCAGGACTTTCCTCTCAAAAACGGGCAGGGAGTTTTGGTTAGCTGCTGACAGGGGCCGTGTCCCGGAGGCGTATTAAACGTGGACCTTGACACGTTTTTTGAAGAACTTGACCAGCCCAAATAACACTTATTGGCGTTCAAAATTCCCGTTCTGATCTCTAGACTGAGGTCATTGTCCCATGTGACATAGTAAAATAAATCCGCTAGTTCACAACGAATTACTTCAGTATCTATACATTTTAAATTTTTATATTAAAAAATAGCTTGCTATTATTTTTCCAAAACTATTGCAGAAGCTGACAAATTACCAACTTCCAATCGTCCTCAAACTAAGCGAGTTATGGCCATTTTAATAACACGAAGAGAAAAAATCGTAGCCCTCGAAATACCAGAATCGATCGCTGAAGTTAGCCACAATTGCCTGTAGACACCAGCCTGCATACATACCAAGAATCCAGAAAATTGACCTCAAACAGAACCCAAAAACCAGCCAGTTAGCATGGCATTTTTCAAAATTCCAAAAATTATCTACTCTAAACCATTTCGCTAGCAACTAGAAGTAGATTAAGATATAGATACCATAGTGCCTAGGAGTATGTAAGTACCCTACATTGAAGTCATCTTCGCTCATCCGTATGCAGTTTTTATAATCCTCAGGATGGTTAAAGCCCTCAGATGTTGAACCAAGTTCATGTGACTCAAACTGCTCCTCCGGGCACCCCATGAGTTTACCCATCTGGTACCTACGCTTTTTTTCTCTTTGGAAGTTAATGATGTAATGCGTATACACTCCTCACCAAGCCGAATTATCGTTCAACAACCGTACCAACCCCATGTTAGATGAGAGAACACGTCCGAGCTCACTGTCAGGAGTGTGAGGTTACACAAACGTCAGGTTAGGTACCTACTGCTGGAGACCTGCCATATATAGGCAACAAATACATAGGTACTTACTTGTATGCTCAATAGTCGTTGACAACTAAAATTCATTATTAAGAACTATGTTGGAACGTTCACAAGTTACCATAAAACACAGATGAAAATTAGCACAGCAAATTGGGAGTTCTCCCAACTTTGACAATACATTTTACAAATTTTTAAATTTTCTGAGTGTAGATTTGAATAAAATTGGATTCTTTATGCTCTCTAGACGCACAGTTAGATGGTCTACAGCTTTTAATACCAACATTTTTTAAATGTATTTATTAGACACGTAATTATGAAGTTATCAGTTCTTCTCTAAGTCGCAAAACGTAGTCATTTTTCGATTATACTACCTAGCCGATATGAAGTTTCGGTGCTCATTCGACTCAGAATTTAATGGCCTTTAATTCCCCGAAGATTCGTTTTATTCTAGGAAACGCCGTTTAGGAGTTATACGCGAAAAAAAACTGAAGAAAGTCCGATAATCTCGTGGTTTTTCGGTTCCCCTGACATGTGCTCACTTCGAGAGCGTGCAAAACTAGGATACTACTATTAGACGACCAATGAACAGATTAAAATCATAAAACGTTTGCCTACAATTATTTCCATGTCTGGTCCCAAAAGGATCAAGGTCAGCTGACCTATATTACCTTCCAACTGTTTTGTGCTATCACATGGTTAAGGCTTATATAGAGCTCCAAATACCGGATTTGTTGGTAATATTTTTGGTAGAATTTCAACTCATTTTTGCCCGAAATTCGAGTTTGTTTAATCCAAAATGCATATGGGCCAGAATAAGGATGAATTCAGTAAAATCAGCGATAAAGGAGGGATAAGGTAATCTGTTGATACAACAAATCATTTTGAATGGCAATAAAATTTTTTTAGAGGCAAATGAGTGTTCTTTGTGGTCGAAACCTTAAAAAATGTTAGATAATCTAAGAACGTGTACCTAATCGCAATTTAAAGTGCCTACCTAGGTTTAGGAGCGTTGGGTACAGCATAGCTAAGCACGAAATTTCCTTCAGGAAAAGCTCATGAAACATTTATCTGCTATTAGCTGTGCTCTGGCTCGTGTTCATAACAATCAACAAATGGATTCTTGGATACTCGTGATTTGGACGTACCTACTCATCTAGGAACCACTTAGAATCGTGGAGATGCGCTACCCTCTCTTGTGGTTTCAATTTGGCCCCACTGTATGCTTGCCTAACAAGTTCAAACTCTGAACTCAAATTAGGCATCCAGCTGACGGAAAGGCCAGGTTTGCTCGAAGTTTCTGACAGGTATTTCGCAAATGAACTCAAATTTGCGAACTGTCCTGGATTTGCCTATTGAATACAAATTGCCGTCTGACTAGGATTTGCCACACAACTAATACACTAAAATCATCCAAATTACTAGGATTTTTCAAGCTCAGCTTAACCCAAATGTTGGGGGATTAGTCAACTGAACTCGAATTTGCGTTACTTCAAAATTTCCTGCTGCAAATGAACATTTTTATAACTTAAATCACTTGCGGCGGAGTAGTGGAAATCCATAGCAAAAAACTACAGGATAAAAATAGAAATAGACTATTTCTATTTTTATCCTGTAGTTTTTTGAACTCATTTTTGTCAATGTAGGTGCCAGGGGCAACAGCCCTTTAGTAGCAACCTCGCATGTAATTTTTTGAGGCGCCCTTTGTTGCGCCACACACTAGTTTCTCAGCGATTTAACGCACAATAATTCATTACTCCTCAGCATCGACGAAGCTGCAACCCCAAGCCAGGATAATCTACCACCAGGACCAGGAGCAGGATATGCTAACGTTTGATGATCCCTCAATTCCCCTATTTTGATGTTATACATAATCCGCATTATTCTTTAACCAGGGCAACAGGTTGACCCTTATTTTTCCAGCCTATTATTCCGTCACAAACAGCAAACTCTAGGAGTAGCTTAATGAACACGGATCTGCCACACGGAACTTCGAACTATCCAACTGAATAGGATTTGCCAGCAGTTGGACGAACTTTCCAACCCGAGGATTTTCTAGAATTCAACTCACTAAGCTAATGCGACCCAGCTGAGTAGAATTCGCCAGCTAAATACCAATTTTCTAGCTGACTAGGACTGCAAACAGAATTCATATTATCCTGCTGACAAGGACTGAGTGAGCTTCCCAAAAACTTCCTATTCACTGACCCCCCCACCTACTATTGACCACCAGCTAGCTCTCCAATGTCTACTTCCAGCTCAACATTTCATTTTTTTTTTTTTTACTGAACAGAATTTTCAGATAATAATCGGCACACTGGCATCTAACTACGCAATACGACGATAAAATGAAATTAGAAAAAAAGGGAGCTTGAGAAAAGAAGATAAAGATAATCACTCATATTCCATAGGTTAGGTACCCGTTGTCTCCCAGGTTAACTAGCGGAGTATAAGGGTAAAGGTGCAACTAAATTACGATGTAAAAGCATAAAAAATAAATTTATTCGTACAAAAAATAAGCGATAAGAAGGCACGTCAAAACCCCTGATGGTAACCAGTGCAATTACAAGAAACTCACTTATATAGGTAAGTAAATAAAATTATAATAACACAGAAGAAAGCAGTTCCAACAAAGTAATTACAATTCATGACTCTTAGTCTAAATAAGGTGGTACGACTTTTCATAGGAATGTGTCTCACAAGTGTGAAATTACATTGATTTAGGATCAGTCATACAAATATTACATTTTAAATAGGTACCTATACAAAACAAAAATTTACTCACCCAATGAAGTCATAATTTACGATAAAAATATTCAAACAAATGTGTTCTAGGCTATAACTCAGAAAAAAATAGCTTCAGGGTAAAGGCACCAGTGGTGGACAGTCGCAACTTCGAGTTTTTGAAATAAGCATTCAGAAGCAGTTAAAGTTACTAACCTTAAATCCTTGTTCAAACCAGTGGAGGCGGTAAATGCAGCGATAAGAAGCCAGTCCTATCAATTTACCAAAACCTCTCTCCTGGGCTAAACGTGTAGTTAAGGAGGTTATGACTCATTTTAGGGTTATTCCCTTCCTATTTGACATTATTTCTGGCTGTTTTTTTCCCCTTCTATGATACGATCTTAACTAGAATTCAAAAATGTTCAGTAGCTATCTATTCAATGGAATTTCTCTGTGACATGACTGTCCACAACTGGTGAAAAAGTTGGTTATGCTTTTTCTTCTTTTACACCTTACCGTTTTTCAATTTTGTAAAAAGTCTGATAATTTCTACAGATTCAGAGGAAACACAAATTGTGGTTGGAAGTAGAAAAACAGGATATTACCTAACATTAGTTACGGACGTTTTAAGCTGAAAATTGTGTCCACCACTGGTGCCTTTACCCTAGTACTACTAGGTAGTTTTACTTCTACAAAGCCAGTGGCACATTAATAATTAAATTATAATTAATAATCAATAGTTGCCCTGACGGAATTGGCATTGCTAGCCCACCCTGAGCAACGTCATGGTGGTATGTAGTCAAAAACCATATTGTCATAGTGTCAGAGAGCCTTCTGTTAAAAATAATCTAAATGCTATTTATTCACGTTACCCACTTCAATATATGGGTATCCATACATCATTGTGCAACCCATACCCAAACAACCAATTGTTAATGAGCTTTTGAATAGCTCACCAATAAAAGCTTACAGCTAATTTAATAATGGGAAGAGAGGCCTGAGAAAAAATTTGATGAAAAGAAAAATGCTCAGAAGGATGGGTGGGATAGCTCTAGCTCTAGTACCTATCAACATTTTTGGAAATTAAGTATGTACCTACAGTACTCATGATCCCATTGTACCATCAATTTTGAAGTAGGACCAAACACCATTTGGCTTACACTGCCATTAACCCTTCGACAGTCGCATTGGGTTACGGTGACCCCAACCTTTTAAAAGAACTTTTGTTCTTCTTTTGTATCAATTCCATTTTGAATGAAGGTTCAATTGATTCAAAATTGAAGTGATACAAAAGAAGTGTTGGAGGAACAAAATTTCTTCTTAAAGGAAGAACGAAAATGATAAAGAGGAAATGGTTTATTCTGAAAGTGAATGGAAAGTAGACATTTATTGTCTTGACAAAGTCTAGACAATTTGAAGGATTTTTTTTAGGTACTACCTATTATTGCTTAGGGTTATTAGCTGGTCTTTCTTTTTTTAATTTTGTACTTTTTCACCCTATCACAATGGCCATGTTCAGCCAGATATTTCATTTATGAAGGACTTTCCGATTTCAAGATTATTATTATTTTATTTATTTATTTTGCTTCCTCACAACTGAAGGTAGTTAAGCCTTATATTTGTGGAAAAAGTGAAAAAAAGAAAAGAATAAAAGCCCTCCAAAATCCAAATTTCCACTTGATTTTTGCATTTCAACGCTTTCTGAATAGTGTTTCCTGTGGTCAATTACTTGTCTGTCGGCCTGTGGTCAATTACTTGTCCCGGGCAACACTGGGAAATTATGGTCCAATTTTGATAAAAATTTCAGGGACTGTGTGGGTTAGCCCCTAGGCGGTCCCCTATGAATTTAATCGCTGTCACAATGTTGCAACTTTATTTATTATTCGCATTGTAACTTTATTCTTGTAACTTCATTGTAATTCATTCCCTGTAACTCTATTAGCATAGTAACTTCATGGATAATTTATAAATTTTCACTTTTCATTTGGTTCTTTCAGTGGTTTATACAATACCACAACTATTTAAAACACTAATAGTAATTCCTATAATCCTGTTACGCATATCAGTTAATTTATTACTATCCTATTTTTTATTGCCAATCAATCATTTTGATTCACCATTTTTTTACCAACTGATTCTAGAGATACGTCCATGTTACAATAAGTGGCTATGTTACGGTGAAAGCTCGAAATCGGTCAAAGCTGAGAATCACCGGTGATTGTTGATAATCACAGAGGTAGATAACATGACCCCTGGCGAAAGTCCGAATTCCGGGCTTTTGCCGGTCATTGTTGACATTCTCCGGCAGCGAGCGGTGTAAGTTCGATTTTAGACCTATCTAATGACTCGCAGCCAGTAGTCTTCTATGCTTATCGGTGTGATGATGTCTGATATGCCCGGTGTTTCGAAGGATGTTCATAGGGAGCAGTTTGAGGTGAAATTAGCGGAACTTACGACCGAAAAAAATGTCAACTCCTTTTTCCTGTCAAAATCAAAGTACGACAGAATGGTGGGCGAAATTTGCAATTTGAAGAATAGTTCCGGTAAAACATGTAGCGGTGATTATAGGCGTTTGAAGAGATTGAGAGAGAGAGAGAGAGAGAGAGAGAGAGAGAGAGAGAGAGAGAGAGAGAGAGAGAGAGAGAGAGAGAGAGAGAGAGAGAGAGAGAGAGAGAGAGAAGAGAGAAGAGAGGGAGTGACAGTTGCTTGAACAAATGAACAATATTGTTATTGACCATGACGAGCCCGAATGGGCGACATTTTGACGATTTTGAGAGCAATTGTTAACCCCTATTAATATACCACTTGTAACTTATGTTATTACATTGTATTCCCACTCAAAGATGAAGATTTTCGTTGGCTCCATATTCAACTTCGCACATTCACCAACTAGCCTTGGTCATTGTTAGCATTCACCGGTGAAAGCCCGACAAACATTGTTGCTTCGGGCTTTCACCAAAAGCAGCGGTGATTGTTGACAATTACCGGCGAATGTCGGACATTCACCGGGCACCGAGCTTTCACCGTAACAGCTATACTGCCCACCCAACTTGGCAGACTTTTTTTTTATGTTACCTATTTGTGTTTTTAACGTTATTTACTTTTATTCTATCTTTTTCCATCGAAGATTTGATTCTTAGAACTGAAAATCATCAACCTTATTGAGCTAAAGAAGTGAAATTTTCTTTTGACGATCTAGTTACGGTTTTGAAGATTTAAAAAATTAGTTCTAGTTGTTTCTAAAAGCTGTAAAGTATTACCAATTGAGGCAGGTTTCAGGATGTTTTTCAGATTATGAAGACTAGGTTTTTGGGTAACCAAATTTCTTACACATGTGATCCATTTTCTTTTAAATTAATTTAGAATAATTTTGTGATTTTTCAACAGACATAGGCTGAGAAAAAATACAGATAGCAATTGATAAAGAGTGGTCCAAATGTGGTATGTTGTGATATTATGGGTTACTGGCAAGTTCCTTTCAGTCACCAACTGAAAATAAAGTCCTTCATTGAATGAATTTTTTTTTTTCATTTTATTACCTTTTCCAACAACGAAAGTTGAATTTAAAGTGGTCAGGACAAAAAAGACTAGACGCGACTATTCACATGTGTAAAATAACGTGACTGCCGGAGGGTCAATTATTACTCGGAAACTCACTTCTCAATATGCCCTTTCGTGAATAACTGTCAACAACATTCCGATCTCTAGACCCACTGAAATTGGCCCTAGGCGACATGGGTTAGTATCACCCACTTTGAATTGAAGGCACGAGTGGAAGAGGGTGCTAAGTGACATTTTCACAAAAACTTGGGTTTTTGGATAAATGAAGGTTTTCAAGCGCTATCTATCTATGGTGGCAGTCTGGATACGCAATAACAACTCCTTGGAGAGATATAGAATGGAAGAAGGTGTCATGTCACTAGAAAACTTCGTTTTTTCAATGGAAGAAGGTACTATAAGACCTTGTCACCGTATTTCAATAATACAAATGTTACCTCTAAATCGCTGCTTCATGGAAGAAGGTGCTATGAGCCCATGTCACCTTCTTCCAGTTATATAAATAATCTACCTGCAAAACGTTGTTTCATTCATCACAGATGTCCAATTTTGGCTTCATATCGCAGGTTCGTTACGAAAGGGCTTCCTGCGATTTGAAGCCAGAATTGGACATCTGTGATGAATGAAGGTGCTATGTATAGCCGTTTTCTTACCTACTGGCCGTCATAAGAACCGCAGCTTAGTGTTTGAGTCTGAGGGGAAGGTGTGCAGGGAGAAGATCACCAGTGGGGCGGCCAGGGTTCTATATTGGGGCCTGATCTGTGGAATGCGAGCTTAGATGGGATCCTTCTACTGGATATGCCGGAGGATACGTTCCTGGTGAGCTATGCCGATGATGTAGCAGTGGTGATAAAATACCGAACTTTGGACGGAATCCAGTGGGAGCTCAACCAATCAGTGAGGTGAGTCAAGCCTTGGATGGAGGAACGTGGGTTGCAGCTTGCAGTTCACAAAACCGAAATAGTGCTGCTGACTAAGAGACACATTAACTGTGTCACCCAGTTTCAGGTGGAGAACGAAACCATTGAATCATCTCATTCGGTGCCGTACCTGGGAGTGATCCTCGACTGCAGGCTGACCTTCTGGGAGCACATCAAGCGAGCAGGAGAAAGGGCAGGAGCGGTGACAGCAAACCTGAGCAGGCTAATGGCAAAAATTGGTGGACCATCACCCAAGAAAAGGAAGATTCTCATGACCACAGCCGAAGCAATCATTTTATATGGAGTGGAGGTGTGGGTTGAGGCCCTACATGTTAAAAAGTACCGAGACCACCAGCAGTCAGTGCAGAGGAGAGGAGGCAAGGGTAAGGGGGGGGGGGGTCAATCGACCTCCTAGCAAACCTACCTGCCGGTGATCCACAGAAGAGTCAAAATCCGATATCCCACAGGTGCGCCCATGGCTTGACAGGAGGCACAGAGAAGTGGATTCCTACATCATGATGTTACTGTCGGGCCATGGATACTCCCGGTCCTATCTGCACAGAAGGGCGCTAGCAGACAAGTAAGGGAAAGGGGATTCTAGAAGAACCTAATGTGATCGGGAAGATGATCTCCAACCAGGGAACCAGGGAGAGGATTGTGTCCTACAGTCCGAATCCTCAAGGCAAAAAAGCTGAACGACCCGTTCCTCAGGTGAATAATAAACTGGAGACCTCAAGAAGACATCAGAAAGGGCGTGACATTGCCCAGTTCCGACCCCACTCCGAAGTAATGCTGAACAAGTGATTCCGGGTGAATTAGTTCAAGAGGATAAGGGTGGGTTTTTAGTGAGTGAAACCTCACACGGCAGCGGAGTGCGGACCCTCCAAAGCGTCTTTTTCAAGATTTTCCCACTGTTTCCCTCGTAAAAAAAGAAGAAAAGTGAACAGGGAAGAAGGGTGTGTGTTTCATAACGAAACTCATCTAATACAAATTTACTTGACTCTTGCCCTCATTCAGCTGGACACGTCACCTTAGCTGGGTTCACACTGACGCGTAATTGACGTGAAACCCGCAAAACTCAAACACGTAGTAGAATTTGATATGCTCATCAGGTTTACGCTCTTTACGCGCGACGACTTTTGAACCAGTGTTCAAAATTTAAAAAATCCTGATATTTACGCGCTTTACAGATCTGCGCGTGGGTTCTGTTCAGGCGGAGGCTGGAGCACAGGATGTATCTCGACGATTACGCGCTTTACGTCTGTAACTAGGGTTGTCCATGTAAATGGTTTGACATTTTTATGCGCTTTACACGAGCCTTTACGGCCTTTGCGTTTTACGTGCTTTACATCGATTACGCGTCAATGTGCAACCAGCTTAACCCATCTGCAATAATAATCTTCAATGAAAATTTGAGGAAGAATTTTTTTTTTCCTGTTCATCCAAGGATGCAATACTATTTACACAGTATTTATAATCAGATTTAATATTCAATGTGTTTTTTATCAAATAAAATATTTTTAACGTTACAACACCCCTCATTGATTAAATAAGGTTGAATCCCATTCATCACTCATAGTAGAAGAAGGTGCTATGTACACAATTCCTAGAACAATCATCCAACGCTTTAAAATCAAGCAAATTATCATCACTCGGTGGACATAGAGTACGGTTAGCTACAATCTAAATACATAAAGTCGCAAAAATTTTGAAACCAACAAAAATTACGACTTGAAAACTTTAAGTCAAATTACTCGAAATCAGCTTTTTGTAACATAGCACCCTCTGCCAATCGTGCCTTCAATTCACCTTGAAAACTCTTTAACTTTCCTTTTCTAACAAACTTGATTTAATACTAGTCCTAGTCAATAATAATTCGACTCCTAAACATCGATCAATTTCTTTAGTCATAGCTATCACTACATGATATGAATTAATAAATAGGTATTAAAATGGCACCAAGTCATATGTTGGCACTGTCATCTCCTAGAGGATCATTAAGAAGTCTCATTAATTTAAGAATGCTCCCAGACAAAGGAAACTTTTCAGTGCATGTTAATCTATCGGAGAGTTCTTCCTAGCTCTGAGAAGTATTCAATACAATAATGGGAACCAATAAAGATACCTACCTCTTTTCAAAGGGTGAAAATAAAGGCTGACTTTTACTACAACTTGAGGGAAGGTAAAACCCCACAGTCAAGTGTTCAGCACCAAATAGAAGAGCTGGGGAGACAAAAGGAGGAACAGCGGGAACGATCTTGAGACGTACCTAAAAAAACAATAACAATTATTCAAGGGTATTTAACGAGTGGCAGTAAATCTTGTTATTAGACTGCCTTCTACTGCCTCCATAACTTTTTGAGACAACCCCTCACAGTGAACAGTGTTCTCACTTACATAGTTGCAGGGTTATGACATCACAGTGATACAGAGGAGGTAGCCATTGTCTTGTTCATCAACAATCAGCTAATCAAATTCTTCATCAGCATACGCTTATTTACACTTGAGCAACATGTCGTCAGTTTTAGTCAATTTTAAAAACTCTAATCTTAGATTTCAGACAAAATAATACAAAAATTCCTTAAATAACATTAATTAAACGTCCATAAACAGCGGATATCATCCAACTGTCAACGAATCATTCCATTACAGTAAATGGAATTATAAACATGTATTTATTATACACTCAAAAATCCACTACCATTTAGGTTTCTTGTATGGGACCAATAACAAAACTCATTAAATGCCTTGTCATTTAGCAGTGTGGGAGGGTGCAGATTTAAGTTATTGGAGACGTGGAACCATACTAAAGGTGAAGACATCATGGCTAGAAACCTTGCAAGATACTTCACTCCCCTACCTGCCTGTTAGAACGGAATTCCATACCCATCCTTATAATCAGGTGCTCCCTAGTGATGCTATCTGGGCCAGTTTCATTGACGATCATGTTGACGAAGCTTTAGATGCAAACGAACGACTGGTCTTAGAAAACTCCGGGTGGTCTCAAAAAATGCTTTAGTTCAACATCAATTTAAAAACGTAAAAAACCATACCCTTCTATTGAAAGTTCTCGAGCTACGGCGTTCTGAAAATTTCAACCCCCTATTTTTCACCCCTGAGAGATGGCTGACGGTAACACCGAGCTTCGCGGACCAACTAGACCCCAAATGGGACCTACAAACCAAATTTAATCAATTTTGGTTCATGATAACTAAGAATAGTGTGAAGTACGGCGGACGGACAGGAATTTTTTTATTGCATCAAATTTTGAGGGGGGGGGGGTTAAAATTTTGTTTCTCATGCTCGATTCCAAAGGTTCATTATTGAAATAATAAGCCAAAAGGGGGGGGGGGGGTCTGCAAAAGATCGGGTAGTTGTGGATTGTTGATATGTTGTCTAGGATAGCTGTTCATTGAAAAATTCGAAGTTTCCACAAAAATCCTAGGGCACAGCCATCTTGAAAAAACCGTAGATTTTCGGCAATTTTTTCGGTTTTTGGCCTATAACTCCTTTCCGGTCCATTACTTCGCTCTATCAAAACAAAAAACCCGAATACTTGGGAAACGGAACGAGAACGATGACACTGAAAGATGACAGAAATGAAAAGAGAACAGTGCAAACGATCAATAAGGAAATGCTTAAGGTACCTTTCGACGTACCTCAGTTTTTTCTACTTATTTAGGCCCGAAAGTAAAGATATTACTTTACTTATTGTCTATGAAACAGTAATAAAGGAAATGCTTAAGGGTGACTTAAGCATTTGCTTTATCACTGACTATGAATAGCCCAAGTGGCCATTGCTTTCTTATATGTTCACTTAAGCATTTACTTTTAATAAAGTAAGGACTATGAATACCACCCTAAGTATCTTTTTGCCACCACATGATCTAGCAAAACCGAAGTTTAGGACAGTGCAACAAATTACAAAGTCGAGTCTGAATGGAAAAGTGCTCCCGAGTTGTAGAGGTGAAACTATCACGTGATTTAATCACCAAATTTATCTTTTTATTACCTTCATGATATAACATTATGTGAAATTATAACTGAGGCAGCAATGCGATTACAAAAGGATATTTATTGGTCCAATTAAACCAACTGAACTGAAAAAAAGAAAGAGAATACTGACGGGGGTTCATTAGTAAATGAACCCTCATCACATCCAACCAGAGCCCATCTTACACTTTACCATCTCCATTCCTAATTGTGGTTCTACTGCGAAATTTAGTAGGTAAAAATTAACAAAGACTCTTGGGGCAGAGAACATCGATAATAGCTCTCAAGTAATTGAATAATATATGTAGGTAAAGTACCTGCGGTCATTGGTGCAGATTACCAGTAGGTGATATTGCTACCCCACCTACAGCTCCAATGAGGTTTTCATAATTTTCGTTTGGAGGGGAATCATACCGTGGACATGAGCAAGAACCCATACGCCTAAAACATGAAATACAGGATTATAACCATACTACCTACATTAAATAGCAATATAATAAAAAGAATCATTCAAAACCTGTATTTAGGTGGGTAAGTACCTTAAACCTCAAATAAATTTAATAGGTTCCAAACAATAATGTGAATCATTCTTAACAAAATCTTCGAATGTTTTCAACTTGTATCTCCGCAGTTTTATAAATCATGACGTTTTTATCATAGGCAGGTAATACATAAAAGATTCAATGGCTTAATTTCCGAACGTTACAGACTTAGGGGGCATTTTGTCACAGAGTCTGACCTTGAAAAAAATGACGAGTCGCAAGACAAGCATTAATGAGGGTAGGTATACTCGCTCGAGCACTGGAATTCGCTGCATAGTTTTGGTGCCATAACACAGCATGATGGTGCAAAACTAGTCACAGAAACGATCCCCAAAGTTTAAGCATATTTTTTGCCCACGCTGTAAAGGTCATCTAATCAGCAAGGCTTCCAAAACGACGTCATCATCTGTCTCTCTCCCGTTGTTGTTTCTCCGCTTCTTTTATGAAATCGCAAATTTGGAAAATTCTCACAAAAAATAAAGATAGCATCCCCCCCCCCCCCCCCCAACTCAACCCTACTTTTGTTTGTTGCATATCAAGTTTTACAGAAAATTATAAAAACCCAAACCACGGTGACTGCCTACTGCCGCCAAAACTCGATACAAAAACAATATCCTGTGAGTGTTACATAATATTTTAGTACAGTGAAACTTCCCGTTAACTGACAGCCTGGAACTAATTTCTATGGAGATTGGTTAGGCATGATACAGAACGTTTTTCCATAAACGTTCTGTTTCATTTTTTTAAAAACCGATTTCCAAAAATTGTAACAGCTCAAGTTTTACCCACAAGGTATTCATTTTGTATCAACTACTTAGTGTAACAGTCTACATTATAGCAGTGGTATAAATCAATTTCAACACTGAATAAACTTACGGAGGAGACTCTGGGATTTCACAATACCTCCCATCCGTTTCATAGTGCAATGGAAGGGGAGATGAAAAGTTCGAGTATAGTCCAGGAGATGACACTGGTGATGATGGATTAGAAGAATATGGAGGCGGAGGAGCATTAGCTCGCTCTGACTGTCGTTTATAACAATGCACATCTTCCTTTGCTTTCACCACAGCGCTTCTAGATATTTCTGATCCTGATCCAAAAGAATATGGGTTTTCAAAAATTTAAGCCAATAAAACCTTGCATTATATAGGTTGTCCGCAATGGCCAATTACAAAATGATCCAGGATTGAAACAATATTTTCCAATTATTGGGTTACAAAATAACCATGCTCAAGAACATTATGAATGTTTGAACAACATAATGACATTTAAAATTGTTATTGATTATATTTTTTTTAATTTAAAGATATTTTTAAATGATGATGTGGACAACATAGATGTCACATATGAAAATTTATTACTTTTCAGTGATATCATTAAAATACTATCGAAAACGAGAAAATAAATTGGATTTATGTGAGTAATCCCCAGGCATCTCTGCAACATAACTGTTTCAACAGTAAAAAACATCATTTCTAAATAAAAGTGGGTATAAAATCGCCAATAATTGTCAAAAATAGCTGAAAGTAACTGTTCGGACCCCAGTCCTCTCAGTAGATCTAATTGAGTCCACTACCCACGTTCTAGTACCTATGTGCCCCTATCATGGCGCGCAGAATCAATAGTTCTACTACCGCCCTCGGACGGCGCTGTTAGCTCTCCAGGACCTTCAGTCTAATGGGCGGTATGAATAAAACGAAAGCAAATGCTTTTAAGCATTTGCTCGAAGGAAAAGCATTTGCTTTGGAAGGAAATGCTCGAAGTAAAAGGTTTTATTCTTTTTCGTATGAATAATCATTACCTTCACTCCGAAGGATTTGCTTCACGGGAAAAGAGTAAAAGCCTCCTCCGATCATCAGCTGACCCAGAAAAATTGGTGATCCAGGTGTTCCCGCCTCAACGCGGGACGAACTCGTTTCTCGTTTGTTTCCATTTTCCGATTGATAAATCTTTGCTTTTGCTTCTCATTTTTGTTGCGTCTCGTGTTTTAAATAGTTTGCTCTTGTTGTAAACTTTAAAACGATTATAGTTTCCGGTGGAACATGTCTTCCGGAAGTGACGAAGAGTTAGAAGGGTCTGAAGGGTTAACGCAGCCTGCAAATACTGGCTTTCATTCTCAGCTCCGGAGATAGGGAACCACCGCGAGTATCGTTGACATCATTTCCAATAAAATGATCTGCTAGCCACTTAACGTTTTCCTCCGAAAATCGAAATAAACTTCTGAAATCTTGTTCCCGTGGGGACCTTCGTTCCTTATAACATTTACGATTACGTATATTCACGATTTCAGCCATAATCACTGACTTACATTAATATAAAATCACTGACAGAGGAAGCAAAAAGCACGAAATGCACACTCACACTGATAAAACAGGGAAAAACGCACAAATGAGGAGAACATGGCACTTGATAAACGACCGATATGATAAATTGAGGAAAGTGAATCTACTCTGGAGTAGATGCATCTTTTTTAAAGCTTTTGCTTCACAAGCGAAGTAAAAGAGCAGCTTTATTCATACGGAATACTTTTGATTGAAGGAAATGCTTTTTTTTCGAGCTTATGCTTTTCCTACAGAAGCAGAAGGTTTTGCTCTTCTTTTTTTTATTCATGATACTTGAAGGATTTGCTTCGTTTTCCGCAAGTAAAAGGTTTTACTTCGTTTTATTCATACCACTCAATGTCTCTCCCACATACACTTCTATCGTCTATACCACACCACCCATCTCTATTGCCTCTCCCACACTCACCTTTAATTGTTAATTCAATAATTAGTTCTGATTACTTTTCTGTCGGGAAGCAATTATTAGACCTTGGCTGGACCTATGATCAATCGGAATCCACTATGGAGGATAGTACTGTTCTTACTGTTCTAGGCAACACTGCTTTTCTGTTGTGTTGCATTCCCTCCCCTGCTGGTTATAATTCATTGCTCCCTAAGCCATGGTGCTGATTTGTTTTTCGCAACTAATTCATTTATATTATCGAACTGTATCTCAACAATCCTTGTCAATTAAATAGTTATTCGGTCTTAGTAAGTTGTACTTCTTCGCCCGGTAGAACATTTTGGTGCCGAAACCCGGGAACGTGGTGAAAATCCGCGAAGTCAGTACTGTGCCGAAATTCTAACCTCGTTCTGTGCAACCGCTTGTGTTTCTCGATCATTTATTGACGCGCATCGATCTTACTTTCAATTGTTTTTGTACTTTAATAACCTGTCTAACCCTGTTCAATCTTTGGGGAAAGTCCTTTACTGGGTAAAATTTTTTTGTTGGGGTTTCTCAACGTTGCGTCGATCTTCCTACATTGTCATCGATCTTTCTACGTTGTCCTAACTACGTCGTTGTCATGGAAGAGGCTCCCGTTTTTAAAATTGACCTTGCACCTGATGTACTGAATACGCTTAGTTCTGCAGACAAACGTTTAGCAAGGCACTTAGTGAGATGGTCCAGTAACCTGGTAGCCTTCCCTGGGTTTACAAATACGACAGCGGAAGTGCGTCGGTTAGCCAATGACCTGTTGGGTGAAGGATGAGAAAGGATGAAAGATATCGCGGACAGTGACACATTCGATCCCGATCTGTGTGAAGCATTAAGCAACCAGGTTATCGTTCTACTCGCCAACTTCGGGGCTATGATACCCGCCGAAGTAAGTACTCAGCCTCAACCTCCTTGTCCTGAAAATGACCCTTCGGATTCGTTAGCTCGAGCTGTTAAGCAGCTTCAAATTCTTTCTCAGTCAGTGCCGACTTATAATGGCAACATCATCAGATTTCATTCGTTTCAAAAACTTTATGAGTGAGGGGTTCACGGAATCGCTAATCTTCCAGATGAGATCAAGTTGAATACCCTCATTTCAAATTGGAGGGTTCTGCGAAACAACTCGTTCTTCAGCTAAGTGCATCCACACAGGATTACGCCTCGAACCGTTCTTCCGTACCAGTTGTTCAAAGACGTGAAGCAGCTCAGTTTGAACGGTTCATTCACTCAGCTCGTGCGTGGACCGACTCAGTCGTTCAGTTACCGACTCCCGACCCGCTCTCCCGCTCTCTTTCGTTCTGTTTGACCTCTTGATTGACAAACTGCCTTCCGAAGTGGTAGAACCTAAGGATCATGTACCAACTCACACAGAACTTCTGGACTTTATGGGAAAAGGAGTTACAGATGCTTCAGGTGGCTCCTCAACCTTCTTCTTCGATCTATTCAACCTTGGCAGCTGCCTCTAATTCTACAAGTCAAGCTCAGTCTTCCTCTAACCCTCGATTAGCGCCGAACTTCCCAAAGAGAACCGGCTATTTCAAGTGTCATTTTTGTAAGGACACGGAGCACTTCCTTTACCAGTGTACTGGTTTTAGATCTCAGCCTGTACACCGCAGGCGCCATCAAGTAGAAAATGCCGCTCTCTGTCTGAACTGCCTTTCCCATCGCCACACTGTGGAAGAATGTCCATCAAATCGGTCTTGCGTTAAATGTGGCCAGCGTCATCACTACTTGATTTGTGCGGTGCCTAGTTCATCCGCCGCCACTTCGTCGCAAGACGTCTCCACTCGATCTCCAGCAAAGGCTCAGCCGTCCTCACCAAGATCTTCGCCTCGTTCTCCACCACCAAGAGAAGCCTCTGATGATTCGCATATTAGCTTTCCTAGGTCTAGGGCAAATTCTTCCCCTACTAGATCCCAGGCCCCAAATTCTTTACCACGATCTGGTAGCTTTTTCGCTCAAGGTCACATTAGGTCCCCCTCTCCCGCACAGCGCCACAGCGCACTTTAGGTTAGACACGCCAGGCAGTTTTTCTGATGTTAGCAAGTACTATGAATCTGGGTCTTATCATTCGTCCTGGCGTGGTTTTTCTAGTCCTAGTTCTTGTAATTCTCATGATTCAGGGGAAGGGGGTCCTGTTACTTCCCGTAGTTCCAGAGGCGCTTCCCTTAAGAACAGGCATTCTCTTTCAGGTGGATCCAGTTGTCCCAGAGGTGACTCTGGGGCCGAGATCTGAAGGTCATGCGCCTCCGTCTGTCAGGCCTCGAGTTATGTTAGATCCCTTGGTAAGTATTCTGTAGGTAGTTCTTTTCCTCAGGGGCCTGACTTTCGGGGCGCTACTTATAAGTTTGGTTCTGGTAATTGCTTTCTCGACACCCTAGGTAGGCTGTCTCGTTCTAAGTAGGTTGGTAATGGTCCCACCGCCAAAATTTTGAATTTTTGTAACTCTTCCTGTGACGAGGGATCTCTGAGCATCGCATGTGGCTCAGTCTCAATGCACGATCAGGAAGATAGCCATAATGTAGTTCTTAAGGGCCTGCTTGTGATGAACGAGGTCGCCCCAGTAGGTCAATCGGCTTCGTTCTCATCCAAGGGACCAACTGTTAGAAAATTTAGTTCTCCCCCGTCTGCAATAAATAGCACTTCACGTCAACCTCTCAAATTTAGCGCTCAAATCCTTTCGGCGGCAATAGGGTCCTCTCTCAAATATAGGTCTGGAAGTAGTTTGCTCCCCACTGCCTCAGTGACCCTCTATCATAGCTCTGTTGGTCCAATCAAGGCAAGAGCACTGCTTGACAGCGGCTCGGAGGTAAATATTTTGCTCAAACACTTTGCTGATAAGATGAAAATCCCCCGTTCTCCCACCAAGGTAGTTCTTACTGGAATCGATAAAGATAGTTCTGTCTCTCATGAAACATTTTTGTCCTTAAACACTCTCTCTGGCCAAATTCTGCCTTTCAAGGCTCATATTCTTGATCAGTCAGTCATAATTCCGTCTAGTTCTGTTAACCCTGAGCAGTGGCTACACATCAACAAAAAATCTCCTCTCCTAGCTGATCGATCTTATTCTAAGAGCAGAATTATTTTCGCAATTAATTCACCCCATTGGGCGATCTCCACAGAGCATTCCTCCCATAGGGCATTCCCCCTGGTTGATTAATTCACAATTGGGGTGGCTAGTCCTCGGCGGATCAAAATCTTCTTCTCTCAAACTAAAAGTGACATTTTCTCAACGGGGATTTTACCAGTACTATCACAAAGAGGCGCCCACTAATTCTGTCCCAATTTGTTCTATTCTGAAGCACAACAACCCCCCCGTCCTTAGATCTCTCTGTCGCTATGCTTTGGAACCCCCCACTTCTTCTCGTTCTGAATTACGACGTCACGTCGAAGAGGTAGCTCCTTCTGGCGCCACTTTCTTGCAACCCTCGCCTTTTCGCTCTAAATTACCTTATTCATCTCCCACCCGATCCATATCAGAGCAGCAAGGTTCTTCGATTGTTAATTCTTCTGAATGTCGTTGTGATTCTATTTTTAGTTATTTGGAAAAGCCTAAGCCTCAGCGGCCCGGTGGTCCTAGGCCGTACAGGAATTTCAATGCTGAAATTTCGTCGTCGTCATCGGCCATTCATAGCTCTCCCTTGACTATAATGGCTCTTAATAGCTCTCTCCAATCTCTCGTTCGGTCTGGATCCGAGTCAGCTCCGCCGGTAACAGTGTTTCGGAATTTGTATTCGGTCTCTCCTCCTTTGGAACCGGCTGGTGACTCGTTCCCGTTATTCAGATTGTCTCGCTCCTCTGTACTCCCGGATGGTTCCTCGATCATGCCCGCTCTTGTTCGATTCGCCAAAACATCTGATTCATCGGTTACTCTTTCCGTTAGAACCTCTCCTACTCAATCGTCTGATATTCGTACTGATGAGTTATTGCAAAAAATGTTTGAACTTGAGTCTTTAGACAATGTGTCTCCGTGGACCGAGGAGGAATTTCAAGCTGAAGAAATATTTTTAAATAATGACTGTCGTTCTCCTTCGGGGAGATATATAGTCCCGTTGCCCTTTCGGGGATCTCCCAGTTCTCTTGGCCAGTCCCGCCACATTGCTCTTCGGCAACTTCAGCGTTTGGAGATCAAACTTTCCAAAAATCCTTCTCTTCGTTCTGCTTATGTTGAATTCATGCGGGAATATTTGACTCTTGGACATATGCGTCCCATTCCTCACCCTCGTCCTGGCGTACCGCACTATTACATTCCTCATCATTCGGTTCATCGACCTGATGATCCTCCGAGCAAGATACCCGTTGTGTTCAACGCCTCCCAACATACGTCATCTGGGGTGTCTCTCAATCAGATCTTGCATGTCGGGCCGAAATTACAGCCGTGCATTGTTGATCTTTTAACTCGCTTTCGTTCCTTCAAGTTGGTCTTTATTGCTGATATTCAAAAAATGTTCTGGCAATTTCAGCATCCCCCCGCTGATCATGAAATGCTTAGAATTCTATGGAGGGATTCCCCTTCCCAGCCAATTCAAGAATTTGCTCTGTGTACGGTGACCTATGGTACCGCGTCTGCTCCTTTCTTAGCCAATAGGGTTCTCCGACATTTAGTGGAGGAAGGTCGTTCTGTTTTTCCAATTGGTTCTCAGCTCCTACTTGAGAATACTTACGTCGATGATACCCATGGGGGGGGGGGGGGGGGAACTGTTCCACTTGCGCTAGAAGCACGCAATCAACTTATAGGTCTTCTTCAAACTGCCGGTCTCGAACTTAGAAAATGGGCGTCTAATTGCCCTGAACTTCTCTCAGAAATTCCCGCTGAGCATCATCTTGCTCCATCTTCCACTATAGATCTTTGCTCTGACTCTGACGGCGCACTAAAAATGCTGGGTCTGGTCTGGCGTCCTAGCTCCGATTCTTTCCTATACAAGGTACCCACCACTCCTAATATTCGAACTAAGCGGGATCTTGCAAGCCAAGTTGGTAGAATCTGTGACCCTGTTGGTTGGGTTACCCCGATCTCAGTTTTTGCTCGCTGTTTACAACGAGAGGTATGCAGGCTAAATTCCAATGGGATGATCCACTTCCTGCTTCTGTTATTTATGATTGGTCTAAATTGGCTCAAAATATGGACTCGCTCTTAGAATTAAATATCCCTTGTCACATTAGTTCTTCTTCATCTCAACAGTGGTTGGTCGGTTTGGCCGATGCGTCCGGGAAGGCGTTTGCCGCTGTAATTTATCATGTGGAACTGATTTCTAATTGTTGCTCTGTACGAATCGTTCTTGCTAGAGCCAAAATAGCACCCATTAACGCTGAATCCATTCCTCGTCTCGAACTCCTTGCAGCCGAACTTCTCGGCAAGGCCTTTTCAAAACTATGGGAAGCGGCAGTCAAATCTGCCAAACGGTTACTTAGTGTGAACCTCCGTGATCACACCCCGACATTACAAACGTTTTCTACTATCTCTGTACGCATTGAAGCAATCTTAAACAGTCGTCCTTTGGTTTACTAATCTGGCTCTCCTGAAGATATTCTCGTTCTTACACCAGCGCACTTCCTAGTACATCATCCTCTCACCGCTCTTCCCAATGAACTGCCGACGCAAGTGAGTACTCGTCTAGTGCCTAAATGGCGGTTTGTCTCTCAAGTGGTTGACAATCTTTGGAAGCGGTGGCATAAAGAATATCTGTCTGAACTTCAATCGAGGCAAAAATGGTGTTCTACTTCTCGTCCAGCACAAATTGGTGATGTTGTTCTTATCTCTGAAGATAACATTCCTCCCCTTTATTGGCCTATGGGCATTATAGAGGCTCTTCACCCCGGCTCTGATGGTGTCGCTCGAGTAGCCAATGTTCGATCTCAATCTGGCACTAAACGTCGTCCTCTCGTTAAATTATGCCCCCTTCCTAAAGAAGATTCTGAGTAGCTCTTATCGTCCTAGGCTCCTTGTCTCCTCGTCCTCTCCTCTCGGGTTCCATCAATGGTGTGATTGGGGGGGGGGGGGGGGATGTTCGGACCCCAGTCCTCTCAGTAGATCTAATTGAGTCCACTACCCACGTTCTAGTACCTATGTGCCCCTATCATGGCGCGCAGAATCAATAGTTCTACTACCGCCCTCGGGCGGCGCTGTTAGCTCTCCAGGACCTTCAGTCTAATGTCTCTCCCACATACACTTCTATCGTCTATACCACACCCATCTCTATTGCCTCTCCCACACTCACCTTTAATTGTTAATTCAATAATTAGTTCTGATTACTTTTCTGTCGGGAAGCAATTATTAGACATTGGCTGGACCTATGATCAATCGGAATCCACTATGGAGGATAGTACTGTTCTTACTGTTCTAGGCAACACTGCTTTTCTGTTGTGTTGCATTCCCTCCCCTGCTGGTTATAATTCATTGCTCCCTAAGCCATGGTGCTGATTTGTTTTTCGCAACTAATTCATTTATATTATCGAACTGTATCTCAACAATCCTTGTCAATTAAATAGTTATTCGGTCTTAGTAAGTTGTACTTCTTCGCCCGGTAGAACATTTTGGTGCCGAAACCCGGGAACGTGGTGAAAATCCGCGAAGTCAGTACTGTGCCGAAATTCTAACCTCGTTCTGTGCAACCGCTTGTGTTTCTCGATCATTTATTGACGCGCATCGATCTTACTTTCAATTGTTTTTGTACTTTAATAACCTGTCTAACCCTGTTCAATCTTTGGGGAAAGTCCTTTACTGGGTAAAATTTTTTTTGTTGGGGTTTCTCAACGTTGCGTCGATCTTCCTACATTGTCATCGATCTTTCTACGTTGTCCTAACTACGTCGTTGTCATGGAAGAGGCTCCCGTTTTTAAAATTGACCTTGCACCTGATGTACTGAATACGCTTAGTTCTGCAGACAAACGTTTAGCAAGGCACTTAGTGAGATGGTCCAGTAACCTAGTAGCCTTCCCTGGGTTTACAAATACGACAGCGGAAGTGCGTCGGTTAGCCAATGACCTGTTGGGTGAAGGATGAGAAAGGATGAAAGATATCGCGGACAGTGACACATTCGATCCCGATCTGTGTGAAGCATTAAGCAACCAGGTTATCGTTCTACTCGCCAACTTCGGGGCTATGATACCCGCCGAAGTAAGTACTCAGCCTCAACCTCCTTGTCCTGAAAATGACCCTTCGGATTCGTTAGCTCGAGCTGTTAAGCAGCTTCAAATTCTTTCTCAGTCAGTGCCGACTTATAATGGCAACATCATCAGATTTCATTCGTTTCAAAAACTTTATGAGTGAGGGGTTCACGGAATCGCTAATCTTCCAGATGAGATCAAGTTGAATACCCTCATTTCAAATTGGAGGGTTCTGCGAAACAACTCGTTCTTCAGCTAAGTGCATCCACACAGGATTACGCCTCGAACCGTTCTTCCGTACCAGTTGTTCAAAGACGTGAAGCAGCTCAGTTTGAACGGTTCATTCACTCAGCTCGTGCGTGGACCGACTCAGTCGTTCAGTTACCGACTCCCGACCCGCTCTCCCGCTCTCTTTCGTTCTGTTTGACCTCTTGATTGACAAACTGCCTTCCGAAGTGGTAGAACCTAAGGATCATGTACCAACTCACACAGAACTTCTGGACTTTATGGGAAAAGGAGTTACAGATGCTTCAGGTGGCTCCTCAACCTTCTTCTTCGATCTATTCAACCTTGGCAGCTGCCTCTAATTCTACAAGTCAAGCTCAGTCTTCCTCTAACCCTCGATTAGCGCCGAACTTCCCAAAGAGAACCGGCTATTTCAAGTGTCATTTTTGTAAGGACACGGAGCACTTCCTTTACCAGTGTACTGGTTTTAGATCTCAGCCTGTACACCGCAGGCGCCATCAAGTAGAAAATGCCGCTCTCTGTCTGAACTGCCTTTCCCATCGCCACACTGTGGAAGAATGTCCATCAAATCGGTCTTGCGTTAAATGTGGCCAGCGTCATCACTACTTGATTTGTGCGGTGCCTAGTTCATCCGCCGCCACTTCGTCGCAAGACGTCTCCACTCGATCTCCAGCAAAGGCTCAGCCGTCCTCACCAAGATCTTCGCCTCGTTCTCCACCACCAAGAGAAGCCTCTGATGATTCGCATATTAGCTTTCCTAGGTCTAGGGCAAATTCTTCCCCTACTAGATCCCAGGCCCCAAATTCTTTACCACGATCTGGTAGCTTTTTCGCTCAAGGTCACATTAGGTCCCCCTCTCCCGCACAGCGCCACAGCGCACTTTAGGTTAGGCACGCCAGGCAGTTTTTCTGATGTTAGCAAGTACTATGAATCTGGGTCTTATCATTCGTCCTGGCGTGGTTTTTCTAGTCCTAGTTCTTGTAATTCTCATGATTCAGGGGAAGGGGGTCCTGTTACTTCCCGTAGTTCCAGAGGCGCTTCCCTTAAGAACAGGCATTCTCTTTCAGGTGGATCCAGTTGTCCCAGAGGTGACTCTGGGGCCGAGATCTGAAGGTCATGCGCCTCCGTCTGTCAGGCCTCGAGTTATGTTAGATCCCTTGGTAAGTATTCTGTAGGTAGTTCTTTTCCTCAGGGGCCTGACTTTCGGGGCGCTACTTATAAGTTTGGTTCTGGTAATTGCTTTCTCGACACCCTAGGTAGGCTGTCTCGTTCTAAGTAGGTTGGTAATGGTCCCACCGCCAAAATTTTGAATTTTTGTAACTCTTCCTGTGACGAGGGATCTCTGAGCATCGCATGTGGCTCAGTCTCAATGCACGATCAGGAAGATAGCCATAATGTAGTTCTTAAGGGCCTGCTTGTGATGAACGAGGTCGCCCCAGTAGGTCAATCGGCTTCGTTCTCATCCAAGGGACCAACTGTTAGAAAATTTAGTTCTCCCCCGTCTGCAATAAATAGCACTTCACGTCAACCTCTCAAATTTAGCGCTCAAATCCTTTCGGCGGCAATAGGGTCCTCTCTCAAATATAGGTCTGGAAGTAGTTTGCTCCCCACTGCCTCAGTGACCCTCTATCATAGCTCTGTTGGTCCAATCAAGGCAAGAGCACTGCTTGACAGCGGCTCGGAGGTAAATATTTTGCTCAAACACTTTGCTGATAAGATGAAAATCCCCCGTTCTCCCACCAAGGTAGTTCTTACTGGAATCGATAAAGATAGTTCTGTCTCTCATGAAACATTTTTGTCCTTAAACACTCTCTCTGGCCAAATTCTGCCTTTCAAGGCTCATATTCTTGATCAGTCAGTCATAATTCCGTCTAGTTCTGTTAACCCTGAGCAGTGGCTACACATCAACAAAAAATCTCCTCTCCTAGCTGATCGATCTTATTCTAAGAGCAGAATTATTTTCGCAATTAATTCACCCCATTGGGCGATCTCCACAGAGCATTCCTCCCATAGGGCATTCCCCCTGGTTGATTAATTCACAATTGGGGTGGCTAGTCCTCGGCGGATCAAAATCTTCTTCTCTCAAACTAAAAGTGACATTTTCTCAACGGGGATTTTACCAGTACTATCACAAAGAGGCGCCCACTAATTCTGTCCCAATTTGTTCTATTCTGAAGCACAACAACCCCCCCGTCCTTAGATCTCTCTGTCGCTATGCTTTGGAACCCCCCACTTCTTCTCGTTCTGAATTACGACGTCACGTCGAAGAGGTAGCTCCTTCTGGCGCCACTTTCTTGCAACCCTCGCCTTTTCGCTCTAAATTACCTTATTCATCTCCCACCCGATCCATATCAGAGCAGCAAGGTTCTTCGATTGTTAATTCTTCTGAATGTCGTTGTGATTCTATTTTTAGTTATTTGGAAAAGCCTAAGCCTCAGCGGCCCGGTGGTCCTAGGCCGTACAGGAATTTCAATGCTGAAATTTCGTCGTCGTCATCGGCCATTCATAGCTCTCCCTTGACTATAATGGCTCTTAATAGCTCTCTCCAATCTCTCGTTCGGTCTGGATCCGAGTCAGCTCCGCCGGTAACAGTGTTTCGGAATTTGTATTCGGTCTCTCCTCCTTTGGAACCGGCTGGTGACTCGTTCCCGTTATTCAGATTGTCTCGCTCCTCTGTACTCCCGGATGGTTCCTCGATCATGCCCGCTCTTGTTCGATTCGCCAAAACATCTGATTCATCGGTTACTCTTTCCGTTAGAACCTCTCCTACTCAATCGTCTGATATTCGTACTGATGAGTTATTGCAAAAAATGTTTGAACTTGAGTCTTTAGACAATGTGTCTCCGTGGACCGAGGAGGAATTTCAAGCTGAAGAAATATTTTTAAATAATGACTGTCGTTCTCCTTCGGGGAGATATATAGTCCCGTTGCCCTTTCGGGGATCTCCCAGTTCTCTTGGCCAGTCCCGCCACATTGCTCTTCGGCAACTTCAGCGTTTGGAGATCAAACTTTCCAAAAATCCTTCTCTTCGTTCTGCTTATGTTGAATTCATGCGGGAATATTTGACTCTTGGACATATGCGTCCCATTCCTCACCCTCGTCCTGGCGTACCGCACTATTACATTCCTCATCATTCGGTTCATCGACCTGATGATCCTCCGAGCAAGATACCCGTTGTGTTCAACGCCTCCCAACATACGTCATCTGGGGTGTCTCTCAATCAGATCTTGCATGTCGGGCCGAAATTACAGCCGTGCATTGTTGATCTTTTAACTCGCTTTCGTTCCTTCAAGTTGGTCTTTATTGCTGATATTCAAAAAATGTTCTGGCAATTTCAGCATCCCCCCGCTGATCATGAAATGCTTAGAATTCTATGGAGGGATTCCCCTTCCCAGCCAATTCAAGAATTTGCTCTGTGTACGGTGACCTATGGTACCGCGTCTGCTCCTTTCTTAGCCAATAGGGTTCTCCGACATTTAGTGGAGGAAGGTCGTTCTGTTTTTCCAATTGGTTCTCAGCTCCTACTTGAGAATACTTACGTCGATGATACCCATGGGGGGGGGGGGGAACTGTTCCACTTGCGCTAGAAGCACGCAATCAACTTATAGGTCTTCTTCAAACTGCCGGTCTCGAACTTAGAAAATGGGCGTCTAATTGCCCTGAACTTCTCTCAGAAATTCCCGCTGAGCATCATCTTGCTCCATCTTCCACTATAGATCTTTGCTCTGACTCTGACGGCGCACTAAAAATGCTGGGTCTGGTCTGGCGTCCTAGCTCCGATTCTTTCCTATACAAGGTACCCACCACTCCTAATATTCGAACTAAGCGGGATCTTGCAAGCCAAGTTGGTAGAATCTGTGACCCTGTTGGTTGGGTTACCCCGATCTCAGTTTTTGCTCGCTGTTTACAACGAGAGGTATGCAGGCTAAATTCCAATGGGATGATCCACTTCCTGCTTCTGTTATTTATGATTGGTCTAAATTGGCTCAAAATATGGACTCGCTCTTAGAATTAAATATCCCTTGTCACATTAGTTCTTCTTCATCTCAACAGTGGTTGGTCGGTTTTGCCGATGCGTCCGGGAAGGCGTTTGCCGCTGTAATTTATCATGTGGAACTGATTTCTAATTGTTGCTCTGTACGAATCGTTCTTGCTAGAGCCAAAATAGCACCCATTAACGCTGAATCCATTCCTCGTCTCGAACTCCTTGCAGCCGAACTTCTCGGCAAGGCCTTTTCAAAACTATGGGAAGCGGCAGTCAAATCTGCCAAACGGTTACTTAGTGTGAACCTCCGTGATCACACCCCGACATTACAAACGTTTTCTACTATCTCTGTACGCATTGAAGCAATCTTAAACAGTCGTCCTTTGGTTTACTAATCTGGCTCTCCTGAAGATATTCTCGTTCTTACACCAGCGCACTTCCTAGTACATGATCCTCTCACCGCTCTTCCCAATGAACTGCCGACGCAAGTGAGTACTCGTCTAGTGCCTAAATGGCGGTTTGTCTCTCAAGTGGTTGACAATCTTTGGAAGCGGTGGCATAAAGAATATCTGTCTGAACTTCAATCGAGGCAAAAATGGTGTTCTACTTCTCGTCCAGCACAAATTGGTGATGTTGTTCTTATCTCTGAAGATAACATTCCTCCCCTTTATTGGCCTATGGGCATTATAGAGGCTCTTCACCCCGGCTCTGATGGTGTCGCTCGAGTAGCCAATGTTCGATCTCAATCTGGCACTAAACGTCGTCCTCTCGTTAAATTATGCCCCCTTCCTAAAGAAGATTCTGAGTAGCTCTTATCGTCCTAGGCTCCTTGTCTCCTCGTCCTCTCCTCTCGGGTTCCATCAATGGTGTGATTGGGGGGGGGGGGGGGGGGATGTTCGGACCCCAGTCCTCTCAGTAGATCTAATTGAGTCCACTACCCACGTTCTAGTACCTATGTGCCCCTATCATGGCGCGCAGAATCAATAGTTCTACTACCGCCCTCGGGCGGCGCTGTTAGCTCTCCAGGACCTTCAGTCTAATGTCTCTCCCACATACACTTCTATCGTCTATACCACACCCATCTCTATTGCCTCTCCCACACTCACCTTTAATTGTTAATTCAATAATTAGTTCTGATTACTTTTCTGTCGGGAAGCAATTATTAGACATTGGCTGGACCCTATGATCAATCGGAATCCACTATGGAGGATAGTACTGTTCTTACTGTTCTAGGCAACACTGCTTTTCTGTTGTGTTGCATTCCCTCCCCTGCTGGTTATAATTCATTGCTCCCTAAGCCATGGTGCTGATTTGTTTTTCGCAACTAATTCATTTATATTATCGAACTGTATCTCAACAATCCTTGTCAATTAAATAGTTATTCGGTCTTAGTAAGTTGTACTTCTTCGCCCGGTAGAACAGTAACCAACTTCGAATATTTATCCACACCTGTACATGACTCGAACTTGATAAATAATAATCTCACTTAATGGGACCCCAGGCCTAATCTTTGCTAACAAGCCCTGAGCTGGGCCACCTGAAGCTCAAGTAGTTTCACACTCAGGCCAATCAGCCAAAGAGGACACCCACATTTAAATTAAGTTGTGAAAACATTATAACAATAACATAGGTACCAAGAAGCATCTTTATTAGGTACGTAATAAGGAGTGGATGACTGAATAATGAATATCAAGTTGAAATTTGAATTTTAAAAAAAATTATTTTAGCTGCCACAACTTTATTGCTACCTAGAAAGAATGCATGGCCAACATTTGAACACTGGCTAATCCTTGGATCTCTCTATAAATTAGAGAAAGGACTCTATTTGATTCAGATCCAGACCTAAGCTGTTGTAAAACATTATTTTCAACAGAATAAAACTCCCAATATAGAGGGTTTTAATCAAGTCTGTGCTTTACTCAGCTAATTGAAAAACACCTGACGATTCAGACAACTCTGATTTTTATAAATTTAACAAAGAAAATAAGAAACACATACCTAAATATTTGAGGTCCTCAAGTTGTGCAGTGCGAGCATCAGGTATACATTCAACAACTCTAGATTGAGCAGCAAAAATTATTGAACTTTTGTAAGCAAGATCCAAAAAACCTTCAGAAAAGTCTGACAGCCCTTCTTTAACCTTGACAACTTTTATAGACTCATTCTCCATGGTCTTATTGGTTACTGAAACAAATAAATGTCATAATATAATGAATATATCATTCATTATACGACAGTAAGATCACACAAAATACAACAACTATTATTTTATTCTTAAAGTATTGTTTTGAACATGAACATAATAAATTATTTATACAGACGATATTCCTAAGAATACTGACTGGAGTCTCTATTGAGAGATCCTGAATTGGAGAGTAACGATGAAGACATCAGCACGCTTGTGGAGCTAGGCTCCATGACAAGGCAAGTGAGAGCTACCACAATCAATGCTTATGACGGAAGCTGTCAGCTTAGAACCAAAAGGAGCTATTGTGATGCTCTCTTGTGGAACAAAGAGCTTAAACGGCTCTAGATCCAAGCAAGGGTTCTTCAACAGGACTAAAAGAAAGAATGACTGGAATATTTTTATAAACACTATCACACCGTATACCCCAAAGCCCTAAGAACAGCAAAACGTTCCTCCTGGAGACGATCCTATGAAGGATTGGATCGGGTCTCTGCAGTGGCTAAAATCCAGAAGACCATCTCCCAGGAACGACCAAACCATCTTGGTTTACTTCAGAAGACGGATGGAAGTTACACAAATGATGCCAATGAGACCCTGGAGTTGCTCGTGGAAACCCATACACTTCCCAGACTCTGTCATCATATCAGAGGACCAACTATCCTTAGTGCAAAGAGCAGAAAAAGTAAAGCGTCTAACTACTCACCTTATCCGCAAATGAGCAAGATAGGTGTTTACTCCCACAAGGTAAAGTGGGCGATAAAGTCCTTTCAACCATATAAATCTCCAGGGGGTGACGGCATTTTCCATAACCAACACACTGCCTTTGGACAATGTTTAGTGGAGGGTTGGCCAACTGTCGATTGTGACATACAATCAATTGCTCCGATTGTATTGAACAAAAACAATCAATCAAACGATTAATAAGTGAGCTTTCTTTTTCTTTTTTGTTTTGTTTATGAAGTAAGGGGATTTTAGGACAAAAACCATTACATATTAATTTAAGTAGATCCCATATTAAATTATGGGTCCAAAATGACCCAGAATTACCTATATGTTGGTAGTATAGAAAATGAAGATTATCCTACCTGTATAATATGTATAATATAAATACCTTATCAGGTATTTAACAGGTACGAAAAATTAAATCAGCCATAAAGGTCGTATAAAAAATTAGATCATACATCATATACTATAACGATCGAGATAAAATAAAAAGTGAATATTAAACATTCTTTATAAAAGTCAGTTTGTTGGTATTAAGCAGCATTTCTTGTAAGTAGCAAGTAAGCAGTATTTCTTGAGTGGATGGCAAGGCTGAACAGATCTTGATGCGGTTTGTTCAGGTGAGCTCTTCAAACACCAGCAGGTAACATAGGCTCTGATCAGCTGAGTAAGCTCTGAGACCAATTTATTTCCTTTCTGCCGAGCAACGCACGGATAATCCAGCTAGTTAGCCCAAAATTAGCGTTAAGAAAATTACCATGTCAGCTTTCAGAGATTGAGGCGGCTCCAGTTGTCCATGATGAGGTTACCAGCGAGGGAAAACATTTGGTTGGATCGATTGTTTGAAAAATCAATCGACTACTTCGATTGTGGTCAACCATCAATTGATCAATTGCTACAATCGACAATCGGCCATCCCTAGTTTAGGGCACTTTGCAGGTGCTCTGCAAGTGTGTTGTCAGAAGTTACCCTAATTTTGATATTTAGGTCATCCGCAAAGGCTACTACCTCACAGCCCTTCCAAGTACGAAGTTCCAGTAATTCATCGACTACCAACAGCTACAGAATGACGGAACATACCCCTCCTTGAGGACATCCTCTGTTAGCTAAAACAGTGATTTCCTCATTTCCCTCAGTGGCTGAAATAACTTGGCTAACCAGCATTGCCTTAACCCATTGGATGGCAGTGTCCGCGAGCCCCTTTCTTTCTGCTGCCCTTTCTAAGAAGTAAGAGCAATGACAATATCTCACAGGGGCCGCGTCAGCTGATTTACCCTTCTGGTAGGCATGCTGTGCCTTTAGAATAGGGTTACTCTTGAGGTGATCTTCTTTCAGAAAGAAGGGGGTTAGGTTGATGAGTCTCTGCGTTTTAGGCGAGGACGGAGAGCTTTTCCTTGCCTTTGGTATAAACATCACCTTCACCTCCCTCCACACCCTTGGGATATATGCTCAAGTATAGCTTGCTATTAAGTCTTTAATGATGATAGGGACCACAATTCCAGACCCTCTTGTAGCAGTGCCGAGAAAATGACATCACCCCTAGGAGACTTATAAGGTTGAAAGGAATTTGTCGCCCATTTTACCTTGAGGGAAGTGAACACCTTTTTTTTGCCCTTCTGCACTGTGGACACTTCACAGCCTTCATGATTATCAAGAGCTTCAGCTTCATCAGATGGGCCCATCCATGTGTCCCATACATATAATACATATTTACTCATCATTTAACATAAATATCACGCACGAATGTGTGATCAGTAGGTTCGCATCCATTGCAGAAGGGTGACCTGTGTACCTCTCCTTTCCAGCCACAGGGTCATTTAACATTCTATGTATTCCAGCTGACCAAGCAATCAATTCAACTACAACACACTCCACATAAAAATCTATAATTCGAATAACGAACAAAGCGAAATACTTGGAACACATTCAACCTCTATTTAAAGAAATGGAGATCTTGCCCCAAACACAATTAGAAGTTACGCTGCAAGTGAGTCAAGTCCTGAGAGAAAAACATTTGAAGAACAACAACACTCATTCAACACCACAAAAAATAAGATATCCTTTTGGTTTATTATCCTGTGAATAATACACCCATGTATTCACTCAGCAAAAAATTTTTATTTAACACCCCCTCAAAATGTTTTATGTTTCAAGGTGCGTAGATTCCAAAAGTCAACTGTCCGTCCACCGTATCATCCATGTCTACTTTATTTTCTGTCTAAAAACAATTCTTTCTTTCGCACAGAAGCTCGATTTCGGCCCGTTGTGTCCCGAAACTTTGCAGCCCGATCGGATTGCCCAAGGGTGTAGTGGGTGAAAAGTGGGTGCAAAAACAGGGTTTTTCGGTGTATAGTATCATGAGCTTGTAAGGTATCATTTTCAATGTTTTTTTTGGGCGAGAAAACCGAATATGAAGTTGATTTTGACGAAAGAGTGAAGAATAGAGGTTGTAACGCAGGTTCAGTTCCCAAAATTAATTTTTTATGAGTCAAAAAATGGGAAATTTGTATAAATCAATATAACACATCAGAAATATAACACCATAAATTTGTATGATAACACAAGAAGTAGTATCAACAGGTGAACCAAGACAATTTAACACTAGCATTGATCAAAGATCATTAGTAAAATAATA
The DNA here is from genome assembly GCA_954871275.1 of Leptopterna dolabrata. NCBI lineage: Eukaryota > Metazoa > Arthropoda > Insecta > Hemiptera > Miridae > Leptopterna > Leptopterna dolabrata. The sequence goes on from OX940974.1 coordinate 95,884,690, forward strand.
AAATAAATAAATAAAAACAGGAGCCTAATTTGTGTTTTTACAGGCCAAAATTGGTGGAAACCATCAAAAATAGATATTTCAATAAATTATTGAATATGGATGAAACAATAAATGAACAGCCAATATTTCTGTAGGTATGTCTAACAGAATAATAAACCCATGTGACAAGGACTTCACAGCGCCTTTACTATCACTCTGCTAAGAACAACCCTAGCTCAACAAAGCTATCACTACAAGGGAATCTCAAAGACAAACTTGCTGCCACACAATAAAAAACGCTGCAAATTATTACACAACGGTTTATTATTGACCTGTAGATCACTGTTTTCTGTGGTCAATACCTATCCTCGAGCTCCCCCCAGGAAAGCCCTAAATCGAGTACTCGAGCCGGCCCGGGAACTATAGTTTCATGAAATTCGTGGGATTCAATAATTCGATCATAATTTGCAGTTATTCATGAAGGATAAGGTAATAAATAATAAACCGTTGTGTAATAAACCGATGTGTAATAATATACATGTATAGATGCCCCTTCTGCGTAGATCACTGTTTTCTGTGGTCAGTAACTACCCTCGTTCTCCCCCCAGGGAATTAAATAATTCAATAATTCGATCATTAATTATTTGTTGCTATTCATGAAGCATACCGTTTGTTCAAGCTGCAGAAGTATTGATCAACAAAAGAGCCATCATTCTTCAAATGAAATAATATCACCGAACAACCAACCAACTCGACTTCATACAGTCATCAGTGATTATAACCAGGTGATCCCTAGCAATGATATCTGGGCCGGATTCATACCGTTTCATTCACGATCATGTTGATGAAGCTTTTTAGTGCGAACAAATGGATGGTCGTACAATGCTCCGGGTGGTCTTAAAAAATGCTTTAGTTCAATATAAATTTAAAAACGTAAAAAAACCCTTCTTTGAAAGTTTTCGAGCTACGGCGTTCTGAAAATTTCAACCCCTATTTTTCATCCCTTAGATATGACTGACAGTAACGCCAAGCTTCGCGGACCAACTAGACCCCAAACCTACGATCCAAATTTCATTAATTTTGGTTCACGGTAACTAAGAAAGTGCGAAGTACGGCGGATTGACGGATCTTGAAACGGAAAACATCACATTCTGGGGGGGGGGGGGGGGGTTAAAATTTGTTTTTCATGCTCGATTCCAAAGGTTCATTATTGAAAATAATGAACCAAAATAGAAAAATAACTCAAACGATCCCATACAAGAACATTTAACAAATCGTCGTTAATGAGTGAGTATTGAGTTTGAGTATTCTCAGTATTTAACTAGTGAAAGAAAGCGAAAGCGTCCACTTATGGCGTCATTTCGTTTTCTTTGTATCCACTTGTTCCCCAAGCTACAATGAGTTTTGAGATGAAAATTGGCAGTAGGGGGTTTTCAAGGGAGCCAAATTCGATTCTGAGATCAAAAATAAAAAATTGCTACCCACGGAAATTTCCCACTGTTATACTAGCCAGAAGTCGAACTACTGTTCACTCCCATAACACTGACCGTTGTTCATATTGGGGATATTGAAATGAAATGAGATTATTTATTTTTATAGGCCTTCCAGCGTTACAAGGTCCATATTGGGGATATTATTTTCCTGTAATCCTGTAACACACATGTATTTATAACAAATACAATGTAATAATGAAGTACTTGAAGTTAAAAAAAGAAACGTACTGAACAAAGAATGGAAATATTTAAATTTCCATTTAAAAAATTTCTAATTTAAAAAAAATTCTAATAAAAAAAAGATGGGTGGGGATATCCTTTGTGGTGGATCCACCCTATGCAGTGGCGATAGTTTGATCTGCTTGTCATGTTTTATCATTCCAGGAGCATTAGAACGATACATACTCAAGAAACGATTATATTGTATAGTTAAATTGCTATCCAATATTAAGAGAGTTAAATTGGGGGGATGTCTCTCGTGGAGCTTCCTGGAGAGTAGAATTATTGATAGTGATCAAGAATATGTCCTTTTCCATGCCAAAGTCTACGTCCTTTTCCATGCAAAGTCGTATTACATTCAAACCAGCCCGGCTCTTTCTTTCCTGGAGTTTCGTGACAGTGGTTTGTTTCCCGGAGCAGGGGTATCAGCCCTTCGTCCAACCCCCAACCTGGAGGACCACAGGATTTGTTATCAAGGACCCTTCCCCTAAACTATGGCCAAAAACCCTGCTCTGGATCAACTGACTAGATCTTGGGACGCCAATGCTGCGAATGTTACATTGTTCCTCCACTGCTGTCCCTAGGGATCAGGCCTGTTGCCAGCTCATCCTGTCCCCCTGGCCTGTTCCCCAGTTACCCCAGGGCAGCCCAGAAAGAGCCTCATCTCTTGTTAGCTTGCTGACCCCCCTATCCAAAAGGATTGAGACCACAACCTCTGGGGGGGGGGGGGGGGGTACTCAGTGTAACAGGGCCTACCCCGCATAGGCAAGGGTGGAGTTGAGGCAGAGAGGCTAAGTGGCTCTCTTGCATGAGCCACGTGTTTGTGTCATGCGCCCTTAGGCCCAGGTTCTGTAAGGACTGTTGCACCACAGAAGAAGAAGAAGAAAAGAAGTGATCAAGAAGAAAACAAACCTTCTAGTTGAGCAGCAGATATCGATGCCACAGCATGAATCAGTCTAACATTCAATGCTTTCCTCTCTTCTATGACATGAGAGTCTGCAGAGGAATTACGATTCAATTTTTCAAACTCTTTTTTCATCTTTACTTCTGTCCGCTCACAAGAGGTTAGATATGCTCGAGATTTATCCAAATGAGTTTCTGATTCCAGTATCAACTCAAAATGTTGCTGTAATCTCTTGATGCCACCTGAAACATACATGGAAAAGAATATGCAAGGAACAGGTTGTAGATTGCAGTAGACTAATATTCCCTATAATAGTATAGATGCTTCTTAATCATACATGAAAGCATGGATGACGTGCATTGCGCAAGATATCAGCTATGTGAGGGTCTACCATACATAGGTACTATCATACAGCATACATCCATCCATTTACCCCATGAGATCCTCAAAGAGTGAGTGACAGGTCAAAAGAAAAAAACATTTCTTCCTTTTCTAACATTTTCCCAAACAGATCTGTTCTTTGGTCAAAATCAACGTTTTACGAGATTTGCGGTCTGATGTGTGTCTACCCAGTTTTCACTACATGCAGTATTCATGTATATCTAGGTAAATATGTGTGAAATAAGGATCGGTTTTTGATTCTCTAGTTTCTAATATACTACCCTTATCCCACTAATGACTGGTTTCATTTAGGGCCCGTTTCACAAATACTTCCTAACCACGGTTAAAACAGATAACTGTTTTATCGAATCGGAGATTTGAACCGCTGGTTAAGGACAATGTTTTCATAAAACGTTGATTTAACGGTATCATCGAGGCAATGGAGCGCCAAAATGGAAGCATTGGGGATGGGGGTGGGGTTACGTTTGATAACTCAGTTGCCGACATGCATTTGAGGTTAAGTACCTAATTGTGCTCATTTGTTTTTTGGCGCGTTTGGTTTGTTGATTATATTTATGATTGTAATGTTACGTTTATTTTTGAAAGGAAGTTTGCTGACTGCCGAAATAGCAGAAACCAGCACGGAGAATAAGAAAACGCGGATCAATGTTTGAAGCCAGTGAAAAACAGATTTTGGTTGACATAGTTCGCAAGTATTTCAACAATATTTAGTGTAAGAAAACCGACGGTGCTTTGTCTGTCGTTCCTGTTATAAAATATATATTTTATGTATGCAGTACATCATAATTATTATCAATAATATGTGACCCAAGGTAGGTAGGTAGGTTATGTACCTACACAATTTCTCACTAACAAATGGTCCGATTTCTCTCAAATTTGTTGGGCAAGTAGTTGATTGTCCTCTATGAATTTCATTGTGATTAAAATTGTATAGTTTTATTGCTAATTTTAAATGTTATAGCTCAACTACGCTTGCACAAATGCGAAATCCCAATCTCTCAAATCACTAAAAATGGTCAACAAAACAGCAAGATTAATATTATCCAAAGAACTGCATGATCAACTAGAATTTTTTTGTTGATGGGCAGGTAAAGATGTTTCTCGCTTCCATCAGTTCAAAGAAACGAGAAAGCTATGTGGCTTTTCACTTGATTATATGGTAGGTGCCTCGTCACAAAATCGATATCATCGAGCTCAAAATCATAATATGCGCTCTCTCTCTCCCTCTCATCCACCGAAGACGGCGCATTGTGAAGTCTTCATCTTCGTCCTCCAATATCAACCGAAATGCCCTAATCAATTCCCGACTCATTTTTGTGGGTGTCGAAGAATAATAATACCAAGAATAATTATAGCAGCAGAATGGTTTGCATGAAAACTGTCGAACTGGCGAAGTAGTGAATCGTTGATTTAGGACACAGACCACCCAAAATTGGCTGCTTAGTTTAATCATAGATTTGTCTCTTTGATCATTGATTCACCTTAAACGAGGATGGTGAAACCCGACATCGGTGTTTAACACCTAACATCTTCAGTTTAGTAAGTAAAAATTGATTAAAAACTGGTGAACCCGGCCGTTAATTTCCAACACGAAACCAACAAAAAACCAAAACCAAACCAAAGTGGACCTAGTCAGAAGTCTAATGAGGTGTACTAGTTAAGTAAATATCTAACTAGGTTACTATTGAATTACAACGTAGCGAATTTAGCTGGAATTGACAATTTGATCAGGCAGTTGGGGTAGCAGTTTTGAACTAATATATTGGGCAGGTGACAGCTACTCGGTGGTTTTGATCTCCCAAATAATATTATACCTACGGTTTGATGATAATGACGGATTTTAGCCTGATATCAACAGTCAGCCCAGGATGTGGACGCCATACAAAACCGTATAAAAAAGTTAGCAACTAAATTTACTTTCTTCGCTCAGTTTTGATGCAATATAGGATTCTGAAATGGAACCAACCCATAGGGTAATTAATGACATACAGACACAGAATTTTTTTCTTTTTGGCGTCTGAATAGCAAAATGCGAGTGAATATTTTAATTTGGTGTGATGGACATTTATTTGGCTCTTGCGAGGATATGAGCCTTACATGACTTCTGTAGTGAAGACACACAACATACCCACCTGTGAAAATATTATGTTTCGGAAGACAGGTACCTGCTATCAAAAAATATTGAATCCCATTCAACGTACCAATAAATTCTCGTTGAACTTCATACCAAAGATCACTCAATTCGGACAGATAATGGAATGTTTCCTGCAATGCCATGTTCTTCTCACGAGCAGCCCATTTGGACATGTCATCCCAAGCCAGCTTTTGAGCATTCGTATATTTTTTGCAAGCAGCCCTAACGTCTTTGAGGTCAGATATTACCATGTTCAGGTCTCCGTGACCAGAGTTGAATGAACGAAGACGAATACTACTCCTGAAACATTCATAATAAATAATATCAATACTGAACACGACAAGCGCTCAGGCATCGTGCCTACATCAAGGCAGGTACCTACCTACAACTAAGGGCCGGTTTATCAACAGCAAATAACAGTCAGTTAGGGGAGATTTAACCAGCAGGAAGAATAAAACGGCAGTTTGCTTTAATGTGTTCTGATACCTACTTGCCTACCTATCGAACCTACGACGAAAAACTGGAAATTCTGTAAGAATGACGTAGAGGAGGGGTGGGGGGCTATACAAGTGAACTACACCCTAATAATAGTTTGTTGATATGACATTAATTAACAATGCGACAGAATAATTATTGAAGGGTTTTAGTTTTAAGCATTACCTTCTGAGTGCTTGATTAGCTTTATCCATCACGTTAGAATTCATAAAAACCAAAACACAATAAATTACAGGCAGTGTTTTCCTAAATTGTACAAGGAAAGGCAGGCTTGAGCGAAACAGAACAGAAACATCAACACAAATAGCGATGTGTGGTTGTGATTACCCCAATGCTCTTATGAATGAATGAATGGAAGTGGTCTTATCTCTTATTCATGTTCTTATCCATGGACATGGAAGAAAGGGACATGCCATGGACATAATAGGGGGAGACCAAAGAGATGAGAATAGTGGATAGAGGGGGCGGACCATGGAGGAACCAAAGACCCCGCCCTAAGACCCTCTCAGGAGAGTGAGAGAGATTGTTTATTCAGAAAAACAAGTAAATACAAACATTTTTCTAGTTAGTAGGTACGCACAAAAATATTGTAAAGATAGGTAGGTTTTTTATTTAGGTAGACAACACTATTTCTAAGTTAAAAAGAATATGTAGCTTACTATCTGAAATCTTAATGTTTATAACTCAAACAATACAATGGTTAATATAAAAAAATAAAATAGTTATAGCAATGTACGTAATACAGTTATTAGAAAACTGTGATTGCGATTAGGTGCTATTTCAGTTTGATGTATATAGATAATTTAGATTGTCTTTGTTTTGATCCAATAGCCATCTTTTAATTGTTTTATTCCACTTTATCGTGATTTTTAATACATCAATTTTGGTTTTTATTGTTTGGGGTATTTTATTAAAGATTCGTGGCCCAGTATAATTTATATTTTTTTGGCCCAGTTTTTTATATTTGAAAGGTAGGGGCTGAAGGTATTTGTTCCTAGTATCATATATCTTGCTATTGTTTCTTGTTCATATATTCTATACATATATTGTGTGTTATATCATTTACGTTCTTGACATTGTTTCGCAATTTCCTTTTTTATGTAGTTTAATGAAAAATTTAATTACTTGTATGACATATAGTTGTTTTGTGCTTAGTTTATTGGTTGATATAAATAACTGATTTGTTGGGTATCTCCTAGGTAGTTGTGGAGTGGGGGTGGGGGGGGCTAGGTTTTTTAGTTAATTATTTTTTTAAAGCCATTCATTCAATGAGCATATTACAAAAATTCGAAGTATTTGATACTTCATTGCAAAATTAGAAAACAAAATCATCATATCTTGTATTAAAGAGGAACAAAATAAAACATGGCAATAATATGTTGTCTGAACAATTGCCCCACACCACGATTCCATACATTAGAACAGACTGGATCAGTGCATAGTATATACTGTTTAGGATTTTTGAACTAACTAGTTTTCTGATTCTAAGGTTAATGAAGATTGAATATGTTTACTTTGTTGAGATGGTGATCCCACCTCGAATTCTCGTCAATTATTATCCCTAGATATTTCAAGTTGTCAGCTCTTCTAAATTCACTACAATTGCTACAGGGTCATTCAAGTGGCACAGGGCAAGAACAGTTTGTGGGATTCATTTGGAGAAGTTTTTTTATTTGTGTTGAAGGCTCAGTAATAGATTTTATTTTCATTCAGAATAAGCATATTATCAAAAAGATATTTTTGTAATAGAGTAAGGCATTTAGTGCTATTCTGATAAGTGAGCTCCCAATTTTGTCGACAACAACTAGGGCTGTATCATCTGCAAAAGATATTGAATGGCCTGGGAATGGGATTTCCTTTAGGCCGTTTGTATAACCCTTTGGCCCTGGTACCTTTCAGGGTAAGTAGATCGCCGGCGGGAGGTATGGAGTGCCGCCCCCATGGAAATGGCAACTTTTTCCATAATAGGAACGTTTATTCGTAGTTTTGCGCAAAAATTAATATACCACCTAACTTAGCATTTAAAATAGCCTCTATAGAAATTGCGGAAACCATTTTTTTGTTAAGCCGATGGGTAATTTTTCCCAAAAATGGTCAGCTTAAGTCTTGATCAGGTTGGCAATAATATAAAACATGCAAATTTTATAAAAGTTTGTAATTAGAAAACGCAATAGAACTTCACCATACGTAATTCAGTAAAATACAATAAACTTATACACATATGAAGTAACTCAATAAATTCAGGAATTGTAAGTCATTTGAAGAAAAAAAAAAAATCAGCCATCACCAACACTTAGGTGCCCATAACATAGCTTTTAATTAGCAAAGAAAATGTGAAAATCGGTAATTTCACCCTCTGAAAAAGTCAGTGGAGCTGCATCATCTCTTGAACATTCACTGTCACTAGAATGATCATCGGGTTGAACAACTTCCCTTCCCCCTCACTCTCATCGCTGAGTCGAAATGTGGAGCATGATCTTGACTAAAATTGTCTTCATCTTCTTCCACAGCTTGTAGAATGCTCGCGATCTCTGAATCACTCATAACTCAACGACCACTAGCCATTTCTGCAAAGGAACAAAAAAAAAACGTTGGTCAAAAGTTCACGGGCGGGCGGTACACTGTGCTGACTTTATACATTGGCTAGAACTGGCGGGCGGTACGCAGTACCGAGAGCGCGCACCCTCTCTCTTTACGAGATCATTGACGACTGATAAGAGCATAATGAAAGCAGTTAGGAGTACGGGGACATATTATGATAGTTGCTTGAAAGATACCTGAGCGTGTTCTACCGGTGCTTTGACACACTGCTGAGTAATCATGATTTTGATCGGAAAGTGGCACTGAGTGCCGCCCCGCCAGTGCCCGAGGGTTAAAGAAGGTAGAGCAGGGGTCCTAGGACTGTGCCCTGTGGTACGCCATCTGTAATAGGGAGGGGTTCGCTAAGATGTTGATCTATTAGGTACTGTTACATCTATTACAGGGATTACTGTCTTCAAAAGTTCTGCTTTTTTATTAATCAAAAACCTGGGAAATTTCTGAAATCACCATAAATTTGTATAATAACACTAGAAATAGTATTAAAAGGTGAACCAAGACAATTAAATGACACTATCAGTGAACCAATGTGACTGCAGCGTTTTTCTGTATACTTCCTAAAGGTTGCAAATGGGTGCCATAAACCACACCTCAGGCAGTTATGCCATACAGTAGATGAGATTGCACTAATGCATAGTAGAGAGAATAAAGAACAGGAGTTTTAAAGAGACTTCTGGTTCTGTAAAATACGTATGTGACACTCTGAGTTTCCATACTAGGGAGTGAATTTTGAATGTGATTTTTGCCAGTGCAGTTTGGAATAAATTATTATGCCTAGATATTTAACATGCATAGCTTCTGTTACTGGGGAACAACTACAGTCTTGATATTCAGGGAATGAGATTTCAAGTTAAGATTTTCAGATGGGGCAGTAGGTACTGTCTTGTAATTATAGAAAGGAACATAGAAGATGATAGTTTTGTTGAAGTTCAGTGGCAACCATTGGCTCGGAACCATTGCAATGCTTTTGAAATTCAATGGTTTGCTGTAAGGTAGACATCGTTGAAAGAAATGTTTATCTCCAAGACAAAAATGATGTGTGCCCCTAGTGCACACCACACAACCACAACGTTCCATTCGCTTCCTGAGACACACCCAGGCCAATCACACGTTGGAAGTGGACTTCAGAATCCTCGCTAGGATTTTCAATGCCGCCCCACAAAACGCACCCGACACAACACCACAACAGTAACAAGCAAGCCCATCATTGAGTACATATATCTGTGTCCATCATGGCACTAGCAGTAACACCAAATCGCAGAAGAAAGAAGAAGACGACGAAGTAGACAATAATCAGTGATAAGAAGACTACGCGTGACTGTTTAATTTGATAATCGTCAAGTAATTCGTATGAGGAGACGGGAGACCTTGGTATTACCCCATTTAATTTAATTTGAAGTGATTCCATTATGTAAAAAATGTCAATACCGCGCATTAGGTTGCCACGGTGCTTCTGAACTCGGATGTGAACGTCAATAACGCTCAAGTCTTACGAGAATACGGTTTTATTGTCAGTGCTATGTTCATCGTTGTTAAAATAAGGTTGGAAATGGTCATGGATCTCTTGCTTGACAATGAAACTCGGGTGCTCATTTCTTCCTCTTCGTTTTAATTTTAATAGTTGAGACTATAGTGAATTGAAAACGTTTTGCCAATTTTGATGCCTTCAGTTTCGCGCTAAGTGGAGAGACAAGAACTTTTTCATTGAAGTTGCTACTGAGAAAATGGGAGATACTTCCTTGAAAACATCATCAGTTGACTGGATATTTCCCCGGCTTAGGAGACCAGTTTGTGGACTGTATCTGTGGAACTTGGCTAGTTCAATTACTGTAACAGCAGTTGGTCTTTTCAGCAAGATATTGATAGGTAATTTTATCATCTAGTATTTTAAGAGAGATCAGTTTTTTGAGGATAAGCATTGAGACTATGGTTATTGATTTCATAGTCATGTTACGGGATTCTGAGGTGAGTTTAAACAATAGAATAGTTCGCTACAAATTATGTAGATCAACTCGGTGCTTACTTGGAAATTCCCAAGAAACCCCGAAAATATCCATCATAATATTCCCTGGTGACAACTTTCATGTGTGCAGTTTTTTTCTCGAAAGTCCGGTAAATGGTGCCGGCCATTCACAGTCCGATCTGTACGACAGCCCTGTAGGCCTACAGCTGATAGTGCTCGCCCACTCACTCTCCTACAAGGGGTCCTACGAACTCCTCCAAGAGTTCCTACGTTCAACCGTGGGACTGGTACGCCAAGATGATACGGGAAGACGGACCAGTGAGCCTCAAGCATTCTCTACACGTGTACTATGTCTTCTCTACACGTATGCTAGTTCTTCCGATTCACATGAAAAAGTAGCTCTTCCCGTGTAACGTGTTGAATGTGTAAAAAAAACCTGTCTAGTGATGACCTTAAGAACTACTCGAGGATGGACATTGGACAGTTTTTGTACTTCCCGTCATATTTACATGTTCAGCCACGGAAACAGTGATACAGGAAGGCGGACCAGTGAGCTTGAAGCATTCTCTTCCCGTAACATGTAGTTCTTTCCGTGTACACGAAGAGCTATGCGTATACGTGTACAGAATGCTTGAAGCTCATTGGTCCTTCTTCAAGTATCATCTTGGCGTATCAGTCCCATGGTTGAACATGTAAAGATCACAGGAAGAATAAAAACAGTCTAGCACCAGTTTTAAATTACAATTAATCGACTGCCTGAAAGAATCCGTGAAGGACTGCCCCCCCCCCCCCATTCACGATCCTGCCTCCTGGATCTAGGAGGAGCGGGACCTCGCTTGGGAGAGTCGGGAGCGGGATGTAGGATGAATGGCGGTGTCGAACTAGTCCAACCAGGTCGGACTACAAGCCCTATGTAGTCCTACTAGTTCGACACCGCCATTCACTGTCCTATATTGGACCATCGGACCAACACCAACGTAGGACCTTGAAATCTGACTGTGAATGGCTGGCTTAAAGCATCATAGGCCTGGAGCCTACCAGGAAAGGGCAGAGGGAGGCCTGGGGGGGGGGGGGGGCTTTAGAGGCCCAGTTTTCCTTTTTTGGTTTTTCACTTATAACTCAAAAACTATGGGTCCTACAGAAAAATTGGTGCTTGTGTACCTTGTATACTATACATCTGCTGTGGTCTTAACAACTATCGAAACAATTGAGTCCCGAAATAGATTATCACGACACGGGGAGCATGGCGCTTGGGTGTATCGATAGTAGACGCGGAGTATATCGATTGTTTCAATAGATAATAAGAAGTTGATAAGACCCCGAGGTATGTATAAAACACAAGTACCAACAAATCATTGTCCAAAATGAAAGTGGGCAAAATATCTTACATTTTTCACTCCTAGCAAAATTTTCTACCTTTAGTTCTCCGCTACTGAAACCGCCAGTTTCCAGAACGGGTGTCAGGTTTTTCGAAAAACTCTGCTCTTAAACACCTTACTCAAATTTTTGGATTTCAAGTTTTTACTGAAATCTGATATTCTGATAGAAATCAGTACCTGCCTAAATTGTGTAGTATTCTGTTGATTTTTTTTGTTTAAATTTATTTATTGCTAAGTTGTTGCATTGCAACCGTCTCAAACCTTTGCTGTAAAATAAATCCAAAATACCATGAACAGAACAGTTAAAACAACTATTCAACAGAAATTCTGGTATTGGAAGGATTCAAGTGGGTTCGCACAATATGAAAAGCCCCTTAACGCCTACATTGGGGGGGGGGGGGGGGGGGCACAAAAACCCCATTAATGCCAGCCTTACTCACTCGCCAAGTCTTTACATTCCAAGCCACCTGGTCTCCTCTCTCCTGGCTTTTAGGGGGTGGGATGGGGTGGTTCTCACTTTGTAAATCGTTCGATTCCTTTTCACTCAGTTTCCGATGTTTATGTGACAGTTTATAAGCGATATGTATTATGGTGTTTATCTTGCGATTTTGATTGAAATGACGTGAGTGTTGATGGTATCGCGCAAAATGGCTACATCGTGTTCTGTGTTTGATATGCACATCGGTGGACCAGGTAATTTGCACAATAAATTATTTATTCTTGTTAGCTACATAATAATAATAATAACATACTTATCGTGCCTCCAGTACTCCCTCTATAGTGAGGAGGTTTCCTCTGGAAGGTATGTAATAATAATTTTTGTAATTTTGTATAAATGGATTTTATGTGTAGTATTTCATATCATTTTAGGTGATGGTGGTTTACTTACTGAAGTGGTGTTACTTTGCAAAAACAGCTGGCCTACGCTTGGTATGAGAACAAAGAAGAGAAAAAAGAGAGTGAAGAGCGACTCAGGGTAATCCGAAAAGCAGCCAAAATAATAAAGCAAGATATTATACAGAGCACCTCATACGGTTCTGCAATGTACCCTCCAACTGATGGTTTCCAGAAGGATGCGAATTCTGTCCCTAAATCCCTCCTAACCTTTCTTAAGGAGCTAATGATGGAAGAAAAAAAAAGTGGATGATGCAAAGAGGAAGTGTATTTAGGCCATCCCATCTTAGCAGCTGTCAGGCCACGTACCTGTGTCATGTGGAGTGAGTCCCCATATTCTTTTCTCACCCTCCCAACAACAATTACAGCGTACAATTTTGTTTTAAATAGAACATGAGCATGTAATGCTGCCTTCAAACATTAGCCTTTCTCCTTTTTCTGTCATTACTTCTTCTTTCTCTGTTATTCCTTCTTCTTCCATTTCATCTTGTCCTCCGCTTGTATTCTACCAATCTCCTCTCACCTTCTTCCTTATTCTCTTCCTCATCTACTCTGTTATAAAAATATTGTTCCTATTTATTTTCTGTAATTTAGTTCCCTTAATGCATATTCTATTTCAATCCAAGGCGGGATTTCAATCCAGTTTTGAAATAAATAAAGTACAAGTTTTCATGTAATAACTAATTTTCTTAGGGGGAAAAAATAAATAAAGTAGTTTATACCATGTGTTGTGTTTTCATATACAATTACCGTATCCCGCTGTTTGGAGTGTTGCTACTCATTATTAAAGCAAATGCAACAACCCACAACAATAAAAACCGAATGCACTAAAAAGTAGGTAGGTACTAATTTCAAGCAGATCGTAAGGTCTCAGCACAAATCTTGACACCCAACATTTGAACTATAGAGTTATTCAGATATATACATAGTTTTGAAGCAAATTTAGTCCACTACACTTAATTTTGTTGTGGTTTATTTTAAAACACAGGTTTGGATTGTTTGACGAAAAATCTTATGTAAAACTGTGGTACGGTTTCTATCATGTTCCTACTCAGCATATTCACATGAGGTACTAAAAATATATTCTTCCAAATATATCCAGAGATTGGTGCCGTTAGCTCGAGGCAGTTTTCAGCAAATACCGGATATATACCCGGAAACCAACAAATGGACATCTTAGCATATCAAGTCCGTATGGCTGATTGTTATAAATTCTCACTCACCAAATTCACATGAGGTGCTCAAAATATTGGTAATTATTATACAAAAGTTCCTATAGCTGTGTCATCCTACAATTATTCATCAGCCAAAAATTTAATAATATTCAAAAGTGCAGGAAGTGGTTTGTTTTGGTTATGGATGTTTTGTCTTCGAGTCATACAGGAAGACTCACGTGGATTCGGTGGTAATAAAACTTCCTATGTCATTTTTTTCAATTGAATGATCGTAAAAATCAATAATAGTCAAAATAGAAACGAATGTTTTGACCTGGTTATGGTTGGTCCTGATTTTGTATCATAAGGGAGATAGTATTGTCGTCAGTTAGGCACTCACATTTATATAATATTTATTCGTCAGGGCGGAGAATTCAATAATAACGCTGATTTAAGATAAATTGTAGGCCTTGGGTGGTCTTGCTTGGCCCACCTGGGCATTGTGTTGCGAGTTAGCCTAGATAGCACCATGGCCAATTTCACACTGGTAGGAAGGTACCTATCTAATAATGTTGATGAACATAAATAAACATTACGAAAAGTAATAAAATATAAATTGGAACTTTTACTCAGGTAGGTAACCATTTTTGTGACGATTAATTTTGGTTTATTATTCTGTGAATAATACACCTATGTATTCGCTCAGCAAAAAATTTTTATAACACCCCCTCAAACTTTTTTCTTTTACGTTTCAAGGTGCATAGATTCCAAAAATGCAATGTCCGTCCGCCGTACGCCGTCCGCCGTACGCCGTCCGCCGTATCACGTGTACAGGCTTCATTTTCGGTCTAAAAAAATCGTTCTTTCGCACACATGCTCCATTTGGGCCCTAGTTGTGTCCCGAAACTTTTCAGCCCGATCGGAATATACCCAGGGGTGTTATGTGTGTAAAAATAGGTACTTTTTACGTTTTAGCAACATACTGGTAACATGAGCTTCTGAGATATCGTTTTCTATGTTTTTGGGGACGAGAAGACCGAATATGAAGTCGATTTTGACCAAAGAGTGGAAAATTGAGTTCTACCAAATGTTCAGCTCCCAGAATTGATTTTTTATGAGTGAAAAACCTGGGAAATCGTCTGAAATCACCATCAGTTTGTATAATAACACTGGAAAAAGTGTCAAGACGTGGTTCAGGACGATTAAATGGCACTACCAATGATCAAAGATAGTTTTTAAAAAAAAGAAAAAAAGAGCGTACCTAATTTGTGTTTTGGGGGCCAAAAATAATGGAAACCATCAGAAGTAGCTATTTCGATTATTACGCATGAAAGAAACAATTAATGAACAGCCAACCTTTCTGTAGGTATGTCCAATAGAATAATAAACCCATGTGACAAGGATTTTGCAGCGTTTTTGAACTAGAGCAACTTACACAAGACTACAGAAAGCTAGATAGGTATCTAATAATTTTTATGTGCACGAATAGGTGCATTAATTATTATGAAAATTAACGAAGTGTAAATAGGAACTCGTACTCAGGTAACAATTTTTTTAGGATTAATATTTCAATTAGAGCAACTTACGCAAGACTATAAAAAACGCTGCAAAGTCCTTGTCACATAGGTTTATTATTCTATTGGAGTTCTAGAGATTCTTGTTGGCTGTTAAATTTATTGTTTCTTTCATGTGGAATGATTGAAATAGCTATTTCTGATGATTTCCACCAATTTTGGCCCCCAAAACATGAAATAGGTACGCTTTTTTTTCTTTTTTTTTTTAGATCATCTTTGATCATTGGTAGTGGCATTTAATGGTCTTGATTCACCTGTTTACACTTTTTCCAATGTTATTATACACATTGATGGTGATTTCAGACAGTTTTCAAGGTTTTTGACTCATAAAAAACCAATTTTGGGAGCTGAACCTTTGGTAAAACCTCAATTTCCGCGTCTTTGGTCAAAATCGACATCATATTCGGTCTTCTCGTCCCCAAAAACATGGAAAAAGATACCTCAAAAGCTCATTTTACTAACATGTTGCTAAAACGCAAAAAGTACCTATTTTTACACACATTTTCACTCATAACATCCCTGGGTATATTCCGATCGGGCTGAAAAGTTTCGGGACACAACTAGGGCCCAAATGGAGCATGTGTGCGAAAGAACGATTTTTTTAGATCGAAAATGAAGCCTGTACACGTGATACGGCGTACGGCGGACGGACATCGCATTTTTGGAATCTACGCACCTTGAAACGGAAAAGAAAAAATTTTGAGGGGGTGTTATAAAAATTTTTTGCTGAGCGAATACATAGGTGTATTATTCACAGAATAATAAACCAAAAGGTACATAGGTATCTAATAATGTTTATATACATGATTGCCATGTGAACTAGTGTCAGTGAACTTTCCCTGCTCCCAAAATCGGTGGTAACGAAACGAAATTATTCTGAAACGTTGCCCAACAAACGGATTTCGATTCACCTGACCGAAACTCGAGAAATCAGCAGTTATCTATCCATCGGTGGAGAACCTCCCCATCGCATAAATGAGAACGTTTAGAAAAGTCCCAGTCATGCAGCATGACCCTGTGAGCGAATATTTAAAAGGAAGAACGATTTTTATTGACGTTTAGCTGAATTTAAAGCTTGAAACTTTTTTGATGCACAAAATGTCTAACGTTGAAATTTGCAATATTTCTTATTATTCTGCTAAAAGGATGACATTTTACAATTATTTGAAATGTTAAGCTATTTTCGGAACAAATTTTGTATTGTACCTATTTGGAAAACTAGTTGGCATGACGACATTTCCAACTGTCTTGTTCATTTTGGGTGGGGTTTTTTTCTTGTTTTGATCTACCATAATAGATAGGTACTTGAGTGATTTTTCACGCATCCAAAATGAGCAGAACAATGAAAAAAAAAAAAAGTTTTTGAGTGAAAACGTTGAAATTGACGTTTTTAAAAGTACGGAGTAGGTACCTACATCACAAACTGAAGCTCCCTTGTGGCCTGCTGACATCAGTGACGGCTTCGTTAGTAAAGAGCCTGGGCTGCGGTCGTTTGTCTCTAACTGGTGTTCGAAGTACAGTTTCTGGTGTAATTCATATTTTCTTCTTCAAACTAAATCGTCGTTGTATTCCTGCGAATGCTCACTTTCTTTCGGGCACGAAAGACAGATGATTGAATTGAAGAATCAGTTACGGCTGGATGTGAGCAGTTTATTCTCATACAACTGAGAAGATGCTCACGTGTTTGGAGACTGTTGAGGGCAACCAAAAATGTGTCCGTTATATGTTTTCTTTTTTCACGTTCTCGTCACTCAGTGATTTCCTCACACCCGTCACAAACTTCTGATATTCACATTTATGTACCTACTTATCACAGGGCGGAGGATTTAGGATGGCAAGATTATTACGGTAACGGTAAGAAAGCAAGATAAGATTATAAAAGGCAAGCAAATGAGAGGAATCCTCAAACAGAGAACCCTATGCCACTCGGTTCTTGAGGCCTTATTATTGAAGATATTCCCAGATAACCTGCCCTCCGGAGTCGTTTCATTCAAGTCCATATTGTTTTGATTGTTATTTGGCTGAATGGCTCCTCTTCTCAGAAATTGTGTACAATAAATAAATAGGTACCATTTAGTTGTTGGGTCTAGTGACCCAAAACCATCACATCCGTCAGCGAAGTTAATCGCTAACTAATCCTTTGTAAAGGCCTTTTTTAAGTGATACGAGTCTTCACCGACGGTGTCTTAATAATAAAAGTGAACAAGATATCGAACTATGGAGTAGGTAATGCAATCAAAGAGCCTACTCTTTAATTGCATTACCTACTCCATAGTTCGATAGGAACAGCGCTGGTATGTGTATATTTCATTTTGAACATCAGTCAGAATTTAAGAACGTCTGCCATTTCGAGTAGGCAGTATAGCTTCCTCGCTTCAATCACATGAACGTATAGAATAGTTGGGTAGGTTCGTTTTGATACGGGACGATCTGCTCTCAACTCGACTATTTTTCGTGTTGTTAGAAGCGTTACAAAGAAATGGTCAACACTTCATGTTAGCCCTTGCGCAGACGAAATTTACTTTACGATTCCAATGAAATTCATGCGGAACTATCAAAGTATTATTCCTGATCGATCCTCCAAATCTGAACTAATTTCAACGATATTTAAGGTAGTTATGGGCGTTTCAATTATTTCACGTTTGCGCATGCGCAGACGAAAGTTACGGTAATTTTTCAATAATTTTGGTATGGGACCATCTTTGACCCAACTCGCACATATCCTCCCAATTTCAGCCCATTTCGACCATTATTTCGGGTAGTTATGGGCGTTACAAGGAATTACCACAGACAGACAGACGGAAGCGGAACCAAACATGTTCCCTGATGTCTGAAACCAAAGTGGGTAGTGGAAAATTTCATTTTGGAGGACATACATTTTGCTTCCTCACTACCGAAGGTAGGGAAGCCTTGGATTCGTGATTGAGTAAAAAAAATGTATGTCTCCCAAAATGAAAATTTCCACTTCCATTTTGCGTTTCAGACATTGACGAACATTTTTGGTTCCTTGTCTGTCTGTCTGTGGTAATTCCTTGTAACGCCCTTAACTACCCGAAATAATGGTCGAAATCGGCTGGAATTTGGAGGGTAGGTGCGGGTTGGGCCACAGACGGTCCCATACCAAAATCATTGAAAAAGTGCGGTAACTTTCGGCTGCGCATGCGCAAACGTAAAATACTTGAAAAGCTCATAACTACCCTAAATGTCGTTGAAATGAGTTCAAACTTAGAGGGTCGATCAGGAATAATATGCATTTCATTGGAATCGTACTGTAACTTTCGTCTGCGCATGCGCGAAAAATGTTGACCATTTCCGTGTATCGCTTCTACGCGAAAAACAGTCGTAGAGAGCTGAAATCTTGAGGGTACACGCGGGTTGGATCGCAAATGGTCCCGTTTCAAAATCATGGAAATCGTTTCGTCTGCGCATGCGTAAACGTGAAATACTTGAAACTCCCGTAACTACTTTAAATATCGTTGAAATGAGCTCAGATTTGGAGGGTCGATCAAAAATAATTCTTTGGTAGTTCGATAAGAATTTCATTCGCCTGCGCATGCGGGAACATGAAATGTTGCCCGTTTCCTTGTAACGCTTCTAACTACGCGAAAAATAGTCGTAGAGAGCTGAAATGTTGAGGGTAGACGTGGGTTGGATCGCAGATGGTCCCGTATCAAAATGAACCTATCCAACTATTCTATACGTTCATGTGATTCAAGTGAGGAAGCTATACTGCCTACTCGAATGGGCAGACTTTTTTACTCAATCACGAATCCAAGGCTTCCTACGTTCCGTAGTGAGGAAGCAAAAAATGTTTTAATTAGGTACCAAAAAAATTTTTGTAATTCCATTCTGTATATTATGAACAGTCTTGTTCGAACAGAGTAAACTGTTATTATTACTATTATTATCATTATAATAATAATTATTATTATTATTAAAAAACATCTGCCAATTCGAGTAGGCAGTATAGCTTCTTCACTATCACGTGAACGTACAGAATAGTTCGGTAGGTTCGTTTTGATACAGGACCATCTGCGATCCAATCCGCGTTTAACCTCAAAATGTCAGCTCTCTACGATTATTTTTCGCGTAGTTAGAAGCTTTACAAGGAAACTGTCAACATTTCATGTTCGCGCATGCGCAGACGAAAGTTACTGTACGATTCTAATGAAATTCATGTGGAACTGTCAAAGTATTATT
Source organism: Leptopterna dolabrata (assembly GCA_954871275.1). Lineage (NCBI taxonomy): Eukaryota > Metazoa > Arthropoda > Insecta > Hemiptera > Miridae > Leptopterna > Leptopterna dolabrata. The sequence continues at coordinate 95,904,078 of OX940974.1, forward strand.
CCTGATCGACCCTCCAAATCTGAACTCATTTCAACGATATTTAAGGTAGTTATGGGCGTTTTAATTATTTCACGTTTACGCATGCGCAGACTGAAAGATTTCGATAATTTTGAAGCGGGATCATCTGTGATCCAATCCGCGGGTACTCTCAAAATTTCAATTCTCTACGACTACTTTTCGCATAGTTAAGAAGCGTTACAAGGAAATGGTCAACATTTCAGGTTCGCGCATGCGCAGACGAAAGTTACATTACGAATCCGATAAAATTCATCTGGAACTATGAAAGTATTATTCCTGATCGACCCTCCCCAGTTTGAACTCATTTCAACAATATTTAAGGTACCTAGTTATGGGCGTTTCAATTATTTCACGTTTGCGCATGCGCAGACGAAAGATACCGTACTTTTTCAATGATTTTGGTATGGGACCATCTGTAATCCAACCCGCACCTACCCTCCAAATTTCAGCCCATTTTGACCATTATTTCGGGTAGTTATGGGCGTTACAAGGAATTACCACAGACAGACAGACATGGAACCAAAAATGTTCCTTGATGTTTAAAACGCAAAATGGTAGTGGAAATGTTCATTTTGGAGGACAAATTTTTTTGCTCAATCACGAATCCAACGCTTCCCTACCTTCGATAGTGAGGAAGCAAAAGGATAGTGTAAAGGAAATAGCAATAACTAATATATGTTTTAAGCACACATAATATGATTCAAAAGGCGGTATGTATGTATCTACTAATTTTCAAATGAACACCTTAAAAATCGTCATTAATCATGGTTAAACTGAACTCATTTATTGGGTTTTTGGCGTAGACCTCATTTCGAAACTGTAATGAGCTTTTGAGTAGATCCTTTGCCAACTTGTGGCAGACCAGGTACTTTGAAAAACAATTTGCTGTAATTATATTTCTCATAGTCTGCGTTTGACACATGGCCTCGAAATACATTTGAAAAAATATAAACTTTAGTTTTCAGTGCTTCTGTACTTACGTTTCGTTAAGTCGTGGAGCATTGTGTTGAGAAATTGTATTATTTTAAAGATGTCTGGAGTCTTTCCAATTTCCTCTTGAAAGAAGTCAGTAAAGTGAGTATACATCGAAAGATTTTCGTAGGTAGTTGTTAAGTTGTTAAATCAATCGTTAGGAATGTTACAGTTGGTTAAGTAACAAATTGTAACATTCCTAACATTTGATGAAACTTTCCACCCGCCCGCAACAAAACAAACCAATTAGGTACCTAATATAGAACAATATATTTATTTTAAAATAGAAGTTAAAAAGTAATGTAACAGCCGTTTCAGGCTGGGGTTTTTCGCGTCCGATTGCTTGTCAGCGTCGCGGACGTGGTCAGTTGTCCCCCAGTGAGGAGTAGCCGCTTCACTTGTACGACGAACTATCACGATCGATAAGTAAACAAGCAGTTCATCTGTCGGTAAATTAACGAATTGATGAGCCCTTTGATGGTGAAACCTTTCAGCAACCATTTGTTGACATTGCCTGTTTGAATTTGTGTCGGAGCTGGCATGCAAAGAATTCACTAAACTCGTGCAAAGAATTGGTACACTTTGCGAGGAATTGATTGGTACAATCCCCCATCAAAATTTGATGGTTTGCGTTTCGACGTACCTATACCTGTGTAGAATCCGAAAATGGAATAAATAAACGCTGCAATTTATTGCCTATTATTTTCCGTATTGATGCCCCTTTTGCGTAGGTCACTGATCTCTGTTTTCTGTGGTTAGTACCCATCCTCGTGCTTCCCCTGGGAAAGCCCTAAATCGAGTAGGTACTGGAGCCGGTCAGGCAATTATTGTTTCATAAAATACACGGTGAATTCAAGAATTCTACCTATAATTGTTTATTGTTATGCATGTTATTTTGTTCAAGTCACAAAAGTACCTACTGTCTTCATTAATTTCAGGAATTCCATTAATTTTGGTTTATGGTAACTAAGAAAAAAACGAAGTACCATTATATGGCGGACGGGCAGATTTTTTTTAAATTCCATTTTCGGATTCTACTTACCTTGAAATGTAAGCCATCAAATTTTGAGGGGGTTTAATTTTTTTTAACGCTCGATTTTAAAGGTTCATTATTAGAAAATAATTTACTGAATAGCTCTCAACTTAGACGTTTTTACTCATGAATTGATATATGTATGTGGTGAGCGCTAGGTAGTGTAGGCTTGGGTAGGTCGCAGGCGAGAGGAGGATCGCCCCTTGGGAGTCTTTTACGGATAGCTAACACCCCGCGGTTATCACCACAGCGAGGCACAAGGTGAGAGAGAGAGAGAGAGGTTGCTGGTAAGAGTGAGGTCGGTCGAATGAAGAGCTGGGTGAGCTGGGCGCCTTATAAAGGTGCCTCCACCTCGTCCTCCATCTACCAATGGCCGTTGGGTGTTGATGGAGGGAGACCCTTCTGGGCCTTTTCCAGAGGCGTCGCACAGCTCGTCTTTCTCCTTGTTTATTAACTTACGTGTGAGTGGTAAATGCTATATTTGAGGGGTACCACAACAATGTATATGTTTTTAATGAACAATCGACTTACCTTCAAGATATGAAAAAACAAAATGACCAATACAGTAGCCGATGAACAAAGGATGATACACGATAACTATCAAACAAATGAGAAAGTGACTGTCTCTTTCGAGAAAAGACACCTATTTATACTAGGGCCCAGGAAGGACGGGCCCTGGGCTACCTGAGGTGACCCTCGGTTGTTGCAACGTCGCATCGTTTAATGGTATCATCACCTCGAGGTTTACGACCCATTGTATGTCACTCACGTGGATAATGATCAAATAGTGTTCCTCTATGCAAATGTTAACTTCTAGGGATCAAACAAAATTAAACATTTCTCTTCGGAATCATGCTCTACACAAAATTTTATGGCGAATGAGTATAAATAAAGCTACTCGTACTTGATGAATCGGTGTTTTTTATTCTCGTTGTATAAATAAACATTCTCTTGGTGATAATAAAAATATACAAATAATATATAAATAATTCTTGAAAATAATAATTCAATTTTGTTTACATATCCAATAAGGGCTGAACTCCAAGGTCCTTACAGAAGTCACCATTGGGAACGTAAGGGTCGTCAACAAAATCATCGTCACTATCTGCATAAAAAAATATATTGTTGTCATCGTCGTCTTCTGAGTCATCGGCCGTGTTGATAATGAAATCATCTATAGCAGTATCCGTCGATGTTTCCAGAACCCATGCGTCTTCCACAAGTGCTTTCGCGTGACGTACGTACGACTGCCATTGGTCATTGGTAACATTTTCGACGGCTGACAAAAAGAGAGACTTTATATCATCCAACTTGTTAGTCGTATTTCTTCGCCCAACGTAGTTTTTAAGCTGTGACCACACCATCTCGATCGGGTTGAAATGACAATGGTAAGGTGGGAGACGAATCACGCGATGTCCGAGCTCTTTCGCATTTTCATCCAACACATAAATCGGTCGTGGGGGTTTCCTCTGTTTGACTAACTCCATAAGCTCTGCTTTGAACATACTGCTGTTGCAGGGAACAGAATGATCTTGAAGCCATTCAATGATCAAGCTTTTTCTGGTGTTATTGGTTGGAGCTTTGTCCAAGATCCTTGAATGGTACGTAGCGTTGTCCATGACAATTACACTGTAGGGTTGAAGACTCGGAATTAATGTTTCTAAGAACCACTTCTCAAAGGTTTCGGCGTTCATTTCTTCATGATAATCCTTGCTCGATTTAGATGTGAAAATCAAAGGAGGTGCACCAATCCATCCCATTGCTCCTCCTGTGTGGCAAATAATCAGTCGCTTACCTTTTCCAGTGGGCTTTCTCAAATTGCCTTGCACAGTACCGTCCGTTATACCACGGGAGGGGCCAATGTTTTCATTGATCCAAGTTTTGTCGAGAAATACTATGTTTTTCCAATCTAAGGGTTGAATCGCTCTCAAGAAGTTACAACGCAGAACAACGACATCTGGTTTCTCCATCAAAACGATGCGGTTGTTGAGTTTTTCATATTTGAAACGTTCGGAGTAGATGTTTTAATGTGGGGACCTCCTTTCTCGAGTAGTAGCCATAAATATGTCGGCGTATCGCATCTGCGTCAAAACGGTCAACCGTTGCCACTGTTTTCTCTCTGTTGTGTTTCTTTCCAGGGGTTGAAAAAGCGGTGTCCTGTCGTTCCACAGCCGCAGATTCTGCACGGATTCTCTTTGCTGTGGTCTTCCCGATGCAACAAGCCTCCGACACTCGTTCAATCACTTTACCGACATCTATTAATGGCCCTCCATTTTCCTTTTCCCGCTGAAAATAGTTTAAAACACAAGCTACCATTTTTCTGGTTTGGCTGTGAAGCACTTCACGTTTAGGTCGTGGAGTGCTGCCAACAACACTCAGGTGGGGCTTCACTGAAATATATGACAGAGATACACGAAAACTAACGAATTTGCAGTGAGCAAGAAAGATGTTTCTACGGAACGATCAATACTGATTTTGACCTCAGAATTTCTACACCAAGATACCTCGGTTATCGGTGGAAGGGGGGGGGGGGGGGGCACTCATTATAGTTTGGGAAAAATGAGTCATATGGGTGCAGGAAGTCTGCAGTTTACCTGCACACATTAATGGAAAGATTACATTGTACGTGGCGTCCTATCTCTGCATTGTGAGAATCGCACGCTCTCTAAGTAGGCGCTAATGAGGCAGTAGAAGGAACGGGTGGATTAGCCTAGTCACTTCTTGTCACTCACGAACTTCGGTGACAGAAATAGCAAGAAAATTATTTATTGAGATATCCACTTCGTGTTTGTACTCTTTCAACTTTGCTCTTGATCCTCTTTCCATTTATCACCATGCAATCCTTATACAATTTGATTCCATTGACTTGAGGTAAAGGAAGACGAAGGGTTATCCAGGGTAATTACCACTTTTGAATGGAGGGCTTTTCTCATGGGAGCGGCGTTGCCACCTAATGGCGGGGTGAGGAAGGTAAACTGGTCAGGTCGAGGGCCCTTCCTTCCTGGGCCCTAGTATAAGTGTCTCTCTGAAAGAAATCGAAAATGCCAAGATGGCCGCCAACTCTTTCTTTTAGAAGTTACTGAATAACCCAGTCACGGATACCTACTATAAAAATCTTGTCTGCCAAAAAAAAGAGAGTCGGGCCGGAAAGAGATGTCTCTTTGGCTTAGCGAGTAGTCCTTCATCAGCTGGGTTTATCCCTGTAATTCACCCGCGAACAAAGGGTTTTTATGACGTTTTTAAATTTATGCCGAACTTGAGGAGTTTTGGAGACCTCCCGGAGAATGGTATGTCCAGCTGTTAGTTCACAGCTTCGTCAACATGAGTGTGGTTCATACGGTATACCTACATCCAGCCCAGACATCATTGCTATGGAACAGCAGATTATAATCACTCATGGCTTTATGAAATCGAGTTTGTTGTTCCGTGAATATTTCGTTTGAAGGAAGATGGTTATTAGGATTTTATTGATAGGTCCTACCTACCTAGTTTTGCAACTAGAGCAAATCTGGTACAGTGTCTGTGTGTCTGCAAACCCTTTTGCTGAGTCCGCTGTGAATTACAGAACGATCAGATCAATGAGACCGCCACTGTAACAAGAATTGGGGTACTTATTTCTCAAAAGTCAATGGTCCGATTTTGCTCAAATTCTGTGGGTAGTTGGGGAGTAGCTCTTAGATGGTCCCCTGTGAATTCAAAACTCTCGGACTATTTGTGGCATGTAGTGCTTTCCTGAGAGTAAGTGTGAGGGTAGGTACCGACCACAGAAAATGGTGATCTACCCAGATGGGGTACGTATACAGGAAAATAATAAACCGTTCTGTAATAACTTGCAGCGTTTTCTTAATTTGTTTTTGTATATGTTAGTGTAAAGAAACCACCATTATAATGCCCCATTGGTAAAGTGGTCATAATAACAAAATGAATGAGCACACAGTCACAAAGCAGTACCTACCTACGAATTTAATGATAAGCAGCTTCATTTGCAGATTATTGCGACCATACGCAGCACAGGATTTGACCGTGATCATGACCTCCTAAATTAGGTACCTAAAAACAGGTCTACGTCGATAATCCGTTCGTCATGACCCAGTATAAAGCTCAGCCTGGAGGTTCAGATACCCACACGTCCTAACTCCCGATTTCGATGGGGTTTTGTAATGGATGAGGGAGGTAAAACTAACTGCCCATACAGCGTAGTTTCCCCATCTCCAGAAAGGTAGGGAGGCATTGTGAAAGCTGCCCCTGGAGAGTGTGACATAGTGAGAAGAGTGACGATGGACCCTCGAGAGTCCCTCTTCTAGATTAGTGGTATTATCACCAGTTAAGGAGGGATAGCTATTAGGTTTTAGCCTGACCACCCCCATCTTCACTGGAAACACAAACAACTGCCCACCGTCACACTCCTTCCCACATGACGTATGTACTTCGGGGCAGCGGAAGTATGAGAAGGAATGGAGGGGGGGGGGGGGGGTTGAAAAGTAGTATGAAATTCTGGTTCAGGAAAGGACAAATGAACAACTTCAAGGTGACTAGCCTCCATCGTAATGGTACTACCTCAATAATATCTGCTGGTGGAGAACAAAGCTCCTACATACGAATATTGGTGGAGAAAAACGTCAGAGGTTGTTGCCCAGTGAATTCATCATCTGGGCAACCTCTAGGTGATTAACGTCCATCGTTATGATGGTACAGCTATTGGGACTTGTAAATTGGGACAGGGCATTAATCGCCTTTAAATGAGCTCAGTGGATATATATATATATTTATACTGAGCTCTAAAGGTGTAATGGGGGAGGCCGATAGATGTATGCATTATAAAAGGGACAGGATGTTTACAAAGGAAACCTTTGGGCTTATCCTTCTGGTAAGCCCACGAAAAGTGGATGGAGTATGGTGAATTACTCAGCGAATACTACCAAACCGCGCTTTGTTACCATGTGACAGAGTTGGAAGATGTGACGGTGGACCCTCGAGAGTCCATCTAGATTAGCGACATTATCACCGGCTAGAAGGGATAGCGATTAGGTTTCAGCCAGACCGCCCCCTCCCATCTTCACTGGAAACACAAACGACTCGAGAACTGCTCACCGTCACAAGAGACATTGGTTTGTTATTACGACTTGCTTCCGGGAGTTAACAATTCGTTTTCACGAACAGACCGCTCCATTAGCCCTGTGTCAAGAAGGTCGGGAAAGATCACAGATCCAATATAAAATTGGACGGGATTTCCATACACCGTCAAAGTTTCCCTATTTCATGTTAACATTTTCCCATCATCATAGGACATGGTCTGAATCCCTTCAACACCGGTAATATCATTTTTTTCGTTGAATAGCTCTCCTTTCATGTCATAATCTTTCTTGTTTTTACTCCAAGCCATTTAATGTCGAAACAGAAAACAATATGTCGCACCGGGTCCAAAATTTTTAGTAGTTACCTACCCTACACAAATTTTACAAACTTTTTCTGTAAAAATCCGTCAGTAGATCTATCATATTTACTCTCTTGTTGGGGCATGCATCCAATGGGTGACAGTTGCAGTTTCTGAAAAAGAATGCACAATTATTAAATTTTCTGTCAACAGGTGTGTTGTATTGAAATTGCTTGCCTTTGATTTCTTCCTGCTTCTATTTGTACATTTTTGGTCGAGTACCACCCTCTCTTCCCTTTCTCCAAAGATATTCACCGTGTGTGATGAGTGTGTGGCATTTATTGCCATCAGTGAATGTTGAAGACAAAACCCGGAGTAAATCATCTACTTATTTTAATCTTACTATTTTTCAGGTTGGCTGAACAGATCGAAGTGTCACAATCATAACACTTTCTCCAAGCTGTTAGAGGGAAGGCCGAAAAATGTACCTTTGATAACCGTTTCGAATCATCACTCGTGTTTTGATGATCCTGGGATTTGGGGTATGAATTTTTATATAATTGATATAAATTCACAGAATAATTCCTGTTGGACTGCATTAGTTTTTGGTCCATCAGCCAGCCTAAAACTCAAGTAAACAAGTATGTACTTACTTACGGGAATGACCTGAATGTCGAATCTGATTATAGGCCAAGCGCTGCTAAAAGTTTATGTTATATGGAATTAGTAGGAACCTTTGTTTCCCTACTTTACCACCTGCTTATGTGGATTGCAGAAGTACCTATCTCAGATGAATTCTCCTTGCGCACGTGGTCAAGAATAGCCAAGACCCGAGAACAACTGTTAGGAAATTGTTAGGAGCCCGTGGTGTTAACTTCAAAATAAGGCTATCAGGATTTCGAAGTTGGAAATCTTGTAAATCCAATAGTATTCTTTGTGTGTCTCAGAAGTTTTGGGGAAGACAGAACCCCAATATCTAAGTTAAAGTGAAGAGAGTAATATACGTTCTTATACAACTGTTAGTACAAACAAGAATTGATATTATTCATTCAGGACTAGTTCTGTACCAATACTATGTATGTAGATGTCGATTATTAGATGGATGGGGAATCAATACCATAAGATAACGAGTGTGATGGGTGGAGTTGAAATAAAGCAGCGAAACTGGAAAGTGCTCTCTTGTCATTTTTCCTTCCTCTGTCACATATAGTGCAGTTATTGGCGCCATCCTCTCACATGTAGTACAGGGCTCAAATTATGACCCCCATGCCAGACTATCTATTCAACAATCACTTTTTCTTTTTGGTAAGTTATAGTATTCCAAATATCTTCTCTTTTTTTCCAAGTCTGATAGTTACAGGTCAAAGTTGTATTTGGTTTGTTCCTGAATGGTGGTTCGGTTAGTATGTTCTTGATACCTTATATATGTTGCAGTTCTTCATTACCAGCAATGTAGTGACAATAACGCGATTGAATTTCAGGTTGCTTGAAATGGAAACATCTTATTAGCCGAACAACTATGAGATGGTCATTAGCTGCACATGATATATGTTTCACAAACAAGCTACACTCGTATTTCTTCATGCTTGGAAAATGTATTCCTGTTATTAGAGGGAGTGGAGTTTATCAGGTAAGATTACAATAATTTTCTTTGCCTTGATTAATGATTTCATAACACGCATAGTTAGGTTCTTGGCTATTATAGTTTCCTTAGTTTTCTTGGTTTATCAGACAACAGGAGTACGGTATTAGTAATTATTCTACAATGAAGCAGTCTCCATATTCCTGTGTTTTCCAGAGGTCCAGTGATTATTAGTTCCCTCAATCCATATTATCAGAAACTGCATTTAAAGTAGACTGGTTTCCACCACCCACACAGGTGGGAGGAAGGGGTTTGTCACTACTTTGCCCAACCTCACCAGCCTCAGTACCTATCTCTATACAGGGTGTCTTAGAAACAGGTCTGAAGAAGCCAGGAATCGATTTTTCAGGTCATTTCCGATAGATATTCTCTCTTAGTCATTTTCGTTTCAACGCTTAGTTTCGAGTTTTTTGGCATTTCAAGTTGTTTTTCATGAATCATGTTTTGGTTTATTATTCTGTGAATAATACTGTGAATAATGTTTTGGTTTATTATTCTGTGAATTTGGTTTATTATAGTGTGAATAATTCGCTCAGCAAACAATTTTTATAAAACCCCCTCAAAATGTTTTCTTCTAAGTTTCAAGGTGCGTAGATTCCAAAAATGCAATGTCTGCCCGCCGTATCATGCGTATCTACTTCTCTTTCGATCTAAAATCGTCGTTCTTCCGCACACAGTTTGGGTCCCCATTTGGGAACACATTTGGCTCCTAGTTGTTCTCCGAAGATCGGCAACCCGATCAACATACACCCAGGGGTGTTACGGGTGAAAAATGGTGGTAAAAGAAGGGGTTTTCGAGGTTTTTTGAGGTTTTATTGAACATGAGCTTGCGAGATATCGTTTTTCATGTTTTTTACGGCTAGAAGACCGAATATGAAGTTGATTTTGACCAAAGATTGAAGAATTGGGGATGTAACGAAGGCTAGCTCGCGAAATTCATTTTGTATGAGCCAAAAACCCGGGAAATCGTCTGAAATCACCATGAATTTGTATAATAACACTAGAAGTAGTTTCAGCAGGTGTATCAAGACAGTCAGATGGCACTATCAATGATCAAAGATAATCTGTCAAAAATAGGAGCTTGTATCGTGTTTTTGGGGGCCAAAATTGGTGGAAACCATCAACAATAGCTATTTCAATAATAGCACAACATGAAAGAAACAATAAATGTATTTCCAGCATTTCTGTAGGTATGTCCAATAGAATAATAAACCCGCGTGACAAGGACGTTGCAGCGTTTTTCCACAAAAAACTCGCCATAACACTCATTTATAAAATGATGAAAAAACAATTGGTGATTACCGTTGAAAAGCTATGTAGTTGAATTCTCTCTCAAAGTATGCTGCTTTGAATAATTTTTGAGTGATGTGAACCCCCGAATTTCTCGTTTGAAAATCGGAATTTGGCGAATCTCAGAAAATACGAACTAAGTCAAAGCACTCTAGCTCAGAGAGGGCAACCCAAATTCCACTTAGCTCGACAGGAAAAACTTTCTCATGCTCTCATCTTCCCAGCGTTATGGTCATTTTTTATTTTATGTACTAATTGAGGGAGACAATTTCCGTTTGAATATTTTTTTCTTCTTCTTTTCAAGGAAATCGAGTGTTTAGTGCTAGTACGACTCAACTCGACCAAACAATGACTAGAGAAGTTGGAATTCTTTTCCACATAATAATTTTTGATGCCCAGTCGAATGGTGACACTCCTGGTTCATTCTGACTGGTTGGAGGTTGTATGTCCAAAAATGCACAGTTTTCCTCGGAAAATCAATTTTTCATCAATCGTAATGAATCAGGAGTGTCACCATTCTACTCAGCCTCAAAAACGATAGAAAAAGATATCTAACTTCTCTAGTCATGGTTTACTCGAGCAGAGTCGTATTGCACGCTAAAACGCTTGATTTCCTTAAACATGTGGTCTAAAGTAATCCATGGATTACATGGTTCGACCTTGGTTCTATGGATGGAATTAGTTGTCTGTGTTCGTAATTGGTAGTATTTTGTAGGATATTTTCTATGGAAGTTCGAAAGAGAGGATTTTTCAGTAACAATCCAGGCCATTGGGGAAGTTAAGAAGCGACATTCCCCGCATTAACAAGATTCGAACAACGATCTAAATAAATATATGGTACACGAGATTATTGGACCGGATTAAAGAAAGGTGGTTTGTTTAGCCCATTGGGTTTTGGGTTATGGTGGTTCAACAGTTCATGTTGCACGTGCGCAGTCGCTGCTGATACGAATGCGACGAAATTCATATGGGACCAACTAGGACCTATCTCTGAACTACCATCAAAATTTGAGCCACTTTGGACCATTGGGTTGTAAGTTATGGCAGTTCAACGGTTCTCACGTTTTTGCATTAACAGTCGCTACAACTGATACGAATAGACGAAATTCGTTTGGGACCAACTAGGACCTATCTCTGAACTACCATCAAAATTTGAGCCAATTTGGACCATTGGGTCGCGAGTTATGGTGGTTCGCGTTAATGGGTACACGCACATCTAGGGACGCGGTTGCGTCACGCCAGTGAGATCCATTGCCGAGTGGTCCCTGAGGGTGTGTACCAAATTTCAGCCCTTGGGACCATCAGTTGTCAAAAGGTTTGTATGCGGTGGCCATCTGACTGTCTTCAAACTGTCAGATCCATCATTTGGCGTTCGCGGTGGTCTTGCGGACTCGTCTCGGACTGTATAGCATCCATAGGATGTTTTTCTGGCGGTTCGAAGACAGTTCCAAGACCGTCAGATCAGTCCGCGGATTTTCCGATGTACTCCTTTCTGACTGCTCGCCCCCCACTACCCCTCGCCCGTTTAAGCCAATCAAATCATTTCTCATCGCACCGTCGTGTTATTCGTTCTGTGTGTTCATTCTAATAACCCTACCTACCCACTTCTCTCACCTGCGTTTTGGTACTTCTCGCGATGAGTTCATCCAGTGATGAGGGGTCGATCACTCCTATCGAGGTGTCATCGGAAGATGATTTGGACTTACTCCATCCAGTGAAAAAAAAATGAAAACTATCTGGAAGAAGTTTTTCCTGTATACGACGAGGAAACTTTTTTTGTTCATTCTCATCCAGAAGACGTCACTGGCCGTTCTGTTAGGGACAGATTGGCATCTCTACTAGCGTCTTGAATTCATTTATTATAGTATTGTTTACATAACTACCCAAGCTGTTGTATTTCAATCACCATATCCTTCAACGACTGATCTTATAGTGAGCACTTGTATGTCCCTGAATCAAGTTTCCTACGATAACGATAAACGCCGCAAATTCTACTGGCACAAATAACTAGAGGGGTTAACAAAAAAATTGTAATGGACATACAAAATTGCTGCCTATAGATTTATTTCGTGCGTCGGTGGTCGGTTGAATATCCCAATTGAAAAACTTATTGCCACTTACCTACCTAATTTTACGATTACGGTGGGTGTTCCAAGAACTGGCCTAGCAATTTATTGTTGGTTTTTGCCAATTTTGGCCCACTCGAAGACTCCTAATTTTGAAAAATTATCTTCGATTGTTGAAATTGTATTTTTCTGGCTGAATTCACAGTTTATGCTACCTTTTTTTGTAGACGTTTCCGGTGATTTCAGCCGTTTTATCAGATTATTGACCCTTGAGGAAACCGAATGCATAGCTATATTAACAAAAAATGAGCACATGAAGAATGTGTAGTCAGTTATCAGCAAAATTAGTTAGGTACCTACCTAACAACGAACTTCAAACTTTCGATTAGGTATTTCTTCAGTCACCAATTATTCCACAGAAGTACACTGGCATCACCGAATTTGATAAACATCCCATTAGGTCATTAGTTAGGAAGAAAACTACAGAGATTTCGATTTATTTTTATTAAAAGTACTTCGACTAAGTACAAGTTGAGATAAAGGAATGCATAACATTGGTAAGAGATGAATACTCGAAGCAAAACATGGAACTATATTACAACTAGGAACATATAGAAGATGGTCTACCCATTCATCAGAAGCATAGGAATAATCGTAATATAAGACGTAGAAGTAGAAGAATGAAAAAAGTAATAAATTAGCCGAAATCAACGATGACCTATAGGACGAACGTTAGTATTATTGTTATAAAAAGAAGAAATAAATTAGCAGAGATCAATGATAATATATGAACTTCTCACACATGCACGAGTCATAGCCTTTCAATAAACCTAAATAGGTATGATTTGTACCTATAACAAATTAACAAACGTCAGAAAGGAGAAAAAAATCAAGATCGACGACGACACCACACAATCAGGAAGGTTAGACATTTGCAGGTTGCACAGCGGTTGCAGTCAGATTTCCTTCCCAAGCGTTCGCGGTGTAACCGGTCCATTGTGAGTTTGAAAGTTGGTATTGTTGGCGCATGCTTGTTGGCACGATCAGAAAAGTGGCTTCAGACGGTTCCCTGACCGTCAGAAAAACACACTGCGAACGAAGCTAAAGCTATGGAAGTTAGAAAACCGCTGTTTTTCAAATTTTTCTACTTGTTGGTTTAGGAGTAGGTTAGAGAGGGTTTTAAGAGCTGAAATTTTTCACACACATTCGTAATGCTCCAAGCAAGTGCCTTTTGTCCCCCCCTCCCCCCACCCATTTGTTCCCCATTTGGCGGTGGGAGGGGGTAGGAGTAGGTTAGAGAGGGTCTTAAGAGCTGAAATTTTGCACACACATTCGTTATGGTCCATGGAAGGTCTTTTTGTGCCAACCCCCCCCCCCCCCCCGGTCCTCCGCCAAATCTGTCCTTATTTGAAGTGGGATCCCCTCCCCCTCCTTTTTAGGGCCACAGCCTCACAGAAAACGGAACGAGCTGAAATTTTGAACACACATTCGTTATGCTCCAAGGAAGTGACCTATGCATTCCCCCCCCCCCCCCCCTTTCTATAAATATCTAGGAAAGTAGGGACAGAAAAATGTTTTTAGGTACTGGGGAAAAATGTATAGGTACTGAGTATGACTACAGAGCAGGTAGCACTGGGTAGGTACTGAGCATGACTACTGTGAGTAGGTAGTCCTGAGCAGGTACTAAGTAGGTACTACTGAGTTAGTGGGTACCTACTGAGAAAATGTTTAGGTACCTACTGGGAAAAAATGCTTACTTCGTCAATGCAAAAAGATGTGACATAGAAACTTGTCCCTTCCCCCTCTGCTGTATCTGCATATAGAAACCAGTTCCTTCCCCCCAAACGTTGAATATTCTTTCAACTCTGTTTGGCAGGAGCTTTTCGCCTTGGCAAAAAGCTGCCTGCCAAACGGAAGTTGAAAGAATATTCAAGTTTTGGGGGGAAGGAACAGCTTTCTGTTACACATTCAACAGAAGGGGAAGGAACAAGTTTCTATACACGCATCCAAAAATGGGGAATGAACAAGTTTCTATACACACATCCAACAATGGGGAAGGAACAGGTTTCAATACACACATCCAACAGAGGTGGAATGAACAAGTTTCTCAACTCACATCCCACCCAGAGGGAAGGAACATATTTCTATATGCAAATCCGTGAGTGCGGTGGAGCATGCTACTTTGGCCAGCAAAATGGATATCAATCCTTTTTGCGGCTGAGGTTTTGTTGGCGGGTAAATTTTTACAACAGGGTTGTTCTTAGGGGGGTACTCAGTTGCCTGAAGAAGCTGAAATGTCCCTTTTTCGATGGATTTGTGTTCAGTGTGGTCGAAAATGGAGAAATCCGCTTTTCCCCCCTCAGAATAATGGAAAATGTGTAAAAACGAAAACATAAGGTGTATGTAGGCCACTTCTGAGGGGCCAAGCCTAAAACCCCACGTTTGTTTTTGGATTCAAACGCCATTTTCTCTCTCAATTAACAGATACAGTAAAATCAAAAATGACCATACCGTTGGCTGAGAAAGTTTTTCCCGTCTACCACTAGTGAAATTTGGAATGCCCTCTCCGAGCTAGAGTGCTTTGAATTGTTTCGTAATTTCTTTGGTCCTCTAAATTCCGATTTTTAAGCGAGAATTTTGGGGGTTCACACCGCAAATTAGCACATTCTCTAAAACTAAGCGTTTAAACGAAAACTGCTAAGAGACATTTTCAATTGGAATGAAGACCTATTTACGAGACACCCTGTAGAGTCAAATGAACTCACACTATACCCATCACTACTACTAGGAGGGTGGATGGCTGGTGGTTACTGTAACCACCAATGTGAGTTCATGTATGTAAGAGAGCACCTGTTAATTGCCATTGGAAACATACAGTGATTGACTTCCACCACCAACATTTAATTGAGAGAGTTGTACCCTCTGGTGGCATACTGTGGAACCATGAATGTCGTTTCTTCTTACAAAGTGCTTTGTCCTCAATTGTTTGCGGTAGAAACAGTCACAGCAAGCTGTATGTTTCCGAGACAACCACCTGATGACTCCCAAAATCCGCTTAACATTAGTGTATAACACTAGTTTCCTGGTAAAGCTTTTCATTCATTTATGGTGTGTATAGCACTGCCCATTGATGAAACGACCATGGAGCAGCCACATTACCATCCTCTGCTCTCATTTGGCTTCCCGCAACTTTGCTGTCCACCGTTTGTCCTTGACAGTCTTGAGGTCGGTATTTATTGGGCTTTTCATGAGCAGCGCGTCGTTCCATATGCTTTTATGGGGCAACTCTGGGCACAGCCCCTCGTTGTTCAGACTGCAGAAGGCTGCTGTGAGAGTCCTATTCCATTTGGACCACGACACAAGCTGCACCCTGCCAGCTATGTTTATTTATTCTAACCTGTCTTCCGTCAAGCGTAATTTTTCCCTTTTCCAAAGTGGTCATGACTTACATGGCTATAAGACCCAAGCGCAAGCGCGTTCCAACCTTCAGACTACTCTGGCTCGTCTCCAGACTTCACTGGACACTAACCCATGCCAATTTGGAGTCAGGTTGTTGAACCACTTACCCAAATCCCTGCGGAGCCTGCCAACCGCGCTTTTTGAGAGGAAAATGAAGACTTTGTTAATTGAGGCTGTACACCATAAATGAGTTTTTTAAGGGCCGGTTTCGCCAATGCGGATTGTCCAGAGTTCAGTTTCAGCTGAGGTTTAAGCCATCGATTCTGAGAAAAGACAGTTTCACGAACGCCTAATCTCGTAATAACTCGCGCTAACGGCGCATTTAAGTTAATACCTCGTTTCAGGTAGTTTAAACCTCTGATCTACGGTTGATCTCCGATTCTCCGCCAGGCCATCGCCATTTTGAAATCTATTTCATCAGTGTTTTTCATACTTACCAACATTTAGCGCGATGAATCGTTTCATTGAAGTGTTTGAGTCATCCTCGGATGAAGATTTCAATGAACTTCTGGAAGTGGCCGTGCCCAGACGGCGAGCATTTCCACAAGTGGGATGACGGCGATTTTTTCGCGAGGTTCCGCCTTCCCAAGGAAGGGATGAGATTCGTGCTCGATGCAATAGAAAGAAAGTTTACGAAACAGAAAGATGAGTTCAACCAAAAATGTGTAATAAATATAATTTTACGCCAAACCAGGTAGGCAACAATGTCGGACCCATCATTATTTATTTCCTCGAGTAGGTACACAAACCTTCATAGTATGCGGTAGGTATTTGCAGACTGTGTTAATAAGTACATGTATAACTTCTTCTGCATACAGCGAATTATTGTAAAAAAGTAGATACCTTTTGTACAAGAGCCTAGATAGGCTATCTATAATTTATTACAAGATCAGTAGGTAGAATGGCAATCAGCTCTCTTGAAAGATGATCTTTTATAGTAATGACAGAGTGGAGTGGAGTGGAAGTTCTCAGAATGACAGAGGCATAAGTGAGAAAAAATCGCGAAAATTCCACACCTGGTTACTATTATACAGTTTATTGTCTCCACAACAATGGATGGCGGACATAACGTAATTATCCATAGAAGAAATATCACAGATCCACCACTCGTGGATGAGCATCTCTCCTCCATGTCATCTGCAATACGGGATTGGTGTTTCTGGGGATAGCAATGCTGATGCAAACTAAACAATCTCAGCTTGAACCCAGGTTCGGCTAAACTGCAGATCAAAAACGTTGGTGAAACTGTCGAAGCTCTGAACCGCAGATCAAATTTGAATCCAGGATTTATTGATACCAGGTTTAAGCTGTGTTGGTGAACCGGCCCTTAGTGTTATTTTTTGAATATTTAAAAGCTGTTGCGCCTCGTGTCATTTTGACTCAGGTGTTACACGTACATATATTTCATCAACCTTCTTAATTTTACCTATTTATTTATTGTTTCTGACGATTGTAATGCCAGTTTGGTCCAACCGTTAAAAAAACCCTATCATCATCATCGAAGTATTCACAATGTGCTTTGGAAGGTGGTTCCAATGAAGTTCAGGTTGTTTACCAACAGGAAAGTTTGGCCTAGGTATTTTTGTTATGATCAGTCAAAAGAAGATTCTTGAGTCTTGGTGAGGGGCATGCAGTTTGTGTTAAACATTCTGTATCCCCCTTAAGCATTTCATTTTAATTTAAATTGCATTTTTTAAACTATCACTTTAAAAGTAATATTTTCTTTTTCAGGAAGCCATAAATTTCTGTGTTGAGAAACTTCACGATGGAGAATGGGTTCATGTCTTCCCTGAAGGAAAAGTCAATATGAATAAAGAATTCATTAGACTGAAATGGGGTGTTGGCAGAATGATTTACGACTCTCCTGTAACTCCCATTGTTGTTCCTATCTGGCACATAGGAATGGAAGAGATCCTGCCTAATGATCCCCCATATATTCTGAAGACTGGAAAAAAAGTAACATTCAATTTCGGTGAACCTATTAACTTCGGTAATTTGCTGAAAGAATTGAAAGAGGCAAGAGTAAATGCTGAATGTGCTAGACAAGCTATAACAGAGAAAATCCAAGTTGAGCTGATGAATTTAAAAATTCAAACTGAAGCACTTCATAAGCTGTATCATTCCTGACGCTCTCTAGCTTGATTTTGTCATTAGACAAGTTTAATTTGGTATTGCTCACCTTTTCCTGAGGTAGGTACCTATTGATCAAAAGTTACAAAGCTCCTAGAGTATGTTGTTCAATCTTAATCAATTTTCACTGTTAGGGTCCTACCCATCTTACTATACTAGCAATACGGGTTGTTTGCCTGTCATTCCTCGAGTGTATTTCTCATTTTACTGGACAAGATCGAAAGAATTGAGAACTGTAGTTAGTGCCTCAACAATGTTGGATGTGTTTTAATGTCAAAATTATAAGCTGTTTGATTTAAATTTGGTTTTCATTACCAACAATTTTATTTATATTTATATTTATACTTATATTGGTTAGAGCTTCCTTACACAACCTTTGTAAGATCAAACTGCTCTGTTGCTGCATGTACCAACACTGTTCGGGATTTTGTGAAGTGAGGTCCTTGAAAAACGTGTAAAAACAGCAATCGTTTCGGTAGTGCTCATCGAAGTTTCATCGCAATCTGATGAATCGAATGGTATAGGAACACATAAGGGACAAAGAACTTTCTATTAACCAACGTGGTCAGGGCTCAAGGGTATGTCTGATAATCGATAGGTTGGCAAAGTGTATTTGCAAGTACATAAGTAAGTACAACAAAAGATAATAAGGAGTGTACACGATGGTGCACTGTCAAAAAATAGTTCTCGCAAGTCCTGTCAGGGTCGAATTAGGGGTTTTTGGGTACAAAGAACGTCGTTATTTTTTCCTGGTTTCTTAACGATAATTTCCCCAGCACAGCGACGTCTCTTCATTTCCTCATGATGGTCATATCTCGGTAAACACAGTAAATATGTGGTTTAATCGATCGGAGAAACGATTTCCTACCTAAATGTTGAGTTAATCGAATGCCTGTTTTGAGACAGATACAATTGAATTGTCGGTTAATCAACAGTTTACTGTATATGCACAGACTATAAAGTAAATAACTGTTCCCTGGGCATATAATTATGTTCCTGCAATAGGAATATGGTACAATTCAGTGAACTCACCAGCTGCTCAATGGTAGTCATCCTAATTAATTTGGGATCCAAGCTGATTTGGGATCCAACTTAATTTGGGATCCAAGCTAATTTGTAAATGTGGTTAAAACCACAAGCAAATGAAACATAGAAACTCCTGCAAAACGTTGGTAGTTCAATTATAAATATTGAAAAATTGACATTGACAATCGGCAAAAATACCATACAAAAATGAAGATATTTCATAGATGTTTGAAAACACTGGTAGCTTTGAAACAGGATGTTAGTGGCTAATATGATTGACACTGCCTTTCTTGTAAAGGGGAATTTCCGCCAATTTTAGGATGCAGGGGAAATATTACCGCCAGATACCTAGATTTTTGACATTTTAGTACGGAGTCCTAAATAATCACTACTACCTATTGTGACAATCTGGAATATCCTCTATGGAATCGCCTACTACAATAGGTTTGTTGGCTTTATAAATGGATTTAAGTATACTCATGCTTATCGCCTAAGAATTTCGATAGGGAACTGCTCCTTACACCAATTATTCTAGAGCCAAACGGTAAGAGATGTAAATAGCAGACTATTCATAGTCCCCAGGTCTGGATAAATTATTTATAAGGTCCAAGGCTCGTCCCTAATCAGGATCAAAGTACCACCATGGTCGCTAGCAGGAGGCAGTTACTAATACAAAATCTGCAAATCTGATTAACCAGAGTTCATTTTTTTGTAGCCAGTGGCACAATAATCAAGTGAAGCTGGATGATATTCCAGAAATTTTACCTTATTTCTTAGTAAACATATTCAAGATGGACATTCACAAAATTCGAAGTTTGGAACATTTGAACAGGCTTCTGCTGCGAGGGGGTTTCCAATCTGGTCTTCCAATCTGGTTTCCAATCTTTTTCGAGTATTAGCGGAAACAGTGTTTCAATAACTCTCTTTTAAGGTGCGGCAACACTGTCACCTGGCTTGACTTGACCTCACTTGCGTGCTTGTCTGAACCCATCCTTCATATTTCAAAGGGGAGTGGCGAGACTGCGACCTGACCTGATTTGACTTGAGCCACCCACCGGACTCCGTTCTGATCCGGTCTGCATGGGTTGAGACACCTGACTCCGGTCCCCCCTCTACTGGGATTTTAAACCCCTCGCACCCCCACGAGCAATCCAAAGCTGCCCCCATTGCTCTCTTCTCATCCTAAAATAGTTTTGAAATTGAATATCGTTCAGTTTGGCGAATAGGGTGTGAAATTCACCGTATTGTGCTCGTTCGGAAACATATGGTGACATCCACGACTTATTCAAAGAAAGAAAACTTGTGAAAGAGTGTAACAATGAGGGTGGACCTCGAGAGCCCCCCTCCTAGACCAGCGAGATCATCACCGGTTAAGAAGGGATATCGATTAGGCTTCCCAAAACCGATCCCGTCTCCACCGGAAGAAAAAATGTATCGAGAACAGCCCACACTGTTACACTCCTCCCCACATGACATAGGTACTTCTGGGTAGCAGAAGTATGAGAGGGAAAAGGGGGAATGAAAAGTAGTATGAAGTTCTGGTTCAGGACAAGACATCTGAACAACTACAAGGTGACTAACCCCCATCGTAATGGTACTACCTCAATAATATATTACTGGTGGAGAACAAAGCTCCTACATACGAGTATTGGCGAATAATGTTGTCAGAGGTTGTTGTCCAGTGACTTGTGCTCATCTTGGCAACCTCTAGGTGATCGCTCTCGCTGATATGGAACAACTATTGGGACTTGCCAATTGGGACATGGCATCAATAGCCTTCTAATGGGCTCAGTATATTTTAATTATACTGACGTTCTAATGGTGGGAAAGGGGGTGGGGAAGCCAATAGATGTATGTAGTGTGGTAAACCCACACAAGCAAATCAAAGGGACAGGTTGTTAGTAAAGGAATCCTTCTAGGAAACCTTTGGGCTTATCCTTCTGGTAAGCCCACAAAAAGTGGATGGAGTATGGTGAAGTGCTCAGCGCATACTACCGAACCACGCTCTGCTACCACGTGACAGAGTGTAACAGTGGGGGAGGACCTCGAGAGTCCCCCTCCTAGACCAGCAAGATTATCACCGGTTAAGAAGGGATATCGATTAGGCTTCCCCAAACCGATCCTGTATCCACTGGAAGAAAAAATGTATCGACATCAGCCCACACTGTTGTTACACTAGGTAGTTCTATTTCTTCATCAGAATCGGATTCTGGTTCTAAATCACGAAGAATGGCTTCCATTTCGGAGGGCATACTCTTGTGACGTCTAAGAACAAACTGGACTGGTTGGAGTCCGGTGACGCCGGTCAAGTCAAGTCCTGTGGCAGTGTCGCACCCCCCTCCGGTCACCAGTCCGGTGGCTCCGGTCTAGTCAAGTCCGGTGGCAGTGTCGCCGCAGCTTTATTCTTTGAGTGGTCAATGGTAACATCATACGCCCATCTCCATTTATTTTGTAACAGCTGGCTAAAAAACGCCACAGTACAAGGTTAAAACGTTCTGTTTGAGAGGATAAAAGTGGAAACAACAAGTTTTATCAGACCACAGGTCTCAAGGACGTTTTCACCTTGTGCTCTCAAAAACGTGATAAGGCCAACGTCCTGTATGTGTTATGGTGGTGTTTCCATACTCACAGTATAACTTCGATAACAATTTAATAACCATAACGTATCATACTACATAAACATCCAGCTCAGAAATGGAGTAAGGTCGCTCTGCTTTAGGGCAGCAATATAATGAAAAAATTGCATGGCAGTCCCGTTTGGGTTAGACTGAGGGGTTCCATTGTACCAACCCAATCTTTCTTGCGTAAACCAAGTCCAGGTGGGATGGGATAACAGAATTCAGAAGTATTTTTGCATGTTTATAAATTCTATTATCACAAAAAATAGAATACTTACACAGGAATGGGTAATATCAGTTTTTCAAGGGCTGGTTACAACAACTCGATTGTTTTGCCAGTTACTGTTCATTTATCTATTTAAATTACCTATGTTATCTTGCTACATACATCATTAGGTTATCAAAATAATTAGAATTTGTGAACCAGTCACTGGTAAGCTCCCGTCAACAGGTAAGAAAGTCTAGTTAATAGGATTGGTAACTTTTTTCAAGGTTTTCTTATTGAATCTAGATATTGCTCCAAGGAGAGCAGATCGTCCATCCACCACCTGAGGACCTTCTTCACTAGCAGCAGTACCTGAAAATTAACGAAGAGCGTTTATTACGGAAAGTTATGGGTACAATAGTCTTGTGCTTGAGTTCTTTAAATAAAGGCCAGTACCGCAGTAAAGGTCAGTTATGGGTGGAAGACTTCGAGTAATTAGAACCAAAAATAATACCAATGATAAGGAACTCTTAGAAGCCTCAGACCTGATCAGTCTCCTAATAGATAATTAAGTAGTAAAGCAACGTCCTGTTGAGTGACCGCTGTAGCATGATCTAATGCACATCGTGGTATCCAACAATGTGCTCACTGAATGACATTCACTCACATCATACCAGGCCTTGGGAAATCGTTATTTAAATGAACAATCAGATGTGTACGTAAAAATAAAGTAATCGATGCGTATAGTCTATAGGTAGATTTAAAAATGAGGCATAGCATGATAGATAGGGTGAGGCCAAGGTAAAGCCTTACCTTCACTGATGGCAGAGGGGGTTGGTGTTCGTGATGATTCAATTCCATCTGCTGCTTCAGATCGGGAATGATCTGAATCAGAACAACTGCTGGACTTCTGAAACCACATGGCACCTATCTCGTTATTGCTGAATAAATTAACAAAATAATAATTCAATTTCAGATGAGTCTTGGGTACACACAGTTGAATCCGCACAGAAAACATAGAGGCTTGGAGTTCAGTGTTTCTTGTGATAGAACAGCATATGACGTCAAATCTCTGACGAAATCTGAACATCCCTGGGATGCTGGATGAGGAGTATTATGGAGGAGAGAGCTATGGTTGTTGACTACGACTAAGAATACTGAGATTTTTTCCAAACTTTGTCACATACTATGTAATATAAATCCAGTCTGCTAGTAGTAGAAGTACAGTTGCGAATGGTACCTTTCAAAGATATCTGTGTCGACACTAGCAAGTCAAGTACTGGAAAGAGTATCTCTCGACAGCATGATGATTATGATGTCCTTACATGTGCTCACCCCCAGTGGGTACTCAACTTGCTAGTGACCACGGATTCCTCCAGAAGGTATGTTAACAGTATTATAACACGATTACACTTTATAACAATATTATAAAGCCCACAACGCAGAAGGCATTGCTAACACAAAAGAAGCAGGTAGCTTACCGAGAATGCCTTCTTTGTTTCATATAACAGCACTAATTTCCCACTATCCTCATTTAGAATTTCATGTAGCTTCGACGCTCGATGGTATTCCCGATACTGAAAATAGAAATTGTTTCATCAGTCCAGACATGATGTTTCTCATCAGTCAAAAACCTGAATGTCAGAACAGAAGATAATGTATAAGAGAATGTATACAGTGAACTGATTGTTTCAATAAAAATTCATTTTGGAATGTAATAATGGTTTTACTTGAAAGCAACCCATTAACAGATTATACCCACTTTTACGTAGTCTAGTTGTAATCGCTCCAAAGTCTTGTTTCCATTATATTCAACATCTAGTCGAGAAGACGTAGGAATTTTGAGAAATAAAGGCAAAGTGGTCATCAATGGTCTTTTTTTGAATACTTCAAAATCTAGTAAATGTGCTAGTTCTGGCAAACTGTTTTTTATGCTGTCTCCAATAGGAATTGCTTCAATCAGAGGCCCTGAAATTAACGTGAAATGGTAGATTTCTTAAAAACGCCCGCCACTAGGATAGGTAACAGCGTCAACAGAAACATGGAAAGTGTTGATAAATCCAAATACATACTACGTAGGAAATTCAGACACAAATGAACTGAACTAAAGCATAATATAACTTACTCAATGCAGGAGGACAATAAGATAACTCCCTTGGATTGCCGTAATCATATTCCCTTCCATATACCAACTCATAAATAATCAATCCGAGACAATAAATGTCATAATCATGAACGGACTTGACTTGACGAGATTTCATGACTAGTTCTCTATAGTATGGGGATAAACCGAGAAGCTGATTTTCTATATCTGTTAGTTTGACCACGCCATCTTCATACATGATGTTACCGAGGTGAAGATGACCTGGAAGTATTGGTACCTATATTATTAGTACATTGAATTCTAATCAGACAATTTCAGTTTCATTGTGATCCGAAATAAAACTAACTACTCAATTCTGTAATTTTTCCCTGATGGGGCAATTTACTGTACATGGAAAATACATAATTTTTGTTCCAATCACTTCCTTACTTTATAACTGAGAGAATTTAATAGTTAGCTGTATACTAAAACGTTATCTAATTCTGAAGGGCGTTCTTTTCAAATGAAAGGAACATGGACGTGCTGCCTACAACATATGACTCAAACGAATACATGCCTTATCAGAAACTATGATGATGATTTACTGTTGTTAATACTACTGTAATAGGTAATCATGTTCATTTTATGGTGAAAAATAGCAATAGGTACCGTGCCAAGTTCCTTTGCTATGAAGAAATATCAGAGCTGCAAGAATCTGAGACACTATGCTGAGAATTTCGTTAGTGTCCAAAGGTTTTCTGAGGCTATGGTCTCCATACTTTTTGATTGCTGTCTGGGATAATGGCGCTTTTACATTATGTATCATGTCAAGCAGAGTTCCGCTTTTCTTTGATGGTCGTAAAACCCATGCTCCATCCATACATACACCGACTTTCGTAGGGGGAGCAATATTAGGATGCTGCAAAAACTCAATTTCAAGTACCACACTTGACAGTCACAATGAGACGAATAACTAGATGAGAAATAACAAATTAATCCAAACCAAAGAAGAATTATCAGCAAAATCAAACCTGTAATTCACAATAAGATTTCATAATTGTTGTTAACTTCTTTTGGTCTAGGTATTTATCGGGACCATAAGGGCTCCAAGTTAAGAGAAATTCCTCTTTGGATATATTACTTTGGACAAAGTAATACTCCTTCCGAAGCCGTCTTCCGATATGCGGAAGCTGTTTCACAACCCTCAGATCTGTTTCTCCACGCAACCTCAATGATATTTGTGTGACACCCAATTCTGTAAATAAGAAGAAAGTATAAATAATTCTGTAAATAAGAAGAAAGTGACACCCAATTCTGTAAATAAGTAGAAAGTATACATAATAAACTGTAATAATGCCTCAATTAGCAACTTGGACATTAAGAAAATGAAGGAAATTGATTATATGATAATGTCAAACAATAGTGTTTGATCGGGAACGAAAAACGCAAACTAAATTCACTTTAACGAATTTAATATGAGAACGATATGGAACGATCGACTTGGATAACAATTTTCACATCAACATTAATACTTCAACAACTTTCTCTCTCGGAGGTTCTACGCCATCTTGCTGTTCGAAAGGGGCTCAGGTTTGCAAAAACCAAAGAACTACATGAAAGAACTTATTTCATAACTCTGAACCGACAGACCGAAATTACACCTGGCTGACGTGATGCTTGCTGCAATTTACTAATATAAGCACAATTATATTCGTTTGTTCTAAGACCCAAAAAACAGCATGATCTGATCGAACCCGCTAGCCGCAGCTAGCGTTTGAGCGGACTCCAGATGCACTACTTCGGGCGTTTATGTACCTACGTCCGAACAAATAGGTTACTACAATTTCACCAACAGGGCTCCTATGAAGACAGATTATCTGCAAGTGTGATGTGAAATTCAAGGAAAACCAAGAAATATACTAAAAAGGAGCACTCATGAACAGTCGAGTTTACTTCAATTTTTATAACTACTCAGGTCACGAAGTTCTACTTCAATTTTTATAACTACTCGTGTCATGAAGTTCAACTAGTTTAGATTATGGATACAACTGCCTATCAATGTCGTCTAAAGGATCTCAGAATCTTTCACAAATGGATGGTGAACAACAAAAATTACTAAGATAGGCATGGTTATTAGGAAAGTCAAATAATCCATTTTCAAATAATAATTCAATATTAAAAGATAACATCAGCCCCTCACAAAACTCATCATTCGTTTGGCAAAGGTTATACAAACCACCACAATCATTTAGAAAATTCGAAGATGAAATGTTGCTTTTAGATGATTTTTTGTTATATGAGTACTATTGTTTTTATGACCTACCTTTCATGTTCGAGTAGTTATGAGGGTCCAAAAATTTTTTAACAGCCTTTTGATTTGCTAGGATAGCGTTGCTTAGAACAATGTTGAGGTAACTCTGAAAGAAGAATGGTACCATGACAACAGGTTATAAACCACAATAAACCACATTAGTAGGATAATTGGAAGGTACAGATTCCGGTATAGACTATCCTACTTATATTTCCTCTATCAACAATGGGGTACGCGCAAGTATGATTTATTTATTATTAATTATTATTATTATTATTTTTTAATGAAAGTAGAGTCCATCCTGAGAATTTTGAAACTAACCACAATGTCCTATGACAAGTACTTACCTACTTCTTTTTCTATGATTTTTCAAAGTTTCCACCAAACCTCATTTCACCCCTCTCGTTTGGGCGGGACCCCGGGGCTCACTGTGACGTCATAATTGGTTGAAACTTTGAAATATCATAGAAAAAGAACTACTTATTGCAGGAAAGTGCGGTTGTTGTCAAAGTTCTCAGAACGGAATCTAGTTTCAATAAAAAATAATATAAACCGCTTTTGTGACCCATGCGCATACCTACCCCATTGGAGCAACCTTGGACAATGGAGCACTGTAGTCAGGTATGTAAAACACTGCTGCTCCGGACTACCAGAACCTACAACTTATTATGGGCAGCCCGAAAACCACTCCAAGTGAGCTGCTTCTTGCTGAAACAGGAGAACTACCTCTTGGTTAACAATCCCAGGTTATCCCTGTCATATCACTCTGTTGAGTTCATTGATCATTCAAGTTCTCACATTTGTATCTTCATCGAAATAAATTATAAACCTCAGCAGGCCAAGTTTTGTTTTTCTAAATAAAAAACAAGGATTTTAGCATTTTTTGTTGATTCTAAGGTCCTAATTATTGATCCCCGATCAGGGGAATTCAGAGAACAAGTGATTACTGTGCTGATCTTCTCAATTCACATCAGCAACTTCTGCCTGAAGAAGAAAAGAATAGTAGGAGTAGATTCAACACTTAATTCTAACAGTAGAACTATTTACATCGATGGTTGCAAAACCAGAGACAGGTAGGTTGCGCATTCTACTCTCCAAGTAACAGAACACAAGCACAATGTAGGTAACCAAATGAAACAACAAGCTCTAGTGCAAAAGCCATGGCTATGATAAAAGCAGTTGAATATATTTCAGGTTCTCGGCCACTCAATACTAGACAGGTTTTGTACTTCCTGTCATCTTTACAAATTCAACCACGGGACTGGTACACCAACATGATACGGGAAGACGGGCCTATCAGCTTCAAGCATAGCATTCTATGCAGGTATATGCGTAGTTCTTCCCGTGTATGCGAAGAAGTAGCTCTTCCCGTGTACAGGAAGAAATATATGTTACGGGAAGAGAACGCTTCAAGCTCATTGGTCCGTCTTCCTGTACCACTGTTTCCATGGTTGAACGTGTAAAGATGACGGGAAGTACAAAAACTGTCTAATAACTGGATGAAGGACCATTGGCTAGTGATAAAAACGCTCCACTAGGCCGACGTTTCGATGTATTTTTCAATCGTATAACATCAGGAAGTTTTGAAGATGAGCAAGTTAACATGAATGAATAAGTTTTTTTCCCCCAAACTGTAGGTCAAACAAAGAGCTTTCCAAAAAGGTGCTATATGATGGGTCGGAAATGAACAGGGGAAGGAAAAAGCGTGCTATGTACAGTTATCTGCTATGTACAAGTATGTGTTGCCCTCTCGCTCTTGCATGTGAGAACCGAGTGAGAGGGTGATACATACCAAATGACGTTACGTGTTTTTTCTTTAGCTTATTTCCACCAAAATACTCCCCGGAAGTATTTTCCTGAGACACCGGCTGATGAAAATTGGAGTTTCCTCATCTTTGTTCTGGTAACACGCCAAGTTTCGAAATCGCAGAGGAGTACAGATTTAACATTGGAGCGGAATATTATCAATTTGGTCCTGGTGCTTATCTCCCTACCCCCAATACTAACACTTGGAGAAACTGGACAAAAGCAGCATTGCCCTTCCAAATGCGGGCTGCAACGTCCTCCGCAGTCCCACCACCCTTAGGGATCATGCTGCCCAGGTAGGTAAAAGACTCCACATCTTCTACCTTTGGTAGGGAAAGGATGGTCGGCAGAGACGTTTATTCGCATTGATCTGGGTTTGGCAGCATTAATTTTTAGGCCACACCCTTGGGCAGTGGAGTCCCAGTCTGCAAGTTTGTAACAGATATCCTGAAATCGAGAAGACAGCAGGTAGATGTCATCTGTGAAATCGAGATCTTCCAATATTTCTGTGAGCAACCATTGGACACCTCTCGGCTTCCCACTCTTAAACCTCCATAACACCTCATCGACGGCCACAAGGAAAATGGTTGGTGATAAAATACAGCCTTGTCACGCCAGATCGGATGGTGCTGGAAGAAGACAGGTTGCCTTGATGCACCACTTGGCAACAAAAGCCGCTATAAGCCTGCTTTATCAATACAATTATTTTCCCAGGGAGACTGTAGTTCCTTAGGCATTTCCAGATTTCTTGCCTGCTGAGCCAATCGAACGCTCTTTCGAAGTATAAAAACAGGAGGTACAAGCCAGCTTGAAACTCTCTGTGCTGTTCAACGATGAGTCAAGAGTGTTTATCTGGTCTGTGCAGAAACCCTTCATACTTTGCCTCTGTTTATGACCTGCTGCCAAAATCCAATCCTGCTTACCCACCTAAAGATGCTGTCTCTGAGTTATGTGCACATAGATGAGGAGGGAGTTGGAGGCCCTGGACATTAATAAAGGTATGGGACCAGATGGGATTCCGCCTATAGTTCTGAGGCGTTACTGTTCGAGCTTGTCGGTACCTCTTTCCTTGCTTTTTCACCGTTCCTTGTCTCTTGGATACTTCCCATCATGTTGAAAAAGCTCCTATGAAACACCGGTGCACAAGATGGGGACAGATCAATGCGTGACCAGTACCGTCCTATAGCATGTTATCAACTGCACTCAAAATATTTGAGAAAACCATCATCAAAAGAATAGCAAAGTTCTAGGGGGTAAAAGAGGGGCTTTTCTACAGCTTCACTGTCCAACGGCAACACAGCTTTGTAAAGAACCGCTCAACAACCACTAATCTGCTGGTCATGCAAGATTTTGTCCTCTAGGCACTCAGAGGTGGGAAACAAGTCAATATAATAGCCATTGATTTTGTCAAAGCTTTTGACAAGATCTTGCATAGCCACGTCCTCGCACTGCTTCGATCAATGGGTAGTTTTTGTCCTTTCCATCAATGGGTCAAGAGTTACTTTTCTGAGGGAAGCGTGATTGTGAGACTGAAAGGCCATCTTCCTGCACCATATGAAGCTTCCTAAGGTATTCCACAGGGGTCCCAACTGGGCCGGCTTATCTTCCTGCTACTCATAAACAGTGTCAGAGATCACCGTATAAGGCCCAATTAATTGTGTTATGTTTGCGGATGACTTGAAAATGTTCAGTGATAAGAAGTCTCATTGTTCAGAACAATGTTCTTGTTGTTCAGAACATTGTTCAGAATCATTGTTCAGAACATTGTTCAGTGATAACAAGTCTCATTGTTCAGAACAATGTTCAGAACAAGACTTATTGTTCTGACCTCCAATGTGGCATTTATTCCTTAATAGACTTATGTAAGTTGAACAATTTGAATTTTAAAAAATGCAGCTCCACCTCCCTGTTTCACACCTACAGTTCCACTAAGCATACATACACAATAGAGGGCTATGATCTGGATCCGCAGGACTCAATCCGTGATCTGGGCATCCACATCAACCAACAGCTCCAATTTGACTCCCACATTGACATCACGAGCAGGGCGATGAATATGTTGGGATACATCAAGAGACACGCGTGAATTTGCCAGCATTCCTGAACTCGTCAAACTGACGAGTCAGTCAGTCAGTCTCTTTATTCAGGCCCATATTAGAATATGCCACTGTGGTCTGGAGCCCAAGTTATGCCATCCATATCCACCAAATTGAGCGAGTGCAGCACATATTTCTCGGATACTTGGCGTTCAAAATGGGCATTTAAATTATGCTGAGATCCTGGATTGAGTGGGGTTGGATACATTGAATTAGAGACGACTTCTTATGGAGTTGTGTTTATTCCACAAGATAATTGAGGGCTCTACCATCTCTCCATATCACCTCAAGAAGATTGGAATCAGTGTACCTCAATGCAACAGCCATTCACACAACCTCATCTCAGTACCGTTTGCTGCAACAAACTTATTCCTCCAACATGAGCCACACACTGGATTATTTCAACAACCACACGCATCCTTCAAGAAACTAATTTACAAAAATTTGGACACTTTAAAGTGAATACCCCATCAACTATAATACATAACATAACTAACAAACCTTCAAAAACTGTAACGTTGTAGCATTAAATCTATTCTTTTACTACTCACAATAAAATAATATTATAATACTAATGTACACTATTGGAACTCATCAAAATTCATTGTAATTGGGCTTTGTCCCACGGTAATTAAATAAATAAATAAATTAGAAATAAATATATTACCTATTTAAAAAAAAAGGCAGGTATCCGAGAACACAATCAGATAATATCTGGTATTCATACTGATCCGTTACTTCTGCAGATGCTATTTTTCCTAACGTAACTTCATCAATTCAACTATATATTATCGTCTCCTTTCCGTTCATCTATCTACTGGTACCGATTCTTGCTTTTTCTCTTTTTTCGAGTGGTTTGAAATAGTGTTCAAGTAAGGTTTTAACCGTAGTCTATCACTTGCTATCCCTTTCAATAGCATCCAACTGAGCCAACAGGCTCAGACACGTGAATGTCACGAGCACCGCCCTTTTCCAGACTCCAGATTTCTATTTGCTTCCCCAATTTTATTCCTGGTGAACAGACCCACTTTTCGTAAACCCCCAAGCAAGGTACTTGAAAAAAAACCTTACTGGAGTATCCCATTGCATAAAAGTCTAAGGCTGTCAAATATCATGCAAATATGCCAATAAAATCATAAAACAAGGTAGTACAGAGATTGATGCTAGTTATGGGGATTACAGGATTGGAAGGCGGATCTTCTGGTGTTGGATCAATGCATCAATGATAAGCCTATAGTTAGTACAGTAGATAAAGGATAAGTCTGAGAAGAAATTCAAATTTTACAAACTTCTGGTTTAGCAGTAGGTAGTAGGTTATGGGAGAGAGGGAGGCAATTTTTAGTAAAAGAAGAGAGAGGTTTTTCCTGAAGACACCAAAAAGATGTCAAGGTATACAATTTTAGGAGAAGAACAGCTGTAATGACAGTGGTATTTTACTTATTATAAAAGGGACGTTTAGGTAAGTTAGCTGGTTATAGAGAAGTGGAAATAATGCATAAGGAGTAATTCTACAGAAAACAAAGGTCTTTGAGGTCACCTGTAGTCCATCCAGTCTTTGTGATATGAATTCCTTATCCATATTCCCAATCATCTTCTTAGGTGGCAGTGGGAGACCAATACCAGCCACAGAAAGTTCCTTATGCAAGGCATAAAAGTCATTGTATCTACGATGAATGTGCCACGAATTATCACAGCTGTACCCTCTGTGTACTCTAATTATGTATTCCTGGGAAACATTAGCCATTTATAACTATTACATTATATATATATATATATATATATATATATATACATCCTGGTATCATTGTGGCTACCACACACAGAAAAGTTGCATTTAAAGTGGCACCCGTGTGCATGCGACATCCGTATAAGGGTGCCACTTTGAAATCCCTTCGTAGTTTGGAGGTTAACAGAAGAAAAAAATTGAAACGCTTCGGAAGTGCTGCACGTATCGATTATCAACAACTATCGATACACAGAAGGGGGTAAATCGATAAGAGAAGTCAGATATATTGATTTGAAAATTGTCACATGGGTGCCACAAACATAGCAAGATGGATAACAATTATACGGCGATAGTTCCCGGTTTTTCCAAACGCAGCGCTGGTGCCAGTCGAGAATATACACAGTATATCATAAAATTGACGAAGACCTATCATTGCGACCTCCGGAGATTTGGCAACACTGTTATCAGAGAATTAGTCGACCAGCCCAAGCCCCTCGTGGGCTGTAGGGCCATGGGGGCTTGTCAGAAGAGCACTTTTGGAGTATCAACTCATTTAGCCCAGTCAAATTAGAAAAGAAAAAAGGTACCAGCGGGAAAAAAATCCTAAAAATTCGAAATATGGCATGCTTGTTGATTGGTACATCATACAACCGTGCAATATTGGCACTTCGTGCAGTTTTGGGCTTATAACATCCAAACGATGATTCTTACAGAAAATTTCACTCGAACAAAAATTAAAGAGCATTAAATTCTACTTAGAATGATTGTCTTAAACATCAAATTTGGTTCAGCCGTTTGGCTGGAATTGACGGTCTAAACTCGGAAATTTTTTCCATTTTGACTGAAAAGTGTGTTTCACACGCCTGCAACTAAAAATGGGTATTCCAAATGAAACATATCATATAACTAAAGTTGTACATCATTCAATTCTGCGTTCAAAGCACCCATATGTTTTATTAAAATTGCAATTTAAAACTTTAATTGATCTAAACTTTAATATTTCAATTAAATATTTTGAAGTCCATCTTTGGCATCGAACATGGTTGGAGGGGGGGGGGGGGGGTTGTAGCCCCCTAAAAATTTTATGGTTACGTTTCACGACATGTAGAATCCAAAAATATATGAACCAATAATTTCTGTCCGTCCGCAGTACGCTGCGCTGTTACCATAAACCAAAATTAATTAAATTTGGTTGGTAGGTTCCAGTTGTGTTCATTTTGATCCGCGAAGCTCAGCGTTACCGGCGGCGGTCCGCTCTTGTTCAAATTCAGTAGATAGTTGGGGTGGTGTAGCTCCTAGGTCGTCCCCTATGAATTTGGTGCTCTACAACTTTAGTTACCTACCTATTATAACACTTTTCATTTCGAATAATCGTTTTTGAGTTTAGGACAACTTTTGTCTGCCAAAAAACCTCAAAATTGTAGGACTTTTTCCAGTTTTTAGCTTACCTATCTATAAGATTTACCTGAACGGTCCATCTTACATGAATCATCTTAATGAAGTCCATCTTTGGCATCAAACATGAGGGAAAAGAAAAAAGTTTAGCCCCCTCAAAATTTGACGGTTTCGTTTCAAGACACGTAGAATCCGAAAATAGATTAAACAATAATTTCTGCCCGTCCGCTGTACGCCGCGCTGTACCAGACACTTTTCTTTGTTACCACAAACTAAAATTAATGAAATTTGGTTGGTAGGTTCCAATGAGGGTCTTTTTTTGTTCCGCGAAGCTCGGCGTTACCGGCGGCGGCCGCCCGATTTTGTTCAAATTCAGTGATAGTTGGGGTGGTGTAGCTCCTAGATCGTCCCATATGAATTTCAAATCGCTCGGATCATTAGTACGACCACTGTGCTTGCGTAGACGCAAAATCGAGGTACTTGATTTCTCATTAACCTGTGTTTGTTCATGTTGCTGTCTGAGGACAAGTACGGAAGCCTTACCTATTAATAAAGCGTTACCTATTAATTTTGAAAAACTCACGACTTCTTTTTTCCCTATTTGTAGAAGTATTAGTAGAAGCTAGGTTAGTACAAAGTCGGTTATACAGTCGTATTCTATCATTCTTTGACCGCCCGATTTCGATGGCATTTTTAGGAACGGTTCTTCAAACTAGGCGTAGGAATTTTCGTTCTACTATTTTTAAACTACACATTATGCTTCATGCATTACAGCAAATAACTGTAGATACAATTTTCGACTCTACCGCATATTTAGGAAAAGGACCTGGCGGGAAGAAACGTAAAAACTCTGCAAATTATTAAACAACGGTTTATTATTTTCCTATAAGGATGCCCCATATCCCAGCCCGCAAATGTTGCCAAAATCGGATTCGAACTGAGGATATTATGCGCGTGCCAAGGGTTTGCGGACACAAACGGATAGACATACATCGAACCAAATTTTTGTTCAAGTTGCTAAAGTATGTACCTATCGACCAAATCGAAAACACCATCTTCCTCGAAACGAAATAATATTGCGGAACAACCAACTCGGTTTCATGCAGCAATTTCTTTTCAACCAATTAAAATTGTGAATTGAATATTTCAATATAGGAACGCTGCAAAGCAGCGTCCTGGACTTACCTACAGAAATGTTGGCTGTTCATTTATTGTTTCTCAAAAACACGTTTTTTTTTTTTTTTTTTTTTTACAAATTATCTTTGATCAATTATAGTGCCATTTAACTGTCTTGATTCACCTGTTGATACTACTTTTTGTGTTATTATACAAATTTATGGTGATTTCAGTCAATGTCCCAGGTTTCTGACCCATAAAAAATGAATCCGGGAGCTGAACGTTAGGTACAATATCAATTCTTCACTCTTTGGTCTTTAGGAGAATCAACTTCATATTCGGTCTTCGTGCTCTGAAAAACATGGAAAACGATACCTCGCAAGCTCATGTTCACCAAAACCTCAAACACTGGAAAACCCTTATTTTTACACCCACCACTAATAAACCAACAGGGGTCCTCTATGAATTCAGCATGACTTTGCTAAGGTAGGTACCAGGCTTTCATTGAAAAATATGATGAACAATACCATCGAAGCTAGAATTTTAAAAGAAACATTTAAAGGAGAACTTGTACTGTTGCCACATTTCCCAATGATTCAAACAGGTGCCATTCGAAATCAAACGTTCGCCGTTTCGGCGCGACTCGCATTTGCAGTAATAGTCAACAAATCAAGGAGACAATCGCTAAAATTGTGTGGATTAAATTTGGGAATACAATAGTCTTATGAGTCAGATGTTTGTTTCCAAAATTTAAAATTTTAATATTTGTCTCCCGAGCCTATGCGGCCTTGACAGTTGACATACAAGTGTCTTTCAGTTCAGGATATAGTGTAGAATCAAGAAACAGAGGAAACAAACGCGGTAAAATAAGTCAGAAGTTGGTTGCCAAATAGACTTGACATTTTAAAATTTGTCTGCTGAACCTACTAGTTCAGTTGGCAGACAAGTGCCTTTCAATTCAGGATATGATGCAGAATCAGATAATACTAGTGGGTCCACTGACCAGACGCATTTCGCAATTTTGAAAATAAGCTCACTGCCTATAAACCATGCTCAATAATATATATTTTTCGGAGCGGTTTATGGCTTAATATTTAGCAGTTGCTGTAAGGATGACTGGCAGAGCGTTGAAAGTAATTGTATTCGATTCAGCACGCCGGAAAACATGAAAAACTATACCAAACACACATTTTCTGACAGATGACAGAGATGACAGGCGTCGTTCCCTGGTACCATGGTGGCACCAAAACTACACAGAAAATTCTGGAGGCCTAAACACATTTTTCTGATAGATGGTACCACTGGTAACATGGTGGCACCAATAGCAAATTTGGAAGGCCGAATGAGGCTAGCCTCAAAGTTTCAAGCCAAAATACCCAAGATTGCGGCTTGCAGCGCAGTACAGACATACCCCGAAATGTTGACAAGTCAGAGGCATCTCTGACGTTCGGCAATAAGACGCAACACGCAAACGTGATCGTAAGATTTAGATTCCTAAATTTAAAATTTCGGAATTTACAGAACGTTCCCACCCGAATTCAGCCGGCACATTTCATCCCACTTGACATTTATATTGTTAAAGAAATTGTGGTCAAATGGGTCACATTTCCCCCTTTTTTATTCCCATCTTCAACATACGCCACTTCTGAATAAGACCAGATCAGGTCATTAGACTCAAGAAATTCATCTCATACAAGTTGAAAAAATTAATTCGAAAAATACACCTTACACTTTTGGTAGAGGTCTTGAATCTGAATCCATCACCCATTTTATCAACTGAAATGGCCCATTTGGATCCATTAGGCGATCAGGGCTTTCCTGGGAGACGCACGAGGGTAGGTTTTGACCACAGAATTCAGTGGTCTTTAACGTAGGTGTTTCTGTACCGGTAAGTCATAAACCGTTGTGTAGTAATTTGCAGCTTTTTTCTTACCATTTTCGGATTCTATGTAGGTACCTTGAAACGCTTTCAAAATAATTGTATTAATGCTCGATTCCAAAGGTTCTTTATTGAAAATAATAACCCGAAAAAATAGTACTAATTTATCCCATAGATAGAAGAACAAAATCGCTGCAACTTATTACAGAACGGTGTATAATTTAAATAACTGTTTTCTGTGGTCAATACCTACCCTCTTGGACCCCCAGGAAAGCACTAAATCGAGTACTGGAGCCGGCCGGGCAGTTACAGTTTCATAAATATGCAGTGGATTCAAGAATGCTGTAATTAATAAGTTATTTGTTGATATTCATGAAGCGTGTGTTAAGCTACAAAAGTAGGTACCTACCAATTGGAAAAATAATAAATAACAATAATTCTTCCGATCAAATAATATCTTGGAACAACCAACTCGACTTCATACAGCCATCCGTGATGGATGCATACCATTTCATTCACGATCATACTGACGAAGGTTTTCGGTGCAAACTTCAGGGCCATAATGTGAACAAACGGCTGTACATACTCCAGGTGGTCTCAAAAAATTCCTAAGTTCGAGATCAATTTAAAAACGAGCCCTGAAATAACGGAGCCCTGAAAATTTCAACCCCTATTGGTTTATTATTCTGTGAATAATACACCTATGTATTCGCTCAGCAAAAAATTTTTATAACACCCCCTCAAAATTTTTTCTTTTCCTTTCAAGGTGCGTAGATTCCAAAAATGCTATGTCCGTCCGCCGTATCACATGTACCGGCTTCATTTTAGGTCTAAAAATTCTTCCTTTCGCACACATGCTCCATTTAGGCCCTAGTTGTGTCCCGAAACTTTTCAGCCGGATCGGAATATACCGAGGGGTGTTATGGGTGAAAATGTGCACAAAAATAGGTACTTTTTGTGTTTTAGTAACATGTTAGTAAAATGAGCTTTTGAGGTATCGTTTTCCATGTTTTTGGGAACGAGAAGACCGAATATGAATTGGTGAAAACAATCAGAAATACTTATCTATTTAAATTATTTCACATGAAAGAAACAATAAATGAACAGCCAACATTTCTGTAGGTATGTCCAATAGAATAATAAAACCATGCGACAAGGACTTTGCAGCGTTTTTTTCTCCCCTTACAGCAGAGCTCCATGGACCATTCAGACCCCAAATAGGACCCACAAACCGAATTTCATTAATTTGGGTTTATTATTATGAATAATGAACCTTTGGAATCGAGGACGAAAAAATAAAATTGTTAACCCCCCCCCCCCCCTCCCCCAACCCATTAAACTTTGAAAGTTTCCATTTCAAGGTATGTAGTATCCGAAAATGCAATAAAAAAAATTTCTGTCCGTCCGCTGTACGATGTATTTAGCACTTTTCTTAGCTACCATGTGATTCGATGCCAAATTTAATGATCTTTGGTTCTAGTGGTGGAAGGTAGGATGTACGGTTTGGAAGATATACCTAACTAAAAAATTTAGAAAGTGCCGAAATGTCGGTGTTTTTGCTCTCAAAATTTAAGCTCACTACCTGTGACCGTGCAAACGCAGATTCTTTTACTTAGCATCAACTGAAGGTATTAAACTTTTATTTAGCATCATCTGAAGGTACTAAAACGATTTCCGATTTTTCGTCAATTAATTCCTGGAAAAATCCTAATTTTATTGGCCTAGGATGTTCCTTATAGGTACGTATACGAATGTTTACTCTAATGAAACAGTGACGTTTTAATACATACATACACAGCTCAATTAATTTCCTTGCTGCAAGTTTATCCATCCAGAAATAGGTAGGGGATATGTGGGAGTTGAAAAATCGACCGTATTGGGTACTGTAGAGATGGATTCCAACAATTAAATTAAATGTCTTTTATAACCCTGAATTTTACCTCAATGGGTATATCCCGGGGGGAACTTTTTACTCGGACCTTACTCAATCTTTAGTCCCTGTAGACTTCGCATGATTACTATGAGAGGTGAAGAGCTATCTGGTCGAGTAAGCACAAGCTTTGAAAAGCTTCCATTGGTGCCCACCTGAGACGAGGACCAGTTGCCGCCAACTTTGGGGTTACTAAGATCTACATGGTCACCCCGGGCCACGATTCTACACTACCAGGTTAAATGCTTTCCCCACTAGAGATTTGGCAACAGCGCATGGTGCCATATTGATAGCACTATGTTCAATGTATACACAAGTGGGTTCTGCAATGATGTGAATTCGGATAATGTATACTTCGGGTGCCGTATTGATCTAAGAATGAAAAGATGCCATAATGATAGCATTATGGGATTTCATTTCTGTTTGCAATTTCAAGAAAAAAATTACACCCACCACTTTCTATCAATGTAATGGACCAGTATACACCTTAAAAATTCGATATATATTATTGGATTGCAAGGGTGCCACAATAACGCGTTATGTGCGGATGCCACTATGATAGCAGGATGTAAATATATATATATATATATATATATATATATATATATATATATATATATATATGGTAACCATATATATATATATATATATATGGTAACCATATATATGAAGGAAGGCAATAGGGTGACCATGTATTAAGGAAAGGATTCCCTTTCTTATGGTCATACTATTCCCTTCTTTAATATGGTCACCCTATTCCTTCCGTGATATGATCACCCTAAGAATAAGAAGAACAATGATAGAATAGGTAACAATTATATGAATTTGCTGTAAATATAATTTAACTAAATAAACATTCAGGTGCCTTTGTGGATAGTCGGGGTTGAGCGAACATAGAGAGAAAAAAGAACTACAAAGGGTTATTCTTATTGAGTACTGATTTTCTTTTCATAACGGTTGAACCCCAACCAACCACAAAAGCACTAATGTAACCCTACAGCCGGGTTCACATGGACAATACGTAAACTGTGTGCCCTTTATGAAACATGACTGGCCCTCAGAGGAGTTGGACGGATGACGACTCGCGATATCAACTGATCTGAATTTTCGGTTTTTTACTGGACTATAGCAGATATTTATATTAGATGGGATAATGATTTGTGTAAAATGCTGTTATGACTTCATTATTTGGCCTTCAAGCTTTGGGGAGCGTAGAAACCCGGTTGGGGTGGAAGAAGGTTTTTTTTGGGGAATTCAAGAATGGCCGCGCACCTCAACCGGATCGTCTCCACAATAGTTTGACTCATTTTAGTATTTAATTACGAATTTGTATTATCAGAAGTGGGATAGTAACCCCCAGTTCACTTGAATCCTCAAAGTGTTTAGTGATAGTGGCCACAGTTTGGAAGGCCCGTCCGTGGTGATAAGTATATTTCCACTTAGAAACATCCAGTACATAACAGGTAAAACTTTGTTATTCTAGTATCTTTAAAGATTGTCTTCACAATGACTGACGAAGGTGGTACATCTAACGTAGACTCTACTTCGCTTTTGGGTGAGTTGATTAAGGCATTAAAACATCGATCGCTTGCTCATCAGCCTGTCGAACTTCCACTTTTCAACCCTGAGAAAAACGATTCGGGGAAATGGATTTCCCAAGTTGAGAAACTCCGATCAGAATTTCAGTGGACAGACAACTTCGTCCTCGCATCCATCGGGAAGTTTCTCTTGAACTCCTCCCGTTCTTGGTACAAAAACTGGTCGCCAGATTTGCGAGACTGGGAGCATTTTTCTAGAGATTTCAAGGAAGCCTTCCCGTTTAAGCGCAACTTGGGTAAATTGCTGGATGACGCGGCATCTACACTTCCCTCCGTACAAACACGTATGAAGTGTATGTCCATGAGAAATTATCTTACCTAAGGGCATTGCGCGCAAATTGGTCTGAAATGGACCTTATTGAAATAAGGATTGGACCTTATTGTACATGGGATCACCGAGCAAGATGTTTGTACTGCTTGCAGTCTGAGAAACTGTCAGACTATTCCTGAACTCTTAACGTTTCTGTCGGCATTTTTGACTCCTAATCGCCCTTTCCGCCCTTGACGCTCTTATGACCCAGGATTCGGATATCCGAACTTCGGAATCCCTGAAGCGGAGGAGGGTCGAAGCAGACGTAATACACAGTCGTTCCCCTAAAACATGTCACTTTTGCCATAATGTTGGCCATATCAAACGATTTTGTCCACAGTTGTCTAAAACTAATTCCGAAATGCCGTATCACCAAGCTACTTCCTCCACACCTAGTTCATCCAATAGGCCACATGCAGCTTCTTACAGCCACCCTTCGGTACACCAACCTTCACAAAGCCTTCATGAACCGAGCGCTCCAGTTCAAGTTCCACCTGATGGAGTGGTATGTGAATTTTGCTTGAAGCATGGGCATGATGTTAAAACGTGCTTTGTGAAGGCTGGGATCGAGAGGAGGAGACAAGTTCGTTTAGTCACGACGCGACCCTATGCCAATTCCCTTATGATCGAGGTTGATAGCCAACCCTTCTCCTGCCTTGTCGATTCGGGAGCTGACATCTCTTTGATGTCCGACAAGTTTTTACCTAAGTTCCGTTATAAAGCTGAATACTGCCATTCGGTTATCCGTGGTGTAGTACCTGGACAATTGGTTACAGAATGGTCTTGCTTGGGGGAGGCGAAGATCACGGGAGTCACCATGCGCCTGCGTTTCTTTTTTGTACCAGAATCAATCCTGGACCACGACGTTCTCTTGGGCCACGACATTTATGAAGACCCTTCTATCGAAACCATTACTGACCACTTAGGGAGCAGAATTATTCGGAAACCGGTGGCTCTCATCAATAGGGTAACAACAGTTACTGCAGTAGTGGGGGATGATATATGTGTCCCTGAGGAACATAGGGCGGCTGTAACCGCTATAATCAGCAGCTTTTCCAGAATGGTAACAACTGGTACACGAGTTGGATGTGTAAACAATTCCAGTATGTCAATAAAACTTGAACGTGACGTAGTAAATCACCATCCTTATCGTCTACCCCTTAACGAGCGATCAGTTGTTCGGGACATAATCGCTGATCTTCTGACTAATGGTATAATTAGAGAGAGTGACTCTCCCTTCGCTAGCCCAATCACTTTAGTGAAAAAGAAAGATGGCACATACCGTATGTGCATAGATTTCAGAGAATTGAACCGCTACACTGTAAGAGACCGCTACCCCCTTCTCTTAATTGATGACCAACTTGACAGGCTGGGGAACAACCGATATTTCACTTCTTTGGACATGGCTTCAGGCTTTTATCAAATTCCTATTGACGAGAATTCAATATCCAAAACAGTGTTTGTGCCTCCAGACGGCCACTTCAAATTTTTAAGGGTCCCTTTCGGACTAGCTAACGCCCCCGCAGCTTTCCAGCGTGCTGTCAATAAGGCATTGGGTTCGTTACGTCACACTGTTGTTGTGGTTTATTTGGACGACCTTTTAATCCCTTCTAAAACCCCGGAGGAAGGCCTTCACAACTTACAGGAAGTCCTGGTTGCTTTGAATTCTGCAGGGTTTTCCCTTAATATAAAAAAATGTAAGTTTCTACAACCATCTGTCGAATACCTTGGGCGAACTGAGTCAGCAGAAGGTATTCGTCCAGGACTTTCAAAGGTTGAGGCTCTTCAAAAATCACCAGTAGCTTCCAATGTAAAACAAGTCTGCCAATTCATGGGGCTGGCCAACTATTTCCGCAAGTTCATCCCAGAATTCGCTCTTAAAACTACATGCATTACCGATTTGACAAGAAAGGATCGCCCATTTTCTTGGACCAAGGAACATGACGCGGCCTGGCAATATGTATGTAGTTTCTTGTCTCACTAGTCACCCTCTCCTTGCAGTTTTCGATCACGACCTTCCTACAGAATTACATACGGATGCAAGCAGTTTAGGGTATGGTGCTATACTCCTTCAATTACATGACCGGAAAGAACCTGGAGTAGTGGCTTATTTTAGCCGCCGTACAACTAAGGATGAAGCACACTACCATTCGTATGAGCTGGAAACCCTAGCTATTGTTAATGCTCTCCACCATTTCCGGGTGTATCTGTTGGGTATTCATTTTAAATTAGTGACGGACTGCAATGCTGTTAAAGCAACCGCCAACAAAAAGGATATTGTCCCACGAGTTGCCAGATGGTGGATGTATATGCAAGACTTTGAGTTCGAAATCATTTACCGTAAAGGGAGCGACTTGTCTCATGTTGATTTTCTAAGTAGGAATCCTCCACCCAGTGCCATGGTTCTGCGTGTCAAGTATGATATATGGCTGTATACTGAACAACGGGGCAATGCTGAGGTACAGAAAATGTTAGCCGCATTACGTGAAGGACATCTGGATTCCGGCCAGTATGGGGAGAAGAATGGGTTGTTATACTACAAACTCCCTGCTGCTGACGGGACTGTTCCACTGCTCTGGTTTGTTCCACGCCAGAGTCGCCTTGGTCTCATGCGCATCTTTCATGATGAGCAGTGTCACGTTGGCCCAGACAAAACCTATAGCTCTATTGCAGCTCATTTTTGGTTCCCTAAGATGAGATCATTTTTCAGAAACTACGTTAATCATTGCCTAATATGCGCAATTTATAAAACTAGGACAGGCCCACGCCAGGGATACATATTCCCAGTTGAGAAGCCTGAAGTCCCTTTTCAGAAGTTGCACGGGGTCTGTTTGGGGCCACTTCACCCAACAGGTGATGGGTCCAAATATTTACTTATAATTGTAGATGCACATACAAAGTACTGTTTATTGATGCCCCTCACCTCAGTGTCGGCTGCAGAAACTGAACGACAGTTCCTTCAAGTAGTCGGTCTGTTTGGTACACCAAAGTTGTTTGTGTCTGATGCAGGTTCTAATTTTCGTGACACCAGTTTTCCCAAGGTTCTTGAGTCCCTACACATTGAGCACCAGTGTGTTACACCAGATTTACATCGAGGTAACGGACAGGTAGAACGGCACATGAGCACCGTCATGAATCTAATCCGTATTGAGACTACCGCCTCGTCAGAATGGTCGAGTAACTTGTGGAAAATTCAATTAGTACTGAATAGTACAATCCAGAAGTCTACAGGATCGACCCCGTTACAACTGCTGATTGGTGTTAACGCTTCAACACCCCTCCTGCAGGCTCTGCTTCGCAATCTTGATTCCGAAATTTCCCCTGTGAGGAGTCGGCGCCTGGATCGTGAGCGAGTGTCTCGCCTGATGAATGCATCACAAGCTTCTGCTGATGCGAACAATAAGCGTAGGGATACCCTGGAGTTTGCGGTGGGCGATTTTGTGTTGATGCATAAAGACAAGACAATGCACAACAGCAAGTTGAATTATACGTTTCTTGGACCATATGAGATTGTTC
Source organism: Leptopterna dolabrata (assembly GCA_954871275.1). Taxonomy (NCBI): domain Eukaryota; kingdom Metazoa; phylum Arthropoda; class Insecta; order Hemiptera; family Miridae; genus Leptopterna; species Leptopterna dolabrata. Next base: position 95,947,677 of record OX940974.1, read on the forward strand.
AGTGCCTACCTCGTGGGCGGTACCTACAAGCTGAAGAAAGTTGGCACTCGGATATTGACAAAAGCAGCCAAGGAACAACTTTGTCGGTGGCCTACTGATTGGTCACTTACCTGTGATATTGAGGAGTTGCTGGCCTTCATGGAAGAAGAGGAAGGAAGTATCCCTGTCACTGATGATAGTTCCTGAGGAGAGAACCTCCCATCTACCACGCAGCTTGATGGTGTTCCCCTTCCTAGCCCTCAGTTCTACGGATTCGACTCCGATTCAGATTGAACTTTATCCAGTGAACTACACTGTCGTGTTGGATCAATATTGATCTCTATTTCCTGATGTACAATTACTCATATTGAAAGTCAAAACTTGATTTATGACGACCTTTACAGACTGTTTGTACTTTTTCTTACTTCTGCACTTTTAATACCTGTCCAGGCTTGTACTTATTTATTTATATTTTTCCGGTTGCCTGAAAGATGGCTGGTGATTTTGTTGCCTGAAAGATGGTTGGTGATTTTGTTGCCTGAAGGATGGCTGGAGATTTTGTTGCCTGAAAGATGGCTGGAGATGTTGTTGCCTGAAAGATGGCTGGAGATGTTGTTGCCTGCAAGATGGCTGGAGGTTTTGTTGCCTGAAAGATGGCTGATGATTTTGTTGCCTGCAAGATGGCTTGTGATTTGGTTGCCTGAAAGATGGCTAGCTCGTCTGTTGATTTTGTTGTCTGAAAGATGGATGGTGTGGCTGTTGCTTCTGTTGCCTGACGGCTTGCTGGTCTGCTTGTTGTTTGTTGCTTGGCAAATGGCTGTTGTGGCTGGATTTTGCCGTTATTATTCTTGCCTCAAGATGACTGTTCAGACTGACTTTTGCCATTGATATTGTTGTGTGACGGTTGGCTGTTGCAGCTGGATTCCCGTTACTTTTATCGCCTGCACGGTGGCAAGACGATGCCGGTTTTATTGTGTTTATACCTGATTGTTTTTGGCGTTTTGCGATGTGCTGCCTGCTGTTTGGTGTCGGTTTCTCCCATGGTGGGCTGCTTCGAGAGCGAAGCTGCTGTCAGAATTGGCCGTGTTAGATATTTATATTAGATGGGATTAATATTGGATGGGTAAAATGTTGTTATGACTTCATTATTTGGCCTTCAAGCTTTGGGGAGTGTAGAAAACCGGTTGGGGTGGAAGGAGAAGGGTTTTTTTTTGGGGAATTCAAGAATGGCCGTGCACCTCAACCGGATCGTCTCCACAATAGTTTGACTCATTTTAGTATTTAATTACGAATTTCTATTAGTATGCAGTCAATTGCTGTGTTTTGTGTAGTGTTTCTGCAACTCTTCCCTCTTTACTGCCTTTCTTGAACACTCTATTTTATGCCTTGCTCGACGTTCCTGTCCATGAGAACCTGGTTTCAGAGCATCATCAAACTAAACATAAATAATTAACTACTATTACTACTGTAACAAGAAATACCAGATGAAATGGAATAAATAAACAGGTTTTACTAGCATGAAATACATGCAAAACGCACCAATTCTAATTCAATAGTCTGTCCCTATAGCAACCCAAAATTTGGTGACCCCAACTTTCCACCTAGTGTTCCAACCTCTTAACAGCACTCCCCGTTCTCCCTCTCCTGGTACCTCTGCAGCCGGTCCGGGTGCACTGCTCCCCTCTTCCAGCTGGGAAGCTGGATGCAACACACGATGTCTGTCAGGCGCTTTGGCATGACTCATGGCCTTATGAAGGGTCCCTGCAGCTTAGGGCTGAACCACCTTCTGTCTTGGCCCGTACAACCAGACCTGGGCTACCTCAATTTCGCCTCCACTGCCACTTTCCCTAGTGCCTCCAGCGAGACTTCATGAGCCTTGTCCCACATCCTCTTCAGCCCAGCCGCACAGTCCGTAGTTGTCAGTAGTACTGGGTTCAGAGGCATCCCTATCAGTAGGTCCGCTGGCAAGGCCGGGGTTCTTCTGATGGCCAACATGGCTGGTGAGAACCCTGTTACCTGGTGGACTGTTCGATGGGCGAGGAAGGCCCAGGCCAGTTTTTCATCCTAGTCTCGCTGGTGGGCGCTGATTACCTTGCATATCTTGGAGGGTGTGGTTGAATTGTTCAACAAGGCCATCACTCTGTGGACAAAGGGAAGTTGTTCTCGTCTTGTGTAGAACATGTCTGCCTCAAAATTCCGGCCCTGGTCCATGTGCAAGGTCAAGTTTACATGAGTGAAGGGTTCACCTACCAAGTACTGCTGCAAGAGAGCCTTCTTCCTCCTGCCTTTTCCCCCTTTCCTGCAAGGGACATAGGTGTGTCCGAATTCCCTCATGTCCCGATGCATGCCCACCCTTTGGGGGAAAAAAACCCCCAGCGCCGTAATCATTCTCCTCGCCCCAAAATGGCCCCGGGTTGTGGATTGCTTCTACGACGGTTTTCCAACATTGGTGTAGGACTAGAATCTGCCGCACTCGTTTGGTGCCTGTCTCCCTCTCTCAGTGCCTTAATGCCACTCAGTCAATCCAGTGCCAAGCTGTTCCACTTGGCCCACAGTGTCTTGGTACTGGCACTGTAGACAGCCACTGTTTGCCAGTCCGGTCGTGGTCCTGTAACCACTGGTGCACCTGGTCAACCTCCAGGTCCCTGGCCTGTTCATCTTTCAACGCCATCTCTGTTTCCAGTCCTATCCTTTGCACATCCTCCTGAGCCACCTTCTCTTCTTGCCCTGCAGAATGCCTGCACCCCTGTGCAGGACATGGTCTCCTGGAAAGCCCATCCACATTGCCATGGGCTGCGCCTTTCCAGTATTCAATGGTCAGGTTAAATGGAGCCAGCGTTTCTAGCCACCGAGCCGACTGTCTGTTTGAAATTCTTCAGCCACTGTAGCGAGCATGATCAATGCGTACATTCACCGGCACCCCACTATCCAGGCCAAAATGGCGAAGATGTTCTTGTACTACATTCAGTGCCAGCAACTCCTTTCTCCTGGCACAGGAATTATGCTCGGGTCGCCACAGGCACCGGATGAAGTAGGCTAGAACCTTTTGTGTGTTCCACTATTCCTGCAACAATACTGTGCCAAGTGCCGTACCCACTGGTGTCCACTTCCACAATGAACTGCAAGTCTGGCCTCGCCTGAGCCTGAATGGGTGCCTCCGCAAATGCCCGTTTCAAGTCCCTGAACATGGCTTCACACTCTGATGCCCATTTAAACCCCGGCTTTCCTCCTTCCAGATTGTACAATGGCCCAGCACGATGGGCAAATTCTAGCACAAAGGGTCTGTAGTACAAACAGAATTGCACAAAACGATGCACCTCTTTCACCGAACTGGGTTGAGCCAGGTTGAGATGCACTCCGTTCCCTATGACTGTGGACCATGGGGGAATTGAATGCGCTGAGCCCGAAGGCATAACACCTTGGACATTGGTGTTTAGGGCCTTTCCTAGCCATATGGCCCCAAACGTCTCACCAGAAGCACGCAATCGTCTCCAAATATGCTTGACACGGTTGCTCTGACTCCACTACTCTCATGTCGGCCTCAGATGCTGTTACGTCACCAATTATGGCCAGACATGGCAGCACATAACCCAATCACACAGCTCCGTTGTTAGTTATGCCAACACTAGCTTCCACTGCTCAACACTTCTTAGACCATCATAAAATTTCTGCAACGCCATGGCCTCTGCAAGAGCTGGTACATTTAGAAATGCTACCGTCCTTTCATTACGTAGCACTGTTACAGTGCCTCTACCACTTCCACTAAGGGCCCAAGTTGGTGACCACAGCAAGAGCTGTATCATGTAGCACAGCCACAAGCTCCACCACCTTTTCCTCCCCCAACCAGCCATTTACTCGACTAACCCTTTCAAACTTACTCAGGTAATCTCCCCAGCTAGCTACCCCATTGTACAGCCCAGGCTTTATTTGGCCCCAATGTCGATTTTATTATGGCCAACGTGTTGAAAGTTCTATGTAATTTGCTGAAAGTACCTAGTACAGCAAATCAGAAAAGAACTACAGCAATGTCGAGTACTTTACACAGCGTTTTTGAATTGTTCATTTGGTTTTAAAACACGGTAGACAAAAGAATGGCCTCATGAAAAACTACCTGTACTCATTAGAAAAATACTGTGACATTAGGTTTGTCTGGACAGACAGTTCTGGACCAGTCCAGAATGGAACTGCGTTATGAGAGGGGATATAACCATCCAGGACTGAGTCCAGAACTTCTGTGTCCGTCCGAACCTGCGATGACGTTCCGAACCGATAACCTGAAGCCACATAAGCTGATACGGTAGAAGCATCAAGTGCGCATGCGCAGGATCAACAGCCCTCCTGGACTGTCTGTCCGAACAGCCAACTCTCGATCCAGGACCAGTTCTGGCGCTGTTCAAACGCGCAAAAGGAGGCGTGGCTTGGACAGAGCGGTCCAGGACTGCCTGTCCGAACGAACCTGATAATGATTTTCAATACCTACATTAAATTACAATATACTCGTGATTATAGGAATACCTACCATCTGACTTTGTATATTAATGTCCCCATTTTGAAGTAATCCTGTAGTTCAACCCCACAGCAGTGCTTTCATGCAGTTCATTCATGAACCGTTAAGCAAAAGAATATTTTCGGCCTTATTGTAATTAGGAGTCAAACCTGAATCGATTAGGTGCCCAACTTGATTTTCATACGATTTGATATTTTAAAAATAGTATAACTTGAAAAGAAATAACATTTTAGTTATTCCAACAGCTAAACCTGTGTTCACTTCGCAAAACGTTTCATTCAATTGAAACTTACGAATGGCATCACATGAGAGATGCCCATAATGTAGAAACAGGTAATAACAACTACAAACTAGGTAGGTATTCCTGATACGCTCAATTTAGTGGCCTGGGCCCAATACACAAATCTTGTACAAGGATATAATAACATATATAGTAGGTATATAATTGTATATATGGTATGGTATATAATACTACAGATTACTACACACAGTATATAATATTATATATATATATATATATATATATATATATATATATATATATATATATATAATTTCCCAAAATCCAAAGATTTTGTGAGGGTTGTTGAGGTGCGGTCGAGTGAAAAAATTATTTTTCCGACGTTTCGAACGTTTATTCGTTCATCTTCAGGGAATCTACAATATAAAACATACCGCTCACAATTTAAAATTTCGCCAAATTTGATTTTTTGGAAAAATTCAAATTGCTCTCAAGATTTCAAATTTTGACCTACATGATCACTTGTTCTTTTAAAAACTTCGTCTTTCAATGAGCTTTCAAACGGTGTATTCAAATTTCTTCTTATCTGTTTTGAAAATACTCAGACTGCAATTCTAATGCTAAGAAATTATGGCGTTGAGGTAGGGAGGGGGAGAGAGAAAGGTTGACATGAGCGCACTACTAACTGGACGGAAAGAATTTATGGAATAAAAATGTATTACACAAAACTCAAATGAAATTTATTTAAAACTGTAAATAGGTACTTGAGGATAAAATTATAGCAGCTGTTCAAAATGACCCCCGAGTTGTCTTCTACACGCACGAGCGCGTTGCCTCATCTGCCTTTCAGTTACATCGAACCTCATCGTGTGGTGCAAATCGATGGCTGCTTCCTCAATCCTCTGCACGAGTTCTTGTGGGGAGTTCACTTCCCTACTGTATACTCGTTCTTTAAAGAAACCCCAAACAAAAAAGTCGAGCGGATTCAAATCCGGAGATCTTGGTGGCCATGGGACAGGACCACCTCGCCCTATCCAAACAGGATAATTTTCGTTTAGGTAGGCTCTTACTGCTCGAGAAAAATGAGGTGGAGCACCGTCGTGCTGGAAAATCATGCTTCTCCTTGTACGTAACGGGATATCTTCCAAAAGAGGAGGAAGATCATTCTGAAGAAATTCTAAATATGAAACTCCGTTCAAAGTTCTTGGAAGGTTGAGGAAAGGCCCTACAATTTGATTTCCGATAGCGCCAACCCACACATTGACGCTAAACCGCCTTTGGAAACGCTGCTGGCGAACTAAATTTGGGTTTTCATTTGCGTAATAATGCCTGTTGTGGACATTGAACACGCCTTCTCTTGTAAAATTGGACTCATCAGTCCACAAAATACTGCGCAAAAAGTTAGGATCGTCCACATCATTGAGAATTAACCACGTACAAAATTCCAGCCTTTGTTGATGGTCTCCTCTTTCCAGTCCCTGTACTCTCTGAAAGTGGTACGGGTGGAACCGATCCCGTTGGATGGTGCTCCAAACTCGCCAATGAGAAACACCAGTTGCTCTTACTATCTCCCTAATACTGATTTCTGGATTATCACGAACAATACGTACGCCTTCTTCATCATCAGCATCTCTGCGGGCCCTCTCTCTTGTGGCTACATTAAAAGTTCCATGGTCCCTTAAATGGTAATTGTATACAATATATGGCGCCACCTCCAATCGTTTTGATACTAACATATAATGTAGTGGAAAGGTATAGAAATATAAAGAGATAGTATTTGAATGCCGGAAACATGTTTGAGCCCGTGAAATTGCTTACAGTTTGAAGGGTTTGTACACCTTACAGTTAATCATTCGGTTAATTTCGTTGATCCAGATACTGGGGCACATACGCAGGGTATAGAAAGAACATGGCGTGAAGTTCGTGGAAACATTCCTCGTTACGGTAACCGTAAACACCATTTAAGTGGGCACCTTGCGGATTTCATGTTCCCTAGATTGTATCCTGGTCACAAGGAGAGGATTCACGCCATATACACTGCTATCGCTAACCTTTACAACGGCTCAAACCCCTCCGTGAACGAACAAAGCAACGCAGAATCAGCCGATAGTGACGACTCCGATAACGACATTTAAGGTAAATGCACTATGCTTTATTATCATCCGGTACTTAAAATATTTTTATTTGCCATTGTAAACCCATAACAAATGTACTATGTTAATATGAAAATGTTTGGAGGTGGCGCCATGTATAGTATATAATTACCCCAAAGACTACTTCTTTGAATATACTCAACAAACAGTGTTCCTATTGCTAAACCTCAGCAGATTTCCGGGAAGCAACCAGCAGTGCGCTCATGTCAACCTTTCTCTCTCCCCCTCCCTACATCAACGCCATAATTTCTTAGCATTAGAATTGCAGTCTGAGTATTTTCAAAACAGATAAGAAGAAATTTGAATACACCGTTTGAAAGCTCATTGAAAGACGAAGTTTTTAAAAGAACAAGTGATCATGTAGGTCAAAATTTGAAATCTTGAGAGCAATTTGAATTTTTCCAAAAAATCAAATTTGGCGAAATTTTAAATTGTGAGCGGTTATAAAAGCAACTACAAATTATCGATCGAACTTGAAAAGAGATGTTTCGTAAAGGAAATTTAATGAGCTTTCCAGTGGTTTTTTTCAGTTTTTTTGAAACTCAAATGGTTATGGAGATATGATGATTTTACTGCGACAATTCACGTTTCACTGAGAAAAACACAAAATTTGAAATAAGGTCACTATGGTTGAGAATCGGACATGGGTTCATATAGCTTTTTTTGTTGGGTTTGAGGTCTAGAAACACCTCCCCAATTTTCTGACATCTTTCACCAAACACCCTGTATATATATTATACAGTATAGTATTCCTGTTACGCTCAGTGGCCTGGACCCAATACACATACCTTGTACACGAATATAATTATATATACAGTATATTATATAGAATATAATACTTACGGTATGCCCATTATTCAGTTCGGAATTTATTACAACAGCTCTTAATTGGCTTGTATCGTCAATTGAAAGTTTGGACGACGATTGTTTTTCAAATATTGACATCAGACCGTCGCATCATCCGACAATCCCAACAGAAGGGCAAATAACAACTGCTAGCTCTGAGCTCTTCCAAGCTAATCACAAAATGCCATGGTTAATAATATTTTTGCTAGGTCTAACTAGGTCAAATGGATTAGGTGGCCGTTCGAGCCACACTATAGGAGCATAGGTAGGTAATAGTACCTGTTCAAGTTCGCTTATTGTTGGTGTTATACATATTCAGATTGAGACGATAGCTCATGATAATGATCGCCTGATAGGCATATTATCGTTATCTTCATATCTTATTTATACTTATAGTGTCCATGCATGATAATTTCCATGATCCATACTCCCTTGGTAGTAATAGGTTTTGTTGTGTTCCATTGAAGGAAAGGAGAGGAAGGTGCAGTAGGCCTGAGTTTTTGAGTAGATCCTGTACTGCCACGCTCGCTAGTAACAACCTCAAAAAACTTTCTAGTTATCCTCAGATCCGCAGGACATCGCTACTATCCATGTTCTCAAATGTTCTAGAAGTTTCATCTGATGCCATTTACGTCATTTGCGAATTCGCTTTTTCTCCAACTCGACAAAGTTTAGTGTGCGTATTTTTCTTTGCCTCCGTTCTTTCTCATTTCTTTTTTTCTGATTTTCATTACTCATTCTGATAGATTCGGTTCCTTTCGTCATTGATTTAAAATTCGTGGTTGCTTGCCCTCGAGGCAACACGAAGCTAAAGTGTAGGCAATTCCGTGGTGCCCCAGGCTTTAGTCACCTCCAGCACATTTCCCTGCACTCTACCCACTGATGACACCGCCCACTCACTTTGTTCTTTCCTTTCTTCAAATTTATTACAAAATACATGCACGACTATTTTTTCATTGACCTGGAAGGTTTCAGTCAACACTTACATTACTTTCTAATACCCAAATCACAGAAACGCTAAGCCCGTAGGTACGTACAATAGAGGATGAGATATGAAATTGTAATTCAATAACTGAATTATAATTAAAGAAAGTAATGTAGGTGTTGACTGAAACCCTCCAGGTCAATGAAAATATAGACATGCATGTCGGATGATGTCTCATGCTACCTTAGTTTTACCTTAGTATTTTGATTTTCTCAACTGACGTCTTGGAAGCTTTGTGATCAAAATTTACATGATGTCTTGATTATCATAATATTCATCTATGTAGAATAATTATGCAATAGATCAATGCGAGAAAGCTAAGAGCTAGACGTATTGACAGACGTTGTTCACATTTCCCTTCTAAACATAATAATAGAGGTACCTCGTATGTCCACTGATCACTGATTTCCTACCTGAAAGATGCCCCGGGACGGTGCTGGAACCGATTCTGACGTCAAAATATCAGTACGATTTATTCTATGCATTATGCACTAGACTGCTGTGTAGAGTGCACTACTATCGGTTATCCCTGGATACTATACAGGGTGTCAGGATTAAGGTCGTACCACTGGCCAGGGGTTGTTGATTCTACAACTAATTTCTGATGAAGTTTCCTATAAATTTTTTTTTGGGGCCGCTTAAAATCCGAGTTTTTTCACTTTTAAGATTTTTTTCGTGTTTTCGACCTTAAGTCGCTAAAATTGCCATAACCTGCTTAATTTAAGGACTAAAACTGAATGTGATTATACCGTTGGAAAGAGCATCAAATTTGCTATCTCCCTGACACCAATCAATTCTTTTTAGAGAGAATTCAGTGGGTGAAAAATAGATGTGAAAATCAAACTTTGTAAAATCTCGGAAATTGTCAGGTTTTTCAAACGTTGTGGGTCTTAGTGATTCTACCCTTTTCTTCTCTCTGTAACCCTATTAGTTGGCCAAGAAGCTCACCTTTCCAACAGTATGGTCAAAAAAGGTTCTACAGTGGGCTGGAGAGGTAAAAGTTTCTTTTCCATGCCAAAAACCGTGTATTTTTCAGTACAAATCGACATTTTTACCATAAAATGAGTTAGGCAGCAACCTTTTCATACTTTCTCTTGCTGAGTCGAATGGTGGCACTGCCGAGACTTCCCAAACAGGTAACAACCGATTTTTTTGACCCACTAGACCTATCATAGGCGTAAAATTGAATTATTTAGCAGTTGCCATATTAAATTTGTATAAACCGTGGTAGGCTTGAAGGATCAAGAAATCGGTTGTTAGGTACCTGGTTGGAGAGGCTTGAGAGGTTGGGACTTCTAACAAGGAAAAGGGATTCAATAACAATGTAGTTACTATCTTGGTTCTACTTGATTTTTCTGATGCTTTTGGCTCTATTGATTATAACACATTTCTTCTTAAGCTTTTTCAGATCTACAAATTCTCCTCAACTGCTTGTAAGCTGATAGCCTCCTTCTTCACCAATCGCAGTCAATGTGTTAAGTCTGATAATAATCATACTCGTCCGTCATGCTCTTTAAACATTCATGCTGGGGTTCCTCAGGGATCCGTTCTTGGTCCCTTGTTTTTCTCCATGTACTCTAATGACATAGCACATTGTTTCAATGGACTACGATATCAACAGTACGCCGATGATGTGCAATTCTATCTTTCTTGTAACGTTGCTGAATTACCTGCAGCTATCACTAGAGTTAACCGGATCCTGTCACATGTTAGCACATGGGCAAGAGATAATTCCCTGAGGCTTAACCCCATTAAAACCCAAGCTATAATCTTCTCCCCCTCTGGGATTGATAGATACCATCTACCACAGATTGTTCTTGAGGGCTGTCCAATGCCATTTAATGACAAGGTTAGAAACCTGGGGATTGTCATGTCATCTGACATGAGCTGGGACGCTCACATATCATTGACCTTGCAGAGGGTCTATGGTTCCCTCTTTACCTTAAGGAAGTTTATTAACTTTACTCCTGAGAATCTTAGACTTTTGTTGGTGAAAAGCCTTCTCCTACCACACTTCTTGTATGGTCATGTTCTTTTTATTAACTCATTAAACTCTGTTCTGACCCGCAGATTGGAGTTAGCCTTTAACAGCTGTGTGCGTTATGCATTTAAACTGAAGCCTAGGGGGCATATATCTCAGCATTCCCAGAAGGTTCTTGGCTGTGGTATAATAGTTTACCTGAGGGTGCAATTTTTGAAGTTTGTTTTCAAATTAGTTCATGCTAATGATTTTCCTAGCCCTGATTACCTGGCTGATATATTTAGCAGTGGTCTCTCCCCTCGTCTGCATGCACTTCAGCAAACCTGGACTCGTAATCGGCTTTTCATAAACTCGATGAGGGTCTCAGGTGCGAGGCTGTGGAATTCGTTGCCCTTGGCCGTCCGTGGGATGCATTCGCTCGGCGCCTTTGGTGGGGCCGCCTTACAATACCTGAAGGGTCAGTAGTTCCAATTTCTCTCTTTCTGTCTCTCTTCTCTCTTTCTGTCTCTTTTTCTCTCTTTCTGTCCTTTTTTCCCTTGTTCCTTTGTATTAAAAAAACACATTGTAATTTGTCAGGAAAGCCATCTAGTGATTTTCATTGTGTTATTGTTTTGTACATATACAAGGAGGGGTCTAGTACCCTATATATGTGTAAAATCGAAAAATAAATGAAATGAAATGAAATGAAAAGTAAAGACGATTTGGGGAAATTGTCGTTTGAATGAAAACTGTAATTGGTAGGTAGGTACTTCATAATTATGTAAAAAATTAAAACTAATAAATACTTGAAAATTAAATTCATCTGGAGGTTCAGAATGCGCTCCTTTTTAATTCGAAAGTGTACGAAGTTCAACCAGAAACTCTAGAAGATCTAGTGGAGAGAATTCACCTCTGCAGCGATGCAATCCGATGGAATGCACATGTGCTGGAGCCAGCCGTTGATGGGATTCGACGCAGGCGCCGTTTTTGCTTGGACCAAAATGGAGGCCAAAAAAAAAAGTTATAGGCAAATTTTTATCAGAAATTAGTTGCAGAATCGGCTCCTGGCCGGTGGTACGACCTTAACCCTGTATAGTGTTGAATAGAATTCATATTATGCACACGATTTTACGCTGACTGGACCTTCCTCACCCTTTCTACCATGGCCGCCAAGTTTCTCAGGCGGTTTCCGCCATGTTAGGGAATTCGGCCCTCGGTATCGTCGAGGGGCTTTGCTACTCTATTTGTAACCTCCATGTTCCTCGTCCATATCACAGAACAGGTCCATATAGGCAGAATTTAAATGCGATAAGAAGCGGATTCTTATCAATAGAAGTCAATGTATGTTGTGAAAATGTTTTTCAGTAACTTTGTTTAGATTTTCTTGATTTTGGGTTCTTGCTATGTTCTTTCTACTAAGTTTTCGAATTGTGTCTGGTTTCAAATATGTTAATGCTGCTTTTAACAATAATTTTGATGATATTCAATGAGGGTGTCTCACAGCAGACGTATAGAGTGGATTGCGCGAATCTGAGGATGGGGCAGTTCATCTGCCCAGACCCTGAATATGACGTGATCGATCCTGCAACTCAACAGCCAAAAGGTTGCACTAAAGAAAACAAAGCCAAAGGTACTTGATTTATATATTTTTACAAAGTTCAATGCTACGCAATTATATCTGACGTAGGATATGACATATCTGGTATATCGGACTATAAATATGGGTTGTTAACGAAGGATCGTAGTCTGGATCTTAGGTAGGTATTCAATTACTGAAGTTTATTCCACAACTATTCCCAGAGGACGGTGAGTTGCGGACAAATCTGGATAGGGTCTTCAGGAATAGCTCGGAGAACTATGTTGCAATGAGGAGTACGGCCCATGACCTCTGTTTATATTTTTGAATGAAAGCAGGTTCAGTTCTAAGAAATTTGAGAGCAGCTAAGTAGTCTGTGCTTGCTATTATTATACGAGCAAGCACAGTGAGAAAGTTCAAAAGTGATATGTTTCTCTCTCTCTCTTTTTTCCTCCTCGTCCCATGTGTTGTATTTGTATCATAATTTATGTTGAATGGGTATTAAACACCCAAACTCACTGAACAGTTCTTTTCCTGTGAGCTTTCAAGTTTCGGCCACAAGTGGCGTCACTACGTAAGGGAGTCTCTTGTTGCCGAAATTTTGAAAGCAAAGTTTCATGAAAGTATTCATTGTGGGTTGCGGTTGGCCTCAAAATTCTTAAGAATGGAACCTTCTTGGGACTTTCATTTAAACATGGGAAAGTACTTTAAACAGAAGTCATGTTCACTAATCGTTGTTCATCGAAGTAGGTATTTTTGATTTTGTTAACCCTTATCGTCCTGCACATAGATTTCGCGGAAGAAAAAATCTTTTTTTGTGTAATTTGTCTTACATTAGTCCCAATAGGACATAAACAGGAATTATCGATTTAACCCCCCCCCCTCCCCTGTTAAAATTGTGGAGTGGGTGTTATATTTAACCACTTAGGACGATGGGTAAACAGCAGTTTCAAATATGACACTTCAGGACGAAATGGTAAACCATTAATATTTCAAATATGACACCTCAGGACGAAATGGTAAAAATCTTACGGAGTCGAATATGACACTCAAGGATGATAGGTCAATCATATAATCAAGATCATGTAAAATTTACATTTAATTGCAACTGATGTTGCATTTAATTGCAACTGATGTTGCATTTAATGCAACTTCAGTGGCCATCTCTTTCATTTTATCTACTATGGTAACTAAGCCTATGAATTTGATCACAATAAATTGAATAAAAATCTCAGTTCGCTACTTATCAGCTAATTTTCAAAGAAAATTCAGGTATTGTTCTTTTCCCGTTTCCCTATAAGTGCGACAAAATTATTTTTTGGCGAATTTTCTTGAAAATTCAGCCTTTTTTTTCAAATTTCCTTCTAAATTACAATTGTTCCGTCTAGAAAGCAATTTTACTTTTTTAATTCAGTCCTAGTTTTGACAATGCAGATACAAGGTTTATAACTTCGTGCAAAACTCGAAATGCTAAAACGTACACAGTTCATCACTCATTCAGAGAAGAGGTAAAACTAGCTTTTTACATCATCCTAAAGTGTCAGATATGACGAAATGACAAATACGCAGGTATTTTCCCCCCATCATTCTGAAGGGTTAGATTCGACACCCCGACAAAACGACGGGAGTTTTTATGATCATCCTATCATCCTAAGTAGTTGAATTTTACACCCGTCGAATTTCCGTGATTTGTCTTGAACAATCGATGGAAACCATAATCCAGAGCGCTTGCTACAAACTGCAGAATGTAAGTAACACGAGGAATATTTTTTCAGGTCTGATAGTTCACAAATAATTTAGCGATAAATGACAAGACTCGCCATACCCCGACGTAAACGTCAACACCTCCTAAAAACGCCGACTCACTGCCAGTTATCAGTCGATATCAGCTTCTTATTCTTCCTTCTTCTTCACTTTTTGTATCACAATGTCAAGTCTAGTAGTCTGCAAGAAGGATCAAGGCTCTAAAGAGGCTGTATCCCACCATTTAATTATCGATATCCCCCTCCTAAAACGCGGCATCAAATATGACACCGCAGGACGATAAGGGTTAATCAATTTTATTTGTAGAGGAAAGTTCACTGATGTAGGTATTTTTGATTTTGTTAATCAGGAACGATGTGGTTGCTCATTCGAATCTAAAGCATTTTTGAAACTTTGATGACCGATTCATCGACTGCGAACTCTGAAACTTGGACCTAGGATTGCCGAATTATCTCACACCATTTGCCTGTAATATTCCTGGGCTGATTTTTTGAAAAATATTGGGGGAGGTAGAGAAGTGGTTGATGGGAGGTTAGTTTGTAGGTAACACGTTAAATATGCTGAAGCTGGGTTGTAAAAGTGATCTACGCCTATTGGCACTGTGCTGCATCCAGAGATCTTCAACAAAATCAATCCTCAAGCACCTATGGAATATTTACTATACCTATCTCCTTTGCTGAATAAAACTGTTCATTAACGTTAATCAAATTACAATATTTTTCAGTGATTTGCAAAGCTGCCGATGGCATAATCTGCACTGGTACAAACAATTCAACTTTCAAACGAGATATTCCTTGTAAATATACGTAAGTATAACACTAGCATTATTGATGTGCTGCTTTGTGAATAGCGTCAACAGTTCACATGGGCGTCATCGATCTATATTAAACGCTTTGTCATGTGATAGAAAGCATCCTACCACATCATTGATTGGCTGTGTGGTGTGCTGTCGTCAAAGTATCTGTTTCCAGCTTGGTTTTTGTTGATGATTATTACTATCATTTCAAGCTCCTATGCATACAAGTCTCCATCCTCCGTATATATAACTTATGGAACTTGTTCACGAAAGTTAGTTAAAAAAAAAAAAACTTTATTTCACAAGTTACAATTTAATCCCAAATAATTAGGTAAACGTACACAGGACAGCACTCGTAGAAGGGCGGCTCAAGACTGCCCGTACAATCTCCTCTAATGACAAAGGTCCCAAGGCGCTCGCGGGGGTTTCCTAGTACTCAGCTATTTATAATAGGTATTCAACAATTTAACATACATCTAACTTCTCCACCCATAGAATTTGGCATCACCTGGAAGGTTGATGTCAGTACAAGTCCGGGGTTCTACCTGAGGAGAATAATTGTTTGCATTTTTCAATCTAAACTGTTAACAGTTTTCCAAATTGAATAAACTACTGAACATAGTAGGATAAGATATAATACAATAGTCCAACAGCTAGGTACTACTATATGACAAGTGTCAAAGGGCTTGATTTGCCGTATGCGGTTCAGTTTAATCTTTACCACGCACTGGGGAATCTCTATTGTTTTAATTTTTCTGTACGGAATCACTCCTTCTCCATCTTTTATGTTGTTTATTTTTAATTTCACTCTTTTCATGGTTGGGGCCTCAATTTTGTAGCTATATGTATTATTTAACTGGTAATAACATACTGGGATGTCCTTAATGGGGGTGCTCAGTGTATTTTCCAGCAAGTCAATGGTGGCATTTAATCTTTTTAAACCGTCTAAACCCAGTAGTAGATCGAATTTGTTGTGAAATTGGAAAACGTAAAATTTTAAATTAATATTCCTCTCCCCAAACAATTCTCCACAGGGTACCATAGTGCTTAATTTGCCGGTGGTTGTCCCGTGAGCGGTTGTGACTTGAAAAGGATCATTTTACAATTTTTTGGGAAAATACTTATGAGCTATTACTGGATTTATGAAGGATTTAGTGCTAGCAGTATCAATTAAAATTATTAATTCCAAATTCGGCATCTCGATATAGGGTAGTTCATTTTTCTGATTTTCCAAATTCATCAGGTTGAATCTGGGTATTCTTTCTGACCCACTTCTAAAAAAGGATTTTCTTGATACGATTCTTCATTTTGCTCGTTTAACTGTGAATGACCTCCAATTTCTTCTTCTACTTGTTCCTCTACTTCCATATTTCTATTATGGAATTGCGGGAGAGAGGTTTTTATAGTTTGTACTCCGCTCATCGGAGTGGGACCCGTGGGGTTGGGGCGATAGTCCGACTGTTGCCTAGGAGGCAGATAATTTTGATACGCACGTGAGGCTGTTGAGACAAAGGGAGGCTTATCCGGTGTGTACTTCTGCTGACTCTGAACGTGAGGCGCTCTGGAGCCTGCTGGCATATTGCGCGAGAAGTGTTGAGAGTGATAAGAACCAGACTGACCTTGAGGAGGTCTATTATTTGTGAACGGTTTCTGTTCGGCTCTCCCGAAAGATTTCGTTACATGAAATTGGAAGTCATTCGTTAGCAAGTTATGAGCAGCATCTAAATCTGTGGGCTTTCTTCCCTGTAGCAATCCACCAAGTGGTTCTTTCAGGCCTCTTAGAAACACTCTTAAAGCTAACCCTTTGAAAAATATGGTTAATTGCTCAATATTGGGGACAGCATTATTTTTTAGGTACATGATTTCCAAATTTAAGAATTTTCTGACTTTTTCCAAAAACGCAAACGAGGATTCGTTCCCTTGCTTCAATTCTGACAGTTCTATAGTTAAGGTATGTGGGTGCTTAACCCTACAAAAATAAAAATCTGACTCCAAAAATAACGGTGAAATTATGACTTGGTTTTTATTGTGCGGTAATACAAACCTATAACCTTTTAGAAGCAGCAAAATCTTGAAGGAAAAAAAGAACCGCGCAAATGTATCGGGAACTGAATTCGAAAAAAAAAACTTTCGGGAAACAAACTTGTGAACATATGAAATTTTGAACAGTTATGAATTAAACAGCTGTAGTGACGCTACAGTCACTCCCCCTCGAAGAAAGAGACCCGCCGAGTTGGAGTCCCTGGAGCTCCCGTTGTGGTTGGTGAAAGAGGCGGTGGGTCTTCCAAGGCCTCCACAGACTGCCCAAGCGGTGCGAGATTGTAGGCGGGCTTTAGGCGGTCTATGCCGACAGTTGTGTCCTTACCCTTGATTGTCACCTTGAAAAACTTGTCCGTCCGCTCAATGACCGGATACGGTCCATCGTAAGGGGCTTGCAGCGGTCGCCGGAGAGCATCATGTCGCACAAATACATGCGAGCACGATTGCAGGTCCTGGTGCACAAACGTGTTCCTGGCCCCGTGCTGATTATTTGGAACAGGTTTCAAAATTGATTTTCCCTAGAAAACGACGTAAGTCTGCAATGGTTGCTGGCTTGGGATAGTCCCTTATTTGTGCTACCTTTTCTGTGAGTGGACTGACACCTTTGGAAGTGATTAAATGCCCAAGGAATTTAACTTCTGCCTGACCAAACGTGCTTTTTGAGGTGTTGACTATACTGGCAAAACCGCTGAAAGAGTGTTTCGAGGTGAGCCAGGTGCTCCTCCTCGTTTTTTGAAGCCACAAGCACGTCATCAATATAGGGGAAACAAAAATCAAGACCCTGCGTCACTGCATGGATAAAACGTTGAAAGCTCTGTGCAGCATTCCTCAAACCAAAGGTCATGACTGGTAATTCAAACAAACCAAAAGGTGTTATAATGGCTGTCTTTGGGATATCTGCCGGCTCCATAGGAAGCTGGTGATAAGCCTTGACAAGGTCGACTGTACTAAAAATCTTTTTCCCTGCGAGAGTGTGAGTGAAATCACGAATATTTGGAAGAGGGTAACGATCCGGAATTGTGATGGCGTTGAGGGCCCGGTAGTCCCCACATGGCCTCCAGGACCCATCTTTCTTTGGGACCATGTGCAGCGGGCTGGACCATGGACTGTTGGATGGTCGGCAAATACCCTGTTCGATCATGTAAGAAAATTCGTCTCGTGCAATAGCCTCCTTTTCAGGAGACAATCTCCTTACTCGTGCACAGATGGGAGGTCCCTCAGTCAGAATATGGTGTGTGACAGAATGTTTTGGAGGACGCTTGCCTACCGAATTTGGATTTGTTAAATCGGCGAAACGAGAAATGAGGGCTTGATACGGAGAATTGTTTGGCGGACCTACTGTAGAAATTCCAGTGCATGAAACGTCTTGAAGAATCCCCGAAACGTGAAGAGAAGTAGAGTTATCGATTAATCGCCGACCCTTGATATCAACCAATAAACCAAAGTGATGGAGGAAATCGGCTCCCAGGATGGCCTTGTCTACCGCAGCTACAATGAAAGGCCAGCGGAAAGCGCGGCGTAACCCAAAATCCAGTTCGAGAATTTTCCGCCCATATGTGGCGATGATGGTCCCATTGGCAGCGTACAGTTGGAACTCGCCTGATTTTTGAGTGATACTAGTGCGATTAGTTGGAGGAATAACTGAGATATCCGCGCCCTATCGACTAAAAACTGGTACCCTGTGGACCTATCATAGATAAAAAGGCGACGTTGAGTATGGGCTGCTGCGTCAGTCACCCCTAGCGACGGCCGTGGAAGTTTTCCGGAGTCTCGATGGTGGATTTGGATTGGTCGCTGGAAGAATTTGCTGAAAAGGTACATGGAGAAATACATTTGAATGCTTTATGCTTGTACCAACGGTGAAATTTGCACACTCCTTCAACATGAGTGGGCTCCGAACCTTCTCGAGAGCGAGACTTACTGCGTGCCCGCGTTGTCCTCTCTTGCAGAGCTGCATCGATTTGTGAGGATAAGTTGCGAATTTCTGTCAAAATTTGATCTAAAGTAGTGCGGTTAGAATTTTGTGCAATTTGGGAGGTACGAAAGCTATTATTATCGCTCGAACTACTGGGCTTTTGTTGCATTATGACACTTACACTAGGACCAGAAATGGAAAAGACTTCGTTTATTTTGTCTGCCATAGTAGTGAGCTGGCCTAAATCGTCTGAACTTGTAGTGAGGATGGCCTGAATTTGGGTAGGAAGCCGCTGGAGCCACAAGGACTTGAGTAAGGCATCACTTACTTTACCTCCGGAGAGATCTCTCATCTCCCGTAGAAGCTGGGAAGGGCGCTTGTCCCCAAGCTCCAGGTCACTGAGGAGTTTCCGCAGCTGCTTCTCCTCTGAATCGGAATAGTGGTCTTCCAGCTGCTGCCTCAGAGTCGTGTACAGGTTTTCGGCAGGCGGTCGCAGTACGATGTCACTAACGCAGGCGAGAACATCGCTCTCAATAGCTCCGACCAAAGTGTGGTATTTCGTTACATCGCTGGTAATCCCGGCATTGAAAAATTGCGAATCCAATTGGCGAAACCAGAGTTTTGGGTTTGTCTTCCAAAAAGGCGGAACTTTGACGGACACTCGACTCACCTGTACCGTTGGTACCGGTTGATTTACCTCAGGCTGATGAGGAAAAGCTGGCCTGGGAGGCAGACGAGGATCCATTTCGCAAAACGAGCTCAGATCACGTCGGGGTCACCACTTTTGTGGGTGCTTAACCCTACAAAAATAAAAATCTGACTCCAAAAATAACGGTGAAATTATGACTTTGTTTTTATTGTGCGGTAATACAAACTTATAACCTTTTAGAAGCAGCAAAATCTTGAAGGAAAAAAAGAACCGCGCAAATGTATCGGGAACTGAATTCAAAAAAAAAACTTTCGGGAAACAAACTTGTGAACATATGAAATTTTGAACAGTCATGAATTAAACAACTGTAGTGACGCTACAGGTATATAGATCTTTCTTGTCAGAATAACCCGACGTGAGGGCACTTCTAACACTTTCCCAATTTGAGCAGTTAGCGCTTATAATTAATTCCGCGGCTTTACCCTTTATTTTGGCTAATATAGATCGCATTAAATATTTCTTTGAAAATTTGCCGGGTTTGCCCAGGTCAGTTCAGTTTCATTTGCTGTTGGATGACCTTTAGATGAGTTGGTGGTGGTTGCTTAACTTGTTTATGTAACAAAGAGATGGTGGTTCATAGTTGATGTCTTTATTCATTACAGCACCATGCCAAATAATTCTGTATTTCCGTCGTTTTGCTTCCATACAGCAAAGTTATTTTTATAAAATCTGAACCAGCACTAGCCCTCCACCATTGAAACTCCTCATCCAACCCATTTGGTAAAAATTGAATAAGGACTACAGTCACTACGGACTACGTCACTTGTTGCCAAAACTTTGAAAGCTCCTAGAAAATGAACTATTTATCGTTGTATAAAACGGTTGGTCTCAAAATTCTTAGAACGGAACCTACTTTCATTTCAAAACGCTGTGAAGTCCTTGTCACATGGATTTATTATTCTATTGGACACAACTACAGAAATTTTGGCTGTTCATTGTTTCATTCATGTCCAATAATTTACATAGCTATTTTTGATGGCTTCCAAATATTTTAGCCTCCCCAAACACGAAATAGGCTCCTATTCTTTTTACAAATTATCTATGGTCATTGATAGTGCCATTTAATTGTATTGCTTCAATGTTGATACTACTACCAGTGTTACTAAACAAATTTATGGCGATTTCAAACAATCCCATTTATGAGTTTTTGACTCAAAAAGAGCTGAACCTTCGTTACAACCTCAGTTCTTCACTCTTTGGTCAAAATCAACTTCATATTTGGTCTTCTCGCACAAAAAAAGAAAAGAAAAGGAAAACGATCTCACAGGCTCATGTTTACTGAAACACCAAAAAACCCTATTTTTAAACCCGTTTTACCATCCACACCCTTGGGTATATTCCGATCGGGCTGCAAAGTTTTGGGACACAACTAGAGCCCAAATGGAGCCTGTGTGCGAAAGAGCGAAGTTTTCAGACCGAAAATAAAGTAGAGGTGGATGATACAGCGGACGGACATTGCACTTTCGGAATCTGCGCACCTTGGAACGTAAAAGAAAAAAATGTTAAGGGAATTTTTGCTGAGCGAATACATGGGTATATTATTCTGGGAATAATAAACCAAGGTGGGAAGTAATATAAACAGAAATCATGGGTACTCCTCATTGATAATTATTAGGTTCTCAAAAGTGAATGAGTAGGTACTTGAGGTTGAAGTCGAAAGTCATGTCGAACTCAGACTGGAGAGGTAGAATACGGGATCAGAAGGTGACTTGCGGCTAGCCATAGACGGGAAAAAGCAAAGTCGGATTAAGCGGATTTGTCCTGTATTCATATTGTCCATGTTGTGACAATGAGTAATTCTTATTCTTCTCTTGTTTCAGAAATGGCTACTCCTTTGAAACTGCTCTACTGCTCTCGATCTTTCTTGGGATGTTCGGAGCAGATCGCTTCTACTTGGGGTATCCAGCGATGGGTCTTCTGAAATTCTGTACCCTGGGATTCATGTTTTTAGGACAGCTGGTTGATGTGATATTGATAGCGACCCAGGTGGTTGGCCCAGCGGACGGTTCACATTATGTCATACCATATTACGGTGCTAGAATAAGTATAATAAAAAGTAATAATTGGACTTACAGGCTACCTCAGAATGACTGGTAGTTTAGTTGCACTGGCAGGTACTAGAGGCGGCTGGTGAGGCAGGCAAGTTAAGCACTGCTAACCAGTAATCTAAGCTGATTGTTTGGGGAAAATGTGGAATTTTTGTTTTGTTAGGACAAAAGATGTGAATCAACAGGTTTAAAAAGGGGTTTTAATGAAACGAGGATAAAGTAGGTAAATGGCGTCCCATCCAACACCGCAACAAAAAGGAAAGCCTGTGGTGGGGATGTTTACAAATGAGTTTTAAATAAAAGAGGACGCCTACTAACAGAGAACGAATGAGCAGTTAGGCAAATGACATACAACCCAAAATCACGACAAAAACAAGAAAGAGCGATGAGGATGTCCACTTGAACGAAATTATAACATTGTATTCTGAAGTAGTTATCGACATGCTTACATCAAGTTAGGTAGATATTGCAAAAAGGTCATGTTCTTGGAGTCATAACCAGGCCAGCATCGCTGTAAACAAATATTTTAGCACTGTAAACATTTTGGTGTTTAAACAAACTTATTAATAAATCAAATTAATATTGTTGGAAATAAACTAGAAACAGGAACAGTGGAACAGAAGCAGTAATAAAGTAACGAAAAGTCAAGAACCCCCATTGAGACTTTTTGATCACTGGTTCAGTCGAAATGTGATGATTTCATATTGTCAGGTCATCGGAGTAAATATGTTGTCTGACCTGAAGTTTTTGGGATAGTCAGTAGTTTTATGGATGAACCTACAGCAAAATAGGTGAACACCCATCAATTCGTAAACCCTCATTTGTTCCTCATCATCAAAGTGTTGGTCTACCCACTACTGACCTGCCAGAGCCACCACCTGCAGGTACCTGCCACGATTTTCCTAGACTTATTTGTGATTCTGTCCATCACAGTGTGTCACTAGTAAGTTCGAGATGTTTTAATGTGATATTTCCAGTTCTGATGACCATCTTTTATTTCTCACCTTTAAGTTGGATCTGATGATCAAGTAAAATATTGTCAGTGTACTCGTAGAATTGCGAGGCTTTGTGGAAACAATGCCAACCCTATTCATAGTAGGTACCTACCTACAATAGAATTAAGAGACAGCATATTTATGGAGAATCAGAAGTGCAGTAATAAGCTTTTTTTTGCATTTTGGGAACCCCTTTTAGTTTCGTGCTACTCCCAATACCGCTTTGACTCACCTGATCTACCTAGCTGTAGGGCATGTATCCTAGGGTCTCCCTCCTTGCTAACTTAGGAGACGATTATCTGAAAACTTGTTCATTTGTAAGCTATTGAGGAAGCCAATGCTGAAGAGATCATCCTATTATTAAGGTAGTATTCGCATGATGAGTACTTCGTTTTCTATGAACCTGTTTCTTCGTTGTCCACCCCATAAAGCTGTCAGATTAGTTT
Organism: Leptopterna dolabrata; assembly: GCA_954871275.1. Taxonomy (NCBI): domain Eukaryota; kingdom Metazoa; phylum Arthropoda; class Insecta; order Hemiptera; family Miridae; genus Leptopterna; species Leptopterna dolabrata. The sequence continues at coordinate 95,970,637 of OX940974.1, forward strand.
ACTTTAGTATGTTTATTCAGTATGTTTATTTCTTTAGGTAGTACTTTCTCCTCATACCAAATCTTCATTCTTCCGTGTTTTTGTTTGTGCCTTTAGTTTGTAGTTCATAGAAATCAGAATTCTCTGGGATATCCAGTCGCAATTTCTATCATTCGAAAAAAAGAAAAAAAAGTAGGTAATTTAAAAAAAAATTATTATTCCAAAATGGCAGTGATGAGTAGAACTTATAAATTTACTTCAGAACTAAGTGCACTTTTCTTATGGCTATCTCGAGTGTGTTAATACCTACAAAATGCCAATCAAAAGACTCAAAGAGTTGTGGAGAGTGATTGGGGAATTAAAATCAAACACACAATTGTGTAGCCAGGTGCACTCGCGAAGGTTTTTGGACTGAGGAGGATTTAGAAGAAACCTTAATTAACTTGACCAATTGGTCGAGAAACTACATGTTTCTTTTTATAAAACGTGATATTAGTGGGAAGGGCTTTGTTATAAGTACTGTGATGCAGCACGACGACGTGTTTTTACAATTTTTAAATTGTTGATAAATTATTTCAAACCATTATTGAACACCTGATGTATGTAGATATGTAAATAAATAAGCTAATTTCGTTTGTTAAACTTCCTTTATTTAGGCACCTACCTACCATTTCCTACTGTATGTGTGAATTTGTATGTAAAATATGTAGGATCATACACTAATGAGCCGTGGAATACATGATTCAAGCTCTTAAGCCAGGTTTATATTGGTCGAGTTGAAGGAGGAGTAGAGTGCATTCTACTCTACCGACCACTCTACTAATCCGACTCTACCTGGATCATTCAGCACACATCAGTCGAGTGCTGTTTCGAGGAAGATAGAGAATTCTCTCTGTTGAGTTCCTGTTTTGCTTTCTATTCTAAACTAATCTTATCAATTTAGTTCTTATGTGCCATGTCTATTATAAAGAAAGAATTGAGAATTTGAGAAAGCCTTTGCTTCGTTTGTCCAGTGCTTTGTTGAAGGAAATGGAAGAGGCGTTGAATGAGAAAGCAAGAAGTGAAAGAAGGGAATTGGTCAGGGGTTTGGAGATCCCGATGAGTTTAAACTTGGGATATGTCCTGAGGCATTTGAACAATGATTTGGCATGGTGTCGGCATTGCTCAAGCCCGGTGATACTGTAATGAGGAACGCCATAACTCTTAGAATAATGCTGGAGGTCACTCCTTATCAAGACTTGTGTCTCTTCCTTTCTTCCTCTCCTTCCAACTCTACCGTTCAAATGGGTAGAGTGAACAGTACAGTTCAGATTTTGGTTGTGGGGGAGACAGTAGAGCCACTCTACCACCATGCTAGTTGCTCCAAGTCTACTACTTACAAAACACTTAAATGAATGCCTATAATAATCCTATTACGCTTATCATTAATCCTATTGTGGTGGATTGGCTGTGTGTGGCCGGTGCATCTGGTGGATTGTTGCAGTGTGTTGTATGGAGTATCCAGTGGTTTATGGAGTATCCATGGCGTTTGTCTCTGTGGAATGAACTGTGTTTAAAAAAAAATTGTTTCTTTCCCCGGGTGGTTGCCTAACCTATTTTTTATGGCGTTTTTGTATTTAAGACTTTTTGAAGAAAATCAGTGTCCGTAAATTTTGAGTTCTTTTGCCAGTTCAGTTGAGTTCTGTTGTCAGTTGTTCAGTCAGTTTTGTCGTATAAGTTACAAGTCCCAGGAACTGTGTGAGTTTATTTTAGCTGGTAGTTCCCTCATGCCAACACGTATTTTAGGTGATACATTCACATTTTTGGCGACCGTGACAGGACGTTGGCAGTGAGTGGAAGATCCGTTTGTGGATGGAAATTCAGCTTTGTATTGGACTGCTGTATAAGTTAAAATGGGCAATGAAACAGATAACTTGTAGCTGTTAGTGAATAAAAGGGGCATTCTATGATTGTCGTTTGAGAAGCAGGCTGCCTTGCTGCATGAGTTTATGACTAAAAAGTTCGGTTTGACGGAAATGAATGCTAAGTTTTCCGTCATTGAAAATCGCTACTATGAGATTACATCTTTGGATCGGGACGTTCTGTCTTTAATGCATGGGGGTGAGGAGAAAGATGAAGAGTTACTGTGAGAACTTGACAAATCGGACCAATATCATGTTCAATTCTACACACTGAAGGGCTTGACTAAAAATCCTGAAAATCTTAATCAGCTTGTTACCATGGGTTTAATGCTGCCAATAACCCAACATTAGGAATGGCAAACTTTCCTGACAACCTTCAAGAACCTTCACTGTAACTTTTCTTGAACTTCCCCTCAGTTTGATTTCAAGAACGTGTTTTTTAAATTTATAAATTTGCTGTTGCTGTTCACATAGTTTAAAGTGATGCATTAGCGCTTCAAGCGGGGTGTCAGTTGAACTACTGAACGATTTACCTGATACTTCGTTTCTAGCGGGAACTCGGAATTTCAAATTTCACACTCTTTTTCTGCTACCGGCATAAACACCTCTACGTGTTAAATAAGTGCTAATTTCCGTTATTGAACATAATTTGGCTAAAAAATGGGAATTTGTAACCCACGAAAATTGCCCACTGAGAGCCGTCGGGGTCAGTTATCCCAGTTCAGCATGGGTAGGAATGAAGTATTCCACAAATTTAAACGTTTCACGTGTACCTATTTTGGTGGGTTCAGTGAATGTTGGTACCTACTTCGAATTTATTGTTGCCAATTCCTGTGACAGTATTTTCCTGAATAATATTTTTGAAGAAAATCTGAAGATAAACAGCAGTTGAATAGCCACCAGCATGATGGCAAGCCCCACGTCAGGAGGAATCATGTACCCAAGGTCAGATATCATCTGGAGTGACACATAAATAAATGAATAAATAAATTATATATTATATATAGGTACATATATTTGTGTTAAAATCTAAGGATGAATTGATGCTCTGAAATGGATTTGCCTATAAAAAATGTCAAAAATTCGTGTTTCGACAATTTTAGAGCCATTGGAATAGCTTCATTTTTTTGAAAATTCGTTCCCAAACATGACAGCGTCACACCAAATGAAGGTTTTCTCCTCCATGCAATTTTTCTTTTTAAAATTGAACGCACCGAGAATTATTTGAGAAATCCTTTCGTCCGTCTGAGCTAGGTATTTGAGAATTCTGAATGAAAGATCGTCCGTCTGTGCCTGCTATTCAATGGACTCTCGGTTCATTTTCAATGCTTGCCAAACGTTAGAGAGGACGCATTTTTGTCACGGTGCCTGTCCGTCTATTCCGCTAAAGACGAATCTTGTGCCTTACAATTTTTCCTTACGAATCTTCACTTCAATTTCGCGCGTATAATCATCAGAATTTACAGTGTAGTGTTTAGTGTCACGACGGTGCAAACTGGCGGGCGCCACGGCGCCGGCAATGACGCCGCTAAATGCAAAAAATTAAACTTTCGAGCCTTACAGTTGAAATTTAGTATATATAAGTCAAAAATACACCTGGCATAGTTCTGTGCCACTACTACCGCCACTGGCTCCGGTAACGGCGTCAGTAGGATGGATGCATATCGGTAGTGTCTTTTTAGGAATTGAGACCTGCATTTTTTAAATTTGATAATGTAGGTAATCTCGCAAGTTGTATTTGATGGTATATGTTTTTTTGTACGTAAGTGACGCACCTGGAATCGAAGCACTAGAGCACGAAAACCCTCTTTAAGCCCCTTCCCTCGACATTTTACGATTCAAGGTACTTGGGTAGAATCCTAAAATAGAATAAAATTAGATCCTGAAAAGTATTACACAACGGTAGGCACACACCGACCTGATGTTTTAATGACGATTGGGGCTCGGATTAACAATTTGGGCTTATAACATTTTGATTAGGAATACCTCAAGACTGCCAACTTCATATTATTGGAGAGAGCAACAAAACTTCTGCCAAGTCGGTGGGCAGCATCGTTACATTGACTCATACATTTCTACCAGCTATACGATAGGTACCATCCTACTAATGAAAAACCGAAACCTCAAGTCAGTGCACGTACCTAATACCTACCAAATTTGGGCGAAGTTGAACAGCTTTCCACGAGTTGAATGTTTCATAATACCTAACAGATCAAGTGTGCCCATGCGTAGATATCGCGTTAATCCAATCGCATCGGCTTTTGAAAACTTCGTGAAATCAGTAACTGGGAATTATAGGTAGACCTACTATTTATTATTCCACCAATCACTGTAGAACTCGTAGGAGACCATCGGGGATCCAACTTGCATGATACCAGAAAATGTCACAAGAATTTGTAGAATAGAACCAGATTTATTACCGTTAAAAGGTTTTTGTTGATCGCGCATGCGCAGACAATACTTCAATTCCGATTGACATGAAATTCATAGGGGACTCCAGGAGACCCAAATCTGCCTGATCCATGAAAATTGCAGCAAAAATCGGTCGAATAGAACCAGAATGGTGAGAGTGACAAGAATTGCATGTTTGAAATGTTACGGTCGGATTTTGATGAAATTCCTACGAGTCAGTGGACGTACCCAAATTTGGCCACGAAATAATTATGGTGGTTACAAGGAATTGCGTTCAGACAGACCGTTTTCTGTTGTTCATTTGAACTCCCTACTTAGAGTAACTACTTCAAATTATTTATAGTGGCACCATTAAAGCCACCATACATATTCCTAATACGCTGGTTTGGTTTCGTTCTTCATTCCTCATCGTGGTAAGAATGAAACTACACATACCAGCCTATTAATAACACACAACGACAATAAATTAGTTACCTACGATGAACCGAATTTTACGTGAGGTTTACTCGTCAGCAATCGTTAGTATGATGCATTTAACTAGCTACACTATTGACAATTTCTGCTAAAACATGACTGAAAAATAAGTAAACGACTCCCCTACCAAATAATGAAATTTGGTATCAGTGAGCGAGGTGTCCAAGAAAACTCGAGTGTCTAAGAAGGATATTTTTTACCGTTGCTTCAACTGCAAGACCTTCTGAATGGCTATCCAAACACACAGGTTATAACATCCCCAGGGGGTGATATAACCCTTGAAAATTTCAATAAAATCGAGCGAAAGTATCTGGGGAGAAGAGTGTTACATCCTTTTTGCAAATGCTTAGATGCTAAAATCAACCCGATCACAATGAACTTAACAGAGACCATTTTAGACCCAACCTAAATAGCCTTTGCAGTTTCATTGACATGGTTGAATGCCACCGAAATTAAGAGAGGACCGGGAATTTCTTGTTTGCCCATGTTCAAGCGAAAGTTACAGTTGGAATTCATAGAAGTTCATACGAGACCGTCAGGCTACCGACCCACACATCAGCTCGTTTGGATTGTTCTAATTTTGATGGTTACAAAGAATTTGGTACAAACTGAAAGACGCCCATCATCAACTCTATTCACGAAATTAAATCTTCTTTCACTTGAAACCCTTTTAGTTTATTATTCTGTGAATAATACACCTATGTATTCGCTCAGCAAAACAATTTTATAACACCCCCTACAACTTTTTCTTTTACGTTTCAAGGTGCGTAGATTCCAAAACTGCGATGTCCTTCCGCCGTATCGTGCATACCGGCTCCATTTTCGGTCTAAAAAATTCGTTCTTTGGCACACAGGCTCCGTTCGGGCCCTAGTTGTGTCTCGAAACTTTGCAGTCCGATCGGAATATACCCACGGGTGTTATGAGTGAAAATGTGTATAAAAATAGGTAGATATTTTTCATGTTTTAGTAACATGAGCTTTTTAGGTATCGGTTTCCATGTTTTTTGGGACGAGAAAACCGAATTTGAAGTCAATTTTGACCAAAGAGTGGAAAACTGAGGTTCTACCAAAGGTTCTGCTTCCAAAATTGATTTTGTATGAGTCAAAAACCTGGGAAATCGTCTGAAATCACCATCAATTTGTATAATAACACTGGAAGAAGTGTCAACATGTGAATCAAGACAGGCACTACCAATGATCAAAGACAATTTGGAAAAAAGGAGCGTACCTAATCCGTGTTTTGGGGGCCAAAATTGGTGGAAACCATCAGAAATAGCCATTTCAATTATTTCACATGAAAGAAACAATTAATGAACAGCCAACATTTCTGTAGGTATGCCCAGTAGAATAATAAACCCATGTGACAAGGACTTCGCAGATTTTTAAATATAGAATCGTACTCTTTGTCCCCCAACATCTTGACAGATTCATTTTAAATACCAGTAAAATCAAAACACGCAACAGTAATAGACTTCACCAGCGTTACTTCAGACTCTCCTACCTTTAAAAATAGTTAACCCTACCTCGGCCCGAAATTGTATAATGCTCTACTGTAGAGATGTAATTATCTACCCTTCTCAATCCATAGAAATTTAAAATTGCCCTGAAGAGATGGCTCAAAACTGAAGACTTTTGACTGTGATGTTATAATGACGACCTATGTTATTCTTTTTGAACTATTTACATTACCTTTTGTTGTTTATATTACGAATTACCAAATGTTTATATTTAATTTTTCTGTTTGTAGTAGTGATAATATATTCAACTTCACTACACTAATAATATATGCATATAATTTTATCAATTCATTTCGCCGTACCTACCTATAATGCGTAAGTAACATTGTTTTGAGACTTCCGGCGCTCTAACAAAAAACTGTATTGAAAAAAAAACAAAAAAAAAAAAAACGAGTGCCCACACACAGGCTTTGCGTTCGTGTAACTTCAAACCACCATTAGATGTATTTTTGTTGTTACCTAAGGAAGTGAGAAAGTGAAATGATAGCACTGAGTTGAATTAAATAAGTGTGGGCTGGTTCACGATGGTGCTATTTCATTTTCCTAGCGACTGCATCGACGACTGTAACTTTCATTTGCGATATAGGTATATCAGAAATACCTGCCTAATTAATAATCTAAATGTTAACCTGCACTGTAAAAACCCTGCAAATTATTACACAACGGTTTATTATTTACCTGTATAGATGCCCCTTCTGCGTAGATCACTGTTTTCTGTGGTCAATAGCCTCGAGCTCCCTCCAGGAAAGCCCTAAATGGAATACTGGAGCCGGCCCGGGAATAAAAGTTTCATAAAAACGCGCGGGATTCAATAATTACATCAATAATTATTTGTAGTTATCCATGAAGCATAAGGTAAATAATAAACCGTTGTTTAGTAATTTACCTGTATAGATGCCCCTTCTGCGTTGATAGTATAATAAACTGTTGTGTAATAATTTACCGTTGTGTAATAATTTACCCAATAATACTTAAACGTTTGCTCAAGTTACAAAACCACCTATCAGCAAAATCCAAAAGAGAAATTTTTCAAATGAATAATATCACGGAACAACCGACTCGACTTCATACAGCCATACAATTTGATTTACCCTCCTGTTGACGAAGCCTGTCGGTGCAAACTTCTGGGCCGTACTGTGAACGAACGGCTGGACGTACAATGCTCCGGCTGGTCTCAAAGAACTCCCAAGTTCAAGAGCTGTTTAAAAACGTAAAATATTGGAGGTAACGGCGTCCTGGAGATTTCAACCCCTATTTTTCACCCCTTAGAGATGACTGACATTAACGCCGATCTTCGCGGACCGACTAGACCCCAAATCGGACCTACAAACCAAATTCCTTCAGTTTTGGTTCAGGGTAACTAAGGAAAGTGCGAAGTCGGCGTAAGGTGGACGGACAGAAATTTTTTTATTGCATTTTCGGTTTCTACATACCTTGAAATATAAACCATCAAATTTGGAGGGGGGGGGGGGTTAATTTTTTTTTTCATGCTCGATTCCAAAGGATTCATTATTGCAAATAATAAACAAAATAGGCTATAAAATACTCAATACTTACTTGCGTGGACCTTGTGCAACATTGTAGTCGGCCGCAGAATTGAACTTGATCCAGACCGGAGTCTTCGTTGGTGCAGTTAAGTGATTGTCTTTTTACGACTATACGGCGCTGAAGTCAACCTCTCCTTCAAGACCGTGCGGTCGTGCGGGTCAATCAACCCTACAGCCCCTTGAATTCTAATTTCATCTTCCAAATAATTATTTCGTTAACTCGATAAATGAATACCATAAATGAATTTCATTGTTAAAACTTACATGCATGGTTTCTAGCATGTGTGGTGTTCTCATAGTCAACACCTATCTATATCATGTTCAGAACAAGAATAAAAAAATTAATTATTAAAACGACCTACATGGATCAATAAATCAATCCCCTTTGAAAACCCCCTTACTGAAAAAAGCAAGGATTTTCTTTTCGCTAGAGGTTTTCTATAACTTTCCCATTAAAAAAAAAAAAAATTCAACTATAAATGAAAAAAATTCCGGTTGTGAAGCTTGTAATGGGATATTTGCACGTATTTATTTTATTTTTGTAAATGCAAGTAGATTCCATCCTGAGAACTTCGAGACCGACCGGGCGCTCGTACGATAAGCAGTTCTTTTTCTATGATTTTTCGAAGTTTCCAGAAGTTCCTACCTCACAGTAGGCAGGGGGGTCCCGCCCAGGCGAGAGGTGCGCAATGACGTAGGAACCTCTGGAAATCTTCTTTTATTTAAAAAATAATATAAACCGCTTCTGTGATCCGTACAAATAGCCCATTTTTTTAAAATCCGTTTTACCTTTTTAAAATTTTAACCACAAAAACTTAAATTCGGGCTAATAATAATTAATGGCCCCCCCCCCCCCAATATATTGATGGTCTTTTTCTTAATGAAAACCCCATTCCATAGCACTTTGATGACTTTATAATTACCAATTTATGGCATTTATTTTTGATTCCCCAAAACTCAATTTCGGCCCACTTCGAATTTTTAAAATTACTCATCATCGAACTTACCCGTTCATTTGCTATTACTATTACTAACATTTTGGCCCCTTGTTTGGACCCCTGTTTGATGATTTTATTCGATTTCCGGTATGGAATCCAAAGCTCAGGATGTTACCTATTATTTCATAAAAGCTCCAGCCATAAAATGTGTTTATTTTAAGAGATATTCATGCTTTTGGAAGAAATGTTTTTGCGGAAATTCGCTCGATTTCGGAGGTAGATGTCCGCATTGCAGATATTTACCCCAACAGACCAAAATATGAGGGAAAATGATGGATTCCAATTTAAGAGCATGGAAAAAAATCTTTATTCTTGTACTATATTTTTTATAAAACATAATAACATTGACTTATAATTTTAAGCCATGTTTGAACTTTGTTGAGAAGTAAACATCTCTAGGAGTTAATTAAACAATAACGTAATAAATAATGATTAAATTGGATCGTCGTTGTAAAGGCCCTTACAGTAACTGCCAGTATTATGCCATGTCACTGAAGTCTAAAATGAAATTATTAGGTAACACGAACAACAGGTACCAACATGGTAGGTGATAATAAAAATAAAACACGATGCATGAGTTAACGAACGGATTTTCAAAGAATAAATGTAACTAATTTTTAGCTAGGTATTTATTTAGAATAGGTATTTAGGCTAGGTAGCTAGGTATTTTTGAACCCACTGCATTTATGGACTCATTGCAACAGCTTCATTTTCTCCGAAAATTCGCGAAAATGAAATGAACTGCTGCCAAACAAAGAATAGGTGGCTAATAAAATCAATGTTCTAATGAGTATGCACTTAAAGTAAACTGATAAATAGCTAGTAAAGCGTGAAATCAGTCAGATCGTCAGGAAAACTTATCATTTTATGAAACCTAGCATTGTGGATTTCATTAGGTTTGGAAAGCTTCAGAACAATGTCTTTTTTTTTTGTCAGCAAAGGCTTCTTCTGGAGTTTTGTTTCGTCCTCTTGGAGTTTTGTTTATATTAGGATACCGTTTGAAAAAATGCATTCGTAGCCTTCATGGCCTCGAGAGAGAGGAATTTAGCCACGTAATGTTGGAAAGAGTTATTGGTTTTTCCACGAACTTTGACGATGGCGCGGTAATTTGATGTCAGCAATACCATGGTGTCAGCTTCCTGTTGTTCGTCTGCTTCGTCAGCCTCACTTTCAGAGAAGAATACCCCCACCAAGGTCACTGTCGGTGTTATGGAGGAACATTGCATTCGCGAACTCAGACTCTGAAGAGTATGTACGATGAATCAACATTCTTCTTCGATTTTTTGCTTTTTTTCGGGAGGAAATCGTTGCTTTTGCTTTCTTTCCACCAAGCATTTCTCATTTTCAGCACCAATTTGCTCTTTTCTGTCATTTCAGTTTCCAGTTTTGGTTTATGAGGAGTTGGCGTGAGCAAAACTGACTTCAAACCGCTTTCTGACCGTTTCCGTCTTATTTGTGTCTTTGAATAGGTACCATTTTCGGAAAACTGGATAACTTCTGGGCCTTTACCAACCAATGAATCAAGTGTGGAGGAGGTAGATGGTGTTGGATCAGGGGGAACTTGACAATCAGAAGGTACATTGGTTCCCTCGACGATTTGGCCTGGCTGATTGAAAACAATCGTCTTCCGGTTATCTGAGTCCTCCATGTCTTCACTCTCTTGTTGATTAGGCGGTTCCTGATCTGTCACCTCCGCCCGGAGAGTCACCCCAGTCGGTAAACTTACCTGCATCGAGGGGCAAAATTCCTGTTGAAGCAAACCCATGTACTGCATTTTCGACAGTGGCTGCCTTCTGGAATGCTTCAGCAACACAAGAAGCGCTGAAAACTCCCCCTGGGTGGTTCACGGCTCATGTGTGTAAACAGCAGCATCGTAGTCTTTTTTTCAATGGTCCAAAGAAGTTAGGATCTAGAGGCTGTGTCCGGTGGCTGCTGTGAGGAGGCAGCGTCAGAATATGAATGTGATATTTTTTGGCACTACGCCACAGCTGGAAGAGAAGTGTGAGACATGCGTCCTCCCAGAACATCACATCTTGTATATTCAGATTGTTCAAGTGATAAACGCAGCGGGTGAGGTGGCGTACGTGACCACAGGCGCAGAGGTCCTAAGCTCCCCACCAGTCCTCCTGGACTGGAGGAGAGTGGAATGGGCAGTATAAAAACTCGCCTGCTGCGCCTGTCACCTCATTCTACGCTCTCCTTAAGTCGCTGACTTATCTCGCTCTCTCCTCTCATACCTCCTTACCTTTTCTCATAAAAGATCCCAGATTGGTGGAACCGGCATTGGTGATAACCAGCCTTGAGTGGTAACCACTGGGCAAATTCCCTCTAGCGTCTTTAGTGGTGGTAACCTCCCTGACTTCGGTTAAAGGTGTAACCTTTTAGAAGCTAGATCCAGCAACCTTCTCCTCCATCAAATTCACTCACCTCTCCTCGCCTCGCCTCTCACCTTAGCCACCACAATGCGGTTGTCAAGTATAAGCCAAATCGGATTGCTCTCATTTCATTTGCATGTTCCTAAAAGTGTTCGAGCCAAATCAAGAAAGTGGGGGTCGTCATATACCCTTTATCTGTGACGGCCAAGTCAGATCCTGTCGGTCCTTTAATCAAGAGTCTATTCCGTCCTCTTGCGTGCATAAATGAAAAAGGATTTACATACTGGCTGGCGGCACTCACAGCACAGACAGTTGTAACTGTTTTAGAAACGTCTCTTTTTCCAGTTGGTTGCAACATGTTTTGGCAGTTTGTGAGGCACCGTTTGGACCCTAGTTTCTTCCATGTTAAAACTTGATATGGACGAAATCTGAATTTTTGCATGACCTCTTTGAAATTCTGGACCGTTTCATACAATCGAGCCACACTTGTCTAGCGAGGCACTCGTACAGATAAGTTGTTCCTCTTCATGAAGTCGCGAGTGAAGTCCCACCCAGCTAATTTTGTCTTAGTTGGGGATCTATGAGGAATATTGTTTTCCCGAGCATATTCAAAAAGAAGAAATCTCAGATACTTTAGGATCAATCCCCGAAGTAGCGTTTGTCGAGTTCAATACAGTGATTTAGCAAAGCATCCTCCTGCTCCCTGTTGAAACTTTCTCTTCCAAATTTACCTTTTGCCCTATTCGCTTTCAGCCGATTTCGCAGTGCCTTGTCATCGAATCCAATTTCGTCACCGCTTTCCTGCTTTGTTGATCGAAGCTTTGGCTATTCGTATCTTCACTCATGGGAAGATAGGATTTCTTCCTTACGTAGTATCTGGAATAAAACAAACGTTTAAAATAAATTAAATTATTCGTACAAAGAAGCTTATGCTAGATACCTACCAGGATTTCTTCCTTACGTTGTGTCTGGAATAAAACAAACGTTTAAAATAAATTAAATTATTCGTACAAAGAAGCTTATGCTAGATACTTCCTATTTCCAATATTTTGGTGAAATAGTTATGGAGTAAGTAGGTACATATTTACCTAGTCAAAATGATCATAATGATTAAATTATTGTAAAATAACAACAATAATACCTAGTGCGAAATTACAGAGTGAGTGAGACAGAGAAAGAGAATAATCATTACCCAGGTACCCTATATTGTTTTGTTTAATTATTTTCAATAATGAACCTTTGGAATCGACCACGAAAAGATTTTTAACCCCCCCCCCCCCCTCAACATTTCATGGTTTACGTTTCAAGAGAGGTAGGATACGAATATCGAATAAAAATATTTCCATCTGTCCGTGGCATTTTAATTTTAGTTCCCATGAACCAAAATTCACGAAATTGGGTATATGGGTCCCGTTGGGGCTCTAGCTGGTCCTCGAAGCTCGGCGTTACTGTCACTCAACTCTAAGGGGTGAAAAATAGGAGATGAAATCGGAAAAATAAAAATAAATCTCTCTCGGAAAATGTCTTTGAGGTGTGGGATTTTTCGCATTTTTAAACAGCTCTTTTTTTCTGAATTTTTGAAACCATCCGGAGCATTCTACTATGTTGCCATAACATTTGCTATAAAATTTGCCCTAAAGAGCAGGGTGTATGCAGGCATCAAGCTGAGCTGAGAGCGCACATCACTGATCTCTCGGCCAGGTTGGTGCTGTAGCCCAGTGGTCCAAGTGACGGGCTGGAACGCCCAAGTTCCCGAGATCGAAACTCAACCAGGACTGAATATTTTGGTTAATCATTTTCAATGATGAACTTTGGAATCGACCATGACAATTTTTAACCCCCCCCCTCCCCCCCTCAAAATTTCATGGTTTAGGTTTCAAGAAGAAGAAGAAAACATGTTTATTAGAGTATAAGTTGTACAATTAAAGGAATGCTAATTAGTAAGTTAAGTTACATTTGCTATTATTTACATTTCACTTACATTCAGAAAAATAAAAGCATGATAGGCATGGACATGTCGTCCGTCTGCCGGGTGGTTCGAGCCATCATTGATTATGAGTTATAAAACAATTATAACTCATGGTTGATTTGATGCCACTACCAGTTGAACTCTTCAACCATCATTGATCTATAAGTCCAGGCATAGTGACTACCTCGCTAGTTGAACCCAACATAGTTTGTTATTTACAGCTGCCACTATGTCTTCCATGTTCAGTTCCCTAGCGCCCAGAAAACGAACCCTAAATTCTGACAGCAGAGGGCAGTCACCAAAAAAGTGAACCGCATCCTCTCGGGCCGCCATGCCGCACATGGAACAGATCCTACTCGGGCTATCCGAGCAAACACAAACACCGCCATTCAAAGCCATCAGTGCGCCCCTGATCCTCAGTACGCAACAGCGAACCCAGAGTGGGTGATCCAGATTCTGCCCCCACAGATCTGTCGGTTTTCCATCGAGATCAAGCTGAGGGTAGATGGGGCTCCTTGACTGTACCAGCACCAGCTCGCAAGTTCTCGATCCATGATCCCCGGATCACCTCCACCAACGTCTCCAGCTAATGCTGCCACAATTCCAGGTCCGCCACATCTCCCTCAAACGAGCAGTCATAGCGTTGGGCCAGGACTTTAATCGACGCAAACCAGGACACTTCTCTCTGGAAAGTTTCACGCGCCACTAGACGTGCGTCACGACGCTCCGGCATCCTAAGAGCTCTGGCAGTGTAACGTAACGGCAGGCTATTGAGAGAGTGTACACATAGATCGGAAGTAATTTGGGGGATTTCTAGGCAGTCCAAATATCATTTTTATAAAATACCTCAGGACTTGCTCCAGTATATTAGATTGTTTGAATCCAGTAACCTGCGCCCCGTAACATAAAATCGCCCTCACAACCACGTTAAAGATATCAAATTTTGCGTGTGCTAATACTGTTGGCCGGCAGAACAAGGTCCTATAAACATTTCTGATGGCAAGTTTGGGGCCAATGTTATGCCAAGGTAATTGTATGTACTTACTACCTTCCAGTATTCTTCTTCCAGATCTTTCCAGTATTCTTTTTCTTTGCGTCAGCAGAGGCTCTTATAAATCGCATTCTCTCAGAGATAGGCAGCCTGGACCATACTTGACCCAATGTCACGAAATAGGTTCAACAAAGCGAACGACCTTGATCTTGCTTTTGAACATAACCAGTCCCACCATGGTTCTCTCCCCCCGGGATTTCCACTCGCCCCATACCCGAACCGTTAGCCACCTGTACAATTCTATCTATCATTGAGGATACCACATCCTGCGCAGGTACATCCAAATCCAAAGGGCCAGACATCACAGTCTCCAAGCAGTCAGAATATTGCTCTTTTCGGCTCTGCTCGTCTTTGCCACAACAACCTGGGGAGGAGTGGTAATACGCATTCAGCGTATGCCAGGCCTCCGTGCAGTCCCATCAAATGTGGTCCGAGTATGTGCAAAAACCAACTGAAAAACTCTCCACAACATCCAGAGCTCCAGGAGTAACACAGCACAGGTCAATAACCGATGCACCGTCTGAGCCTACGTATGTGAAGTCACCACTGAGCTCCCCTGGCATCTGCCACTAAGAACAATGAGCCCCAAATCCTCGCAGAGTCGCAGGAATGATTCACCTCTGCCATTCGATATACTGTCCCTCGATCTCCTATCCATGCTATACTTTGCGACATCCATACCGATTTCTTCCGGCAGAATCTGCTTTGTTGAAGTTCTGGCATTCATATCCCCCCACAATCATAAGTTCATGATCCTCCCCGTTGATCTGCTGGATAAAATCGTATAGAGAGTCGTAGTCTTCTTCCCATCGATTACAGTTTAGGTTAGACTGGCACTATACTCAACCTTGAAGCCCCACACATACCAACAATGAAATCTCGACCAGACTTGGTCTCGAAACGAAAGAAAGGCACCAGAATTTAGGCAGCTGTTCTTGATCCCAAACAACATCCCTCCCGACGACCTCCCCCGATCAGCCCTCCTCGTGGCTTCGACCCAACACAGTTTATGATCTTCGAAGTATTTAGCGAATCTTTCATAGTTCTCCGACGTTATATGCGTTTCCAAAAGGCAAAATAAACTGACATGACTTTTAACAAAATCCAAAAAATTCCTAAATATAGGTAGGTACATTTATTGTTCAGACCACAAATGTTGTAAACTAATATATTATATTTATAACGATAAGGTGTTAGGGTTAGTATCTCGTAACGATTTGATGAACCAATATCGGATGACTCCAATCCAACCTGGCAGATAGCCTCATCTCATGGGCCCTGGGAGGTCTCTCGGCCTTTCTCTCTCTGCGGCATGTACCTCATAGAATAGAATAGAATTCCTTTATTGGCAAAAAACAGAAAATGAAAATACAACTCCTGGGGAAAAACCCGTATATAAAAAAATATATGTATAGCATAAATTATACATAGGATAAATATAAAAATGAACTACCGATTCTCGAATAGAATAAGTAAAAAATACTGTATGCAGGTATTAATCAATAATACAATAGTTTACAAATATAAATTATAATAACTGTTTTTTGCCCACCGGGAGAGTAAGTCACAGACTTGTGTCCTCGCGGTGGATCCTTACGTTCTAGACAAAATTAACAGACATGATACCTGCAATGTAAAACAGTGAAGGGGGCCTTCAGCCTTTTAAAATGAACAAAATTAAACTGAAAAGAATATAAAAAACCAAACAGAAGAGAGGAAAATTTACATGGGGAACGACCATAATGGTTAATCAATTCATAAATAAAAAGCATACCCGATAAATGGACAAGGTTCCATCTGATAATTTTGGCTAAGTGGGCCTTGAATAATCTCAAATTAAGAAAATTCCCAACGTAGACTCAACCGTGCCGTCCGCATGTCCATCCGCTGGTCTGTGGCTTTTGAACCTGATGGAGGAGACTATCCTTCCCATATCCGATCCCACGATCCCGCTGAATGTCTGAGTTCCATCCACATCCCGATATACAATGCCAACCTGGTCCGACCAGAGAAAGACCTTGTTTTCGACAATGAAAGCATCTGAGCGTATAGTTACTTTCAAATCTCTTCTAATGCGAACAATTTCTTTTCTAACCAAATCTAGTCTGGATCTGGCGGCATCTTCGCTGCAGTCACGGTCGACAAAAAAAATTCGTATTCCTCAAGCACGCGGTTTTTTTTTTAAATATTGGTAATATCAGTACTCTTTTTTTTGGAACTTCACCAGTAATGGAGAGTTCGGTCCGTTCCTGGCCAAACGTACGATATCAATGATACTAGGATCTTCCGACACCCCCAAGACTTGTTTTTATAAATGTGCGCACTATTTCATAGGTATAGGTCGGATTCCGACTCAAATTCGAGGCCTGAGAAGATTAAATTGCTACTTCAGGACTGATTATCCATAATTTTCACCTTTTCCAGACAACTCAGCTCTCAAGTCCTTTACTTCATTCTTTACTCCCAGATTCTCTTTTCTCAATTCACTAATTTCATTCATCATCAGTGAGAAGTCTGCTTTCAGTTGCTCTTTAAGGTCCCCTATTTTAGCATTCACTACTCCACTAAAGCAGCTAATCAATTCGGACATACAATCTTCGCTTAGCATTTTGAATTTTTCAGGATTCTGTCTTTATGGTGGATCCCTGGGATGAGAATCGTCTTGTTTCCGGTTGTTGTTTGTATCGGGAGTGAAAAACGCTGCAAAGTCCTTGTCACATGGGTTTATTATTCTATTGGACAAACCTACAGAAATGTTGGCTGTTCATTTATTGTTTCTTTCATGCGTAATAATCGAAATAGCCATTTCTGATGGTTTCCATTGACTTTGGCCCCTAAAACACAAATTAGGTACGCTCATTTTTTTATATTTTTTTTCCTTCTTCTTTTTTTTTAATAACTATTTTTGATCATTGGTAGTGCCATTTAATCATCTTGATCCACGTGTTGACACTTTTTCCAGTGTTATTATACAAACTGATGGTGATTTCAGACGATTTCCCAGGTTTTTCACTCAAAAAATCAATTTTGGGAGCTGAACATTTGGTAGAACTCAATTTTCCACTCTTTGGTCAAAATCTACTTCATATTCGTTCTTCTCGTCCCCAAAAACATGGAAAACGATATCTCAGAAGCTCATGTTACCAACATGTTGCTAAAACGCAAAAAGTACCTATTTTTACACACATTTTCACTCATAACACCCCTGGGTATATTCCGATCGGGCTGCAAAGTTTCGGGACACAACTAGGGCCCAAATGGAGCATGTGGGCGAAAGAACGACTTTTTTTAGACCGAAAATGAAGCCGGTACACGTGATACGGCGTACGGCGGACGGACATTGCATTTTTGGAATCTGCGCACCTTGAAACGGAAAAGAAAACATTTTGAGGGGGTGTTATAAAAATTTTTTGCTGAGCGAATACATAGGTGTATTATTCACAGAATAATAAACCAAAACTCTTCAATAGACGATTGTGACACATCTGTCGAAGACTGTGAGAGGGAGCGCTTCGCATTCGCTCAGCAGCGCCTTCCCGGAGTTCACTAATTACTCGCCAAATACTCCGATAACATCATCTGAAATTTCGAAGGAGTGGAAGGGCTGGCCTGGTAGCGGGAGCAGTGGGATTCGTCCAGCCAGGTGGCGGCCCAGTGGTTCCACGATGTCTCGACGAAAATCCAAGAAAATTATTCTCTTTGGATTACCGATTAGTCCATTCACTTGACGCACTGTGTCAACCGAAGACGAAAAGCACATAGACTAAACTCCGAGCCAAAAAGAACGACGAAAAACGGAGATTAAACCACTTAATTTGACTTATGAATATAGAGCATCAAAAAGCACGTGCAACTGCGACGACGGTTCGCCAGCCGCCTCCGTTCAATAGAACGTAGAATACGAATACGTATCGAATAAAACTATTTCCGTTCGTCCATCGTCCAAGGCTTTCTCTTCAGAACTTCATTTGTGTTTCTTTTTGCCATTTTAGCTACTGTTTTTCATTGATAGAATTATTTTAGCAACGTTTAACACGTGATTTACGTAGGTATCTAGTAACGAGCACAGTGTTAGAACTACGCTACGAAGGGTCTGCGATCTACATTTACAAAAGGGTTATCTATAAAGGCAGCTGTGATCTGTAACAGAAGGGCGTTCTATACAGAATAATAAACCGTTGTGTAGGGATTTGCTGCGTTTTTTAACAATCGCTATATTTTCAATCCTTATTTACCAAGTATTTGGTAATTTCTCATAATTAATATTTTTCTCCTAAATATGGTAGTAATTATTATTACCAAATTATTTTTTAAGTAATCGCTATTTATACCTAATAATTATTACTTATTGGGGGCGGGATATAGTTATTTTCAGATCCCCACTGAAGAGGGGGTAAATTAATGTCCTCACCCAGGGGCGAGTGTCTGCACTAGACTTTTACCCCCTAAACAGTATGGAGAGTCACACCATAACATAATGGTGGAAACAGGGTGATACTGTGTATGGTGAACGATAGAAAACGTGGATGCTGTGCCGTCAATTCAAAGCTAAACACTGGCCCTTCTGACTAAAACAGAGACGGATTGAATAAGTATAATCATTCTTCCATAATATTATTGTTTAAAAAAAATTAAGAAAATAAATATAATGACAAGGAGAGAAAAACAGACTTACCTCATTATTTTTTTTGGACAACAAAAGATCTGTCGCTTCCAAGTTTTCACTGGCAAATGATGGATATGAAAACTAGCTGTGCTAGCAATGGCGGCAATATAATCGATTGCTGCAATGACGGCAAAATAATCTATTGTTATGATCGATTAACAGGCGGTGCGGACCTTTACCCTAGCGTACTTTCCCCCCCCCCCCCCCACCTACCGAATAAGAAGCGAGGGAAAAATCAACACTGAATTTAACCTTTTTCACATTCAATTAAATCTTTCAGTCTTATAATCGAATATCATAATCCTGGATAATCCTGGTTTCGTTCAAGGATTTTGTTTCTACATACATCTTATACAGAAGCGTCTTCATGAATCACTACCCGCTGTAGATACAGAATATGTGAATCACACGGGCCTAGCCGTCAACGTGCTGCCTCGAGAACTCTTTATATATGCTGGGAAATCCGGTACCTAGTGCTTGCGTATACCAATGGTAGTATCAATTCCATATTTCAAGGCCATTTAGAACAGAAATTGTCCAGTTTTTGAATATTGGTTTTCTTTATCGCAATCAGCAATACAGATCAAAGTATTCTCCCTGGTCATTACAGTTGCAAGGATACAATTACATTGAACAGATGGACTACAATAAATTCATTAAAGAGTTTGCATACCACTAAATTAATTATTCGGTACCTAAATACAGGGCAAGGCGCAAGACTGTTGGTACCTAATTTGTTATTTAAGCCTAACAGAATACCTATTTCCAAAACCGAAGGAGGAAATGAAACTACTTTTATTCGATTGGTGTTAGATTCATACTTGCTTTGAGAAGCAATGTTGTTTTTCATTTTGTTAGTTTATTACCCTTTTTCCTATAACATTTTATTGATTAAAAAATAAACGCCGATTTGTAATGGGATTTGATTCAGCTAAAGGTAAAAATATAACTCCATTTCTATAAAAATTCAACTTCCATCACAATCTTACCTAATTTGGACCCGGTGTAAGACTAATCACGCCCTACTTATTGAGTTGATGCGTGGTGATTATAGTCATTAAAGGATACAAGATTTTATATCAACCATGATTTGATAACGAATGGGTTGGTGGGTCTAATCGAAAAAGCAGTAGATTTAATGTCTTTCCCGTTGGTTTAACACATTGCCATTGGTGTATATAGGTACTTATATAATATTTGAGGTAAACCCCAGAAAGGGATTGAGAAAAATAATTCCATTTCCAAACTCTAACATAGCATGCGCTGTTATGGAGATGTCTAATTTCTTTGAATTATACACAGCCCAAAATTTGATTTTAATGACCCATTTTTCTCAACAAATTTTCTACAATAGGAGGTTTGATATTACGTGCATAAAAGACGCTATATACAATATTTAAATAACACATGTAGCTATGTATTCAACATATGTACTATCATAAAATCTTCTAATGCTCAGAATGTCATAATATATTTTAAAATAATAATGATCGCAGTAAAAATTGAAATAGTTTCTAACGACACTGAACTCGAAGTACAGTATTCTCTTCTTATACAGCTACCATTTTAACAGAAACTAGATAGACACTATAAAACCAAATAGTCATATAGGTAATATCACTAATGAACAAGTTCATTTTTGACGAACAGCCTTCTCTATTCGGGTCTAAGACTTTAATGCTGATCATAATCTTGCCTACTGCAAGACTCTCCATCAAATAAAAAGTGATGAACATTCAAGAATCTGCAGAATTTTTATTGGATATATTTACTTCTGGCAAACACCAATGTGCTAATTACTTTGTATTTATTGTGCGTCTTCAAAGTCCTGCATAAGGGCTGAAATAATATTTCATTGGAGAACATCTGGGTGGAAGAAAATGTTATAATACGAGTGAAGGAAGCTGTTCGAGTTAATGTTTTTAGAATGTTATATGTATATAATAACCACTCAGTTATTATAATGGTGAGGTGATCCACATTATTATTTAATAATACATTTCTTTTTGGTAACTGCATTATTGTGCAAAAGTCACAATTATATTATCATACTTATTGAAATTGCTGCTCTCCTTAGTACGATCCCGACATCTTCGTCACGAATTTCAAGCTATAAAAATATTTTTCGTAACAATGAAAAATTCGCTTAGAAATTAAACTCCCTTGATAACGCTAGTCTTAGAGGTTCTGTTAAGACCTAGCGCTATCAACGCAAGAAGTAGAATTACAACTAAAAATCGTTTCCACATGAGGAGTGCACTGAAAAACTATACATTGTGTTCGACTTGCTGAAATTTATAATTATTCATCATGTGTAATTTAGCACAAGAGTTTTTCAACGTAAGCAACGGGATGCATCCCGAATTCTCATGCATTTTTTACTTTAGAAAAATATATTGGAATAATCATTAGTAGTCAGCTAACAGAAAGATGTTGTATTTACTACTAGTGGCTGTGGGAAATACGGTCACCAGTAATATGTAACTCAAATTAATGAGCTCCCGTGTTAATAACAATGTCAAGGAAGAAGACTATTGGGATAGAGTCTTCTTCCGTTGAAATTCCTAGGGCATTACCATTCTTTTCAGTCAGAGACTACTATTTTCCCAGTAGAAAAATCTTTTTTCAAAAAATACCAATGACTTACTTACCAAGAAGAGCCCCGATGATTAACTTTATTACGAGTCTGATACAGCTCTAGTATATATTGTGCTTAATCCTTAAGGAATATAATTACATTTTGTCGTAGTTTTAAGGTACTTGCTCCATATGTATGAGGTGGTTGGGATAATACATTCACAACTTGGCCTATTATTGAATTCTGAACGAGGTAAACACAAGTGGACAAGCAAATTGTAGTTAATAAAATAAATGTGAGACATTTTCAACAATTGCGGATTAACAATAGATCCCCTATCTTGGATTGATTGACCGTATCATCAATTCATTTGAAAATGTTTGTTTTCAAGTATTCAGATAAAATGAGAGTACCTACTACATTTAAACGGAAAACCATGAAACATAATGTTAAATGTTTTGTAAGAGAAAAATGAAAGAAATAAGGACTCATACAAGTAATAGTTACCTAAACTAGGGAAGTTTGGAATTATTAAAGCTATCGGTGGGAAGAAAAATCAGATCTCTACAACTTGTTAATGATGGATTGGGAGCAATAGGATAAAATATGGAAAAATTAAAATTTCACGTTCCAACCAGTAGTTTTTTGTTGGTTGATAAACCAAGTTTATTTCCTAAAAAACTGGAAATAACCAAAATTCGTCTAGTTTTATAAGAATGCGATTTAAAAATAGTTGTTTCCTTTGACATGTACAATATTGCGTTCTTCGTGAGCCTTCTTGACAATGGCTAGCTTAGAGTGGGGGTCCGAGACCGGCAAACCATTGTATGGTTCATCTGACGTGCCATGAAGCATCAGTGTCCACTCCTTTATGTATCCAGTTTGGGGGGTTTTAGAATTTATCCTCACCTATAACATTAGCGGAGTGATGTCACCATATATCATTAGGTATCAGAAACAATACAAATAGGTATACACAATCTTCTACAGCGGTTACCTACCGCTTATACCGGCCAATTCCATTCCAAAGGGTTTTGCCCGATGTAAGCGGCAAAACCCAAGCGGCAAGCTGGTATAGTCAAACGGTTATATTGGCTAAACCATAAAAAACCTCAAATGGGCAGTATAACCAGTGGAAATTTTCTTAAAAAGTTATCTTCTTCCCGTTTCCGACTTGCATAACTGTTTGTGGGAGGCCATGTCATAAAAAAAGACTTTACAGAACTAACTGGGACTGTGAATAACGTTTATCAAAGGGTCAAATCAATGACCCCTTTGATAAACTATATTGTCAAACAATGTTTCGACAACACATTCACTTCAAATCTCGAAGGCGTATACTTGTATCAATTACTGAATCATTTGTTTCTTTGTCATTTCTGACGACGTGATACCTGGATCGCATCAGACCTCTCCCGAGCTCGAGTAGGTATATGGTTCACAGATTCGCGCTTCAAAAAGAGCCTTCAGCCCACGAAAAATCGGGCCGAACAGCAGAGATGGCCGCTATACCAGACAAAAAACGCGTATTGGAACGCAATGCGTTCCGTTCGTGGCGTTTTTGGCCGATGTAACTGGCATACTTGTACAACCGGCGCCGACATAAGCGGCGACCACTCTATCAGGTTGGTGCCAAAATTTTTCATTGAGGGTAACATCGTCAACTGTATTTTCATATGAAAGGAGGTGTGTGTCATGCTGCACTGAATAAAATCAACAGTTTGATATCCCACCGGTCCACCCAAGCCTGATTAAATAAAAGTTAGCTTTTTTATGATTGGTTTGTGGTTGAGGGTGTTTCGACGTCGCCATTCCTATTTAAAAATTATTTTAATTGTTCAACTGTATCAGTGGGTGAAATATCAATCTGAATAAGTTTGATAGGTGTCAACCATCCATCACTTGTCATATATATCTCATTGCATAAAATCATGATGAGGAAAGGGTTGTATAACTCATCACGGTATGATGACGGAAGGGTTGTATAACTCATCACGGTATGATCAGGGGAGGGTTGTGTGGTGATGGTAAGTTTGAGGTAAGTTTGGTAAGGTGAGGCTTGAGAAGGAGATGTCGGGTAATAGGTGAGATAATATCCAGAAAGGTTTATCACCAAATTGGCTTGTGCCAGAAAGGTTTATCACAACGCTGGATTTTAGCGGAAGTGTTCAGAAAAGTTTATCACCATGTTGGGATCTTTTGTGAGAGAGAGGTGAGCAGAAAAGTAAGGACAGAGAGAGAGAGAGATAGAGTGAGAGGGGGGGGGGGTGGTTAGGAGGGGCTAGGGGAGAGGGTCGAGGTGTTTTGAGGGCGGCTGTATACGTCTTCATTGGAACAGCGGCGGGGTTTGGAAGGGGGTCGGTTGAGAGCAGTGGAGGCGAAAATGTAACTCTCTTGATCCTCGATGAAGCGACCCCGGAAGATGCTGGAGACAAAGGTAGTGGGGCTGTTCCACTGGCGCCATGACCTCGGCGGAGGTAGACATGGTGGTGGAGAGCTGCGGATCATCTTGCAAATTTGACTAGAACGTCGGGGTTACCACTGTGGTGATGTTAAGTTTGAGGTAAGTTTGGTAAGGTGAGGCTTGAGAAGGAGATGTCGGGTAATAGGTGAGATAATAATATCCAGAAAGGATTATCACAACGTTGGATATTAGAGGAAGTGCCCAGAAAGGTTTACCACCACGTTGGGATCTTTTGTGAGAGAGAGGTTGAGGAAAAAAGTAAGGAGAGAGAGAGAAAGAGAAGGCTCTGGTTCAAGAGAGATCGGTAGAATGGTGAGCTGGGCAAGCCAGGCGCCTTACAAAGGCGCCTCTACCCTCCCCCTGTCATCCGACACTGTTGAAAGCCGTTGGGGGATCGTTGGAGGGAGAGATACCTGGCTCTGCCCCTTGCCTCACGCAGCTGGCCTTCTCCACGTCTTTATTAGTAACAATCTTATATGTAAAACTTGGAGTGGTATATTTTTAGGGTACCATGACAAGTAGTATAACTCATCACAGTATGATGAGAGGAGGGTTGTATAAACTCAGAGTTGAACCCACACTACAGTATGCTTCTGTTTAACTTTTCATTAAAAAAATACCACACTTCAATTCCAGAGTTTTCCACAGATGATGATAGGATTGAAAGAAAGGGATTGTAGCTAGTTTTTATTTTATTCACCTCCAGTAGCCAGACACCTTGCGGGTATTCTCCCCATGTGTGCGTTGTCATGAATGGCCATTTTGTGAAGCCATCTCTGTGGTCGTTATCATTGGCTCTTTTGCTCAGGATCATTGACCTACATGAATGGAAAGAAGGAAGTAAATTAAGCATGATAAAGACAAGATAGATTTGTGACTTTTGTTGGATTTTTATTTAGGTTCCTTACCTTGTTCCCATCGGTGATGTTAGGAACAGTTCGACATCTCCTCTCCTCGTAGAATTCAGAGTAATAACGGCCTGTACGTGTTCAAGATAGTTGACTCGAGTGTCGGAGCCTTGGCAAGCGTTGGTGTCAATTTTCATGAATACAGGGTCCAAATTTGTTAATCTCCTGGGACAATATCAAAACGAGACAGATACGAGTGAGTATTACAGGATCTAAATGAATCAGCAACAGTAGCACCAGCCAGAACCCAAAAGAGGGTTTTTGATTACTGCTCAATCAAAATGCATACCTACTGTGAAAGCTTTGCCCGTGATTGGATTTCAGTTCAATTTATTTCATGTATCTTTTCACTATTTTAAAAGTTAAAATATAAGAAGGAGGTAGATTTTTACTGGATGGAGGGATACTCACTGCATATTTTTAATAGAGCCAGCTTCACAGTGATACCTTGCAGGTACCGTTTTCCATTGCTTAGCTAGTGCCACCATCGCTCCCGCATCCAGCACTCCAAAACCGAACAGGTGATTGAACTCAAGCCCAACTCCGTTCATTGTCCAATGAAACCTTCCCTTTGCATCGAATAGTGAATTCCTTTTCGATGTAAGTACAGTGAGATGTTGAATGTCCCGCCAAGTCAACTGAGGGCTGATATAAAATGGGAACACATTATCAAATTCAACACAAAAATACTCATATCAAAGCACGCCGTTCTTTTCGCCGATTACTGTAATTTCTTGGTCAAAGAGATATGGAATCCGAGAGATTCTCACGGACAAACTTTGCTAAAGTTAAAACTTCATGTCAGCAGCTCGTGCATGTAATGTAATTATGTAATTACGTTGAATTTAAAGACTTTCATGAGTTTGGTGTAAAACACGGCTCCTTTGCAGCTGAATGATCCCAATAATAGCACCTCACAGGCAACTCTTAATTTACACGAGGTGGGTGCCACAAGGATACATAGCTACGTAATTTATTGTACTGTTACAATTGTTATAAGTTATGCATTGTAACAATTACCTAATATATGGGGACTTGGTTTCCTACATTTCAATCTATATGGCATTCTAGATAATATTGACACACCCCATATTTCAATAAGTAAAGTAGTGAATAAATATTGTTAGGAACCTTACTTAGCTTCCAGCGCCAATGCAAATACTCCAGCAGCTTCAGGAGCTGCAGCAGATGTTCCTGAATGAGTTGTAGTACATTTTCCATAGAGATCTGTTGTTGCCTGTAAATAATCAAACCGATATTTTCAAGCTAACTAATTATTCAAGGACTTGACAGGGTTACACGAATAATGCCTCAAGAATCCGACGGGTATCACT
Source organism: Leptopterna dolabrata (assembly GCA_954871275.1). NCBI lineage: Eukaryota > Metazoa > Arthropoda > Insecta > Hemiptera > Miridae > Leptopterna > Leptopterna dolabrata. The sequence goes on from OX940974.1 coordinate 95,996,810, forward strand.
TGACATTAATAATTGCAACCTTATGTCTACACTGTTTAGCATTTTCGTCTTTATTACTGTTGGCTAAGACAGGAGTAAGCACTGCGGTTGTAAACCCTCTATACATCGTGATGTGTCCGCATTCTAGGTGCACGACCTTCCGAAGTTTAGCTTTAACAGGAGTAGAAGTAGGTACCAAAGGAATTAGAAATCCACCTACTCTGGATGACATTTTACGAATCCACGTATGGAATTCCTGGCGGTGAGCCACAATTTATGATGCGTGCAAGTCAGGACAAGATTTGATCTTTCAAATGCACACGCTCATTGATCTACGTCTTTTGGCCAATGCAGCCTCTACCTCCAATGAACTGGCAGGCAATTTTTCTGGTCAAGGAGGGCCAACATTGGTTACATGGGTAGCAGATGAATAGCGGGCAGGTTTCAAAGCCAACAACAAAGATTAGGAGGTGGTGGTAGGATTCAATTCTCAAGAAAACGCTCAAAGCCATGTGTCAAATATATAGATGACTAGCCAAAAAAGTAGGTATGTTTAGGTAGGCTCATGTTTAGTCGATTATGCGTAGAGAGCTTTACATGTGGACCACAGGTATAAATGGAGTACGGCACTAGCGAAAAATTCGACTCATTTAAGGGTTAAGACAGAAAGAATTTGTGTAATTGTAAGTACTACAACAAAATGTATAATTTGAAAACTCATTCCTGAAGATATCTAAAAACGAGTTATTACCACTCCAGTATTGGGGTCCTTGGCTCCGTTGCTGAACGTTGAAGCGAGTGTAGACGAACAACTTTCGTCGTAGTGGGCATTTTGACCGTCGTTAATGGCACTGTTGATAGATACTGTCCACATTGAAGCAGCATACCCATCGCAGTTGCAATCATCTTCTTCCCCTCCATCACCACTCGCCCAAACATATATATTTCCTAGCCCATTTCTGCCCTGAAATATTGGAAATATCTTACTTCCTTCTAGTTGTCATAAGAAACATGCGGATAGAAGACAAAGCAGAGGAAATCGTCTAATCAAAAACCCTTTCATGTTATTCTGGAATAAACTTACTTCATTCACCCCTTTGACTATCGCTCTCATGGTCGCGTTCCTAGGGCCATCGACAGTTTTGCCATCATCCGTTGGCCCCCATGACGCCGAATATATGTCAATCAGATTTGGTTCATGACCCATTGAATTGGCCTCGATGAGATCCGTCATGTATGGCTGGTCGAGCATCCGAATACCTTATGGAACAGTAAAATCATGGATTAGAATCTATCCTATATATAGGATAGATATACTCCTAAATACAGAAGTATAAACTAGGTAAATTAAATCTGTATGTATTGTTATGCAACGATACCTCCACTTGGTTATTCTGACACACCACACATGTGGAATCTGTTATCCAGTTGTTACACAGTGAAAATATAAGTTGAGTTATTGTTTGACCGTCGAACTACCACGTTGTCCTATTTCTTTATTGCTGTTGATTACACTTTATCACCACCTTTTTCACAACAGTATAACTGAGGACCTCGTTTAGGTTGTAAACATTTATTTTCATCAATTTCTAGACTGAAGGTTCAATAGTATATATGATGAAATGTTCAACTTTTTCGTGTGGTCACGTCGAGTGTATTCACCCAGTAGTTTTAGGTCCTGCTGAAATCCGATTGATAATAATGCTAACGGGTCAAAACCTATCCATTTCAATTCTGAAAGTTCAGAAACATTAATTTTAAGGAATGCCACTCGTCGATGTATGTATTTGGTATAATAATTAGATGTATAGGTACACATTACAAAATCGGGAGACTTTATATATCTATATATATCTATATATAACAGCTCATGAAGATTATGTTGGACGTTTATTTGAAGAAAATGTGTTTTAATGCGACAGTGGCAGTTCTCGAGTCGCTTGTTTTTCCGGTGAAGATGGGGTCGTTTGGCTGAAGTCTAATCGATATCCCTTCTTAGCTGGTGATACTATCGCTGGTCTAGAGGGGGGACCCTCGAGGGTCCACTGTCACAATGTGTCACATGGTAGCAGAGCATGGTTTGGTAGTATGCGCTGAGTGCATACTACTCCATCGCATGGTGCACTTGCGCTGAGTGCACCATACTCCATCCATTTTTTGAGGGCTTTCCAGAAGAATAAGCCCAAAGGTTTCCAGAAAGATTCCTTTACAAACATCCTGTCCCTTTTATAATACATACATCTATTTGCTTCCCCACCACCTTTAGAGATCAGCATAATTAAAATATATTGAGCTCATTTGAAGGCGATTAATGCTGTGTCCCAATTTGCAAGTCCCAGTAGTTGTTCCATCCTAACGATGGAGGTTGATCACTTAGAGGTTGCCCAGATGATCACAATTCACTGGACAACAACCCTCAGTTTTTCTTTGAAATGGGTTTCCACGATTTCTTCGCGAGTGATTTAGTTCGTACTCCTTCCCAGCGCTTTCTCAGTGGGGAACTTCTCAAGATCCTCTTTACTCACTGCCTCCTGAGAACTTCCTGATATGGTACCCCCACTGGAAGTCTATGTCCTCCCATCAAAAATCACACCAGCTTTTGTGTCTGGTCAGCGTGCTCTTCAGACTTCAGAGAGGCATATGGTGACAGCCACCCGTATCAAGATCTGAATAAGCCCATCCCAATCCCATTATTTGTAGTACTTGAATTCAACAGATAAGATTCGATATAATATCTGATCACACTTTCTGTAGTTGTCTAATCTCTTATCCACTTATGTTTTTGATATCTCTCTGTTATATTCCTTTTGGCCCGGAATGTAGTAGTTCTTCCATCGATTTTTCTTGAACTGTATATATAGGAAGATTAAAAAAAAAATTAAATATGAAGAAAATGTATTTTCACAATTGAATTGTTTGCCTACTCGCTAAACATACACGTTTAAGAACGATGACTTCAAACATCAACAAATATAACGATAGCCAATTAATTTGATAACTCAACAGAGACCGTTCAAATCCTGGTAAATTCTTCCCTACCCGAGATGACAGAGCAGAATATAATCTGAAATTTGATTCCAATCCTTATTATATATTAGTTGTTCCGTATAAGGGCAGAAATAACCACTGCCGAACCTATTGGCATCTTGCGTTCTTTCCCAATTATACCTATAAAAAATAGTAGTACCGGATAACCGATTTAATTAACTTGAGCTTGATGATTCTGCTAGGTGTGGACAACGCAATAATTAAGATTTATTCTATACTGGTACCAGCGATTTTAGAGTCGTACGCGACTCCCACTCCACAGATGTCGTTGTCTCTAGCTGCCGCCACCTCTCCAGCGCAACGTGTACCGTGGCTGCAATATTGACGAGAAAATAGGTAATTAACACATCTTACATTTATTCAAGAGTGTCAAAATATTTATACTACGATGGTTTCCCACTTTCTGTACAAGGATGGTTGTATTTTTCATGGCTTCGAAGACCAAGTAAACAATGTAATATCGGTTATTATTCATTTAGCTTTATTTCCCCCTCCCGTCACAACCAAAAATTATCACGATAGTAGGTATTATCAAACAAAGAAAATACGATTAGCTCACCTGTTGAACCAGTCGTCTGTATACCTTGGGTATGGGTACTGGTCATTACTACTAAAATCATAGCTTGCTTTAGCGTTCTGAAAAAGTAATAAGAAAGAGTATCTTGAAACACTGATTAAATAATTATTTTGGTACGAATATCCGACGTACGATTATCACAACACACATTTGTTTGAAAACGCTGCGAAATCATGGGTTTATGATTCTACTGGACATATCTACAGAAATCTTGGCATTTATTGTTTCTTTCATGTGAAATAATTGAAATAGCTATTTTCGAGGTTTCCACCGATTTTGGCCCCCCAAAACACGAATGAGGGTCCTATTTTTCACAAATTATCTTTGATCATGTGCCATTTAATGAGGAGTACCCATGACTTCTGTTTATATTACTTTCCCATTTTCATATGAAAGTAGGTTCAATTCTAAGAATTTTGAGACCAACCGCACTCTCCTACGATGAATACTTCTTTTTCTGTGAGCTTTCAAAGTTCCGGCAACAACTGACGTCATTGATCCCCTCCCGGCAGAGCGGGACCCCCGGCACAGTGTGACGCCGCTTGTTCTAAAAATTTTAGAACTGAATCTAATTCCACTCGAAAATATAAACAGAATTCAAGGTTAGGTACCTACTCCTCATTGCCTTGATTCATCTGTTAATACTACTTCTCGTGTTATTGCACAAATTTATGGCAATTTCAGACAATTTCCCAGGTTTTTGACTCATAAAAAATTAATTTTGAGAGCTGAATCTTCGTTACAATTCTTCACTCTATCGTCAACTCAACTTCGTATTGGGTCTCCTCGCCCTAAAAAAAAAGAAGGAAAACAATACCTCACAAGCTCATGCTCACCTCGCTCAGCAAAAAATGTTTATAACACTTTTATAAATGTTTATAAAATTTTTTCTTTTACGTTTCAAGGTACGTAGATTCAGAAAATGCAATGTCCTTCCGCCGTACGCCGTCTGCCGTATCATGCATACCGGCTTCATTTTCGGTCAAAAAATTCGCTCTTTCGCCCACATGCTCCATTTGGCCCCTAGTTGTGTCCCAAAACTTTGCAGCCCGATCGGAATATACCCAGGGGTGTTATGAGTGAAAATGGGTATAAAATTGTTTGTGTTTTAGTAACATGAGCTTTTGAGGTATCGTTTTCCAAGTTTTTAAGGACGAGAATACCGACTGTGAAGTCGATTTTGACCAAACAGTGGAAAATTGAGGTTCTAACGAAGTTTCAGCCTTAAATTTACGTTAAATTTTGGTCTAAAATCGTCGTTCTTCGGCAGACAGTTTGGGTACGCATTTGGGAACAAATTTGGGTCCTAGTTGTGCTCCGAAGCTCGGCAGCCCGATCGGCATACACCCAGGGGTATTATGGGAGAAAAATGGGTGTGAAAATGGGGGTTTTCGAGGGATTCGTGGGGTTTTAGAGAACATGAACTTGTGAGGTCTCGTTTTCCATGTTTTTTTAGGACGAAAAGACCGAATATTAAGTTGATTTTGACCGAAGAGTGAAGAATTGAGGTTGTAACGAAGGTTAAGCTCCCGAAATTCATTTTTTATGAGTCAAAAACCTAGGAAATTGTCTGAAATCATCATAAATTTGTATAATAACACTAGAAGTAGTATCAACATTGAATAATACAATTAAATGGTACTAGCGATGATCGAAGATAATCTGTAACAAAAAAAACCGAGCCTAATTCGTGTTTTTGGGGGCCAAAATTGGTAGAAACCCTAAAAAATAGCTATTTCAATTATTGCACATGAAAGAAACAATAAATGAACAGCCAACATTTCTGTAGGTATGTCCAGTAGAATAATAAACCCATGTGACAAGGACTTCGCAGCATTTTTGGAATCTACACACCTTGAAACGTAAAAGAAAAAAATTTCAGGGGTGTTCGTACAATTTTTTGCTGAGCAATACATGGGTTTATTATTCACAGAATAATAAACCGTTATTCACGGAATAACGTACCAAACAATAATGCCCATTGGAATATTCCAACTTCAACCTTACAAAGTCCATACCCCTTACAAGTCCTTACATCCTATAAAAGATTTGTTCAAGGGTGATACATAAATTAGTTGGCTCGGCCTGGAGTCATTCTAGCCCTACACCAAATTTTACACAGAGGAAACCGGTTACAGCGGAAAATTCATAAAATTATATACGGGACTACCTGGGCACCAGCCCTCATCTGCTCTCCAAAGTTGAGTGAGCTCTCTTCAACAATTTTTTGGCGATAATTATGGGCGGTTCAAGGAAAACACGTTTGCGCGTAGGCAGATGACCGATTGTAATGAATTATATGAGAACCAGTACCTACCTCGAAATTCAGCTCGCTGCGACTATTTTTTGGGGTATTTTTGTGTGTTTCAACGAAAATAACTTTTATTTTACTGTCAAATTTGTGTTTGGAATGATCGAAAATGCGAGGAAACGCTCTTCATCGATCAAAATATACAAGTTTGTCAAGAAAGTGGCAAATCTCGGTCGGTCGCTGAGGAGGGCAGAGAAGGTTGGAGATTTGTAATGAATACAGTTATTTACGTAATTAATATTTAGCATATATATTATTTACATTACGATTCGGTCCCCCTCCCCTTCACCCATGACATCCGGCTCGAATGTTTTAATTATAATTAGACTTTAGGCTGAGATTTCCAAGGCAAATTTCCTGAATTTCATTAAAATCGGGTCATATAAGTAGATAATGTATTAAGTGCAATTATAGGCGGTTTTCTTCCCAGATGCACCAATCATACACCCTTCCGTTTCCGTCAATATACTTACAGTAACGTACTTTGATGAGCTTAAAGCTCAAACTTAACTAGACCATGCTAGTTTCATTCTAATCGGAAAACCTAGGTAGATGTTTCACTTCATGCTGGCTGGGCTGTCGGACGTAAAGTCCCCACCTGAAATGGCTGTTAATTTATTTCACGATTACTTTATTTTACGATTTGTTTTATTCTGATGATTTTTAGGCAGTTTGTCCAACCGGAAACGCCACACTTCGTCACTCCAACAGCCCACCTGGCCCCTGTTTTTGAAAATTCCGATGGTCACGGTTTCAAGCTGGACTACTACTGACTTTTTTTTTAAATTTCATATAATTTATATGACTGGGTCAGTCGTGATGTGCGAACCAACATAAAGACAAGCAGGCAGAAACAAATCGAGATAATAGTGGCGGTCGTCGTTCGATGGCTTAGGACAGTAAAGAAACTAGAAATTTCGTGCTCCAGACAGACAGAATCCTGGAGGGACAGGGTGGAAATTTTACTTTTTGTCCTGAAAAGCGTATTCAGCAACCCCAAAAACGTATTACTGCCGATTTTAAGCTCGACGTCCCCATTAGTGTATCCCTGAAGCGATTCATTCCCATTTTAACCCCTCTCCGATTGTACATCTATTCCTTATTAAGATTTCACCAATTGATAGGTTTTATGGTGGAGCACAACTGCATTGATTTCAATATGAACCTGCACAGTAGGAGCGGATGATATTACAATATTAATGCAGGTATGGGAAAAGAATGTCGAGAGTTCAGTGCTGACGCATTCGCCCTTTATTTATTATGAGAAAATGTCTGACTGGGTCAAAAGTTTAAAACTTGAAGGAGCAATCTGGAGTGGGGAGGTCACCTAAGGTAGAACGTTGAAATGCTTTTTCAACGTTCAGGTTTTCCGCATGACTCACTTATGGGTCCAGTGATTTGAAATTTAAATCCTAAAAAAATGTATGGTATCGGAAATACGATCGATGTCCAAAAGTGATTTGCCGTTTCAACGAACTTTCCTTTTTGAAGACGCTCACCATTTACCACTGACGTGTTGAGAAGAACAAACTTTAACAATTTTGAAGAAAATACCGACTAACGTTTTGATGTTTCAAGCACTTTCTGCACACCCTTTTGTGTGCATACTTCATCGAGGTATGTATTTGGATGATCTTGGGCTCGACCTCAAAAGTTTACCGTTTTTTCCAGGTTCACTAATTTTTACCATGTCCAGGGATCTTGTCATATATGTATTCGACTTTTATGTACCTATCCTACGCCCGTGGCCAGACAAAGGAAACATTATTCAATTTCCGGCATCACATATAGTAATTGAAGGTTCAAGTCCCAATGCAGTATTCAGTGGCAGTGGATTGAGTACTACTACTCTGATTAGATACACCCGCAACTCCCCACCCCACCCCTGAACCTTCAAACCTGAAGTTTTAGCTAATTTTCAAAGAAAACGTAGCTATTTGGCATGTTCCAAAATTTCTGAGATGCTCCATGTGCACCGGGAAACCTTCCAAAATCCGTTTTATGCATAGAGATATAAATTCTAGAATTTCAAATTTTCGTGCGCGCGCGCGCGCGTGTGTGTGTGTGTGTGTGTGCGTGTGTGCGTTGTGTGTCATTCCGCTCGATGTCCCTTAATTTCCTGGGCACAAAATTTATTCTTACTCAGAAAAATCCGTCTCCACAGAAGCAATGCTGAATTCGTTACCCAGCCCGATCGCACTGTGCAGCGGTCCAAAGGGGGGGGGGGGGGGGAGTGTGATTTAAAAAAAATTGTAGCAACATAGGCATGTGGGGTGTTGTCAAATATGTTTTTTGGGGCGCTGAATCGATTGCAACTAGTCCCAGCCCGATTAGGCACTCCCAATGTACCAAATTTACAAAATTGTAGTCCAAAATCGAAAAAATTGCATAATTTCCATGTAGGCATGTGAAGTGTCGTTTGTCATGTTTTCTTGGTCGCTGAATCGATTGCGAGTAGTTGCAGCAGTTCAGACTGCACCAAGTAATCGAAATCACAATTATTTTGTTGAAAACACCCAACAATTAAGTCACATCATTTTTTAGCATGACGTGCCACTCTGCTCGCAATTACTGCCCAGTCGGGCGTAATGAGTGCTCTGGCAGTCATATTCATTCAGATTAAATAGCATACCTACCTTAGCAACGAATGACCGTTACTTTAAATCTTAATTTCCTAAACTATTTCTTTGAAAATTAGCTCCCTCAGTCATGCTGCATGACTGGAATTTTTCAAATTTATTTCAGCTGTATGTTACATGTAAAACAAATTTAATTAGGGAATAATTACATTATATCCTCCTAAATTGAACACAACTAAGTAAAATATCCATAATATTGTGTGGAATAATTATTCACCCTATTGCCAGGGTTTTGATTTATTATTCTCTGAATAATACACCTATGTATTCGGTTCGGAACTTTTTTTTTGGAACATCCCCGTGTGACGGTGGGCAGTTCTCTAGTCGTTTGTGTTTTCAGTGAAGATGGAAGATGGGAATAATGAACCACTGGAATCGAGCAAGAAAAAAAAATTCTAACCCCCCTCCCCCCTCAAAATTTGATGGCTTACGTTTCAAGGTATGTAGAATCCGAAAATGCAATAAAAAAATTTCTGTCTGTCCGCCATACGCCGTACGCCGTGTACTGGCCACTTTTCTTAGTTACCATGAAACAAAATTGATGAAATTCGGGTTATAGGTTCCGTTTGGGGTCTAGTTGGTCCTCGAAGCTTGACGTTAATTTCAGTCATCTCTAAGGGGTTCAAAATGGGGGTTGAAATTTTAAGAACGCCGTAGCTCGGAAACTTTCGATAGAAGGGTATATGGTTTTTTTTACGTTATTAAATTTGTCTTGAGCTAAACAATTTTTTGAGACCACCCGGACCATTGTACCCGGAGTGTTACCCAGCCGTTCGTGTGCACCAAAAAGCTTCGTCAACACGATCGTGAATCAAACGGTATAAATCCGGCCCAGATATCATCGCTAGGGAGCACCTGATTATAATCAAGGATGGCTGTATGAAGTCGAGTTGGTTGTTCTGCGATATTATGTCATTTGATAAGTGATGGACTATTGGATTTTGTTGGTAGGTACTTGTGAAACTTGAACAAACGTTGAAGTATTGTTGATGGGTAAATTATTACACAACGGCTAATTATTACACAACAGTAAATTACTACATAACGGTAAATTATTTCACAACGGTAAATTATTACACAACGGTTCATCTACCAAGAAGGGCCCTCGCTATCCCTTCTTAACTGGTGATAATATCGCTAATCCAGAAGAGCGACTCTCGAGGGCCCACCGTCACTCTGTCACATCTTCAATTTTTGGTTTATTATTTTCAATAATGAACCATTGGAATCGAGCATGAAAAAAAAAATTCTTACCCCCCTCAAAATTTGATGGTTTACGTTTCAAGGTATGTAGAATCCAAAACTGCAATAAAAATATTTCTGTCTGTCCGCCGTACGCCGTACGCCGTACGGGCCACTTTTCTTAGTTACCATGAAAGAAAATTGATGAAATTCGGGTTATAGGTTCCGTTCGCTGTCTAGTTGGTCCTCGAAGCTCGACGTTACTGTGAGTCATCTCTAAGGGGTTCAAAATAGGGGTTGAAATTTTCAAAACGCCTATACCATTTTTTTACGTAAATATTTTTACGGTTTTAAATAGTTCTTGAACTTGCGAGTTTTTTAAGACCATCCGGAGCGTCGTACGTCCAGCCGTTCGTTCACAGTAAGGCCCCGAAGTTTGCACCGACAGGCATTTTCGACTCCAGTGTGAATGAAATTGTATACAATTCAAACCAAATCTCGTAACCAGAGACGCGCCCACAATAGGAATTTGTGAATACGGCCAATCATTGGTAGGGATCACCTGATTATATTGGCGGAGTATGAAGTCGAGTTGGTTGTTCTGTGATATTATTTCATTTGAAAAATGATGGCTCTGTTGGAGTTTGTTGGTAGGTAGTGAAACTTGAACAAACGTTGAAGTATTATTGATGGGTAAATTATTACTACGGTAAATCATTACTCAACGGTAAATTATTACACAACGGTTCATTATACCATCTACGTAGAAGGGGCTGGAGTTTGTTGGTAGGTACCTACTTTTGCAACTTTTTTCACTCCTCATCAACAATTTCTTTTCAGAACTTCATTGTGTGTGTTTCTTTTTGTTAGGTACTGTTTGTCATCGGCAGAATTATTTTAGCAACATTTAACTCGTGATTTAGGTAGGTGCCTAGTAACGTGTACGGGGTTAGGTACTAACCTACGGAGGGTCTGCGATCTACATTATATGTATAGAGTAGTACATATCATAAATTATATAGACGGATTATCTATACATAGAGCTGTGATCTGTAACGGAAGGGTATTCTATACAAAATAATAAACCGTTGTGCAGGGATTTGCAGCGTTTTTCTTTTACGGTTCGAGGTGTGTAGATTCCAAAAATGCTATGTCCGTCCGCCGTCCACCGTATCATCCATATCTACCTTAATTTTCGGTCTTTAAAAAAACCGCTCTTTCGCACATCGGCTCCATTTGGGTCCTATTTGTTTTCAGAAACTTTGCAGCCCTATCGGAATATACCAAAGGGTGCTATGGGTAAAAATGGGTGAAAAATTAAGTATTTTTGAGGTTTTAGTGAACTTTGGCTTCAGTCTTGATCGCGCATCCGTCAAGAGTGCACGTACTTTTTACCTACACCAGTTACCCGGCTCTGCACTCGATCAGGTTAGATAAAAGCCAACCTATAATCTCCTAATCTTATCGCTCCTTACTTCTTCGGCATTGCAATGATTTAAACACAATAACCAGAGAGCTACTGTTCAGAGGATAATCCTTTCCGCCAACAATGGGAATCGAAAGCGGGGGAACGGATCCCCCCAACAACAGCCCGTCTGCAAATAACTGCTGAACATCAACCGCTAGCGACCAATATCAACGATAATCAGAACACACATTTGACTAATAATACTGACGAAAATTTCCAAGAAGAATTTTATAGACGACTTACTAAAAATCGCATCCGTTCGACCGACAAAGATTTTCTTATTTGTAGAAAGCAAAGAATCCAAACTTGGCAAAACACATCCAACCACTTTCGGGAGATGGATCTTTAAAAGCTACAATGTAAACAAACATGACATAACTAACATACTTTCGGTTGGATGTAATCGTCTGAAAATAGAGATGTCCTCAGCATCGTCCGCTATTCATCAGCAAAGACCCCATGGCGATAGAACAAATAAGAAAACTATCCACAATGACCTGACGGAAGTTTATTGGTCCAAAAAACCGTCACTCTTGCTATGGAAAAGTTTCAAGAACCTTGGTAACGAGATGCAATGGGTAGACCTCCACAATCCAACACAAATACACTGTGCCATACACCTTTTTCAAACATCCTCTCACAGCCACAAAGCTGGCAAACACGATCTGTGCCACGGAAACCACCCTTAAAGATTATTTGGAATCCAAATGGCCAGAGAGTAGAATAGTATATACTGATGGCTCTCGACACGGTGGTGGAACAGGACGTCCTTTTTCGACCCAAGCACCGGACTTAGCCATGGATGTGAGCCTATGGGATCAGGCATCCAACTACACAGCAGAGGTGCACGGTATACTCCAGGCACTCCAACATTTCCAAGAAGCAAACGAACAAAGGCAGGTAGTGATCCTTACAGACTCGTTGAGCGTTGTAATGAAATTCAAGTCCCTGAAACCCTCAACCCGACTGAATCGAATCGAAGCTGACGTTCTACGAACGACATCCAGAATAGGGCAAAATGTAAGCTTGTGTTGTATTAAAGGACACGCCGCGATCGAAGGGAATGACAAGGCCGACATCAAAACAAAAGAAGCTGCAAGACTAGAAGAACCTTTGGCCTCACTGACCTTCCTCCACTCCGACCTCAGACGCCTGGCTCTATCCACACTTCTCTCCGCGTGGAGACAGAGTTCCAGTGTTATCCCCCACTAAACAGGTATAAATCTCCGTTTCCCGTTCCTTGACGCGAGCCATGGTTTTCTGATGCACAAGGACACAAACCGAAGTCATTCTTCACAACAACCATACGACTCAGAAGCAGGCATTCCAAAACAAACGCGTACCTACACCGCATCGATCCTACCAATTCCCCAATGCGTCGAACATGCCTACAACAGGAGGGCGCTGCAGAATATATATCATATTGGCTTGTGAAAGGAATCGCCCCTTCGAAGCTCCATAATGGTCCAAAATTTCGAAGCTTACCGGCAAACCCTTTAATTTTGACTCCACTCTTGCAGAAAATAAAATAGAAATATACAAAGCATTGTACGAGCTGATCGAGCAAATTGAAGCACAGCAATAATAGCAGATGTGAAGTAATATAAATTGAAGTACACAGTAATATATGAGGTACCTAAAGATAATTTTAATATGAAATATTGTAATGTGTGACGGTATATGGAAATCCCGTCCAATTTTATATTGGATCCGGGCTCTTTCCCGATCTTTCTGACACGCGGTTGGTGGGGCGGTCGATTCGCGAAAACGAATCGTCAACTCCTAGAAGCAGTGCGTAATAATCAAACCAACGTCTCTCCAGGGGCAGCAGTCACACTGCCCCCACACCTTTCTTGAGTGGAGAGGGGGAAACTACGCTGTATGGCGACCTCCTCATCCATTACAAACGGCTGAATGCAGCAATGCGACGTCAATAAAAAAAGGGGGGGGGGGGAACTTGGGCTTGTAAGGTATCGGTTTCCATGTTTTTTAGGTGGAGAAAACCAAAAAATAAGAAGCTGATTTTGACCAGTGACTGAAGGATTGAGGTTCTAACGAAGTTTTAACTCTCAACATTCAATATTTATGGGTCAAAAACTTGTGAAAATGGTTGTAATCACCAAAAATTTTTATAACAACTCAGGATATTATTAACAGGTGAATCAAGACAATTCAATGACAATTTCACTGATCGAAAATATTTGTCAGAATTAGCAACCTAATATTCGAGTTTAAAACCGTCAAATTAGCTTTGTGGTCTCTTCATTGAGGCCCCAATCGTGCAGTATTCAGTCGAGAATAATAAAGCCATGTAACAAGGACTGCAGCGTTTTGTAACAGAAACAGGAGTTGACTATAGAAATGTGGTTTGCCAATAATTTAGCGAATGTGCAAAGCCGCTTATCATGGTGAAGGAGATTATTATGATAGTTTGAATATTCACAGGGACTATTCAGAGATGAGATAGAAAGAATATTCACAACAATATTGGCAAAGGAAGAATTGCGGCCATGAAACAGAGAAGCGGCACCAAATATGAGGTCCCTGATGTGCTGGTAGAGTCGGTAGCAAAATCCTGAATGCAACTTACGACGCTCGTTGCGCAGGAAATGTCCCTTCAAATTGCCTGCCTACGTTGACAAAATACTACATTTCCAAACAAAATTTTGTTTTCCGTCGGAGTAACCACCGTAACTGACTGACTCATCGAGAGAATGGTCATCATCAGATGTTCTAAAAAAAAAAAGAAAAAAAAAGTGGTACTTCAGCCAGTCGCTTGGAGGCTCCCGGAGCCCATCTCGACTTTATCCCGCATCTTACTACTGTGGAACGGTTTGTCGTTTTCAGTTAGACGTTTTGAATGGCTCTGTATGGGTCGCGCTTGCATCACAGATGAAGAAAACATCCCCTCCTCAGAAAAAAAAAAGTCTGCCAAGTTGGGTGGGCAGTGTAGCTCCCTAACATATTGTAACATGGACGTCTAGAATCAGTTGGTATAAAAATGATGAGTCAAAATGATTGACTAGCAATAAATAGAGAGTAGTAATAAATTACTACCCAATATACGTAATAGGATTATAGGAATAATATTAATATTTTAAATATTTGTCGAATAAACCCGGCAATGGGCAATACCCGTGTGTAGGAATTTTTTATTTTTGATCTCATAATCGGATTTAGCACCCTTAAAAACACCCCTCTGCCAATTTTCATCTCAAAACTCCGTTTAGCTTGGGCAACAGATGGATAGAAAGAAAACAAAATTACGTCGAAACGTAGTTTTGAAAACGTAATTTCGAAAGTTCTGAAATGAAGTCGTGAAAACGGAAGTGGATGGCGCTGGGTTTCCCCCCAGGCGGACGCGGGGGTGAGGGCCTTTACATATGACGTCATTAGGTTTCTTTCCACTGGTTTATCGCCCAATTTCGATCATCGGATACCCCTCATATAGCACCTCTTCGGAGATCCTTTACTTTGGGAATTTAAAGAAAACAGATGAAATTGCCCATAGATCTAATAGTTCCGGAGTTTTGTATGTGACAACAAATTTCAAGTTTGCGCATTCGCAGAAGTTATTGCTGATCGAATAGCGAAGAAATTTATAGGCAACCGTCTTGTAGCCAGCCCCCAACTAACCTCCGAATTTGAGGAAAATCGGTCTATTAGGAACTGCGAAATCGTTGTGTAATGAAATTTACGACCTTCCCACATTCCCGGAAAAGTTCATCAAAATCGGCCATAATATTGTAAAAACAGCCATTCTCTATTCACAAACCAAAACTCAACAAAAGCAACTTTTCATCATTCAACAAACGGTAACCAACCACATGATTGTGTGGGTTTACCACAATATCGTATAGCTTTGCCCTGGGCAAGGAACTGACCACAGACAGACAGACATTCACGGAACCACAATCGTTCAGAAAGCTTTTAAATCAGAAAGCAAGTGGAATTTCTCCTTACACGAATATAATAAGGCAGCATTCCTACCTTCGGTAGTGAGGAAGCAAAAATATAAATATAGATTGGTCGGAACATTTTCCTCCTCGTGATAAGTGGTCTCGAAAAACATCAGTCCAACAGAATTATTGCAAAAAAACCTCCGATCCCCTTGCATGGAAAGTAAAATAGTTGGACAAATAGATCAGAGCAAAGAAAAACGGAGTTACTGAAAAGTTGTCTATTTGCACTAATATACGAAAAATACACTGCTATACCGGCAATGAGACAGTGTATCATTCAATGGTGCTCCTGCTCATAAGTTGGCGAAAAAGTTGAATAGTTTGTTTGGAAGAAAAATTCAATTTCGTCCATAACATACTGTTCTAAATTCTTACGATTTGGTAAAAAAAAATTAAGGATAGTCCAGTGCCTCCAAATGCTAAACTTGCATATTTTGACGTGGTCAGCCTCTTTACCAACATTAATGTTGACAGATGTAAAGATAATGTTAATAGGTTGATTCACAATTCTAATTTAAATTTGTTTGAAAAATATGAATTGTGTAATTTAATATCTGTCTGAATGGATCAGAATTATTTCTTGTTCGGTGGGAAATACCCAACCAGCGATTGCAATGGGATCTCCATTACTTGCAAATATTTGAATAGAACCGGTATAACAGTGTATTTTTCGCGTTTTTTTCGTGAATTATTGGAAATGGACTATTTTTCAATAACTCCGTTTTTCTTTGAAATGGGTTTACACGATTTCTTCGCGAGTGATTTAGTTCAGTTCATAGAAATTCATTGGAAAAATCAACAACTAGGTAGGTACAGTGAAACACTCTCATTCTTGGTATCCAGGTGATTGCAGGTAATGACTTTCCTTTCTGTATTGGTCTTATAACGTTATAAAAAACCATTGCGAAGTGAAAGATCAAGTCATGCAGCATGACCATACGAGTTAATTTTCGAAGTCACCTACCTACTTTTACTACCATTCAAACCAAGCATTTTTCGTGAGTGTTATAATAATCCAAATTCGAAAACGCTTTGACCCTTCAGCGTTCTAATTACTTAAATACATAGGTGTAATTGTTTGCTGTATCAAATGAGCTCCATCCCTTTTAATTGGATAGGTAGGTACCTACCGAGGTGGTTCGATTTGAATGAAATGCAAATATTTGTCTTGGGCAGCTCAACATGGAATCTGCAGCCATTAGATTTGAGAGAACATGAGTATTGGCTTTATTTTGGAGCAGCAGGGAAATACGGCGTAGGCGCGTTTCAAATGGTCCGAGTTTAATGAAACTACCAAAACACAGGTTCCAACAAGACAGTAAACATTCCAATTTGGATCATCGACATTTCGAATAGCTGTAAAGAGCCAATTTGACACTAGTGAGATGGATACAATTCATTGCGAGACTATGGACCAAGGCTCTTTTGATATGAACTATGAACCAAGAGTATACCTACTTTTACTAAGTTTGATTGGCTTTCATTACAAAGTAGGTGAATACACACCCAGCAAAATAATAATTCGAAGTTTATTGAATGCACTCGATATATGAACTCAAATTAATACCACTATGTACCATGTCACCTAGCTAGTAATTTATAAGCAGGTAACATTTATTTATTCCATGAATGCAATTCCAACACTAAACATGTCTACCAATAGACCTTTATACCTATGGAGACCAAACAACAATACAAAAAGTTTCAGTCTTCCAGGACCATAAGAGCGAATTTTCGGTAACGTAGGATTAACACACAATGTGTGTTAGGAGGCAAACTGGGTTCTTGCGACCTCACTTCATTAAGATCAATTTGGGGTAGAGGGGGAAGGTGGAACGAGTTGCCAGTGGGGTTAGTGGAGGTGTGTCGTATTCAGCAGCCTGTCTCTGGCTCAACTATCGCAATCTTTACCTACTTAATGACTTTTCGAAATAACTCCAATTTAACCCCCTTTTGTTTTGCGTGCAATTTTTTTATTAATGAAATGCTCTGTTCCTGCCTTGATTCACTATTTTAACTTTTGGTGATGAATTTATATAGTTTTAGCCGTTTTGTATACTCAATTTGGGCTATTTTTAACCTCAAAAACTCAAATATGACCTACTTTCTATTATTGAAAATTACTCATCCTTTTATTTGCCATTACTGATACTTTGGCGAAAATTAAAAAAAAACGCTGCCAAGTCCTTGTCACATGGGTTTATTATTCTATTGGACATACCTACAGAAATGTTGGCTGTTCATTTATTGTTTCTTTCATGCGTAATAATCGAAATAGCTATTTCTGATGGCTTCCATTAATTTTGGCCCCTAAAACACAAATTAGGTAGGTACCTACGCTTTTTTTTTTTTTTTTTTAACTACCTATCTTTGATCATTGGTAGTGCCATTTAATCGTCCTGAACCACGTGTTGTCACTTTTTCCAGTGTTATTATACAAACTGATGGTGATTTCATGCGATTTTGCAGGTTTTTCACTCATAAAAAATCAATTTTGGGAGCTGAACATTTGGTAGAACTCAATTGTCCACTCTTTGGTCAAAATCGACTTCATATTCGGTCTTCTCGTCCCCAAAAACATGGAAAACGATATCTCAGTAGGTCATGTTACTAACATGTTGCTAAAACACAAAAAGTACCTATTTTTATACACATTTTTACTCATAACACGCCTGGGTGTATTCCGATCGGGCTGAAAAGTTTCGGGACACAACTAGAGCCCAAATGGAGCATGTGTGCGAAAGAACGACTTTTTTAGACCGAAAATGAAGCCTGTACACGTGATACGGCGTACGGCGTACGGCGGACGGACATTGCATTTTTGGAATCTACGCACCTTGAAACGGAAAAGAAAAAATTTTGAGGGGGTGTTATAAAAATTTTTTGCTGAGCGAATACATAGGTGTATTATTCACAGAATAATAAACCAATAGGTACCTTAACAACAAGCACTACAGGCCCAGTGGCACCTTGGCTTCCCGAACTCCGTCCATCCACCCGGCATTTTCTAGCTCTTCGCCGATTATTTCACACAGATTATTACAGCCGTGCAGAATGACTAACGATATTAATGAAATTTGTATCTACTCTTTTCTCTGTATGAAAAGACGATCAAGCTTGGTATCAATATTGCTATTTATAGGTAGGTACCCGCATTCAGTTAAGGCATCATGAGATATTCAACATTTTGGTTTATTATTCTGTGAATAATACACCTATGTATTCGCTCAGCAAAAAATTTTTATAACACCCCCTCAAAATTTTTTCTTTTCCGTTTCAAGGTGCGTAGATTCCAAAAATGCAATGTCCGTCCGCCGTCCGCCGTATCACGTGTACAGGCTTCATTTTCGGTCTAAAAAAGTCGTTCTTTCGCACACATGCTCCATTTGGGCCCTAGTTGTGTCCCGAAACTTTTCAGCCCGATCGGAATATACCCAGGGGTGTTATGAGTGAAAATGTGTATAAAAATAGGTACTTTTTGCGTTTTAACAATATGTTAGTAACATGAGCTTTTGAGGTATCTTTTTCCATGTTTTTGAGGACGAGAAGACCGAATATGAAGTCGATTTTGACCAAAGACGCGGAAATTGAGGTTTTACCAAAGGTTCAGCTCCCAAAATTGGTTTTTTATGAGTCAAAAACCTGGAAAACTGTCTGAAATCACCATCAATGTGTACAATAACATTGGAAAAAGTGTAAACAGGTGAATCAAGACCATTAAATGCCACTACCAATGATCAAAGATGATCTTTAAAAAAAAAAGCGTACCTATTCCATGTTTTGGGGGCCAAAATTGGTGAAAATCATCAGAAATAGCTATTTCAATCATTCCACATGAAAGAAACAATACATTTAACAGCCAACAAAAATCTCTAGAACTCCAATAGAATAATAAACCCATGTGACAAGGACTTTGCAGCGTTTTTTATTTCGACACCGAATTTGTTAACAAGGGTGTACACAATATTTAATCATGCGCGGTAAAGCGGCGCGCATCCCACTATTGGTAATTAAGCTCTTCCTAGAGGTGTTTTTGTGACAATTTGACCAGAATGCCTCAGACAGACGCAGATATTCGGGTTCAGCATTAAACAATCTGTAAAATGAGCCGTGATTCACGACTATATTTTTTCAGTTGAATTCATGTCCCCAATTTATTAAATTTCAACGACCACTAACGATAATCACCCCAGGCTGACGCTGGCAGACGCACATACTTGGATTCATTACTAGAAAACCTATAAAATGTGACCGATTCCGCGTTCTTTCAGTTGAATTCATGTCCCCAATTTAACAAATTCGATTACCTGCAAAATCGATATGCCCCCGATACGGCTGGCAGACGCCCGATTGTGTGTTATACATGCTATGTGTGTGCTATGTGTCAAATATAAATCAAAACTATGTTCTTCCGGATGAATCGGATTGTTGCTAGCTCTCAGTCTAACAGGGGAGTCAAGAAGCTACAACCCAACTACCCACCAAATCTGAGTGATAATCAGGTCACTGGTTCGTAAGAAATTGATGATCGGAGGGTCATACCAATGATCCGAGCGTTTTCATTGGACCATTTAGGAATTACACCCTGAATATCCACATGATTTATGAAAAATCGGGCCGTGAGAAATTGAGTACCCCGGGTTCGCGTTTGCGCAGGCGAAGTGGCCGTAATAATGATCTGATCGTTCCGTAATTCATAGCGGACCATCTGGGGCCCAGCCCGCACGATTCCTGAAATTTTCAGTAAAATCAGATTCGAATTGAGGAAGTTATCCGTGCGGGAAGGATATGCGGACACAGACAAACGCCGCACCAAATTCGTTCAAGTTGCAGCATGATTCACACTCATGTTGACAAAGCTTTTTGGTTCAAACTTCAGGGCCTTACTGAGAACGAAAGGATCGACGTACAGTGATCCGGGTGGTCTCAAAAAACGTTCAAGTTCGGAATTAATTTTAAAAGTTCATAAAAACCATGCCCTTCTAATTGAAAGTATTCGAGCTTCGGCGTTCTGAAAATTTCAACCCCTACTTTTCACCCCTAATAGATGACCGACAGTAATGTTGAGCTTCGTGGGCCAACTAGACACCAAATGGGACTTGCAAATCAAATTGCATTAATTTTGGTTCACGTAACTAAGGAAAGTCTGAAGTATGTACCTATAGCGGACAGCATTTTTTTTAAATTCCGTTTTCGGATTCTACGTAAGCCTTGAAACGCAAACACCATCAAATTTTTTTTTTCAAGGCTGATTCCTAAGGGTCATTATTAATTTTTTTTTTTTAAACTGAAGTTACTCACACAATATTACTATCTGCAACACTTCATGCCCGGCTACCAACTGATTAGGTATATATCATTCAAACAGCTGGTACCCATAGTAAGTGCAATAATTGGGTGGTGCTGATGGTACTCAATACAGCGATTAGTATCTGCATGATATGTAATCTCTTCGACAACCATTTGGGAGACTTGTCTGCGTACTTGCGCACATTGAACATTGTGTTATTTGATGATTATTTCATGTATAGGTACTTACATAATTGAATTTGAGATCCTGATGCATGTAATCGACACCTGAAAAGTCGAACAACCACAATAGGCAATCGAATCCAAATTTAGTTGGAAATGTTAAGAAGTAGTTTCCAGAAGCGAAAAGGTACCTAATGCATACCTGTGTATTATTTAGGTAAGCATTAATTATATCTCAGTGGATTGTGTACATGAAGGTACCTATTTCAATTCATTTTGTATGTGAACAAAAAAATGTATAAAAAATTTCGCAAACGGTATTAAAATTTTAATTCAATAATTCTTCTTAAGTAAACACTATTCTACGGATTTACTCAAACGTTTACTCAAAGGATTTACTCAAATGAGGCATTCACTCAATTGTCCATGTCTTGAGGATCTTGGAAGGAAATTATTTGTTGGAGGTCGGAAAGGGTGAAGAAACTTTCGTACGATTGTTTGGAAAGAGTCCTTAATAACGACTGCAAGTTTTTTTATTAGCGGTTCCCAACCGCGGTGGAACTGGAAAAAACTGAGACGGACACATGTAGGCATTTATGAAGGCACATCGAATGTTGGCACCACAAAATACTTTTTCCAACATGTATTCTCATCCACTTCTTCTATCTTACACATTTCTTCACACTTGAATTACGATTTTAGAAGATTTTTAACTTAGAAAAGGTAGGGAATCACTGGTTTCGGACAATATTTGGTGTGATAATAACAATACAATAAGATGAGGGAAGTGAGGGGGGATAAGATGAGGGGATATGATTGAGGGAAGTGACTGAAGTGATAATTACAATACAATTACCATCATCCATAATGGCAGTCGTTACGTTCTTTCCTGTAACACCTTGGGCCCAAGCTGCCTCTACGTTTAGGTCCAACTTGGCTTTCCCTCCATTCTGACCTGTATTCTTCAGGTACCATTGGTACTGAAAATAAGGGTCCGTCGGGTCCCTCTCCGGCTTGATATGAGGCACTAGGTTTTCCACATTAAGTGGCTTGTAGCCCCTCTTGACTCGCTTGAACCCTGGAAGTTGGTACGCTACATGTACCTGCAACACATCAAAAACAAAGCATATGATTAGGTATGTCAACTATCTATTTGGTGATTTCACTGACTAACCCGTGTGATACACAGGATAGTTATTCATATTTAATTACATATTGATGTGAGTGCGATAAATAGGCCAAAATGGAGTTTTTTCAATTAAAAAAAAAAACTACAACATTTGAATGAATTCACTAATGTTGTTCACAAAGATGGGGGAAGGTGATAATTTTACATCAGTAGCCAATTTTTTTATAGCGATCAGTTTTGGGAGTAAAAGATTGTTCAAAGTTTTGTCCAAAGCCATGGCATAACTGGATCATTTTCAAACTGATAACCACCTTGTAATCTCAAGTTTATTTTCTTTGATAGCAAACATGGACCAATAACCTGCACGTGTCCTCGACTGCATTATCCACCAAATAGGTGTGTGAGGTCTTGAAATTCAGTCCAAAAACACTGCAAATTATTACGCAAAGGTTTATTATTTACCTGTACAGACGCCCCTTCTGCGTAGACCACTGTTTTCTGTGGTTAATACCTAGCCTCATGATCCCCCAGGAAAGCCCTGAATCCTACAGTTTTATAAAATATGCGGTGGATTCAAGAATTGCATAATCAATAATTCTGTTCACGTTACGAAAGTACCTATCAACAAAATCCAAAATAACCATCATTCTTCGAATTAAGTATTATCGCGGAACAATCAACTCGATTTCATACAGCCAAGCCATGCGTGATTATAATCAGATATGATATCTGGGCTGGATGTATACCGTTTCATTCAGGATCATGTTGACGAAGCTTTTCGGTGCAAACGATCGGCTGGACGTGCAGTGCTCCGGGTGGTCTCAAAAATGCTGAAGTTCGAGATTCGAAGAACGTTAAAAAATCGTTCTAATTGAAAGTTTCGAGCTAAGGCGTTCGGGAAATTGCAAACCCTATTTTTCACCCCTTAGAGATGACAGACAGAAGCGCCAAGCTTCGCGGACCAACTAGACCCCAAGCGGGACCTATAAAGCAAATGTCATTAACTTTGGTCCACGGTAGCTAAAACTGCGAAGTACGGCGGAGGACAGAATTTTTTTAATTCCATTTTTCCATGTACCTTGAAAGGCAAACCATCATCAAGTTGTGATTTGTGGGGGGGGTTAACAAAATTGTTTTCTTCATACTCGATTCCAAAGGTTCATTACTGAAATAATAAACCAAAAGTAAATCTAGTGTTTCTTTCGCCAACGTTTCGATTTATTCGTATGTAAATATTCTTCGGAGCTCAGAATGGAAGTTTTTCTACATGCTCACAAATTCCGGTATGCTACTCGTGACAAAAAACCATGTTTAGATAATAATAACCTGATTTGTATTCACATTTATTTTTCTGAAAATCTGCGAGTTGCAAACCGCAATTTTCATCCAAGTTCACCTAGTCTCTAGGTATTTCATTAGCAAGCAGTCGTTAACTAAATGTTTTACAAGTAATATCTTCTCAATGAGAAGAGGTATCTACAGTAACTTTCATCCTGAGCATTGAGGTTGATTTCAAATAAACAGAAACCTATGACTTCTGTTTATTTGTTGCCATGAATGAAAGTCAAATACATGACTGGGTATTTGACTTTCGGACTGAACCTCAAGAACTCACACACCCATAACCACGAATGTCGCGAGCAAAACCAAAATAGCTACCATCTCACCTCAATACGTACTTTACAAAGTTATGTTGCGTATTAAAAGGTTTATTAGTTTGCCTAGTTGGCAACTTACCCAGTAAGTTAATGGCCCGCCCTTTGAAAATTGGGACCTCTCGTGAACATTTCTTTCTCAGACCTAGATAATTTTCGAATGCCCTCACTACCTTGTTAAGCTCTAAATATTCTTAATGCCTTAAAAGCTAAAAGGTTCCTCACTTTCAACGCCTGAAGTAATCAAAAGGCCGCTAATCAGCTGACAGTCTGGTATAAATACAACTCAGGCGCACTTCGGTTTTCGATATCGTGCTTTCGTCTTCGTTCTCGCTACCCACCTACGCCAATGAGGGATTCGTGAAGTAGGACATTTCCAGAGCTCGGCCTCTCAGCTCGCGGAGCCGAATTTGAACTAGTACTGGTACCTACTTGGTGATGTTATGATCTTTTAGAGGACTTCTGTCTTTGCCTTACTTCGTGCAACCGGGCTCTTCACCTACGTTGAAGGATAACTTACCACGTACCCTTACTCAATCTTCTTCTTTTCACTACATTCCTTCCCTTTTCTGCTCTTCAGCCATATTGTCTGGTGCATTTATGCATTTCAAGCTCTTTGAACACTTGTGTAGACATCAATAAAAAAGTGATTTATTAAATCTAACGGGGTCGGTACAAGTCTGTACAGAACTACATGCAATTAATCTTAAACCTACAGAAACTAACAAACAGCTACTCGGAACCGATATCTTTATGGTCCGGAGGATAACTATTTATTTATACGAAATGAATAATGTACAGTCATTTGACCACACTTGATGGTATATAAATACTCGTAATATTCAAGATATTAATTCTATCTATATACATATCAAATTAATGTTTCTTTCTTCCTTTCGTTCATTATACGTTCGTATGCCACTCATCCGATTGCGATGAAACATAGGTGAGTTGTTGTGCGCACGCCCACGAAGGTTTCCGCATCCGCCATGATCAGCTTAGTGAGCTCTGGGACCAATTTCTTTCCTGTTCAACCTTCAAGGCTCAAACTTCGAATGGAGCTTCTGCGGGACTGCTGGGTAACGATGACAACGTGGGTCCCTGCCGTGAGCAGCTGTGAGTGAGTTCTGAGTCTGATTTTTTCTCCTGTTGACCTCACGAGGCTCAAATTCGGAATGGAGCTTCTGTAGGACTGCTGGGTAAGAACGACAAAGACGGTCCCCGCCCTGATCAGCTTAGTGAGCTCTGGGACCAATTTTTTTCCTGTTCAACCTACAAGGCTCAAACTTCGAATGGCGCTTCTGCGGGACTGCTGGGTAACGATGACAACGTGGGTCCCTGCCGTGAGCAGCTGTGAGTGAGTTCTGAGTCTGATTTTTTCTCCTGTTGACCTCACGAGGCTCAAATTCGGAATGGAGCTTCTGTAGGACTGCTGGGTAAGAACGACAAAGACGGTCCCCGCCCTGATCAGCTTGGTGAGCTCTGAGAGAAGTTTCTTTCCTATTCAACCCAAGAGGCTCAAATCTGGAATGAAGCTTCTGTGGGACTGCTGGGCAAGAACACATTCTTTCTTAGGTTGACATAGCACGCATGCCGGGTACAGCTAGTAATGTCATAAAATGATCACAATTCCGAAATATCAGTTGAGTTAATAGTTGAGTGAACTCAAGCCTGGGGGGGGGGGGGGGGGGATCATAGATCCGTTTTTGTGTGGCTTTCCGATGTCATACTATGCTTAAATCTCACTTCATGTACCTTGATATTTGCACACTACACTGTGTTTTTGCAAATAAATTCTGATCTTAACTGAGCATATTGTAAGCTGATGCACTAAACGTGCGCCAGCTGACACAAAAACGCAAGGCAAATGCTATGGGTTGATGAAAGAACACAAAAACACTGGAGTTAAGTTGTAAAGATCGAATTACAAAACGTCCAAGTGTAAACAGACAAAGACAAGAAAACGAACATGGCCAGGCGAAAATCTCAATTAAAGAAACCTAGAGACCTAGCGTTTACAAAATTACAAAATAAACTCAAACAGATAGTGACTCCAACTAGTGGCGCAAGAACGTGAATTAAACAAGAAAATGAAGTTAAAACCACTTCGTGGTATGACCCAAAATGACTCTAGAAATTGTAAGCAGTTCTACAAGAAAGTACCGACCGTGACGTTGTATAGAACTTTCCACGTGCAATGAAAGTAGATATTACACAAATAGGAAGCTGAAGCAACCTCATGGCGTGACACAAATAACAAATTATTCTCAGTTCTTTGCAGACTATTTAAAAACCCTAACTACTGGCCAATAGTACTCGACTTCATTCACAGAGAGGGTTCCGTATACTGGCGTGGCAATCGACGTGGCGTCCAAATACCGACTACTACTGACTGACGTGTTTGACCCTGTACGTCAATCGTGGGTTTGGACGGATTCCCCTCTCCCCTTGTCCGTTAGTCCCCGAATATGTGACTTGTGGAAGTGTGGCCAATATGTTAGAATGTGAATTGACTGATTCCGATTCATTGCCCTCAATGAAAAAGGCATTCAAATCTGTTTGAGGCATCAATCAAAAAGGCATTCAGTCCGAAATGAAAATCTAATCGTAGGTAGACAAAATTATTTTATAAAGGATTGTTGTATACATTTTGCGCTGATACCGAATACACCAAATTATGTCTTGCATAAAAACTGTCTTTTTCCTGGATATGAAACTTTGATATGGCAAAACCTTTTCATTGTTCATCGCAATTTGACAATTGAGGGGGTCTATCGACGCAGAATTTGATGCTCTACAAATTCTCTTTTGAACGAAAAATGTTACGACTGCTATTTCTTCGATTTTGAAGGGGTTTCCACAGCATTTTGGGCACTCAAGAAATTTTCAAACGAGGCAAATAGCGATTTTTTTTCATTGAAAATTTGCTAAAAGGTTGTTCAGCTTACCAGCGAATGAGGGAGCTGACTGTCTGTCTGAGTCAGATCCAAGTCGATTTTGTTTGGTTTGAAGTTACTATACGAACATGTTTTGGAATAGGTCGTCTTCAACAATGACAGAGAGAACTTAAAAAGGTACCTACTACCTCAAGATGGGGAGAGGAACACATAAAAAGCGGGGGGGATTTGAATTTTCAAAAGCACCATTTTTATTAACACAAGGTACCTACCTAGATAATGAAAAACATTTGGTACTTAACTGAGGTCTCTTACTGGGTACTAGAAAACTCATTTTGCCAAACTCAACCACGCCCCTTTGGATTAAAGAATTCAGTCTTCTCCCAAATTAGAAAAAAAAAACACAAAAATGATATAAAAATATCAAAATTGCATTTTTTTGTGTCAATGTTATGATAAGCTTATACATGATTCAGCCGAAACCAAAATGAAAGCCGTCATAAAAATATTTATTTATAAATTTTTTCTTAGCCTTCTTTTTAGAAAATAGTGGTTACGAAAGCTTTATCTCGGTGTTTTCAGAAGCGATGTATCCGATGTCTCCTCCTATGTTTTGTCACATTTACTGCACCGGAACACTATGCGTCCCCCACCCCGATTTTATGGTCTGATAGTGGATGCATAGTTAGGGTTCATTAATTATACCGAACATAATAGTAGTTAATCAATCAATATTAATTTGGATATCCATGAGATTAATCGCCCTACTACTTATTCTTTAGATACCCGAAGGCTTCGATGACTGAAGTATGTATTCGTTGACGGTGTTATTCGAGTAATTACGGAAGAATACTTTGAGTTACGGCTACGATAACAATTCCTGTCCATGAATGTGTAAAATTCCATCGGAATTTTACAAATCCCGTTTGAGGATCCCCGCATAATACCTATTTATTCATTTGTCACTCCAGGCGACACAAATATTCCAAAGTTCGACAAAATCATGTATAGATGTGTACGATGTGTCCTGTTGTCCCGTAAGAAACTCACAACAATACAAAATTACCAAACGTGGTAAAGAATGGTGACAAAAGACAACCAAGACCAATTCAACAGTCAGAAATAGTTTTTCATTATTATTATTATTATATTTTTTTTAATGGGTCTTTGGATGTTTGGGGGTTAAAAATCGCTGATACCCGTCCAAAACAGCTAAGCCACCAACTTCCAAAATTTGCTCATATGGTTGTGCTGAATTAAAAGTTTCAAAATACTTCAAGGAGGTGAAGAGATTTCTTTTTCTACGAGGTTTATTTTTCTACCGACCTATCACAGTAGTTTAATTTTACCAATAAAACTCGCTAAAAGTACGGCCCCATCTCTTCCACCGAAGAACATTTCATGATTCAATACCAGAAGAATATAAGAAGATATTTTTATAATAATTGGCACAGCCTTGAGGCGCAATTATTTAAATTACATTCAAGCGTTATCTGTGATTACTTTGAAACCTGGAAAGTATTTGTTATTCGCGAATACTTTCGAGAAGTAATCGTTAGTCGGATACGATTGATCATTTGTATTTTTGTATCCGCACTGGAATAATACTCTCCCCAACTGTGTTGAAAACACCGGTAACCGTTCGTGTCGATTGTGAAACAGTTAGGTGATGGTTGTCACGGCACTGGCAGATGGCGGGCGGGTTCTGCTTTTCGACCGCCCAATAATATTGTTGACTCCTCACTGGGCGGATATAGAACGACAGAGATGAAATACCCATCGAGCCGTTCATCAACAACACTTTCCATCAATAGCGGTTCACTGGTCGCACTAAGCTCTTGTGTTTATTGAAACTGTGAAATTTGATATCTTGAATATAGAAGCTCTGCATCTGAGCTTGAACCAATACCGAACTGATTTACGTTGGATTGATTAAGGATTGAATATAATTGTGTATTTACCTTTGGCTGGATGAATGGTGTGTTGAGATGAATTTAAATGGAATCCATTTCAGAATTGAAATATCAATGAATTTGGGGATGATGAAATCACCATTTTTCAAATAAACTTCGTCCTAAGGGCAGCGCCAACTGAAAGGAGATGAATTGGCTACTGCACAATACCTTTAGTGAGCTATTATTGTATCGGATACCGATAATATAAGCCAGGGAGAACATATTAGGTAATGTATTCGTGTCAAGTAAAAAATCTGCCTGATTATAGTATTTTGTCATTTTTTTGGTGTTCTAGTAAACCTGTTTTTTTCAAAGGCAGATTAGCGATGTCGCAGGCATCGCTCTCACTTCCAGTGGATCCCCCGTTGGACTGGCGAAGGCGGTGGTGCTCATCTCTATCAAGCTATCAACAGTTTTATTAATTGGACCCATTCCGTGTGCATTTTCTAACTGTCAAGTCAGTATAAATTGGTGCAGCACTTCAATTTTTAAAGAAGGCAAGGTGGCAACAAAAAAGGAATAGAACAAGGAAGAAAATGTTAAATGTTGGAAAACTGAGGATATTTAGATTCAATAAGTAGGTACCTAGGTAATGATTATAGAAGAAAATAAATTAAGTTAGAGAATTATTGTTGTTACCATTTATGATGTTTTAAATAGTACAGAATTCACCAATCCAGTACACGGCTTCTTGGCCAACACTTCTTAAGGTTAAAGTTCAATTTGTTTTTGTGCAAATTTTCAAAAATAAACGCTTTCATTCATTCATGAAAAAAACCAGGAGCATCAGTTATGGAAATCAGGTCAACTAGTAGAAAAGCATAACAGCAAGCTCCATACGATTAACTAACCAATATGACTATGGTTTGACTATATTTGTTCAATCGAGTTTCCAAGGCGACATGAAGAAAACGCGAAGGGAACTTTATTAGGAGGAATTGCATATAGAATATAGGTTATTGAATAAAGAATCTAACAATGTTGGATTCCATGCGTCAAGTTCTGTTCAAGCCAGTTCACAAGTGAGAAGTTATATGTCCATATTTGGCCGTAAAGACCGGTTGAAGGAGGAGGATTTACACATTCAAAAAAATATAGCCCATGTTCGATGGAGGAACATGCTGATCATTTTGCAACCAAAGCAAAACTGGTTCAGCCGATCGACCGTGATGCACCCACGTACCCACAGACACTCTTTTTATTTATAGTTTTTATAAATATTAAAATAAAATTATTGTAGTGTACCTGCGCGACAACAGGACAATAACTGAATAATTTCAAGTTATCATCTACCCATTTTACATTTGCGAACGAAGGGCAACACTGTCCGCCTACCTCCACCATACATACCAATCGGCGATGTCCTCGTCATTCCATTAAACGCATTAATTTGCCTCTATTTTATAGAACCTCTAAAATATTACAGTGGCGAGGGCTATTTTCGTTTTCCGTGCGTCGTTTGCCTGCCGCTTGCCAGATTATCATGTCACGTGATTTCGTGGGAACGCTTCACACATTTTCCCCAAGGGTGAACCAGGGTTGGTGGCCAAACCTCGAATTAGACATTTCGACGTGGCATATGAAACTGAATCAAGCGAAACCCGACGCTCCTCGATGGAGCAGGTTGCAAATTAATGCGAAACCCATGCGCGCCGTCAGAACTGGAATCGTATGACGTGCTAATTGGACTGTTCGATCAGAAATTTCTCCCAAAGGACTCTAATTTGCGTCAAGGAGCGAATTCGTCAGTGCTACGGGAGAACATGAAGTCATTGAATTGCTGGGTGGCTCGTTTGCAATTCCGGGGATCCCATTGAAGTCTGTAAAAATAGCTAAAATCACCAAAAACAAACATAAATGCACCAATATTGGTATGGAATGGTGAATAAAGGTAGCAAATTACGACTTAGTTCGCAGTAGGTAGAAGCTATGTTCCATGCTTTGGCATAATTTTCCCCAAAATCGATTTTTAACGATTGCTGCATTGACGTTTTGAAGTACCGGGTGAACACCAAACTGTTTATTTAATTTCCGAATAGGGCTTGAGACATTATCTCTCAATTACAAGCAACAGATTTCCACCCGAGGGACTCAGTAAAGCCCATTAGTTGCCTAACGTCTGTTCAAGAGTCCTTCCGTCTAGCATAACTGATAGTCCGTAACCTATTCCCGTTCTATTTCCAGCCAATTTCACCTCCCAGTTCTATTCTAAATTCCAGGGTTAGGTAACCCTCCCCAAAGACCGAGTACAAAGTCAGAACTAGCGCAATTCATAGTAGATTCATTTACTTGAACGCGGCTTCTAGAAACGAACACGTTGTTTCAGAAAAACTTATAGAGCCGAGGGGCTCATTTCCTCATTTGTTGGCTGGCAGTAGGTGCTGGTGGTGATTGGGTCGCTCCCTTTTCCGGCTATATTGATTGCATCCGTCATGACTCACTCCACGAAGTTGCCAAGCATTGAAATCTAGGGATGCGGGAGCGTCCCACCCGCCAAAAAACCGAAGAACTCGAAAGCGACCAAGAAACTGTTTACACGACAGAACAAGTAGGGGTTCCCCCTCCCCCCCTCACACATCGTAACTCGGCACCCTGGGGGTCTGCGGTGTTGATTTTTCGTACACCCATTCTCGAGGGGCCTCTGAGGATGTGTACCAAATTTCAACCCTCGGGACCATCAGTTTCCAAAGTTAGGGAAGTTTGAGTTTTTCTAGTTGTTCTCGTTGTTCTCGTTGTTCTTTGACAGGGCTACAGCCTCACTGACATAACGGATCGAGCTGAAATTCCGAACACACATTCGTTATTCTCCCAAGGAAGTGCCTTTTGTGCATTTTGTTTCCTGCCCCCTTTCCACCACGGGTGCAGTTTTTAGGAGTAGGTTATAGAGGGTTTTACGAGCTGAAATTTGGCACACTTGTTCATTGGGGCTCCCTATGGAAGTGTTCAAAACCTTACGCCGAACGGTTCAGCAGAAGCCGAGTTATAAATGCTTGAAAACGCTGCACATTATGGTCAAACAACCTAACTGACGACATAACGTTTGGAGCACTGTAACTTTCGCATATTATATTTTTCTGCAGCGCTTCTTAAAAAGAGTTGAAACCGAATTTGCGAAAATTTTATATTTTTGTTGTTTTGTTGAAAAAATGTGTAAGAAATTTGAACAAAAGAACAAAAACAAAAATTGAAAAAAAATTTCAAAGAAACAATGAAAATTGTTTACTGGGAAAAAATGTTTACTTCATCAATGCAAAAAGATGTGATATCTATTTTGCCCACCAAAGTAGCATGTTTGCTTCCCACCTCGCTCTTGGATGTTTATATAGAAGCCTGTTCCTTCCCCCTCTGTTGGTTATGTACATAGAAACCTGTTCCTTTCTCCCCAAACCCTGAAATTTCTTTCAACGGAAGGAACAGGTTTCTATACACAAATCCAACAGAAGGGGAAGGAACAGGTTTCTATATGAACATCCAAGAGCGAGGTCGGGTAAATTTTTACAATAGGGTTTCGCGGGGGTACCACTTACTTTAAGATTAATAATTCGCAATCTGCAGTATCCACCACGACACCTAATTTGCGTCCTTCGGTATTCGTTTCGACAGATCTTGAATAGTCGAAAATTGCTCTCCGTAATTTGATTAGGATTTATTCACGTTCTTGAAAGATTTTCTTTTAGCGAATTTAAGAAGAAAAGGAAGCTATTGTTCTCGGTCCAAAATTTTTAAAACTCGAATTTCCGAAAGATTTTTATACCAAAATCCGTTTCAGACCATCCTGAATTCACTGCCGAAAGACACCAAAAATTATATATATATATATATATATATATATATATATGTGTCATTCCAGACGATAACTCTCGAAAGAATTGAGATAAAAAGTTCAAATTTGCACCAAAAATCTGTCTTGGCAATCGACAGGCTAAGTTCGTAGATGGGCAGAATCGGGTCACTCTAAGGGGGAGTTTTGGGGAGTTTTATGGGGGGAAAATTACCCATAAATTCTCAAAATGAAACAGTCTGACAAGTGACGCCTCATTTTAAAGGTTTTTGTACGCTGAACACGATGGTGAAATCAGAATTGCGATATCTCATTCCGTTCTCAAACTGGAGCACTTTGAAGATGAAGGAACGTGGTTATTTCTTGAGATGTTCTTCCTGGTTCGTCTGCTCTAATCTGATAACGGAATGGGATATCGCAATTCTGACTTCACCATCGTGTTCAGCGTTGGAAAATCTACAAACCAAGGTGTTACTCGGCAAAAAATGGAACAAAAAATTTGTTACGTATCCAATACCTACCTACTCTTCTGGTATTCAAAACATTATTGATTTCCCCCTCCTCCCCCTTCCACCCCAAATTTTACTTTGCGTAAAACTACTCCTGTTTTAATTTTGTATGGCATCAAGTTGGGAAAACATTGGCCGAAAATTAATTTTCAGAAAGTTTTAGGCGGAGGAAGATGCCGAAAACTTCGAAAATTCGCTCTTATAGCCATGCTGCATGACTGTGGTTTTTTTCTTCTTAATATGCCTTCCCCTTGGTTCAACCTCACTAAGTATATCCCGGGGGAACTTTTTACCCGAACGATATACGACATTACTCGTTATTCCAATTTTTGGTCCCTGCAGGCTTCACATGACTATATCAGAGGTCAAGAGCTAATCCCTACGAACTAAATCACTCGCGATGAAATCGTGGAAACCCATTTCAAAGAAACTAGTCCCCTGGACCCTCCTTTGCTGCCACCTTGAGCCTAACGGCTGAAATTGAAGAAACGTGGAACACTCTTTTCTTTATGGCACCTGAAGCTCTGATCCTCAATTCTGTGCCAGCTGATTCTCTGGACGGTGGATATGTGAATCCTTTTTATCGTTTGCTGATCGGCCAATCATCGTATGAGAAACGTTCTCATAACGTTGAAGAAACGCTACAGAAGCGTTCAAGTATCGTTTTCATATCGTTCAGAGATCGTTCAAGGACCGTTCAGATACCGTTTATAAGACTGATAGGTACCTGGAACCGGAAGGTGAGTCGCCATTGGGTTCTCTTGCATGTTACTACAATAATTTGTGAATTCATCACCTGAATGAACTCATCATCTGATTTCAAAGTATTTCTTTTGAAAAGAAAGAATTGAAAAGGAAAAATCTGTTCGATATTACTGTCAGTTAGGAGTTAAAGAAGAGTAAGTACCTACCTAGTTCGGGCGATGATTTCTTCGTTGACTCATGGTACCGGCAACTGTTTGTAGGGAGTCATGTCATCCAAAAGCCCTCCGAAGAAGTTCAAAAAGCAAAGCGGAGGTGAGGGCCGTTTCTTCACACTCACCCTCATAGACGCGAATGGCTAAATAATAAAAGGGGAGAGCTTTGAAGAGTTTGAAGACGAGTTTTTCGAAACACAAGACTGGGGAAACCTACGCGCTCTCAAATGTTGACATGAAGCCGAATGATTGAGTTCTCACCTATAGTCATAATTTACCTAGGTTATTTACCTTTGCTATTTCACCACTACTTTAATTTTTTCCTGACACCCACTCAGTGGGCAGGTAATACACTACGTAAGGGAAGAGAAGGGTCACACTATAACTAAGAAAAATATATTTTTTATTATTATCCATCTGTTTTACTTTATTTATTAATTATTGTATTTATTATTATTTTTATTTTTTTATTTTTTTTTTTCGTCTAAAACTCTGCGCTGTGCGCCTCGCCGGGGGCCCCCTGGACCCCCGGATGCTGGTTGCTTACAGCCTACGGCTAAAATACAAAAACATGGAACATGCTTTAGCCGCCTTCCAAATTCGAAGGCAATATCAGCATATGAAGCTGAGGTGCTGTTAATTCTGCCCTCCCTTTTTTGACTTGCAAACTACAGGTCTTAGCGAGGGCGCCTAATACTTTTAGTTGTTCCTCGTAACAATAATAACGTAATTTGGTAGTGATAACAAGAACATAAGTGAGGCACTAGTACGCGGATCTAGACAGCATCTCCAGCCTTGCTAGACAGTATGAAATGTCGAGAGAAATTGAGAGCTTTCCAACGAATGGTGAACGATTTTTGTACAACTAAGGGGGTTACACTTTCCTAGCAACGGAATGGTTGTAAGTGAAAATCATTAGAAATCTACGCGCTACTTTTCGTGACATAAAATAGTGTCGTTTTTTGGCAAGTAGGCGCCGGGAAAAGCGTGTTCCACGCTAAAATAGAGTTACTGAAAGATCGTCTACTTCCACTAATACACGAAAGAACGCGAAAAATAACTGTTATACCGGTTTTGGTGATCAAAACATCGTCAGTAACGAACAATAACTGAAGGCACATTGAAGAGGTGACCTTATAAATAGGCCCAAAGGTGAAAGGTGTTCGACTGGGATCTGTTGTGAAGATGAATGGTGAAGGGAACGAAGTGTAGGGAGGTCGATTCTGATCGGCCCTGCAAGTGAATGCCAGAAAGTGAAAGGAAGGTAGGATGAAAGGGGGGGGGGGAGGGGAGGAACAAAGCTGTTACAGATATGAAGGCAATAATGGAGAAAAACGTAAAGGAGTTACATCATTCAAAGATTTATCCAACCTATCACTCTTAATAATTTTGAATTTTTCAAGTACATCCAACATGCTCCCTTTTGGGCAGAAATGAAGGTATTCAACAAACAGGTCTGCAAGATCAAAACTGAAACTATGACTGGATTCATTCAAATGGCGTGCCAATGCCGAATCACCCTTATTATCCCTGAAATCTTTTTCATGTTCCTTTATTCTTTATCTAAACTTCCTACCAGTTTGACCACAATAGTCAAGTCCACAAGAACACTTTAATTAATAAACTCAACTTTTATCTTGAACATCAATTTTATCTTTAACTGAACTTAATGAAGATCTGAGACTATTTTTAGATTTATATCCTACACTGAACCCTTTAGAAGTTAATATTTACCAATTTTGTACGAAATTTTTCCGTAATACGGTACACTGATCCAAATCTTCTCCTCAGTCGTAGCTTCCCTAACTAGGTTTGAAACTCCTTCCCTACTCTTTTTCCTAAGAACCCTATTCCACATTTTATCAATGAGACCTCCCTCATAGCCATAGCTATACTTTTAATAGTTAACTTTTCTTTAGCTAAATTCGGTCCACTCATTGGTATAGATAAAGCTCTGTTAATCACACTATGGAAAGCAGCATGTTTCGGACTAATGGATGATTTGAAGTACTATGAATGGTACTATCGCTATAAGTATCTTGCCTATATACAGAAAACTCATGTTTTCCATTATTCAACGTAATGGAAAGATCAAGAAAATTTAGGTGACTACCTCCGAATTCTAAGGTGAACTTAATGAATGGATCTACGCTATTAATTTTTGTATGATATGAACCAAGTTGTCTTTCAGACCCTTTCCAAAGAATGATGATATTCTCTACGTATCTATACCAATCTATACCAGCTAATCGCTGGTCGGATAAGCACATGCAAGCTTGATGGTTCATTTCAAGAAGGCGACCTCATCGTTTATGTTACGAGTCTCTGTATCACTCATTTTGTATGTATCTCACCTACATACATTTTGTTCACGAAATGCAAGAATGTTATGTACACTGGGCTTCGCCCGTTCTAATGAATAAAATAGGAAAACAAAGAGAAATTGATTCAGAATCATGATGAGGGCATTCTTTGAGGAGTTATCCCTCAGGACGTATATTTATCATAAATTATCATTGCTTTGCTAATACTACTTTACTGAAATAGTTTATCAACATCATAATCTTTCATTGAGCGGTCATCGTAGGTACAAAACATTTCGGATGCAGGTGGAACCAAGCCTTCTTCTCCTTCCATCGACGGATTCTTCTTCTCTTCAAACTTAGTATAAAAGAAAGAGTGCACGGGGAAAACACTGCATAATCCTGTGATAGAGGAACAACGTGGTGAGACACAACATTGATTGCTACAGACCCTTCAATTCGTCGAGCAGTAAAAGAAATTGGACTTGATGAGGAAACGCAGACTGAAGAAAGGAGGAGGTGATGAACTTCGACGATCTCGAAAACTTCATCCTATCGAGCATGAGATCAGTTTTACCCATTAAGTGATATTAATACCCACCAGATGTCAAATATCACAATAGCCAACTCCACATTAAAGGGCTAGCCATATTTATGTACATCTGGCGTTAGACGGGAAGTGTGGCGTCATTGCCACATGACGTTGGTTCAACTTTTACCACTTCAGGTATTCGTCCAAGTTTCAGCAATTTTCCCCCCCATGTTATCGCCGAGGGTTCTACAGCGCTGCGTTATAATTTATCTAAGCTAATATTTACCTTAATCGAACGGACCTGAGATAATGGTTTGAACCGCTTTTATGGTTTGTGTCTATAGCCCCATCAAAGTGCCACCTTTGTTTGAGTCCTGCTCAGGTGGGAAACTGCATGTGCTTGATCTCGATAAGTCTATGTTCAAGTGGATTTCTCTTCAGACTTCCCCGAATGATGGT
The DNA here is from genome assembly GCA_954871275.1 of Leptopterna dolabrata. NCBI lineage: Eukaryota > Metazoa > Arthropoda > Insecta > Hemiptera > Miridae > Leptopterna > Leptopterna dolabrata. The sequence continues at coordinate 96,033,585 of OX940974.1, forward strand.
CGGCAGAGCAAGTTCGTTGAGAGTCCATGAATTAGTTTCGTCAATCAAGCCTTTGCAAAATGTTGAGTTTGACCAATACTATAATTTTTCCTCTCTAATCCTGAAACTATAACTGACTGAAATAATTTCATTGGGATCCATCTACCACCTTTTTTCTATTTATTTTTAGAAATTCTTCCCTAATATTTTTACATCCTTCATAAACTCTTCGCGTTTTTATGCAACCTCCCACTTTTAATGCAATCGTGCGAACTAATAATGAGCTCATTCAGTGTCAGTACATCGAGATGGTCATCGAAAACAGAAAGGTTTTTATGAGACAGCCTGTGTAGGTACAGTAGTTTGTTTTCTCACAACGACTGACCGTCATCTGGTAAACTTAATGCCTGAAACGCTGGAAGTGAATACTCACATCGGGTTCCAGAGTAGCAATCGAGTCCCGGTCCACGTCTTAAGAGACCCCGACAAAACTCAACCATCTTCGTTTCTGAATACTTGAAGGGAACTTCCCAATATTTTATTCAAATGGCTCAACTTTATGACATTTAACTTGAACTGCGATGACAGTTTTTTTTTTTTTTTTGGTCTAGCCTAGTGATAAGCTTGATAAGTCAGATATTTTCTAGTGATCCTCGGGGATAAGCTTGACTCAGATTTAGAGAAGTAGGGTGATGCGGATCAAACGCTAATCTAGCGAAATACTTGAAAATATTACACCAACTGCCGCACCGATAGAAGGATGAAGGATCTAGTGAATTTGGCTATAGATCAAAACTGAAAAGTTAGTGGGCCTACTCATGTGTGGCTTTTGGCTGAAACCAAAAGAGCATGGCCCAAATTGAAGTAGCCAGCAATAGGAAACTGATGTATGAAGCATCTTTTCGGAAGGACGAGGTGTGGTGCATCACCTGGTCTATGACAAGAGAACCAGCTGGCAATTTCCGGCCATTACTTTGGTCTACGGAATCTCCTCTAAAAAAATCTTTTTTCGATTGGAACATTATTTTAAGGAATCAGTCTAAACGCTTCATATTTGGAGCAGCCTCATACAAGAGCGTGTCAGAAGTCGGGAATATTATTATGTTTAGCAGTTATGCTTAGCAGTATTCGAAGTCTGTAGCATTATTCAAACAGAATACTTGGTATGCAAACGAAGCTGAGATGAGAGGAGTTATGGAGTAATCAGCTATGGAGGACACAAAGGCTCTATCCTTTGCGCTCCCCGCAGCTACCTGTTCTACAAGTTAATGTTTATCGACGTTTGGTCAAATGAGAATTGCGAGCTCTCCGGCCATTCAGTCTGACGGCTCGCATACTAACCTGCTAAGGATCAATCATCCATCTCTTCGTGGATTCACTTGATAATGAATTACTTGATTATGAATGCCCATCTAAAATTGTACTCGTTATACATAGTTGCATCAGTCTGACGCGCTTACAGATGCCCCCCAGGTAGTACAAATTAAATCAGGTTAGGAATAATTGCAACAGATTTCTCAATTGATTTGAGAGGAAGTGGATCAATGGATTTCTCAATTGATTTGAGAGGAAGTGGATCAATGGATTTCTTAATTGATTTGAGAGGAACTGGATCGTATTGCTATAGTTTTTATTGGCAGTACAAATTTATACATGAATTCGAACACAGAAATGAACTTTTATTATTAGCAACCTGAACAACTAACAAATTCAATGAAGTAACTCAAACAACTAATGCAGTAACCTCACATCACTCCCCTTCTTCGGCCCCCTCTCGCAAATCCCGGCTGCCCATATAAAAGGGCGCTATGGTGTCAGCATGGACTGCGCGAGCCTTCCGCTGGGGTGTCCTGATCCAAGAGACTACCGTTGACAAGGCTTTAGCACTTTGCAAGGTCCAATCCAAGGAGACTTTACCTTCATACACACGCCGAACCGCCTCCGAGGTCGATAGTGCCAAACGAGGTCGCCTGGCTGGAACTTGGGAACGTGCTATGGATGTCATATCGCCTCTTTGCCTAGAGTGCCCCTTTAGACAGCTGCTCCCGAACCATCTGGTGCACTTCTCCAGACCGAGCCTCAACTCCGCTGTGTAGTTCTTGACTGGCACCTTCTCTCCAGATGCCTTCTAAACCTGCAAATGCACGGGCAACGTTAGCTCCCTCCCCACGCTGAGCTTGGCAGGAAAAAAGCCCGTCGTCTCTGTTCACCCGCAGAGTGCGGTTAAAACGTTCCACCAGCCCATCGCTTTGCGGCCTCCCCGGCGTGGCACGGGTTTTATGGAACCGAAGCAGCCGTAACCTCTCTGAATACCTCTGACTCAAAACTCTGACCTTGATCTGAATGCAACTCCAGCGGTTATGCCATCGCGGGAAGTGAACCTGTCCACCAACCCTTGCCACCAACTGTGCCATCATGTCCGACATCAGGAATACCTCCGGCCACTCGATCACCACAACTATAATGTACCAACTACCTCTCAGTGTCAATGGTAGGGGCCCCAGCATATCAACGGTGACTCTTTCAAATGGCACTCCTGATGGTCTGTAATGGAGCGTCCTTCTTGGGCCCCCTCCGCTCATTTGCCCGCTGACACGTCTGCAATACAGTTTTACATACTTGACCAACCCAGGCCAGTAGAAACCTGAACAGACTGCACTTAATGTCCTTCGCCATCCGAAGTGGCCAAGCCCGTGCGCTGACTCCAGGACTTCCTTGCGCCTGGCCAGTGGAGCCAGAATTTGGCTTACCCGCTTAATGCCACACTCGTCTTTCCATCCATCAGGCTCAGGCTGTCCATCATCTCCAAAAGAGCTTTCGCTGTAGAACTGAAACCCGTTACCCTCGGCCAGGCAGGTCGCTCCCCCATTTCGACCCACTTGTAGACGGGTCCAATGTCGAAGTCTTGCAGCTATGCTTCCCTCCACGCCTCCGCCGACGTCTGTATCTGCGTTCTGCCGAACAGCGAAGCCGTGTCCTGCTTCTCTTCCTGCAGAAGGCAATATTTACAGTCAACCTCTAAGCGAGGTCGGCGAGACATGGCGTCCGCATTTCTATTCTGAGTCCCAGGACGGTACTCCACCTCTAAGTTGTATCGGGATAGAAAGTGTAGCCACCTGGCTAACTGTCAGTCTATATCCTGAAAGCCTGTCTATGACCTGAAGTGTTTTTTATTTAACTAGTCACTCCAGACAATATCTGACATTAGGTACCTACATGATGAAAATTCCACATTTCGCCAAACTGTTCATATTGCCAAACAAAAGGAAGAGTTCGAAGATGTTTTCAAAAATTTTAAGAGGGTTAAATTTTGAGTTTTTAGGGCTCACAAATCGGTAAAAACGGCTAAAATCGCGAATAACTGATATAAAATCACTGACAGTATGAAAGGGTGATTAAAGACAGAAAAATACCATTTCAGTTGTTTTCCATACAGAATAGGGGACAAATTAGGATTTTCGGGGGTCAAAATAGTATTAAGGGCTAAAATCACTATTAATTCGCCTAACGTTGGGTGGGATGGTAATTCACGACAGAAAGATGGACTATTTGGATAATGAAATTTTTTTCTCAATGAAGAGTTGGTCAAATTTGTCCAAGAGTCAGAAATCCGTAAAAATGTCACAAACAAACGATATAATTTTACGAAAAATGGCATGGTTTCGCGCTGCATCGTTTTTTACACAATAGCACGAATATTTCTTCGGAAATTTGCTTTTATAGTCAAGCTCCATGAATGGAACTTGGAAAAAAAATCTGTTGATCGCAAAAAAAAGCAAAAAATAAAAAACATTCCAAACAAAAAAAGAAAAACCGACTTCCAAATAATCTGTACAAAACTAAGGAGTAAAACATAATTTTTATGCTCAACAAATGTAATTTATTCAAAGCCGATGCAACACCATTTTGAAGACGGCGCGAAATTTTAACTAAAACGAACACGTAGCCTTCATATTTCCCTTTTTCCATACATTTTAATGGGAATTTGGTGCCGTCCTAGAAAATTTTGTTACAACGTCTTTGAATAATTAAGTTTGTTGAGCATAAAAATTATTACTTTTTTACTTTATAGTTGTATTATACACCTTATTTTGAAGTCAGTTTTCTTTTTTGTTGATTTAAAAAAAAATCATAAACATACAAACATTCCTAAAGAGAAAAGAATACCGATATAATTTACGTGCTTTGTGTCTGCTGGAATCATTATTCCCCCTAGACCGCGATTGGTTCAAATTAGAGTCCTACAGTTGTGCTAGTTACATAATCCACAGAACCTAAACGTTATCATGAAATCTCCTAGTTCACGAACACCACACGAGAGAGACAGGTAACGAAAAACGGACACTTGGGTTTATTATTCTATTGGACTTACCCACAGAAATTTTGGCTGTTCATTTATTGTTTCTTTCATGCGCAGCAATTGAAATAGTTATTATAGATGGTTTCCACCAATTTTGGCCCCCAAAAACACGACCTCAGCTCTTTTTTTTTTAAACAAATTATCTTTGATCATTGATAGTGCCATTTAATTGGCTTGATTCACCCGCTAATACTACTTCTAGTGTTATTATACAAATTTATGGTGATTTCAGACGATTTCCCAGGTTTCTGACTCATAAAAAATGAATTTCGGGAGCTTAACCTCCGTTACAACCTCAATTCTTCACTGTTTGGTCAAAATCAACTTCATATTCGGTCTTCTCGCCTTAAACACATGGAAAACGATACCTCACAACCTCATGCCCACTAAAACCTCAAAATAAACCTCGAAAACCCCTATTTTTACACCCATTTTTCTCCCATAACGCCCCTGGGTGTATTCTGATCGGGCTGCCGAGCTTTGGAGCACAACTAGGACCCAAATGTGTTCCCAAATGGGGACCCAAACTATGTGCGGAAAAACGACGAATTTATACCAAAATGTAACGTAAATTTAAGGCTGAAACTTCGTTAGAACCTCAATTTTCCACTGTTTGGTCAAAATAGACTTCATATTCGGTCTTCTCGTCCTAAAAAACATGGAAAACGATACCTCAAAACCTCATGTTACTAAAACACAAGAAATACCTATATTTTATACCCATTTTTCACTCATAACACCTTGGGTACATTCTGATCGGGCTGCAAAGTTTTGGGACACAACTAGGGCCCAAATGGAGCATGTGTGCGAAAGAACGAATTTTTTAGACCATAAATGAAGCCGGTATGCATGATACGGCGGAAGGCGGACGGCGTACGGCAGACGGACATTGCATTTTGGTTTATTATTCTGTGAATAATACACCTATGTATTCGCTCAGCAAAAAATTTTTATAACACCCCCTCAAAATTTTTTCTTTTCCGTTTCAAGGTGCGTAGATTCCAAAAATGCAATGTCCGTCCGCCGTACGCCGTCCGCCGTACGCCGTCCGCCGTACGCCGTCCGCCGTACGCCGTCCGCCGTATCACGTGTACAGGCTTCATTTTCGGTCTAAAAAATTCGTTCTTTCGCACACATGCTCCATTTGTGCCCTAGTTGTGTCCCGAAACTTTTCAGCCCGATCGGAATATACCCAGGGGAGTTATGAGTGAAAATGTGTATAAAAATAGGTACTTTTTGTGTTTTAGTAACATGTTAGTAAAATGAGCTTTTGAGGTATCGTTTTTAATGTTTTTGGGGACGAGAAGACCGAATATGAAGTCGATTTTGACCGAAGAGTGGAAAATTCAGGTTGTATCAGATGTTCAGATCCCAAAATTGATTTTTTATAAGTCAAAAACCTGGGAAACCGTCTGAAATCACCATCAATTTGTAGAATAACACTAGAAAAAGTATCAACAGGTGGATCGAGACGATTAAATGGTACTATCAATGATCAGAGATAATTTGAAAAAAAAGAAAAAAAAGGAGTGTACCTAATTTGTGTTTTAGTGGCCAAAATTGGTGGAAACCACCAGAAATAGCTATTTCAATTATTTTATATGAAAGAAACAACAAATAAACAGCCAACGTTTCTTTAGAATCCAATAGAATAATAAACCCATGTGACAAGGACTTTGCAGCGTTTTTGGAATCTACGCACCTTGAAACGGAAAAGAAAAAATTTTGAGGGGGTTTTATAAAAATGTTTTGCTGAGCGAATACGTAGGTGTATTATTCACAGAATAATAAACCAAAATCCGAATTTGGTTGTGGAGAGTCCGGAAAGGAATGGCCAGTATGGATGCTATGATCAATACCATAAATCTGAATTAAACAACAAGGAAAATAATTAGGTAGGTAAATACTTTAATTAGAAATTTAAAAAAAAAAGGCATATGTGTTTACCAATACGTAATAATGTAGTGCAACAAAAAATCCTGAAGTGGCTCGGAAACATAAGAGCATCTTTATGTAACTAATTTGACAGTCGACAACCTAACAGCAACTTGTACAATAACCTTGTAAACTATGGACATGTATATTTCAGTGTTTGCCTCATTGTAATACAATTATTTGTGAACAAACTTGTCCTATTCTATTCTAATTCACCGATCGCTATCTAATCTGGTAAAACTAGGTAGGATAAACGTAAGATTTTTAAGTTCTGATCCAATAATATGTAGGTTCTCGTATTTTATCCTGCTATCTTCATGATAACACGTCAACTATGATTTCAACGTTACCTATCAACTACAACATGAAGAAAATAACATAAGTTATGCTGTGTACCCTTCTTTCGCTTGTTGAATGCTCTCTCTCTCTCTCTCTCTCTCTCTCTCTCTCTCTCTCTCTCTCTCTCTCTCTCTCTCTCTCTCTCTCTCTCTCTCTCTCTCTCTCTCTCTCTCTCTCTCTCTCTCTCGCTTTATTTTATTTTTTTCTTATTTCTTCAAATACAGTCCGTTGTTTCTTTGTCAGAATTATTTTCCGCTGAGGTTCCCCGTAGAAGTGTTTCTATTTCTCTCCAGCGAAGTGGAGTTCCCCACGATTCAAAAGAATCGGGATTGCCGTACAAGGTTCCTTCTCAACGGTTTCTTTCAACTGCCCTTTCTTCAATCTCTGAAAGGCTCAAAGCGGTTCAGAATGTGAAAAACCCAGCTAAAACTCTGAAAGTCCCTTTATGTTTTGTGGAGTATTGAACAGGAAAAACTACACTGGGTATCACATTATATTCCTTGCCCATATCCAGGCGATATGCTGACCAAGTCCTAAGGGTTTTCACCTTGAACATTTCAACTATTATGCTGTGTAGCAATTTCAGCCGTTGCAGATTCGGTAGAAGAGCCGACAAAAAAACTTCAGGACGCTATTATTGCAGCTGATAAATGCTATGCTAACTTAGCGAAATATCTAGGGATGTCTCTAGATGCAAAGTTGAAGTGGAAAGAGCATGTCAAAACGAAACAGAAAGACCTCTCAATCAAGTACAGACAGTTATATTGGCTGATGGGCCGATACTCTCAGTTCAACATCCACACTAAATTACTGTTATAAGACAGCACTGATGCCGGTTTGGTCGTATGGTATTCAACTATGGGGCTGTACAGCCAAAATAAATGTAAAAACAATTCAAACATTTCAAAATAAAGTGCTCAGAAGTGTTGTAAATGCTCCCTGGTACATTAGAAACGACGACCTCCACACAGACTTACCTGCGTGTGGAGAGCGTCACAGATGTCATTAAAAAAACAGCACGACGTTACGAGAACCGACTTCACGTGCACTCAAATACAGAAGCTGAAAATGAAATGAAATGAAAATGAAAATGAATGAATGAAATGAAAAAATACTTTATTCCGCATAGAGCAATGGCAATACAAGATTAAAGAACGAGAAACATAATTAAAACTGTTTAAATTAAGGAGCATTAAGTGCTGTGGAACATACCCCACTCGATCGAACTGAGTTCGGTGTTGAGTGGGGGAGTTGCTTCAGTTCTCCAAATGATTTTATTTACTTACTGTTAGGATAAGTTATTGTTCGAAAATACGGGCAATACTTAGTACCTCCAACTTGAACAATTTGTATTAAATTCATTACAGTGATTGAATCAATAGGATGTAAATCTCCAGTGTTTACTCCAGTGGAGTCACCAGTTATTAAGTACTGTCTAGAATTTTCATTGTGGGCTGAAGAAGTGTTGATTTAGGAAAATACTGTTTTTATGAATACTCAAGCTAAGTGCCGTGGAGATAAAAACGCTGCAAATTATTACACAAAGGTTTATTATTTATTCTCCCCTTCTGGGTAAGATCACTTTTTTCTGTGGTCAATCCCTACCATCGTCCCCCCCCCCCCCCCCCAGGAAAGCCCTAAATCGAGTACTGGAGCTAGCCGGGCAATTACAGTATCATAAACATGCGGTGGATTCAAAAATGCTATCTTTCCTTTATTAGTTGTTATTCATGGAGCGTAACGTTTGATCAAGTTAGAAAAATAGCTACCTATCAATAAAATCCAAAATAACCGTCATTATTCAAACGTAATGATATCACGGAACAACCAACCTGATATCATACAGCTATGCGTGATTATAATAAGGTGTTCCCTAGCAATTATCTGGGTCGGATGTATACAATTTCATTCACACCCATGTTGACGAAGATTTTCGGTGCGAAATTCAGGGCCTTACTGTGAACGAACGGCTGGATGTGCAGTGCTCCGGGTGGTCTCAAAAAATTCCTAAGTTCGAGTTCAATTTAAAAACGTAAATTCGAGATAACGGCGCCCCTATTTTCACCCCTAAGCTAGGGATTCAGTGGGAGCGTATGCGTCCGCATCTCGCGTTCGCGTCCGAACCGCCGCTTCCAGACGCCGGCAGGGTTGTATTCGGTAGGAGCGTCCGCGTTTGCGTCCACTAGTTGTGCCTACATCGATTTTAGTAGTATTCACCATGCTTAAGAGGAAGGTAGCACTTCTGTTATTGTTGGAAGATGAAGAGGATGAGGATTTTTTACACTCATTGAAGAGGAACTCTACTGCCCCTATGTACAAGAAGGGGAGAGAGGAGGGGTGGTACTCAGCAGCTCGATATCACTTTGAGAATGACGAGGAAACTTACAGAAGATTTTTCAGGCTCAATTTCGATCAGTCTTGATCTCAGGGGGGTCTTGAGGCTCAGTTTTGATCTCTTGCATTTCTGCACTACGAGTCTTTTTAGTAATGTGGCTTTACGAGCCGGTCCGTCACTGATAGGTACACTTTCTTTAGAGTGTCCCAAACATCTTTGGACGTCAGGCTGTGTTTGACCTATTTTAGTTCACTGGAAGAAATTAGTAACATAAGTTCAGACTTCGCTTTGCCGTCTTCTTTTTTCCACCTTTTTCTTTCCTCAGCAGCTGTTTCAGCAGGCGCTGGGATTTCTCCATTAACGTATTCCCAGAATCCAGCTCTGTTCAAAGCATGCTCGGCGTGGATTACCTAGGTGTCGTAATTCTCGCTCTTGAGGGATTCTACTTTGGTAGTACTCACGGCCATTGCAGTCTTATCCCCTTTTCACAAGCGTGCTGGTGCTCATAACCTAATATGTATGTCACACAGTGGAAACTTTGTGGTGAACGGAGAATTTTATATTTGCCTACTTTTGGTAAAAGCAATTTTAAGACTGAGAAATTTTCGGGGAAAATGGCTTGGTAACATCGAACATCTTGATTGAACTTGTAACTATGAACGTTGGAGGCGGATCTCTTCTAAGACATCACAGTCTTGTTGATGTGATCCACAGTTCCCCCCCTCTTTGAACAAGTCGTTTTCCTGTAAATTCCAGCCCCCACGGGGTTTCCAACGTTGTCGTTGCGGGTCACATAACTCCGGACGCGTAGGCGCGCGGCTAGACTGGTCCCCTGAGCAGTCGGGACGTGGACGCGGGCGTCCTAATTCTAGACGCGGACGCCAGACGCGCTCAAAGAATGCGATTCCATTAAAAAACCTTGAAGCAGTGGCAAGCGTCCAGACGTAAATGCTCTGTTGTTAGACCATTATAGTTAGCAGCGTTTGTAGACCTGAATTTAGGAGTTACAAACCAATTTTATATGGTAACTGAACACTCATCAGTGGTAACTAGCTAAAAACTTGTCTATTCCATTTTCGGATTCTACGAACCTTGAAACGAAACTATCGAATTTCGAAGGGGGGGGGCTAAATATTTATTTTTTTTTCGTGCTCGATTCCGACGGTTCATCATTGAAAATACATAATAAAACCAAACTAGAATATCAACCAACTCAAAATGACAAAAACAAAATATTTAAAAAATAAATAATCATAAATGATAAATCATGTGTTTTGAATCCTAACTATTACATGGAATACAAAATAACAAACGATTTCCAAGTCGAGTATATTCTTACAATAGTGCCTGTTCTTACCATGGGATGTGGGGAAAAAAAAGATAGTAAATTTAATGCATAATTCAATGTAGTATGTGTATTATACTGGTTTTAAGTTCAATTAGCAAATACTAACGTAATTTTTGGTAGCACCTATGCTACAGTAAATATGCTATTATTGATCTATCAATATTACTTGTTGCGTTTATAATTGGTGTGTACAATTTTGAACTGTGGTTAATCTATCAGTCAGAGAAGAATACCTCAATCTGGAATTTGTCCACTGGTGATATCACATCTTTTTGCAATGATAGTTTTATACCCAATGAAGTTCAATTAAAAGAACTGCTTATTCAGTTGAAAATAAAAATAGTTCTCCATTCTGTCTTATTTTACAATTTTTCTAAAATTTTTAAAATTTGCTGGATTTGTTAGAACTGTTCAATTTTTATAAATGTAAAAAATATGAATTTGTTTCCCATTTATTTTACTTTTTTCAAAAAGAGTAGCAATATAGTCTGATAAGCGAAAATTACAGCGCTCCAAACGTACAAAACACGAAAAAATTACGTTGTTTGACCATTATAATTAGCAGCGTTTTTAAACAGTTATAACTCGGCTTCTACTGAATCGATCGGGTTCAGATTCTGAACACTTCTTCAGGGAGCCCCAGTGAACAAGTGTGCCAAATTTCATCTCTTGAAACCCTCTCTAACCTACTCCTAAAAACCGCCCTCCATCAAACAGGGGACAAGTGGATGGCTGAGTGGAGGTGGGGGGGGGGGGGGGGGTGCACACTAGGCACTTCGTTGGAGCATGAAGAATGTGTGTGCAAAATTTCAGCGCGATCCGTTGTCTGTGAGGCTGTAACCCTGGCAAAGAAGAACGAGAACAAGGAGCAGAAAAATTCGAAAAATAGCTATTTTCATACTTTCATAACTCCGGCCTTGATTGCCCCGAGGATTGACATTTGGTACGTACACGTCCTCACGTCAGAGGAGAATACGATGGAGGCCCCTCGAGAATGGGTGTACGGAAAATCAACACCGGTGACCCCCAGCGGAGCCGAGTGGGAGGAAGGGGATAAAACCGTACTTGTTCTGCCTTGCAAACTGTGTTCCCATCGATGTTGGGTACCCAATTAGCCCCAAGCTGGCGCAACCAGGCGGCTGCTAGCGGGATTACATTACTTTCAGTTACCTTCTTTTTCGTCTTGATATATCGGGAGTATTTTTGCGTGACCTGTGCTGGTATCATTTAACAAGGAGGTACTAACAAAAAACTTGAAAATCTGAGTCTTTAAGGGTAGACTGAAATGATTTATTACAAACATAATCACCAAGATTTTGAATAGTTGACAACAAGCCGATATTTATATGTTTCTACAAGCAGCCGCTAGGAAGCGCTAGCAAAAGGTGAGCGGGATGTAGGCTGAGTACTGAACGTTGAGTATATTGTTCTTGGTAGTTTTTCAGTGCTTGGCAGGTGAGACGCACCCACGTCACTAGAAGCTGGCAAGAAGAAAATACTTTCATAATCTTTTGCACAAAAAACGGATCAGAAAGTGAGTTTTTAAAACTTGGAATATGCTCCAAATTTGAATAAATTCGGTAAAATCGACAATAATTGATGAAAATAATCAGTAATTGTTGAAGATGGTAATTCTAGTATTATTCAAGTGGGAGTCGAAAAGAAAAAAATCCGTTCACCTTCCTATCAATGTTCACGGGTGGAGGGACGTTTCTGGCACACCAGCAATGTGTGACGGTATATGGAAATCCCGTCCAATTTTATATTGGATCCGGGCTCTTTACCGATCTTTTTAACATGCAGCTAATGGGGCGGTTGATTCGAGAAAACTAATCATCAACTCCTGGAAGCATTGTGTAATAATCAAACCAATGTCTCTCCAAGCGCAGCTGTCACACTGCCTCCCCACCATTCAACAAGAGACTCTCTTCTTCCATCCTCCCTACCTTTCTGAGAGGAGAGGGGGAAACTACGCTGTATGGGCGGCTAGTTTTACCTCCCTCATCCATTACATGGTAGCAGAGCGTGGTTGGTAGGTAGGTGCTGGATTTTATCCTCGGTACCCCCTCCACTTTATATTTTTGAGAGCTTCTCCCATAGGAATCCTATTTTTGTATCCATTTGTTTTATGAATATACATTATGTCCATTTAACTTTATTTTATAGCTCAATATTTTTTTCCTTTTCTACCTATATTATTATCTTTTCTTCCTCAAATTGAGCTATTAAAGGCATACAAAGCCTCAAATCAAATACCTACTTATATTTCTTCTTCTTTCAAGGACAAAAGTTCTCAAATCTAAAGGCAAAAATTGCCAATTAAAAATCTCCTAGTGGAGTACCTACCCCTATATTAAAAAATCCCAGTTGTTCCATATTATGATGAAGGTTAGTCACCTAGAGGTTGTTCAGATGAACCTCCCCGAACCAGAACCTCTAACAACACCTTTACTCCTTCTTCATTTTATTTCCAAGTCCGCCGAGTGTTATTTATAAGGAGGGATTCTTCAAATAAGTATGTTTTTAAGGGGAGGAGTGTGACGGTATATGGAAATCCCGTACAATTTTATATTGGATCCGGGCTCTTTCCCGATCTTTTTAACATGCAGCTAATGGGGCGTTTGATTCGAGAAAACTAATCATCGACTCCTGGAAGCATTGCGTAATAATCAAACCAATATCTCCCTAGGCGCAGCTGTCACACTGCCTCCCTACCATTCAACAAGAGACTCTCTTCTTCCATGCTCCCTACCTTTCTGAGTGGAGAGGGGGAAACTACGCTGTATGGGCGGCTAGCTTTACCCCCCCCCCCCCCCCCCCATCATCAATTACAACTGTTATACGAGTATACAGCTACCAAGCTGTTCATTCTTTTACCCGCATGAGAGGCGTTAGAACTGATATAAAGGTTGGAGTATAGGTTTTGTTGTGACAGGCCAGCTTTTAACTTGAAGTCAGCCAAGAGTGGCCTAGTTATAATGCGGGTGGGATCCCTCCTCAATTTCAACCGAACAATACCTCAATCTCGCTGATGCGCACACCTCCACCTCCAACCAACGGGCAGGTGTTGGTTATTATTACCAAGTAGTTAACGAATCACTTCACCTGACGATGTAACAATAACAACGAATATAACTTACGAACTTTGAAATTCAGCAAACACATTAGTTATGGTTCCTCACCTAATCTAAAGTTATAACGCCGTGCCACGTTTAAATTCTCGAAGAAAAGGTTCTTTATATTAATTGCTGCAACGAAAGTAATAGAAATCTCGAGCTCATTGCTCACTACCGAGTTAGAAGTTATAATTATTTTACACACAGACCCTTCACTCTCCCCCTCACCAGCTCAGTATGATGACATAATTCAACTTTTTTCCGACTTCCTACCAGCAGGTTGATATTTTCACCCGATGCCTCTACGGTTCGACAAATACTTTCAGGTCCAGAGTGTAGGTGCTTTAAAGTAATTATTTTATCGATTGTTTAAATAGGAAACTGGTTTGACTCAGAATATTCCCCACCGTTTATTTGTTCATTCAATGACCCGAGTAGGTATTGATTTTCTTGAAGAGGTCCGATTTTCACATAGGTATGAAAATTAGTTTACAAATGCAAATTAGCTGCTTGAAACTTGAGTCCTTTGCTAAGCCGTTGATGTAAATTGAAACCTCCAATAAGTTTTTTCTACTCGAGAAATAATCATGAAAATTGTAGGAGTTTCTTAAAAAGAATTCACGGACCCAAGAGAAAAGAGTATGGGTTGGAGAATTAATCCCTTCTCAGGGTCCGTCCTACGGCAAATCTAATCCTTTGGAATAAATTACCTTCACCGGGCTGAGACCCTGTCTCTAATTTAATCACGAAAGACACCTGCTTCTAGCCAGATGTTCGACCAGAGCTCGACGAGACGCTTCATGACCGCGTTATTCGGGGAAACCGTTTATCGAGTTCAACAGACAATTAACAAACACAAAAATGAATCCATGGATTACTTTGATCGGCCTGAATTCGGTTTCAATTTCATGAGAACATTATGAGTCCTTTGTCAATTGCTATCGAAGTATAGGATATGCATAAATGATATGCAATTCAATTCAACATTTTATTTGTATAACCTCTTATAAGGATTACAAGAGTGGCAAATAAATTAATACAAATATGCAGGTAAACATTATACACTGAAAAATAACGAACTGCACCCTCCAGAAGATAAAATATAGGTACTGTACAAGACTTACATACATAATAAAACACACGTTGTTACTTATTACCTTCAAGAGCCTCCATTTCAAAACGAAATATGCTCCTTTGTTTAATCAAAGATGAAATAAGACGGAACACTTTCCATGCTACGGGTTCTGAGGGCAGTGCAACCATTGAAACTCTTGCTCATCAAAGCAGTCCCTACAAAAGAGGCGAAGCCGATCCTGCCTAAAGGTGGGGCAGCGGCACTAAAAGCGGCGTATCGTGTTCGTTTCGTTCGAATGAGTTCTTTTGACGTATAAAGGAATGTTCAGCAACAAATACAAGGAGACCTGCGAAGACTGCTCAATTCTGGAGTAGATGGCGCTAAATCTTGATGCTTGGATACTCTGAAGATCCCGTCAAAAACGAAACTCACTGAGATTTTCCAAAATACATATATGTTTTATTGCTGCCCAGATGCAAGAGCTTTTCTGCGTCCAACATATGGGAGCATTCCGTGCTCCTCAAAGCGTTCTGGAGCTGTATGAACCAATTGGAGTTTGTATTGAAGGTTCTGGAGAGTTCGACCAGGCGAGCAAGGCAGTGTTTGGGTAATCTGTCGCAACCCATAGTTGTGACCTTGACCCACCATGAAAGTGCTCTTTTAACTATCTCTCATTCCATATGCAGTAGGCCTGCTCAGCTCTAACGTAGACATCTGGAGTGCTCCTGGCTAGATTTAATATCTGCTTAAAACTTCTGACCTGTACTCTTTCCCATGTTTCCAAGTGAAACAAGCCCCAGGTTTTCACGCATATAGGGTAGTTGCACTGACCATAGAGGAAAAAAGCCTCACCCACATCTCCACCGAATTACACCTGGTGTTCTGAAGAACAGGGAGGACATCGTCAGAGATGCTAATCCTTTTTTCACAGCTATGCCGGCCTGGCGTGAAAAGCTGGAGGATCCAGAGAACAAAAACTCCAAGGTAGGTATAGCTGTTGGAAGTTGCGACCAGGGCCACAATGAAACAAGTACATGGATAGTCTTCTACCATTATGAAAGATGACTACCTTAGACTTGGCGGTATTAATCTTTAGTT
This sequence comes from Leptopterna dolabrata, assembly GCA_954871275.1. Classification (NCBI taxonomy): domain Eukaryota; kingdom Metazoa; phylum Arthropoda; class Insecta; order Hemiptera; family Miridae; genus Leptopterna; species Leptopterna dolabrata. The sequence continues at coordinate 96,049,170 of OX940974.1, forward strand.
CGTTAAGCTGACAGTATTTATGCAAGGCACTGAGGATTCTTTTCATGTCCATGCAGTGGTCGGAGAGAAGTGCAAGATCATCAGCATAGAACATGCAGATGCCGCCTACTCAAATGCTCCTGAGATTCTACAAAATTCTTCAAAATTCTTCAAAATCTGCAATAAATAGCGCAATAAAAAAGTCACTTGTTGATTTTGTACCCAATCTCACAGAGAAAGACGCCTTACCATACAGGGATTGCAGTATTCTAAAGAACCTAGCACTAATCCTATGGTTGTACAGTTTCTCGAACACGCTCGGGTGTGAGAGGGTGTCGAATGCTCGCTGAAAGTCGATGAAGGCAGCAAATACGCAAAAGAGCACTCAAATGAGCACTAGACGTTGGCATTCAGGCGGACATGAAGGTTTTGTACTCAGTAGACTTTTGAGGGTCTGAAAGTCTACTTACAGACTCTTACAGACTCAATATTTTCAAGACTGCACCATACCCGGTCAGCACAACTTCTGCCCTGGTGAGAAACGAAGGTGAAATTACCAGTGTAATCACTGGATGCCCTTCCATTAAGCAGAATGAAATTTTTGTCCTCCATGATGTTCAGCAGCCTGTTGCCATTGTGATCCATGAAAGCATCCAGGGAATCACGAACTACCTGTAGACGCACACCTTCAAACATATACGGGTCATTGGTTGTACCTGCAGAAGCCCCCAGGCAAGTATTCCAGTCACCTCCTATATAAAACACCAGACCTCTGTAAGTTTCTCTGAGTTCCTTGAGGCATTGTTCAACCCCCCGACAGAAATCCTCTATTGAAATAAACGGATCCCAAAACGAATTTAAATTTACTTCTTTTTACAAGTGCAAAAACCCAGTTTTCACTTACTTTTAACATACCATAAGACATATCGCTTTTATAAAATACCGCAAATCCTCCACTTGCACTACCAGTAGCAACTTTGCGGACCTCAGGGACAACGTGAGTTTTATAGCCCATGCACCTCATTTGATATAAATTCCTATCCGACCAAGTTCCAACCAAACAAATTACGACTCGTAACTGAAAATCTTGAACAAAGTAATCTTTATCCGAAACATCCGAAACAAAATTATTAAAATAACCTTTGCAGGTCCAAAAAACAATTTTCAGAACATTACCACCCTCACACCTCACCCGTTTTTTTTGGCGAGTGAAATGCTTCACGTGATGGTATCTTCTGCGGACGGAGACTATCCACCGGTGATGACAGAAAGCGTTTTTTTCCAGGCTCCAGAGGTTTCATTTCGTCGCCATCAGAGGTGATGTCGCCCATGTCCCTCCTTTCCGCCGCTTTCTCCTGGTGACCTTGTTTATTTGTTTGATTGCAGTTGTTCTGGTGTTTTTTATTACCTACTGTTATGATGCTTCTGTTGATTTTGTGACTGCTTCTGTAGCTAGTTCTGCAGATTATACGGTTGGTTGCCTTGAATGTTTTTCTGGTTTGATTTTGGGCTGTTTTATTTCTTCTTCTGAAGTTCTTGCCAACGAGCTTTTCTATTCTCTCTCAGCTCTTGTGGTAAGTCTTCCTTCACAAAAACGTTAGGCAGGCAACCTGAAACCAAGTGACGGCTCTCCAAAATTTCCTGTGTGATAGCCTCCTCAGTTCAGAGCAAATCACAGGAACCCCAACGACCTCCTCTCCACGTTTCTCATAACGGTAAACGTCCTCAAAGTCTGCGCGTGAACTGTCCATATTCAGGCAGAGTTGGACAATTTCAAGTAACACGTCAGTACCGTCTTTTCCGTGTTCGTTGGGTTTTTGTACCCCTAACCAAATTAAATTACGTTACTTTCCTTTCCAGAGCTATGATACGTTTGTTTTGAGGCAAAACCTTGGTATTAAGTTCACGAAGATCACGTGTTACAGTAACTGAGAGATTGCCTATCTTAGCCTCCAGGGAGTCCAAAGAGTCAAGCTTACTAAGCTTGGGCTAAAATTTGGTCTAATTTAGACCCTTTGGCATCAGTAGCCACAACCTGTGATGCCGGCATTACGATAAATAAGATTACGAACCTCAACAGGTACGGGCCAATAAGATGACACGCAACGCGGGTAAGCACTGCGGGAGAGCCTAACCGTACGCCGACCAGATGGCATCGGGATTCACCAGCGTTTTTTTTTTTGAAGGGCTTCAAACACAAGTATATACAGCCGCAATAATGTATGTAATAAGGCATTTCACGAGTTAAAAATTAAGAATAGTTGACAAACTTTGTTGGTTAAAATGAAGCATTGACTTTGTCCATAAAATTGTATAAAATTGTGTAGTTTTCGATATTTTCGATGGCCAGGATGGTATCCAGGTTGAAAGGGCTGGGTGTGTTGAGGTGGAGTTTTCGTAGCATAGCAACTCTATCATCGTTGTGTACCGGGCACTCTAGGATCGTGTGTTGCGGTGTTTCTTCGGATTCGTTGCAATTTCGGCAGAGGGGAGATTCTATGTTCCCGATCGAGAATTGGAGGACGTTGGTATTGCAATGCCCGTTGCGTAGTCTACTTAGCGTTATGTAGAATCTTCTTGGCTTAATGTCAGTCACTTGGTCAAACCAAGTTGTTTTCTTAGGGGAAGGAAGAGTTCCTTATACCGGTTTCCCGAGTGATAGGCTCGGTAGTACTCTTTCCAGCTCGCCATCATTTTGGCCGTGGCTGAACGTTTGAGGTCTGACGCAGGATAGGAGTTGGAGGGGTGAGGCCCAGGTTCTGCTGCGGCGCGCTTTGCTTCGGCATCTGCTATGTCGTTTCCTCTTACATTAGAATGGTCCTCTTATATGACAGAAGATGACCCTCCTTCCGTCACTTCTGGCTCGATGTATTTCCCGGGCTATGGACACTTCCATCTGATTGAGGCGGGACGAGGTGGTTAAACTTGATATTCTTGAAGTGGCACTTTGGGAGTCCGTTAGGATTATAATGGTGGAGAGGTTGTGGTCTGTGTTGTTGGCATACACTAGCGCTTGGTAAATGGCATGGCATTCAGCTGTATAAATAGAGGCGCTGTTCCACAGACTGAACGCTCTTGCATGTTCATATGTGGCGTGTAAAACGCGCATCCAGTTTGGTCGCTTTGGAGTGAGCCGTCAGTGTAGATGGTTAGGCTGTTCGGCCATCTGTCGAGAATCCTTTCCTGGAAACTTAGTGGATTGGTGCGTAGGTCCGAGTAGAAATTGTTCGGAATCTTTATCACGTCCACGCATATGGCATGTGGGAGATATCAATCCACTGAAGGGCTGTATTAAGATCAAGGAAGCTTTCACAGATCAACAGTGACAGCTTCTTCATCCAGTAGCGTTCGGTTAGATTGACCGCACTCAATTGGACGATCTTTTGAAAACAATCTTGATCCTTACTGAACGTTTTGAGGAGGAAGCGGTCCGCAAGCATCTTACGGCGGAGGCCCAAAGGAGGCTCTCCAGTTTCTGCTAGAAGGGTGTTTATAGGGGTCGATCGCAGGGATCCCATTATGATTCTGAGGGCTCTGCGTTGTATTTTATCGAGCTTCTCGAGCGCCGTTTTAGAGGCCGAGCCATACACAAAGCAGCCTTAGTCGAAAACAGACCGTATTGTTGATCGGTAGAAGAGGAGAGCAATTTTAGGGTCTGCACCCCAGCTATCTCTGGTGAAGGTGCTCAGTAGGTTCAGATAAGGTTCTACTCTTGAAGCTGTTGAGTGTATATGCGGATTCCAGTTCAGTCTCTTAGTGAGAATAATTCCTAAAAATTTGACCTGTGTGACGCAATCAAATGTTAAACCTCCCAGCTCGATAGAGTTCCTGATTGGAAATCTTTGCTTGCGAGAAAAGGGGCATAATACTGATTTTTGCAGAGACAGCTGTAGCCCTAAGGATGTGAAGAATCCTTTAATGGTTCTAACCGCTTCATCTACCGCTGCATGCTTGAGGGTCTGCATTAGTGCAATAGAGGCAAACATGGTCGGCATATTGTGTGATCTTGACTTCAACTGGTAGATAGTCCTCAATATCGGCAACGTACAGAGTGTATAACAAGGTGCTCAGTATTGCGCCTTGTGGGAGCCCGCTCCATGTTTTTCGAGGAGGCGAGAGTTTGCATCACACCAGACGTAGATGTCCCTTTCTTCAATGAGGCGAATCAGATTAGTGGCGCAGGTCAAGGGCAGACTGATTGCTAGTAGTTGAGACTGTATGAGCGGGAGGCTGACGTCGTCGTAGGCGGATGAGATGTCGAGGAAAAGGCCCAGGGTTGTGAAGTTTCTTGTGAAGCCGTTTGACACATCCGTCACGAACTTGTTCACCGCGTCCATCGTCCAGTGGTTGGACCGGAAACCATATTGGCTAGGTGGAAAACGATTTCTAGATTCAAGCCACCACATTAATCGAGCTTTGATGATCCGCTCAAATGTCTTCATTATACATGAAGCTAGAGCTATGGGACGGAAGGACTTGGCGGTGTTGGGGAGTTTCCCGGGATTGAGCACAGGGATGGCGATGTATTCCATCCAGCTGTTAGTGTATTCACCAGTGATCCAGCAATTGTTGAAGAAATCGAGAAGTTTTCTTTTGTAAGGAAGTGGAAGTTGAGTCAGGACAATGTATGGGATACAGGCCTTCCCAGGGCATGGGCTAGATTTTCTCTTTGTGGCGTCTTCAAATTCTTTCATGGAGATTGGAGCAATAAAGTGCTCTGTGACTGGGGTCATACGAGTTGGGAGTGCTTCCTGCAGTGGTATTTGTGCCCAGTCTGGTGTGATGTTGGAAAGGAAGTCTTCTGTCCATTGACCTAACTGTGTGTGCCCAGATGACATTTTGGAGCGTTGTAGGATGCATATTTGGTTCCATATGCGTTTAATTGGAGTAGATTTGTTAATGCTATTGCAGAAGTTCTTAAATACTTCCCTTTTGGCTGTATTGAGCGTTCTTCTGGCGATTGCTGACATGCGTTGTGCTTCAATGAATGTTTCGTAGCAAGAGTTCAACTTGAAGTATCGAAAGGCTCTTTTTATGTTGCTGACAGCGGAGGCACACTCGGTATTCCACCAACACCTGTTGGCCTTTGAGTTACGGGGCTTAAGTGCTGGGGCTGCTTGGTCACAGGCCTCCACCAACAGCTCGACGAAACCGTTGTAAGTGAATGATGGTAAGCGTATCCGATCTTCTTGCTGGTCCAGAAATTGATGGAATTTATCCCAGTCCGCCTTTGCGAAATTCCATTTCTTGTATGGAGCTGGTGGGACGAGGATTTCTTCAGCAGAGCCCATAGCAATAATCGCTGGAAAATGGTTTGAGCCCATCGTGCCCTCAATGATGCTCCAGTCAAGCCTGCCAGCCCAACTAGAGTTTACGAAGGCGATGTTGACAGTGGATGAGTGTCTGTGATTCACAGAAGCCATCAGCGTGGGGGAACCATCGTTCAGAAAGGAGAAGTCGCAGTCAGATGCTGCTTCGAAGAGGGCTGTGCCGTGGCGATCGGGTAATGAACTACCCAAAGCTGAGTGGTGGCAGTTAAAGTCACCCAGGAATAGACATGGGTTTGGTAGGCATTGAAATAGTGCTTCCCATTGGGGTTTTGTAATCTGGTTACCAGGGGTGTAGTAAATTGATACTATATGTAGGGTAGTGTTGCCATTTAAATGTAAAGTGTATCATTGAACTGTACTGGGATTTGGAACTCTGTATATCTCACTCCTCGTTTTATTAGGAGAGCAGCTCCGGCTCGGCCGTCAGACCTATCGTGTCTGAGAAGGTTATATTGTGAGAAACGGTAGTGCCTTCCTGGTTGAAACCAGGTTTCTGATACGGCGTTTGCAGTAACTGGGGTTTCTGATAAAAAATTTTCGAGACTGGTTCTATTTGAGACGAGCGATCTCGCATTCCACTGTAAAAAACATATGTTGCCGTTGTTATTGATATTGTTGCTATGGTTTGTTTGCATGTTATTGGGAATATTTGGTTGGTTATTATTTATATCTGGACACGTAGATTATAAGTATGGTCGCTCTGTCTTAATATCGCTTGTTACAAGATTTTTGTAATTGAATCGGTTAGAGTTACTTCTCAATTGTTCGATGGGTTGAAATTATTTACGAGTTGTTCGATGTTTGAAGCTGTCTGGTTAATAATATAATCAGATTCCTCCATCTCCACATCGAGATTTCGTGTCCGTTGGCGGTGTTGGGGGAAAGACTTGAGGGGTAGGCTATCAAATGATTGCGAGGGATTTGGGGAGATCTTGGAGAAGTTGTAGTTTTGGCTTTCAACAAACCAGTCATCTTGATCCTCAGCCTGGCCAGGCGCACGTTTAGATGGTTTTTCCGGTTTCTTGTAAGGCATTGGACGTTGATGCAGTCTTTCTTTTCTTTTCTTTTTTTTTGTGAGGAGGCTGATAGTTCAGGAAAAGGTTCGATTATAGGAATTTCATAGCTCAATGGTTGAAAACGATTTTGAGTCACTACAGTCGCGTAGTTATCTGACAATAATTCATCCCTGGTTCTTTTTTGTCTTTCTAGGAGGAGGGGGCAATTTTTGTCGTCCGCTCTGTGGTTATTACTTTTACAGTTGATGCAGAACTTATTCAGTTTATCTGGTGAGGTACAAGTGGAGCTTTCATGTTTCTCCCCACAGTGTAAGCAGCGAAAACCGTCGCGATACTGGAATTTTATGTGTCCAAGTCTGAAACATATGGAGCATGTTCTGACAGGAGGTATATACTTGTCTACTCGGCAACGCATACCATATATTGAAATATAGTCTGGCAGTGTTTGGGAGTCAAATGTAAGAAAACGTGTCGGTATCTTTGTCAAGGATTTCGTCCCATCTGGGTTTGAGATTGTTAGAGTCAATCGCTCAATTCTGACTACTGGTAGGGGGGGATGCTATCTCTTCTAGAATTTCCTCGTCGTCTAGGCTACACTCTATGTTCCTTATGACTCCTGTTCGGTAGATTAGCGAGTCTGGGATGTACGCTATCATGTCTTTTTCTTTGAATATGTCGAGATTTAGTATGGAGTTGGCAGCTATTGCTGATACCGTCTCGATTTGGATGCGTTTCCCACCAACGGACGTTATATTTGTAATAGATGCTTTGTCGATCTTACTCTTGAATAACCATTTGCCAAAAACCATTGGGTGAGTTTTACCAATCTGACCATTTCGGTTTTCAACGAAAATGAAATAAGGGCCCTTATCTGTGCCGATTCTTTGTGGCGCGTTGATAATAGTGAGGAGTGGGATCTGTATTGTTATGTTTAGAAGGCGATGTCATTGGATTACTGGAATTCGGGTTCGTATTCCGGGGAAGAGAGGCACCTCCCCCGCTGTCCTCCTCCATCTATGAGCTGTGATCAAATATTAGATGGCAGCTTCACTGGATAACTAACGATAAGATCGGATTAAGATAAGCTTATCTGAGATTTTGTGTACGGCTTCACGTCGGTAGTGGTAGGCAACGTCTTCTCTCGATCGAGGCGTGACAACAACTGCATCAGCGTTTTATTAGTCCCGTGTTTTCATAGTCTGTGACGCACGAGCGCCGCAGTTGTCCACCACGTTTCCCATGGACGTAATAACGAGAGCAGAAAGTTGTTGTACCCCACGAGCCACGCGTTGATAAGAGTGATTTCAGTAAACCCGGCTACAACAACGGTCCCGCTTCATCAAAAGAATACGAAATTACCTCCAGATACCTGCCCTGAGGCACGAAAATAGCCCTAGAGCGCAGAACGAATCCTAAATTTGGATAAACAGGCACTTTAAACTGGTTGTAAGGTTCACAAACGGTTAAGAAAAAAGATTCAAAAAGGACACTTCTGTTTCAATGTTCAGTTCAATCACGCAGGATTGCCAACTCAAATGATATTCCATCGAGAAACATTATGAGCCCTTTGCCAATTGCTATCGAAGTATAGGATACGCATAAAAATTATATTCCACCGAGAAAATAGACAGTCAAAATACAAGATTTTGCCCACTTACTAGCGTTGGTGCTGTTGGCCTTTATTGCAAGAAGGGAAAAATGTATTGTTCTTCTCAATGGCTTATAGAAAACACATTTGAATTGACGAAAGGTATAGATGGATTTTGAAAAAAATGCATATCTGGGACCATCACTTGCCCTTAACATTTCAACTCTAACTCGTTATTACGTCATAAAAACTAATGACGGAGCTCAATATAGAAGAAATTCCTGGTTCCTCAAAGCTGATAACAGTCCTCGTCTCTGCAGCATCCGACCATCGGACTGACTAAACGTACGAAAGAAGGAAGATTTCACGATACTACCTATCGTGCTCACTCACCATTCGATTATTACGAAGAAAACTCACTTCAACGACCAAAAAAGGCCCTAGAAAATCCTCCATTACTAGGATACTGGGTACGATCATTAAATTCCTGTATCATTATCAGTTGACGCCAGCTCGCACTCAGCAGGGGTCGTACTTTTGCAAAATCGTCAAAAGCGTATGCAGCATATGCCTCAAAAGCCCACTCAAAAACTCAATAAAATTACAGCCAAATGGACATCCCGTAGAGTAATGCATGCATTAAAGTAGACGTACGTTGTGGTGGTGTATAGATAGATCACTATCACTCATTGCAGTTCGTTTGGAAGTATATATGAGAACTGACTCAGATGAATTAATTGTGCAATGTGTACTAGGTACCTAATTTCGTGACTAGTGACGCGATATGAACAGCTTACGTACATGTTTGACTACTTATATTAGAGTAGGTGATGTTATCATCATAACAATGTCCCAAGAATATTGTGAATAAATATACTGATTGATCTAAGATTAGGTTGCTACCTACCTACTGTTTCTTATATATCTATGAAATGAAATGAAATATATTTCCACAACAAATAAAAAAAATAAAGAAACAACAAAATAATTTCCGATGATGAATGGTACTGAAATTAAAGCAGCCTTCACTTAGTGGAATACCACCATCCGATGGGCAAGTCCGTGCTGGATGGGGGAGTACCTACCAATTCGTATATTACCTATCAGTAGTTATCATTTCTTACAAAAATTACTATTTCTTTTATTGCAGCAGTCGAGGAATATTTTTATGGTGCTAATCAGAAATTTTATACACTTTATAATTTAAACAAATAGATATAATACATATTATATATACCTATATATGAAAGAACAGCTTTTAATTTAATTAATACAAAGAAGAATGGTGTACATCATTTGTGCAGAAATAAGAAAATATGAAATAGCGAGCTATCTGGCCAAATAAACACAAATTTGTAATTTTCTTACAATTTTTGGCACCTATTGATATGAGCCAAGTGAAAACTAACTTCTTATACTGGTCTCTTCTGTAGGAGTGCGGGTTTTCAAGTTATCGGGGAGGTTTCTAATTAAATATGGCATTCTGAAGTACAGATGATTGTCTGTGCTCTTCAGCCGACTGCTTGGAATAGGAATCATATGTTGGGTAGTACGGCGGACAGAATAGGGATTTCTTCTGTCATATTTAAATTCTTGCATGTGCTTGTGGAAGTATATCAGTACTGTTTTAACATGAAGTTGGGATATGAAAAAAAACCGGGACCTTCTCAAACAGCTCCAATATGAAAAACCTTTTAGGTTTTTTTGCTATAGCCTTCAAAATATGGCAATTACGTGGACAAACCTTTTACGTTTAGACGTAATTGATGATATCTGCGGCCTCAAACTCAAATTCTCGTCTAATATGAAGCCCAAATACCGAGAAGAAGAAACACGATCAATTGACGGGCAAGAACACTGTTGCGTTTCGTACAACCTCCGTTGTTTAATCTAGTTGCGTAGGGTATTGTCGACATGGAGGGGGACCTGGAGAAGACAATATATTTAGTTGGTTTAGTTGGTTGGAAAATATGTTTAGTATGTCGTATGGCAGCTTCTAAAGTTGAAAATAAGGGCAGCTGACAAAAGATTTGCAGAAAACCCCGCATTCTCTCCCTCTCCCCCCGCTCCTACAGAAATGAATTTTGAAATTCCGGCGACGTAGGGCATAACTAGACAGTATTCTGCATCGAAAAAAAAGAGCCGCGCAAATCGGTTGAGAATCGCGGCCTAGGCAGCGCACACAAGTTTTAGCCGAAAAACACGTTTTTTCAGCATTAACCCTCTTCCCCATTCTAGAAGTAAATTCCGAAATTCCGGCGATGTGAGGCGTAACTAGAGAGTTTTCTGCGTCGAACAAAAAAAGAACTGCTCAAATCGGTTGAGAATTGCGGCCCGGGCAGCGCACACAAGATTCTGTCTCTCGCTCTCTCTCTCTCCCACACACACACAACACGCGCGCGCGCGCGCGCGCTCTGTGTAAATGTGAACTGAAATGCACATAGCCGGTGTAGTGAGCAGCGACTGTGAGTCTTTGGAAGAAAACGGTGAACAACTAACTATCTTTTGAAGTTCATGTCCTAGTATAGTACCCATGTCCAAACCAAACATGATAAAATAAAGACGCATGAGAAGTCGAGAGCCCACATGATAGAACGCTGCTAAGTAACTGGTTTGGTGTATCATAATAATCGAGTAATGAGTGAGCACGATGGGTAGTATCGCGACATCTTCCTTCTCTCGTGCATTTTATCAGTCGGATGCTGCAGAGACGAGGACTATTATCAATTTTTGAGGAGCCAGGAATTTCTTCGATATTGAGCTCCGTCATTAGTTTTTATGACGTAATAACGAGGTTCTGGGCCGTCTTGTATGATGGTAGCTGGTTGTAGACTTTCGTGGTCAAGCCTGTAGAAAACGTTTTGCCCAACATGGAATGAATGAATGCGGCGACGATTTATTACTATCAGCCTCCTCTTTCTCCTTCCGTTTTAAAGTTTTCAACATATCGTTCACCCCTTCAATCACTTCAGGCTTTAACAGATCTTCGTGCGTCGGAACTACACTGTTTGCACGTCGACCCATCAGCCTCTGAATTGGCGATCCGAGGTTACACAAGGAGTGTTTCTCCGGAGTAATAAAGCAAGTTGGAGGTTCGAATTCTCACTGATGCATTTAGTGACAAGATTCTTGGCTTCTTGAACATAACGCTCAGCCCATCCGTTGCTCTGTGGAAATCGAGGTGAAGATGTTCTGTGTTGGAAACTCCATAGTTTTTCAAATTTTCGAAATTTAGCCGAGCTGTAACTCCGTTCTCCATCAGTACCCAACTCGTCCGGGATTCCATGAACAGCAAACCATTTCTTTAAACATCTCACGATAGTGGACCTGCTTTTGATGCGTATTAATTCAAAGTCGAAAACCCCTGAATATGCGTCAGCTATCAGGATACAGTCATGAGATTCGTAAGTGAATAAGTCGCTTGCAACATACATCCACGGCCTGGTGGGCATATCTCGAATTTCTTGATTTCTCTCTTTATGAAATGTTTAGCATGGTGGGCAGTTTTGACAAAACTGTTCGATATCTTGATTTACTTTGGGCCAATAAACATTCTCTCTGGCTCGTTTCTTGGCTGGCTCTTACTCTTGTGTGACCGATGTATCCTTAATCGCAGTTTTTCTCATATTGGTTGGAATTACTACCCTGTAGGTATTGAATACTAAGCCTTCGACGATGCCCAGTTCATCCCCGAACGAATGATATTTATCCACGGTCGAAGTCAATTCGTTTATTCTTTGTGTCCATCCATTCTTTATATTAGTCATAAGTTCAATCATTTCTGGGTCTGTATTGTTATACTGTTGCAATTTTGTCACATTTGGTATGTGTCGTGGTATCCTCCCAGAACCACTCCTTGTAAACCTGCTAATATTAGATCTCGCAAATAAACTCGCAGAAGTGGGGACGCAAGACGCAGGAGCACCGAGGAACCCAGTGGGGATCCCCACCATCCTCCACTAGCTGGAGGATGGAGGGAGACAGCCCTCAAGGGCTATAAAAACTCGCCTCCATCGCCTTTTAGCCATTCTACGCTATCCTCTAGTCGCTGACTACTCTCTCACCTCACTCCTCCTCTCTCTCTCCTCAACCTAAAAGATCCTGGAATAGGTGACAGCCTTGAGTGTTGGAACCTGCCAGGCAAATGCTCCCGAAAAGATTCCGTTGAATTGGTGACAGCCTTTAGTGTTGGAACCAGCCGGGCACAACCTCACATCCTAAAAGATCCCAGAAATATGGTGACAGCGTTTAGTGTTGGAACCAGGCTGGGCATAACCTCATACCGCCCGTAGTGAATTATCGCTATACCTATTCACTACAGTATGGAAGTAGAAGGAGGTTCTGGGCCGTCTTGTATGATGGTAACTGGTTGCTAATATTTGTGGTCAAGCCTGTGGGAACTTTTTGTCCGACGTGGAACGAACGTGTGTGTTCCTAATTTGAAGAGCTGTTGGGAAAAAAACGCTGCAAAGTCCTTGTCACATGGGTTTATTATTCTACTGGACATACCTACAAAAATGCTGGCTGTTCATTTATCGTTTCTTTCATGTGAAATGAGTGAAATAGCTATTTCTGATGGTTTCCACCATTTTACCCCTAAAACACGAATTAGGTACGCTCCTTTTTTTTTCAATTTATCTTTGATTATTGGTAGTGCTGTTTAATCATCTTAATCCATATGTTGACACTTCTTCTAGTGTTATTATACAAATTAATGGTGATTTCGGACGATTTCCCATGTTTTGACTCATAAAAAATCAATTTTGGGAGCTGAACATTTGGTAGAACCTCGATTTTCCAATCTTTGGTCAAAATCGACTTCACATTCGGTCTTCTCGTCCCCAAAAACATGGAAAACGATACCTCAAAAGCTCATGTTACTAAAACACAAAAAGTACCCATTTTTGTGCACATTTTCACTCATAACACCCCTGGGTATATTCCGATCGAGCTGAAAAGTTTCGGGACAACTAGGGCCCAAATAGAGCATTTGTGCGAAAGAACGACTTTTTTAGACCGAAAATGAAGCCGGTACACGTGATACGGCGGACAGCGTACGGCGGACGGCGGACGGACATTGCAATTTTGGAATCTACGCACCTTGAAACGATAAGAAAAAATTTTGAGGGGGTGTTATAAAAATTTTTTGCTGAGCGAATACATAGGTGTATTATTCACAGAATAATAAACCAACAGGTGTTGTAATGTAGGAAGAGGAAGAGTAATCGATGGCGATTGTGGAGGAGATTCAGATACTACGTTGGCCAAGGTGGATGTCTGCAGCAATGAAGCTTGACTCATTGATTTCACAACGACGTTCAGAAGTCGAAATTGACGTTGCAGAGCCATTAATAAAGAACTGAGTCTCCCTGAGCATATTGTTAAGACTGAATCCCGATTGCTCGGAGGGTCGAGCGGTCGAGTGCTGTTTTTCCTCTCAGATTTTTTTTTTAAATTCTGACTTGACCTCATTGGATATATCCCGAGAGGAACACTTTATTTGAACATTAGCGAACTTACATATTTACTGAATTTTCGTCCTAGTAGGCCTCACATGATTTTAAAACGCTGAAAGTTATTACACAATGGTTTATTATTTACCTCTATATGTAGATGCTCCCTCCAGGAAAGCCGTAAAAAATACTGCAGCCGGCCCGGGAATTAAGTTTCATACAAATGCGCGGGATTCAATAATTCAATCATTATTTATTTGTAGTTATTCATGAAGCAGAATTAAACCGTTGTGTAATAATTTACATGTTTAGATGCCCCTGCTGCGTAGATACCAAATAAACCGTTGTGTAATAATTTACCCAATAATACTTCAACGGAGAACAAACTCAAGTTGCAAAAGTACCTATCAAAAAAATCCAAACGACTGATTTTTCAAATGAAATAATATCACAGAACAATCAACTCGACTTCATACAGCCATCCGTGATTATAATCAGGTGCTTCCTAGCGATGATATCTGGGCCGGATTTATACCGTCTGATTCATGATCATGTTGACGAAGCTTTTCGGTGCAAAAGAACGGCTGGTCTCAAAAAATTCTCTAGTTAAAGATCAATTTAAGCATTTTAAAAAACCCATACCCTTCTACTGAAAGTTTTCGAGCTACGGCGTTCTGAAAATTTCAACCCCTATTTTTCACCCCTTAGAGATGACTGACAGTAAAGTCGAGCTTCGCTGACCAACTAGACCCAAACGGGACCTAAAAACCAAATTTCATTAATTTCGGTTCATGGTAACTAAGAAAAGTGCGAGGTCCGGCGCGGCGTACGGCGTATGGCGGACAGACAGAAATTGTTTAATTGCATTTTCGGATTCTACGTACCTTGAAACGTAAACCATCAAATTTTGAGGGGAGGTTAGAATTTTTTTTCATGCTCGATATGAAAGGTTCATTACTGAAAATAATAAACCAAAAGCGGGGATACATAACCCTTCCGTAATCCTCTGTAATGAAAACGCCGGATTAGTGGAGGTTCATTAAAAAAAAAAACATTTTAGTGGTAATACCTATGTTTATTATACAAAATACTTATTACAAAATATGTAGATATATATTTATAAAACAATCTATTAACATAAGGCTCAGGTTATAACAAAAACGAAAGAGAAGCCTTCATTTCTCCTCTTAATTTATTAATTTATTCCTTTGAGAAAACAAGCTAAAAAAAAGGTGTCAATTTTCTTTCGCTTCTCTGCTTGGAATGACTTTTCTGTAGAAAAACTTGGAGTTTTCCTTCAATATTTCTCCAGAAATAGGAGTACCTGTGCCTTTTACGCTTTTGTAAAACCGAACGCTTCCCCTTTCATGCTCCCCACCGGGCTTTCTTAAAACGCCGGGCTACAGGAGGGGCCGGATTGGCGAAGTGCCGGATTACAAAGGGACCACTATAATAAAGATCGGACGCTCCAGCCCACTGAGGCACTCCTGCCCTCCCTTCACATTACTTTTAGAACCCCCTGTCGTTGAGATGAAAGGAAGACTTGATAAACAAGAATAACGTATATTAAGTGACTACGTAGTATCACGTATTACGCTGATATACAAGATTACGTATATCCTTTGATATGCAAACATCAAGGATAAAAATCATTCGCCAGCTCTGAATTTTTCAACCTACGTTTCCTATTTAGGGAACACAGCTTGTTTGGACACTATTGTTACCAATATGCACTCAGCCTGCTTAAGAGTTCCGTGTGTGATGGCATTTGCATAGCTGATTACCTAGCCCAGACGATTGTTATACAATTACCTGATCGTATTAAACGTTCTGTACATTCCAGTATTGTGATAAGAAGTTGTTAAGAATCCAATTTACAAACCTTCAAATCGTTACTTTGCTATGTAAATTGGATATCATTACACATGGAATCGAGCGTGGATGGTATTAGTTCGATTATTCTCGAATTCTTGGCAAGTACTGCTGACCCAACATACACATAGCGTATAGCGAGTTGAAGTTCCAAGCACACAGCAGCAATTTACTCTTTGAAAAATCAGCTCTTATATGCTCTAGATTTGTGGAAAAATTGTCCCAACTATCGTTCGGTGGCGGTGGTGGCCAATGCAAGAAATGTGTATCGTCAAGCTTTGAAAAAAGCTACTATAAAAATGAATGATGATAAGATCCTCACATCTAAAAATCAAACGAAGGCATCCTGGGAATAAAAGTTTCCTGAAAGTTTCAGGTATAATTCCTGGGATAAAAAGGAATGCAAATTTGCAGCAGTCAACGCCTAACAGTTCAAAAGTACCAAGCTTAGCACAGATGGCTTCAATTCTTTTTTCGTTAGCTGCATTTTAGATATTGCGCCTACCAAAGTCTTCACTTATGTTTCACACATCTGTTTCCTCCACAAAATGCCCAGGCCATCGCATACTTTCTCATTAAGGGAGATTAGCGTGGAGAACATGTTCAGGACAATTAACAATAACTATTTATAGGCAAAAAAAATAATCAAAACATTCAGACATCAAAAGTAACCAGTTGACCAAATACAAAAAAAATTCAGGGTTGAGCTTGACATGACCGGTGGAATTGTCATCAAATTAACTATTTACACATGCTTCAACTTATAAAATAAATTCACACTGATACAAAGATATAGAAGAAAAATAATAATACCGGGCACACTCTACTCCTATAGTACAATTTATGAATTAAGTATTACCAATAAACGCGAAGAAAGACTCGGGAAATCATTCAAATTAATTTATTCATAAGCAGAAAATAAATCGCCTTGTTATAAGGGTTTCTCTTAAAATATTCTGTCATACATATCTATAATTTTAATTGGATTTTTCGGACGTTCTGGCTCTATCAGAGCTGCACAAATTCATCGCCCGAACGCCAGTTCTATATTACATGAAGACAGGAGAGCAATACCAACATCTGCTTAACATTCAGCACACCTAACTCCCTGAACAGAGCAGCCGTTGGGAACCTGGGGTGCTTGTTCAAAATTATTTTTAAAGGTGAATTTTGAGCGACCTGCAATCTTTCTACTTGTGTCTTGTTAGCAGCCCCCTAGGAAAGCGCACCATATTTCAATGACGACTAAGCCAGGCCATAAATATATCGATCTCAGTCGGGACTTGGTCAAAAAATATTGTAGTTCCTTGAATATATAAAAAAAAGTGTGCGCAATTTCCCTATGACAGGTGCAGATCAAATCTGAGTCGATCGTCGATGATAACGCTCAGGTAATTGGCACTGGTATGAAAAGGTACAGAATTACAGGAGCAAGGTAATGTCTGCTGAAAACATTCGTATTGATGAAAGCTCTCTTCACAAGGAAAGTTTCTGTGTGACAGGGGAAAATGAATCAATGAAGTCTTACTGACATTATTTCTTCTTCTTCTGGTGCCTTCTCTGGTTTCAGAGGTTGGCGATAATTTGCCGGAATATATCATGGTCCATGGCCTGATTTTTCAAATCATAAAATTTTAGTCCAGTCCACTGAGGTCCATTTCGGTACTGAGGTCCTTCCTTCGCCCTAAGCCCCGCTTCCCTTCAATTTTCCCCTCGAATATGAGTTGCAGGAGGGAATACTACAAGTCTTGTCTCCACGGAGCAGATGGCCAACGTACCACACTTTCCTTTTCTTTACTGTTCTTAACAATTGCCGTTCCGTGTGCATCAAACGGAGTACATTTTCGTTAGTGAACCTGCGAACCCAGGAAATTCGCTGCATTCTCCTGTAACACCACATTTCAAAAACTTCGATCTTTTTCATGTGGGAGACTCGAAGGGCCCACGACTCCACTCCGTACAGAAATACGGACCAAACGTAGCATTGAAGAAAGCGGAAGCGAGAGGGCACTGATATTTTTGTCACATAGCAAGGCCCTTTATTTCATAAAAGCAGCTTTTGCCATAGCTATACGGGATTGTATTTCCGAGTTCACATCTGACATTTAGACACAGAGAATGTTCGAGCCAACGTTTGATCGTGAAGATATTTCTATTTTTCTTATGTACTAATCTCTCAGTGCTGATATCCCAAAAAATATGGTTATATAATTGGCGAAACCGAACATCCTACCACCCACATCAAGGTTCAAAAGCTCATTGATATAAAGTAAAAAGTGCACAGGCCCCAAAACTGTTCCCTGTGGCACACCACTATTCACTATCAGCTCACTGGACCTCAAACCTCTTCAGACTCTCATAGAGGTGAGATGTTGCAGCATCACGTCTTCTCTCGAGAGGCTTGCTTCCACAGTCTCATTTCGGTTATAGGGATGAAAATGGGGTCCCCCCGACAACATCCTTAGGGCCTTGTTTTTACTTTACAAGCTTCTTCTAAGCTATCTGTGGGGCAGTATTCATAATTATGAGTACTGCCCCCATTATAATCTAGATTCTAATCCTAGATTATAATCATCCCCCATAGTCAATGAATCTTACCGTCAATCAACCTTATATCGTTCTATGGTGAGTGTATTAATTATTATTATGATTAGTATACCATGAAATGGCATGTGAAGTGCAATGAAACACATAAAAATTATAGTTCATAACAAATTACTCCGTATCGAGAAAAGTACCGGGTAATCATAAACACTATCATCCGGATCCTTGAAAATGAGACCCTGAAAAATCTTATTGAAATTCCGTTAGAATAACTGCACAACTGTTGATTGAGAACAATGACACATTAAGACAGCCCCCGATGGAATAAATATATTGTTGCGGACACAGGGAAACTGTTTACACTTCCAACTAATATACTAAAACGGCGGTATAAGGCAGCAAAATTGGCGGGAACGCTCCCCTCTCAGCCCGTCAGATTTTCCCTTCCCTTAATTTTCTGCAGTTCTCATGCGAGAGCTAATGGCACTTGTTCTGAATTACCGTGTTCGTGATCACCCGAACCGACCCTTCAGAACAAGTGCCATTAGCTCTTTTTTTTTCAACTCCATCCTTTTTTTGTGTGTAAATATCAGTTTTCTTATTATTATTTATAGATAGTTTCGCTAATTATTATTTTTTAATTTATCTTCCCCTCCCCCTCCCCCTCAACCGTTTTCAATATACCTTCCCCCCTCCCCTCCCCCCACTCTACAACATCCAATTCCACCGTGAATATTGACGCTTCCTTCCTCCATGATTTCGACCAGATGAGAAAAAGGAGAAACAAGCAAGGAAACAAGGAAGAGCAACAACTTCAGCCTTCCCGCTGGTGATTGGATTAATGTTGAAACGACTGATGTCGAAATACACAATATGCAAGTTTGTATCCCTTCAAGTTGAATTAATGTAGCCTTATTTCTGTCATAGTAACTACAAAGTTCAACAGAGCAATTTTTATAGTGAATCAAGTGAAGGACACTAGTGCCGAAAATCTCTTACTTCCGTGGCAATAACCCGTTGTTTTGTTCATTTCCTATTCTAGCCTACCCAAGCCCCCCATTCTCCAACTGGTTTTTGTTTATTTTCAATGATGTTTTCATTTATTTAGTTCTTATTTTTCTAATTTGTATTTAAAAAGGTACCTAATCCATTCGTTTGTTCCGTGGTGTCTCGTGCTTTGGAGTGAATTTCCGATCGTGAAGTGAATCGTGTTTGTGAGGAGGCGGTGGCAACCTAATTGACAAACCGGCAAAATTTACTGGATTAAGCAGTTACACCATTTTACAGTGCATGTTGGGCAATTTACTAGTCACGAGGAATTCTTACCGCCGTGCTTAACTAAGGGAATCCCTCCCAAAAGGTCCAACACCAACTTCTGCAATGCCCCCTTCGATGTATGTTTCTTTCAAACTCTTTGGACACATTGCTTCACTACAGTTGACTAAACTAACGCTCGAGCTACACTGCTCCCGTCGTGTAGATAGACACCACTTGATTCCTTTGATTACTACAACAAAATCAATTCCAAGTATACGAGTAAAGGCAGCTGAAGTACTTCAAATAGTGACGAATGAAAAGAGAGGAAGAAGGGAAAACAACAATCGAAAACTGTCTTCATTATGTCTTCTGTACCAAAATCACGAGATCTGTACCATTCGGTGTGTCTCATCAGAGCCTCCTCTTACTTACTACCTACTGATCGCTTACTACTCACGGAATATCGCTACTCTCAAAAGGATTATCCTTTCCACCAACCCCCAAGGTAGACTACATGCGTTTTCATGCAGACATTCAGGAGTTTGTTAGACATATTAGATGGCAATCTTTTTAGGCTACTGAAGGTGAATCCACGCCAAAATCTTTCAGCTTGTGAAAAGGAGGCATTGATTAATTTACAACAGGATCAAAATATAAAAATAATGAAGGTAGATAAGGGTTTCACCGTGGTTTTGATGAAGTCAGATGATTACAAACGGGAGGCATTGAGTCAACTAAATGACAGAAGATCCTACTGTAGATTAAGGGAGGACCCTACAACACGCTTTTCGAGAGAACTCAAAGCACTCGTAAGACACTGGGGTGAAACTGAAGACTTCAGTACCTAAGAAAAAGCGCTCCTTGTCCAAGAGGACCCCCGGACCTCCGAGTTCTATTTACTTATGAAAATTCATAAGCTATATATATATATATATATATATATATATATATATATATATAGGTATATGTGGAGGTGTGGAAATGACCAATCTAGACTTTTTCAGTGGAAACTTCTTTTATTGTTTCCACTGAAAAAGTCTAGATTGGTCATTTCCACACCTCCACATACCTACTGATATTGGACTAGACATTAACCATCACTAAATATATATATATATATATATATATATATATATATATATATATATATATATATATATTCTGGTATATGCTTATGCGTAGTATTGCTGCGTATAATATGTTAAAGAGATACAGTCTATATCCACAAAAACGACGCGACGTCATAAAAAGAAACAATAAGTGGGAAGTATAGCCGTGTTCAAGTTGAGGATGAAGGTGACCGATTAATATATCTGTATTTTGCTTTTCAACTCCTCTTCATTTCTGGCTGGTACGGGATGTAAATCCTCATACCTGTCAATCGTGCTATTGTCATCCCAACCATCCCAACACATGTCCAGGTCAAGAGACTGAAACAGGCTGATAAGAGTCCTCTATCAATAATTCCGTCGACTACATTCATACTTCCAGTAAGCTATTTCTAGTCTATTTGAAAGTTCCGTTTTTCTGAACAAAACTTATTTCTCAGCTCACAGTGTGATAATAGCTGATTTGCGAGTCTCTTTTCATTTTGAAAATCAGGATGTTTGGGTAAGGTTCGTCTTTACATTCGTAAAGATGTAGGTAACCAACGTGCAAGCTGCCAACCACTGACGCACCGTCATACCACACTTCCGTAGACCAGTAGCATGCAATACGTAAATCATTCCGGGTAAAGGTTTTATTGTTTTAATCGCTTTAGTTATGTCCCAATATGACTATCCTAGGTTTTCCGCCTCCAGCGAGATGAGTTCCGGTGGTGGTGGGGGTAAATGTGTCCGTAAAAGAGAGAATATCATCTCTGAAATTACACAATAAATCAAAAACGTGGTCTTCATAAAAGTTTAGAGCGTTAAATGAGTATATGACAATGTAATATACTTTGATTGAGTCGTAACTGTACGGGCTAACTGAGAAGTGACATCATTTTTTCGGTTTAACAAAAAAATGTGGTTTTGGCGTTCGTTTTACGAAAATATCTCTGAAAATACCTTATACATCACAAACGCGTATGTATAAACGTTATGGAGCGTTAAATTATGTATCGAATGAGTACCTACCACAACGATATGTACATATAACAATGTCCCAGAAACGGGGTTAGAATAATCTGGGGCACCAAAATTTTGATTATATATTTGGGTAAGGAACATTGTTATTAACATGAAAATCTTAATTTGTATAGGTACATGAGTGTGATCGTTCAGTAGGTTATCCCGGGAGGCACGAGACAAAATCTCGGACGCAATAACTTCACCCCCACCCACCCACACCCATAAAAGAAGTTAATTCACGTTTATCGGGCAGGTGGTTCATTTCTTCTTCTGCTAAGTTCTTCTTCACTGTCTGTCGCAACAGACTATTCAGGTAGCTTTTCATGATATTCACGAGCATACTCTAGTACGTCGATGTTGGGAGCATTCATGCACAAGTCTCCCTGCAGTTTCTTCTGCAAATGACAGAGCACTTTATCCCTGCCTTGAGACAAGTGCAAGCATCTGCGCACCCTTTTGTGCTCACTTGAGATGGTGCCACCGACTACGGAAGCTGCCCGCCAGCACTGTTTGACCGTATGTCTTCAAATAAAAATGTGGTTAGAGAACCAAAAATGGATCCTCTAAAATGAGGATGGACAACCAACTTTGGCTTGACTCCTGTTCCTAAATCCAGGGAACCAGCTCCTCAGTCCGTATTGTCGACTCTCATGTAAGTGCACAAAAGGGTGCGCAGGTGCTTGCACTTGTGCGGGATAAAATGCTCCGCATCCGAGATTTTCTCACGTGCCCCCCGGAATAACCAACTAAACGATCACACTCATGTACCTAAAAAATTAAGCACTGACTTTCATGTTAATAACATTGTTTTTACCCAAACATAAATGTTGAGTTTTGGTGCCCCAAATTATTCCAACCCCGTTTCTGCGACGAAAAAAAGTTCTATAGGACAAGAGCGCTTACCGATATGACTAGATATTATAGATACCTTGTTGAAAATATACGCGTATATATTGTATACTCGTCAATAACATAGGTACATATATATATGTGGTAGGTACTCAGTCGAATGCTCCATAACTTTTATACTGACACTTTTGTGATATACGGTATTTTCAGAGATAATTTCGTAAAACGAAAGTGAAACCGCACCTTTTTTTGTTAAGCCGGAAAATCTCCTCCCTTCCAAGACCAGGATTAATTTCAGTATACCACCAACTCCGGTACATTAACTGTTCAGTTATAAATTAAAAAATTAATTAAACCTAATTTTGATCCTCATTGAAAAGCCTGTAAAGAGTTGGTCATAATACATAACTCAATAAGACAATATAGTGTTGACAATGACCAAATTGAAAATTGCTGGGAGAACTGGCAACTGCGGGAGGTGAAATGCTTATCAAGCACCATGAATGAACACAATTTATCAAGACAGGAGTTAAGGCACAGGGAACAGTAACCAGCCATTGAATGCCCGACGTGTTCGAACGTATAGAATTGCGTCGGTTGACAACTTGTTCATTCTCCTGTGGTTGGCAACCGCTGGTTGATCAAAATATAAAACCGGTCGTAGAATCATTACCCACAACAAGAACAGACAGAAAAGAGAAGCTGTCATTGAATTGAGCTGTGAGTAGGGGAAATGGGAGGTCAATGGATACGATAAAGGGCACCTATTTGTTCGTCGCTTATTTCGCTAATGTGGCTCATTCGTCTTCCTCCCGCTCTCTCTATCAACGTCGCTTATATTATGAGATTTTGAAATGCTACTTTCCAGCGATGGAAGAGATTCCAATTTACCAACTTGACGCGTGGGAATCGTAAATAGCAGTTGTTAGGAACTGGGTCATTGAAACCATGTCTGATAAAATGTTCATACACATCCCTTTCGACACATCCCTTTTAGTTAACTGCAATAGGTGAACAGCAATAGTTTTCAACTCGATCAACAGCTGTTTATTATAATCAGTGCCTATAATACAAGCGAACGCCATGAGTTTATTGTTTCTGTTAGACTACCCTTCCTTCATCACTGTCGAACCTTGATTACTTCGTGCTCTCCGTAGGTGCTGTGGTATCAGTCCCACAATGAATGTTAAAATCTCTAATGCTGTTTAGGTTATATATAAGGTACTTGGACACGAATACGCAAGCTTTCTCCATTCCAGCTTCAATGGGATTGCAAGAGCGATGACGATTTAGTTTCCAGTTGGAATTATGCGTCTCGAGTCACACATTTCTGAGTGTTCATTTTAGCTAATTTTCGATGAAAATGTGCTATTGCAATAATTAATCCAACATTTTTAGTACGTGAATTTTTTAAGAAGTTTTGTTTCTTTCCCGTCTTAGATAAAAGTTCGCGGCGGACAACAAGACAATGTTTGATAAAGCTTGCTTGTGTTCACCCCACCTCTGATTAAGACATGCCTTTAAGGACAAAAGGTTCAATAAATAAGGTTCTTAGCGTTCGAGTAGACCCCCCCCTCCCCCCACCAAATAGAGGGTGTTTTCCATATTAGGATGATCCCCAATTTCCTTTTCCACAGTGAAAATGAAAATCAAATCAAATCTCGGCTTAGCTTCCTAAACTCCATATCAGACCTTTCAGCGGTGATAATTTAAAACATAATGCACTTCGGCAGCTCTTCGAAATGAACGTGCAGGAGAATCAGTCCCTTTCACCAGTTGATCTATAGTGTCAGCCTTCTTTTTGATCAAGTCAGAAAATGAATTGAAGCCCGATCGATCTACTTACTGTTCTCCATCGAGTTAAGTATTTTCCGAGTATCTTGAAGTTTTCCTAGAAGGAAATTGTTAAACATTTCCTTATAGAAAAACTTGGGTTAAGACCACTTAAAAACAAGTTTTTCGAACTTCATCACTCAGAATTTCCCTCCGATAAAAATTAGTCAAGGTTCACTAGATATCTGATCACTGCTCACGACAACGATTATACTGCAAAACTTTCCATTCGTCGATGGCCTCTTACTCCGAGCCTAGGACCACTACTTACGCCTCTACTTCAAATTCACGACTGAGAATCTGTATTCATAGCTAGGATAAATAAGGTACACTACGCAATACAAGTTCATTTCCAAGCCGTGTATATTGGATCGTAAAATCAGTTATTTAAATAATCAGTAAAAATCGTAATCCAAAACAGAGATTCAGTAGGTATACAATCCGGTTTCAAAGCCAAATGTGTTTTACTGACCACCCTTATAAGGGTGGTTTGGAAGGGAGAGCTCTAAATCGTACAATGACATGAATGGTGAGAGGTGCTTGAATTTATCACAAAGTGGCCATGGAAATGTTATCCGCCTAATCTAATTTCAGGATATGGTTTGGTTGGCTCTACGACGACTAAAACCACTCTTAAACAGAATAAAGAACACCTGAAAAGATGAGTGATGAGATTTTTCGAGAACAAGTAGAATTAACAATATTGACAAGACTAGAATTAAAAGAGAATACCTAGTGTTCAATGGATAGGATAGGGACGTGACTAGATATCTTTGGTTGAGATATTTCAAGGTATATATATACTCGTACTTGAAGGCATATCGATTTCAACGGGTGGCTTTTGGAATAATTTCTAGTAACTTTTTACTGAATGCCATCATCTACTTATTCCAGAACTAGCTATGCTAAATTTGCTGATACAACCAAAGATAACATGTACGTTGATAGTATGAGAGTTTGTCGAGTTGGGAGATCGTTCCAAAGTGTTCCCTCCCTTCCTAAGGGTTCCTGTGCTTTTTCAAATTTCGCGTTTTTTACACGTTAATTGGAAGCTAAAACCGGTCCCAACGGTCGTATTCGCTATTGCTCTCACATTTCCTTCACTTTTCTTTTAACTCTCGTGTCTCCCCCCCCCCCCCCCCCCCGGGAAATACAGTTTCATAAAAATACGCGGGATTCAGTCATTCAACCATTAATTGTTTGTTGTTATTCATGAAGCATAACGTTTGTTCAAGATACAATAGTACTTATCAACATCATTCTTCAGATGGAATGATATCACAGAAATCGCCTTCATACAGGTGTTCCCTAGCGATGATATCTGGGCCGGATTTATACCGTTTCATTCGCGATCATGTTGATGAAGCTTTTCGATGCAAACGAACGGCTGGATGAACAATGCTCCAGGTGGACTCATAAATTCTTTAGTCAGATATCAAATTAAAAACGTAAAAAAAAGAACCATGCCCTTCTATTGAAAGTTTTCGAGCTATGGCGTTCTGAATATTTCAACCCCTACTTTCCACCCCTAAGAGATGACTGACAGTAACGCTGAGCTTTGCGGACCAACTAGACCCCAAATCGGATTTCATTAATTTTGGTTCATGGTAACTAAGGAAGTGTGAAGCGCAGCGTACGGCGGACGGACAGACATTTTTTTATTCCGTTTTCAGTTTCTATGTACCTTGAAACGGAAACCATAAAATTTGGGGGGGGGGGGGGGGGGGGGGCTTTTTTCTACGCTCGATTCTAAAGGTTCGTTAATAAAAATAATAAGCCAAAATCAAAGGTGAAGAATGGAGTAGAGTAGTTCACAAAGAGGACATAGGTATCCAAAGAGTTCGAGTACTTCTACAAAATATCGAACAAAGCCAAACAGGAGTCAACTATAGACATAAAACTAGTAAAAATCGGAAGCGAAATGAATTGATGTCCACTGAACTATTTAACATGACAAATGCAAAGAACCGATTACATAAATTAATGAAAAACCTATAAAGACAACAAAAGGACTATTTACCGGTAGAAAAAGCTATAAAGAATTAATAAGAACAGTAAATAAACGAGCAAAACAAGAGAAAAGGGAATTTTACAAGGCGCAAAACAAGAGAAAAGGGAATTTTACAAGGCGCAAAACAAGAGAAAAGGGAATTTTACAAGGCGCAACACACAGAAGCAAAAGGTGACATGAGAAAATTCTGGAGGATAATCAACGAACTAATTAAGGTTAAGATTTGCATTGCGTGGAGCGGTGCGTGCGGTGGCCCTGTTGCATTACACAAAGCCGACTGTAAGAGCGCTTTTACTGAAGTAGGTATTTTGACTCTCCCAGCCCAATATATTTTAAATTGTTTAATTTATGTTGCAAAGCCCACACATAAATTTCCAAAGCCGACCCGTACATAATAACACAAGAAATGCCAACACAATAGCTTTACCATTGTATAATCTGAGTGCAGCTCGTAACTCGTCTGGTTGGTGATGCCACACATTTTTCAACGAGCTTCCAGTCATTTTAAAAAGAACGCTGCAAATTATTACACAAAGGTTTATTACTTACCTGTATAGATGCCCCTTCTGTGTAGATCACTGTTTTCTGTGGTCAATACCCTTGAGCCCCCCCCCCCCCCCGGAAAACCCTAAATCGAGTACTGGAGCCGGATTAAAGTTTCCTACAAATGCAAGGAATTCAATAATTCAATCATTAATTATTTTGTAGTTATTCATGAAGCATAAGGCAAATAATAAACCGCTGTGTAATAATTTACCTGCGCAACAGTTATGAACCGTTGTGCAACAATTTACCTTTAAGTAATAATTTACCGTTGTGTAATAATTTGCCCATCAATAATAATTCAACGGTTGCCTGTCGGTGCAAACTTCTGGGCCTTACTGTGAACTAACGACTGGACGTACAACTCCGGGTGGTCTTAAAAAACTCCCAAGTTCGAGAACCATTTAAAACCGTAGAAAAATTCGAGATAACGGCGTCCTCAGATTTCAACCCCTATTTTTCACCCCTTAGGGATGACTGGCAGTACAGGACAGAGGACAACTAGACCCAAAACGGGACCTACACACCAAATTTCGTTAATTTTGGTTCATGGTAACTAAGAAAAGTGCGAAGTACGGCGTATGGCCTACGGCGGACGGACAGAAATTTTTTTATTACATTTTCGGATTCCACATACCTTGAAACGGAAACCATCAAATTTTGAGGGGGGGTGGTTAACTTTTTTTTTTTCATGCTCGATTCCAAAGGTTCATTATTGAAAATGACAAACCAAAATTAGTAGTAATATTAAACCCTTCAAACATTTTGTAAAAATAAACTTCTTTCCATGGATCCATGTTTGATGAGTATTTTGATAAAATTAGGGTGGTACGTACTTGAAAAAACTGTGATATCTATTATTTAATGACGACTACCTGACAGAGGAACTTTTTTTTTTTTAATATAAGAGTTTTTCCACCAGTTGTGCTAACATATTACTATTTTAGTTGATTTTTGTCTTGACATTTTTCTGCGATGTGATGTTAGCATTTTCAGGTACATTTTTTAAACTCTAGTCTTTGTTGTTGTGTAGATAATGTATTTTACATGAGCTTATTTTTATATTAATCGGTAACTGTTGCATAGTGCAATTCGTTACCTACCGTGTGATGGTGTGGCTGATATCCCTTCTTAACTGGTGATAATCTCGCTGGTCTAGAACGAGGCTTCTCGAGGGTCCACCGTCACTCCTCACTCTCTCACAATCTATTCATGTTTTTATCTTGTTGACAACACTTAGTTCCTCGCCAGTGTGTCTACCTCCCTGAATGTCTGTCGTACTGTCTGATATCGTTTTTCTCTGTAATACTATTTTGTACGTTTATCCTTGACAATTGTCCATGCACTCTGTGTTTTCGACAAATAAAGCTTTATCTAAGGATAAAAGGAAAACGGAGAGCACAACAACAGTATAAAATAACGAAGAAATAAATGCAGAAGAAAATAAGAAAAGATACGCCAATATCTTCAATGACCATTTTCTAGATGTTGTAGAGCCTGGAGGATCATATGGACAGGACACCGCGCGCAAGACCTCAGGAGAGTTTTCGTTGCAAGCATACCAGAAATAACACTTTGTTCGAGTGGGAAATGATCTCAGAAGAAACACTGAAGGAAACGGTTATGAACCTCCCAAAGAGGCTGTAAGAGGTCGGGTCGGTAAACAGCAAGAGACCGATAAGTGTGCTTTTGGTGTTGGGCAAGGTATGTACTAGAAAGTACTGTGAAGGACCATGTGGTGTGGGTGTGGGTGTGGGTGTGGGTGTGTGTGTGTGTGTGCGCGCACGCGTGCGTGCGATACAATTTAGTGTGCGCTGCCCAGGCCACAGTTCTCAACCCATATACGTGGTTCCTGTTTTTTCGATGCACAAAACTGCCTAGATATGCCCTAAGTCGCCGGAATTTCGAAATTTACTTCTATAGAGGGAGGACAGAACGCGGTATTTTCTGCATATCTTGTGTCCGATGCCTATATTCTCAACTTTTCAAGCTGCCATACAGCATAGGTACAACATAAGAAACAATACCTAGGCAGGCAGCAACCTAATCTTAGCTCACTCAATTAATTTATGCACAATATTCTTGGCGCAATGTAAGTAGTGAAAGATGCACGAAAGCTGTTCACATCGCGTCACTAGTCACGAAATTAGGTAATAGAATTGCGAATTGAATTCATCACCATCATAGATCAGCTATTCAAATATACTTCGAAACGATCTGCAATGAGCGAGTGATCTGTACACCACCATAAGAGACGTCCACTTTAACGCATGTATTAATTACTCTACGGTACGTTTATTCTTCTGACCTATGATAACATATTTCTTATGTAAACACAAGGTAAAGTCATAACCGCACATGATTTAAAGCTTTCCCGACAGTTATCCCTACTTCCGAACCCCGAAAGTATTCTTAGAGCTTTTCTTTACATTCGCCCCATGCTAAAATATAACAACTAAGGACAGACTGGAAGCAACCATGGTAACACCGAATTAACGCTTCCTTCGTCATGCGATGACGCGCAGCAAATAAAGGTTTTTTTGAGCTTACCACCAACATACTTGCACTGATCCTTCCCTGTAAGCTTTGAATCAATTACTTCTTTGCAACGCAAAGAAACATTTTATATGACAGGTTATACACCAAAATGGCTGTCCCTTTCAATTATCTAAATATTCTACAAAATTCCGTCAATTTACAGAGTTTTTTTTCTTTTATTAATTCATGTAACATGAAGTTTTAATTACCTAAGTTGTTATTATTTATTATAAGTATATTTGGCTGTATTTAAATAAAATGCCAAAAAAAATCCAAAAATTCTATGGCTTGACTTTAAAGATTTTATTAGATATTTGAAGGGAGCCAAGTCATGTCAAGTATGGATGTTTTTGATTCATTTAAACACAGCTACTTAGCTATTAGCTTAGCTTAGCTTATTACTATTCACCCATAACGCTGTGTTCTTTTGAGCCATTTCACTTAGGTGTGCCACTTATGTAATGCAAGAGCTGGTGGCTCTGGCATTTGTATCATCAGTATACTTAATGTACTGAACGCCACAATTTAAGGTAATCAATCACCTCCTCAGCGCCCCATTGCAGTATCTTTCGTTAGATGTGATACTAAATCCGAAAATGTATGCTTCTCGGCAAGCCGAATAGCATTGTCTGTGTAAATTTAACTAGGTAAGAGGTTTAAAGTTATTTTTCTATGATAGAAGCAGTTTTATGATTTAGGACCCTTGGGTACCTCAAGATTCGATTGCTGTTGGGTTATTCGACCTTCAAGTTCGAGACTGGAAGTAACCGCCATTGCGCATTAATTTATGGCTTTGCTTCGAACTGTTGAGTCGACATTTAAGTAAACGCGTTCCATCAGATTGTTTGGGAATTTAATAATTAAAAATAATTAGCCATCTTAATCCTCCTCAATATCTTGTGATATATTATTTATTAATTATTCTTCTTATGACGTTAGTTAAAATACCTGATTTGAATTGGCGACAGTAAAATATATGAATTATTCATATGTTTTTTTGACAAACTTCATAACAAGATTAATTAATAAATATAATGTACAAGATGTTTAAGTTAGACAATAATTAAAACAATAATCACTAGACAGCATTGTGAAAGTGTGACAGCACTTCATCAGAATTGTAAGGCTTCAGCAAAGCACTTCATCAAAGTAAAATCGAACTCGGGATCACGAGTCTATGGTTTCTAAATGTCTCCATATAAACTAAAACTGGCGAACTAATTATAACCATCAAGTCTCGAGATCATCTGACGTCGCTGATGCCAGACTCGCCACTTGATCTCACAGTGTCTTTGTCATAAAGTGCCTACGCTACAATACGCGGAACACATAAAACAATTTTATGTGCTACAATACCTACTAAGAATATCTGACGTATACAGATACCGACCTCTCAACGTCGTTAATAGGTACCTACCTATACAATACCTACTAATGTATGTCCTTGTGTCTACATCGTCTCTCATGTGAGTTTTTAGGACGTCTCTCAGTAATAAGAGACGTCCTTAAGTATTTGAGCTGTTCAGAAGAGGATAACACTCAGCCGAGAATGAAAAGAACAACCCTGAATCCAAATCCGTGAAGGAAAAAAAAACTCATAGGGGGTGTGTGGTGTGTGTGTGTCTGTGTGTGTGCGTGCGCGCGTGCGTGCGTGTTGTGACAGAGTGTGAGGAGAGTGATGGTGGACTCTCGAGAGTCTCCCTTCTAGACCAGCGAGATTATCACCAGTTAAGAAGGGATACCGGCTAGGCTTTAGCCAAACGACCCCATCTTCACCGAAACAACAAACGACTCAAAACTGCCACTGCCACACTCCTCCGCACATGACATACTTCTGGGCAGCAGAAGTATGACAGGGAAAAGGGGGGAGGGGTTGAGAAGTAGTATGAAGTTCTGGTTCAGGAAAGGACATATGAACAACTTCAATGTGACTAAACTCCATCGTAACTGTACTATCCCAATAATTTACTGGTGGAGAACAAAGCACCTACATACGAGTATTGGCGAAGAAAGAATGTTGTCAGAGGTCCACTGAATTGTGATCATCTGGGCAACCACTAGGTGATCAACCTCCATCGTTAGGATGAACAACTATTGGGACTTGTAAATTGGGACACGGCATTAATTGCATTAAAATGAGCTCAATCTATTTTAATTATACTGAGCTTTAAAGGGGGAATGGGAGTGGGGAGGCCAATAGATGTATGTATTATAAAAGGGACAGGATGTTTGTAAAGGAATCCTTCTGGAAACCTATGGATTCATCCTTCTGGAAAGCCCTCAAAAAGTGGATGGAGTATGGTGAGTTACTCAGCGCAAACAACCCAACCACGCTCTGCTAACATGTGACAGAGTGTGATGAGAGTTACGGTGGACCCTCGAGAGCCCCCCTTCTAGACCAGCGATATCATTACGAAGGGATATCAGCCAAAACGACCCCATCTTCACCGGAACAACAAACGACTTGAGAACTGCCACTTTCATAGTGTTCGATGCAAAAAACTGTCTAGTTGTGCCTTACTTCACCGGATTTTCGAAATTTACTTCTAGACGGGGGAAAGCAGGATTAATGCTGAAAAAACGGGGGTTTTTCGGCTAAATCTTGTGTGCCCTACCCAGCGCTTAATTCTCAATTGATTACGTGGTTTTTTTCCATTTGACGCAGAAATCTGTCTAGTTGTGCATTACGTCCCTGGAATTTCGAAATTTTTCGTCTAAAAGAGGAAGGGGGGGGGGGGGGGGGAGGTCAATGCCGAATAACGTGGGTTTCGATTAAAACCTTGTGTGAGCTGCCCAGGGCTTAATTCTCAACTGATTTACCTGTTTCTTTTTTTCGCGACGCAGAACTCGGCGGGGGGAGAGAACGCGGGATTTTCTGCATATCTCTTGTCCGATGCCCGTATTCGCAACTTTTGAAGCTGCTGTACGACATAGGTAGGTATGTAAGAAAAAATAGGTAAGTAGCAACATAATCTTAGATCACTCACTCAATTTATTCGTAATATTCTTGGGGCACTGTTATGACGATAACATCACCTACTCCAATGCAGGTAGTCAAACATATATCTACGTAAGCTGTTCATATCTTGTCACTAGTCACGAAATTAGGTGATAGAATTACGCATTGAATTCATCACCATCATAGATCAGTTATTTAAATATACTTCCAGACTATCTGCAACATAAGGGACTTCCACTGTAATGCACGCATTACTCTACGGGATGCTTCATACGCGAGTACAGTAATGCAGTAGAGTAATACGGGTTGTTTCCTACGTAGAGTAATACGTGATGTTTCCTAGGCGAACCAGCCGACCTATATTCATCCACGTAGAACCCTATCCCTCACCATACCGTCCACTAGGATTGCGCTATGAAGGAAAATACTGGCGGCCCTCTTAACTGGAATGTACGAAGTGTTACCATATTTTACGGATATTCTCGGTTTCACCGCGGAAGATCGGGTGCTATCTAGACCTAGACAATGATAGGAAGAATCACCCAGCGGTAGATTTATCAACGTATTTTGCCATCCACTTTCTTGATGTCACTTTTGTTCTATAGGTCTTTGCCTTAACAGATTCAGATCGTGAGATTCCCCGTACTAATTAGGAACCAAAACCAAGGTCCGTGGAACGTTTATAACATTTTTCCGAAAATGATTTAGGTACAGTAAGTAAGTAGGTACCTTCAACAGGGAGAATAGAAAGAATGGACCCTTGCAAAACCTAAAGATGAGTACCTACAGTGCTATTCATCATTCAGCTACAGTGATTGTTATGATAACACAATATTCTGTGACATTCATCATTGAATGCTATGAATATTTTAATCTCTCAAGAGTTCAAGGATACGTTTTTGAAGGCTCCTAACCAAAAATACATCCTAACAATTGTCTCAAAGAGATCGCTTGGACGTCAGGGCTCCACATTACGAGACAGCATTACGTGCGGTCAATAACTATTCCAAGAATCAAAAATCAAATACGCTGCAAAATTCTTGCGACGTGGGTTTATTATTATATTGGATATACCTACAGAAATGTTTGCGCTGTTCATTTATTGTTTATTTCATGTGTAATAATATTGATATAGCTGTTTTTGACAGTTTTCACCAATTTTGGTCCCAAATACTCGAATTAGGCTCCTATTTTTGACAAGTTATCTTCGATCATTGAACTTTTCATTGAATTGTCCTGATTAACCTGTCGATACTACATCCTGTGTTATACAAATGTCTGGTGATTACAGCCATTTTCACAGGTTTTAGACCCATACATATTTAGTTTTGAGAGTGAAAACTTCGTTAGAACTTCAATACTTTACTCAGCGGTCAAAATCAACTTCATACTTGGTCTCCTCACCCTAAAAAACACGGAAAACGGTGCCTCACAAGCCCAAGTTCACCCTCACTAAAACCTCAAAAATATCTAATTTTGCACCCACTTTTCACCTATATCACCCCTGGATGTTTTCCGATCGGGCCGCCGAGATAGGGGACACAAATAGTGCCCAAATGGAGCCTGCGTGCGGAAGGACTATTTTTTTAGACCGAAAATTAAGGTAGATATCGATGGCACGGCGGACGGACATCGCATTTTTGGAATCTACACACCTTGAAACGCAGGTAAAAGAAAACACATGAGGGGATGTTCCAAAAAAATTTTCCGAACCGAATACATAGGTGTAGCTATTATTCAGAGGAATATAAACCAAAATGACAGTCGTTACAGTGGAAGAAGTTACAGAAGTAGAAGTCTAGAAGCAAACTATAATTCATGCCCCACTTCTATTTCTCCAAGTCATCTTGTTTGTTCCTTTCTGTTGTTCTAGGTATTAGTTACTTTTTTTTTAATAAAGCATTATTCAGAAGACGTTTGTTTTCATTACTATACCTACTCGTAATATAATAACAAAATAACTGGAGCATTCATTCATGGAGCTAAAAAAAAAAGCAGTGGTTATGAGATATAGGAGAGGGGCCTGAACCAAGAAGCTATTACAACGTTGCCGAATCTTGCGCCGCGGCCTTTTTTAAAACCTGCCATGATTATTCAAAATGTATTTTTTTCACTGTGAATACAGAAACCGAACGGAGAACTTGTTATCTTAAATCTAATTTCTGACTTAACTTCAATCCCTCTTACTGTCTACTAAATAACTGAAAAATTGGACAGGATTTCGGAATAGCGGAGAATTGACATTCCTGTAATGTCGATCACAAAACAGAAACAGGAATATTGGGTTGCTGAGGTGTTACCCTGCGATTTTCAACCCCTACATTAGATTTTATAATATAAAAAAATTGTCACTCAAGAAGTGATTCATATGGTAGTTATACGTTTAGCTCTTGTGAGAGATCTCCTGTTTTTGATTAAGAGTGACTGGGTGTCTATATCTGGTCAACAGCACATGTCTGAGGGCACTGATTTTTGCATATAATAGCAAAACAATATGTATTCGTATCATCATAGGTTTCATGTATCTGCGCATTCTGCTTCCGAGCCTACCGAGGTAGCGGGCTCGGAATGTTTGTCCTACAAAATCAAAGTTGTCAGTCATGTTTTGGGTCATAGATCCTTCTGGAAAAACTTGTTTCTGTCTGGTTTGTCTGTCCGCCCTCAAATCCTTGTAACGCGCATAACTATTATACGAAAAAATGGGTGAAGTGAAATACGATGAAATTTTGTGGGTTGGAGGCTAGATGGTCACATCTAAATGTCGTCAAAATCGAACAGTAACTTTATTCTGCGCAGGCGGAAACGTGAAACCCATTACACAAGCATAAATCCGGTTCTAATTATGATCATTGCGA
This sequence comes from Leptopterna dolabrata, assembly GCA_954871275.1. Taxonomy (NCBI): domain Eukaryota; kingdom Metazoa; phylum Arthropoda; class Insecta; order Hemiptera; family Miridae; genus Leptopterna; species Leptopterna dolabrata. Next base: position 96,083,911 of record OX940974.1, read on the forward strand.
TCAAATGTAATGGTAACGAACAAGCCACGTCTTGCACCTCAGCAGACGTTTTTCATCACCACCGCTGTGACCCGCAAGAAGAACATGTACAAGGGATCGAAACAATAATCAGACAGTGTGTTCATTGTAGCCACAAGATTGGGTGGTGGAAGGGGGTCACATGCCCAGTCCTAATCGGAGGTATATGTAGGAGTAAAATGGTTGTATCGACATGTATATGTATAAGCAAGACTGTAATAGGTTAGACTCACCAAGGGATCAACTTTAAGGCGCCTCGTATGTGCGATGCTCCTCTTGGGCCTGGCCAATGAGAGGCCCCGATGCACGAAGTGGAACTCATGTGCGGAACCTAGGACCTGAAAATTCAACACAAATGTAGCAATGCCGAGAGTATTAAAAGGCGATGTGACACAATAATCGTGTGGAAATGTCATGTAGTCGTGGTATAATAAAACTGGTTTTCCGGAATAACGTTTGGAAGGAACTGGCTGAAATAGTTGGCGTTTATTTGTTGTGTGACAACCCCCTCCCCACCCCGAACCCACCCGGGATAAATTACATAATTTATCACGGGTAATATCTGCGGTAAAAAACTAACCACAGTTCCATGCTAAAAAGAAATATCACGTTGATTCTGAATGTACCCCATGTTCCTAATCGTAAAAAAGCTTACTACCTCCGGAATCATCACTCATCACTCTCAACCAATCATCACTCTCACCGTAGTCTCGCGCAAACCTCCTAGCGAGAAACAATGGTCGGAGTTCTCGAGAAAAATGAATGGTTTGTAATAATATCGTTGTGCCGAATATGGTTTTACGGTAGTGACGGAGGAGGAGAAAGGGGATGGCGAGGCGATTGCCGAAATTGTTGACAAAATAAAACTAGCGGTTGTGCAACACAAGCATGTCAACACTGCATTTGGTGAGCAACATGATCATTTCTTGTACGAATGTCTGAAACAAGCAGACTAAAAACTCGAAGATGTTACTCGCGAAATTAATGAGTTGAAGACACCCAAAATTCACACCAAAATCACCAGCAACAAGACTACCTTAAACATGAAGATGACCTGGAAAGAGAAAACAATTGCGTATTGAAAAATAAATCGAAATGAAAAACAAAAAAGGAAAGCAATTGAATCTCCAGTGTTCCTAAGGGAATCTACCAATTCAAAAAGGTATATGTGAAAGGAAGAAGGAGCGACCACTCATGACTATTAATGTCACTGGAATCAAAGATTTCAAAGTATTAGCACATTAATCAAGTCAGTAACGAATGCCAAATGGAAAGCTAAGACGCTGAACAACGATGCATGTAAAATCAATGTCCCTGATGGTGACACATCACATAGAGGACAGTTTCAATTAAACTAGATGAGGAACAAATACGATGGTTCTCATTTGAAAACAAGCATACATTAGCGACCCATTAAACTAGTTGCGAGAGGATTTCATCGATTCTGTCCACCTGAAGATATTATAGAGGACCTAAACAGTCAAGGAGGGTTCAAAATATTAGAAGCAACTAACCTTCTAGAGAAATAAAAGTTTACTGATGACCAAGGAGTACAAATTACCGTTTTGGAAGGCCTACCACTGTTCAAACTAACTTTTGACAAGGAGGGGAAAAAAATCGAGAAGCTATTTCAAATTACTACGATAGCATATTTGACGAGCATTAAAGGGTTCTGCCTCTACCATTCTACCCATCCTGCTGATCAGGCACGTGAAGGAGCAGCTGTCCTTATAAAATAAAATATCAAGCACTGTGAGCAACTCCAAAGGAAAGGAACTGTTAGTTGCGGGAAGATAATTTCATTGCGATTTCCACTCCGGAGGAAGGCCTACTGATAACCGAAAAGTAACAGACGTAATGAACTTCTTTGTAGGGAGAGGGCTTTCTAGGATCTACATACATACCGAAGACAGAGAACTGTTTGATGTCAGACCATTCACCAGTAATCATGACAGTCAGTAATTCTGCGATACTCAAAGAAACAACAACGAAACTAAGCAGCAAACACACAAACTAGGGATTGTTTTGAGAAAAACTAGAGGGAAAAATCAACCTGTGCGTGCCTATTAGACCACTGATCAAAATGAGAAAAAGATAGACATTTTTCTGAAGAGCGCCCAACAGGCCGCTTGGGCTATTACACCTATGAATCAGAAAATAACTAGCCCCACAAACAAACAATCCCAATGAAGTGAGCGAACAAGTGAGGGCGAAAAGAAGAGCTAGAAGAATCTGGAAGAGGAATCGAACACCCGAAAATAGGAAGAAATTGAAACTATGTAACAAACTCAAGATAATGATTTAAAAAAAAAAAATTAAAAATGAGACTCTTGCCATGTATCTGCATGGCCCTACTGCCGAAAATGGCGCCATACTGAATACTCACTATGGCCAGCTGCAAAAGGGTTGAAGCGACCTGGTGCCAACATCTCCAGTTAGACGGGAAGATGGCACATGGACCAGAATTGCAAAGGAGAAACAGATCTCTTTTCGGAACACCTTGAGGACACATTTAAACCGTTTCCTTGGCAGTCTGAAGAAGAAAACACACCGAAAATAGAAAAACCCAATGAGTGTAAAATACTACCTGTTACACTAGCAGAGAATGAAATCAGGACCTACATACATTTTTTTTAAAGTCCCAGGATATGATCTAATACTTGGAAAACACTTAAAGAATTACCTGAGAGAGATTTCCGCAAATTAATGCATAATTTCAATGCTACACTCAGACTAAGGTATGTGCCAAGGCAATGGAAAGTAGCTGAGATGATGATGATAAAAACCAGGCAAGCCCAGTAATGACAAGAAATCATATCGACCGATTTCACTCCTGCCGGTCATATCTAGCCTATTCGAATAGTTACTTCTCAAAACGGTGAAACCAATTATTGAGGAAAGAAACCTTCATACCGATTTGGTTTTCGAGAAAAACATACCACAATAGATCAGGTTCACAGAATTACTAATCTGATGGAATGCTCATTGTCGTGGATTCCTCCCAGAACCACAACACCTGTAAAATAGCAAGCTTCAGTTCTCGCTAATAAACCGTACGAGTGGGGGACAAGCCCCAGGAGCCGGAGCACAACCTGGGTCCCCACGATCCCCTACCAAATAGGGGATGGAGGGAGACGACTTCCAGAAACATAAATACTCGCCTCCTTCGCCTTTTTTCTCATTCTACATTCTCCTCTAGTCACTGACTACTCTCTCTCCTCCTCACCTCACATCTCTCTCCTCATCCTAAAAGACCGGTGGAGGTACGCCCTTAACCGCACATCCAAAAAGAACCAGATCATGGTGGAGGGCCTGGCACAATCTCCTAAAAGATCGGTGGAGGTCCGCCCTTAACCGCACACAACATCCAAAAAGATCTGGCTTACGGTGGAGGTCCGCCCTTAACCAGATGCCGGCAAATTCCCCCCTCGCCCACTCGTGGTGAATTTAGCACCAATTTAAATTCATCACAGTGGTGACCCCGACGTTCACACAACCTTCTGATCCCTTAAATTCATCACAACCTTCTGATTCTCGCTTCCTTCCCGCCATGGAGTCCCCTCGAACTTCACATTCTTTCGCTCCACTCTCGGCTATGCCCGTCAGCGTCATCGCTACCCCCTCTGCGACCCCACTCACCCTTCCACCCTTTTTCGCATGAACAAGGAGGGGAGATGAGTCGGCGACTGGAATGGGAACGTAGAATCACCCCCCTCCAACACTTGTCCGTCGGCAACCAACCGACCCTTCCCCCAAACTCATGGAAGGCCTTACGCCCCACCCCTTCCACCGCTCGCCCATACCGCAAGCGTTTTTTTACCCCACCCTCAAGGAGGGCCGACCCCCTCAGCCGCTCGTGGTGAATTTGTGCCAATTTAAATTCACCCATACCGCAAGCGTTTTCTTACCACCCCTCAGGGAGGACCCAACCTTCCCTAACGCTCGCCAACGATATCTCATACGAAGATATCAAGACCGCAAGCGCATTCTTACCCCCCCTCAGGGAGGGCCCAACCCTCCCCCCCTTCGCCACAGAGGTGCTCATATATCCCAGCCCTCCCACCCCTCAACGCCCCTGCAACCACGGCGAACGCCACCGCAACCACACCAACCCTCTCGATCCCACCCCCTTGGCGTCTCTGCGGCCCCGGCGAACGCCGCCGCGGCCGCAACAACCCCCTCGACCCCCACCTCTCAACCCCCGACTCACCTGGGGAGACCCACATTCTGTAAATACCATTCTACTACGCCACTATGTTTTTATCTGTATACTAACCATAAGTCACTTCTCTTTGTAAATAATCTCTATCACCTCCTCATTTAACTGTGTATTCCCTAGCTCCAAGTCACTTATTCTCTACGTTTTTGTCAATGTTACTCTCTAGTCCTTCTTGCACATAGCATCTTCACTAGCTCTAAGTCCCCACTTTTGTAAATACTTCTTCGTCATACTTTAACTGCCCAATTTTGTAAATACTATTACTTCGCGCCAATCTTCGCCACCTTGTACCTAGTTTTTAAGCACGCCGCCTTCAGCACACTGTCAACCACTGCCGTTACCTAGTTCTAAGTCAGCGGCCTTCAGCACTACTGTCAATCACTGCCTTCAGCACCTATTGTTTGCCGCGGCCCTCAGCCTTGTCACCTTGGGCCTTCAGCCACATTCAAATGTTTACTTGCTCGAACTGGGGGGACCTCTGTCGTGGATTCCTCCCAGAACCACAACACCTGTAAAATTGCAAACTTAAGTTCTCGCTAATAAACCGTACGAGTGGGGGACAAGCCGCAGGAGCCGGAGCACAACCTGGGTCCCCACCATCCCCTACCAAATAGGGGATGGAGGCAGACGACTTCCAGAAACATAAATACTCGCCTCCTTCGCCTTTTTTCTCATTCTACATTCTCCTCTTGTCGCTGACTACTCTCTCTCCTCCTCACCTCACATCTCTCTCCTCATCCTAAAAGATCGGTGGAGGTCCGCCCTTAACCGCACACAACATCCAAAAAGATCCGGCTTACGGTGGAGGTCCGCCCTTAACCAGATGCAAATTCCCCCCTCGCCCACTCGTGGTGAATTTAGCACCAATTTAAATTCATCACAGTGGTGACCCCGACGTTCACACAACCTTCTGATCCCTTAAATTCATCACACTCATTAAAAGAAAAGAAAATATATTCTGCAATTTTCTTAAGCCTAGTCCACACTTTTAACATTCACCCGCATCCGTGTCACTGTTGAATGTCGTCCTGTCCCACGGATACGGTGCCACGGACGTTTTTCAACCAATAATTTACCCAGTGTCATCGAGCGTATAGTATCAAAAAAGAGCAGACACGGGTTGACAACGCGGCGAAATGTATAATACAACTGATGAAGGAACTATAACACAGGTGGTGAGGTGCCCGTCCACACTGGCAGTCACTCCATCGCCGCGTGTCCGTATCAGTCCCTTTGACGTGACGGCGAAAAACCGCCTTTTTGGCGTGTCATGATTTTGACACGGAGCGAAGCAACGTTTGCCCGTCCACACCAGTGACACGGTGCAACGGATACGGATACGGATAGGGGTGAATGTTACAAGTGTGGACTAGGCTTTAGATGTCTCGCAAGCGTGTGATAAGGTACACATCAAGGATTGCATACGAAACTGCAAAGGGATCTCCCAACTCAATTCTTCAAAATTCTGAAGTCTCACACCTCAGCACAGCAACTTTGCAGCAGCTGATGACACTGCTATTCGCGCAGTTGGAAACAGCAGAAGAAGCCACCGGTAAGCTACAAACTGCTGTCAACAATGTCCAAGCTGGATGAAGTGATGAAGGGTAATGTTGAACGAAATAAAATCTACTCATATGAATTTCACAAATCTCAATACAGATGTAATCCCGATAGATTAACTCGCAAACCGTACCTTATGCAGATGGAACAAAATTCCTTGGCATGACTCCGGACTGCAAGCAGAGATGGAAAGCCCATGTAAAGAAGAAGAAGAATGAACTCAATCTAAGAATCAGAATAATGTACTGGTTGTGGTGAAACACTCTGAACTATCAACCCACAATAAACTGCGCATAATCTGGACTTGGGGCACCAATTATGGGGTAGCACAAAGAAAAATAAAAACCGCAGTCATGCAGCATGGCTATAAGAGCGAATTTTCGAAGAAATGACTGATTTTATGTAAAATGTGATGTTTGGGATATCCCATTCAAATATGGGCAATCTTAAACTTATTGGGTAATTATAGGTATTCAAGTATGTACGTATATTGTAGTATTGGTACTACAATATACGTACAGTTACGTATCCAACATACGTACAGTACGTATGTTACGAATCCAATACAGAGTAGGTATTGGATAAGTACGTAACAAATTTTTTGTTCCATTTTTTGCCGAGTAACACCTCGGTTTGTAGATTTTCCAACGCTGAACACGATGGTGAAGTCAGAATTGCGATATCCCATTCCGTTATCAGATTAGAGCAGACGAACCAGGAAGAACATCTCAAGAAATAACCACGTTCCTTCATCTTCATCCTCAAAACTCCCCCTTAGAGTGACCCGATTCTGCCCATCTACGAACTTAGCCTGTCGATTGCCAAGACAGATTTTTCGTGCAAATTTGAACTTTTTATCTCAATTCTTTCGAGAGTTATCGTATATATATATACGTATAATTCTTGGTGTCTTTCGGCAGTGAATTCAGGATGGTCTGAAACGGATTTTGGTATAAAAATCTTTCGGAAAATCGGGTTTTAAAAATTTTGGACCGAGAACAATAGCTTCCTTTTCTTCGAAAATTCGCTAATTAATATGAAACCCAAACAAACGTATCAGAATAAAGTCCTTCGGTGCATCGTCGATGCATGCTGGTATATGCGAACGGCTGACCTCCATGGTGACCTCAAGACAGAGGCTGTTGGCGAAACTATTTTTGTTTAAAAAAGCACCAAAAAAAAAACATGCGATGAAGCATGAACGATGTCTCCACAATCATCAAAACGTTGAAGTATTGAACCTGCTAGAAAACACCAGGGACGTAGGTACTGAAGAGGGCCAAACCGGTGGACCTTGTCGTGACTCTCTGAGAAAGTGTGCTGTGATGTGTAGTGGATGTAGGTAGTGATCTATAGACCACAAAACGCTTCGAAGTAGTAAAGAAAAGTTGCTAGATGTTGCACTTGTAACATAATAAATAAATAAATAATTTTAAAAAATCTCACCGTAAAAAATTTAAAAGTATGTTAACCCATAGAAGCCGAATTTAGCATCCATATGCATTTAAATACAAGGCGAATAAGTATAATTTATTTAGATTTCTACTCCAATGTTGAGTTTTAAGTAGCAGTTCGGTAGTAAAAGCATGGTAAGTGATAGTGTGGTAATATTACTTATTTCTAATTTAAAATTATTGGCAATTTCTTAGCAGCTTTATAGCAGAGCTTCATTGTTGGGTGTCGAGTAATTGGAGTAGTTACGAGCTGAAATAAGGGGTAGGATTTCCCTCGCCTCGAGAGGATAGCTCGATCGCTGCGTATTTCAAAATACATCGGGGAAAAAATTAAGGAAATTAAAGGATCTAAAAAAAAGACGGATTGAATCGCTGAGCAGTAGCGAGAGGGTAATAAATTCAGCGAGGGATCGTTTCACACCCCCTTTGATGTTCCGCATGAAAGATTAACCCTCGATTTAAATCACAATTTATCGCACTTTCCAACGATGTAGAAAACATTGGTATTAAAGGGAACCCAAATGGGAATTTTGTAGAACAAAGAATAAGCGTTTCAATAACAACGGCTGAGGTTTTAATAATCCACTCTATGAAAGAAATGTTCCGTCTTATTGGCAATTTCATTAGTGTTATACAGATCGAGTCGAGTTTTCTAATCAAGATGTCTTTTTTGTTAGAAAACCTCGACATTTTCATCTAAACTATGGAAAAAGGGTGGGAGGATATATTTTTTCTTTCCATATCACTAGGTATATCTAAAGTTGAAAAACGCATGTTCCTAGCTTGAAAGTTAAGCGCATTCGCCTTTGTCGTATGTATGTACCTAGTTTGACGTTGAATGCGTTTTGCGTTTGGCGTTCCTCTGTATTAAAGTCGCCGTAGTCGGGTAAAAACACGGAACCACGCGGGATAAATGTAAGACCGAGTTCATTACGAAGGTATGAAAAGCGGAACTGGCTGGTGTATGAGGACGAAATTGCATCAGAGGTAAGATGCTGTTATGGAAATTATGGTGGGGTTTTGCCGAGGGGAAAACAGAGATCTGCATCGCTGAGTGGATCACGCCTAGGTGCTGTCATTTCCAGGATTAGAAGATAATGTAGAAGTTGGAAATTGCTAGGGGATACAACACGGTCACAGCTGCTTGAAGTGCTCACTCATTACTCAGGACGCGGAAGATGAGTAAAGCATCAAATTAAAATTAATTACTTAACCATCATATTCTCTCGCCCTAGACATGTGACAAGCTATATGTTACTCAGTTTGTCATTTTATGGAAAGGATTAATCCACTATTCAAAGTGATCGAATCACATTTACCTTCAGTAGTCGCAGTCATGTACTGGTCAATTTCTTGAATAAATACTATTATATTTGCACAGGTTTATGTCTGTCACAAGTATTTTTCTCTCTCCCCAGAGAAACATAAAAATCAACATTTACTAGAAGAAAACAGGGATATAATGTTGACTTGAGTGGCGGCATTATATCAACATGGTGGTGAGATGAAGCTGCCAGTTGGTTCTTGGAAGAGTTATCCAATATTTTCGAGTATGTGTAAGTGTAGTGGTAGCTCAGTAGTTTTATTCACACTCTCGTTAAAACATTTGCACATATTACTAACAGGGATATGTTTGCGGGAGTATGTTGCTATTCCTAGGATTTATTTTGGAGACGATAATATGTTAGGAGCCAGTTCGACGGAACTGCTTTGGTCAGTTCGACCCAGTTTTCCCTAACACCCCACAGGACTTCGCCCTCCGGTTCAGTCAGTAGCACCTTATAAGCGATTCACTCTCCCTTATACCATTGTGCTATTCACCTATAAAAATTAATATTGTAATGTTCTATGTGCGGGATTTATGAGTATCATCCTTTTCAACCTTAAATCAACGCTCGGAACATTACATTTGGCGCAGCCATCATGTTCACGGACTTTAACACGTTCCCAATAAGGAATACCGTGGTTAATTATCGTGTTTCGGTGTTGTGTTGTAACGCAGTCAAGTTTTTGTGAATATGCTGTTTCAGAACAACGTCGAACTTTCATCAGAGGGCGTAAGTTGTGCTATCCATTTAATACAATGGAAGTACCTAGTTGAAAGGTTGAAGGCCTTTAATCCGACTTCAAGGCCCCATTCTTCAGCTTCTCACCACCGCCGCACTCTACAGAAATTTGATAGGAAATCAGATGAACTTATTCAATCCCTTCCAAGCAGGCTGGTCATTTCACAAGCTACTGAATGGGTAAAACGTGCACTCACGTACCAAGTCGACGCCCATACCCTAATCAACAAAGCCTCTGGATCCAAGACGTGCGCTTCAACGAAAACATCCAACCATCACAGCTTGGAACAGTTGTCTTCAATGGCATCAGACATCGACACATCTCAAAGTGTTACAAAAGTCAAGGACCACCAGATCGCTCATCCCGCCCGAAATATCAAATCCTCTTCAACCCCAGGAATATTGAATTTTCCTTGCAGTTTGTGGTGGACGTCATGCCCTCCGTAAATGCAAAACATTCAAAGGGATGAATGTTGAAGAGAGGTGGGATGTAATTCATTCTAACGATTTGTGTGCGAACTGCTTAGCCTCGACACATAATTCAAACATGTGTACTTCCCGATTTGTATGCCGATGTCACAAAGCACACAATTCGCTGCTTTGTAACAGCCCGTTCAACTTCGCTAGAATTCGCAAAGTTGATTACGTAAAACGGGACTGTGGACTGCCCCTTTCCTCTCCACCTGCGTTCATGGATCGGACATTTAATTCCAGTTGTGAGGAATCTACTTTGAAGAAATAATATGCTCCACCCTCACTTCCATCTGAGGACAGATATTCGCAAAAAGCGGCGGGAGAATCAGCAATAGAGAACCTGTATTCAATTATAAAATCCTGCGAGTATTTCAGCTTCCCAGATGTACACTTCTTACGTACTGTATTCCCATTCGGCATACCTATTCAATTGTTGACTCTTAACAGCATTACGTCAGATGAGTTGGAGGAATTATGCATGGGCATCGAATGCGACTACCTTCATTAGCTTTACAAGCACAGGATCTACGAACAAGAGGACGTGTACCAATCAAAATCAAAACGCGCTCGACTGCAATCGAAAAGTAAACCTTTCATTTCCCGCAGACAAATCTTATATTAGAGACCTTCCAAAATATTTCCAAGGAATCTCTAAAGTGCATTTGGTGTTTGCTGTCATGGGAAGCATATCCCAAGATATTCACAGCTTACTCTTCTTCGACTGTGGGCGTGAATACTGTTTACAACGTTTTGAAGGAATACCAATCAGTACTCTCCAACGTTCCCGAACTCTTCGAATGAATTCCAAGATCTCTGCTCGCTGTTAATTACTTCCCATTTGCTGTGTGTTATTCAGTTTAGCTTCAGTGTATTCTATTCACATCTAGGATGAATTTCATATATACATCTGAGGGCAGGTGCTCCTCATAGGGGGAGGTGATGTTAGGAGCCAGTTCGACGGAACTGCTTTAGTCAGCTCGACCCAGTTTTCCCAAACTCCCCTTAGGACATCCCCCTCCGGTTCAGTCTGCAGTAGCATCTTATAAGCGATTCACTCTCCCTTATACCATTGTGTTATTCATCTAATAACCCAATAAAATTTAATATTGTAACGTTCTATGTGCGGGATTTATGAGTATCATCCTTCTTAACATTAAATCAACGCTCGGAAAATTACAAATATTTATCAACCTGAAGTTTGTCTACCATGTTCGTAGTTATGATCAACATGGGACACATGTTTGAGTGCTATGACATATGCAGAATTTACTTTTGTGACAAATATGAATTGATCTTTGTTGTCTCAACTAATTCCACTGTGTGAAATCTCCGTGCTTTAGGTTATGTGTAAAGCACGGTAAAGTAGGAGAAGACAAAAAATAATTGTAGGTACCAAATTTCCAAATTTGTTCCTGATTGCTGTTTCATTGCTGAATTTTTTTTATTCAAAGCGTTTTATTTTAATATAACAACTAATTACATAAGCTGTAGGTGTACAAGGAACCATCTAGTTATTTATTTCGTATACAATTACGCAGTCATAATGATGATTGTTCACTAGCATGCACCACACTAGTTTCTCACTACAACATCTGGAAAGATCCTAGCACTTCGATGATCTTTGGAGTTCAGTAGGTAAATTAGTCCGTCTATTCTTTTGGATCGTTGGAACAAGAATGAGGTTCCCATGCCACTTATAATTTTGGTTTATTATTTTAAATAATAAACCTTTGGAATAGACCATGAAAAAAATATTAACCCCCCCCCCCCTCCCCTCAAAATTTGATGGTTTACGTTTCAAAGGACGCAGAATACGAATATTGAATAAAATAATTTCCGCCCGCGGCTTTTTCCTTAGTTCCCATGAACCAAAATTCACGAAATTTGGTATATGGGTCCCGTTTGGGCTCTAGTTGGTCCTCGAAGCTCGGCGTTACTGTCACTCAACTCTGAGGGGTGAAAAATAGGGGTTGAAATGTTCAGAGTAGCCCTATCTCGGAAAATTGGATTTTGAAGTGTGGGTTTTCTTGCATTTTTAAATAGTTCGATTTTTTCTGAATTTTTGAGACCACCAGGAGCATTCTACGATGTTGCCATAAAATTTGCTGTACAATTTGCCGTAAAGAGCAGGGTTTATGCAGGCATCAAGCAGTGTTGATGGCGCACATCACTGGTCTCCTGCTAGCTGGACGATACAGCCCAGTGGTCTAACTGATGAACTGATACGCTAAAGTTCCCAAGATCGAAACCCCACCGGGAGTGAATATTTTTTCACTCCACATCAACAATTTCCCTTCAGAACTTCATTATTTGTGTTTCTTTTTGCCATTTTAGCTGCTGCTTGTCATCGACAGAATTATTTTAGCAACATTTAACACGTGATTTAGGTAGATATCGAGTAACGAGTACGGGGTTAGGTACTAGGTCTGCGATCTGCGAATATAGTGCATATATTATGCAGGCGGGTTATCTATACAGAGCTGTGATCTGTAACAGAAGGGTGTTTTGTACAAAATAATAAACCGTTGTGTAGGGATTTGCAGCGTTTTGATCCCTTCATCGACTTTCCACACTATTTCGGAAAGCCAGTAGTCAAATAGCTTCTGGATTTGAGTGCGCGAGAAGCCTCTCTTCGTATCGTCTTGCTGTTTTTTCGATGACCTGTATGACGCTGTCCACTTCCATCTTTTTGGAGGTCATCACTTCAGATGTACCAGGGTGAGTTTACAATATTCCTGAGCACTTCATTTTGAATTGTTTGAATTATCTGCAAATTTGTTTTGGCTTTACAGTCTCACTGCTGAATGTTATAGGTCCAAACAGGCATCAGTACTGCCTTATTGAACAGTAATTTACTGTGTTAGTTGAGTAGGGAGTAATGGCTCATCGGCCAATATAACTTTCTATACTTGATTGACAGCTGTTTCTATTTTTTCCTGATGTGCTCTTTCCATTTTAACTTTGCATCCAGAGTCATGCCAAGATATTTCGCAGAGTAAGCATACAGAATGATGTTGTGATTCAGCTCCAATGGTATGTTTATTTTATTTTATTTTTTTTTCAATTGTTGGGAAGGTGATATGTCATTGCTAGATTGGCCGGTCACCATGAGCGTGAAAATACAGCAACTCAACAAGGCCAATTATGACTCTTGGGAGGTTCAGATGGAAGTCGTACTCGTCAAAAACGACTTGCTTCTAAATATCTTAACGGGAAAATAAGAAAACCTAAAGAAGATCCTGCTATTCCTTTGGGAGATGCTTGACCCCTAGGAGAACGGGCGAGACGGAATCGGAAGGCAAAAGTCGACATAATTCTGGCAATTTCACCATCTGAAATTCGGCAGATAAAACGTTATGAGACTTCAAAAGAACATTGGATAAAGCTACAGAGCACTTATGAGTCCAAAGGACCAGCTGTTAAGGCCACACTTCTGAAACAACTCATGCTCAACATACTGAGGGAAGATGGCGCTGTCAATGAACCTTGCTAAATTCTTCCAAGCTGTTAACCTTGCTAAATTCTTCGAAGCTGTTGAAAAGTTACAGACCGTGGAAGCGAGCATTAATCAAGACTTGCTGGCCATAATACTGCTGTACAGCTTACCAGAAACCTATGAAAATTTCAGATGCGCAATAGGCACTACCACGAATTTCTGATAATAAAGTTAATGAAACAAGCCGATTCAAGGAAAGAAAATAAGTCTGATAATAATCATATCTGAAGCTGTGCTGTCAATGAAAAGGTATACAAATCAGCAGAATCGTGAACCCGGACAGCATAATCAGAATCGACAACAAAATAAGACAGGCAATTATTTCATATTCAGTTGCAACATACGGCATCACAGTGCCAATACCGCAACCAAGCAAAAAATGTAGGACAGGCAAAATTTAGGATGAATCTAGTCACAGAAAGTTCACACGTCGCACTGAATATTTCAGGAAATGGGTGCTCAACCCATATGCAACGGATGCTCAGCCCATAATATGTGCAACGAAGAAAGTAAACTTGTAAAATTAGAAAACTGGAAAATAATAGTACAGATAATCTGGCTAACTATAGTTCAACTAAAATGTAAACTAAAAGTTATATGGGCCGTTACTCCCAACTCAACAATCACATAAAGTACTGCTGTATAAGACAGTACTGATGCCTATTTGGACCTATGACATTCAGCTATGGGATTGTAAAGCCAAAACAAATGTGCAAATAATTCAAACATTTCAAAATTAAGTGCTCAGGAATATTGTAAACGCAACCTGGTACATCAGAAGTGATGACCTCCAAAAAGATGGGAGTGGACAGCGTCATACAGGTCACCGAAAAACAGCAAGACGATGTGAAGAGAGGCTTCTCGTGCACTCAAATCCAGAAGTTATTCGACTACCGGACAATTCACAACATATCTGGTGGCTGAAGAGTACCAAACCCTTCGACCTTGGATGCGATGTTTGTACCTTGTAGGGCGGTACAGACGTACAATATATACCCACCCGCAAATATCGCTCGTCTAAGTAAGAAGCCTCACTGACGTTCGGCAATAACCTATTATCCTACGATCAACTTTTTGATTTTAGGATATTTCATCTCCTATGGCAACTGTAATTATTGCTTAAAGTAAACACCATTCCATGCTTATCGATATGACTTATTATGGACAAAAACGTGAATTTCCTACGTTTTTCCTGGCTCTAATGGGTAATCCATTGAAGGTACCTATGGAAACATATGCATGCAGTGCAGCAAGTTTTTCCCTCTCGGGTAACACACTGCGCGGAGTTACGAACTTGTAACTATCAGCTGTGACGATAGCTGCATAGTATCGTCACGGGAACTGTTTCTAGGAACCTCTGGATCTCAAAAGAACAGTTCCTCGGCTTCCACCTCTTCTGAAACCACCTAGAGCAAGTGAGTCATATGAATACCATTCTAATAACCACCATTCCTTGCCCATGCGGTTCAACCCTTCTATTCTAAATCTTAGAATCCACCCTTAAAACTTTGAGACTAAACCTTTATAGGAGAAATACAAGTTTCCTGGTTAAATCTCGAACACTTGTTATCATTCCCCAAACCTGATAACCTTAATCACATTTAAGAAGGTCAGCGAGAATTAATATTCCTATAACACAATATTCTTAACCCTTGGCTGGCAGAATTTATTATTAAATTTTTTGTGAGATTACCGGGACTCCAGCAATTGAGTTAGAAACCCTCTCTTACTGAACTGGCTCACGTTAAATTTTCCTCCTCTACCAAGTCCCAGCATCTTACACACTTGTCCTTCAATGGTTACTTGATCTCATCCACGGCCGGCTTCAGATAAGGCCGCGGCAGTAGACAATTGGCAACGTTGCACTTCAGGCCGGCCGCGACAATAATCCACCAATAAGCCTAGGTTTGTTTATTTCCGGGTTTTGATAGTTCAGCTATAGATCTTCTCGCAAAAATTCTTTTCAGCAATAATACTGTTAACAGAATTTATTGTTTTGTTTTTGATAACAAAATGCCGGAAAATTGTGTCGTGCCAGGGTTCAAAAGTAATTACGGAAGTACAAAAGAGTAGGTGACTTGGTTTCGTTTTCCCAAAGATGAAGAGAAGAAGTAGATTCGTGCGATTCTCCGTACTAATTAGGAACCAAAACCAAGGTCCGTGGTTCGTATATAACATTTTTCCGAAAATGATTTAGGTAAGTACAGTAAGTAAGTAGGTACATTCAACAGGGAGAATAGAAAGAATGGACCCTTGCAAAACCTAAAGATGCGTACCTACAGTGCTATTCATCATTCAGCTACAGTGATTGTTATGATAACAGAATATTCTGTGACATTCATCATTGAATGCTATGAACATTTTAATCTCTCAAGAGTTCAAGGATACGTTTTTGAAGGCTCCTAACCAAAAAGCATCCTAACAATTGTCTCAAAGAGATCGCTTGGACGTCAGGACTCCACATTACGAGACAGCATTACGTGCGGTCAATAACTATTCCAAGAATGTTCGTGATCAAAAATCAAATACGCTGCAAAATTCTTGCGACGTGGGTTTATTATTATATTGGACATACCTTCAGAAATGTTTGCGCTGTTCATTTATTGTTTATTTCATGTGTAATAATATTGATATAGCTGTTTTTGACAGTTTTCGCCGATTTTGGCTCCAAAAACTCGAATTAGGCACCTATTTTTGACAAGTTATCTTCGATCATTGAACTTTTCATTGAATTGTCCTGATTAACCTGTCGATACTGATTCCTGTGTTATACAAATGTCTGGTGATTACAGCCATTTTCACAGGTTTTTGACCCATACATATTTAGTTTTGAGAGTGAAAACTTCGTTAGAACTTCAATAAATTACTCAGCGGTCAAAATCAACTTCATACTTGGTCTCCTCACCCTAAAAAACACGGAAAACGGTGCCTCACAAGCCCAAGTTCACCCTCACTAAAACCTCAAAAATACCTAATTTTGCACCTACTTTTCACCCACAGCACCCCTGGATGTTTTCCGATCGGGCTGCCGAGATAAGGGACACAACTAGGGCCCAAATGGAGCCTGGGTGCGGAAGAACGATTTTTTGTAGACTGAAAATTAAGGTAGATATCGATGGCACGGCGGACGGACATCGCATTTTTGGAATTTACACACCTTGAAACGCAGGTAGGTAAAAGAAAAAATTTCCGAAACGACTACATAGGTGCAGGTATTATTCAGAGAATAATAAACCAAAATGACAGTCGCAAGTGGAAGAAGTTACAGAAGTAGAACACTATATAAGCAAACTATAATTCATGTTCCATTTCTTTTTCTCCATATGTCATCTTGTTTGTTCCTTTCTGTTGTTCTAGCTATTGGTTCAATACCTTTCTTTTAAATAAAGCATTATTCAGAAGACGTTTGTTTTCATTACTATACCTACTCGTAATGTAATAACAGAATAACTGAAGCATTCATTCATGGAGCTAAAAAAAACGCAGTGGTTATGAGATATGAGAGCGGCCTGAACGATGAAGCTATTACAGCGTTGCCAAATCTTGCGCTGCGGCCTTCTTTAAAGCCTGCCATGTCTCATCACGACTGTCTCTCATGGCTACCCACAGCCTCAAAGGGGATAGCCCCTTCGAAAATATGATATCAAGATGCGACCGAGACGCGCTTATGACTGCTTTGAGAAAGATCGAATTTTTGTTGTCAATCTCGAAGACAAACGATATGGCATCAACGCCACATTTATACTCAAAACAACAACACGGCAAACAGAATAATTTCTAACCAAACCAGTTTAACGCCCCACAACCCACAGCGCAGAACCTACTCCACCTGATTTTATGGGAGAAAAGAGCCAACTTAGCAATTATTAGCCGACTTAGCAATTATGGGACCACAACCAAGCAGTAGATCTGGTTGTACGTGGATGACCTGGGAATTGCTGCAATATGGTCTGTCACACAGGGCCAGGTTACTAGAAGGCCATGGATCAGGATATGTCTGGCTCAAGCGAGGTGGAGTAACCTACTTCAGCTGCTACTTCACCCCCCAACGAACCTATCAGTGCCTTTGAAAGGAAGTTCGGAGAGCTAGAGGGCGCTGTCCAGACTGCTGAAGGGGATACCGTGGTGGCTGGTGATTTCAATGCAAAGGCACTGGAATGGGGAGTGCCTAACCCAGACCGAAGGTGGAGGCTGGTAATGGAAATGGCATCCAGGGCAAGGGTTGGTGGTTTTGAATGAGGGCAGTTCCCCCACATTTAACCGCCCAGGGTAAGGGGGAACCATACCAGATATATAGTTGGCTTCAGAGACCCTGGCGAGAAGAATACAGAGATGGAAAGTTACAGAGGACTTCACTGGCAGCGATCATCCCAAGTACATAAGTCAAGTACATAATCCCAGCAGGGACATCACTGGAGCATCCTAGCAAAACTGGATGATACAGGTTTTGCAGCATGGAGATCAGTCACTCAACAGAAGAGCACAGGGGTACAATTTTGATGACGAATTAATAGTGGAGGAAACTATGATGATAATTACCAAAGCCTGCAATGCATTAATGCCTAGAAGGAGACCCAGACCAGACAAGGGTCCCATTTACTGGTGGAATGAGGATATCGCAGCGCTTAGAACAGCCTCTAATCTTCTGAGGTGTAGAGCCCAGAGGGCCAGAGGAAGGGCCGTACTGTTAGATAATTTATTGTCAATAACACTAGCGCTCGCTGTGAGATGTCTACAGCCTCATTTGATTAGAGTGCCTGGGTATGACCAGGGACACGTGATAAATCCGTAAGATTGCTCGATGGAGAGGTGAATTAATATATTGGCATGGACAGCTAGTTGGCGGTAATTCAGTTGAAGGCTGTGGCCTAGAAAAGGGCTGAACATTTAATCAAGGTGGAAGAGTGAGCGGTAATCCAATAAAATGTTCGTCAAGGCTGGGAGCTGTGGAGTAAACAGGCGCGCTGAACGTTCCACCCCCAAAACCAAAGGATGTTTCTCTCTCTTTCTCTCTCACTCACTCTTCTCTCGTTCTCTCGAGAACTTTAACTGGATACAACCTGAGAGTCAACTACACGTAAAATCTAGTTCGATAATAATTTGCTGCCCCTACTGTTTGTTGGTCTTCCCACCCAGCATATATTGTTATTTTCCTCTTCCCTATCAAACGCATAGATATAGGTTGAAGCGATGCCAGGTAACACAGCAAGCTGTACAGAGTATACAACAAGCCCTTCATGTATACGGGGTGTCAACGTTCAAGGTCACACCACGGGCTAGGGTTCGATTCTACATCTAACCTGCAACAAAATTTTCACGTAGAACTTCTTCGAAAAACGCTTAGTTTTCGAGTTATTTCACAATCTTGGTTTATTACTCTGTGAAAGATACACAGATGTAATACCTCAAAAATTTGTCTTCTACGTTTCAAGCAGCGTAGATTCCAAAAACTACAATGTCCTTGTAGCGTTGTAGGGTTTATTATTCTATTGGATATGCTTACAGAAATGCTGGCTGTTCATTCATTGTTTATTTCTTGTGCAATAATTGAAATAGCATTTTTGATGGTTTCCACCAATTCTAGCACCCAAAAACATGAACTAGGCTCCCCCATTTTTTTTTTTTTTTTACAAATCATCTTTGATCTTTGATAATGCCATTTAACTGTCTCGATTCACCTGTTGATACTAATCTTCTAGTGATATTATACAAATGTATGGTGATTTCAGACAATTTCCCAGGTTTCTGACTCATAGAAAATGAATTTTGAGCGCTGAACTTTCGTTACTACCTCAATTCTTCACTCTTTGGTCAAAATCAACTTCACAATTGGCCTTATTGCCCTATAAAACATGGAAAACTATACCTCACGTTCACTAAAACCTCAAAGAAAACATCGAAAACCCGTATTTTTACACCCATTTTCCCCCATAACACCCTTGGTGTATTCCGATCGGGCTGCCGAGCTTCGGAGCACAACTAGAACCC